>CM042844.1:82372218-83670432 GCA_023653725.1 Bungarus multicinctus | reverse complement strand
GCTGACTGGGAATTCTAGGAGTTGTACTTGGATATATCTTAACGTTATTCATTTAAAGAAGCTAACTGTACAGTTTCATGTTTAATGAATAGTGCACTCCTATAAAGGAGAGTGGAACAGAAGGAATAGCAAGAGCTTCATTTCAAAGATTAGGTAGCCTGATTCGAGATGTGCTTTCTGTACATGGTCTGTGCCCAGTTTAATTAACAGCTATGTTGTGAAATCGCACTTCTGAATTCTGAATATCTATGCAAATGATTTTTCACAATTTTTAAAAAGTTGCCATTTCCTTCCAAATGCACACTTGTTCTTCTACACTATTTTTTTTTTTCAAACTTGGCAATTTTTATGATGTGCTGGCTGGAGAATTCTGGGGGCTGAATACATCATAAAGTTGCAAAGTTTAAAAAGCACCAATTTACCCTGATATCCAAGGTTGTGGAGATCTCCTTAAAGGTTCAACTATAGTTTCCTAAGAGGAGGGGGAAAAGAGGTGGGAAAACAGTCTCTCATAAATTGGAAAATACTCTTACGATTAGCAATATTTTTTGTTCAGTTGCTAAGTCACGCCTGACTCTTTGTGAATATAGCAATTTAAGGAAGAGCAATAGGAACAAGGTAGGTAATCTGTGGCAAAGATGCAACCCCTCGGTCTACTTTTCAAAGTTTCAAGGACCCCCTTTGTTTAAAAAGTCAGCAACCCACCTGGTTTTTTTGCTTTGTTTTGCTTTCTTTTGGGGGATAGCAAAAAACTGTTCTAATGTGGCCCCAATCATCAAATATTCACAGAATCCAGAAAACAGTGATGCAATTACATAGAACACAACACTTCCATGCTTAAAATTAAGACCTTTCATGAACACTGTTACATTATTTAATAGTGTAAAACATTGTTACATTATTTAATTAGATTATTTTTATCCCACCTTTATTTACTTTAAAGTAACTCAAGATGGCAAACATACCTAATAGTCCTTCCTCCTATTTTTTCCACAGCAATAATCCTATGAGGTGAATTGGGCTGAGAATGAGTGACTGGAGCAAAATCACCCAGCCGGCCTTTCTGACTAAGATGGGAGTAGAACTCCCAGTCAACCTGGTTCCTTGGTCAGCACCTTAACCATGTCAGCACCAAAGTGTCTCTCTTATATCATCTAAGTATCACTACAAAGAGAATACAAAACCTCTCTGGTCTGTTAAATCTGTACTCAAAACATTCATCAGCAACAAACTTCGTTAGTAATAAGGTTGTTCTACACTGTAATGCTTGAATGGACTCAAGGTTATAACATGTGAAGGAGATCCAGTTTCTGTAACACAGAAACCACAACTTGAGCAAGGCAAATTAAGAATCTGGCTCCACATCAAGCCTGACTTCTAATTTACTTGGCACAGAGCTGCCAGAAATATTAGAAGTTGTATTATACTTATGTGGTTCCAAACACTCCCACCTAACCGATGACAGGAATTGGGGCTGCCACAAAGAAGAGGAAATCAACCTATTCTCTAAAGCAACAGAAGGCAACCCAAGTAATAATGGATTGAAACTAATCAAGGGCAGAAGCAACCTAGCACTAAGGAGAAATTTCCTAACAGTGAGCACAATTAACCAGTGGAATGGCTTGCCTTCAGAAGTTGTGGATGCTCCATCATTGGAAGTTTTCAAGGAGAGACTTGACAGCCACTTAATCTGGAATAATATAGGGTCTCTTGTTTGAGAAGGGGGTTGGACTAGAAGACCTCCAAGATCCCTTCCAACTCTGTTATTCTGTTATCTGAATGTGTCTTTCATATTCTAAAGCAGAACACTGTTTTACTGTTCATTGTAAAAAGTAATTCAGTCGATTGGCCTTAAATAAGTACCCAATGAATGGAATATGATCTTGAGCTGTAAATCAGAGAAGAAGGTGGCAATGTTTTATACAGTAAGGAAGCATCAAGAGCCATGATGGCACAGTGGTTAGAATGCAGTATTGCAGGCTAACTCTGCCCATTGTCAGGAGTTCGATCCTGACTCGCTCAAGGTTGACTCAGCCTTCCATCCTTCCGAGGTTGGTAAAATGAGGACTCAGATTGTTGGGGGCAATATGCTGACTCTGTAAACCGCTTAGAGAGGGCTGTAAAGCTCTATGAAGCGGTATATAAATCTAAGTGCTATTACCATTGCTATCAAGAAAGAACAAGAGCAGAAATTAGAAGAAAATCAGGTCTTCTAAGTAAAGACAGCAGTTCAGATTGTATTCTGATCTGTTACAGTGAAAAAATATATATTATTGCCACTTAATTGAATGTCTTGGGCGATTTAAAAAGAATAGCCTCAGAATCTTAAATAAGTCACTTGTTTCCTCTCTGGTCTAGAACTGATCACTCAATAATGTCTGGTCACTGCATTGTCGTTAATTCTTTTCTTGGCAGTTTGAGAATACAGTATATAAGCAGGCCAGGTCAAGGTAATAAAGCCAGAATGTGGAAATTTAAGTGATCCGGAAATGCTGAAATATATTTGTATCGTAACTGCAGGATACGATAAAAACCGAACAATTGTTGCAATTCTGTGCAGGACCATGGTTGGATCTGGAATCTTGCATTATTGTTGCCATGAGACAAAAGAGAAGAAATAAGGTTGCTAGGTTGCTTTTGCCTGTCATTACTCTACGTTGCATCAGTAACGACACTTCCCCAAAGGACCAGTCAACAGAAGGACTGGCCTACAGGATTCTAGAGGAGGCAATTTCCTATTTCAAATTTCACAACGATACCCAAGGTGAGTGCAGGCACATGGGAAAGGAAAAAGGACTTAAAAACAGCATTAACGGTAAACATCTATGGGGATTCTTGGTCATGGTTATCCCAAAAATGCTTTTTCAAAAGGCAACTGAGCTTTCTTTGTTTTTCTTCAGATTCTTCAGTTCTTCATTCAGAACTGAAGAAGTTTCTTGGATGAGAAGCGAAACATCCTCAAAACAAAAACAAAGCAAGCCCTGTTGCCCTTTGAAAAAGCACCTTTGGGACAGTGTTAACAGTAGAGTGATGGAGATCTGTTTTGAGTTCTATCAGAGCAATTGCATCCAAATCCTTTTACGGCTGTGATCCATAATCCATAGAACCAATGCGGATCGGTTTTTTGATCATGCATGCATGCATGTGCTAGTCCTGTTTCATATGTTAGGAATTATGCCCGGGGATGTTGTGGTTAGCCGGCAGCAGATGCGGACGGCTGAGAAGAGCGAGGACTCAGATGAGGGGCCAGGACCATTAGGGAGTGGACTGCTGCCTTCGGAGATTGTGATTGCTGGCAGCAGCAATGAGGAGGTTCCTGAGGAGACTGTACCAAGTTCGCGTGCACGCAGGGTTGCTCGCAGGAAAGAGCAGTTGCAGCAGCACTGGTGACTTGGGAGTATGGCTGCAAGATAATGGCCCCTTCTTCAAGAAGATAAAAGCCAGCTGTGAAGCTAACATTCTTTGCAGAAAGCAAAGACTTTTGAAACTCAACCTCATGGACATTGCAGTATCTTAAGTCGGTATTTGAAGACTCTTGTGTTGTGAAATATTTCTTATTTGTTATTCTTGGCAGTCTCATACAGTTTTGGCAAGGCTCATGCTTATCAAAGTTTAACAGCCTTTTAACCGGGGATTCGTAAGAATCATTAAAAGGTTTCTGTTTCCTTTGGTTCGTGTTTGTTTTATTGGAAAAGGGTTTGGGTCAGAACAGGGGGCCATATTCCATGGTCATGTGACTACAATTTATGACACATTTGCTGGTTTGTAGCCTTTTTGACCAATTTCTAGCAAAAAATACCCATAGGAATACATGAATTTCTTTAACATCTGCAGCTTCATTTAACGTACAGTCAGCAATGACTAAGGAAGTAAAATCCACAGGGACTCTTCTACCTTTTAAACTTGTTTTTAAAAAATGTAATATTCACTTAATGGCCACTCCCCAAAAAAGTTATAAAATTGGGTCTCGTCACATGGATATCTCAACTTATGGGTGTCATGACTGATGATGGAAATTCCTGGCTTCATTACAAGTTGAGGATTATATATATAAAGCATACACACATACACACACACACACATACGAGTTGCCAATATATTGCTTTGTTTTTCTGTTTAATTAAAGGCAGATTAAAACCAGAAACAAAACATAATTAAAATAATAGTTCTTAATGTATAAAGTTGGAAAATGCAGTTTTTGTATAGCCTTACACACCAATTTTCTTTCAGTAAGGGTTTATTATTTGTTTTTAAATTGTCTGATCATGCTTATACTCATGTGAGCTACCAATCTGAAAAGGCTGTCACTCAAAATCTGGATTCCACAGAACTACATCTGTATCTCATCCTTGAAGAAGATTTGGAAATATTTTCTGGTTGGTCAGGCATTCTTCCTCCAGGATTGAGGATTACAAGTGGGCAAATTTTAGCCTATGTCTTCCACCTCCTATGGTTCTACATGGGCTTTATTATTTAATTAAAGATATCTATGGGGTCTTTTGTGCTATCCCAGTTTTCTTGTAGACATTTCATTATTAAAGTAGGTAACATCATTAGTGATGCTAGCAGTAGCAGCATTGATGTTACCTAGTTTGGTAATGAAGCATTGGCAAGAAAACCCCCAAGCTCAGAGAACAGCAAGTACCCCACCAAGAACCCTGATCTACAAATATTTTCTTCTAAATATTTTTTTTAAATATTCTTTTCTAAATATATTTATTTTTTTAAAAAGAAATTTCAAGTCCAGGAGCAAGAGTGTGTATATGTGGGAGGATTATGTATGCATCTAATACATTCTCTTATTGGTGATTAGTATCATAAAAATCACAAATTACTTTTTGGAAAGAGATTTGAGTACTGTAAAGTAAGAATTCAACTATTCAGACCAAAGGATGTTCCCTTACCACATGTAAACAGGGAAGGACTTCTAAATTGACTTGCTAATCTCCGTTTATCTATATCAGAGGTGTGGAACAATGGTCCTTTTATGGCTTGTGGTCTTCAACTCTCAGAATTCCTGAGTTCGCCATGTGCTGTATCTATGTGTATGTTTTAGATGAAATTAGAAGGAACCTTTGATGACACGTAATCCTAACTACAAAGCATTCCTGAGATTAACTTTCTCAGTCTTGTGCCCATGACTGACTATTTCAAATATGAAATCAATATTTTGCAGCAGCAACCAATCGTCCCATTCCCAGTCTAACAGGAAAGCTCATGTGGACCAGTTCAGCCTACCCAAATTACACCCTGTGTCTTCAAGCATAACAGTAATGAAATGACAGCAGTGACTGTCGTTTTCCAATGGACATTAGCCGTTAAGAGCTAATAAAAGGTGATTTGTCAAGCTAAATCTGCTTCTGTCGACCTTTCCGTAGCAGTAAAATAATGGTTGATTGGCAGGGTCATGAAATTAGGTGTTAGTCCATGGCAGTGCAGAGCTTGTCAAAAAACTAGAATGTTATCTCACAACCATTGATGCAAGGAAGACATCAAGGATGGGACTAGTTAAGAGAGATGACCTCATCATCTCACTCACCACCTCAGAAATGTGTTTTCTGATATGGAGGAATTCAACAAACTCTAAATTCAGATTTTCCTAGATTCCCTTTGATTGTATTTCCTTATAGGCAATAGGACATGAGGTGTTTTTGTTTATTCTCAGGTAAAAACTCCATAAATTCAAATACAAAGATTTTGAGAAAATGAGGGACAAGTAAAAACAAGTGAACAAGATAAGGAACTACTACAGTTCTACCTCGATCTGCCTTCTAATTTCTTTCTTTCTTTTTTCTTAACTATTTTAAACTATCTCCTGTTCCAACCTCTTGAAACTGGTTTCAAAAGATAAGATGAGATACGGACCACTTGTTTTTCTCTGTAACCATGACAGAAACTGGATGCTTATGCAAAGAAGCCTTGGGCTTCCACTCTATAACTCAGATTGCAGATGGAGATTATGGGATTCAAAATCCACATTAAGAAAGCGGTTGTAAAATTACCCAGGGTGAGTTTGGGTGTGATTACGCAAAGCAGTGTTTCTCACACTGGGCAGGTTCCAAATAGGTAAGATCTCAGCTCCCAAAATATGGTAGCTGAGGAATTTTGGGAATTCTTCCAGTCAACATATCTGGAAGTTGCCGAGATTGGAAAATGCTGGCATAGATGAAGGGTTGCTAGACACAAAGCCAACATGCTGAGATGCAAGGATGGGATTCTACCGTTTTGGACCGGTTTGTCTGAAGTGGATGTTAAGTATTTCAACCGACTGACTGGGTCCGCCCACCTCACCCCGACCCACCCAGGAGTCTCCAGGTAGCCCATTTTTGATGCAGGCAAGTGCAGGGTCTGTGCGGAGGCTCTGGGAGGGGGAAAAAAGGGACTTTTGGAAGTCCGGAAACGGGCCTGTTTCCAGCTTCCGGTGGGCCTCCAGAGCCTGAGGGAGGCCATTTTCTCCCTCCCAGAGGCCCAGGAGAAGCTACCGGACCCTTGGGAAGGCAAAAAATAGTCCTCCCAGAAGTTCCATTAGGCCACGCCTACCATGCCCACGCCCATGCCCATCCAGCAACTGGGCAGCTGGGATTTTTGAATCCAATCCCTGCTGAGAAGTCCTGATGTGGATATGGAACAAAAGAGTGTGGGTGTGGCTTTGAAGGTGGTGTAGAACGTCAAGTCCCAGACGATGATCGATGGTGATGGAGCTTGGGAGAGTTATGATCTGCTCCTGCTAAACTGCACAATGGGTGATGTCTCCCCTTTTCGCTCTTCAAAACCCTATCGCTTTCTTGATCCCTTTGGTGTCTTAATGCAAATAGCACCACAGAAACCTCATCCTGTTTTAGCAGCCTCTCAAGAAGTACGCAAGGACCCATTTTTTCTACTAATGCAATAATCTGGCCACGGCTAGCTAGATGGCATCATATTGATAGCTTCTGATCCACAATGATGGGCTTTTTTTGTGGATAGCATAACTGCTGATTGGCTGAAATGGGGGGTTACGGTTCAGGGAATGCTTACTGCAGAATCTGAAATCCAAGCCAACAGCAGAAGAAACTGGTCTATGTATTTTGTTTTTTTCCTATTCAATCAAGTCTCAGACAAGAGCTTTCAGAAGTGGTTGCCATTGCCTCCTTCCTAAGGCTGAGAGATAGTGACTGGCTTTCTAGCTGGATGTCTTAACCACTACACAAACAAGCATGTAGAGCTTCTGTGAAATTGCCATTCAATGCCAATTCTATAGGAGAATTATGGATTTACTACATGCCTACCTAGTATTATTTATTACCTCCTCCGCCACCACCTCATTCTTATATCATGTCCGGTAAAAAAAAAAAAAATCAAGCCAGGCTCCCTTGAGCTGTCATAAAAAAGAGGAATTAAGTGCAGAAATGGATCAGTAACAAGAAGAGAACAATCAATATCAATCATTGGATTTTAAAAAAACCTGATGATCAATTTTCTAAAAAAAATATGCTGTTAATGTTTTATAAAAAAAAACGCACAATAATCCTTTCCAGCAGATTCAAGGAGAAGGGGATTTTAAAAGATCAAGGATGACCTAGCCTTCCTAATTCTTCTGGAACACGGCAATTGTCAGATAATTTACATAATGACCAATGCAACACAATCTCTTTAGCCACGCTTGGTGAACCAACCAAAACGATCATGTTTGCAGAAGAGAAGAGACCCAACAATCTAGAATCTATCAATAAAACGATGCTTGTTGCTTTGAGAACTGGGATGGTGTAGTGGTGAAGGTGTTGGACTAGGAGGAGGATACAGATACAGATTAATTTTCTTTTCTTTTATGTATACTGAGAGCATTTGCACCAAGACAAATTGTCCAAACACACTTGGCCAATAAAGAATTCTGGCAAGGTTAGTTCAATAAATCTATTTTATAATGCCCAAGGTTCTTCCTTAAATATTCTGTGGCCTACAACTCATCCAGGTGTATATGCTTTTAGCTTACTATTATGCCTATTAAGCTGACCTTTTACTTGATCTAGGATTAAAACGAAGAGTGTAACTGGGTGAAGGTCACCCAAGAAGTTTTCATCGTAATTGCTAAACCAGTCTGGTGAAGAATGGGATGGAAAGGAAGAAAATGGAGAATAAGAAAAAGGGGCAAGAAAACTTCTGCTCTAGCTCCCAGACCTAGTCCATTCTGATGAAATGGTCAGGATTACTTTTGCTTTTGCTCACCTCTAACTAAGGCTTTTGCACATGATAGAGGAGGATGCAAAAAGTCAACTCCACTAGATGGAACAGACCAGGAAATCAATTCCACAAAAGACTAAAACTACTTTTATTGAGATTTCAGGTTACAACAAAAACTTGCAAATCTGTTTATGCTATTCTATATCAGGAATCTCCAACCTGGGCAACATAAAGACTTGTGAACCTCAACTCCCAGAACTCCTCCGCCAGCTGGCTGAGGAATTCTGGGACTTGAAGTCCACAAGTCTTAAAGTTGCCAAGATTGGAGACCCCAGTTTTATATGACCCACTTCCAGGGGTGGGATTCAATTTTTTTAACAACCGGTTCTGTGGGTGTGGCTTAGTTGATGGGCGTGGCTTGGTGGTAATGTGACTGGCTGGGTGTGGCCAACTCAACATCACTCACATCGAGGCATGCATCTCCTCGACTGGCCTCGACTGGCCTCTCATGACTGTGGGGATGCTGCAATAGTTGTAAGCATGAAAAACAGTCATAAGTCACTTTTTTCAGTGCCATTGTAACTTTGAATGTGACATACAAGCAAACTACCAGCAAAGGAGGGGAAAAAAAACTCCAGAGAGGTTCCTGAGACAGGAAGTCTAGTCCTGCCAAGAATGTAATAAGGGTTAATGGAGAGGCAGTTTCTGTAAGCAACGCCAGAATGTTTCTTTCCTGCCTTCCTTACAGGATTAGGCCAGTAATTTCTTCTAAGAACCAGTTCTCCGAACTGCTTAGAATGTTAGCAACCGGTTCTAGTGAATAGGTGTGAACTGCTAGAATCTCACCCCGCCCACTTCCAAGCATTATGTAGCTGTTCTGGATTTAAAAATGCTTTGATCCTAGCCAACAGCACCTACATATCTCCATCAAGATCATCTTCCTAGTTCCCTACACAAAGTGATGCTTGCTAGAACTCTCTGTAATAGTGCAAGGGACCAATTGTGCCTGTACAATATACAAACGTACAACCTTAGTAAGACCACACCTGGAGTACTGCATTCATTTTTGAGCACCACATCTTTAAAAAAAGATGTTGAGACTTTGGAAAAAGTACAGAGAAGAGCAACTAAGATGATTAAGGATCTAGGGATTAAAATCTATGAAGAACAGTTACCATAAAGAAGAGGAAGTCGACCTATTTTCCAAAGAAACTACTCAAGGAGAGAAGCAACCTGGAATTAAGCAAAAATTCCCTGACAGCGAGAACTATCAACTAGTGGACCAGCCTACCTTCAGAAGTTGTGGGTTCTCCAACACTGAAGGTTTTTAAGAAGAGATTGGACAGCCATTTGTCTGAAATAGCATAAGGTCTCCAGCTTGAGCAGGGGGTTGGACTAGAAGACCTCCAAGGTCCCTTCCAGATCTATTATGTATGTATCTACATACTTTTCATAAGGGACTATAAAGTCAGAAGTATGAATCCCAAATAAAAAAGCATGGTGGCATTTGGTAGCAGTGATTCAGCAGCTCATTCTGAAATGCAGGAACTCCACACAACAGCCGTTCGTGACCAAGGAGAAATTACTCCATGTCCAGAAGGCATGTTCACATCCTGGCGTTGTCTTATTTATTTAAAAAGGAGCTAATGCTGGTTAACATTTAATTAGGAAAAATAAATAATTGAATGAAGCGCAATTTCACAATTAAATTCGTAAGGCATAACTGCAGTCCTATGCACCACTAGCCTGTAGTAAGCTGCACTGAACTTACTTCTGCTTACTTTGGATTGCATCATATTATTTGCTGGCTTTAGAGTCTTCATGTCTCCTTAATCTTTACAGCTTTATTATGTTGTTTTATTACGTTATGAATACCATCCTGGGATTGCATCTGGTAATGAAATGATATTGAAAACTTATGAGTAAACAAGTAGATTCACTCTTTCATTTGTCAGAACAGGGAGTCTGTCAATTATCATGATTCAACATATTACATAGCTATTTTCTTTAAGACAAGGGGGGGAAAAACAGATTTTCAAACAAGATTTGAAAAAAGGCCTGGGATCTTTGTCAAATACAGATATTCCTCAACTTATAACCACAATTGAGCCTCAATTTTCTGTTGTTAAGTAAGACACTTGTTAAATGGATGCTGCCCCATTTTACGACCTTTCTTGACACAGTTGTTAAGCGAATACCTGCAGTTGTTAAGTTAGTAACCTGGTTGTTAAATCAGTCTGGCTTCTCCACTGACTTTACTTGTCGGAAGATCATACGACCCTGAGACCAGAAGTGGTATTCAGCAGATTCTGACCAGTTCTGGAGAACCGATAGCGGAAATTTTGAGTAGTTCGGAGAACCGGCAAATACCACCTCTGACTGGCTCCGTCCCCATCTATTCTCTGCCTCCTGAGTCCCAGCTGATTGGCTGGGTCTTCTTTTGTTGCCATGCACAGGAAAACAGAGCTGGAAAGCAGGTTAGTGTGGTGGGGTGGGAATGGAGATTTTGTAGTAACCTTCCCCCAGGAGTGGGGAGGGAATGGAGATTTTGCAGTATCCTTCCCCTGCCATGCCCACCAAGCTATGCCATGCCCACCAAGCCATGCCACGCCACGCCCACCAAGCCACATCCACAAAACCGGTAGTAAAACATTTTTGAATCCTACCACTGCCTGAGACACCCCAACCATCATAAATATGAGTCAGTTTGCCAAACATCTGAATTTTGATTAAGTGACCATGAGGATGCTTGCAAAGGTCATAACTGTGAAAAACGCTCATCGTTCATTTTTTTCAATGTTGTAACTGTGAACGATCACTAATTGAACTGTTGTAAGCCGAAGGCTACCTGTGTCATAGCAGCATGTGAGCAATTTTGGTTGGGCCTGAGATAGTGTTTGAAATTAGAGATTGCCAGGAAATTCCTGGGAAGTATACCAGAAGTTGAAAAACTAAGTAAATCTGGGAAGCCCTGTGATTACACTTCTGTTTCTCTCACAAACAGAACAAAAGTTTCAATTTACACAAATATGTTTGTCACTTGCTAATGGCAGAGACTTGCATGTGTGAAAAAGCTAAAAGAGATTTTAAAAAATTCAATAACAACGCGATTAATGTGTTGCCTTAGGGTCAATTCACACCTTCAGTCATCAAGATTTGCCACAGAAAATCCCCAGATATTCAAGGAACCAAGACTTAGTAGCAGAGAGGGTAAAAGAACTGAAGAAGGCAAATACTACGGAAAGTAATTTTCCACCTTATAGGAATTGAAAAGAGAGGCATATCTTTGTTTCCACTGTTGGCCAATTTTCCCCATCCAAATGTTCCTAAATTCAATATAAATCCCAACTGGTCTTATTTGGGATTTGATTTTTTGTTTTCCAAGCCTGGCGGTTACTTTAAAGCACTAACATTTATGGATTTCCTTGAAAAGCCCAACTTCTTTCCTTGCAAAAACATACAATCATGGGGCTTGAATGGACCTTGGCGATCTTCTAGTCCAAATCCCAGCTCAAGGCAGGAGACTTTACACAATCCTGGCCAAATTGTTGTCTAGTCTATTTTTTGTAATGGAGTACCCACAATCCGAGAAGGCAAGCTATTCCATTGATGAATTGTTTTCCTGGACATTTCTCCTTGCTTTTAGGTTGGATCTCTGTTTAACAAGCTTCCACCCCTTCCTTCTTGTCCTACCCTCTCCTGTTTTGGAGAATAAGTCAATGGCCTTTTCTCTAACCCAATCCTTCTCTTCAATAGGCTAGACCCATGTCGGCGAACCTATGGTATGCATGCCGGAAGTGGCATGCAGAACCACTTCTGCCAGCACATGAGAGCTCTCCCGGAAGCATGCGTACCGCTACCAGCCGACAGCTGATTGTTGGGTATCTGGCGCGCATGCACAGGGGCGGGGGTGAGATTCTAGCAGTTCACACCTATTCACTAGAACTGGTTATTAACATTCTAAGCAGTTCGGAGAACCGGTTGTTAGAAGAAATTACTGGCCTTAATCCTGTAAGGAAGGCAGGAAGGAAACATTCTGGTGTTGCTTACAGAAACTGCCTCTCCGTTAACCCTTATTACATTCTTGGCAGGACTAGACTTCCTGTCTCAGGAACTTCTCTGGAGTTTTTTTTTCCTCCTTTGCTGGTACTTTGCTTGTGTGGAGTCACCATTCAAGGTTACAATGGCACTGAAAAAAGTGATTTATGACCATTTTTCACACTTACGACTGTTGAGCATCCCCACAGTCTTGAGAGGCCAGGCGAAGAGATGCATGCCTCGATGCGAGTGATATTGAGTTGGCCACACCCAGCCAGTCACATGACCACCAAGTTACGCCCACCACCTAAGTGACGCCAACAGAACCGGTTGTTAAAAAATTTGAATCCCATTCCTGGATACAGGTAAGTGCAGGGCACGCATGGAGGCTTGGGGAGGGTGAAAAACGGGACTCCCGGAAGTTTGGAAAGGCAGGAAATGGGGCCTGTTTCCATCTTCCAGAAAGCCTCCGGAGCCCGGGGAGGCCATTTTCGCTCTGGTAACTGGCATGTGTTTATGTGGGTTGTAGCATTGCAGGTTGACTTGATTGCCACGTGCAACCTTGTCTACCAGCTTCCAAGGGGAAAAAAAAACACCTCATAAAATCAAGAATGACTTGCTTAACAACCAACTTATTTAGCAAAGGAAATTCTGAAGTCCCAATTATGGAGGTAAGTTGAGGTAATTTGTACCTGGCTGAAAAAGGATATTTGAATGCCACCATTAGGGTTTAATATCAATGCGGCGTGTTCAATTTTTCTTCTGTGGACTTTAAAGCATGCTGATGTCCTTACACAATCGATACGGGTCTGATGCTTCACTGGATCAACAAGATCTCCAAAAGGGACTTTCTAAATGCACAGTTTCTTTGACCTTTCACTTGCTCTGACTTTCTACCATTACAGGTTTTGGGCACTCCTTTGTTCGAAACAAGGCGTTGTATCTAAAAAAATCCTCAGCTCCGTTCCTTTTAAAAACAGAGCAGCTCTACAATCCTAATTTACGAAGGCCAATTAATACCTCTGAGTAATAGGATTCCTCATTTAAAGGAATATCCAGTCCAGGTCCAGCTTAAACATATAAAAGAATTTATATAGGTAGTCCTTGACTTACGACCACAACGGAGCCCAAAATACGAGACAGTTGTTAAGTGAGTTTTGCCTCCCTTTTTATAACCTTTCTTGCCACCATGGTTAAGGGAATCACTACAGTTGTTAAATGTTATTAAGTGAATCTTACTTCCCCATTGGCTTTGCTTGTCAGAAGGTCACAAATGGTAAAATCCATGAGGCCCACACACTGCAACCGTCATAAATATGAGTCAGTTGCCAAGCACCTGAATTTTGATCCCGTGACCATGGGGATACTGCTAGAGTTTCTTGTCTAAGCAGGGGGTTGGACTAGAAGACCTCCAAGGTTCCTTCCAACTATTCTATTCTATTCTATTCTATTCTATTCTATTCTATTCTATTCTATTCTATTCTATTCTAGTATTCTATTATCTATTCCTTTTCCTATTCTATTCTTATATTCTATTCCCTATTCCTATTCCTATTCTACTCCACTCCACTCCACTCCACTCTACTCTACTCTCTTCTCTTCTCTATTGCTATTGCTATTCTATTCCTGTTCTGTTCTGTTCTTCTACCCTATTCTACTGTATTCTAAATACCTGTTTAGATAAGTATGTGTGGTTTTGGGGTTTTTTTGGGGGTAAGTCAATGCATATGCACCTTTCACACCAATTATTGTGCTCCCACAATTTTTAGGTAATGCCCAAGAAGGAAAGAACGAAACTTCAACTATTCTTACTGGGTAATCTTGTGAGAAGAAGCAAGTGGAGAAATCCCCCCCAGGGGCTCATTTCCCTCTGACATTCAGAAAAGAGTGCAGGTAGCATGGAAGTCATTGTACACAGCTAACAGAGGCACTTGAAGAGGTAATGAAAATCTTCCCTTGCAGCTTCCACCTTACTATGATTTAGATTCCTTCTTCTTTCTTCTTTTTTTAGTAATATTGAAGAGGCAATAAATATTCTCCTCTTTGCTGCTCTTCCTGCCAAGAGAATGATCTGAAGCCCTGCAGCCAGACGATTAACAGGAGATAAGGCAAAATTTGCACAAACCAGCCTGCGTTTCGAGAAAGGGAAGGAAAAGCTAGAATTCTCCAATCCAGCAGGAATGAAAGAGTTGTGCAAATAATAGTGCACGGCAACTCCTGGCTATAGGAATACGCAGGACGCAGGCCTCAGCCCTGTGCTGTGTAGGTATCTGAAAGCCTTGTACCCATTAAATTGTAGTACAGGTTGTCCTCCACGTGCCGCCACAATTGAGTTCAAAATTTGTGTGGCTAAGTGTTGTGGTTCGCCTGCAACAGGTGATGAGGGCTGAGGTCTTGGAGAGCGAGAACTCAGATGAGGGGCCTTTGTGTGATGCAGGGATGGGACCAGGACCATCAGGGAGTGGAATGCTGCCATCGGAGATTTTGGAGGCTGGCAGCAGTGATGAAGAGGTCCACCGGAAGCTGGAAGTAGGCCCATTTTGCCACTTCCGGTTTTTCCGAAAGGCCGTTTTCCGTCCTCCCAAGGGTCCAGAGACCTCTCCCGGGCCTTTGGGAGGGTGAAAACAATCTCCCCAGGCCTTTGGAGGCCCTCCGAAAGCTGGAAACAGGTCCATTTCTGGACTTCCAGAAGGCCCATTTTTCCCCCTCCCAGAGCCTCTGAGTGGACGCTGCACTTACCTCCACTGAAAATAGGCCGCGTGAAGGCTCCTGGGAGGGGAGGGGAGAGACGGGGCCAGACGGTCATTTGAAGTACCGGTTCGGTGAACCAGCTGTAACTTTAACATCCAGTTCACCCAAACTGGTCTGAACTGGTAGAATCCCACCCCTGGATATAACCCTCTTATCTGTGTGCTCCTCAGCGTTAACATACATGTATGCCCTGTAAAAGCACGCGTGTTGAAAAAGGCTACGTTCAGTAGAAAGAAATGGATCCTGTTCCAGGAAAATCACTGCACTGTGGCTTCCGCCAGTCCACTGGGGCCCATTAGAGTAACAGCGTGTCCATTCAGCCTGATATATAAATTACTAATGTAAATTAATGGATAACTGAAGCCCTTTGGTCCCAGATATTTAAATAATTAAACAGGGAATTAACAGAGGAAAAGGCAGGAGCAAAGGAAAAAGACAATCTTTAACTCCAGAACTAGAAGCGTTTGTCTTGAGGGGAAAGAAAAACAACCAGTGTGTTTCTTTAACTAATATTGTCAGTCGCCTGTCCTTATTGTTACAGGCGGGCAGGTTCCCATTTTTTAAAAAAAATATCTGTAGAAGTGATCCTTATTTTAGTAGCATGTACACGTCAGCAGAATTGAGCTTTTCTGATTATCTCTCAGAGAAAGAACAAAACTAGGGTTGTGTCACAGTTGTTGTGTTTCATGTTATGACAGCCCAGTAAACTGGAAATCTATTATTCCATTTAATCAAACATAACTTTTCTCCCTTAGGATCAAGCAGCAAAAATCCAAATTTTGCACGTGCTTAGAACTAGTTGTGCATTTTGTCCTACATCTTTTCTCAAAATAGTTTTGCAATTATTTTTAAGGGCACCTTTTTTTTTTTTTGAATGTAGAAATTCACCCGTAGCTGTTCTGAAAAATGGCAAACAGCCCATCCAAAGGAAGAAATTTTTTAAAAAGGCAACCTAACCCCTACTACAGATGTTTGCTGAGTTCACTATTACATCTGCTAAGGAGGAAGCCAGATGTTCAAAATCACTGCGAGAACTGTTGCTTTCCCAAATATTATACCCTATGGTAATCTCCACTCTGATTTACATTCAGAATGAATTCACACACAACCATAAGTGGCCACCTCACCGGCATATGTGAAAGAGCCACCCCAAGCATCAGAATTTCCCAATCAGGTTCAAATACTGATTGCTTGTCACTCAAAGTTCCACTGACAGGTATGATAGCTTTCTAGTCACTTGGTTAAAGACGACACGACACGTCTTGTTCTCAACTGGCAAATCTACCTCAGGTCGCAGAATGTTATAAAAGTCTGCCATCTGGATTCTTTTCAGTCTGGGTTCAGGTCAGGTTATAGTACAGAGACGGCATTGGTCATGCTTGTGGACAGTGGTGGGATTCCCATTATTTTTACTACCGGTTCTGTGGACGTGGCTTCATGGGCGTGGCTTCGTGGGTATGGAAGGGAAGGATACTGCAAAATCCCCATTCTCTCCCCACCCTACTAACCCTGCTTTCCAGCTCCGTTCTCCTGTGCAGGGCAACAAAAGAAGACCCAGCCAATCAGATGGGACTTGGGAGGCAGAGAATAGATGGGGGCGGGGCCAGTCAGAGGCGGCATTTGCCGGTTCTCCGAACTATTCAAACTTTCTGCTACCCGTTCTCCAGAACCGGTCAGAACCTGCTGAATACCACCTCTACTTATGGGCGAGTGTGGAGGTCTCAAGATAAAGATGCTGCAAACTGTCCTTGCCTCTTGGAGCTCTCAGTGGCTTTGATACCATTGGCCATGGTGTCTTTTTGAACCAGCATCAGGGATTGGAAGTGTGAGGTACTGTTTTGTGTGTGTAGGAGATCTATGCCTAGGCTACTTAGTGTGGGGTGCCTCGGGTTCAGGAATCACCTGGCTTCTTTTAACATCTACATGAAACCCCTGAGTAAGGTCATTTGATGGCATGGACCACAGTATCATCAGAACACTGGTGATACCCAATTATATCTCTCTACCCCTGGCTGATTCTATTTTCAATGCTGAGCCAGTGCTTGGAGGCTGGGAGGGTCTGGATGGGGAAGAATCAGCTCTGGCTCAACCCTAGCAAGACAGCTTTGGAGTTTTGGCTTCCCAGGTGATGTGATATTTTTGGCTGTCAGTGGGATAGTACTTCCCAGGACAGGGCTGATGTGCAATTTGAGGGTTCTCCTGGACTTGTGGCTCCTATTCAAAGGGAGATAGAAGCCACAACTAGCAAACACTTTGCTAGATTGTGCCCATTTTGGATTGGGAGGCTTTGCTTATGGCCATTTCTACTTTGGTCACTTCTTGGTTGGACTATTGCAGGGTGCTCTCTACATGGGGCTGCCCTTGAAGACTATCTAAAAGCTACAACTGGTCCAGAATGCTCCAGCGGGTCTATGACAATTCGCTGTGGCCAACTCACTACAGCTAACTCGCCATAGCCAACTTGCCATGGTAGGACTACTCACTGTAGGACAAGAGTTACACTAATATCAAAGAAATGATTGAATAAAATCATTAAAGAAAGGATGCAAAAGGAGGGACACAATGAAATGTGAATGACCAAAATTAAAATGTTCTTTAATTTTTAAAAATAATTACACTGAATTGTCCTGCAGCAAGTTGCCCCATAGCAAGTTGGTCGTGGAGAATTCTCCAATGGGGTGTTGGCCAAGGTGAGTTGACCACAGCAAGTTGGCCATGGCAAGTTGACCGCAGCAAGTTGGCTGTGGCAAGTTGCCCCATTCCGGACTCAGCAGCTCACACAGTGCTACTATGATCGACCTATGTCATACCATTGTTGTGCAAGTTGGATGGGTTCCCAATTTCGTTCTGGAGGCAATTGAAGATTTAAAGCCTTACATTGCATGGGACTAGGTTATTTGTGAGATTGTCTCTCCTTGAGGATAGTTGCCTATCTCATCAGATTGGATAGACTGGGAATGCTGCAAACTTCTTCTCTGAAATGTTGCCATTGAATAGAATCTACAAAGTGTGCCTTTTCCACAACAGCCCCTGCCCTGTGGAACATTCTTTGCCTTGAAATTTGGCAGGTCTGCCTAGTCTTTTAACCTCCTGAAAAGTTGTAAAGAAGAGGTTCCTCCCCCAGAATATAAAGATTGGAGCCCAGGGATTGTTGTATGGAAACAATGGATTAAACATTTGGTTTATCTTGGTTTCATCATTTATGATTTTATTATAGTTGTGAACCTCCCAGGATTGTTTATTACAAGATGGTGGCCACAAAGAAAGAAAGAAACAAATCCACCAATTAATACGTGTCAATCTAAGAACATATATTCACCTAGTTAACATTATTGCATTTAATTAATGCCTCCTCGTTCAAGTTACTTAGGCCTCCTCACTTCATTTGTTCTTCAAAGATGCAAAGGAGGAAGATAAAGATTTAGTGACTCTTTGATATAAATCCTTACTGCACACAAAGGGCAATTTCAGTGTAATAACCAATGATTTATCCTGGCTTACTATTCTGGTAGTTTGCAGAGACTTTACACCATAGTTCACTGATGCTGCAAATTATGATCCTAGCCAATGTGGAGATCTCTATGTTCTTGTCATTTTTCTGAGTAACTTGTCCTTGTTGTGGGACATAACAGCTCCAGAATGGCTCAAATATAGAATGTCTCCATGGCTATATACTTCCAATCGTTCACTTTGCATTTGGTTTGCATTCCCTACACCTCACCTACATTTTAATTAAAAATGTGAGGTTCCATTTTGCTCAGGGCCCCTATATCTCTAATAGTTTGGTAGGTGAGATGGGTCTGAGAATGTGGCTATGGTTTTCTCATAATAGCAGCAGCATACTGTGAAATTCTCTAAAATTTTAAAGAAATGGGGGAACCTTTCAAACTGGATGGCAAAAACCTTTCATTATACGCTAAAAATGTAGGCATGTATGTGATATCATAGAGACAGAGTTCTTTCTCACAAAATATATTTTCTCATGTCATTTGCCTCCTTATTTTATAATGTCCTCCTACCTCTACCTCTAAATAAAAATAAATTAGGCTATAGATCATTTTCAAAGTGCTGCTGTGACTCACTATTTTCTGGTTTTCCTCCACCCTCTATCGAAAAGTCTTCCCCATTTACCACCATGTAGATAGAATGCTTATTTTGCACACCATTAATGAAGCTATTTATCAAAATGTTTGATGTGCTAGGACCACTTTTGGTCACGCAGGACTACGGTAAACATTGTGTACACACATAATTTCAGAGCACATAATAAATCATATTAGAAGCACGATTCTTATTTATCAACATGGTTCTTTTACAACGTACAAGAACCTTCTTCAACTTCTTCAGAGCTGAAGAAGCTTCTTGGATGAGAAGCGAAACGTCTTCAAAGAAAAACAAAGTCCAGTTGCCTCTTGAAAAAAAAAAACACCTTTGGGACTTCTTCAACTTGGTGCCCTCAAAATATGTTGGCCTTCATTAGTTCCATTATAATTGGGGAGTGACAGGTTACAGAAAGCTAAATAATGGCTGGGCTTATATTAAAGGTAAATCAGAGTTAAAGAACTAAGCTACCATGACTAGATCCAAATAATTTACTATAACAGAACCAAACAAGCCAGGTTATGATGTAATATTGTTATTTATTCGTTTATCAAATGTCTATACTGCTCATCACACTTGCGTAACAGTGGATGATTTATAAGTAAAACAGTAAAGTCGTATAAAAACTATAGTTAAAAACAGAGTTAAAAACCAAATGAAAACAGAATTAAAAAGAACAATTGCAGAGTTAAAAAAAGAGGAAGCACCTTCAACCACCGACCATTCCCAAGTCACAATGTACTCTTAGACCTCTAAGCCATGTATGTACATTATTTGTGAATCTAGGCATTCAAAAATTAAGATTAATGCTGGATTAAGGGTAGGGAAACATTTCTTTTCTTAAAAAAAGAAAATACTATATTTCTAATTTATTGCTAGATCCTTTTATTTGGTACCAAATGTCATCAATTGTGAACTGCAAGGATCAAGTGATCTTCCTTCCACTGTTGTTATCCAAGAAAACTAGATAGATAAGGTCATATAGGCAGCACAAGCTGAACTCCACTCAAGGGAGTTTTTTACTATTTTAATTTGCTTAGCACTCATCTTTAATTAATGCAATTATTCCACTTAAAATAAATTTCACTAGTATCCAAGCTTTGGTAGGAGGATTTTATTCAAGAGAATTCCTATTTATAATCTAAAGTTTTGATTCGCCCTAGATCATGCAAAGAATATTTGAAATTTCACCTGTACAGGGACTGCAAAATAGGGCTTTCAGGATTGTATTTCAAGCTAGAGTGATGAAAATACCAATCTTTAGCTCAGGATTGAACTGTGCAGTGGTGGTCTTGAGCTTGGTTGCTTGCTTGCAAATGTTTCATTACCCAACTAGGTAATATTATCAGTACAGGCTGTGTGGGGTTTGCTCCCTGTTTATATACAGCATCTTGTCCTGTAGCTGCATAGAGAGACCAAATCACATGTTCACTAACACTGGTGCTATTACCTACTCAGGTAATTAAATGTCTAGAAGGAAACAACCAAGCTCAGAAAGCACCAAGGACTCCACAATAATGAGGGGGCAAGGAAGAATTCATTTGGTCTTAAAAATGGTAAGCCCCAGTTTTAATCATTTCTCTTTTATTCCTTATTACAGAAAATATAAAGCATCAAATAATCAGTTGCAACTATTGCGCTGAAATCTGAATAAATGCAATATTCATGTTTCTCTCATTCCTGAATCTTCTCTCCAGTCCCTCTGAATTCCTAGAATTCAAGGAGCTGAAATATCATTCTATAAAAAGAAGCATGCCTAAATAATATTACAATTAAAAAATTGACGATATTTTAGCCATTTTCCAGGGTTGTGTGCGCCCCTTTCCTTTTTGAAAAAAATATAATCAATTAATGGTAGCCATTATTTTCCTAGGAAGTAAGTTCACATGATGTTTGCTACCAAAAATGGGTGGCTCACCCTCCAGCAATGCTCTAGTATGTTCAGCATGGTTTCTAGGTGCTCTTGAACTATATGTACAGACCAAAGGTGGTATTCAGCAGGTTCTGACTAGTTCTGGAGAACCAGTAGCGGAAATTTTGAGTAGTTCAGAGAACCAGCAAATGCCACCTCTGACTGGAGATTTTTCAGTATCTTTCCCCTGCCACGCCCACCAAGCCACACCCAGAGAACCAGTAGTTAAAAAAATTTGAATCCCACCACTGGTACAGACGGATCTTCGCTATTCACAAAATGAACTGAATAACGTAACAGCAACATCTGTCTATGCCAGGTCTTTGGGAAGAGCATGATAAGTAGAGAAGATGCCAAATCCAAAACATCTGGTCAACTGTGCCACCAAGCATGATGATGATGATGATAGAAAGAAAAAGAAAGAAAGAAAGAAAGAAAGAAAGAAAGAAAGAAAGAAAGAAAGAAAGAAAGAAAGAAAGAAAGAAAGAAAGAAAGAAAGAAAGAAAAAAGGAAGGAAGGAAGGAGAGAAAGAAAAAGAAAGATGAAAGAAAGGAGGGAGAGTGAATGCAGCAAGACTGCAGAAATTGCCATAAACCCTACTGTAATCAAATGTGAGAAACAGGACATTAAGTCATTCCCAGCATTTCACTCTTGTCTAAAAAGTGCACAATAAATGTCCAATATCGCAAGGAAAAAAAATGAGTAAGAAGAGAATAGAAAATATGAAAGAAATAACCCCAGAAGGAACAATAGTTGCTTTGTAATTACATCCTGAACTACCTTCTCATGGGGAAAAAGATTGCAAAGATATTTCTGTATGTGTGTGTGCGTGTGTGTATGTGCATACACTATTTGCAGTCCAAAGCAAACATTTTCATTTTTTTTTAAAAAAGAAAAGAACCCAAGCTAAATATGGAGGAGCCAGACAGGAAGTGAAAACCATCTGGGAAACATCTGGCATGACTTTATTGCAAACCAGGCAGGAGTACCAGTTCTCAAGGTACTTAATGCTTTTGCATAAATGAGCGAGGAAATAAAACACGTAGTCAAATATTTGTTGTGTTCCTTCTGTCTTATTCTTCTCTCTTTAACTTTCTGGCTCTGGATTACACTCTTTACGTGAGGCTTTTCCCAGATATTTCAGACATTCAGACTTTTCTCAGATATTTCACTCCTCTTCCTCTGCTTTTTAAATCTGTTTGCAACACTCAGCTAAAATCGTGCGCTTGCTTGCACCTTCAGAAGCATTTTATATGAATGAAACAGGAGAAGAAGCATATAGTAAACACTCTGTCTTTATTTTTTATTTTTTTGGTGTGGCTGAGGCAGCCAGAAATAATGACTTTTTTTAAAAAAAAAAGAAAACTCAACTCCCTATTGCTACGTTGCACAAGAGACAAAAATGAAAAGCTCAGGCTGTATCTTTGGCAACCAGAAGGACCCCTGAGGATATTTTAGGCCGTCGCAGCAACTCTGCCATGCTGCCTGAAAAGCCTTAATTAGGGCATGCACAGCCTTAAAATCCTTGCAATTCTTTAGGAAATAAAATGCAAGACGCATGTGGCTTCTGTGATAAACCAAGCCAGCTTTGCCATGGCTTCCAGAACTACCTAATGTGCATGCCCTGACTTTGCATTTAGTACCGTTCCCATGAAAACTGACACACTATGCAAAAACACCCTAGATATTCCGTATTTGTACATTTCCTGGGAAAAATGCACAAGATCTTCAGAAGAGGAGAGAAGATAGAAGGAAGGCAGAAAGCAGATTTACAGGTTACCAAGGGGACCATAATATGTAAAACTGATGTTCTAGAAATGTTTTCTGCTTGTTTTTTTCAATCTCAGTTTGTTGACATGGGTGATTTTCCAACCCACCAACAATGATCCCTATGATTAAAATCCAGGAAGGTATATAATGAGTGGGTTAGGGTGAGGGTTAGGGTTAGGATCAGCCCTAGCTCTAGCCTAACCCTAACTTTTGCAGGAACTTTTAATGTGGTGATTGTCATAAGGATCTTTTCCGCTTCATCACAACTGTGTTAGAGAAAAGATGATTGCCTGAAAAAAGATTGTAGTGAATCGAAATGTCCCTCTCTGTCCAATTCACAGCTCACACTACGGGAAATACATACATATGCGTGTGGATATACAGATAAATAGAAGATAGATAGATGGATGGATGGATAGATGATAGATGGGGACAGATACAGAGAAGACAGACAGATAGATGGATATACAGATAAACAGAAGATAGATGAATGGATAGATAGATGATAGATGGAGATGGATGGATGGATGGATGGATATCTATATAGATAGCGTTTTTTTCAATTTGAAGGAATAAATTCATATCTGAATACATAACATATCAACACCATGTCAATTAATATCACTGTGCATATCACATCAACAGAAAACCTAGGAATACCAATGTGGTATGTGAGCTAGGGATATACTGACATTAGCAGTTCCATGGCAAGTTACCACCACCTCTGAATATATTTATCGTTTTCACAGCTTTGGAAAAAAGATGGTTATTTTGAAAACCAGGATGTAATTATATCTTGGTTTTCAAGGATAATAATCCTTCCAAAGCTGTAAAAAAAAAAAAACACCTCAAAATCAACTTAAAAAAAAATCAACAGTATTGTAAAATCAACAAAGTAGGGGAGATGGTAATAACTCATCCCAAGTACGCGAGAACGTGGAACTTTCTAAATGCTGCTGAAAGATCAGCATCCATGGCCACCATCATAGCTTGGAGGAAATATGGTTCGGCATGATCTGAGTTTGTGTCATGGAATGCATGAATAACCTTGAGGAAAGGGGAGTACAGAGGCTGCCTGGGAAGAGACAAGAGAGGCAGAAGCCTGCAACGTTTAAGGTAGAGAACCTTAGGAAAGGCCTGCCTAACAGTTAAAAGTGGCAGGTAGGACATTTGTACTTTCAGATGTACAAGATTCTGCTAATGTAGCCTTACAATAAAGTATATTTAGCCCATCTAGTTGTGTTTCCTGTCTGATTTACCTGGAAAGGCCAACAGTTTAAGAAAAGAAAAATGATGGGGATAGGGCATGCCTTCCCTATACCTTACAGGAGCTAAATTTCCCACTTGTGAACTACCCTAGAACTTCTAAGTTCCTTAGAAGCCTCTAGCTGGCTTTCTTTCCACCTTATCTTCTAAAATCGGTCCTTCAGATATACCTCTCATTTGACCTTAATTCTTCTGTTGTCCCCATAGAGGCACCTTCCTACAAAACTTATATTCTCCCCCACAAAAATAGATGGTTGCTTGCTTGATTAATGGCTAATTGAGATGACCATTTGGTCTGCCACCAGTTGTTCTCTCCTCTGACCTCCAGAAGCAAAGCAGGTGGAAAAAGATAAAGATGAGAAAAGAAAAGGAGGCTTCTAGTAATCAATTACATAATGCAGAAGGGGCTCAGGGTTACGGAAGGCAATCCTTGAGACCAACCAACCAGCCATGTTTGGTTTAGTGGCAGCCATCTTTTCCTCCTGTTGCTACAGTAGTGCCACTTTGTCTACCTCAGCCTCCCTAGAAATGACATAATTATTCTTTACTTTACTTTTACAAAGAGAAACTGCCTGAATTCCATAAAACTTTAAATAATAATAATAATAATCCAAGTCCAAGAAACATTCATGTCCTTCTTCTTTTCAAGAACTCTGGGCATTTCATATAGGGTAAGAGATCTTCAAATGAAGTTCTCCATATCTTTATTTCTTTTGGACTTTGTTGCTTATTTAACAATAACAAGTAAGTAGGATAATTCTATAGCATTTTAATAAAAGGAACTGAGATATGTTATCAAGAGCAGCGGTCGCCAACCGGTGGGCCATGGCCCACTAGTGGGCTGTGAGAAAATTTTGGTGGGCCGCAGAGAAATCTCACCCCAAGAGCACCCACCCAAAGCAATTAATCCAGGCTGCGCAGAAACACAAGGCTGCGCCGCCCACATGGCCTGCGGGAACCCTCCCCACCCACTCACTCCTTAGCCAGTAAACTTGCCTGCTAAGTTGCTATTTTTCTGTTTTCCGACCATCACCTGTTCTCTGTGCCGGGAGATTTAGATTAGCTAGGAAGCAGAAAATGGTTGGATTTCTTGCTTTCCAGCTAGTCTTTAGATCTTCGGCTCTGCTTTTAAGTACAGTCGAACCTCCCTTAGGACTGGAAGTTTGCTTGCAAGCAAATTCAGTGCAAGCAAATTTGAGAGACTGAGCTAGCCGATGGCAGATAGATAGATCATTGAATGATTCTGTGAGCAACTCAATCTGCCTGCTTTGCCTGATTTTGGGTAAAAGTTGCTCTTTTTTTAAATAAAAAATTCAATATTTACATACATGGTGTGTTGTGAGTTAATTTTGTGAGTTTGCTTGCTAGCAAATTTTATGTGACAGACTGAGCTAGCCGATGGCAGATAGATAGATCTCTGAATGAATCTGTGATTCTGTGGGCAACTCAATCTGTCTGCCTGCTTTGCCTGATTTTGAGTAAAAGTTGCTCTTTTTTTATAAAAAAATTCAATATTTATATAAATATTTATAATATTTACATACAAGCCATGCCTAGCCAGTCACATGACCACCAAGCCACAGCCACAAATTAGGCCACACCCACAGAACCAGTTAGTGGTCCCTGGGATCTAAAATTATGGGTTTGGTGGTCCAAAAGGTTGGTGACCCCTGATCAAGAGGGTTAAAAATCACTAAGCAACATAGAAGCACCCTGATGTCTGTTACAGAATAGGAAAAATAATCAGGATATTGAACTGTTCCCTTCTTTTTTTTCCCATTTCTCCTTATAGACAATCCGCTTTTGATGCCTATTGAGAAGTCTTTGTTTCTATGCTTAGAAATTCTTTCTTCTACTGTGCATATGTTTCCTCTACAGTTATCTTGTGGTGACAAGTCTTATGGGTAAGGGTAGCGCTGGGAGAATGATGTTTCTATCAGCATATAAGATGAGGGTAGGGTGGATGATGCCAGAAGATGGGAATTTATTGAAGAAATTAAACTGTGATAGAAACACAGCGACTTATGCAACAGAAAAATTGCAAAGTTAATATTTTACCAGCCATCATGAACTCATCTTCTTGCATGACATTTCAAAGAACAGTAAAGGAAAAAAGAAAAGAAAAAAAAAGGATGTTCCTAGCAGCCATTTCTAATCTGATATTCTCTTGATGCTACAATTTTCATAATCTCCAGACAGCAGTTTTAAAACATTGTTGTAGAATAAAATAGAATTATGATAGTGATGAAGGCATGTCAGCTCTTTCTGTCCTATAGGTGCTAACTCTTGGGGTAACTTCAAGGTCCCAGCTCCATTGCCTCGTAAACTTTGATAGAATAGATGAGGAACAGATAGCCTTACAAAGAACACCACCATACATCATACCTGAAGCTTTCTGCAAAAATACAGAATTCCACATTGAAAAATTCTTCCCTTCTGCAAGTGAAACCAGTCAATGAAAGGCAAGCTTGGTGTTCATTCTACTTTGACTGATGTCCTTCCCTGAAACAGATTCTCTGAGTGGAAACAGAAATTGAGGGTTCTGTTCCATTCATTTGTATTATTAGTTAACATTCAAACATCTCTAGCTGCTGTAAAGATCTGAGGCCATTCTCAGTATGCAAAACATTGAGAGAGAAAAAAAACCTCGTCCATTCTGTCTACAGAGGATCCCTCTTTCTGATGGGAAATCCCCAGGTGGCAAATTGCCAACTACCTGTTAATCTATACTTGCTTTTGAATATACAGAGTCATTTGAGACACAGTTATGTTCACAACTTCAGGTTAATCATAATCGTCCTCAAGGTTCAGTTGTTCAGACAAATTCAACTAGGCTAACTCAGAACTCATACAAAAAAAATTGGCTGAACTTTCACATATACGCTTTATTTCCTATGGGAAGCGATGGCATATCTAATTATTTGGATGCTGATTGGATGGTAATTATTGGGGAGGAACATAACATCAGCTAAATCCAAGAGACTGGGCTCTTTTTAAGGCAAGGATCCAAAGAATCATGCAATTCATCTTACAAAAGAAAGGATGTTAAATTTCTTACAAAGAACCATCTGTTTCATGGACCACACCACCACCAAAACTGTGGGAGATGGCAACAATCAGTGCGCCAATCACAATGGTTTTAATGGTTTTTAACAATCACAATGGTTTTAAAATGAAAATGCAGTGGATCTAGATAAAGAGCTATTTGGATTAAGCCCAGGCACAATGTTTCATGCTTTTTAAAAATTCTCTTACTCCACACAATTGTTTTTCAGTGTATTTACAGATTATCATGGAATCAGAAGTAGAATTAGCTGAGTTTTTAAATATCATCAACACAACCGTAGCCCCATTTCCTGTGTTCCTTCCAGTCATCTTATTCTATGGTTCCTTTAGAGACAGAAGGCCACCTAAACGGGAAAGTATTTGCCATTTGGAGCTCACAATCAGGAGACTGTGAGTTTGATCGTAGGTAGAGGCTAATATTTGGAATAGACTCTCCTGCTCGAGCAGTGGGTTGAACTAGATGACCTCCAAGGTCCCTTCCAACTCTGTTATTCTATGATTCTTTTCCAATTCTTACCACCTGAGATACAGTAAATTCTCACTAACTGTCCTTTTTCATAGTTAATTTTAATTATTGCTGAATTTAGCGCACACTTTGTACACAACACACCAAATCCTGAAATCTTTCCCTACAGATGGAAAATGCCATTTATAAGCTACACCAACGTTCAATTTTCAATATTGAAAAACTGGTTGACAACAAAGAAGTTAAGATCCTGCAGGACTTCCAAATACAAACTGATACATATTGAGCCCATAGTAAGCCAAAGAAACTGTAGTCACAAAGAAGTTAAGTATGGATAGTTGACATTTCAGGAGTTGACTTCTGACTCTCTCTGATGCAGTAGAATAAAACAATAACATCAAACCTCAACTTTTTACTTTTACATAAAAATATAAACTAGCCAGCTCTATAACAACAAATCTCTCTAACAAATAAAACCCAAAATAAAAGTTTCATTTTTTCCCACCTCAAGCATAAGGTCCAGAAGCCGTTTCCAAGTAGAAATAAAAGTATTTGTGTTCAATTTAGACATCTCTGCTAACTCCATCAGCCAATCGTCTACTGTGGGGATTGAAATGTCCTTCCATTTTTGTGCATAAAGTAATATTGCTGCCATCAACATATATAATATAACATCAAGGTTCCCAAATCTTTTTCCATTAAATCCCATAGAAAAGTTTCTAGTTTTATCTTTATGTTTACTTTAAGAACTTCCTGCATTAGAATATGAACCCTACTTTAAGATTTCTTTGCTTTAACACATGTCCACCATAAATGATCAAAAATCCCTTCTTCACATTTACATTTCCAACATTCATTTGAAATATCTTTATACATTCTGGATAATTTGTCTGGTGTTAAATACCAGTGACACATCATCCTATAGAATTTTTTTTTTAAACTGTAATTTAATGTAAATTTTAAACCTTTCATCTACATATTCTCCCTTTTCCCCTCTTTTTCTACACTTCTCCTTCCACCTTCTCCCCCCTTATCTTTCTTACTATTTGCTTTTGTATTTTTGTATTTTATATTATAAACTGATAAAACTGTAAACAATAGTTGACATTGCGGGAGCTGGCTCAGTAAGGGTCATTGAGAAAGGAGTAGAAAATGTAAGGAAGCATAAAAGCCTTCAGATATTGAGAGAAAGTTAAAAAGAAAAAAGGAACCTTGGTGGCAATAATGCCTCTTGGGGTCACATCAAAAGTTCTGGGAAAAGCACTTGAATGAATAAAATGTCAATTTATCAATTACTAAAAAGTTACATTCCTTAGAACGGTTTTACAATAGTTTTAACTGTTTTAAATCCAAATTCGGTAGTAAAAAAATCTTATCAGTCAGAACTTACTAGTAGATTGCACAGATAGTCCTTGACTTGCAACCACAACTGACCCCCAAAATTTCTGTTGTTAAATAAGACATTTGATAAGTGAGTCTTGCCCGATTTTATGACTTTTATTACCACAGTTGTTAATTCTTGCAGTTGATAAATTAATAACCTAGTTGTTAAGAGAATCTGACTTCTTTATTGACTTGGCTTGGCAGAAGGTCATAAAATGGGATCATTTGACCTCGGGACACAGTAACGGTCATAAATATGAACCAGTTGCCAAGCATCTAAATATTGGTCACATGATCATGGAGTTGCTGCAAAGATTGTAACTGTGAAAAATGGTCATAAGTCACATTTTTCAGTGTCGTTATAACTTCAAACAGTCACTTAACGAATTATGAGGACTACCTGTATGTAAATAACACGTTTTGCCTGAAATTATTAAGAATCAGTGCCCTCTTCAAGTAAATAATATCAGGTTAGTACTGCCCAGATAGAAAGCGATGCTTGCAAGCGTTAAACCATGCAGAGATGAGCACAAGAAGTCTTCAGGACATGTTGATAGCATCCCATGCACATCTATAATATTTGAAGGCCCGAAAGAACAGCAAACAAAACCTATTAAGCAGGGGTGGGATTCAACCAGTTCGCTGCCTGGTTGCTGGGTAGGCGTGGCCATGGTGGGCGGGACCTACCGGAACTTCCTCTTTCTGGCTTCCTGTGAGTCTCCCGAGCCTGGGAGAGGCTGTTTTTGCCCTCCTCTCCCAGGCCCTGTGTGGGTTGAAAACGGCCTCCTCTGGGCTCTGGAGGCCCTCTGGAAGCCAGAAACAGACCCGTTTCTAGACTTCCAGAAGGCCCATTTTTTCCCCCTCCCAGAGCCTCCGCACAGACCCCGTACTTACTTCCATCGAAAATGGGCTGTGTGGAGACTCCGGGGAGGGGCAGGAGGGGTGGGGCCAGCTGGTTGGTTGAAATACCGGTTCGGCAAACCAGCTGTAACTTTAACATCTGGTTCGCCCGAACTGATCCGAGCCAGTAGAATCCCACCCCTGCTATTAAGACACAAAAGAGAAACAGAGAAACCACAGAAGACTGTTTGCAAAGAGAGGAGTAACCATCCCAGGAAAGCAGGCAGTTTGGATACTTGTGAAAATGAACAAAGGACACAGGCTTTTAACCCTGTTCTCATAGTTGCATCTATTTTATGTGGTTTCTGATGAGGTATTTTGCTAGCTTTATCTCACTTGGCAACTTCCAGAAACTGACTCTTCAGTTCCCTAAAATTTTAACTTCCTAGCCTGGACATCTAAAGGCACCACATTGGGATAGGATGGTCTCTGCTACACAAGAACATCTCAGTGATAAAATCTGTGGCAAAGAAGAAAGCAGGTAAGGTGTTAATTAATTCTGTTTCATTGAGATTGGAGTTTAAATTGAAGAACGCAGCAAATCAAAACCAGGAAGAAATGTTTAAATCTTTCAAAAGCTTTTTTTAAAAAAAACAAACAAACCCACAAACTTGAAAAGCTTAAAGAAAGGATTTCTCATGCCTGCCCACAAATTTTCATTTACATCTCCACTTTTTTTTTTTTTCAGAAAGAAAGAAGGCTTACACCCATTCTTTAATCTTGGGATTAATGTTTTCAGCATTCGCTAAAAACAAAACTGAACAAATAAATAAATAAGCAAATGAAGAACAGAAACAGGAGAAGGCAGCCTTGCCTCAACCTTCAGCTAAGCTCTGTTAGACCAAACAGGTGTCAAAGTGAGAAGAGCTCTCTGAGAGGGGGAAACATCTGGACTCCTGCTGTTCATTTCTTAATGCCTCACACATGTGTCAGACTGTAATAGCTACTTTAGGCTCGTGTTTCATTATTCAAGGTACTGAGGCTGCACACCAGTTTGCAAATAGCCATAGAAAAGAAGTTGCTTCTACAGATCATGACAGCTGGAAGGTTTAAAACATTTGTACAGTCTTGGATCTCCCTCTCACACACACACACGTCTCTCTCTCTCTGCCAAGATCTTCCCACAGCTTCCAGTTACATCCTTAAGGGAGCAGATAGTTGCATGAACTCATTAGATATTTCCCAAAGGTGTTTTTTTTTGAAGAAAGTCCAGTTGCCTCCAGAAAAAAAAAACACCTTTGGGATAACCATGACCAGGATGACTGAGAATCTCTGCAAACTCATTAGATACTTTCTCTCCATTATTTTACCCAGAATCTTATCCTGCCACGCACTTGGGTACCACAAAAACCTAGTTTCACTGGTCACACATTACGGCAGGCAAATATGCAAGGTGCTTCTTGGTAAATATCCTAAATCCTAGTGAGACAAAAGCAGAGGGAGGCCATCTGGGAAATTATTTTTCTTGAAAACCATCATTCCACTTTAAATGTAGTTCACCCAAAGTATACATTGTTGGGTTCTGCCCTGAAACTAAATGATAATTATAGAATATGTGGTATTGCTTTCCAGGGAGCACGTAGATTTCTTGTGTCCTTACCTGTGGTGTAACAAATTTTGCAGCCTTCACAAATTTTGCAACAATCAGCTGTTTTGTCGGAGGAAGGTACACACCGAATGCAGCCAGTTCTTTTTCAAACCATAATGCTATCCTCTGACTACTTTATTATTTGTTCTCAGTTTGATGTTCTTCATTGCTGTAGAGGAGCTTCCCAGAGAGCAGCGTTCCTTACAATATCTCACCCTACCTGTCTTTCATTGGATACAAGATTTGAAGCGAAAGAGTTTCAAGCAATGATTACTTAGAGAAAAATCCCTTTGAAATGCTACCCAACAAAAGCCCCCATTAGCTTTTGAATTTTATGAAATTCAAGGAGCCACAGCTCAGTCAAGGATCCCAATTATGTGTAGGAACAGCCTGCTTGGAAATGAATCGGATTATCAACCCTACCGCTCACTGTTACACTAACTAGCAGTAGCTTTCTTGGATTTTAGAAGTGATTTTTCCATAGCCCAGTGTTTCTCAACCTGGATAACTTTAAGACTTGTGGACTTCTACTCCCAGAATTCCCCAGCCAAAGTTATCCAGGTTGACATTACTATAGTCTATTCTGAACAAGCCAGGGTCACACTGTCTGTGAAGCCGAATTTCTAGAAGGTTTTAAGCAGATTGAGGAAATAAAGTATTAAGGCAAAGAGAAGAAAATGACACAAAGAAAATCTTGTATATGTGAAAGTGTGTATGTGTATTTCTGTAGATGTATTTTACAAATGAAAAACACCTATGAAAACAGCAATAGAAAGAGGAACTTGGCTTAAGAAGACAAATTGAAACATTAGCTGATGTCTTTTTATCCAAAGAACTGCTAGATTATTAACGTTGCTTTTAAAGATTTAAAGATCAGAAATTTCCAGGAAAAACCAGAGGGAGTCAAATGGGATTTCAGTATCTGAAATCTGCAGGCTTCTAACAAATCCTTACCTAAACACATGCATTAAAAAGAATGGAATGACAATCTGATTATAAAGAACAATATGATCCAGGATACTGTCCACAATCTTTCAGTTTATTAGGTCACACATATCTGTCAATAAACAATGAAATTGTCTCCAAAAGGAAGCAGTTCAAAGCCTTGCACAAATTAAGCTAGATGGAACAAAAAATAATTCCATCAGAGATAAGAGAGACTCTAAACAGGTTGTTTCTGACCATTTCCCCCCCTTTTGAAAAAAAAAAAATCACCTTAGAGTCCTTTAGCTCCTGCAAAGTTGCTGAAGAAAAAGGCTTACTAGAGAAATGAGAACTATTAAGAAAAGACAACTTAGACAAAACTGTTCCCCTGTGCTTTTGGGATGATTCGAATAGATTGACGCTTATGAAATTTCTTTTCTTTTAAATAAAAAGTCATTTGTCACAAAGGTCCAAGTCAAAATCTTGTTCACATTTATAAATATTTGCGTATTTATCCATGGAATGTCTTCTCTTAAGGATCCACCATAGCAGAGCTTTGCAATTAGAAGAAATGTCTAGTCTCAGTCCACAGTTGGCCGTTGCGACAAGCAACAACTTGAACACATGAAAACTAATCTGATAACTTCCCAGTTAGACAGCAATATGAGGCTTTATTTAAACAAGCCCCAAAATCTAGAATTTTAGCTGCTTGGCAACAAATCCCATTGGCTGCTACTTTATTTCCTATCAAATAACATTTTTATTGAGTTATAGAGTAATATAAAATACAAAATACAAAGTAAATAGGAAAGCAATAAGGGAAAGGAGTGGTGAGGAAAGATAAGACTCTCTCTGTAACAGTAAAATAAAGCATTAACATCAAATCATAACTTTTTCCTTTTTCCTAATAGTATGAACAAGCCATTTCTATAAAGATCTATCAGTCTAATCGGTAAATCCCAAAGTCAGAGTTTCATTCTTCTCCACATCAAGCACGAAGTTCAGAAGTTGTCTCCATGTAGAAACAAAAGTACTTATGTTCTTTTATTTAATCAGAGTGGTTAGTTTTGCCATTTCAGCCAACTCCATCAATTGTCTGCAACCATTCGTCCATAGTAGGAATCGAAGTGTCGTTCCATTTTTGTGTATACGATAGTCTTGCTGCTGTCAACATATATAGTAACAAAGTTCCAATTTTTTTCTTCAGTTCTTTTCCCATTAAACCCAAAAGGAAAAGCTCTGGTTTCGTTTTTATCTCCATTTTTAAAAAAATTTATTTTATTTATTTATTTATTAATTACATTTATATACCGCCCTTCTCCCAAGGGACTCAGGGCGGTGAACAGCTCGTCTAAAAACCCCACAAATACAAAAGTTAAAAAGTAATTAAATATTAGAATTAGCTGCAGACTAAAATTAAGAAACCCCCCCCCACCCTTAAAACCCAATTTAAAATTAAAAATGGAGATCAAATTTAAAATCATTATCTCAGCCCAGGCCGGCCTGCTCAAAGAGCCAGGTCTTTAACGCGCGCCTGAAGGCCCTCAGGTCCGTGCCGGTACGAAGTTCCGGTGGCAGAGTATTCCAGAGGGCGGGGGCACCCACAGAGAAGGCCCTACCCCTTGGCGCCGCCAGACGACACATAGCGGCCGACGGCACCCGGAGCAGACCCTCCCTGTGGGAACGCACCGGCCTGTTGGAGAACGTTGGTAGAATGCGGTCCTGAAGGTAACCTGGTCCCATGCCATGGGTCGCCCTAAAGGTCAAAACTAGAACCTTAAAGCGAACCCGGAGAGCCATCGGCAACCAATGCAGCTCGCGCAGGAGAGGCGTCACATGGGCGCTACGCGACGCCCCCATAATCACCCTCGCGGCTGCATTTTGCACCAACTGGAGTCTCCGGATGCTCCCCGCAGGGAGCCCCATGTAGAGGGCATTACAATAGTCCAGGCGAGAGGTGACAAGGGCCTGAGTGACCGTGCGCAAGGCGTCCCGATCCAGGAAGGGCCGCAACCGGTAGATCCGACGGATCTGATGAAACGCCCCCCTGGAGACGGCCGCGATGTGATGTTCGAGCGACAGCCGTACATCCAGGAGGACTCCCAGATTGCGAGCCCTCTCTGTGGGGGGCAGAACTTCCCCCCCAATAGCCAGCGAAGGTGTCAGCTGGCTATATCGGGGCGCCGGAAACCACAGCCACTCGGTCTTGGATGGGTTGAGCCGAAGCCTGTTCCCGCCCATCCAGTCCCGCACGGCCTCCAGGCACCTAGACATAGTCCCCACAGCATCGTTGGGGTGGTCCGGAGTGGAGATATACAGCTGGGTGTCATCTGCATACAGATGACACCTCACTCCAAGACCACGGATGATCTCGCCCAGCGGCTTCATGTAAATGTTGAACAGGAGGGGAGAAAGGACCGACCCCTGAGGCACCCCACAAACCAGGGGCCTAGAGGTGGACCTCTCCCCCCCCGCCAACACGAATTGCGAACGGTCAGAGAGGAAGGAGGAGAACCATCGGAAGACGGTTCCACCAATCCCCAACCCCTCCAACCGTCGCAATAGGATACTATGGTCGATAGTATCGAAAGCCGCCGAGAGATCTAATAGGACCAGGACAGAGGAGAACCCTCTGTCACGAGCCCTCCAGAGATCATCAACCAACGCGACCAATGCCGTCTCAGTGCTATGTCCAGGCCTGAAGCCCGATTGGAACGGATCGAGGTAAGTTGCTTCCTCCAGGTACTGGGGGAGCTGACGTGCCACCACACTCTCAACAACCTTCGCCACGAAGGGAAGGTTGGAGACTGGACGATAGTTGTTTAAAATAGCTGGGTCCAGGGAAGGCTTCTTGAGGAGGGGGCGCACCACCGCCGCCTTCAAGGCGGTAGGGAGCACCCCCTCTCTCAAAGAAGCGTTGACAATCCCCTGGAGCCAGCCTCGTGTCGTCTCCCTGGCGGCCGAAACCAACCAGGAAGGACACGGGTCCAATAAACAGGTGGTGGCATTCAGACCCCCCAGCAACCTGTCCACACCCTCAGCGGTCACAGGATCGAACTCCCCCCAGATAACACTCTCAAGACCTGCCCCGGACACCTCCCCCGGGACCACCCAATTGGAGTCGAGCCCTTCCCGAATCTGAGTGATTTTATCATGCAGAAATCGGGAAAACTCCTCTGCTCTACCCTGCAAGAGGTCATCCCGCGCTCTCGGTTCAAGTAGAGAGCGGGTCACTCTAAACAGGGCGGCAGGCCGATTTTCAGCTGATGCAATAAGGGCGGAGAAATACGAAGATTTCGCCGCCCCTATCGCCACAAGGTAAGTCTTAATATGAGATCTCACCTGTGTTCGGTCAGACTCAGAACGGCTCGCCCTCCAAATGCCCTCAAGACGTCTTTTTCGGCACTTCATCTCCCGTAGCTCCTCCGTATACCACGGAGCCAAATGGGATCTGTGCCGAGTCAGAGGTCGCATAGGCACAACTCGCTCTAGGGCCCCGGCGGCCGACCCCTCCCAGGTGGCCACCAGGTCTCCAGGCGAGCTGAGAGCCAGAGATTCAGGAAATGGCCCAAGCTCCCTCTGGAACCGATCCGGATCCATTAGGCGCCTGGGGCGGAACCATCTAAGTGGCTCCGCCTCCCTGCGGTGGGGGGTAGCGGAACAGAAATCCAGCCTCAGGAGGGAATGATCTGTCCATGACAAGGGTGTAATAACTAAATCCCCCCAATTACAGTCATTCAACCACTGCCCAGAGACAAAAATCAGGTCCAGCATGTGACCTCCCATGTGAGTGGGGGCAGAAACTAACTGGGTCAGGTCCATGGCCGTCATGGAAGCCAAGAACTCCCGGACCAACCCCGAGGTTTCACCGAGCGATGGCAGGTTGAAATCCCCCATGACTAAGAGCCTTGGGGTCTCAACCGCCAGCCCGGCTATTACCTCTAGGAGTCCGGGTAGGGCCGATGAGACGTGGCAGGGAGCCAGGTACGTCAACAAAAGGCCCATCTGAACCCCTTGCCCCCACTTCACAAAAAGAGATTCACAGCCAGCCGTCTGAGGGACAGTGGCCTCCCTAGGACAAAGGACTTCCTTTATAAGCACCGCCACCCCACCACCCCTTCCCTGAGCCCTAGGCTGGTGAAATGCAAGGAAACCTGGTGGGCACATCTCAACCAGAGGGACACCTCCCTCTGGGCCCAACCAGGTTTCGGTGACACCCACCAGGTCCGCGGCCTCCTCCTGAGCCAACTCCCAGATCAGGGGAGCCTTATTAACCACGGACCTGGCATTGCACAACAGCAGCCGGGTATTCAGGGCCTGAGATTCCGGACAACCAGGACTACAGGATGGGTAGGGAGGGTCGGAGCGCGCTACCGCTTGTAAACATCGGGAGCGCGATCCCCTAACCGGATATGGCCCTCCACCCCTAGCATACCTACCTCTCCCAGTTACCGTGCCGATAAAACTGGCCCCCGGCTGCCCACCCCCTGTCTGCCACCCCGACACGGGAACCCCCGAGGCCCCACAGGCGCGCTCGCCGGCCCGGCTGCCCCCAATTCCATGCGGGCTGTCTCCCCCGCCCGCCCTGGACTTTTCCCCTTTAAAAAATCCCCTTAAAAATTTTTCAAGCCCGGATTTACCACGCCCTCCCCGGTTTCCCCGACCCCACCATTGCTCCGGATCCCAGGATCCCTCATTGCGGAAGGTCTTAGAGAGCTTCGAAGGCCACCTAAGGGAGAGGGGGGCATCCCTCAAGGCCCAAAGCTCTGTCCGTAGGTACTTCCGTGGACCCGGCCGCCCTATCTCGGCATTCCCAGAGTGTCCGCAACGTCTGCCGTCCTCCGGCCATAGAAAATGGAATCCAGTCCAGCTGGGATATATTCCGCCTCCCCCCGGTCGTCCCACCTCTGCCACCGGTGAGACCCCCGGGGGGGAAAGAGTCACAGGCAGAGCCAGTCCCCCCCCTAGGCCCACCACCTCTGCCACCGGTGGGGGCCCCAGGGAAAGAAGGGACACCACAGCTCCACCTAAGCGGCCCACGGGGGCATCGGCACCATCGCTCCCCCGCCGAGCCCTTCCGTGGATCTCCCAGCCGCCGCGTCATCTTCGGGGCTATCGAAAATGCCCCAGGTCCGCTCGCTGCCCGTCCGCAGCCGCCCCGCTCCGCCGACCGCTGGAGGAGGCCTCCGCAATCGACCCAAGGCCGTCGGGGCCGCCGTGACCACGCCGCCCTCCACATCGGTCCCGCGGCTCCAGCCGACCCCCGACCAGCTTCCAGGTGTCTCGGCTGGTCTCCCTCGATCCTCCCCCGCCTCTGCCACCGGCGGGGGGGCCCAGGGGACAGGGGGGGCCACCGCTGAGGCCGTCCAGGCCGGAGAGGGCCGCGGCGGAGCTCCGCAGCGCACGCACCGGATCCATCGCCACAAATCCACCGAGGCCGCTCCACACCACTCCCAAGGCCTCCGAGGCCGCTCAAAAACCGCTCCGGGGCCGCCGCACCTGGGGCGCGGCCTCCGACACCACTCCGAGGCCACTCCAAGGCCAACGAGGCCACCCCGAGGCCGCTTCGAGGCCGCCAGGACTGCCGCGGCAACGCTGTCTCTTCTCTCGGCGCCGCGGCTCCGGCGAGCTGGAAAACCACTCCGGGACTGCTACATCCAGAACGGGGCCTCCGAAGCCCCTCCGAGGCCGCTCCGAGGCCGCCAAGGCCAGCAAGACCGTCCCGAGGCCACTCCGGGGCCGCCAGGGCCGCCGCGCCAACGCCGTCGCTCCCATCGGCTCCCTTAGCTCCGGCGAGCCCCCAACCAGCTCTCGTTGGAAACCGCTGGTCTCCCCGGGCCCTCCCCCACCTCTGCCACCGGCGAGGGGGGCCAGGGGGCATGGGGACCCGCACCGAAGAGCACCCGGGCCGGAGAGAACTCCGGCGAAAGCAGCCGTCCGCCATCTTTTCCCGGAAGATTGTATTAAGAATGTATTAAAAGATGAATCATACTCCAATTTTTTTTTTATCACGTCTGCCATAGATGATAAAAAGTCCCCTCTTTACTTTTAGCATTCATACTAATTCATATTAACTACTTCCAGCATTCATGTGATTTTATTTCCAAGCTCAATTCAAGATCCCAATAAAATTTGCTGTTCCACACCAGCTTTTCCCTCTTCACCCAGTCATTTTGAGTATGTCTCAGCATATCTATATATCTTATTGACCTGTTAGGTTTAATTGTTCTGTTATTACATTTTTAATATATAATTGTAAGCCATCCAGAAGACAATACAGTTGTTTTTATTTTGGAAATTTGTTGAAGAATCAACTCCTTCAAACAAATAATAACCAAGGGTTATTATTCCAAGCTTTGGGTATACTATATTAACAGGCTGTAACTTGTTCAAATTCTTAAATTTTAGCATCTTTTGGTAAATCTCTTTGGCAATCTTGCCTAAAGACAGCATAGGATTATTTTGATGAATAAACAAACACTTCCCTTTAAAGTAGGTTTAACTTAGTTGGGTGCAGCTTTGTGTGTGTAATCTTTGCAACAAAAGATGAGTGACTGTTTCCAACTTAAAGAGACCACAACAAAACTGTGTGTATCAGCTTCCCTTCCCTGGGAGTGGCAACAGCATAGTGAAAACTTAATTCCCTGTGCTATTTGAAAGAGTCATAATTGCAAATGATCACAATGACATTTTTGATATTTCACGATAATGTAAGCTCTCCCTCTCTCTCTCAAGTTTTAAACCAAAGCAAAATCAATCGCTGGGAGCCAAATACATTTTTTTATTCAGGAAAAAAAATAAAATCAAATGCTTGGGTTATAGCAAGGGTCTTTAAACTTGACACCTTTAAGACTTGTGGACTTCAACTCCCAGAATTCCTGAGCTAACAAGACTGAAGGAGGAATTCTGGGAGTTGAAGTCCACAAGTCTTAAAGGTGTCAAGTTTGAAGACCCATGGGTTATAGAATGGAGGATGTCTTGTTTATTATGATCATAAAAGTGAAAAGGATCTTAGGATAGTAATGGATCATAAGTGGAATATGAGTCAGCTGTTTTAGTATGAAGGAAAATGCTATTTTAGGCTGTATCTCATAAAATATAGCGATAAATAATGCTTCATATGATACTGTGTGCAATTTGGAGAACCACATTTTAAGAGGGAAAAAAAAAATTACAACAAAGAGGAATATGTGTAGAGAAGAGCATGAAGGGACAGGATACTGAATTTCATCAAAGGACTAGAATAGAACTGGATTTGTATAGTCTTGAGAAAAGTAATGATGAGAATTGTGAGCACTTTGCTGGCATTTGAAGGAGCATCTGGTACCAGTTTTTGTCATATAGAGTAGGGGTCTCCAATCTTGGCAACTTTAACACTTGTGGGCTTCAACTCCTAGAATTCCTCAGCTAGCAAAGCTGGCTGAGGAATTCTAATTGTTGAAATCCACAACTCTTAAAATTGCCAAGGTTGGAGACTTCTAATATAGACCCTATTTGGTGTAGTGGTTAAGGGTACTGGGCTAGAAACCAGGAGACTGTGAGTTGTAGTTCCAAAATAGGCATGAAAGAAAGCTAGGTGGTTTTAGACCTATCTTAGCCCAACTCATCTCATAGGGTTGTTGTTATGAGGAGGATAGGAGGAGGAAGGAGTAACAGGTATGATTGCTGCCTTGAGTTACTTACAAAGTGATAAAGTCAGGGTAAGAATCAGATAAATAAACATCACAACAAAAGATCATCAAGTCCTATTTCCTTTTCCCCAGAATTTGTGGCTGGGAATACAGGTAGTTTTCAACTTACAACCATTGAATAAGCCACAGTGGCACAGTGGTTAGAGTGCAGTACTGCAGGATATTTCTGCTGTCTGCAATTTGGCAGTTCAAATCTCACCAGGCTCAAAGTTGAACTCAGCCTTCCATCCTTCTGAGGTGGGTAAAATGGAGCCACAGATTGTTGGGGGCAATATGCTGACTCTATAAACTGCTTAGAGAGGGTCATAAAGCACTGTAAAGTGGTATATAAGTTGAAGTGTTATTCAGAGGTGGTATTCAGCAGGTTCTGACCAGTTCTGGAGAACCGGTAGCGGAAATTTTGAGTAGTTGGGAGAACTGGCAAATACCACCTCTGATTGGCCCCACCTCCATCTATTCTCTGCCTCCCGAGTCCCAGCTGATTGGCTGGGTCTTCTTTTGTTGCCCTGCACAGGAGAACGGAGCTGGAAAGCAGGTTAGTGAGGTGGGGAGGGAATAGAGATTTTACAGTATCCTTCCCCTGCCACACCCATCAAGCCACGCCCACCAAGCCATGTTATGCCCACCAAGCCACATCCACAGAACCAACAATAAAATTTTTTGAATGCCACTACTGGGGTGTGGGGAACTCAAAAAGAAAACCAGAAGGGCTGTAAAGCAAAAAAAACAAGCTTCCAAAAGAAGTGATAACTTCCCTTTCGTTAAATTTGTTAAGCAAAAGTTGCCGGAAGGGACTGTTGAAATGAAGTGAAGCTCCGTCCAAATTGAATGGCTTTCCCTTATTATTATTGTTATTATTGTTGTTGTTGTTGTTGTTATTATTATTATTATTAATCATCTACTGTCCTGCCATACTCACTGGAATAGCATGGGAAATGACCAGCCCATCTAAAAGGGAGATTTTAGGAAAAGTCAGCAACAACATCGGTTGCCAGACCTGCTTTTGAAAAATCTACCCTGGTCCTGGGCTCAGCTGATAAGTGTGCTAGGGGCGGAGAGAAAGACTGGAGGGTGAATCGTATCAGATTGAGAAGAAAGATTAATGTAAAGGCGGAGTTGGCCAGGGAAGAAGCTCCTCGCAGAACGGTCTGGCATGATGGATGCAGTTGTGGTATGGAGGCTGAAGAGAGGAGGCAACCTGGAGATTACGGGAGACCAAAGGTAGAAGAGCTATAAAAACCTAAGATGATGGAAGAGAGGGAATACACAACTGTATGTCATGCTGCTTGCATGAGATTGCTGTTACGACTGTCTCTAACTCTTTGATTGGCAGGGCTAGGGCACCTAGAACAACCACGTGGGTGTCAATTTTATCAGCCGTGTATGCCATCCTTGTACATTTTATTGCAATTTCATAAATATGCAACAAGACAGGCACAGATCTCAGAGGATAATTAGGACTGCAGAAAAAACAATTGATACCAACCTGCCTTCCATTAAGGACCTGTATAAAATGCACGAGTCAAAAAGAGGGCTGTGAAAATATTTACAGACCCCTCACTTCCCAGATATAAACTGTTTCAACTCCTATCCTCAAAACGACGCTATAGAGCACTGCACACCAGAGCAACTAGACACAAGGACAGTTTCCCCCTGAACGCCATCACTCTGCTAAACAAATAATTCCCTCAACACTGTTCAACTATTTACAAAGTCTGCACTACTGTTACTGTTAATCTTCTCATCACTCCTTATCACCGATCCCCTCCCACTTGTGACTGTATGACTGTAACTTTGTCACCTGTATCCTTATGATTTATATTGTTTCCAAGTATGATTTGGTTGCTTATTTGTACCCTATGACTATCATAGACTATGTTGTACGCTATAATTCTTGACTCTTGACTAATGTATCTTTTCTTTTATGTATACTGAAAGCATTTGCACCAAGACAAATGCCTTATGTGTCCAATCACACTTGGCCGATAAAGAATTCTACCTATATTCAAGCCTACAGTCCTAATCCTTCAGAACATGGTTGATAACACTACATATCCTTAAAGAAATTCTCTGTTCCCTCAAATGTATCTTGCCCACAGAGGAAGGAGAACCAAGAAAATCTACAGCTCTGTGCAGTCAAGAATTAATCCTTCTTGATAGATAAACGTTTTGCCTATTACAGCCTTCTAACTCAACAACCGCCTTCTGCTTCTGCCTTAATCTCCCTCCTGTGGGCCACTTGAAAGCTACACTCCCCCTCCCCCAATAACTTTATTTTACAGCTAATGGCAGAGGAGGGAACCTCTGCAACAGCTGGACAAGGCAGTAGCAGCTGAACTTGGGGGGTGGAGAAGTGAGCACAACTTGGGATGGAGGTGTGGAGAGACCGCACTGCAGAAACACCATCTCCAAAACCTTGGCCTTAATGAAGTCATTATAGCTCCTCCCCTGCACCTCTGGCCTTGTCCTCCAGGTTCATAAAACAATAAAGGACCTCTTCTTTAGTGAACTATTGAGATGCAAACTTAAGGTCCAATGCTTCCTGGTGTGGAGTTAATTCTGTGTGCATGAGCTGAACAAGATTGGGCTGGGCTTCAAAAAAATTAGCAATGGGTTCTCTGCCCAGTTGCTGGGTGGGCGTGGCCATGGTGGGCGTGATTTAGTTGGCTACCTGCACCACCACATGGGGGGCAGGGGTGGGATTCAAAATTTTTAACAACTGGTTCTGTGGGCGTGGCTTAGGTGGTGGGCGTGGCTTGGTGGCCATGTGATTGGCTGGGTGTGGCCAACTCAATATCACTCACATCGAGGCACGCATCTCCTTGCCTGGCCTTTCATGACTGTGGGGATGCTGCAATAGTCGTAAGTGTGAAAAATGGTCATAAGTCACTTTTTTCAGTGCCATTGTAACTTTGAATGGTCATTCCACACAAGCAGAGGACCAGCAAAGGAGGGGAAAAAAACTCCAGAGACGTTCCTAAGACAGAAAGTCTAGTCCTGCCAAGAATGTAATAAGGGTTAACGGAGAGGCAGTTTCTGTAAGCAACACCAGAATGTTTCCTTCCTGCCTTCCTTACAGGATTAGGCCAGGAATTTCTTCTAACAACCGGTTCTCCGAACTGCTTAGAATGTTAACAACCAGTTCTAGAGAATAGGTATGAACTGGTAGAATCCAACTCCTGAAGGGGGGGCGGCATTTTTGCCCTCCCCGGCTCCGGAGGCTTTCTTTGAGCTTCTGGGAGGGCAAAAATGGCCTCCCTGACCACCGGAGGCTTCCTGGAAGCTGGAAACGGTCCTGTTCCCGGCCTTCCCGAACTGCCCGTTTTTTGCCCTACCTGAGCCTCTAAACAAACCCTGCATTTACCTGCAACCAAAATGGGCCATATGGGGACTCCTGGGAGGGGTGGGGTGGGGTAGGCAATGCCAGCCATGAGTGGGATTTGGGGATTCTCCAAACTCTGCAGAATCTTAGCTGGAGGATCTCTCAAACCCCATTCGAACCCCCAGCAGCCCACCTCTGGATTCGAGCCTAAGAGGCAAGAGCCAATGTGGATAATGCATAGCTTCCTACCCCTATAACCGAGAAGCTTCCATGCATAACAATATCCCCCATATTAACTTGAGCAACAGGAATAAACAGAACCTCAAGCGTCAGTCCAGACAGTTCTCTTTCAATGCAAACAATTTTTACGATTATTATTTGCCCGCTTCCAATTTTCATATGTCGTGAAGTTACGAGCCGCCGAGTCAAGTTATTAAGTAATAAACTTAAATGCAATAGCAGGATGTCGGGATTCTGTGCCTTTGCTCTTGATTGTCTCCTCTCCTGATGCAAGAGAAATAAATGAAGGCTGTCTGTTGTAATTACCTACAAGATCGTAAAACCCTCAAATAGATTCCGAAATCTGTTTGTGATTAGATGCTCCATCTTCTCAGCCTCCCCTCGTCTCGTTTGTATACATAGAAGCCAGAGCTCTGAGCTCAACTATAATTAGAAAGAACTAATCTAATTTCAGATTTTAGTATTCTTTATCATTGTACTGCAGACATTAAAATTTTTATTAAGATAGCCCTCGGTATACGGCGCGGAGAGGCAGTGGCACTGAGATGTCTTTGCTAAGCCACTATGAACAGAAAGGATGTTTTTAAAAGCATCTTGATTCAGTGTATCTTGTATGCAAACACTGGTTACAGCTGCAGACTTTTTACTTAAAAGATTTAAAGGTGTTACATCTTTAAATAAAGCTGTACACAGAGAGAAACATGCTTCTGCAAAAAACATGCAGTCTTGGGAGGCCTGATTATCTAGTTAGTTTTCAATGGGTGGATTATGACTCACAACAACCCCAAAGTATACAGAGAGAGAGAGAGAGAGAGAGCAATAACAATGTCACAGCAGTTTTCTTTGCTTAGCACAGAAATTACTTTCCCAATATTGAATAGGATGCTCTGCATTCAAACATAGAAAGTATACAAGCGCCAAAAAAAATGGACCAAGAGGACTTTTCTGATCTGTGGCTAAAGAAAATCACAATTAAATATATCTCTTTGCTTCCTGAGGAGAATTTGGTTACATAGGATGTATTCCTTTCCAAGCTATTTCCCTATAGCCACAATTATTTGCCCTGTGACATGGAACATCCCCTCCTAATGCATTTCAATGTGGATTAAATGGGCTGCGTGGCCCAATGTAAATGGCTTGGCCTTATGCATTAGCCAATGGAATGCATCCTCAGTACATATGAGACTAAATCAATGCCAATGCAAAAAAGACTTGGTTATAGTGGAGATTATGGGCATGCAAAAAGTCATTTGTTTTGCTTAGCAAATTAAAAATAAGTTCCATGATGCAGATGGGCTTTAAAAGAGGGCTCATGATTTGAATTATATTGAAATTGTCGAATATCACTACGGCATACATTTGGATAGCAAATACTTTTAGAAAGTAGAGAATACATTCGGGATCACTTTTCTGGAACTATATCCAACTCATTTATCATCACCCATTGTAGGTCTCCCTCCTTGTCTCTCTCTCTTTCTCTCCATATACACCCATCTGCATGTATGGATCTCTCAACACATTTCAACTCTCTGGGTTACTATCTAGACCCTGGGAAGCACAGTATGGATGTGTGTGCTCTGTTCTGAGTCAGGAACCCAGGAAAGAGGAAGGAAGAGACAGCTTAAAATGGAGGAGTAAGCAACATTTTAAGCCAAGGGCCTCATCCATAAGGATGCAGTGGGGGAATCCCACATGCCCAAATCCCCAGCCTGATCTAGGCTATTTTTTTTTTAAAAAAATCTTCCTTTTTGATGGCTTCTCCCTCAACTTCGAATTTTATCTCATTTCATTCTGTTTTTGGAAAATTATAATAAATTCTTATTCTGTTGGGATAGACAGAATACTGATTCTTTTTACATAACTCCTTTGGGTGGAAAAAAAAAACCAAGAATCATTTCCTTTATCCTCAGCATTTGTAATTTTGGTCAACATTTCTTTAATTCATGAAGAACCGGCAATAAAAAAACAACCCCACAGAGACCATCAGTATTACTTTCATATGCGGGTCAAATCTTTCTTCCATAAAACCTTCAGAATTGCAATCAGATGATATTCCCAAATCATTTCCCCCTGAAGCTGTACTTCAAGCAATTGTTCCCTCGGGATACTGCATCAGATTCAATGGCTTTGGGCTAGGATATCTGAAACTGATCTGCCAGCCAGCTTCTTCATGGAATCCGAGACCTTGTTTTCTCTAAAGCAAGGTTGGTTGAGAAATTCTGGGAGTTGAAGTCCACAAGTACTTGAAGTGCCAAGTTTGGAAACCCCTGCTCTAGAGGCTAGATCAGGTCTCTTCAAATTTAGGAAGTTTAAGACTTATGGACTTCAACTCCCAGAATTCCTCCTCTAGTCATGTTAGCGCAGGAATTCTGGGAGTTGAAGTCCACAAGTCTTAAACTTGCCACGTTTGAAGACCCTTGGCCTAGATTGACATCTTTATAAAGGAAAGGCTCACATTTATACAGGAGGTCTTTACGTAGGCCAAGAAACAATGTTGGAAGCCAACAACCCATCAGTTCCTTTCTGAGCTTTCCACGAATTTCAGAAAATATCTAATGGGGAAAAAAAACCCAATCACCAGAATTCCTTGACATGAATATGGATTCCAGGTCTGAGACTCACATAACAAACTTAAACCATAGAAGTGAATGTGGAGCCCAGCCAATCTTCTCTATTGTTTCTCCTTTTTACTTTTGGGAAGATGAGAGACTTTATTTTATGTTTGTTTACAAATGGGCATGTTGCTGCAAATCCATGATGGATGCAGCTTAAATCCTCTCAAAGTATAACAAGGTAGTTATGTGAGTTTCTTCTTCTCTTTGACAATGTATGTATCACTCTCGCTATCCCAATTGTTTTTGGGTTTGGCTCTTTTTTTGTCTTCTTTTTGTAATTAATTAAAAAGCAATAAAAGATGGGATGCTTTTTTACGGTGTAGGAAGAGTCTTAGCTGGGAGTCCAGGAAGAACTGCTACTAAGGGGAAATATTTAAGAGAACCAGGAGCTTATCAGCAGTTTTTTGTTTTTCAAGTAGTGGTTTTATGGAACTTTATGAATAGAATAGAATAGAATTCTTTATTGGCCAAGTGTGATTGGACACATAAGGAATTTGTCTTGGTGCATATGCTCTCAGTGTACATAGAAGAAAAGATACATTTGTCAAGAATCAAGAATCATAACGTACAACACTTAATGATAGTCATAGGGTACAATAAGCAATCAAATCATACTAGGAAACAGTCAATATAAATCGTAAGGATACAAGCGACAAAGTTAGTCATACAGTCACAGGTGGGAGGGGATGGGTGATAAGGAGTGATGAGAAGATTAATGTTAATAGTAATGCAGACTTTGTAAATAGTTGGACAGTGTTGAGGAAATTATTTGTTTAGCAGAGTGATGGCGTTCGGGAAAAAAGTGTTCTAGTTGTTCTAGTGTGCAGTGCTCTAATAGCGTCGTTTTGAGGGAAGGAGTTGAAACAGTTTATGTCTGGGATGTGTGGGGTCTGTAGATACTTTCACAGCCCTATTTTTGATTCATGCAGTATACAGGTCCTCAATTGACGGCAGTTTTTTTTTCTGCCAGAGAAGGGAAAAAGAGATATGCAAGCAGGCAATCAAAGGACCATAATCTCTTTGGCTCCTGACCCACAGCTGCCCACAGAACCTAGCATCTGCTGTAGGCAACTATATTTTTTTTTAAAAAAATTCATTTTTTAAATACTTTCTAGGAATGGAGGGCCTGTATCACTCTAATATTCAGTTCAGGGCACAGAATCAAATACTGAAATCAGAAAGTGTCGCGGAAAATATACCAGAAATGAGAAAACATATATTATGGGTAGTTATATTAAAGACGTTTTCCTTGATCTGTTAGGATCCCAGATTTGCAAGGGATAAAAGGATTCCATCTTGACAATGGAGTCTAGATGCACTCGGGCAATATTTTGAAACAGAGAATGACACTAAGGGCTGCAGCACTACTCTTGGGGATTGATTTGTGCAGCAAGCAAGAACTGGAGAAAGAGAAATTATTAGAGTTGTTGTAACCATTTTTCCATCTCCAATATGTGTCTGGGAAAGAGTTTGAACAGCTGCTGTTTTCCTTATGGTGATAAGAGAGTCTGGACATACTATTTGAAGGAAGGGATAGTATGGACTCCTTGTTGCAAGGGGCAAGCGACTTCTTTAAAAAAAATTGTTAACGTGCATTAGGCTCCCTTGATGGAACTCATTCAAAGCATTAGAAACCTAATGCTTTGCAGGGTACAAATGGAACGACCGGCCTTCACAAATGCTTCTTATACGAAAGAGGCCATTTCTCTGCAGGACGTTATTATGATTAATAAGATGCTTACAAACCAAAGACAACAGAATAGCAATCTGAAGATAACCTAAAATAAATTGAACAAAGAAAATACATATTCATCTGACTTCCAACCGAAGTCTAAAGCTTCAAAAAAGATGACTAAGAGAACACAGCAAGATATCATTACTGTTAAAGATATTGAGACAGATTCACAGATGTCAAGGCTAAACAAAACTGCTAGATATGTTCATCATATGTCATCGCACAGATATCCTGTTTCTGTAGTTTCTCATTAAGTGTCAATGTGGCACCGTAGGAACAGTTTCAACTCCTTCCCTCAAAACGACGCTATAGAGCACTGCACATCAGAACAACTAGACACAAGGGCAGCTTTTCCCCCCGAACGCCATCAGTCTGCTAAACAAATAATTCCCTCAGCACTGTCCAACTATTTACAAAGTCTGCACTACTATTACCATATCTTCTCATCACTCCTTATTACCCATCCCCTCCCACTTGTGACTGTATGACTGTAACTTTGTCGCTTGTACCCTTATGATTTATATTGTCTGTCTCCTAATATGATTTGATTGCTTATTGTACCCTGTGACTATCATTAAGTGTTGTACCTGATGATTCTTGACAAATGTATCTTTTCTTTTATGTACACTGAGAGCATTTGCACCAAGACGAATTCCTTATGTGTCCAATCACACTTGGCCAATAAAGAATTCTATTCTATTTTATTCTATTCTATTCTATTCTATTCATATTCTATTCTAACAGAATGCTAGATTTGATCATCATACCTCCTGATTCATCACCAATACTTGGATGAGAGACCATAATATAACCCTACACCAGGGGTCCCCAACTCCTGGTCCATGGCCCGATACTGGTCTGTGGCCTCTTGAGAATCAGGCTATGCAAGTGCCAAGCTAGCACATAAATCTCCATTTGCACAAGCAGCCGGGACGCATGCGAAACCATCCCCTCTTCCTGCCCCTCTTCCACCACCATCACTTCCAGTCCATAGAGCTAAAAAGGAGGGCTATTCTAGACTGTAAATTAGAAAAGACAGTTGAAAATAATATCCTAGAAGCAACAGTATGGTAGCAAATGAGATCAGTCCGGTTGCTAAAACAACTTCAGGGTGCCTGTACAGTAGTCATTAGCAATTTAATTTGACTCAGTGGAGAGTTTATGTTACCACCAGGTTTTTCACTTAGATAGCACTGTGCAAATCTTATGAATGAGACTTCTATGCATACGAGATAAAAAGCAAGAATAGGATATGATTTAAGCTCACAAATGACATGTTCTGAGTACGATAAGAGTGTAAAGGCAATGTCACAGGGGAAGTTACGCTATGTGAAGTTTCCAAAGTAAATAGATGTCTGAACAGTTTGTTAGGCAGGAAAGCTATTAGAAAATTATGGGAAAAAAAGGAGCCATCATCACAAACTGTAAGCACCAAAGAATGAACAATGTTTGCAACGAGTAAACAATATTTTGGGTCTGTCTGTACTTTAAGTCACAGCAGCATATTTTTGACTAGAATTATAATGGTTTATATCCAAATGTAACTGCTACACTAGAATACTGTATCCAATTTTGGTCACCACATTATAAAAAAATATGTTGAGACTCTAGAAAGAGTACAAGAGAAGAACAAGCAAAATGATTAGGGGACTGGAGGCTCTAAAACATACGATGAGCGGTTGCAGGAACTGGGCTTGTTTAGTCTAGAGAAGGACCAGGGGAGACATGATAGCCATAGTCCAATATTTAAGGGGCTGCCACAGAGAGGAAGAGGTCAAGCTATTTTCTAAGGCACCTGAAGGCTAGACAAGAAATAATGGATGGAAACTGAACAAGGAGAGATTCAACCTAGAAATAAGGAGACATTTCCTGACAGTGAGAGCAATCTACCAATGGAACAGAAGTTGCCTTCGGAAGTTGTGGGAGTTTTATCACTGGAAGCTTTGAAGAAGAGACTGGACTGCCATCTGTCAGAAATGGTGTCAGGTCTCCTGCTTGGGAGGTTGGACTAGATGACCTACAAGGTCCCTTCCAACTCTCTTAATCTGTATCTAAGTGGAGGGCGCTTGAGTGGAAGATGTTTGTGCTCACACCCAAAGCTCCATTTGTGCAAACGGAGGGTATGCAAAGCTCCATTCATGTTATTAGAATCCAAACCAACACAGGGAAGAAACAAAATAAAATGGTCCCCTTAGCTGGAAGAACTTTAGGGATTTCAAAGGCTAAAGGATCAGGTCTCAGAAGGATTGCCAGCTTGGATCAAGAGTTTGCCTTACAACAGATGATATAACAGGAAGACACAGATGGCCTAAGACTTGCTGTCAGGGCCTTCTATCCACTTACTCCAGATGTATTATTTACTTTACAGTTCCAAAATTGGAATCAAGGCCTACAAAAAGCAACTTCCTCATTTCTTTGATGATAATGGCATTATTTGACTTGACTGCGGTGCCTCCTGATCATTTCCCACATTAACCTTCCAAATTGTTTCTTGTGATATTGAAAGCAGCTAAAGTACTTTTTCAGCTTCGGAATACAGTTTGCACTATGCCACAATTTGGTTTGCTTTGCTTTTGCCTTAAGACAATAGGTAAATCTACATTGTGTGGACTGAGCTTTGCAAACCATGATGACTTAAAGCTTGGAACAAGAGTTTTTACAATTGAATAGTAATTGACCAAACAAAATTCGTGTTTTACTAGACAGTGTTTAGCTCAATGCATAAACTAGATAATTTCTAGATAGGGAAAGGATTGGGCAACTTATTGTTAGGCATAAAGAATTGGGACCCTTGGTAAGGTTTCAGCATAGAAGATTTATTCAAGTCTATACGCAAGAATCCAGTCAAGTAAAGTTCGACACTAAATTGTTGCCAGATAAGAGTCAATGGAAGTTGGATGACTTGTGAGAAGACAGGGATTCTAAACTGATATGCCCTTAATTCCACCTGCTAGTTCTGCCTGCTTTTCTTCTATATATATGTCCAGATGGTTCCATGAAGTCCCCCCTGCATTCTATATGGAATTATAAGCCAATTTCATTCAAAACTTGGTGGCAAATTGGAAGCTACTATTTCTGCTTCCACTCTTAATCTTCCTTAAAATGGCCCATAGATATTGTCATCTTGGCACACATTTATCTATTTGGGGTCATGGGTGAAACTAGGAAGAGTAGATCACTTGGAAATATCTTTCTCCCACCCTCACCATTAAAAAACAAACACAACAAAATGGAAAGAGTCAGATCAGCCTACCCCTTGCAATGCCAAGCAAGTTGCAATGTCCCCAATCCAAGGGACATTGTCCAACTTGCTCTAGACTTATTCATTCATTCATTCATTCATTTCATTCATATGTTGCCTTTATTTTTACAAATAACTCAGGGTGAGATGAACATACCCAACATACCTTCCTGCTTCTATTTTCCCCACAACAACTGTGAAGTGAGTTGGGCTGAGACAAAATGTCTGACCCAAAGTCAGCAGCCTGGCTTTTATGGCTAAGGTGGGACTAGAACTCATTGGTCTTGTAAGACTTATTAAGCCAAACTTGAACTCCTTGGAAGAAATGAAGAAAATAGATGGAGCAACTGAAGAGCAACAAGGATCACTTGCATGTCTCAAACTTGATTGATGCTTCTTTGATTTAAAAAAATCTATACATTAACGAACCAGACCTTTGATTTCGCTTCTTCCCCACTACCTTGGAAACTGTACCATTTTTGTCGCATTTATGATCTTGCCCAAGTGGCATTAGGTGGCTAGATCAGCCTCCCCCAGGCTGGTACCTTCCAGTTGTGTTGAGCTGTATTTCCCAAAATCTCTGGCACCGGGCCTTTGCCAAGCTCACTGGAAGATTTTGGAAATTGCAAACAAGTCTGGCAAGTACTAGACTGGAGATGTTTGGAAGAGGACTAATCATCTGAGCCAGCATCATATTAAAAGTCAGGCAAGAGGAGAAGGAGAAATCACAGAAAGTCTCAAAGACATTTTGGAGAGACTTCAAAGGAAAATAAATCAAACCCACAAGACTGCTAACTGGTTGGGTAGGTTTCACCAGGCTCCCCCTTCATAAACCTTGTGTGAACAGAGGAGCACCAGACTATTTCAAAACCTCTCTTATGTTGCCTTCCTGAGACAGCCTGGTGGAAACTGACTTGCCATCAGAATTCTCCCCTTAAAGCAGAGGTGTCCAACCTTGGCAACTTTAAGACTTGTGGACTTCTGGGAATTGAAGTCCACAAGTCTTAAAGTTGCCAAGGTTGGAGATCCCTGGGCTAGGGTATTCTGGGAGTTGAAGTCCACAAGTCTTAAAGTTGCCAAGGATTGGAGATCCCTGGGCTAGGGAATTCTGAGAATTGAAATCCACAAGTCTTAAAGTTGCCAAGGTTGGAGACCCCTGGGCTAGGGCATTCTGGGAGTTGAAGTCCACAAGTCTTAAAGTTGCCAAGGTTGGAGATCCCTGGGCTAGGGAATTCTGGGAGTTGAAGTCCACAAGTCTTAAAGTTGCCAAGGTTGGAGATCCCTGGGCTAGGGAATTCTGGGAATTGAAGTCCACAAGTCTTAAAGTTGCCAAGGTTGGAGATCCCTGGGCTAGGGAATTCTGGGAATTGAAGTCCACAAGTCTTAAGTTGCCAAGGTTGGAGACCCCTGGGCTAGGGCATTCTGGGAGTTGAAGTCCACAAGTCTTAAAGCTGCCAAGATTGGAGACCCTGTGCTAGGCGATTCTGGGAGTTGGTCCACAAGTCTTAAAGTTGCCAAGGTTGGACACCCCCACCTTAAAGATACACCAAAAGAGGGAGGGAACACATACAAAGGCTGCTTATAGCTCAACAAAATTCAAGTGTTGCACCAAGTGTAGCAGCTAACTCTCATTAGCACCATCCCATCAGGGAAGGAACTGCTGGGGGGAGGGGTGGGGGGAGGAATTGGGACCCTTATTATACTTTCCTTACCTCTTCATTCCAAACTTTTTTTACTTGAGAACTCTAGAGAAAACGCCTAGAAAAAGTGTGTCAATTCCATGCATTCATTTCGTCTGCCCTCCCTCAGAATTAGTGCTCTTTCTTTCCTGTCCTACCTACCTTCCCCCTCTCCTCTTATTCTTTGGACCTTGTTTCTCTCCTGCCTCCCCTGAGGAAGATAGACAGTAATACTCCCCTTAGATGAGGTTAACCTCCTCCTCTCCATCCCATCCTACGGTGGTGGTGGTGGCGGCGGCAGCAACATTAATATATCCTGATAGGGTTTTGTCTTGCCCTAGCGAGCAGAGCCGACAGGCCCTGGGAACAAGAGGCTGGTGGCTGCGGCTGTGGGCTGAAGAATGCTTTCCTTCTCTCTTTATCTATTGCCTCAGGCTCTCCTACCAGGGCGTCTGCAGATAATCAAGCAGCAGATTTGAAACCCAGGCGCCAGACAGGATCTTTATCTCCCTGTAAAGAGGAATGTGGATCAAGGCAACGCTTACACATTTTCGGGAGAGGGGGGAAAAACACACACACACACATACATTCAGCCCCAAAAAAATGGGGAAGGAAAAAAAGGCTGGGAGGGAAGCTATGTTCTCAATAGAAGGAGACAAGCCAACCCTCCATACTCTTGGATGGGACACCCGAGGAACAGTTGCTTTGAGAAAGGCTGTGCATGAGATTTCTCCACAACGTTCACTGACAACAGAGGGGAGGGCTGTAGGAAGCCTTTCACGTCGAAACAGTCTTCCAACTCAGCCTTTTCCTTGCGCACTAACAAACTACATGGGCCTAGTTTCTCACTTACAATTGCCTTGCCATATCTATGGGATGGGAACAAGGCAGTTAAGTGCAGGCCAGATATGTAGACACGACCCAGCAGTTGTTCCCTTCTTTCGTTCCTTGTCCTTTCCTTTCTTTACTTCCGGGCAAACTATGCAAGGGTCACATGTAAATCTGGGACTGTTATGGAAGGCTGAAGCTATTGGGCTCCCACCATGGATCAGAGAGGGACAGCTAAGAGATAGAAGTTCAAGACCAACTGGCAAATGTTCCAAGACTGGATAGTTCTGAGTGGTCAGTGTGCAGAGCTCCTTCAACTGGTGATTGGAAGTGAAGATGAAAAGGTAACTGCTAAAACACACATTTCTTTACAGATTCCCTATTTCCTCTCTTTTCCTCTTCCCCACAACACGTCGCTCCCTCTGGCAGTTGGCAGGGCTACTTCTGCAGCTGACTATTGTTTGTGGCAACTTAAATATGGTTGCACTGTATCCGGTTCAGAGGTGGCATTCAGCAGGTTCTGATCAGTTCTGAAGAACCGGTAGCAGAAATTTTGAGTAGTTCGGAGAACTGGCAAAGACTACCTCTGACTGGAGATTTTACAGTATCCTTCCCTTGCCACGCCCACCAAGTCACATCCACAAAACCGGTAGTCAAAACATTTGAATTCCACCACTGATCTGGTTGAAGCTGATCTCCAGCTAATGCATGGTTGCAGCTTTTTTTAGTTCTCTTCTTAAGAAAACTCAAATTAACAGACTGTATAAATCTCAGCAGGTTCTGACCAGTTCTGGAGAACCGGTAGTGGAAATTTTGAGGAGTTTGGAGAACCGGCAAATACCAACTCTGACTGGCCCCGCCCTCATCTATTCTCTGCCTCCCATTGAGTCCCAGCTGATCTGTTGGGTCTTCTTTGGTTGCCCTGCACAGGAGAACAGAGCTGGAAAGCAGGTTAGTAAGGTGGGGAAGGAATGGAATTTTGCAGTAACCTTCCCCCTGGAGTGGGGAGGGAATGGAGATTTTACAGTATCCTTTCCCTACCATGCCCACCAAGCCACACCGATAGAACCGGTAGTAAAAAAAAAATTGAATCCCACCACTGTTAAGTCTATAGGATATTAGGATGCTGTATCAATTGCAGAGGCACATAAGCCTATCTTTCTACTTTCATGAATGCATTATATGTATTCATGCCTTGAGCAAATCCTTCCCCTTTTCACCCTCCAAAACTAGGATGGTCCCTTCTGAATCACTTGTCTACCCACTTTCTTGCTGTAGGCTGCCTTTTATTTAATTATTCCCTTGGCTGCGTCTCATCTCTTATGGTCATTCCTACATACCATGACACGTTGGCTTACTTCACAACAGTGAAATAGACCGCAACTGACTCACATGCAGGCTGTATTGTGGCTGGGTGACCTGGTTCCAAAACCATCACGCTATATTGCAATGTATTTTTTTTTTAAAAAAATATTCCTTGTCACTGATACCACAACGAAGGAGGTTGCACTTCCACAACTGTATCAATGACTTGGTTACACCGCACACTATTCTGGTGACACGTTCAGCTGGGATGAATTATCTCTGCTTATGATATGCACAGCATAGGATTCGGGAGGTGGGGGCTCAAACGTTGTTGGTGCTGTAGATGAAATTAACGAGAAGATTTATTTTAAAGCCCTGTCCTATTCATATTTACCTAGAAATAAATCTCTAATTAAAGCCAACAAGGATTTACTTTCATGTTAATTGTGATTACAGGCTCAAGCATCAAAACTGAGCACGCTCAGCTGTCTTTAATTCCTGTCCTCCATAACTACGGAATAAAAGGCATAGGATGCCTATGACTGACTAGGTTTAAAGAACTGGAGAAGGACCCTGTTTAATGGTACAGATCCTGAATCCAACAGGATGGGAGCCCAGGTGAAATCTGATGATCCAGTCAGCATCATTCATTCTGACCAATAGAACTGGTGCAATTTTTTTTTTTTTTATCGCAGAGCTTCACAAAATAAGTTAATGGAATGGGAAAATGGAGACTTTAACATTCCTCCCTTCCTCCAAATTTGTTTTTGCCAGCTGGGAAGCAAATTCCCCCCATGGTAGAAAATCAAAGTTTCCATCTATTGCAAATAAGAAGTGCGTATGTATTTCAGAAGGCACTGTAAATTTAAATTTAATAAAATAAAATAAATAATATAAAATCAAATAAAATAAATTTAATAAAATAAATAATAAATAAATTGTGAACTGGGGTTGCTCTGGGCAAAGAGAACAGAACAACTTCTTTGCCATGGTCTCAGTCAACCTTCGATTTCACCCTACTGAAGACAAAAAAAACCCCATGCATTCCTTGGAAGTTGTGTGTTCTTTTCGGTTCCTGAGGCAAATGGCAAAAACTGGAGCATAGAGACAAAATGCGATGGCAGGAGGTGTGACTGGGAGGTCAGAGAAAGAAAATGTTATGGACTGGCTGGGCAAGTCACACGTCAGCACATGCCCAATGGGTGTGAATTAGAAAACTGAGCATTGGGGGTGTATGCAAAGCAGTCCACAAAAGTATTACAAAATCTTGCGTTAATACTATATGTAAAGAGCTCCACATAATCTCTGCAGCTTAGATTTACCGCAGACCCTTTACACGTGAAGCCCTAAGAGATGTCAACCTCTTAAGAAAATGTGCTATGATTATTCCCCTTCATTAGAGATCCAGACATAGGACTAGCTTCATAATGCCTCAATGTTTTGATGTATCCAGAGTGTATTCACACGGGTGATTAATTCATTTCCAGTGCAGTCATTTAGAGGAGTGCTGCTCCCCTTAATGGGAACTGTTTCCCCATCCTAGGCTCTGCTAATTCAAATGATGCTTTTTGTCATAAACAACTCAAATACAAATGTCAGGGAGTATTATGCAAATAGTTCTTTACGGAATTGGAAAAACCATAGGTTGCCATAGGGCCTCGGGATTTAGAAAGTTTTTTATATTCACTTAAGAGGGATGTACCCGAACTAATGAAGGGCTTCTTAAATTTGAGGGTTTCAGGTACGGTACTCTTGGTGAAGCATAGGAGGTATGAAACAAGTACATATTAAGTCCAAAAAACGAGGGAAAGTCAAAATCAAGATGATGTGTAAGCAATGTTTGTAAATAGAACAATGCTATATACTTCTGATCAGCAGTTTTCCTAAAATCAATTCCGCAGTAAAGGAGAAATACTGGATTAACGTCAGAAGCCTTTTTTCCCTAACATAAAAGCTAATCACTGTCCTCCTATAGGAAATGTTAATACCCAAATATCTGGAACAACAGAGAGTCTAAAAATCAGGTAAACACATTTTAACAGTACATTCCTTAATGCATTGATCATGGACAGGTTGGAAAGAAAAATAGCTACCTCCAGTCAGAGGTGGTATTTGATGGTTTTCTGAACTACTCAAAATTTCCGCTACCGGTTCTCCAGAACTGATCAGAACCTGCTGAATACCACCTCTGCCTCCAAGCAAACAAGCATTTCCCAAAATAAATACATCGTAATTTCTACTCATTTACCTTAGAATAAAGTCCACTGAATTCCATTGAATTTATTTTTAGAGTTGATACTTACAAAACGTATTAGAAAATCATACCTTAGGAAGTGAGCAAAGCCACGAACTGAAATGTACAGATACAATTTACATCCGGATTATGCCTTCCAAAAGAAAGGGAAGGATCCAGACAATCATATTTGAAGCAAAATATGAAAGATATAATGGCGAAGTTATATCTCTTGAGTTCAATGCAAGCGTAAACCTGCAGCCAATTCAGAGCAAGGATACGAAGGGGGCTAGCAATGGTACTGTAAAGCATGATGAACCCAACTTGGCAAACAAAAGTTCATGGCCATATGAAGCCTTTTGGGAGCTAGCTCACTACTAGATTCTTGAAAGAAAGTTTGGGATACACATTTAATGAATTCGAATGATTCAGTCAATCAATAAGATCAAATAGGTAGAACACGTGCACCTTTTTCCCCCTAGAGTCCGTAGTCATTTCTATGTTCCAATATTCTATTGTAAGTAAATTTCTCCATCAGACTAAAATGATGGAACATTGCTTTCCTATATTTAAAATATAGATCATCTCTCTCTCCTTCTGTCATCCTAGAACTAATGAAAGGATATGCCTTACTTTCCTGCTTTTACCATCTTCTCTTCTGCAAACCAGAGAAAGATTTACCCGTGGGTGGAACTTCAGATTAAGCTCTTAAATGTCCTTTGACAAAGCAGTTTTTGCTCAAATGCCTGAATAACTAAATTACTGCCTCTCTCTAGGCTTTTCGATGAAGAGGCATTGATGAATAGTGGAGCCTAGAGGTCCAGAGCAATTATTCTTTAATCTATTTATGTTAATCTTTGAAAGCACCCCTCCTTGTCTCTTCTTTGATGGCTCTATCCAACCCAACCCCACACCATCTCCACACCAGACCAACAGAAGTCAAATAATAGAGTTGCTCCAGGCAGGATACCATGAAAAGCACCAGTGAGTTATGAACTATGTTGTTGATTTTTCTGGTATTTTCACAACAAGGATTCCACAGGAATGGAAGAAAAAAGGACTTGCGATGTTTTCTGTCTCATGTGTTCCAATGACCCAGCTGGCATTGGATACCAATTAAGTGACAAATCATCCATTTCCTGTTTTTCTTCAGGCCAGAATCTCTCTTGACTGAATTCTTTAATTCAATAATTATCCACATACTCAAACCATCAATCTCTCTTTTTTTTTTTACTATCGCCTGGGCAACTCCATCCTCAGCAGTGAAAAGTTTCAAGATTAATTCTCCCCATTTCTACTTGTTGCTTCCTTAATTCAATTTTCCTATCGTTAAGGCCAGTCAGTCAACCAACCAGAAGTATTCAGAGCCATCTCTGAAATCATTCGTAAACCCCTTTAGATGTCAATACAAGGACTATATGTACATTCATACAAATGCATCACCTGGTTGGTTCTCAAGTAAGCCTTGGTATAATTAATATACTTTTGTGATTAAGTGCTTCCTGTTTTAGATACCACTTTGAACCTGATCTCTCAGGAAAGAAACTGACATCCCATAAATACTGCATCCAGTTTTGGTCGCTACGACATAAAAAATGATGTTGAGACTCTAGGAAGAGTACAGAGAAGAGCAGCAAAGAGGATTAGGGAACTGGAGGCTAAAACATATGAAGAATGGTTGCAAGAACTGGGTATATCTAGTCTGATGAAAAGAAGGACTAAGGGAGACATGATAGCAGTGTTCCAATATCTCAGGGTCTGCCACAAAGAAGAGGGAGTCAAGCTATTCTCCAAAGGCCCTGAAGGCAGGACAAGGAGAAATTTCCTGACAGTTAGAACAATTAATCAGTGGTAACAATTTGCTCCAGAAGTTGTAAATTGGAAGTTTTAAAGAAGAGATTGGATAACCATTTGTCTGAAGTGGTGTAGGGTTTCCTGCCTAAGCAGGGGGTTGGACTAGAAGACTTCCAAGGTCCCTTCCAACTCTGTTATTCTTTTCTTTTCCTTTCCATTCCATTCCATTTTATTCTAAATTTCTTATACATTACAATTCAGCCAGGATGGGCTTCCCTGCACACTAAATTAAACTTAATATCTTGCTGGGCATTAGAACATCACAAGGATAGCAGCTGGCATGTTCCTTGAAAAATACACCAGCGTTTATTTTACTTATTGAGAATGTACTTGCCCTTCAACAAGCACATATATTTGAATTTAACATTATCGGGAAATCTTCATACATATCCTGAAATAGCTAGCATCATCCTTATCAGCATGGAAGAGAGATGCATCAAGATCCTTTAACACACAAGGTGATCCTTTAAGCTCTGATGTCCTTATTATCCTAATCTGCAGCCCCCAAATACTAGAACTGGAAAAGACAGCATGTCTGGAGGCATTCGTAGCTGGGCTACCCCTCAATTACAAGAAAAACTGCCCATCCCTTTGGGAAACAATCAGGAAAATATAAACGTAACTTTCCAAATGCAGGAATACATTCTCTCCTTGGTGTTAATCATTGTTCTTCAAGTAGAAACTGTTTAATCTGTTTCTCAGATGTTCCTATGTCCTTTTTCTTTTTTCTTTTTGCCTGCTGGTGCTCTTGGGGGAAAAAAAATTAATCCCTCAAATCAAGAACTAGGATAACTAGGATACAATACCAACAAACCAATTTATTTTGCCCCAAAGAGTATCCAAATAACTGGGATGGGCAAGGTAAGAGCCAAACAGGCGACTATGTAGATATCTGGTTTTTGACATATTCACTGAAATGCTATTTACAGATTACCTCGCTTTGACATTTATTATAATTTGCCCAGCCTTGACAATGAGAGCTGTAGCCGCTTTAACTAATGACAACGAAAATCTACTTTCCTTCTGCAGGAACAATGTTTTACACACAACAGCAGACTAAATTCAAGAGATACACATCTGACCTCCTGCTGTAATAGCATACCCCACACATAGGTATAGCCTGACCCCTCATTATTCTGACCTTACGTAAGGATGGTTGCGGGGAGAGATGCAGGAAGAAGTTTTTTAAAAGTAGAAATGGTGGCCACAACTCCCTGAGACTTCTCAGAAAACAACAACTAAATGAAAAATTGCTGGTGACTTTCTACCGCTGCACCATAGAGAGTATCTTAATTTACTGCACCTCTGTATGGTTTGCCAATTGCACAGGGGCAGATAGGAAAGCACTCCAGAGGGTTAACATCATTGCCCAGAAGATCATTGGTTGCCTTCTCCCCTCTTTGGAAGAGCTTTATAGCTCCCGCTGCCTTAAAAAATTTCAAAACATTCTCAAAGACCCATCTCATCCTGGGCACCCTTTTTTTGAACTATTACCATCGGGCAGACGGTACAGAATAATAAAAACAAGGACAAATAGGCTGAAAAACAGTTTCTATCCCAGGGCGGTAACTCTATTGAACTCTACTGTATAGTACACTGAAGATGGTATTTAATTTCATTGTACGATGTGCAATGGCAGTAAAGTAAACTAAACTATGCACAACTGTGGTATCAAAATCCTGTCGGAGCAACATTTGATTAAACAGTCACAGCCATCAATCTGACTTTTTTGAACTTTCCCAACCCCTACTATGGATACTTCTTTCCTTTTCAAGAGATATTATTTAAACATTTGCTTAATTCTTCCACCTTTTATTCAAAACCCATTTTATTTGTTTCATTCTTGTTGAGATCTTTTCACCGGCCCTTGCAATGCCACTTCTTTATATGAAATGCCAGTGTTATTTTGAAACAATAGCTTTGTTTTTAATTAATTTATGTTGGTAAAATAGAAATCTAAAGAAAAATTCAAACATTGCTAAAAGGTATTAGAATGTTGTCCATGTATGGCCCAGGGCAGCTGCTTTATATTCTCACTGGCCTAAAGATTAGTATGTATTGAAAGTTCCCTACTATAGTTAATCCTTGATGGACAACCACAACTGAGCCCAAAATCTCCATTGTTAAGTGAGTTTTGCCCCATGTACGTCCTTTACTTGCCACCGTTGTTAAGTGAAACACTGACGTTCCTGAGTTAGTAACACTGACGTTCCTGAGTTAGTAACACCCTCAACTAAGTGAAATCTGGCTTCTCCATTGACTTTGCTTGTCAGAAGGTCGCAATAGGTGATCACCGTCATAAATATGAGTCAATTGTCAAGCATCTGAATTTTGATTCACTTGACCATGGGGATGCTCCCACAGTCATAAGTGTGAAAACGGTCACAAGTACCTTTTTTCAGTGCTGTTGAAACTTCAAAAAAAATGGTTGTAAATCAAAGACTGGCCGTATATTACTATATTAAGATTAAAGCAAGGTGGATATCATTTTGTGCTACATCTGTTGGTGTAAAAAGTTGCACAAAAATGTATCCTATAGGAGCATTGGCCTGGGATTTTCTAGAATTTTCTCTAGTATGTTACTTTCCCCCCCCCCTTTTGGGAACTAAGGTAAGGTTAATGTTTTAAGCGTATTCTTTGGATTAAACATTAAAAAGAAACCCTCACATCAGTTAAGAATTGTTTCCTCAACACTTATGGCACTTGGAAGAGACTTCAGTAGAAAACTGCCCACTCATGTCTCAGACAAAAGATTTCTTGCTTAAATATCTGTGCTTGTGAGGAGAAGACTGGACGATGGAGGGAGGGAGAGGCTATATAAATATCCAAGTAGAAGAGTTGTCCATTTTACAAGAACAGGAAAGGGAACGCCTATCCAATCCAATCAAAGCAAGAGCTACAACAGTTAGCCAAGTTTTTTCTGGCACATGAGCTAGAAAATCCCCTAAACATTCTTACCCCATTTCTGGCAATAAAACTCTGATAAATAACTACCCATTGGATGCCCTTTCATGATACCTTAAATCTGTTACCTAGATGAGGGCCCCAGGGTAGGATTCAAACCGTAATACCTCTCAGTTCAAAGAATTATGAGGAAGTAAAGCAATGTATGGTTTTGACTGCTTGCGGATCGTATGTCCCCCTCCCACCAGCTCTTAAAATTATACAATTTCACCTTGGAAAGATCTGCAACTTCATTTTACCTTAGTATGTTTGCTTAGAAGAGGACTCAGCACTCCCACTGATAATTTCCATTTGCAATGGGAGATTTTCACTGCTGTTCCAATTCGAGTTTAAAGGAGAATCCAATTTCCTCTGTAATTCCACAATAAACACTGATTTCTACTCTTTGCTTCCATCAGATCTTAAGTTCCAATTTAGGCTTGTATTTACTAAAACAGCCATTGTTCTCAGACACAAAAAAGGATCTGAGAGACTTTCCTCTGTCTAGCTCTGGCAATTATCTTCGGTCTAAACAAATCAAGCTGAGTTTTAAGAAATGTCAGTGCTCAGGTTTTCAATGTGTTGATCTATACAATTTAGCCAAATGGAAAAGAAAGGTTGAAAGCCTTCAAATACTCCTTAAGCATCTGCATTTTAAATGTTATTAACCTCTATGAAGCTAAATAGCCTTGTACAACTTCAATACTAGAAGTAGAAGAAAGTAGAAGCTTGCAATGGTTTAGTTGTTTATCATACATACAATTGGAGTTACCAGCTGGAAAAGGAAACAATTCTGTTTTTTTTTTTCCTTTCCTCCACAAGGATCCAGGGAAATTTGGCTTATGGTGAGCTTGCATGAAATGAAGACCTCAAATATAATATGGTATAATGTAAAGATATAAGATCAGGAGACACCAGGTTCAACCCACCTCAACAATGGAAACTCATTAGGTGATTTGTCATGATATAAAAAAATGGAAGAAAGACAAAATATATCATTTTATAAACAAACAAACAAACATGATAATCAAACCTACAGGGATCTACATTCAAGTTAAAACAATTAAGATTATGCTGTAACATATAGTACACAAGTTTCCACTTTACAAGTAGGATTAGTTTAATACATAACTATTTTTTAAAAATTATTTTAAATTTATTTTTGCAACTTGCATAGTTGCCCACAAGCAAACTTTCCTCTATCATGAATCAAGAGTAGTAGCAGCTTAAAGAAGGAAGAACTAATTTTACCTACATTGAAGCTTTTCCTTTTTCTTTGGTATATAATTTTATTAAGAATTTTGATTAGAATAGTAAAAATTAATACAGTCTAAAGACTAAGGATAAGAAATAATAAAAATATTTCTTATAAGAATAAGAAATAATAAAAGGTAGAAGAAAAAAAGAAATATATAAAAAAGTGATTTCAAACCTTCATTAAAACAAGTACAAATTTACTATAATGTTACACACACACACACACACACACACACACACACACACACACACACACACACAAATTTAACTTTGACCCAATAAACCAATTCCTTCCTTTTACTTCTAACAACTTAATCTTTAGCTCATACAAATATTGTTATTGGATTTAATTTCACTTAAATACTTTTTTATTCCATTGCAGTTTCCAAGGCTTTTTTTGTAGATCCAATAACAAAATATTTTTCAGGCCATTCTCTTGATTTTGTCATTCATACTTGCTCTTTCATTTTTTAAATTCCAGCCAGTTTCTTTTGTATATCCAAGACCTAAGTGAACGTATGTATGTGTAATATATATATATATATATATATATACATAAAGTTTTTGAGCTGATCAATAATTAAACAAGGGAAACTAGGATAGATCTATTTCGAGCTAGTTAGCTCTCGTCAGCTAGCCATATGCTTACTGGGATTCGAACCAGGGAAGTATTACATGTGAGGCAGTTGTAATTGCCATTAGGCTACTGGTTCTCATCCAGATCAGCGATACAGGGGAATGAGCATATATACTTGTGTTACAACACCCTGGTAAGCCCCAATCAAGGGAGAAAGCATTTATACTTCCTCCCTTGATTGAGGCTTACCAGGGTGTTGTAACACAAGTATATACATATATATATATATATATATATATATATATATATGCACGTACATACATGGAAATCTGGATATAATCTGCAGCAGCCTTCCAAAATGGTGATGGCTTTAATACTAACATGCTTTGTACCATCTTCATAGTCCTAATAAATTGTTCTCCCTGCTCTAATTTCACTTTCTTCCAGATAATGTATTGGAATCAATATATGGTCGAAACCAGTCTAGCTTGCCAATTTCTCAAATCCTTAACTAAAATAACCTCATAGTTTATGAATCTAAAATTTGGGAGAGAAAGTCTAAAAGTCACAGGTAATATGAGAAGTCATGCTTATTTGAATCAGAATCTCTCTTAAGTCTCTTATTGTTTATTATCTCAAAGTGATAAGAAACCTCTCTAAGGAAGAAGTCATAAGTAATAAACTTCTCCTTCTAGTTCTATTTCTGTTCTCAGTAGCAGTGCTACAGCAAGGCATATTAATTTTTTTACCTTGCCCCATCCTGAAAAGTGAATCAAGTAGCAAAGGGCAAAGAAATATGCTATAAAAACATGAGATGTATTTGGATGGAAAAGAAAAAGAATATATTGCACCTGGTTTCTTTTTTTTTTCTTTTCAGGCTGGCTGGGAATTCTGAGAGTTGAAATCCACACATCTTGAAGTGGTCAAGATTGAGAAACATGGATTAGCTATTGCTTTTCAGCCTTACTAAATCTATTTGCTCTCCAAATGTAGCCTCTCACTCAAACTCTCCAAAAGTCCATCAAGAATGACTATGTGGGCTAAAAAATTGAGGAATAAGTTCCAGGCTGAAGAAGGCTCTTGCTGGTTTAACTAACAGAATTTTTATGTAATTTAAAAGTAAAGCATATTCTCAGATATGCAGGATACACGGTATATAAAACCGTTCAGTTGAACCGTTCAGTTCAAAGACCAAACTGTTCTGCAGCCCTGGAAGAGAAGGTCCGCTAGTCCTATATCAAATATATATATATATATATATATATATTTCACAATAATTCTCCCCATTTTTATTTCTTCCTAAAATGAACTCTTTATAAAAATACTTAAAATAGCCAAAATGGTGCAGTCAGATTCTTAAGATTCACTGACATTACTTTATGGATGTGTGCCATCCATTCAAATAAGTAGTGTGCAAACATTCTTCATTTAGAACTCATGTCTTCACAAATTTCTCAGGGCTTGGTGTGCTACTATTAACATACTGTGCCATATGAATCAAGTAATAAGTATGCAGTTTAAAGGAATCTGATGTATTTGTTTTTCTGAGCTCTGTTTTCACTGGCAGTGAGTAGCAGGAGGCCATCATAGCCAAAAACAGAGGTCAGGAGGTCTGCGTGGGACACTCCCAAGCTCCGTTTTCACTGGCAGAAGGTTGCAGAAAGCCCTCGCAGGCGAAAACGGAGCTCAGGTGTCTGTATTCACTGGCAGAGCGCTCAAGCCACCATAGGTGCCCCCAACATGAGTGACGTCAAGATGGCCACGTCCATCCTGGTCACACCCACCCAGCCCCCTAAGGTCAACCCTGATGAGGCCCTCAATGAAATCGTGTTTGACACCCTTGATCTAGTGGGACCAAGGAAGTGTGCCTTCTCCATAGCTGCTGTGCCCTGAGGAATATCCCTCACTCAGAGATCTAGCAAAAAAGAAACCCCCATGCTCCTTGTCTTCCAGAAAGCTTTGAAGAGCTGACCCTTCCCACAAATGCTGCGGTAAGATGAGGCTTGATATGTATGGCAACATGTTGCCTTGGGATGTCACCAGTTTTTATGAACGTTTATGTTTCATTGTTTTTTTATTCTGATTGTTTTGGGGGAATTTGTGGCTTTTATTGTTTTGGACCCCCCACCCCAAAGAGTTGTTGTGAAAACATGGATGGCTATATAGGTTTAAAATAAAATAAATTAGTAAAAGAAATAAAACAGGAGTTTCTTTGTGAAGGGAGAATGAACAGACCTAAGGGTGAAGTTGTTTTTTTCCCTGGATAAAATGGCAGATTAGTGGTAGGGACCAATTCAAAATCCATTTTTTAAAGAGACTCCTAATAAAGAAAAATATTGCACTGGCTACCTACACTTAATAAAACAAATATCCGTAGACTATCTGGCACCATTTTAATCAGATAATGCAAGGAATGGAACCTAGGATTTTAGCATTTGAAGTACATGGCCTAGCACTAAGCTACCGTCGTTTTTTGCTATCTTTAATAGGGACTATAAAAAAGGCTTCTGTTTAAACTAGAAGACTAGACTGATACTATTGATTAAAAAGTCAGAACTTAGGCCAGAAAAAAATATAAAATAGATCAAGTAATGTTGTCTGCATTAAAATGCAGATAGATCAAGTGGCTAACTAAAGGAATGATGATTTCACAGAATTGCCAGGACCAGAGAAAGAATTAGATAAGAAGCACGCCAAAATCACATTGGATGCTATGACAAACCCATAAGGCAGGAGTGTCAAACTTGATTTCATTGAGGGCTGCATCAGGGTTGGGTTTGACCTGGGGCGGGGATGCGATGGGCGTAGCTAGGGTGGGTGTGGCCAGCTCGACATCACTCATGTCAGGGGCGCCTGTGGTGGCCCAACAGCTCTGCCAGCGAAAATGGGCACACCACCCTCCTGAGCTCCGTTTTTGCTGGCAGAGGCACCACAGGCCGGTCCTTCATTGTTTCCGGGGTGGCCCCATATGCCAGATCTAAGCACTCTGCAGGTCAAATCTAGCTCACAGGTCTTGCATTTGACACCCCTGCCACAAGGAAATGAAGGGAAAGCTGTTTATTGTATCGCTGCCTGAACCAGAGGCTGAAGAGATCACAATTTTTCAGTTCCAATCCTTTTTTTTTTTATTTGGGTAAGTTTTATGGTGCCAAATACTTTAATTAAAGTTGCATAGCAAGAGCTTTAAATGGAAAGCTTTCTGGTTATTTTATTTATTCGACAATATTTTAAACTGCCCCAATCAGAAGACTCCAAATGATGCCACAGCAAAAAGAGTGCAAAACAACCCACAAAACAATCAAAACACAAGAAACAATTAGCACTACTATAGCCACCTCAGCTGGCTGAGGAACTCTGAGAGTTGAAGTCCACAAGTCTTGAAGTTGCCAAGGTTGGAGACCCCTGCTCTGGAGGACAGCATGGTCCCCAAAGTGAGACTCCTTACAGGGGAGGCCTTTCTTCTAACCCTCACTCCTCTCACTTGACAAGGAAGGGTGATTCTTAGCCTAGCCCTCTCTCAATGTTCAGAGCAATTGGATGATCAGTGCTTGGCCTAGGCCTATGCCATGGCACCTAGGGCTTTGTAGGTGATGTTCCTTGAACTAGGGTTGAAAATCAACCAGTTGGCTGCGCAGCAACTTTAACACAAATGCTAAGAGCCATGGTGGTGTAATGGTTAGAATGCAGCATGGCAGGCTTATTCTGCCGACTGCCAGCAGTTTGATCATGACCAGCTGAAGGTTAACTTAGCCTTCCATGCTTCCAAGTAAAATAAGGACCCAGATTGTTGGAGACAATATGCTGACTCTATAAACTGCTTAGAGAAAGCTGTAAAGCACTATGAAGTGGTATATAAGTGCTATAGCTATTTTTTATAATATTCTACAAAGTAGATTGTCATTGCTCACAATTGTCAAGCTACCTACAAGGGCAGCTTCATGTAGGCACATTGCAGCAGTCCAATCCCAAGGTGGTGAAGCCAAAAGTAGGCAAAGACCACGTTGATGGTAGTTTCCATATGATGCTCTTTCATAAACTACATGTCCAGGTTACAGAGAAACTGCTGATCAGCTCTTTTGGGAGAGTCAGCAACTACCAAGGCCGACGTTTCTAGATAGTTATGATGTTTAGCAGTAGGATTTAGCACTCTCTAACAGTCTTCAAGTAGTAGTTCAAGACTTCTGTAGCATCTCTACTTGGCTTAGTGAGACAATGGGTAATCTTTCCTAGCTATTTCACATAGACAACGGAACACTCAATTGCTCTGTGGCCCACCAAAATTTTCTCACAGCCCACCGGTGGGCCGGGGCCCACCAGTTGACGGCCGCTGCACTAAAGCACTTAAGAGCTCAGCCACGTATTCCCCATGTCTTCCAATTAGAGCTTCCCTTTCAGAGAGCAGAGCCTCTAACGAATCAGGGCTTCCTATTTCTAACCCTTGGTGGTAGTCCAAAAGAATAGAAGTCCACAAGAGGTCTCAACGTTCCAGATGAGGTGCACTCCTCTCATCTAGTCCCAATAAAAGTCATCAAGGAGAGCAACCAGGCTGGGCCTGAATTCCGACTGAAAAAAGGATCGATATAATCCATCTCTTCTAGGGTTTTCTGCAGATGAATCACTATCTTTTCAACATCTGCACTACAGGTGGAGCAAAAGTTGATAAATCTGACCATATTGAATGATGGCATCTTCAGGAAAGGGCGTACTCTGCCTCTTTGAAGGGAGGTGGCACAATGCTCTCTACCAAGGAAATACCAACCAACACCTGAATCCAACAACACACACCCCACCAAGAATCTTGGAAAAGCCAGGAAAACCATGGGTTTATTAACTCATAATTCCAGAAAACTCCACCTACCTCCTCAGGTTTCAACTCTCAAAAGAATCCCAATTACATCATATGATACTGCCTTTCTCATCCCTTTTCGCTCTACCCAAATGACTAAACCAAATAAATGCAGGCAACCTATCAGAAAGAAAACCTGCAGACTCATCTGGGCGACTTCTCAGCACCTTGTTCAACATATCCTTCTCAAATAGAGATGAGTCACCACCATAAACTGTGTCACTGATCAATGTAAAACTAGGCTTCGTCTCTCCTTTAAATCACTAACCAAGTTTATTGATGAACCCACACCAATGCTTTGTTATAATCCCATTTAGTTTAATGCCACTGCCACTGCAGGAACCTAAGTCATCACTGGGCTTTCTTTCTGCTCGTCTGTCACTCATAACATTTGCTTTCTTTTGTCCAGTACGGTATTATTCTCACATGCTCTGATTTTCAAAAATAATCCATTGAACAGTCACCGAATCAGGGAGTTAAAAATTCTTGTTCAAAAATATTTTTTTTTAATCCAATAACCAGCAGTTGTTTGTAGATTAACCTGAGACAATTATTATTTCTTTTTTTCATTCTGGGCCATCAAATCATAAAATTCTTAGGGACCACAGAAGATTTTCTTCATAATACTTGATAAAAAAAGGCAGATAAAGATCAGGATATTGGGGTTCTTTTTGAATCTCAGAGATCTGTTAGCAACCTTGAACTGCTTGATGATTTTCTTTCAATATGGAAATGTATTGATTCTGCTGACATGTATCATTAGCTTCCATGCTGACACCTGTCTAAATACAATTTTTCCTCCCACTGGAAAAGTATAATTTGCCTAATTGGGAATTATGTTCTATCTTAGATACCATGTGCGTGATTTTTTTTTTTATGTTCCAAAAACTAAGCTGATATGTGTACAAACATTTGTGATTGAATTATTCCATATAAATTTTCAGTAAGGAAACATAAATAGATCTATTTGAACAAACCCATGGAAAGCTGGAAACCTTCCAATTCCCCAGCCTGTTTACAAAACTAAATCCGAAATTCAATGCAAAGGTATAGCCAAGCAGTCTGTCAATTTATTACCATGTATTTGCAAGATCACAATATATTTGAACAAATACAGCAAAAACAACACCCTGAGCTAATGACAAAGCTGAACTCATGGACTAGAAAAGGAATAAGAAATTAATCAGCAAGGAGGCTGTGTAGTTTTAAAATGCAAAAAGGCTAACGTTGTCAGGAACTACAACAAAACTACAATCTAAACCACAGAAATAACAGTATAGCCAACAGCTACTCCAAACCATGGAGTGATTGTGAAGATGTCTGCCACGTAGCACAACTTCCTGTTCTCCATTGTCACTTGTCCTACTTCTCCTTCTTGTGAAGACTAAGATCCAATACTAATCAGCCGTTAGTATCATCAATTTTAATTTTTTGACTACCTTCCTGTACGTACTTCAGCACTGACAAATTCAAAAACCTGGGTTGGTCAAGGAATTAAACACTGAAATCAAATCAGGAGTAGATTTGAGTCCTGTTACATTTGTGAATAACCTTCCTAAACAGTTTTTTTTTTTTTTTAGCACATTGTATGCAAGTTTTCACTGGAAAGTTGTTTCAAGGAACTACACAAGAAAAAGAGGGGTTACTGTTGTTGTTTTTAAAATCAATTTAGTAACATTCTAGTATAGTTTCCTGGTTTCCCTTCACTTAATATTGATAGCTATGTTCCCCTCCACCCCATATAGTAGTGGCAACATGTTGACCGCATATTGTTAAGGAATAGCAGGATTTGCAACAGTACATCTATTGTCAGCTATGCTTATTTTAACAATAACCCCACTAAAATCAATGGTACCCCACGAATCTTTTGCCTATAAATGGGTTCAAGGAATTGCAGTATTTTCACATTGGAGAAGAAATCCACAACACTCAGATGATAATAAAGTACAGTTATTGACTTATTTCAATTGTTTTTTTACTTAATTTGACGGTTCTCATTTCTAATTTTAAATAGAGAGGCTTCTCTTCATCTTAGCTATGATTACAAGCCCTTTCTAGACTCAGAATGTAATTTTAGAAAAAGAATATTGTTACTTTCAAGGGTTGTTTACAACTACTATACTTTATAGATAAAAATTTAAAACTAACACTGTAGTCCACACCAATTCTACTCAAAAGCCAAGTTGCAGGCAGCATTCAGAAATTCAACCTTTAAAAATTATTCCATCTATCAAGCCTGTTTCCATCCCTAATATTTCAATTTAATAAACTCTGCAGTAAATAGATGGCATCTTAATGTAGGCAGCCTAGTCATTTCCATTTTATTCTTTGCTCCCAAGAAATAGGGCAGATGAGCTTTGTGATGTATCTGAGGCCGGGAATATGGATTTTCTTGATGAAACTCTCCTCAAATGCCAACAGACCCTGCCCTTGTGAGAGCTGCAGACATGAAGCGTGAACTTGCCTGTGATTCTTGAATGCAGAAGGGACCTGTAACCCAACCCATTTGAAGGGCATCTAGTTAGAAAAATAACTTCCACTATGACAGAGTGAAAGAACTCATTCTGGGGGAAGGATTTTCTGTTTTCCTAAGGAAAGAAAGGAATTGAAAAGCGTAAAAGACCAGCTTAAATTCTTCCTTTATTTAGAAGTTACGGCAGCTTGTTTTTGACTGACTGATTACATGCCATGAGGTTGTTGTGAACTCTTAGCAACCACATAGATATTTCTCCATGACATTCTATTCCCTAATCTGATCTTTCAGGTCTTCTCACTGTTTACCCATCACTACTGTAATTTTGTCCACCCCTCAGGGGTGGGATTCAACTGGTGTAACTACCGGTTCAGTGATTACATTTTGCATGCGTGTGTGTAAAATGTCGTAAGCTGTGCTGCCCGGACAACTTAAGGTGCTGCGTGCAGGTGCACAGCGTTTCAAAAAGGCACTTTTTTACTGCTTTTTCAATCTCAGAGGTGCAGCGCAAAGCAGCTGAGGTTGAAAAAGCAGGAAATAAAGGACAGGTAACAGCCTGTGTGGGCGGGTGGGCCAAACAGCAGCAAACACAGAACTGGTTCAGTTTCTGCTGCTCTTCAGAGCTACCGGTTCAATACAGCCGGGCAGAACCGGTAGCATCCCATCCCTGTTACCCCTCCCCTTGGTTCTGTTCATCCTCTTCTTCTCTTTCTTTCTACCTGTCCCAGTATTAGAAAATCCTTTCCAGAGAACTAGGTCTTTGCACATGTCCAAAGTAGGATAATTTGACTTGATGCCAGCCTGCAGTACTGTATTTATTGTAGAATCCAGCAAGACAAATATAGAATAAGCCTGAGAGCATTTATCAGAAGGGGGCAGCGGAACGGTGGCAGGATGCTTCTTTCCATAATCCGCTGCTCAAAAAGAATAGTGGTAGGATGACTGGGTAAGTGGGAGGTGATTATTCCCTCCCGAACACTGCTGAAATGTTGCTTTCTGTCCCCCACCGATCAGTCATACCACAAGTTAGGTAAGACGCGGAAATCCCCCCTCTCTTGTTTTCACTAATGCCAACAGAACCCTGTACATTTTGTTGTTCTCCTCTGCGCAGGCCCCAATATGTTTTTTTTTCTGAGTGAAAAGCATACACTCATCTCTTTATATCACTCTCTAAAGGCTTAAGACAGACTGAGGCAGAATTAGATGGAACAGCTGGCAATAAAACTCCTCAGCTGAGACTACTAAGTGGTCTTGGCTATTGTGCGGAGGGGTCATTAACAATCAAGATGGAAGTGCTGCATTCCCTCACAGAAAGTCCATAAATACTCATGAAAACAGAACCAAAATATCAGCTGTACACACAGAAACAGGTACTCAAAAGTACTCAAAGGGTTTTGGGAATACCAAAAATCTCTCCTGTACAAAATACGGCATAGTAAACTTGTGCGGTCGTGGGAATGAGAGGGAAGGTGCAATGTAAAATTCTATGGATGTCTTTAGTTCTTGGGAATCATTGCCCTGAATAATGCCCTGACTTCAGAACTGAACATTTCTGTTCAGGTACCATCAGTCAGCAATGGCCTTCAAAAAGAAGGTTAAAGAAAGGTACCAACCAATAGTTTTATTTATTTTTAATTAGGCAAACAGAATACGGTTTGCCATTAGGTCTACACGTGGAGTGCAAATGGTCTCTGCGTGACGTATGCAGGCAAAAGAGAAAACACATGGTGACTTTCTCTGCCTGTAAATAAAAGGTAGGAATCTCAGGCTGCTGATACTTGAAATCAAAAAGACAACAAACTGTAAATGCAGAGCAGGAGTGTTAAACTCAAGGCCCACAAGCGGGATTAGGCCCACAGGGTGCTTAGATCTGGAAACAGTGAAGGACTGGCCTGCAGTGGATAATGGAGCTGGGGATGGTCACATGGGGCCCTCCTGGGCTCTATTTTCGCTGGCAGAGGGCTGCAGGAGGGCGTCGCAGCCAAAAATGGAGCCCAGGTGGGCCACACACAGTCTCCCTGACCTCCATTTTCGCTGGCAGAGGGCTGCAGGAGGCTATCGCGGCTGAAAACGGAGCCTCGATGAGTGACATGGAGCTGGCCACGCCCACCCTGGCCATACACCCCCTCCAGCCCGTCGAGGTCAAACACAACCCTGATACGGCCCTCAATGAAATTGAGTTTGACACCCCTGATGTAGCTAGTAAAGAAGACGATTTCAACAGAGAAAGGCCAGATGCATTACCTCAGCAACCAGGGGAAAAACATGGCTTGAGCACAAAACGAGAAGAAGGTGTAAGCGAAGAAGGTATATGCAAAGGATTGGGACAGGCACTCCCTTAATTCACATGTGAGTGGAAACAAGGAAAGGAGGGAAACACAATGAGATTTGCAAGATTCTATTACTACAGCTAATATTAATAAAAGTAGACTTATCTTTCTGGTGAAGTTGGCTTCTTGGTTTGGTCTATGTAATGGGGCTGACATTAAATTATGTAAAAGATAATCAAGATACACATTTGGATTTGAGCTAAATTGTGAATTCAAAATGAAATCATGAGTAACTGCAATGGCATAAAACCCAATTTGAGTAATATGTTTAGTAAGCGCCCAAAGCACTCCAGCCCATTTCTATGTCTAGATACGAGCAAGCACACAAGCCACTCGATTCAAGCTAGCAAAAATATACGATGTTAATTTATCCAACATCAGCAAACATCCAAAACCAGGTGCCAGGAAAAAAAAAAAGAGACACAAGGTAGTCAAAAGCAGGGAGAGAGAAGAAAGAGAGATGAACCATGGGCAAGAATTTACATTATCTGTGTATCTATATATCAAAGGCACTGAACTTTCCAGAACCTTGGTGATTAGCATGGACAGTATCAAAGACAGTTGGCCTCTGGCTGGTCTAGATTTAACTCTTGTACACGTACAATGGCAGAACGGAGAAGGACAATATGGTATCAACCAATATATTGTCCCATAAAGACAATTTGGTGGATGTACCTAACAAAACGTTCCTCTCAAAGGATTTCACAAACTGAATGGCTTCGGAGTTGGGAGAGGGTACAGAACATTTTCAAAAAATAATAAAAATAAATGCTGAGTGACAGTTACTCTAGAAATGTAAATGGGAAAGCCTGAATTATAAGGATTCACCCTTATCTATGCAATTTCATCACTGCATTATTACTGAGAGGAGAAATTAGATGGAGAGAAGCTATAAATAACGCCCACATCACGACACCTCCATGCCTGGCTATTAGAAGAGTTAAACAGCAAGCTCTGCATTTTATGGCAGCAGCACCCCTGATGCTGTTGTAAATATACTGTTGGTTAAGATTTTTTTTTTAAAAAAAAACCCTGCTTACACCATCGTTTCTGGATGAAAACTACTTGTGCCAAGACATCAAGGAGATCTGATGCCCAGCATGATAGGTTATGACCACAAGCGAGAAGCATAAGCTATCTTATTCACTTCCATGTTGCCTGAGCTTGATGTTTGTATAATGATCGCTGGCTGCAACTATTATTAGCTGGAGTGAGTAAGGAAATATAATATAAATACAAAGAGGGGAAAAATTAAAATTAAACATGAGCAGTCAATTAAGTCTAAATTCATGGGATTGACGATTCCTAAAGATATGATAGGCCTTCAAAGCTATCCTATAACTGGAAGTTTTAAGAAGAGGTTGTCTGAAATGGTGCAGGGGTGTCAAACTGGTAGCCCATAGGCCACGCCCACCCCAGGGTCATGCCCAGGCCACGCCCACCCCAGCTCCACAAAGGCAAAAGTCACATGATATGTCATGTGACGCGATCGAGTTTGACACCTGTGGTAAAGGTTTCCTGCCTGAGGAGGGAGTAGCAATAGCACTGAGACTTATATACCGCTTTATAGTGCTTTACAGTCCTTTCTAAATGGTTTACAGAGTCAGCATATTGCCCCCAACAATCTGGGTCCTCATTTTACCCACCTTGGAAGGATGGAAGACTGAGTCAACCTTGAGCCTGATGGGATCTGAACTGCCAAATTGTAGGCAGCTGGCTGCAGAAGTGGCTTGCAATACTGCGCTCTAACCACTGTGCCACAGAGACTCTTTTAGGGTAGGACTAGAAGACCTCCAAGGTCCCTTCCAACTGTTACTCTCTATTTATGAATTTGGAAATAAATATTATTTACAAAATGCCAGTCTGCTTTCCCCTACTTTTACCAGCAGGAAGTTCTGTCTACGTAACTTATTTTCCATGATCCAAAATAAGATTATTAAGAGCGAAAATTCACCATGGAACCAGGCCAAACCTAGAAAGGTGGTTTATGCTGCAGTAGTATATATAATTCAGAGGCAAAGCCATAGCAATTGTTACTGGCTGTTGTGGGAAATGTATCTGTGTAATACGGATAATTTTCCAAAATTTCAGGATTTGATTGGATGAAATATCTCTAATCTTGTGCTTTCTATGGACTTGATCATGATAAAAGTTGTTGCACTGAGTTTGATTCCATTGCAAACTCAGGTCATAGTATCAACTCAAGCATTCCTTTCTAACTATACCTGATATGGAGAGACAAAGGTTCTTCTTTTTTGTATAATGGTATAGTTGCACAATGAATTTGATAAATCAATTCTCTGCTGGACTGGAGCAGGATCCACAAAGCATTTGTAAACATTTTAGCCATTCTTCAGACTTATCTCATAAGATATCAAGTAATATCCTGTCTACATTAAAAAAAAAATATTGTGTGTATGCGTTTCTTTATAGATCTCAAAATCAAATGGGCACATGGGTTTAATAAGTAGCACCATAGAAAGGCTAAAAGGCAATTTTTCAATCTGCCAAGGTAGCGGTATCAAACATATAACAATAATGTTATGTTTCAGGAGTGAATTCCCTCACATTATACAAGGGACATAGGAGCAAGTTAAACTAATAAGATACTACAAACAGGCACTGTAGTAATTGGAGCATAACATTGTCTAAACTACTTTATTCATGAGAAAGTTTTGATTCTTTGCTGCTCAGAATGAGCAATTTCTGCTGAGTTAAAAAAAATGCAAATCCAATATTAAGGATTTTAAATGGCTATGGAGATTCTCAGTCATCCAGGTCGTGGTTGTCCCAAAGATGCTTTTTCAAGAGGCAACTGGACTTTCTGGTTTGTCTTTAAAGTTGTTTCGCTTCTCATCCAAGAAGCTTCTTCAGCTCTGACTGGATGGTGGGGAATGGATAAGAATTTTAAGGTTTTTAGATCAGCGGTCGCCAACCGGTGGGCCACGGCCACTCATGGGCCTGTGAGAAAATTTTGGTGGGCCGCAGAAAAATCTCACCCCCAGAGAACACCCCCCCCAAAGCAATTAATCCAGGCTGCCCAGAAACACAAGGCTGCTCAGCCCACATGGCTCGCGGGAACCCTCCCTGCCCACTCATTCCTTACCCGCAAACTTGTCTGCTAAGTTGCTATTTTTCCTTTTTCTGACCATCATCTGTTCTGCTGTTTTCTAGCTAAGCACAGCTGAACCTCCCTTAGGACTGAAGGTTTGTTTTCAAGCAAATTCAGTGCAGACTCATGGCAAGCAAATTTGAGAGACTGAGCTAGCCAATGGTAGATAGATAGATCACTGAATGATTCTGTGAGCAACTCAATCTGCCTGTCTGCTTTGCCTGATTTTGGATAAAAATTGCTTTTTTTTTAAATAAAAAATTCAATATTTACATACATGGTGTGTTGTAAGTTAATTTTGTGAGTTTGCTTGCTAGCAAATTTTATGAGTTTGCTTGCAAGCAAATTTTATGTGACAGACTGAGCTAGTCGATGGCAGATAGATAGATCTCTGAATGAATCTGTGATTCTGTGAGCAACTCAATCTGCCTGCCTGCTTTGCCTGATTTTGGGTAAATGTTGCTCTTTTTTATTAAAAATTCAATATTTATATAAATATAATATTTACATACAAACCATGCCCAGCCAGTCACATAACCATCAAGCCACGCCCACAAATTAGGCCATGCCCACAGAACCAGTTAGTAGTCCCTGGGATCTAAAATTATGAGTTTGGTGGTCCCTGAGGTCCAAAAGGTTGGCGAGCTCTGTTTTAGATGATGTTAAACCAGGGGTGGGCTGCTACTGGTTCACACTGGTTCAGGTGAACGGGTTGTTAATTTTATGGACAGTTCAGTGAACCAGCAAATTCCACCCCTGGCTGGCCCCGTCCACCCCAACCTGCCACTCCCAGGAGTCCCCGCACAGCCTGTTCTGGATTGCAGGTAAGTACAGAGCATGCGCAGAGGCTCGGGGAGGGCAAAAAGCAGGCCTCCAGAAAGTTCCAGAAGGCAGGAAATGGGAAGACTTCTTGAGCCCAGGGAGCCTTATCTGGGTTTTGGCATCCTCCCAACTGTGGGTGCTGTGTTATCCTTTGAAAGTCTGCAATTTACCATCCTGGCCTGCTGTGTTAATTACTTCAGTGTGGTTTGTGTTGGTTTTTTTTATTCCTAATTATCTTTACATTGGGTTCGGACTGCATTTCTGCCCTTCATAGACTGTTTTTTGAAGAGTTTGTTAAGGATAATTGGACATTGAGGCCAAGTTGGAGGCATTAAAGGGAATTTATTCAACTTTCGTGACTTTGTTATTTTTGTGTCACGTCCCGGGGTCATCACAAATATTCCAATATCTCAGGGGCTGCCACAAAGAAGAGGGAGTCAAGCTATTCTCCAAAGCACCTGAGGGAAGGAGAAGAAGCAATGGGTGGAAACTAATCAAGGAGAGAAGTAACCTAGAACTAAGGAGATTGTTCTCAGGAGTTAGAACAATTAATCAATGGAACAACTTGCCTCCAGAAGTTGTAAATGCTCCAACACTGGAGTTTTAAAGAAGAGATTGGATAACCATTTGTCTGCAATGGTATAGGGCAGGGGTGTCAAACTTGCAGGCCACGGGCCAGATGCATCACATGGTAGCCCCACCCTCGCCCAGTTTAGCGAAGGGGGAAAAAGTCCCAATATGTCACGTGATGCTGCCATTACAATGCGAGTTTGACTCCCCTGGTTTTGGGTTTCCTGCCTAGGCAGGGGGTTGGACTAGAAGACCTCCAAGGTCCCTTCCAACTCTATTATTCTATTCTGTAATTTTTGCAGCCATCTCGTTCAACTGTTTATCCCAAGAGTAGTATTTTTAAGTTGATGAATGTGTATGCAGAGCCAGTGTGGAGTAGAGTGAATGGCAAATTATGCTTACCCAAAGAAAATCTGAAGATGTTTTGGACTACTCACTTAATGGGAGATTCAGACAGAGTAGCTGCCATGACATGGAAGAAGAATGGGATTGCAGTGAGACAGAATGTACGATTTGTTTGGAGTAGGTGAGAAGAGGTCGTCTTCAACTTACAATAGTTCATTTAATGACCTTTCGAAGTTAAAACACCATTAAAAAAAATGACTTATGACCATTTTTCACACTCATGACCATTGCACATACCCATGGTCACATGATCAAAATTCAGATGCCTGACAACTGATTCGTATTTACGATGGTCGCATTGTCATGTGATCACCTTACGGGACCTTCTGACAAGCAAAGTCAATGGGGAAGCCAGATTTACTTAACAACTGGGTTACTAACTAATCAACTGCAGTGATTCACTTAACAACGGTGGCAAGAAAGGTCGTAAAGAAGGGGCAAAACTCACTTAGCAACAGAGATTTTGGGCTCAGTTATGATTGCCAGTCAAGGACCACCTGTAATAACTTTTAAATGATATGCTGGAGACTTAAAAAAAATAGTGACAAGTGTAAAATCAGCAATTACTTTTAGCCTGACTCCAAGCAGATCATAAGACTGCATTACTGAGCTCACCATCCTAATGAGCATTAATTATTTGCAGTACCCCAATCAGCAGTTTTAGCAAAGTCCACCTCTCACCTTAGGTATTGTCCCTCTTTAAAAAGTTTGTTCTGATTGTGTTGCATCTTACCAAATGCAAATGTCTCTGTTTAAGGGGGAAAGAGGCACCCTATTACAGATTAACAGAGTTGGAAGGGATCTTGTAGGTCATCTAGTCCAACCCCCCACCTAAGCAGGAGACCCTACACCATTTCTGACAAATGGCAGTCCAGTCTCTTCTTGAAAGCTTCCAGTGATGAAACTCCCACAACTTCCAAAGGCAAGCTGTTTCATTGGTTGATTGCTCTCACTGTCAGAACATTTCTCCTTATTTCCATGTTGAATCTCTCCTTGTTCAGTTTCCATCCATTATTCCTTGTCTGGCCTTCAGATGCTTTAGAAAATAGTTTGACACTCTCCTCTCTGTGGCAGCCCCTCAAACATTGGAAGACTGCTATCCTGTCTCCCCTGGTCCTTCTCTTCACTAGACTAGCCATGTTCAGTTCCTGCAACCATTCATCGTATGTTTTAGCCTCCAGTCCCCTAATCACCCTGGTTGCTCTTGTCTGCACTTTTTCTAGCATCTCAACATCTTTTTGATAGTGTATTATCAGTCTGAAGTGAATATTCTTGTTTGTTACATGATTACCCATGGAGTTAGCTTGATCAAATAACCATTCCTTCCATATGAGTAATTTGCTATAGCTACTCTTAAAGCTATTTGAACTTTTGATATCTTTTCCAAAATCACTTTACAAAGGCAAAAAACCATCATTGCTGCAGGCAACGCAAAATTCATTCATTCACACTTTCTCATTGGAAATTGGAATTAAAGGATGGTTATAGCTAACCAACTTAAAATTTCATATCCACAAAAGGTCTACCCCACTTTTGTACCCTATCACAACGATAGACAGGGTTATTAATCGTACAACATGCCTTTTATTTACATCATCAGGCTGTGATTTGGAGAACTAACAATTGCATTTTAATGGTAGCAATTGCAGTGGGAAATTGGCCAGCTTTCTGCCCGATTTTGGCTTTCCTGGTCAGTTCCCATCTTACAGCCTTCCATTTAATTTTGCCGGCTTTGCAAAGCAGATATTCAGAATTGCTCTCCAGTAGGTAGGATGGTGAACGTGAGGATGAATTCTCCCAGCTGCAGCCTAGCAACCCTTGTTTTCAAGACAGTCTATTACACTAAGCCATGGCAACTTGCCCAAGGCCACCTTAAGAGCTTCGGCGTTAAGCAGAGCTTAGAAAGCCCAAACCTCTTTAGCTCAGCTTTCCACAAATGGACAACTTATGTATTGAACTGCCATTCCATAATCCACAGGTGGCATGGCCAAAGAGGACAATTATAATCGATCTGGAGGGCACCAGAGTGGGAAAATGCTCTACCATGCTGGTTCTAGTGATTGCAGTGACACAATAAGCCTAGCCATGCCAATTAAATCAAAAGCCTAGATAATAAAATGGGTCTTTGTATTGCACAAAAAGTGGCAAGTGTCACACATGAGGACACAGGGAGAACCTGCACTGAGAATGCCTTCGCTCAGGTAGCAGTATCAGGAGGGCAACTGCTGTGTCTTAGAAATTAGGACATTAGGAAACCTAAAGGAAAAAAAAAAACAATCTTCTGATCAGTGTTTCTTAGCCTTGAAAACTTTTAAGTTGTGTGGACTGCAATTCCCAGCATTCCCTAGACAGCAGGTTTATAGTTAGTCCCAGATGTGGTATTCAGCAGGTTCAGACCGGTTCTAGAGAACCTGTAGCAGAAATTTTGAGTAGTTCGGAGAACCGGCAAATACCGCCTCTGACTGGCCCCGTCCCCATCTATTCTCTGCTTCCCGAGTCCCAGCTGATCGGCTGGGTCTTCTTTGGTTGCCCTGCACAGGAGAACAGAGCTAGAAAGCAGGTTAGTGGGGTGGGGAGGGAATGGGATTTTGCAGTAACCTTCCCTGGAGTTGGGTGGAAGTAGATATTTTACAGTATCCTCCCCCTCCCACACCTACCAAGCCACACCCACAGAACCGGTAGTAAAAAAATTTGAATCCCACCACTGGTTAGTCCTCAACTTACTGCCACAACTGGGACTGCAACATCTGTGACTAAGTAACACAGTTGTTAATCACATCCAATTTTATGTGGTCATTAAACAAATCATGCTTCCCGCATTCACTTTGATGTTGTTGTTGTTGGACGCACCCTGGGAAAGTTGCAAGTAGTGATTCCATAACCCGTGGGATGCTGCAGCTATTGTAAAAACATGTTGGTTGCCAAGCACCCAAATTTTGACCATGTGACCATTGCGCTGTGCAAGGATTGGTCATGAGTCACTTTTTCAGAAGTGCTGTGACTTTAAATGGCTGTTACATGAATGACTGATAAGTCAGGGACTGCCTATACTTCTACGTACAATTTGTACAAATGTCCAGAAGAAGAACCCATTAGAATATCTAATTATTCCATCTCTTCATGGTGGCTACATTCAGGGAGTGTACATAAGCTGTGATAGGAAGAAGATAAGCCAAGAACAAAAGTTTGAGGGCCCTCCCTGAACATCAGCCACCCAATGAGTCCTAACCACACCTTCCATAATTCTATGTTAACTCAATTACCTTGCTTCAGTTCAACTTCATAACAAGATATAGACGCCTTCGGTGGGCATTCAGTATAATTGAATGAAAAACCTGGCATGGAACAATTTTTTTAAAAAAGTAAAAAGGTAAAAATTTCCTGTCATGCCCCTGTCAAAAATCTGAATCCAAGGAGAAAGACAAACAGCTGACAAGGAGTGGTAGTGTGGCTCCGTTGACTGTGGAGAAAACTGGGGAAGGGCAAAGTCCGGCTGGGCAGAGCAGGGAAGAATTAGAACAAGGGAGAAGGAGTTCAGAGGAAGACTCAGGCCCATCCCCTCTTCATCCTAGGGCACACAGGGAGGAATGGAGAAGAGAGAACTGTCATGCCCCTAGTGGAGACTGACTCTGAGGGAGAGGAGGAACAGCCGACAGGGAGTGGAAATGTGGCTCCGGAGGTTGTGGAGGAAGCTGGGGAAGGGCAGAGGCCGGCTGGGCAGTCAGAGGAGGACACAGGCTCATCCCCTCTCCATTCTAGGGCACGCAGAGAGATGTGGTCTACTCAGGAGGAGAGGGCTTTGATCCTCTTCATGGGCTGCAGCTGTGACAACTGAATAAGAGGATGGACCTGCGTATGGGGGAACGCTGGAAACAAAGTGTGGAAATATTTCTAGTTTATGGTTCCTGTCTGAGTTTGGCGTCCTTCCCAGTGTGTGTTCTGTTATCTGTGGACATCCTTCAGCCCTTATCTTTTGTGTTTGTGTTGCTTTTTTCCCTTCTTCTTGTAACTGTTTGTGTGGAAGTTTTTTGTCTTCTGTGAAGGAATAAAAGGGGCTTCACCTGTTTTCTGTGACTATGTTTGTTTTGTATCCCATCCTGGGTCATCACAAGAACTTTGGTTATCTGCGTTCCTGGCATCCTCCCAACCGTGTTGAGTTATTGCCGTGCCTTCACATCTGGAATTCCTTCTCCTGCCCTGCTGGACTTATTACCTCATTTTACCTAGTTTGGACTTATAGTTACAGTTTTTGTTGACCATGTTTTGGACTTGATTCTCTGTAGCCAAAGGCTGTTCCTGGAAGAGTTTTTCCCCAGCCCAGAAGATAACCAGGACATTGGGGGCAAAGTTGGAGCTAATAAAGGGACTCCTACTGATTATCTGACTTTGTTGCCTTTGTGCCACACCCCTTTGGGTCATCACAGTTCCCCCTGTTCAGTCATGTCAACTGTAGGGAGATGGTGCTCATCTCTGCTTCCTAGCATTGTTGTCCGAAGACACTTCCGTGATTATGCGGTCAGCATGATTATACACTGATATGGTACCTATTTATCTACTCGCATTTGCATGCTTTCGAACTGCTAGGTTGGCAGGAGCTGGAGTAAATAAAGGGAGCTAACCCCATTGCATGGTACTTGAATTGCTGACCGTCTGGTTGACAAAGCCCAGCATCTTAACTGCTAGGCCTCCGCATCCTGTACTAGAACAAAGTTATGTACATGTTTTCTGTTTCCTACTCTGAGAACAAAATAACACTTTATTCCAAGACCTTTCCCAGTACCAACTTTTGTTTCTTGAAGAAATGCTTGGTGGAGCCAAAGCAGAGAAAAATGTGGGGGAACCTACCAGTCCTGTCAAAACAGATTTAAGTGCGGTCTTACCTAGTATTCTCCTTTCATGGGTGGACAACCAGTTGCCATAAAGAATTGAGATGTAAAAACTGAGCATGGGTGTGTTTCTGTTTCTTGGTATATTATATCAAGTATCAAAGGCAGTAAACAGCCCTCCCTCATGGCTACTGTGAAACCTTTTCTTGCGTAAACATTCTTCTGTGGAAAAGCCAAGGTCTAATCTAATAATAAATCTAATCTAATAAATAAATAAAAATCTAATAAAATAAGGTCGTACATTACACAGAGAGTCTTCATGAACAGAACAGATTCAGCACGTCAGATATACATCCAGTTCTCATAAATGCACGATAGGCAAGTCAGAGATGGGTGGCGATGATACTAGGATACTGTCCCTTTGTTTCCTGTCCTTTTTTCCCTCTCCTCCTTTTCTCAGCTTAAAGAGAACTTGAATTTTTCTACTCAAAGAACATTCTTGATAAATGTCTGGTTTTTCTACCACTGGATTTTGACAGCCTTCCGGACTAAAAATAAAAAATATAATAATTAAGGGCAGAAGACTCCCTTTGTAAAAATCTAATTTTATCTAGGGAGTTCCTTTAAAGTATGTATTAATGGGCCACAATCAGAGAGTAGGCTTTGATCTCTTATTTCATCACATTTCTAATTATATAATAGTGTAGCAAAATATATCATTCTTTGAGCAAGGCATTTATATATATATATATATATATGTATGTATATGTATGTATATATATGTATATGTGTATATATATATATTTGTTTTTGTAGATTTCGTAGGTTTTCACAGGTACAGGTATGCAGGTCTTATATAAAACATCAATCTTACACAGGACAAGACCCGAACATGCCAAGATCTGCATACCTGTACCCATGAAAATCTACAAAAACTTTGTGGGCGTGACTTGGTGGGCGTGGTGTGGCTTGGTGGGCGTGGCTTGGTGGGAGTGGCAGGGGAAGGATACTGTAAAATCCCCATACCCTCCCCACTCCTAGGGGAGTGCAAAATCCCATTCCTTCCCCACCCCGCTAACCTGCTTTCCAGCTCCGTTCTCCTGGGCAGGGCAACAAAAGAAGACCCAGCCAATCAGCTGGGACTCGGGAGGCAGAGAATAGATGGGGGCGGGGCCAGTCAGAGGTGGTATTTGCTGATTCTCTGAACTACTCAAAATTTCCGCTACCGGAGACGTGTGTGTGTGTGTGTGTATGACATAATCTTCTTCTCATGCATAAGACAGTTCAAGGCAATCAATTGGTAAAATTACTTTTTTTATAAATTGCCACACAGTGCTTAATATTTGGAACCCTCTTATCAAAATAATCCAAAATTTTACTCCTGTAAGTTATACTCTATGTGGTGAGCATAGTGACTCCCTGATTTTAAAAATCAATATTGGGAAAAATACCAGCTTTTAATAGATAAGTAAAATATTTAACTATATCTAATGGCTAACAAAGTTAATTAAAAAAACCCAAATTACTATAATAGATTATCCCTGTTATTGCCATTAAATATTAGAAAGTTCATAAATCACAATCTCTCTGGTAGGAAAAGATATCAACCTTGCCAAGAAACTCATCAAGGGGAAGTTTTCTCATCTACAATACAAATAAATTAGTTCAAACATATACCCATTCATTAAGTAGGGATTTAGTTAATGAAATATTACATCCATCAATTAAAAATAATAAACCAACGATGAAGTCTTCCATTTTACACTCCTGGTTTTTTTTTTAAAAAATGCCGAATAACTCAAGACATGTTTTTAATTACTGTATGACTAAAACAGCCAGCCAAATTACATTTTAGAGCTCAAAATTCATTTCCAAGGCCTCCTCATAGTTTATTTATTAATCTTAAGTATACAAGAGACATAAGCAAGGCTAAGATGGCAATATTACGTTCTCAAAAATAAACCACGTTCATTTCAATGGTTTGCTCCCAGGTATTGATCACAGTCTATATAGCAGCAACACTTATCTTGCTGTCTGGTTATAAGAAAGAAATATACAAGAGCATAGAAATACTGGAGAAGGGCTAGTATTGTACAGGTAGTCTTTGACTTATAACAGTTCGTTTAGTGACCGTTCGAAGTTACAATGCTACTGAAAAAAGTGACTCATGACTGTTTTTCATACTCATGACTGTTCCAGCATTCTCACGGTCACGTAGTCAAAATTCAGGTGCTTGAAAACCAGAGGTGGAATTCAGCCAGTTCTGACCAATTCTGGAGAACCGGTAGCGGAAATTTTGATTAGTTCGGAGAACTGGCAAAAATGCCACCTCTGACTGGCCCTGCCCTCATCTATTCTCTGTCTCCTGAGTCCCAGCTGATTGGCTGGGTCTTCTTTTGTTGCCCTGCACAGGAGAATGGAGCTGGAAAGCAGGTTAGTGGGGTGAGGAGCAGAGGTGATATTCAGCAGGTTCTGACCAGTTCTAGAGAACTGTTAGTGGAAATTTTGAGTAGTTCAGAGAACCGGCAAATACCACCTCTAACTGGAGATTTTACAGTATCCTGCCCCTGTCATACCCACCAAACCACGCCCACAGAACCAGTAGTAAAAATTTTTGAATCCCACCACTATTGACAACTGTCTCATATTTACGACGGTTTCAGTGTCCTGGGGTCATGTGATCACCTATTGCAATAAACTAAGTCAATGAAGGGACCAGATTCAAGCCAGCTACTAACTTAACCAGTGATTCCCTGGTTTTTACCAAGATGGTGAAACAGGGCAAAATTCACTTCACAATTGTCTTCGCTTAGCAACAGAAATGTTAGGCTCCATTGTGGCTGTAAGTCGAGGACCCCCTGAACATTTGAAAGGCATTCGGACCCAAATGCAAAGGGTTGCTTTCCAACAGCTGCTTTGTAACTGAATTGGCATCCTTCAGTCTCAAGAGACTAGGGTATCGTGCTATGAAACCGGTAACTGCCACTTCCCGTGTTGTTTCAATGCTGCATGCAAAGCTGGAGTGCCCACTCTAGTGCACGAGGCCTGGGTAGTTTAATATGGAGGATAAACTGTTACCCAAGCAGCAGATCCCCCCTTTCCACGTCACTGAAATAGTCTAATGGAATGGCAAAGCCGATGCGATTAGTTCCAGTTGTAGCGCAGGAGTTACCAGAACACGATTGTATACAGTCATGAATATTCAAATTTTGGGATTCAAATTTTTTAACAACTGGTGGGATTCAAATTTTTTAACAACTGGTTCTGTGTGCGTGGCTTAGGTGGTGGGCGTGGCTTGGTGATCATGTGACTGTGTGGACATGGCTTGGTGGTCATGTGATTGGCTGGGTGTGGCCAACTCAATATCACTCACATCGAGGCATGCATCTCCTCGCCTGGCCTCTCATGACTGTGGGGATGCTGCAACAGTCGTATGTGTGAAAAATGGTCATAAGTCACTTTTTTCAGTGCCATTGTAACTTTGAATGGTCACTCCACACAAGCAAAGTACCAGCAAAGAAGGGGGAAAAAACTAGAGACGTTCCTGAGACAGGAAGTCTAGTCCTGCCAAGAATGTAATAAGGGTTAACGGAGAGGCAGTTTCTGTAAGGAACACCAGAATGTTTCCTTCCTGCCTTCCTTACAGGACTAGGCCAGTAATTTCTTCTAACAACCAGTTCTCTGAACTGCTTAGAATGTTAACTAACCGGTTCTAGCAAATAGGTGCGAACTGGTAGAATCCCACCCCTGATCACGAACTGCTTCCGCGACCCCGGCTCCGGATTTTGCCTCGAGGTTGACTCCTGAAGCCTTTTCCAATAGAGCAAGCCACAAAGCAATGGAGGTTTGAAATCAGAGTTTCCCTTCTCCTAGAAGATGGTTTTATCATTTTATCTGCCGTTGGGGCATAAAGCCCTCTTCCGCCTTCAAAACTGTTGACCATCCTCTCCTGTAACCTTGGAAAGGAGCCCTTACAAGATGCTACCAGCCGGGCCAGCTGGACCAAGGTTTTTTTAAGGAGGTATTACTCCTCCGGCATGCCTCCTCACTCAGGACACTCAGCTTGGTTTTGTAACTATGTAGGCAATAGAAAAGTTTTGCTGGACTACTCATGCCTACAGTTGTGTGATTCATTGAAAAGAAAATCTGGACCAACATCCTTCAGCTTACTCTGCTCTCCTAAGAGGTCTCTGCCTCTCCTCTTTTGGTGGCCTTGGTGCCAAAGCGAAAGACAGCTCACCCTGGAGGCAGATGGGTCTAATAAGCATTAAAATTCCGCAAATGAGATTTTCCACGCTCTTTCACAAGGGAACAATCCCTTCCAGTTTGGCATGCATTGTATCCATGTGTAGAGAAAAGGAAGAGAGAAAGAAAAGGACTCTTGAAAGCAAAGAGAAGTGCGGGGAGAGGGAATCCTGCTGTCCCAGCTCCTCCTGCATTGGAAATTTGCCTTTTTATTCCTGGATTGATGATTTTATAATAAAGGAAAGCATTTCAAGCCCCTTTCGTGCATTTGAAATGCCCCTCTCAAAGAAATCATATGAATAGCAACACATGAACCATTCTCCATGCTTCTGTACAGATGCCATAGTGTTGAATGAGGTAGAAATGGTAACATCTGCAGAAGACATGGAAAACAAAGAAAACTGTTCCCTGATCAAAAAGCTGCAGTTCATTCCAGGACGATTCTATTCTATCACATTGCAAAGGACACTAATAGATCTGCCTCTTCAGACTCAGTTATATTCAGAGGTGGTCTTCAGCAGGTTCTAACCAGTTCTGGAGAACCGGTAGCGGAAATTTTGAGTAGTACGGAGAACCGGCAAATCTCATCTCCGTCTGGAGATTTTACAATATCCTTCCCCTGCCACGCCCACCAAGCCACGCCCACAAAACCAGTAATAAAAGAAATTGAATCCCACCGTTGGCTACACTTCAGCTCAAGGCTACAACCACAGTAGTATATTGGAAAGCTGGCCACTTTTTAAAAAGTTCCTTCTGTGAGGAAACACAAGGAATACTTCTTTTCCACAATCAAGTTTGTTAATTGTACCCTATGACTATCACTAAGTGTTGTATGTTATGATTCTTGATTCTCAACGAATGTATCGTTTCTTTATGTATACTGAGAGTATTTACACCAAGACAAATTCCTTGTGTGTCCAATCATACTTGGCCAATAAAGTATTCTATTCTATTCTGTTCTGTTCTATTCTATCCTATCCATGGCTTGCCTCAACCATGTTTGATTTTAAGCTTTCTTCCATCCAGAAGAGCTTCCCTATTTCAGAACTTAGTAAAAGAATTTCCTAACTAAATTAGCCATTGCTGGACTCCTGGAAGGAGAAGATTCCAATTGGAACAGGTTGCTTTCCTGTCTCAGCTGCTGGCAAGTATATTTTTAATCTGATGTTCTAGTACCTTGCATACCACAGTTGTGCTGAACTACATCTTCCATTACTCAAAGTCACTGACCAGGTAAAATTAATGTAAAAGTTAATTGTATTCCAACGTGATCTGGAGGATATCACAGCAGGTAGTAGCATCTAAGTTGGCCTTGGTGGATCATGAGCAAGCCCAGCAAAGTCAGCCCTGGTTAGTCCCTATATAGAAGATTGCAAGAAAATTGCAATACTATAGACTGGACTTTAACACTGGGGGAATGCTAAAATCCCAGAAGAAAGCAATGGCAAAATATTATTTTGCTTAAAAAACAATAACTATAGCCATGCACTTATAGTCACCAGAAATCACTTTGCTAACTTCACATCGGAATGACCCCAGAAATAATATCCCATTCACAATAATACAATAATCTATCTAAACTGCAAAATTGAATTGAGGCGGGATAGAAATGAGGAAAAGAACTAAAACAAACAACAAAAGAACCCTCTCTCCTTTGTATTGCTGAAAGGGGAAAAAATTCTCATGATTTCCAAATTCTTATATGTGCCAATTTATGTTACGATTTTAATTAAAAAAAAAAAATCAGAATAGATCGTAATCAGCCAAGAGTTTTCCTACCTTTGAATTTTTGGAGACAGAAATGGAAATTCTTCCTAAGACAAAAGGTTTGTTGCTTATACATAACTATTATTTCAGTTGGAATGGATTGTGGAAAAAGCTTATTCCCCTATAACTTAAATTGTCTTACCTACTGACAAAGGAAGCTTTTCCCAAAAGACAAGCAGGATGGCTCAGATCTGCTTTCATACTAATCCTATAGTTTGCAATAATCAAGCATGCCAGGGGCATTTCAAAGTTTTAGAGCTTATATCTAAGATACACTTAAATCTGCTTCACTTCACAAATCTTGGTAAGTTCTACCTCCATATCTAAAAATGAAGGTTTGGTTTTACTCTGTAATCTTAAAGTATACACTGGGACAAATAAATGGGTTCAGTGTTTTGTCTTATTATAATAAACAAAAGCTGTCCTAATTAAACTCAATTCTAATTGTTAAATTCCAATGACCTCTAAATTAATTTCATTATTCCATAACATGTTTGGAGAAAGGCATGACTCATTTTATCTACTTTCCGGGAGTTTAATTGCTGTTATGTCATAAAAGTTGGTCAATGTGTTCTTGATGTTAGAGATAAGCAGCATGGGACACCTAAAGAGGCTTACACCTTTGCTATCAATCTTGGAACCTCCTGCTTCTGTCCCTCCTTTTTTCCCAACTCATTTGTTCTTCCAACTCAAAGAACAGCATTCCATCCCAAGAGTTCTCACGAATGAGCAGCAGGATACAAATGAGGAAATAAGACTAACGTAGAAGGACTCTAAACTAGCACTGATCTAGAACTCCAATATTAGTATTCAGGAAGAATTTAAAAGCAGTTGCTCCAGTGTCTTCGAGCAGCTGAGAGGACTCAGTGGCTAAGCTTCCATAATTAAATGTTGCTTATGATATTTTTCTCCCTGTAAAATATACAAAGAATAGAATTTGTAATCCATTACAAAGTAATGCATTACTAAACATTCAAGGATATTGTTCAAATGATTGATATAGATTTCTGAGAGATCCTTGAATAGGAGAATAGTCTGTACAATTCTCTTTTACATTTACATTTATAGAGAAATGGAATGGAATAAAATAGAATAGAATAGAATATGAGATACGAATTTGCCTCAGATGCATAAGCTTACAGTGTATATACCCGTGATGGTGAACCTATGGCATGTGTGCCACAAGTGGCACGCAGAGCCATTTGTACTAGCATGCGAGCTGCAGGCAAACTTACCTCGCTGCGCATGCGCACGCTTTACAACTGATTTTTTTGGCTGGTTTGAGGCCTTTTTTGGCCTCCCAGAGGCTTGGAAAAAACTTCTGCAAGGCTTTTCAGGACGAATAGGCCCATTTTGTCACTTCCTGTAATACTGGAAGTGACAAAATGGGCATATTATTTGGCCTGAAAAGCCTTGCAGAGGCTTTTTCCAAGCCTCTGGGAGGCCGAAAAATTAGCTGTGAGGCGCAGTACAGGTAAGGGGGTAGCGTGGGGGGGATTGTGCACACATGCTCAGGGGGCGTGGGGGGCTGCATTGTATTCTGGGTGCTGGCATGCGAGTGTGCGCGCTCTAATGCGCGCACAATTTTTGGCACAGAGCCCAAAAAGGTTAGCTCCCACTGGTATATACAAACAACAAGGTAATGTAATAGCAATAGCACTTAGACTTATATTCTGCTTCACAGTGCTTTACCTCTAAGCAGTTTACAGAGTCAGCCTATTGCCCCCAACCATTTTGGGTCCTCATTTTACCCACCTCGGAAAGCTGGAAGGCTGAGTCAACTTTGAGCATGGTGAAATTTGAACTGCCAAATTGCAGGCAGCCGGCAGTCATCAGAAGCAGCCTGCAGTACTGCACTCTAACCACTGCGCCACCATGGCTTAGACGTATGAGATATCAATAGGAGAAGGTACTAGAAAAGATACAGGCACAAATGTGAAACCAGGAAGAATATTCTACCTTTGAAAAATTAAATCCAGATTTGGTTTCAATATACTTTCAGCTTCCTTCAAACAAGCAAGCGATACCAAATTGGTTTTTTTCCCCTGATGCAATAACAACAATGTGAATATGTAGTAATTGCATGGTTTTTTCCTATTCTGTCTGTCTGGAGAGCAGCTAGGTGAAGGAGAAAGACTAAAATATTCACACATATTCCAGAATCAAGCATGATTGATGATCCTAAGGGAAGTCATGTCCAGAAATCCACCATTCTTGATTACTCTTTCTGCATCCTAATTACCACATATAAATAATTATGTACAATAAAATAATTTGAAGGAAAAATAGGTCCATTCTGAGCAGGGTTTGAAAGAACGCAGGATAGTTGCTTGAAGCACAAAAGAAGGTTTATTTCCAAAGGGACAGTAGAAGAAAAGTGCAAGATCAGCTGTTCAGAGGGGGCAGCGCCTCAATTTCTCAGGACAGTTTCTTTTATGAATAAATAAATAAATTACTACCAACCTGCCTTCAATTGAGGACCTGTATACTGCCCGAGTCAAAAAGAGGGCTGTGAAAATATTTACAGACCCCTCACATCCTGGACATAAACTGTTTCAACTCCTACCCTCAAAATGACACTATAGAGCATTGCACACCAGAACAACTAGACACAAGGACAGTTCTTTCCCGAAAGCCATCACTCTGCTAAACAAATAATTCCTTCAACACTGTTCAATTATTACAAAGTCTGCATTACTATTACTATTAATCCTCCCATCCTTCCTTTCATCCATCTCCTCCCACTTATGACTGTATGACTGTAACCTTGTTGCTTGTATCCTAATGATTTTTGTCTGTTTCCTAGGATGATTGGATTGCTTATTGTACCCTATGACTATCATTAAGTGTCGTACCTTATGATTCTTGACTCTTGATGAATATATCTTTTCTTTTATGTACACTGAGAGCATTTGCACCGACAAATTCCTTGTGTGTCCAATCACACTCGGCTAATAAAGAATTATGTCTGTCTGTCTGTCTGTCTATCATCTATCTATCTATCTATCTATCTATCTATCTATCTATCTATCTATCTATCTATCTATCTATCCATCTATCTATCAGAAAACTCTTCCAACTTTACATACTTCGGAAGCATGTAAAAATTCCTCTTGGGATTTTTGGAAAGCGCAATTAGCCAGCCAGCCAAAAGGTGGCTGCGGTCAGCTGGGCTTGTGATTTTTTTGCATTATGAATCAAAGTGATGGCCCTCAGAAGCCCAAGACCTTATGTTTATGAAATGAGGAAAGCTCAGATAGGGAGGGGGTAGTAGTCTCTGGTATCCTAGAGAGATTTTCTTTATTTGAGTAGGCTGGTGCCCTTTGCCATCTTGCAAATTTCAACCCTGGTGTTAAATCCCTTTAAATTGACGGGAAAGGTTGAATGAAGAGGAGTGGGGGGATATTGAATGGACGAAGATTAAATGGATGGGGAGGGGAAGATCTGATTTTTTTTTTTAATTATATTTCACGGCTTAGCCTTCCATTTTCATATGATGAAGGAAACAAATGATAGGAGATGGCACCTTACTATTTCAGGGATATTAACAAAGGAAGGATATAGTTCATTTTAAATACTTTCCTTACTTTAAGTAGGTCACTGGAGATGTCTCATCACATTGCTTGGCAAAACAGTATTTGTTTAACAGAGAAAAGAATCAAGCAATTTTAAAAGAAGAGCCTGTTGATGATAAATAAGGCAAAGGCCTCTAAAAAAAGCAAAACACCCAAAGTATTAAGCGAGCCAGGAAGGGGAGTGTAGATTACCAGACTATAATAAAAAAAAGTCACTGGTCATTTATCACACTTAATGAGAAGGTGTGGCTATAGATGACTGGAACAAAATGGGGTACAGGAAATACCACACAGAAATGGCCTGGGAAGATTCTAGAAACTCTCACTTGAAACTTATTTTTTCCTTCCTTTCTCCTCCATTTTAGACTAGCTGAGCAATGCTTGTCAAGGTAGAACCTTTTCTTTACAGAAAAAAAAAGTTAAAAGATCAAAGTTTCCACATCATTGGGTTTATTAGTGCGTAGGCCTTTCCTTCTCAAGTGTTCTCTGACAAAAAAAAAAATACTCTGTATTATTATTTTTTTAATTTTGCCCTAAACTCCTAGAAGGCTGGGTGAGAAATATATAATAAAAGAGCCTGTGGACACATTTCTCACGCTGGTAACTGACCAATATCGGGGTTGGGCTTTCTGAACTGCTTGTTGAGGCAAGAAGCTGGTCTGTCTCCGACACGGAGGAAATTTATCATTTGTTCACAGAATGGGGTGTGGATTCTGGAAAGCAGACAAACTGGGATGGAGAAAAGGTGGAACTGACCCATTAAAGCCAAGTGATGTAGGACAACCTGCTACAAACCCAGTATTAAAGGCTTAGCCTACTTCCTCCTACCTCTTCTTTTTCGTTCTCATTCACAAACTTTGATCCTTTGGCTCTGGAATGGATCTTCTAAAATAGAGTTCTCCTTCTATGTAGACATGCCCCTACACGCATATCCCCGAGCCCTCAGACCAAAATGTAGATGTGGAAAAGATAGGACTGTGGAATGACAGGAAAAGGCACTTCGGTTCAGCCATAGAGGGTTAATCTAAGCAAAGAGCCATTGTCAGTGACAAAGAAACTCTCCTTAGTACGGGTAGGAAGTGGCTTCTGGAGGCCACTTTAGATCTGTGGACTTCAACTCCCAGAATTCCCCAGACAGCATACTGGCAGGGGAATTCTGGGAGTTAAAGTCCACACATCATAAAGATTCCAAGGTTGAAAAATACTTTTCTATTATATAGGAAGCATTCCTCATTTTGGGAAGATTAAAAAAAAATAAATTCCTCACTTGTTTCTCCTTCTCCAAGAGAACTCAATAAACTCATGCAGGACAAAATAAAAACATTACAAGTCCTTTTGAGGAATTTACCAACATCCAATTAGTCTTTTCCATCCTGGCCAAAAAGATATGTGTGAAAAAAAACACACCTCACAATGAATTCATGATGAATTCACAATGAATTATTATTGTTATTTTCAAATTGTAGACGTGAATTTATCTCTTCCTCCGAGCCATTTAAAGTCATCCAAGGGCTCTCATTTAGAGCTTAAAGTAACATCATTCCCCTTGCTCCTCCATCAATTTTCTCAGCTTTATAGTTATGGATATCCTTGATTTTCTCAAGGTCCTCCAAAGCAGAACAAATCAGACTTCTCTTTTTCTCCTTCATCTCTAGGAGGAGTAGAAAAAAAAAAATCTAGCTCAACATTTGTGAAACAAGCCACAGTGCCAGGTAGACTTCAGTTAATCTCAACAAAAGGAAAGGAAGTTGGTGCTTGGACAGAGTCAGGGGTGAGATTCTACAGATTTGGACCGGTTCGTATGAACCGGATGTTAAATTTGCATCTGGTTTGCTAAACCGGTATTTGAACCGACCGACTGGCCTCCCCATAAGTGTAGGGTCTGCGCAGAGGGTCTGGGATGGTGGGAACTGGGCCTTCCGGAAGTACTAGAAGTCTAGAAACGGGCCTGTTTCCGGTTTCCGGAGGGCCACCAGAGCCCAAGGAAGGCCATTTTTGTCTTCCCATAAGCCCGAGGGAAGCCTCTGGAATCTCGGGAAGGCGAAAAACAGCCTTCCCGGAAGTACCAGAAGTCTGGAAATGGGACTGTTTCAAGCTTCCAGGGCCTCCAGAGCCCAGAGGAGGCTGTTTTTACCCTCCTAGAGGCCCAAGGGAAGCCTCCAGACCCTTGGGAAGGCAAAAAAAAGGGCTCTCCCGGAAGTTCCAGTAGGTCACGCCCACCATGGACACGCCCACTGAGCAATTGGGCAGCCAACCGGTTGCTGGGATTTTTGAATGCCACCCCTGGGCAGAGTGTCACTGGGTAACTATGGCATAAATCAGCTTCAGAATGGTGTTGACTTAAAAGCCAAATCCTGCAAAAGACTTCAGTATTGTTTTTTACATACTGACTACAGCATTCTTCCTTTTTCGTTGTGGGAGAAAGTCAGTTGTTACTTGCTTCCTTCTCTTTTAGCAGAAATGGCTCTGTCCCCCTCCCCAGGGAATCTCCGTAGCAGTTTCAGTTTAATCATGATGGATCTTTAAAAGGCCCTTAGGGAAAACCACCTTTGGGGAAGAAACAAAATGTGGATTTTCGTAATCAAATCAGTGCAATAGCTCCATCTAAAACTGGCGAAAATGAGCTGTAATCAAGGTTAACAGTCACAGAAATACTCTGTTGGATTCTTGTTTTTCAGAAAAATTGCAACTTTAGAGCATCAGTGCAACCCAAGAAGGTCTCGCCAGTCTAAGAATGCATCAATTTTGGCTTCTTTTATTTGGGCGCAATTTAAATTATCACCACGTAGATGATTCATATAGAAAAGATATAGCTGCTTAAATTGATAAAACTTCTTTTGAGGGCCACAGCATTTCCATATTCAACAGCCTTTGATTAATGAAGGATGAATTCTGTTTTATTACAAGCCTTGAAAATTCCTACATACTCCCCCCACAAAGTACTGCAATAAAAGATGCTCCCATAATTTTCCAAAATGCCTATATTGTGGGGTTGCACTTTGATTCATGTATCAGAAACAGATGCAAACAAAACTCATAATTAAAGGGAAGAGCTGAACATATCATTGACCTTCATAATTAGCAAGGAATAGCAATTCACAAAGAGGTGTGGTTGTATGGGAGAGGTGTTGTCATTTGTGTATTTTACCATTTGTGTACCAATATCCCACCATTGTTGATTTCACACCTCTCCAGAACAGAACCAATGGCGAATCCAGTTTAGTTACTGTTGAAAGATATCACGGAAGCTTCTTGAAAGACCGGAAAAGTAGATATGAAGTTCTAGTTTGTGCAATTTTTCTAAACGCCAACTTAATGACTTCCAACTCCAGAATCACAACACAGCTCATTACTAATAGAAAGATGTTAATCATGATGATGGGGACTCTGTTTTGCTCCTTTTTTCTAGTTACAATCTGATTACTGTGTTTGTGAGAAGGCCTTGAAACGTCATAGGGAAGAACATATCTCGATATATAAAAGCGAAAGACCACTCACTCACACATCATCACAAAATCTCCAGAACCGTAAAGCATACAAACTTGAAATTTGGCACGTATGTTCCTCTTGGCTTCTAGGTGTTCACTAAGAAAGGATTTTTCAAACTGACCCTCAGAGCATTAGTATTTCGTGTATTATTATTAACACGTTCTGATGCTAAGGAGTTCTACTCCCTCTCCCCACCTGAAAAGAAATCTGTTCCAAATGCAAAACACAAGCAGAGGAGACGAGTTTCAGTTTCAGAGCAGCAAACCAGCTTTAGTACAGAACAGTTGAGCTAAGCCACTCCCAGGCTCCTTGCTGTCTCCTTCTTGCTCACACAGCAAATACTGTTTCAGTTTCCATGTTTCAGTTTCCAAACAGCCCTCAACTGTCTCACACACTGACAGAATACTAGTCAGATGAATACCGATGGATGCTGGTAAGCAGAGGTACAGTTTTTTCCCCCCTTATTTTCCTTCCCCAAAACTAAGCCCGATCACATAGTTTTGTAGTGAAGCACGGGTACAGAGTTAGTTAGACATATTTTCCAGAATTTCTATGACAAAAAAGAGATTTGTCCAGAAGGCTATCTGGCCACTACTTCCTATAGATGTGTACACACACACACACACACACACACACACAGAGAGAGAGAGAGAGAGAGGGAGGGAGGGAGGGAGGGAGAGAGGGGGAGAGGGGGAGAGAGAGAGAGAGAGGGAGGGAGGGAGAGAGGGGGAGAGAGAGAGAGAGAGAGAGATAATTTCCAATCAACAAAACCAAGAATGGAAAGGCCATTCTCTCAAGTGAGGAAGCAGTGCAAAATGTATCTAGTTTTCACAGTGTGGACTTTGGTAGGTTTTCATATTAAAACAGTTTTCCTCCCGAGGTTTATTCTGTGGATGAACAGAACAAGAGAGCAGACTTTCTTAATACCCTGCTTTGCTATCAATGGCTTAACAACATTAATGAAAAGTAAACATTCCTTTGAATCAAGATTAACTTTTGGCTAGGCAACACCCATGTAATTTTTGGGGAGGTCCTATGTTTTCTTGGTAGTCTTCCATCTAAGTCCTAACCATGCCTGACCTTGTCATTTTTCTGCAATCAGGTCCATGCTACCAGAAAGGAAGGGAAATGTCTCCTTAACCTTTTGAAGTGGGTTTGTTGTCACAGTGGGGATTATCCTTCAGTGGCTGGAGCACAAATGAGCAACTCCTGCTTTGCCTCTTCCTGCCCCATGAAAGGCATCTGCTTGGCAGTTACCAATGGGAACAGATGGCACCCAGCAAAATAACTAAGGGGTGGTAGAAATCACCCACAAAGTTCCACCACTTCCAGATTGTTTCACCGGATTCATGGATACAGGAAAATAAGCAAGAGATGTATGTAATTCTGGGTAGGGAGCAGGTCTCCTTCAGAAGTGCCAAGAAACAGAGAAGCTCTGCAGAGTAACGGACTTGTGTTTGCTGACCATCACTGAATTAAATTCACATTTGCCAAAGAGATGCTAATAAGGCCTACTTTGTGGCAGGATGGGGAAAGAAGGGGAGAAGGAGAGAGGCCGAGTTGTCCGTGGCTCTCAATCCAAACAGACCAATAAAAGTAGAAGACAGAAAAGGGAAGACAGGCGAGGCATGTGTAGAGAATTCAGGAGGGAAAGAAGGCTGTGATTTATATCTCCACTTCAGCCAAATGTTTTCCTTAACATTAGCATCGCTAAAGCCTAAAGGATATAAGTGAATAAGAAACAGCAGGGACCTGTGGCTTTATGGCAGGAACATCTGCTGTAATGAACTCCTTGCAGACTGTGTACAAGCCCTCTCCATCATCAACTCAGAGCTCAGGGCTTTCTGCCAGCTCCCCAGACATACTTACAACAAGTCCAGGGGGGGGGAGGGGGGAGCCCACATATTAGCAGAGTAGATCTTCCATCAGCCCACCCAGAAAGCTGAAGGAAGTTTAATACAGAGTAGTAGACGTGCAAAATTGTTCCTAAAGTCCACTGATTTTCTTCTTTACATCACTTCTTCTCCAAGAATCTGGTCCAGAGGTGGTATTCAGCAGGTTCTGATCAGTTCTGAAGAACCGGTAGTGGAAATTTTGAGTAGTTTGGAGAACTGGCGAATGCCACCTCTGACTGGAGATTTGACAGTATCCTTCCTTTGCCATGCCCACCAAGCTACGCCCACAGAACCGGTAGTAAACAAATTTGAAATCCCACCACTGATCTGATCTAATGATTTAAGGCATCAGGCTAGAAACTTGGGAGACTGTGAGTTCTAATCCCGCCTTAGGTGTGAAAGCTGGCTTGGGTGACTTTGGGCCAGGGGTCTTCAAACTTGGCAAGTTTAAGACTTGTGGACTTCAGCTCCCAGAATTCTTCCTCCAGTCATGTTAGCTCAGGAATTCTGGGAGTTGAAGTCCACAAGTCTTAAACTTGCCAAGTTTGAAGACCCTTGCTTTGGGCCGATCATTCTCTCTCAGCCCAATCCAGCACACTGCCTTGTTGTTGTGGGGAACATAGGCAGGAGGAGCAATTATTAGATATATCTGCAGCTTTCTAAAAATAACAAAGGCAGGATAAAAATAAATAAATAAATAAAAAGCTTTCCAACCCTACTCCATTTAATCTATAAATCACACATCTAGCCCTTCTGGCGATAGAGTCAAAAATGCTAAAGTTGCAAAGCTGAGGAGGTCAGCACCCTAAAAGTGTCTGCTTCTCTTTTACCACCAGCACCACTGCACTACTTTATTGTTATAAAGGCAAGACTGCTGTTGTCATACCACCCACCTATTTATTGCCATAGTTTTATTCGAGGGAGGGAAGGAAGGAAGGAAGGAAGGAAGGAAGGAAGGAAGGAAGGAAGGAAGGAAGGAAGGAAAGAAGGCACCCAATATTTGGCAAGGACTGTTGTGAAATAAATCTATCAAATTAACATAGCTTGTGAAATGATGGACAATATTGTTCTCTGGAATGTCCCATTCAGGCAGCAGACAAGGAAGCAGATGTCAAGAATCACTTTGAATATTTTATTATTATTGTTGTTGTTGTTATTGTTGTTTTTGTTGTTGTTGATCATCACACAGTCAGCCAGATGTTCAGGCTGGGTTTGCCATTTTTATCTACCTAATGAGTCCTTACCTGGGATAGGCAAATCTGGACGTTTGACTGTGTTACAGATATCATCGCAGGATGGAAGCTGTTCCAAGTAAAGGCACCTTCTGCAATTGACTGATGAAAAATTTGTCAATGCCAATGGTGTTCAAATGGAGCTCCAGTTGTTTTGGGATTGCACCCAAGGCATCTATTACTATTGGTACTACCCTTGCTTGCCTTTGCCACAGTCGTTCTATTTCTGTTTGCAGGTCTTTGTATTTTATCTTCTCCAGTTCCTTCTCTTCTCTTCTGCTGTCTCCAGGCACTGCCACCTCCAGTATCCAGACTATTTTTTGTCTTTCCTATTGACAATTGTTAAGTCTGTGGTGTTATGCGGGGTGTTACGTACCTGTCTGTTTGAATTCTAAAGTCCCAGAGGAATTTAACTTCTTCATTTTCTATGACTTTCTCTATTTTATGGTCCCACCAGTTCTTGCTTGCAGGCAAATGATATTTCTTGCAGATCTTCCAATGCACCATTGTTGTTCCTTTGGAGAGGGGAGAGGATCTATAACAGACTCCTATTAAGCTTGTTCTACTCTAGCTTCAACCAAATGCTAATCTGGTTGACTATCTACACTTGCCGTCATCTACATGAAGGAAATTTAGCCAAAACGTATTATGGAAATTGGAGTCCAACATATCAGGATGTCCGTGATGATGTGGGAAATTTTTCTAATTCTTTCTTCAGAAGAAAATCCTCAGTTGGGATTCAATAGCAATAGATTTCTCCAGAGAATCTCTAGATTTCTCTAGAAGGTCGTTCTAGAGTTGTTCTAGATTCCTTTAGAACAGGGGTCTTCAAACTTGACAGCTTTAAGACTTGTAGACTTCAACTCCCAGAATTCCTCCTCCAGTCATGTTAGCTCAGGAATTCTGGGACTTGAAGTCCGCAAGTCTTAAACTTGCCAACTTCGAAGACCCTTGCTTTAAATAACAATGATATTCGTAGCATGCTGAGCTGTGGCATGCTGAGAATTGAAATCCATGCCTCTTGAACAGTGGTTGAAGTTGAGAAGCACTGCTCTAGAATTCACGCAAATGATTACCAAATGTTATTTCCTTTACAAATGAATTGGCTAGTCTTATCCCTTGGCAAGTCCTTTGCCCAGCTTTATCATAGGGGCACTGCGTTCCAAGGCACGCTTCGAAAACCTAGAATCTCTTTTAAAAACAACAGACAACACTTTGCATCTTTGTGCGGAGTACCTATAAATCACAAGTGCAAGACACACCTGCTGTTAACAATCTGTGGTTCCAACCCCTCCCCGTCCTTCCTCAATTCAGCAGGATAAACCCAGTATGTTTTCTCCTCCATTTTATTTTTAAACCTATTGTTTAAAGGGTTCAAAGCCCGTACGCTCACCAGTTTCCAACATGAGCTCTGCTATTTGATCATCAACAATCATCACAGGTTCACACTCCTGCTGGTAGGAGAATGCAGAAGCCCTGTTTGCTGCATCCCACTCCAGATTTTCACAGCTGCTTAAGGCAGATGCCACGGTGGGGAGAAGAGAAAAAGGATGGCAGGCAAGACCCAAGGGAGCTGCAAACCTTGTTTCTGAGCTTCACAAGCCACTCCTGGTTTGAAACAAACATCTAATCAAGTCAACAGCGTGGCACCGGTTTTCCTTTCCAAGGAAACCCTTCCAGGCCCCCCTTCAAATGCTGCTTCTTGCCCTTATCCCCCATAAACACCTGCCAAAACAGGGTCTACAATGCTTAGAAGCAAAAAGCACAGAATTTCACACACAACATGAGAGCTGCCGCTATTACAGAGTGGCACAGCAGCTAGAAAATTAGACACTATGCTGATCTCGCTGGTGTTTGCAGGGAGGAATCTCACAGGGGCAGAAGTGGTATTTAGCAGGCTCTGACCGGTTCTGGAGAACCGGGAGCAGAAATTTTGAGTAGTTTGGAGAACTGGCAAATATCTCCTCTGACTGGCCCTGCCCCCATCTATTCTCCGCCTCCCATTGAATCCCAGTTGATCGGCTGGGTCTTCTTTGGTTGCCCTGCCCAGGAGAACGGAGCTGAAAAGCAGGTTAGTGGGGTGGGGAGGGAATGGAGATTTTATAGTATCTTTCCCCTGCCACGCCCACCAAGCCACACCCACAGAACCTGTAGTAAAGTTTTTTGAATCCCACCACTGCACAGGGGTAAGAAAGACATCACACAGGGTCCCCAAACCTGCAACTTTCTGTTTTGGGCTAGGAACTAAGCCCCAGAGGAGGGTTACGCTTTTTAAAATTCTGCCTGATTAATACTGTCGTTTTTCTTCTTTCTTGCATGGTTTATGAATCTGCATTGTGCTCCAAGAGTTAGTTTTAAAAATAGAGATCTGAAGACCCTCTCAAATAAAGAAAACTACAGCATTCTGGTGTGTGACTATAACTTGGGACATTGCAACCAGCGCCTTTATGACTTCCAAAGGCAGTGACAGAAAATGCAGGTGCTGCCTTTCCTCACAGGCTGTTGCAAATACCTGGTTTTGCCAGCCAAAAATAGGGATGGAACAGGTGAAAAGAATAGCTAAAGAAAAGGGAAAGAGAAGCAACATTTTTATTCTTTTTTTTTTTACACAAAACTTTGGAGATTGTTACTGCAATTGTCTTGGTTTTATCACAATAGCAGTGTCAAACCCTCAATCTCTTCTCTTCTCTTCCCAGCCAACAAAGCCACTCCCATCAGAGACATCTCTCCATCTTAAACCACAAAGGTCCCATAATATTATACATCTAAAGAGAAAATGCAGATTACTAATGGATAGAATGGAGCTGTGAAGAAGTGAACTATAAAATAGTCGAACAGAGACAACGAACCAAACCAAAGAAAGAGATACACCCTAGAAGTGCCGGGAAGGCTCAAGGGCTGTTACTGACTTGTACAGTGACAAATTGTTGCAAAAATGACAACTTGTCCAAAATACACACAGACAATACATTTTAAATTCTAGGCTTCAAATATCTCTTGCAAAAACATTTCACTGAAGTTTGTAAACCACTGTTTCTCTACTGGAGAAACAGCCCTGAGCCAAAGGAACAATCCTGATTTTGATGTATACTGTATTACAGTTTTCAATGTTGCAAAGACTGTTCTCTTTTTTTAATTGTCTCTTTGAACCTACCTGTACGTGCAAAAGCTGACTTATATTTTCTGAACCAGTCTCTGTATTAAGTCCATCAAGTTTGCATTTTGTGGGCCCCAAAGCAGGCACAGGACATGAAAAAAAACGAGCAAACTGATGGAGAAATCAATGCTTGTTGACTCGCTGTATGTTGTGTACTTATTAGACTGGAACACAGCCGTACCAGGAAGAAAATGTGAATCTGACTTGGCCATTTGCTGGCAATAATGGGGCTCATTGATTTGAAGCCAAAGAAACAGAGAGGGAAAACGGATTAATAATTTTTAGACTCTGCACAGGGCTGCAAATTCGGCACTGAAATGTTTCACGAAAGCAAAGGTGCATGCACACTGAAGCATCACCCTTTTCTAAAAGGCAAGCTCTTAATTATACACACCCATGCACAGACGAATAGTGACTAAGAATATCCAAATATTATTATTTATTTTTTTGCAATGTTAGTAAAGAGTTTTAGATTTAAGTATCAGATTGAGTCTACATACAGGAAGGGGGAATACAGAAAGACAAAAATGCTTTTCTCCTACTTGAAAACCCCAAAGAAAGGAGATCTAGTTGTAAGATACCAATATTCATGTAACTGTTGAACTTCATTTTTTCCCCCTAACCTTTCCTGCAGTTCTTGCTCTTGGTCAGCCTTGAAAATCCGTATTGTAAATCATCATCAGATCAGCAATTCCTCCCTTCCTACTTGACATACCTCCCCTCCATAATAGGAGAAGCAGTGATGAGGTCCTTAGGCCTGTCAGATAAATGCAAACAATAAAACAAGCCCAAAAACATATCAATCAGCTTCTGCCCCACTGTTACAGAAGAAGGAAATTATTACTGTACTGTAATTCCTAGAGGCGTTCTTCCTATTCAAAAAGTTTTTTTAAAAAAGTTATTAAACAGCCAACCCTATGTAGAACCATACATAAATAGTTCTTCTGATTCAAACCTGCAATAATACATTTTTAACATGGTGATCTCTCCCTCTCTCCCCCCTTCCTTTCTCTTGTGTCTCTGTGTGTCTGCAAACACCTACACTTACAGAGAGTGTATTCTATAATTTTATATTTCTGCTTTAGTGACAATTTGCCTTACTTCCCAATAATGTGGACTGGACAGGCACATGTGCAATTTTAGCAGCATGAAACAAAGAACTGGGAAAAAGCTAAGATGTTAAATAAATAAGCTATCCCAGATCTTGCGCCCTTCAAATGCATCAGTTTACTATTCTCAACACAAACTTCCAACTGTCTTGTTGAACTGAGAGGTGTTGAGGTTGCAGTTCAATAGATCTGAGAAAAGGCTAACCTGCACGATCTTTGTAATATCTTTGCATAGGATAAATAAAGATAAAGAGTCAGCTTTCTGTGTAGCAAAACTGTCAACAACGTTAAAGAAAATAAGCCCCTCTCTTTCCCAACCCACGAATGTTTTCTACTTAATTTAAAAAAAACACACACACACTGTCTGGGATATACATTAGCATAGAACTATTATCAGAGATTTTGTTTTCATAAAAGAAATGAATCAGCTAGTTGCTGCTAGTACAATTAAAAAGCCACACCAGAGATAAAAAGCCACACCAGAAATAATTGTTTAGAAATGATATCCTCTTGGCCTGAATACAGGAGGTTCTCAAACTTATGACTATAATTGATCCCCAAATTTCTGTTGCTAAATGAGACAATTACGTGAGGTTTGCCCCATTTTATGACCTTTCTTGCCAGAGTTAAGTGAATCCCTGCAAGTTGTTAAGTTAGTAACAGGGTTCTTAAGGGATTCTGGCTTCCCTCATTGACTTTGTTTCTCAAAAAGTCACAAAAGTTGATCCCACGACTGACATAAATATGAGCCAGTTGCCAAGCAGCTGTATTTTGATCACGTGACCTCAGGGATGCTGCAAAGGTCATAAGTGTGAAAAATGATCACAAGTCACTTTTTTCAGGGCTGAGGTAACCACGAATGATCACTAAATGAAAGACTGGTAAGTTGAGGACTACCTGTACACAATGAAGATGATCAATCTAGCAAAATTTATCAGGTGGAGGAAATACAAACTTACATAGCCCACCATGTATCACATTTAGCATATATAGCAATTCAAGGATGAACTACAGCTGGCTAGTCATACTCAACACCTCTCTGCACCTAACGACGTGGGTGGAGAAGAGATGAACCAAAGAAATATTCCTGCCAGAACATGAATTGAGCTATAGTACCTACTCTATGGAGAAACATTCTCTGTGGAGAAGTCTGCAAGTAATTAGGTAGTATGAGAGATGGTTAGGAAAAGAAGAAGCAGGAAAAGTAAACTGTTTAGATGAGAGGTGTCCAACCTTGGCAACTTTAAGATTTGTGGACTTCAACTCCCAGAATTCCCTAGTCAGAGTGACTGGCTGGGGAATTCTGGGAGTTGAAGTCCACAAATCAAGGAAGAATCTCTTGCTCCTCATTTTGGGTAAACAGCCCAGCCCTGTGTATCTATTATCTCAGCCTTCCCTCAAACTGGTACCCGCTCCCAAATGAGATGGGAAATTATGAAATCTCATAATTACTGCGGGATTAGTTCAGCTGCTAAGAAAACAAAGACGGTGAAATAGCAGTGGCGCTCATAACTGTGTTTCAACACCAGGAACTTCTGGAATACAAACAATAGGAAAGTGAAGCTGATTTAAGCGGAGTTAATTAAAGAAGAGATGCACCAGTGTTTTCTTATGTTAAAGCTCAGTTAAAGATCAGTATATGAATTTAGAATAGAATGAGGGGGAAGGGACCTTGGACGCCCAGCCTCCTGCTCAATCTGGAGAACCTATACCCGCGGTGGCTAACCTGTTCGGGCTCCTATGCCAAAAACTGTGTGTGTGCTAGCACGCTCACGCTTGCATGCTAACACCCAGAAGACAAGGCACACGCCCCCACGCCCCCTACGCATATGTGCAGCAAATCAATCACAGCTGATGTTCAGCCAGTTTGCGGCCTTTTTTTGGCCTCCCAAAGGCTTGAGGAAGGCTTCTGCAGGCTTTGCAGGATGAAAACTAGGCCCATTATGTCACCTCCTGTTTTCCCGGAAATACCGGAAGTGATGAAATGGGCCCAGTTTTCGGCCTGCAAAGCCTGCAGAAGCCTTCCTCAAGCCTCTGGGAGGCCGAAAAAAAGGCCTCAAACCAGAAGAAAATCAGCTGTGAGGCACAGAGCAGGTAAGGGGGTGGTGGTGGGAGTAGGTAGTGGTGGGTGGGATTGCGTGCGCATGCATAGGGGCCATGGGGGAGAGGTGCACATTGTCTTCTGGGTGCTGGCACACAAGCGCAAGCATGCAAGCGCCTGCACAATTTTTGGCACAGGAGCCCAAAAAGGTTAGCCACCACTGACCTATACCATTTCACATAAGTGATTGTCCAGTACAGGGGTCTCCAACCTTGGCAACCTTTAAGACTTGTGGACTTCAATTCCCAGAATTCCTCAGTCAGCTTTGCTGTTGCAGTCCACAAGCCTTAAAGTTGCCAAGGTTGGAGACTCCAGGTCTAGTAGTCTCTTCTTAAAGACATCCAGTGATGGAGCTCCCACAATTTCTGAAGGCAAGCTGTTCCACTGGTTAACTGTCCTCACTGTTAGGAAGTTTCTCCTTAATCCCAGGTGCTTCTCTCTTTGATTAGTTCCCAGTGAATTTAGGGGGTGTTGGAAAATCTGGGCTGGAAGTGGCAGAGTTTGCATGTACTATTAAAGGTGATACATTCTGCAAACATCCCAGCACTTTAACTATATTGTCAAAACAAGTGTTCTCCTTTCAGTTTTCTCTACACAAGACATGTTTGCCCCAAGAAGCTTCCGGCCACGAGCAGATGTAAGCTGCTAATTTATCTAGTGACACATTGCTGTGCTTATTAAAAGCCTCCTTCTGCTTTTACCAGGAGGGAGGAGAACAGCCTGTACAGTTAAAAAACCTTCGAAGTCGTTTTCAAGGAAACATATAAATTCTTTGGCTTGTCCCTGTCCGTCAGGGGACACCATATCCTCCATATTTATTGCCAGGATCTGTCCCAAACTCTGCAGCCATCAGGTTTTATGGTTTCCTGTCTTGGGAGATAAGCAACCAAAAACATCCTTTTGTATCTAATAGTCAAAAAGGAATTTCACACCACCTTCTTATTGATGGCTTATGCTGTAAAAATGCAATGCATAAATAGCATATAGTATCTAAGATGTGATTGTGAGTTGCTAGAATGGGAGTAGCATAAAGCAAGGAGATTTAAATGCCTACCTATTCTAGACAGCCTTGGGCCAGGAACTAAGAGAACTGGGGTTAGTAATGCTATTGTTTCAAGTATAAGTGTCTCTCTTTCTTTATGTGTGTGTGTGTGTGTGTGTGTGTGTGTGTGTAAGAGAGAGAGCACATATATCATAAGGCTTCTTCAGCCTTATGCCCTCCAGAACTATAATTCTGCAGACACTCCAAGAATCTGCAACGTATCTGAAGGCATCATTTTGGTGAAGGGCAGTATTTTCCAAACTTCACAACTTTAAGAGGTGTGGACTTCAACTCCCACAATTCCCCATCCTGGCTTCTTCTCGGAGTTCATGTCTATACATCTTAAAGTTGTCACGTTTGGAAAAAAAACAACCCATAAACCAACTAATCGAGGTTTTCCATTCAATGTGTAGAGTGTAAAGGATGTGTGTTTGTGTTTATTTTCATGGTCATGATGTGCACTGAAGATGGTGTTTGATTTCGTTGTACGAGGTGCAATGACAATAAAGTAAACTAACTAACTAAAGTAACCCCAAGGTTAGGCAATGGACCAAAAGTTGGGAAAATTTAAAAGATTCAAGCTTTTCCACAGCACAAGCGTAATTCCTCTACATTTTACAAAGAAACTTAGTACTTGCTCAAAAGGGTTAAGAAAAGTTAAGAACCTTGATTCTCTATCCATTAACTGTTATGTACCTGCGTGGGGTAAATATAATTCAAGCTGATATTTGATGCAGCATTGGAAAAGCAGAAAAGGCATTTCTTGAGAGTTTAAATTATTATTGTCTTTATGTCATTTCCACAGTAAGAAGTCTGATGCCTGAAATTCAAGTAATAGTTCCACCTAGCATGACTATTAAATAAAAAGACTAGATTGCTCAACAAGCTTATCATTTGTTCAGCCAGCAAAATGGAACATCAATAAGGTTCAAATGCAGCTCAAAGCTGGAGTTAACAGCAGGGGCAGTCCTTCATACTCTCCTACCCTCTCCCATTCTTTCTTTCTTATGGCCATTTATTCCTAAATCAGGTTATCTGAGGTGGCATGACTGTTTTTTTTAAAGGACCCAGCTCCCTACTTCAAAATTGGAGTTTTACTCCTTCCCCGTCCTCTCAAATTTTTTTTATATTCTAGCAGATGGTTGGGATACAAATAAGTCCCTACATTTGAAAAAAGTGTTTCAACTCAACCCTCTTTAAGTGTATATAAGAAAGCATATTTATAAATGCACAAAGAGAATTTCTTTTAGCATAAGTCTTATTTTACATTCCAGAATCCCTTTAAACACTGTACTCTTCTCATACTCAGTTTTCTCTCTCTATCATTAACTGCAACTTCAAAATAGATCTTTAAAATACCAGACTCAATACAAATTATAATATGATTCCAGTTAATTACAAGCCAGCTCTTTGGAACCAGAGCAAACAGCACCCTATAAACAATGCATCCAGTGTACTGAGTAACAGCTGCTCAACATACATAGTAACTATCAGCAATTAGGGACATTCTCATCCATCATCAGTTTTCACCAAAATTGTCTCTAGATTATCTTGTCAGAATGGCTTGGCTTCATACTGAATGGACCACCTCAAAGCATCTGCCCTTAAACTACTATCAGAGAACATGAAATAGAAAATGAGGGTGTTCTACTCAGGTCACGCAAGAGATTAAATTAAGGAGAGGGAATTAAAGGACATTGCATTTTTCACTTTGCTCATTCTTTCCACTGAGGGAAAACTGTTCCTGTAGGGTGGAATAAATATTTATCTACTGAATTGCTATATTTATAGTGGAAGACTCAAACAAATCCAACCAAAGCAGCTACTCTCCATTATTTAAATGCTTGTGTCCATATTTTAGGCAAAATAATTATCTCTATTAAATATACTATCATGTCAGCTATATTAATCTGAAGAAGCTTAAGGACTCAAAGAGTTCACTTGTTTTTAAAACAATTAATACACTAACATTTTTGGGTTTCTTCCCTCTCTATACATTTGCAAAAACCATCCCATTTTTCCTTACAGCTCAACTTTGACGGTCCATTCCCTAAGTTTGATATAAAGAGAAACCAAATATTTTTCTTGGCTTTATAACACAAAGATGAACGTACACATGTAATTCCTAAATGCATCATCCAAGCATTTAGTGGAATTATTATTCCCTCAATAAATAACTTCACTATGTGAAGTTCCTCCTGGTCATTTTGATAAACCTCAACACTAAAGCTCTTTGGGGAGGAAATAGAAATCAGTTTCTTTGTATGTTTCATTAGATTTCCTTCTAAATCAAGAACTGTTTTCAGGATTTAAGGAAGTTACAGGATGAAATTATAGCCTGTGGATCCCAAATCAACTCCAGTTGTATTAAAATTAGAAGTCCCTTTAAGTTCAAAGGTCTTCTTCTCCAGAGGGAAAAATAAATGTGCATTTGGGCTGCAGCTGAAAACAGCAGAAGCCGGTTGAGGTCAGCGGATCAACTCAAATGAACAGCCCAGTCTGAGAACTACCAAATCCAGGCAATTGCAGAGTTAATCTGCCAAGAAGGACAGAAAACTCTTTGTGGCCACCTAGTGGTCATCTGGATTTTTGCATTCCAGCTTTATCTGAAATATGCTATTTTGCAAAACAAGATCTCTAAATAAAATGAAATCAAGTAAAAGGCCTCCTAGTAATCAGTGCCTCCATTCAAGCCTGTTTTCCTTGAAGGAAAGGAAAAGTAGTGGTTATTATTTCTCCTGGCATTTTTTAAAATATACCTTTACTGGGGCAATTCCTGCCCTTTAGCTACACAGCACAAATAGGCCCTGAGAAAAATTAGGCCTTTCCTTGCCTGGTTTCCAACATACATAGTATTTTTAAAGAAGTTGAGATTTTTCACAGCAGTCATGATATTATTTCTCACTACTTGGACCTACGAGACCTGGTTTCCAAAAATTACCAGACCCATAAGCCAATGGTGACAGTGCTGGGTTAATCTAAACATCGGAAGAATTTTATTCTCTTTCCTTTAAAAACATAATAATAGATATCCCTCATTGTTAGATAACCTTACATGGTTATTAAGTCAGTCTGGCGAGGATGTGGTGCAGAAGTCTCCAAACTTGGCAACTTTAAGACTTGTGGACTTCAACTTTCAGAATTCTAGGAGTTGAAGTCCACAAGTCTTAAAATTGCCATGTTTGGGGATCCCTGATTTGTAGTGGCTTAGAGGTCAACAGGGCACATTTTGATAAATAATAGACAGCAGGAAAATCCTCTGGAACTTAGGTCAAGCCTGGCTACACCTGAAACTGGAAGAAATCAAACAACCCCGATTTTTAAATGTTCCCACTCAAATCCTCCCAGCATCGAGTCTGGTCGAAGCAGACCTCCAAGGACACACAAACACACACAAGTCATCCCAAACGCTCCATTCCCATCCATCCATCCAAGACGAGCCGGGTGGCTTTACATTCAGGAAAGGGAAAGTTTGCATCCTCGTCCAGTTCATCCAGATCCGGAATCAGAATAGAGTTGGAAAGGGACCTCGGGAGGTCTTCTAGTCCAACCCACGCGGCTCAAAGCAGGGATTTGCCGCTTGGCCTTTCCAAACTTCCACTTCGAGGTGTCCTACGGCGCAGCTTACTGCCCCTTGCCAAGGAAACCCTCGCGGAACTTCTCAACCGAGTCGGAGCTTCAAAGGATCGGGCTTCGGAAGCGAAGCTCTCCGGCCCCGCGGCTTCTCCGCTTTTGGTGACACCCCCATTCCGGCACCCTCCCCGCGGTCCCCTTGGCGCGGGCATCCGTCCATCGTGCCTCCTTTCCCGGATCCCAGAACCCCTTAAGCGGGCACGCACGTACTCCCTCCTCCCCCCCCCCATCTTCTTCACCTGGTTCAAGAGTTGTGGACAGCGGCAACGGGCACCAGAAGCCGCGGGCTTGCAGGCGCCACGTCCTGACGGAGCTTTGCCCGAACCGGGAAAGAAAGAAAGAAAGAAAGAAAGAAAGAAAAGAAAGAAAGAAGAAAGAAGAAAGAAAGAAAGAAAGAAGGAAGGAAGGAAGGGAGGGGGAGGGAAGGAAGGAAGGAAGGAAGAGAGAGGGAGGGAGGGAAGGAAGGGGGAAAAAGGAAGAAAGGAAGGAAAGAAAGAGAGAGAGAGAAAGAAGGAAGAGAGAGGGAGAGGGAGGGACGGAGGGAAGGAAGAAAGAAAGAAAGAAAGAAAGAAAGAAAGAAAGAAAGAAAGAAAGAAAGAAAGAAAGAAAGAAAGAAAGAAAGAAAGAAGCAAGCCGCCCGGGACAAGGGAGCGCTCGAAACACTTTCTCCCCCCCCCCTTTTTTTTTTTTGCTTTCATCTCTCCGCCACGCCGCGGTCTCTCTCGCTCGCTCTCGCTCTCTCTCGCTGCCCGCAAAGCTGTCCTCAAAGTCCGCGGGGCGCCGCTGAAAGGACCCAGAACCCAGCCGAGGAAATAGGATGGGGACAGGAGTGGGAGCCCGGGAAGCTCCGGAAAAAAACTTTCCTGATCGGGGAAGGAGGAGGAAGGCAGCGCCTTCCCTTCCTTTCCCTCCTTGGTGGAACCAAAGCCTCTGCGAGAAGCGGGAGCGCAAACAAACCAGGACGCGCGTGTTTTTGTTTTTTGTTTTCCTCACCAGCCGGGACCGAGATGCGCTTACCTGCGTGGCAAAGTCCCAGGTTGGCAACGGCTACCAGAAGAAGCAGGGCGATCACTCCGGGGCCAGACGCTCCTTGGCTCCAGGCAGAAGGCATCGCGCCCGGCTAAGGCGGCGGTGGTGGTGGCGGTGGCGGCGGTGGCAACGACGGCGCCTCCCTCGCTCTTCCTTCCGTTGGTCTCCAGAGACGCCCGCCTCTCCGACAGGAGACTCCAGCCTCCCCCAGGCGAAGCCCCCCCCGCCTCACCCCCGCGCCTCTTCCTCCTCTCCCTCCTCTTCCTCCTCCAGCAACTTTGAAGCCAGAAAAGCAGCGGGAAGCGAGTTGGGGCGGCGGGTTCCCTTCGCCCGCGGACCTCTCCCTTGGTGCCAAGGCGGCGGCGCTCCTCTTCCCTCGGCCAACTTGGGGGACCCCCGCGAGCAAAGATCAGAGAGGCAGGCGCGGCTGCTGGGCGGCTCGCATCCCTTGGCAAAGGCTCTTGTCAGCAAGCCGCGCTCCCCTTCGCCTCCGCTCGCCAGCCAGCCTCCCGCCACACTGCCAAGGTGTCCGGCACGCAGAGCGAGAGGAACTGGAGCCGGGAGGGGGGTTCCGCCGGGGAGGACCGCGACGGGCGGAGCGAAGGAGCTTTGCGGAGCGAAAGGGGGACCTAAGGGAGGTTCCCGACGGCCTACCACACGTAACAGGGCCCAGGCGAAGCGGGGCGGAAAACGTGGCGCCGGAACCCGCTTTTCCTCCTCCTCCTCGGAGCTGGAGTCTCTCGGCACGCCGCCTTGACGATAATCGAGCAACCCGGAACGCCCTTTGCCGCCAGTCGCTTCCTCACGCATGGACGGTGCCCTAATGCAGCGTAGCTTTTAGGAAATTGGGCCGAATAGAGGGCAAAACTATATTTATTCTTATACCTGTATCTTGTAAGCGATTGACAAATCAAATAAATACTTAAAAAAAATACTAAATCCAATAAGTGTTTGGGCCTCTCTCTCTCTTCCCAAAACCCGAATAGAATTGGAAGGGACCTTGGTGTGTGTGTGGGTCTTGTTATCGTTGTGGTTTGCAGTAAATATTCCTTAGAACAGAGTCTGAATATTCACTTTTCAATTATAGCGGGTGGGGGCGGGTGTGTGGAAGAGATGGGGCTTGATATTTTTAAATGTCTGCATTTTTGAGGGGGGATAAAGTCTTGGAGAAATTTTAGTTATGCTGCAAGGGTACTTTCGTATTATATTCTGCATCACTAAAATGGAACGGTATTAAAACCAAAATAGAACGAGGTTCTTACTATTCCTTTACTTTGTAAAGCAATCATCTTCCCAATTAAATTGCTTTGGTACCAAGCAGAAGCAACGTGTGCTGTACAGAAATGACGTTAGATTAACAGAGTTGGAAGGGATATTGTAGGTCATCTAGTCCAACCCTCTGCCCAAGCAGACCCTACACCATTTTTGACAGATGGCAGTCCAGTCTCTTCTTGAAAGCCTCCAGTGATTGAACTCCCACAACTTCTGAAGGCAACTTCTGTTCCATTGGTTGATTGTTCTCACTGTCAGAAAGTTTCTCCTTATTTCCAGGTTAAATCTCTCCTTGTTCAGTTTCCATCCATTATTCCTTGTCTGACCTACAGGCGCTTTGGAAAACAGATTGACCGCCTCCTCTCTGTGGCAGCCCCTCAAATACTGGAAGACTGCTACCATGTCACTTGAGACATTCAAGAAGAGATTTCAAGAAGAGATGCTATCATATCACTTGAGACTTTCAAGAAGAGATTGGACTGCCTATTTGTCAGAAATGGTGTAGGGTCTTCCACTTGGGCCAGGGGAGTGGGTTTGGACTAGATGACCTACAAGGTCCCTTCCAACTCTGATTATCTGTTACCTGTTATGTTTCCCCTGGTCCTTCTCTTCACTAGACTAGCCATGCAGCGTACTTGCAACCGTTCATTGTATGTTTTAGCCTCCAGTCCCCTAATCATCCTGGTTGCTCTTCTCTGCACTTTTTTTTCAAGTCTCAACATCTTTTTTATAGTGTGGTGACCAAAATTGGGCGCAGTACTCTAGGTGTGGTCTCACCAAGGCTTTATAGAGTGGTATTACAGTAGTACCTCACTCAGATTGCGTGTCTCTCTTAATGTAATTTAGGATTGCATTGGCTTTTTTGGCTGCCGCTGCACACTGCTGATTCATATTTAGCCGGTTGTCCACTAAGACTCCAAGATCCCTCTCACAGTTACTGCTATTAAGGCTGATTTCTCACAGTCTATATGTGTCCTTTTGGTTTTTCTTGCCTAAATGTAGGACTTTACTTTTCTCTACATTGAATTTCGTAGTGTTCTAGTCTGTCAAGATCCATCTGGATTTTGAGCCTAGCATCTGGGTGTTGGCTATTCCTGCCAGCTGCTAGTATCATCTGCGTTTTTCTAGAGCATCTGGAAAGAATGTCCAGGAGAAAGACATACGTGATTTGGGGTTATGGTTAAAGAGAACTTATTGGCCATGGTCATTTCTACAGTCTTTGTACTAAGGGGAGGCTCTAGGTAGTTGCTAGGATGCCAGTACTTCCTTTAATTCAATTTAGCTTCTAATAAGTATGTTAAACTCATATGCCCTGATCCTATGCTTGTCTATGGACAGCTGCTCCTTTTTTGTAGGCATGTGCCAATAAACTCAAATTAGGATTTGCTGACATTTACCTACAATTTATTGATTTCTTGCCAAAGCCAAATGGAGAATCATATGGGCTTAAACAATGGCTATTCAACATATTTTATTTTTATATGCAGTGAATTAGATTCTTCTTTGACTTCAAGGGAGCAAAGACCATCAGAAATCAGATAAAATTTCTGATTCTGGCCTCCATAGACTAACAAGATACTTCTTCTACAATAACTTCAAGGAGGTGTTTTACAAAACAACACAGAACACTTTTCTGCTAAGATCTGCAAAGGGGAAAGGATGACATGAGAATGAGTTATGAGCTTCCTTCCTAAAATCAGAACCATAGACTCGTTTGCAATTATTGTGAACAATTACAATCTGTTCCAGAGCTGTGTGATCCACAGCTCTGGATCAGAAATTGTCTAGGCCTATACAGTTGTGTCTTTTTTTAGATAGCCTTGAGATGCTGATGAACAGAAGAGGGGGGGGGGAGTTCATTTGATGTTTTTATTTCCCCCACATCCAGAGCAGATCATCCATTTTGGGAAACCACCTAAAGTATAAACTTTCAAGATGGCAACATTGGTGGAATGGAAGTATTTCTGCTCTCTGAATTTTAATTTGAAAGAGTTGGGTACAGGGGAATTTCTTCACTTCATGAAACTACCATGCCGCTGTTAAAAGATGCTGAGCTTGTCAGCTGGGAAGCTAAAAGCCCGAGGTTCAAGATCTGAGCACGGTGCGATGGAGTGAGTTCCTGTTATTTACTCCAGCTTCTGCCCACCAAGCAGTTCAAAAGCATTTAAATGCGAGTAGATAAATAGGTACCACTTCAGTGGGAAGGTAACAATGTTCTGTGCGCCTTGGCATATAGTCATGCTGGCAACATGACCACAGAAGTGTCTTCAGACAATGCTGGCTCCCTCGGTTAAGAACAGAGAGAAGCACTGCTCCCTAGAGTCGGATATGATTGGACAGGGGAAACCTTTATATTTATTTTCAAATAGCACACATAGATCATCTAGAACAGAGGTCTCCAACCTTGGCAAGTTTAAGACTTGTGGACTTCAACTCCCAGAATTCCTGAGCTAACATGACTGGAGGAGGAATTCTGGAAGTTGAAGTCCACAAGTCTTAAAGTTGCCAAGGTTGGAGACCCCTGATCTAGAACAACCAATCAGAAAACTCCTTTTCTTGTTGACCCAGGTAAAAGTTATGGAGAGTTAAATTGAATTCCTGGTGACGATTTACCTATATTCATCAGTCCGACTTTTTTTTTTTTGGTAAGAGTACAGAAGCTACTGTGGTACAGTGGTTAGAATGCAGTATTGCAAACGAACTCTGCCCACTGCCAGGAGTTCGATCCCTACCGGCTCAAGGTTGACTCAGCCCTCCCAACTTTCCGAGGTTGGTTAAATGAGGACCCAGATCATTGGGGGGCAATAGGCTGACTCTATAAACTGCTTAGAGAGATGCCATGAAGTGATATATAAGTCTAAGTGGACCGGTTTGGGCGAACGGGATGTTAAAATTACATCTGGTTTGCCGAACCGGTGTTTCAACTGACTGGCTGGCCCCGCCCACCTTGCCCCTCCCCTCCCAGGAGTCTCCACGCAATGTAGGTAAGTACAGGGTCCGTGTGGAGGCTCTGGGAGGGGGGGGAGGGAAATGGGACTTCTGGGAGTCCAGAAACGGGCCTGTTTCCAGCTTCCGGAGGGCCTCCAGAGCCTGGGGGAGGCTATTTTCACCCTCCCAGAGGCCTGGGAAAAGCCCCCGGAGCTTTAGGAGGGTGAAAACAGCTTTCCCCAGACTCTGGAGGCTCACCGGAAGCTGGAAACAGGAAGTTCCAGTAGACCACGCCCACCATGGCCACACCCACCCAGCAACTGGGCAGCAAACCGGTTGGTGGGATTTTTGAATCCCCACCACTATCCAAGTTATATTGTTCTGTTAAAGGCCTCCACTAAGATAAGGAATAAGAAGCATTATGTCTGCCCTCTTGAGCTTCTAGGGACAAGGAGTGATATAAATCTAGCAGGGAATCTGCAGCCTGCAAGTGTTGCAACAAGGGGTGTTGGAAGTTGCAGCTCAGAAAGAGTGAAAAGGGCAAAAAATTGTGAGGCAACGGCTTTGTCTGAAACATGCTGGGCTTGGCGGTAGCAGCTACTGCCTCGGAGATATTTCTTCGGCTTCTCTTCTTAGGGAGGAGGACAGACTGTCTCCTGTAACCTGTAGATTAGCTTGAGAAATGTTATCAGGCAGGGAACATTATCCCAAGCACTGAAACAACCCAACACTAAAGGGAGATTCAGTTGCCAACCTAATTTGGCTTTGGAACTGTGGGTGAAGGGAACAGACAGTCAGCTTCTGCCTTGGGCCGAATTCAGTGGTGAGGAAGGTTCTGCTGCCTTTGTGAAAAGCTCTCCTTTTTCACCGTCCTTTGAAGAAGCATTTGTGAGTCTTTTTTGGCTTCCACTGGTGCAAACTATTATTGTCCTGTCCTTCTGCTTTGATCAAAGAGATGTGTCAGTAAGACACTGCAATAGAAAATAGGCTGGTCCTAAAAATATGCACATAAGATGAAAATTAGATGCCGCTTAGCTTAAATATGCATCCAGTAATCAGTAAATAAGGCTTTCTGAACATGTTTCTGAGATAATCAATCAATCAGAATAGAGTTGGAAACAGAGGTGGCATTCAGACGGTTCTGACCACTTCTGGAGAACCGGTAGTGGAAATTTTGAGTAGTTTGGAGAGCCGGCAAATACCTACCTCTGACTGGCCCAACCCCCATCTATTCCCCACCTCCTGGGTCCCAACTGATTGGCTGGGTCTTCTTTTGTTGCCCTGCAAAGGAAAATGGAGCTGGAAAGCAGGTTAGTGGGGTGGGGAGGGAATGGGATTTTGCAGTATCCTTCCCCTGCCATGCCCACCAAGCCACACCCCCAAGCCATCCCAGGCCTACCAAGCCACGCCCACATAACCAGTAGTAAAAAAATTTTGAATCCCACCATTGGTTGGAAGGGACCTTGGAGGTCTTCTAGTCTGGCCCCCTTCTCAAGCAGGAGATCCTAAATCATTTCACACAAGTGACTGTCCAGTTTTTTCTTAAAAGCCTCCAGTGCTGAAGCACCTACAACTTCTGAAGGAAAGCTGTTCCACTAGTTAACTGTCCCCACTGTGAGGAAATTTCTCCTTAATTCCGGGTTGCTTCTCTCCTTGATTAGTTTCCATCCATCGTTTCTTGTCCTCCCCTCTGGTGCTTTGGAAAATAAGTTGATCCTCTCCTCTTTATGGCAGCCCCTCAAATACTGGAATACTGCTATCATGTCACCCCTAGTATTTTTTTTCTTTAGACGGGCCATACCCGATTCCTGCAACCGTTCTTCATATGTTTTTGTCTCCAGGCCCTTAAATCATCTTAGTTGCTCTTCTTGGCGTTTTTTCCAAAATCTCAACATCATTTTTTGGGAATGCAGTGACCAAAACTGGATGCAGTATTCCAGATGTAGCCTTATTAAGGCTTTATAAAGCAGCACTCACACTGCTGGAAGTTAAAATCCACCTCTCTCCTAGGAAAATGAAATATTTTAGGATATACTAAAAAAGGCAGAATATTTTCCCTAAAAGAGAAGTAGAAACTCAGAGAGGCAGAAACTCAGCCCCCACCCACCCACCTTTGTTAATGAGCCATTAAGGGCCGGTCTATTCTACATAACAAAGACCTACCTCTGCTTAAAAGCAGAACCGAAGAGCTAAAGAACTAGCTAGAAAGCAAGAAATCCAACCATTTCCTGCTTCCTAGCTAATCTAAATATACCGGCACAGCAGAACAGATGATGGTTGGAAAAAAGGAAAAATAGCAATTTAGCAGGCAAGTTTGCCGAGTAAGGAGTGAGTGGGTGAGGAAGGTCCATGCGGGCTGCAAAGCCTTGTGTTTCTGTGCAGCCTGGATTAATTGCTTTGTGGGGGGGTGCTCTGGGGATGAGATTTCTCTGCAGCCCACCAAAATTTTCTTACGGCTCACCGGTTGGCAAACACTGCTGTAGAGCAGGGGTCTCCAACCTTGGCAACTTTAAGACTTGTGGACTTCAACTCCCAGAGTTCCTCAGCCAGCTTTGCTGGTATGAATCCAACCTTTTGCAAAGAGAGTTTTCCTGCCTTTGGCTTTAGTGAATTGAGACATTTGGAATCCGGATGTTTGTCTGAATCTTCTTCAAACTTTCCAATTGAACTGGCAAGGTGTGTTTCAGCTGCCACACCCACTTCTCAGTTCCTACACCCAAATTAAAAAAAAACAAAACAATCCAGTGACTCTCAGTGGTAAACCGACCGACCGGATCCCCTGTTGGGAAGATTGCTAAGGACATTCTCCCATGGTTCTAGTAAGCGAAGCCGAGAAATTACTCCATTTGTTGTGATGAACGGATTAGCTATTGTTGTAGTTGGACAGAGGATGAGAGCAGCTGCTTAGCAAATTTTTCTTGTCCATTGCCAACGGAGGACTGTTTCACAGGGGACAAATTTATTACATCAAATGTGTGTATGCAGCGAAAAAGAAGTGTAGATCGGACATATGTTGGGAAGCAACAGAGGAACAGCCCAATCTATAAATATTCAGCATCCCTAAGTAAACATTTCCTTCTGCTCCCATTTTTTAAAAATATATTTTGAATAGAAGAATGAAATCTGGAGCAAGTTTGTAGTGATACAACAATATCTCCCCCCTCCCCCCCCCAAGCTGCCTTGCTTTCCTCCCTCTTATTCTAGTTGCTAGGAATTGGTCTGCTCCATGCTGATGTTTATTATATTATGAAGGGAAATTGAGGTCACTAAATTCTTCAAGCACAGGAAGCATTTGAATTAGGTTTTGTCTATGGGAGATGAAAGCACATAAGATTAAAATATTCTGAGGTGGGAAGGAAGGAAGGAAGGAAGGAAAGGAAGTAAGTAAGGAAGGAAGGAAGGAAGGAAGGAAGGAAGGAAGGAAGGAAGGAAGGAAGGAAGGAAGGAAGGAAGGAAGGAAGGATTGATTCACAGCAGAGGTGGTATTCAGGAGGTTCTGATCAATTCTGGAGAACTGGTAGTGGAAATTTTGGGTAGTTTGGAGAACCGGCAAATACCACCTCTGACTGGCCCTACCCCCATCTATTCTCTGCCTCCTGAGTCCCAGCTGATTGGCTGGGTCTTCTTTGGTTGCCCTGCCCAGGAGAACAGAGCTGGAAAGCAGGTTAGCGGGGTCAGGAGGAAATGGGATTTTGCACTACCTTTCCCCTGCCATGTGCCATCAAGCTACACCCACCAAGCCACCCCCACAGAACTGGTAGTAAAAATTTTTGAATCCCACCACTGATTCACAGACTGCTTTTGACAAACATCACATGGACGTTAGGAGAAGAGGCTGTTTTGCATGTGGTTGATTACTTTTAATACACCTCTTGGAATCATTTGGCTGAGATGAATGGCCATAGAAATTAAGTCAATCTTCCTCATGAGTGAACAGAGAAGAAATTACTGCTTTTTTGCAGAGGGATTTTGAAACTTGAAAAGCGCTGATGGGATTGACTTCCCTGAGGAAACCATTGCTACCATTCGAAATTGCCTTTAATAGCTTGTGAAGATGGCTACTACAGCTGTGCAATTTCTCTATATGGAGACTCACCAGAATACACCACCCAACATGAGGACTTGTAACTGAGTGCTCAGCAATAGATCTTAGTCTGGAGCAAAGCACACATATCACCAATGTAAATTAGACTACTTAGTTTTACACTCATACACATAATATCCATTTATCGCCCTTTTATCCTGCCTTTCCTTAAGGAAATTACAGCCAGGCTACACATTACTGTGTGTGAAAGAACTGTGAGAAAATGGCTGTTTGCTTATCTCTTGTAGGAAAAGGAGTGGCTGAGTCTGGGGGTGGAGTTAAAACAGGGATGAGTTTAGAATCCTTGCGCAGCCACTTCACTTGTGCCTACGCAGGGATTCTAGGCTGATTCCTTGTTTTAACTCCATCCCCAGGTTCAGCTGTTCCCTCTCCCACATCCCCCCACATTCCACAAGGCCATCCAGTTGTGTAAAAGAAGGTAAGATGTCAGTTTCGGTCAGATCAATGGCAAGGATGTAAAGATCTTTAAGTTGGTGACATTTTCTCCACAAAAGTCTCCTCAAGGCTGTTTTTAGGCTCTGCTCTTGCTGTAGTCTACTCCAGTCCAGTTGAAAACCATTCTCTGATAATTCTACCTACCAGTGGTGGGATTCAAAAAGTTTTACTATTGGTTCTGTGAGCGCAGCTTGGTGGGCGTGGCTTGGCTTGGTGGGCATGGCTTGGCTTGGTGGGTGTGGCTTGGGGGCATGGCAGGGGAAGGATACTGTAAAATCTCCATTCCCTCTCTATTCCTGGTGGAAGGTTACTGCAAAATCCCCATTCCCCACTAACCTGCTTTCCAGCTCCGTTCTCCTGTGCAGGGCAACCAAAGAAGACCCAGCTGATCAGCTGGGACTTGGGAGGCAGAGAATAGATGGGGGCGGGGCCAGTCAGAGGTGGTATTGGCCAATTCTCCGAACTACTCAAAATTTCCACTACCAGTTCTCCAGAACTGGTCAGAACCGGCTGAATTCTACCTCTGATTCCCCTCCCCCTCCTGCCCCAGACAAAGAAAAGAAGAAAAATAACATTGGTAGATTCAGCAGATGGATTTGTATCCTGAAATATCCAGGGGCTGCTTACATGGATTCTCAAACCAAGGTTGACTTAGTTCTGACAATCTAAAACTGGGTTATATTCTCAAATAATAATCTCAGCTGCCTGTGCAGTTTTCTTGGCTTGATACGGATGTGGTTTGCCTGTTGTTTCCCAATACAGGTAGTTCTTGACTTAGAGCTGTTCGTTTAGTGACTGTTCAAAGTTCCAACAGCACTGAAAAAAAGTGACTTATTGAGCGCTTTTCACACGTATGACCGTTGCAGCATCCCCATGGTCACATGACCAAAATCCAGACACTTGGCAACTGAGTCATATTTATGACTGCTGCAGTATCCCGGAGTTATGTGATCATTTTTTACAACCTTCTGACAAGCAGAGTCAATGGGGAAGCCAGGTTCACTTTACAATTGTATTAGTAACTTAACAACTGCAGTGATTCTCCCCATAGCTGTGGAATGAAAGGTGTAAAATGGGTCAAAATTCATTTAACAAATGTCTCAGCAACAGAAATTTTGGGCTCTATTTTGGTCGTAAGTTGAGGATTATCTGTGGGTTTTAAAAAATTTTTTGATCTACCTTTAGCCCTGGAATACCAAAGTTGTGTCCCATATAAGGATCTATTATTAAATACCACTTCATTAGGTGGTACGGAGAGGCTGAAATAGATAGGTTGGCTGATGGTTACCTAATGTATTCCCAGAAATGTAGGAATTAGAATAGAAAACAGAATAGAATAGAATAGAAGATAGAATCAAAATAGCTAGAATAGAAAATTGTAGAATAGAATAGAAGATAGAAAACATAGAAGATAGAATAGAATGAATAGAATAGAAAAAAAATAGATAAAATAGAACAGATAGAATAGAGAATAGAAAATAAAGAACAGAATATAGAATAGAAAGTAATATGAAAATAGAATCAGAATAGAAAATAGACTAGAAAATAGAAAGATAGAAATAGAACAGAATAGAAAAGAGAATGAATATGAAATATAAGAGAAAATTAGATAGAATAGAAAAATATAATAGAACAGAAAATAGAATAGAAAATAGAATAGAATAGAATCTGGAAGGGACCTTGGAGGTCTTCTAGTCCAGCCCTCTGCTCAGGCAGGAAACCCTACATCAGGCAAATTGTTGTTTAATCTCTTCTTAAAAACTTATAGTGTTGGAACATTCGCAACAACAGGGACTAAGCTTCCATCTCATAACATTATGTACAGTGCTAACTACAAAGGAGGATCTATATGTTATCTTAACTCATGGTTCTAGCTGAATACTTATAACAGTGGGGTTTATATCAAAAGTCCAGTTGTAAACTGTGATAGGCAACCCATCAACTCAACTTTTTTTTTTTTGCTTCATGAATCTTATTATAACTGCTCAAAATCATCATTAGCAGAAGCTTAGGGTTTTAGTGTAAAGTACATACTCCATGCAATGGTCATGTGTGTGGCATAACTCAGTCCACCCTGCATAATTGCACTAACCAGCATGATCCTAGGCCTTCCCCAAACTGGGAACCTTTGTCATTAAAAACGTGTTATAAACCCTGGCTAACAAACCACTATGGTTTGCTTCACAGCATCGGGTAAGCCAAATCCAAATCACATTATGGCTTACTGTAATATTGTTTGCTTTAGGTTAATGCGACAAGCCACTAGGTGAGCTTTGCCTAGCTTAATACTCTCCAAAGTTGTCAACCATATCATACCCCAACGGTTGAGCACAATTAAATGTTTTAAGCAAATAAAACAAGCAGACAAAAATAAAAGCAAGAGCCAGCATCCTAAAGAATCTCTTGTGTAGGGCTGAACATAAGATGATTTTTATTCCAACTTCAAAGAAAAACAGAGATGACTGAGACGGCATCAATGGAAGATATAAACTGCCCATCAAAAGGGTTGAGGCTTCTGTGATTCTGTTTTGAAAATAAACCTTTCGTAGTGATCTTGCAGTCCAGAATGGCTGCATTCTAAAAACCCAAGACTTACTTCCCCAGAGATCTTTAAGGATCTTTAAGTGTATCAATTAAAAAATGAATATATTTTCTGGATGCCATTTCTGATACTGTACACTCAGACTGCCATACCTGAACACAAGAGAGAATCGACAGCAGAAGAAAGGTGGGGAGAATTTTAGAATTATTCAGCGTTTGAATTTACTTGCAGTGTAGGGTTTAGGATAGGGTGCCTTCAAATGTGTGAAAAAGATTTCTCCCTTCACTATAAAGCGTGACTGTTTGAGTGTGTATGTGTGAGAGAGAGAGAAAAGAAGAAAGGAGGGAAAGAAGAAAGAGAAAGAAAGAAGGAATGAGAAAGAAAGAGAGGAACAAGAAAGAAAGAGAGGAACAAGAAAGAAAAAGAAAAAAGAAGGAATAAGAAAGAGAGAGAAAGAAAGAAAGGAAGGAAGGAAGGAAGGAACAAGAAAGAGATAGAAATAAAGGAAGGAAGGAAGCAAGGAAGGAACAAGAAAGAAAAAGAGAGAGAGAAAAAAAGAAAGAGGAAGAAAGGAACAAGAAAGAAAGAGAAAGAAAGAAAGAAAGAAAGAAAGAAAGAAAGAAAGAAAGAAAGAAAGAAAGAGAAAGGAAGGAAAGAACGAGAGAAAAAGAGAAGAAAAAGAAAGAAAGAGAAAGGAAGGAAGGAATGAGAGAAAAAGAAAAAGAAAGAGAGAGAAAGAAAGAAAGAAAGAAAGAAAGAAAGAAAGAAAGAAAGAACTGGATCATGGGAAAGAGAAAAATGAAATATGTCCCAGTGTCTGGCTACTTACAAACTCCCTCTTACTTTTCCATTCTTAACTCAACTGTTTTTAAGCCTTTCCTTTAATATACCATTTCTTGCCACTGCTATCCAAGTGGATGGATTGTTCTGGTGCAGCACAAGTTCTCCTGCCCTCCTCCTTCTAAATTCTGATTTCTTCACATTTTATTCTCCTTCCCAAGTACCGGTTGTGGAGAAAGGGATTGCCTAATTACTACCTTGGATGGTCTCCCCCGTCCTGAGGACTAGCTTTGCATAGTTTTTTTTTTTTTTTTTTAAATTCGTTGCTCTGCTGCTCCTTTTAACCTTCTTGCTTCTGGATTCTGTCTTGACGCGGTTATTAATGATACACGGAAAACAATGATAGACCTGAATGTTCAATGGCCCATGCAACGCCAACAGAGTTGTTTCCTCCTCCTCCACCGCTACTCCCGCTTCCACACTGAACCACTGCAGTTTGGATCAGTCTCAGTTAAAAATAATGGGGTGATAAGAGGATGCCTAAACGAGCCCACGCCTCTCTTAAAGCAACCTCCCTCCGATCGTCCCCGTGGCAGTAAAAGGAATCTACACAAGGGGGCGCTAGGTAACCTTAACCTCAGGGATATAGATACAGTGCAGCTGGCTGTCCCGCTGCTTAATTAAGACTTCAGGCAACAAAATGTATAGCCGGTTTTCTCAAATGTTAGGAGAAGAGGGGGAGACGCAGAGGCTGGATTGTAGCCCTCAGATATCCAGCAACAAAAAGCTTAATTGACAGACTCGTACTTGGGATGAGGCTGTTGTCAAGCCAGGCTGTGACTCTCATACAACAGAGCCGTAGGTAAGTCTAAAGGGTGCAAATATGATCGTGCCCTTTTGACATTAAAAACAATAACAACAATCATACTCAAACAGCGGTGAAGGGGGTTCTCTCTTCCTTCAGACCCACCATCCAAATATTTCTCCTGATGCCTGTAGTTTGGTCAGGGGAGAATTGGTGTTAATGTCTCTTGCTTATCAAACAGTAATTTATGATTCGTCTGATTTTTTTTCTTTTTGGAAGTGCTTTTCAAAGGGAGAAGAAACACTTTGCTTGTTGTTGTTTTTCCAAATACATTAGCTCCCCCCCCCAAAAGTTTCACCTTTTCTTACCTCCTCTTCTCATTAGTGATGCTAATGCCATTGGATCCATCATGCCATGGATCACTCATTTTTTTCAAGACAAGAAAACCACCTATCTTGCCAAAGGTAAAATTGTTTTGCTCAGAAGAAATTCACTCTGAAGTCACATGAAAAAGAAGAAGAAGAAGGAGGAGGAGGAGGAGGAGGAGGAGGAGGAGGAGGAGGAGGAGGAGGAGAAGGAGAAGGAGAAGGAGAAGGAAGAAGAGAGAAGAAGAGAAGAAGAAGAAGAAGAAGAAGAAGAAGAAGAAGAAGAAGAAGAAGAAGAAGAAGAAGAAGAAGAAGAAGAAGAAGAAGAAGAAGAAGAAGAAGAAGAAGAAGAAGAAGAAGAAGAGAAGAAGAAGAAGAGAAGAAGAAGAAGAAGAAGAAGAAGAAGAAGTTCTTTCCTTTGTAGATTCAAATTTCCCAGCTGGGAGAAATGCAAAATGATTTGGTCAGCTGTGTTGAAGGTCAGAATCAGTTTATTAATAGGAAGGCAGGTAAGAAATCTCACAGTGTTCCTAGGATTAATCTAATAAGTGAGTAGGAAAACCTCTCTTTTATACACTTCAGGTTCTTTGATTTGTAGGTGTGAATCTTTGAAGACTTTGATTTGTGTGTGTGTGATGAGTTCCTGTCTCTTGAGATTGGGATCTCTTAGAAGCTGCTTGTTGCATTAAGTTGCAATATCCTGAGTTTCCTATTATGCCTTTTAGTTTGCTTTTCAAAAGTTTTTTTATAGCTTGCTATCTATTTGATTTCTATGGAAAGGTTCTTAGCTAGTTTGTAGGGTTTTTTCTCTGTATCTCATGCCTGTAAGTTTCTCCTTCCTTTGTTGTGAAAAGTAAGCTCCCTCCAGCTATCTTAATAGCCCTACTTGACAAAGAGTGGGGGCTGTTTTCCTAGAAGAGAGGGGAATCTTCCAACAGTACCAGACAATAACATCTCTTTTTGCTGCATTTTATGGTACCAAACAACAACATCTCTTTTTGCTGCATTTTAACTGCCTAAAAAATTAAAATGCATAAAATGGCTGGGCAAGGATCTGGATTCAAAGGGTAAAATGTCCTATAGTACCTCTGGGATAGATACAAATCAAACATGATTTTTCCCTGGATTGTACATCAGTGTAGAACAAGAGTCTTCAAACTTGGCAAGGTTAAGACTTGTGGTCTTCAACTCCCAGAATTCCTGAGCTAACATGACTGGAGGAGGAATTCTGGAAGTTGAAGTCCACAAGTCTTAAAGCTGTCAAGTTTGAAGATCCCTGGTGTAGAAGATATAGCTACTTTAAATATTCCCAACAGACATAGCTGCCTTAAAGTGCAATCCACTGAATCCTGCAGAAAAATATAGGACTGTATTATTTGCTGATTAGTGGGCTCATTTCTACCTCATTCATAGGGTTGTATTTGCAGATTTAATGCAGTGTGAGAGTGAATGAAAGGAATTAGTACAGTGGTTCTCAATTCATGGTCCATGGACCCTGAGGAGGGCACAATATCATCACAGGGGCCATGAAGGCTTGAAGAAATGTTATGATTTAAATCTTGAGTTAGGTCTTGGGGATTGGTGGCCATGGTGTATGGCCACAAAAGGTATTTTGTCCATGATGAAGAAAAGGTTGAGAGCCACTGAATTAGATTTCCCAAATTTATTTTTCTTCTCTCACCGACCATCACCTTCCAGTGAGGACAAAATACCACCAATAACTCTCCCTCATGTAGGGTTGAAATGCAGGATCTCTGCATCACTGAGCACCCCACAGATAAGGTGCTGGATCAAAGATAAAAGAATGAGAAATAGTTCATTAGGGGCCAAGCTTCTGGTCCCACAAAGACCTTCCAAGTAGAACAGATTCTTCCAGATCCCCCTGCCTCCTATCTTGACTTCAATGAAAACAGGCAGTTAATCCGTGAGCTCCTAGCAACCCACCACACCTGGAAGCTCAGCAAGACTCCAGTAATTGAAGTACTACAACTTCTTCATCTCAAATAACATCTCTGGGCAGTTGCAGTACTATGACCTCTAAACATCTAGAACTCCATATTCTCCACTCCTCTACTCATTACAGAATACCTTATGCCACCAGACTCGAAATTCTAGACCTAGAAAACCTAGAACTATGCCACCTTCGGTCAGATCTAAGTATAGTATATAAAATCATACATTGCAATGATTTACTGTCAATGAATACTTCAGCTTCAACCATAACAACACAAGAGCACACAATAGATACAAACTCAAGGTAAATCGCACCAAACTTGATTGCAGGAAATACGACTTCAGCAACAGAGTGGTCAATGTCTGGAATACTTTACCTATCTCTGTGATTTCTTCCCCAAACCCCAAAAACTTTAACCTTAGACTGTCTACTATTGACCTCACCCCTTTCCTAAGAGGTCTGTAGGGGGCGTGCATAAGCGCACCAATGTGCCTACTGTCCCTGTCCTATTGTTTCTTTTTATTTTTTTCTTATATGTATCCATGTATTCATAACTATGTTTTTACTTACACCTATTATCTTGTAAGCAATTGGCAAATTGACAAATAAAAATAAAATAAAATAGTTCCATCATGCTTGGAAACCCAACAAGAGTCTAACCCAGGGATCCTCAAACTTGGCAACTTTAAGACTTGTGGACTTCAACTCCCAGAATTCTCCAGCGAGAATTCTGGGAGTTGAAGTTCACAAGACTTAAATTTGCCAATTTTGGAGACTTCTTGTCTAAACCATTCTGATAATGATTTCCTGTATCTCATTTCCCTCCATCACTGGAAATCTCCTTGCCATCTGCTCAGTTTGTTGGGCCCTCAAATTAAAATAACAACAACAACAACAACAACAACAGATTTCAATTTAGATCCTGTGGAATCCACCCCCCTTTTTTTGATGACCATTCTCATGATCCTTTATGACTGATTAATAAGCACAGTTTCCAATCCAGCTTCAAATTCACTCCCCAAGCTGGAGAATCTTCAGCATACTTGAATCATGTCCTCTTCGGGCCCTTATTGCCGTGAACATGTGGGAAAGGAGCTTGCCCTCTTCCTAATGAATAAAAATGAGAGCGGCTGCACAATCTGCTGTGTGGTTAGCATTTATACACTCCCCACCTGAGACTTGGAATTGCTGCTTTCCATCTTTTTAATAGCTCTTTGGAAGATTGAAGAAAAGAGGTCAATTCTTTAATTGCTCTTTACGTACTACGATAGGCAAAATAGTAATATGTTAAAAGATAAATAAAGGAGGTGAAGTAATCTTCCAAGGGCTTCTTGAAAACTGGTTCCCCTAGTCCGGCTATCAGCAACCCGCGGCTCTGGAGCCAAATGCGGCTCTTTGGGCCCTCTGCTGTGGCTCCCTGTTGGGTGATCCCACCACTGGCTGGCCCTGCCTGTCGCCCTCCCCTCCCAGTCATTCCTCACCTGGCCTGAGAAGGTAAAACACAAAAAACAGAAATGAGAGGGAGGGAGGGAGAGAGAGAGCGAGAGAAACCCATTTCCCACAGAAAACACCGGAAACCACAAAACCTGGGTAAGCATGGCGGGGGAGTTATGTGACTGAATGTGAGTGATGTTGAGTTGGCCATGCCCACTCAGGTTTTGAGGCTCCCGGTGTTTTCTTTTCTGTGGGAAATGGGTCCAAATGGCTCTTTGAATGTTTAAGGTTGCAGACCTCTGCCCTAGACCTGCAAACTTGTTTGTTTGTAAAGGACACACAAGGATGTCACAAGAGCCAATGTATGCTTTCTTTCTCTGCTGCTACTTGATGCCTGTGTAGTAGGGATCAAGATTCTCAATACAGATAATCCCAGGGGTGGGATTCAATTTTTTTAACAACTGGTTCTGTGGGTGTGGCTTAGTTGATAGGTGTGGCTTGGTGGTCATGTGACTGGCTGGGTGTGGCCCACTCAATATCACTCACATCGAGGCATGCATCTCCTTGCCCGGCCTCTCATGAATGTGGAGATGCTGCAATAGTCGTAAGTGTGAAAAATGGTTATAAGTCACTTTTTTCAGTGCCATTGTAACTTTGAATGGTCACTCCACACAAGCAAAGTACCAGCAAAGGAGGAAAAAAAACTCCAGAGAAGTTCCTGAGACAGGAAGTCTAGTCCTGCCAAGAATGTAATAAGGGTTAACGGAGAGGCAGTTTCTGTAAGCAACACCAGAATGTTTCCTTCCTGCCTTCCTTACAGGATTAAGCCAGTAATTTCTTCTAACAATCAGTTCTCCAAACTGCTTAGAATGTTAACAATTGGTTCTAGCAAATAGGTGCGAACTGGTAGAATCCCACCCCTGGATAATCCTTGGCTTACAACCACTCATTTAGCAATCATTCAAAGTTAAAGCTGCACTGAAAAACTGACTTACAACCAGATCTCACATTTATGACAGTAGCAGCATCTTAGGGTCACATGATCAAAATTTGGGCGCTTAGCATGTACTAAACAACGGTTGTAGTGTTCCAGGGCCACATGATGACCATTTGCAACCTTCCCAGACAGCTTTCAACAAGCAAAGTCAGTGGGGAGACTAGATGAGCGGTGGGGGTGCAGTAGTTAATGTTGCAGGCTAAACTCTGCCGACTGCCAGGAGTTCGATCCTGACCAGCTCAAGATTGACTCAGCCTTCCATCCTTCTGAGATCGATAAAGGGAGGACCCAGATTGTTGGGGGCAAGAAGCTGACTCTGTAAACTACTTAGAGAGTAAAAGCACTAGGAAGCAATATATAAGTTTAAGGGCTATTGCTATTTAATTAACTTCATGATCCACTTAACAACTGCAGTAACTTGCTTGACAACTATGGCAAAAAAGATCACAACATTGGGCACTATTCACTTAACCACTACCTTGTGGAGCAATGGAAATTCTGATCCCAATTGTGGTCATAAATTGAGGACTGTTTATATACTGGTAGGTTTTATATACTTCAGGGTTTAGGTCTGGTGTGTTCCAGGACTGCTTCTTCTCAGTTGTATCTATCCCAAAGGTGGTATTCAGCAGATTCTGACCAGTTCTGGAGAATTGGTAGCGGAAATTTTCAGTCATTCAGAGAACCGGAAAATCCTGCCTCTGACTGGCCCTGCCCCCATCTATTCTCTGCCTCCCGAGTCCCAGTTGATCAGCTGGGTCTTCTTTTGTTGCTCTGCACAGGAGAATGGAACTGGAAAGCAGGTTAGTGGGGTGGGGAGGGAATGGGATTTGGCAGTAACCTTCCCCCAGAAATGGGGAGGCAATGGAGATTTTGCAGTATCCTTTCCCTGCCACACCCACCAAGCCACACCTACAGAACCAATAATAATAAAAAAAATGAATCCCACCACTAATCTATCCATCCTGTCAGATCTGTTAGGAAAGTCAAATCGTGGGTCTTGTCTATTAAGAAGAGCCATCTAATGGGACTCTGGAATATCATTCAGAAGTTAAACTTTCACTGACTTTTTATGAGGCCCTGAAGAACTATTTCCATCATTGAGAACGCGACCTCAAGTGCATGATTGAGTCTATATCATGGTTTTATTACTTGTTGTGTTGGCTAACCTTTTATCTTAGCTGCTATATTTTATTGTTTTTGTCTTGTCTTTAATCACTATTAGCAGATAAAGGTGAATATTTGTAGCCCAAAGTTGAAATGAAGAGCCCTTGGTGCTCTCTGAACTTGATGGTTTTCTCCAGTGGTGGGATTCAATTTTTTTTTACTATCAGTTCTGTGGGCATGGCTTGGTGGGCGTGGCAGGCTTGGTGGGCATGACTTGGTGGGCCTGGCAGGGGAAGAATACTGCAAAATCCCTATTCCCTTCCCACCCCACTAACCTGCTTTCCAGCTCCGTTCTCCTATGCAGGGCAACAAAAAAGATTATTGTTATTTTTTGTTTTAAATATGATTTTACATTGTGTAAGCCGCCTCGAGTCACCATGGGCGAATAGGTGGCAATATAAATTAAATAAATAAATAAAAAAGACCCAGCCAATCAGCAGGGACTCAGGAGGCAGAGAATAGATGGGGGCGGGGCCAGTCAGAGGTGGTATATACCGGTTCTCTGAACTACTCAAAATTTCCGCTACCGGTTCTCTAGAACTGGTCAGAACTGGCTGAATACTACCTTTGGTTTTCTCACAGACGTTTAATTACCCAAACTGGGTAACATCATCAGTGCTGGCAGGGAGTGTGGTTTGCTCTCAATTTATATTCTAACCCTAACCTCAAACTAACAATCAAGAAGTAAACAATACCAATCAAGGAACTGCCAAATAAGCGAACAATAAACAGCTCAACCAAAGAACCACCAAAACTCGTCTCACTAACACTGACGGGGCAAGCCATTAAAATAAAAATTGAGACCAAACCCCCAGCCTAGTAGCACTGATGATGTTACCTAGTTGGGTAATGAAATGTCTGCAAGAAAACTATCAATCTCAGAGAGCACCAAAGGACCCTTCATCACTATTAGCTGCCCAGACTATTTGAGATGGAGAGCCATATAAATTGAATACATGCGTGTGTATATCTTCACAGTCAAGGTGGTGTAGTAGTTAAGGTGTTGTATCAGTACTGAGGAGATACAGATTCCCTCGGCCACAGAAGATCACTTAGTAACTTTAAGCAGCCGTTCTCTTTTAGGCCAACCTCATTCAAATGTTTGTTGCAAAACGGAGGTGCTTAAGATGTTATCTTTTGCTCCTGGGACTTAAACAGGATGATGATGATATAGAAAGCTCAAACTGCCCAAGGAGCTGCTGATCCAGTTCTACAGAGGAATTATTGAGTCTATCATCTGCACCTCTATAACTGTATGGTTTGGATCTGCAACCCAACAGGACAGACACAGACATCAGAGGATAATTAGGACAGCAGAAAAAACAATTACTACCAGCCTGCCTTAAGTTGAGGACTTGTATACTGCACGAGTCAAAAAGAGGGCTGTGAAAATATTTACAGATCCCTCACATCCTGGAGATAAACTATTTCAACTCCTACCCTCAAAACGACACTGTAGAGTACTGCACATCAGAACAACTAGACACAAGGACAGTTATTCCCAAACGCCATCACTCTGTTAAAACAAATAATTCCCTCAACACTGTCCAACTATTTACAAAGTCTGCACTACTATTACTATTAATCTTCTCATCATTCCTTATCATCCATCCCCTCCCACTTGTGACTGTATGACTATAACTTTGTGACTTGTATCCTTACAATTTATATTGACTGTTTCCTAGTATGATTTGATTGCTTATTGTACCCTATGACTATTATTACGTGTTGCCCCTTATGATTCTTGACTCTTGATGAATGTATTTTTTCCTTTATGTATAGCGAGAGCATTTGCACCAAGACAAATTCCTTGTGTATCCAACCACACTTGGCAAATAAAAAAATTCTATTCTATTCTATTCTATTCTATTCTATTCTATTCTATTCTATTCTATTCTATTCTATTCTATTCTACTTACCAAACACCTATCTCTGTATATATGGATTAGATGGCACCCTTTTTCAGAACCTAGGATGAAATGTGTCTATTGATGAGTCTGGTAATGCCAGCACAATCATTTAGTGATTAAAATTGGTTCCAACTAAATTGACTTTGGTGGGATTAGACATAGTAACTTTAGCTCAGGGGTGTCAAACAGCCTACGGCCCAGATGCATCATGCGCAGGCCATGCTCACCTCGACTCCGCAAAGGTAAAAAACAATCATGATATACTTCATGATATGTCACATGACGCAATTGAGTTTGACACGTGTCTTACCCGAAGATATTGAATCCTGAATTGAATACTACACCTGCTTGTTTTCATGAGCACTTGAATCAGATCACCTGTGGTAAAATGCGTGCACAGTATGGATTAAAACTACAGTGTTCCAGATTATTGACTGGTTGATGCTTCATTTCCACCCGTAAGGCACTTCTTGATGCCGTAGTGCCAATTAGGTGACAAAGTGCATGTCTGAGCCAGTCCTGAATGCATGGCTAATTCAAACATTTGTCTTCATCAGCGTCTTGTCTCTGAATCCTATTTGTCCCAGGAAAATCACAATTTCAGGTTAGCCTGCTCCCCTAGCATTATTACAATCACGGTGTACAAAATGTATATGTTTTTATTTATGATTATATTCAAGGTTACAACGTATCCATGATGATATTTGAAATGGAATTTTATGCCAGCCTAGTGGCTATGCAATAGATAGATCATATAATAATTTCCACTATGTAATATTTTCAAATGTATCAGCATTAAGTCGATTTTTTAAGGCAGTGTTTCTTAACCTTGCCAGCTTTAACTTGGCTGGCTAGAAAATCTAGAGAGTTGAAGTCCACACATTTTAAAATGGGCAAGGTTGAGAAACACCCATTTAAAATGTACATATAGTTTTAGGTTAGTTTAGTTTACCTTACTTTATTGTCATTGCACCTTGTACAACAAAATCAAATACCGTCTTCAGTGCACATCATGACCATGAAAATAAACACAAACACATATCCTTCACACTCTACACATTGAATTGAAAACCCCAACACTGCATTATTCAGTAGAATTCAACAGAGCTACTGCCTTTTTCAGCCTGTTTGTCCCTGTTTTTATTGTTCTGTACCGTCTGCCAGATGGTAATAGTTCAAAAAAAAAAAAAGGGGGGGGGGTTCCAGGATGAGATGGATCTTTGAGAATGTTTTGAACTTTTTTAAGGCAGCGGGAGCTATAAAGCTCTTCCAAAGAGGGGAGAAGGCAACCAATGATCTTCTGGGCAATGACATTAACCCTCTAGAGTGCTTTCCTATCTGCCCCTGTGCAATTGGCAAACCATAGAGAGGTGCAGTAAGTTAAGATACTCTCTATGGTGCAGCGGTAGAAGGTTACCAGCAGTTTTTCATTCAGTTGTTGTTTTCTGAGAAAGTCTCAGGTTGTATAATCTTTGCTGGGCCCTTTTGACCAGGGCTGCAATGTGAGCACCCCAGGTCAGGTCCTCTATAGTCCATTATAATCTCCTTGGTCTTATTGGTGTTGAGGACCATGTTATTGTCTCCACACCACAAAAGCAACCAGGTCCATATCATCATCTCGGTAGGCAGACTCATCTCCCCCGTGTCCTCAATGTATGACCACATTTGAGACCAGAACTCCCATCCTTGAGCAGTGTGGTCGTTAAGTGAGCCATGCCCAATTTTATGAACGTTTTGCCATGTTTGTTCAGCAAATGGTGTGACTGTTAAGCAAATCATGTGTTTGTTAAGTGAACTCAGCTTTCCACATTTGATTTTGCTTCTCAGAAGCCCCCTGGCAGGGGTGGGCTGCTACCGGATCGCACCAGTTTGGGTGAGCCGGATGTTTAATTTTACATCTGGTTTGCCGAAATGGTAGTTCCAACGACTGGCTGGCCCCACCCGCCCCTCTCCTCCCAGGAGTTTTCCCATGGCCCATTTTGGATCCCAGGTAAGTGCAGGACCTGCGTGGAGATTCGGGGAGGGGAAATAACGGGCCTCCAGAAGGCCTCCAGAGGCTCTAGTTTCCAGGCTCCAGAAAGCTTCTAGAGTCCAGGAAGGGGGAAAACAGGACTCCTGTAAGTTCTGGAAGGCTAGAAATGGGCCTGTTTCTGGCCTCTGGAGGGCCTCTGGAGCCCAGGGAAGCAGTTTTCACCTTCCTGGAGGCTTGAGGAAAGCCTCCAGTGCAGGAGGCCTACTAGGCCACGCCTATCATGGCCACACCCACCCAGCAACCAGGCAGACAACTGATTGCTAAATTTTTTGAAGCCCACTCCTGCCCTCTGGGATTGCCTAAATGGCGATCCCGTGACCTCAGCATGCTGCAACCATCATAAATACCAGCCAATGGCCAAGCACCTGAATTTTGATCACATGACTGGAGGCAGCTGACGGCATAAGTCATAAGTGTGAGGGTGGGTCATAAGTCACTTTTTTTCAGTGCCACGGTAATTTTGAATGTTCCTTCAAGGAATGGCCGTAAGTCAAGAAAAATCTGTAGAAAGCCTTTTTTTTTTTCTTCTTCTTCTTTTGAGTGGAACTCAGTTTTTACCATCTTGTAAACATTTCGACGCTGTTTTATCGGCAGCAATGTGGAAACAAATATTAGTGCCTTCTGGGTTTTTATTTCTCAAATTTCCCAGCCCAGAATATAAACCTGAGATTGGCTATTGGCCTACTCTCCAACCTCAGTTTTTCAAGATCAGCTTAGGTCAGCTTGGCACCTACCTAGGTAGAGACTTGAAATACAATTATTTTAACATTGGGTAGAATAACTTAGATCAGTGTTTCTCAACCTTGGCAACTTGAAGGTATGTGGAGTTCAATTCCCAGAATTCCCTAGCCAGCTTTGCTACACACACCTTCAAGTTGCCAAGATTGAGAAACACTGACTTAGACTAAATGCCGTTTGCTATAATAGTGATTCTTTGACAGCTGCAACTATTATGCCTGTATAAAGATCTGTTTGTTTCTAAGCTGATCTCTCTCTCCCTCTTCCCTCCCTCCCTCCCCCTCTCTTTTCTCATATTTCTGCTTCATGGCTTGTAATTGACCATAATATATCCTTCTTAAAATCTGCTTGAAGAACGCTGGTTCAATTGGTGACTCATCTTAAAAATCCAGCCTGCTGTCTATTTTAGCTCCTATTATGAGCATCCATCAGTGGCAGGCAGGGTTTGGACTCTCTAGCCAAAACTGTCTATTGTATGCTTGTCCTTTATAACATTTACAAACCTCAGTGAGCTGGCCGTAGCAACCTCCAATTTATTTCCCAAACCATTGTCCAAATCTTAAGGAGTTATTTAGTGTTCCTTCGCTGCCTTTTCTTCGGGAAATTTGGCTTGGCACATTCTGTCACTCTCTGTTCTTAAGGAGGGCTGGATGAGAGAGAAGAATCCACACAAGGATTTATTTAGGAAAATGATGTGCATGGGGAGGAATCCCAACCAGGAGATTCAACCCAATCAGACCTACATCTTTTGATCCAGATAGAGGTCAGAGACCATCAAATGCTGAAGAACCAATCCGTAGATCAATACCCATGTTAAGTGGGCTCTTAAATGAAGGAGTAGAGTTGCACACTGCTCCTTCCTTTGCGGGTTTTTTTTAAAGGGAGAAACAAGGACATCCTCCCACCCCACCCCAGGTTGACTCAAAGCCAGCTAAGTGATGCCTTAATTCAGAAGCTAAGTTGTAGATTTGGAAAACATACACTGTGGCAAAATCAGAAATGGTGACGCTAGGCACTGATTAGTTCCCCCCGCCTCCTAGCTTTAATTTATGGAAAATTATTTAAGCTGTTCCATGGGGACAAGTAGTTGGTGGCAGCATCTATCAAATAAGGTCTACTGGAAATTATACAAAGGTATGGGGAGGATTATAGGGGTAGGAAGGTAGCACTTATCTAGGAGGACTTTGTTTTTTTCCCTATCATTATAATAGAGGTGGTATTCAGCAGGTTCTGACCAGTTATGGAAAATTTAGCGGAAATTTTGAGTAGTTCGGAGAACCGGCAAATACCACCCCTGACTGACCCCCATCTTTCTCTGCTTCCCGACTCCCAGCTGATCGTCTGGGTCTTCTTTTGTTGCCCTGCACAGGAGAATGGAGCTGGAAAGCAGGTTAGTGGGGTGGGGAAGGAATGGGGATTTTATAGTATCCTTCCCCTGCTACACCCACCAAGCCATACCCACAGAACCAGTAGTAAAAATGTTTGAAACCCACCACTGCGTTACAACTTACTTCTCTTCTTTCTGGAGCAAAAGTTTACCAACCAATCTACAGGACTCAAAAAAACCAGCCCAAAACATCCCACTGCTGACATCATGTAATGAGACCTATGTGAATACCCATATTCCTGGGGTGAAAAGCTAAGAAAAAATGGGATTGGTTATTATTTAAAGGGGAGGAGGATTTTAATTAAGTCAAGAGCTGTTTGGGAACACTCAGTTTAAAAAAAAAAAAAGCCCTCAAAACATGTGAATAGTAAACCATTTCTGTGTTATACAACTACATGGATGTTAAGCTCTAAAGAGAATATTCACTTTGTAGTCACGCAAAGCAATATCCAAAAGGACATCTACTTGTACATATAGATCCAGGCTATATACATTAGATGAATAAATACTTTCTCTGCACAAAAAAACCTTTTGAATTTTTTAGAAGCACACATATTTTAGCAACAGTATAAATTTAGTTTTGCTTGGGAAACTATGACATTACTCTTTGTATGCCAGACTGCCATGGTATCACTGGGCCAATGCTGTCTTTCTGGTCAGACAGAAGAAACTACAGATATATCTCTGGCTATATATTCTCATTAATTCCTTTGTTATTAGGATCATTCATATTCTTTTTAACCTGCACCAAAATTTTGAACGCTCCCCCTTGGGCAGCATTAGACATTACGAAATACAGTGGCATATGATGTTCAGCATGCTATATCACTGGCTGAAAATCCTGGGAACATAGAAGGCTGATCTATGGGATAGGGTGATATTTTGCATCCTTAGAATCACATGGTAGTATCAAGATTATGTTTCTCCCCATAGATTAGCCTAACATTTTGTATTTGCCTGCTCCACACTATGGACTGTGAACGTTGGAGAAATGTAAAATACAGAAGATCACAAAGTACCAAGATGTGACCATCAAAGTTGAAAGATTATGGCATAAACCAGCCATGTGTCAGCCCTGTATCAGATTTAAGAAAGAAAGACCCTTAACTCTACTAACAGAAAAAAAAGATATACTTTTACCAAAGCCAATGTTTCTTCTTTGAAAGCATTACCACTTCAGACAGGAAGATGATGCAGAGGGTAGTGAGGACAGCAGAAAATATTATGGATAGTTCCCTTCCTTCTATCCAGGAAGTAGCATATAAGCGATACTTGAGCAGGATCCACAGTATTGTCTGGGAAGCTACACATCCTCTCTATGATTGGTTTTCCTTATTATCTTCTGGGAGGGGCTTCGTGGTATCTGAAGCAGAACATCTAGATTCAGTCACAGCTTTGTTCCATATAGTGTCAACCTCAGTATGCATGAAAGCCAACACCAATTAAAGAACTGGCAGCTGTGGTTTTATACAGTTGGTGTGTATAATAACAATCATCCTAATAGTGTGGCGGGATGCCTACTTTTCAGTGGATACAAGTCCTATCCATTGGCAATTCTCCCTGGGGCAGTCCAAGGCGGATAGTGTGGGAGTCTGAGTTTACCCATTTCAACAAAGCTGCATTCAAAATTATACAGCTAGGACCCATTGGAACACTACACAATGTCCGTGCTGTTAAAATTTAATAATGCCTTATTGCTATTGGTCAACATATATACATCCCACTTCAGCAAAATAAGTCTCAGATCAATAGCTTATGGGCCAAAGTAGAAGGCAATTTAATCTTAGCAAAGCAATCTTATGTTTATTTAGCCTTGCATAATAGTTTCTGGTGATTTCAATGCAAAGATGAGGGTAAATGATAAGGCACCATTTGCTCAATTCCATCAATATTCCCTAGAAGTAGATACTATCGGTTCCCACTCCCTTATTCATTCAGCAAACTAAGGATGTAACAAGGGATTACAAGGGGTTGTGCTTATTACAAATAACTAACAGATTATATTTGTATCTATTGAATGGATGCATCCAGAGCGATTTTCTTGGTGAATTGTCTCCCTGGGCCAAGCCATGGCCTTCTCTGATTGATTACACTGTAATTTTAAGAAAACTGCCTCCTTTCATACAATTTTTTTTAGCTAAACAGTGAATCTGACAGAGAACATCTTCTAAGCATAATACCATTTGATAATCTGTTCCTGGAATTGGACCTTCCTGCCAAAATGAAATTGAAGCTGGGGCCGGGGGTTTGTTCATGCTAAATAAAGTCAACAATAGAAAGAGACAATACTCGAGTTCCTGAGGTAGCATTGCACATTTACTTGGAAATTGTATCATACGGAACTATACCAATCTTATTGAGTTAATCTAGCCGCTACTGTCTGTTGAGATATCAGGGAAGCGAGAGGGGGAAAAAAGTGAGAACAAGACTTGTTCCTCTCGACTCTGGTTGGTAGCGAGTTCAAGCCAATGATGAATTGATTAGGCTGTTCAAACTACATAAGGAAGAAGCACCTGAATTTTCTACCCAGGATTTGACATTGCTAGGGAAAAACCAACAACAGTACTATGTTTAAGGTGCTGGCTTAGAAACCAGGAGAGTGTGAGTTCTAGCCTTCTCTTAATCCTGAAAAACATCAGGGTGACTTTGGAGCAATCTCAGCCCAATTCACCTTACAGGATTGTCGTGGTGGGGAAAATAGGTGGAGGAAAGAATACTAAATATATTTGCTTGCTTGAGATAGACAGATAGACAGACGGAATCCATAGGCTTATAGCAATAGCACTTAGACTTATATAGTGCTTTACAGTGCTTTATAGCCCTCTCTAAGCGATTTACAGAGTCATCCTACTGCCCCCAACAATCTGGGTCTTCATTTTACCTACCTCGGAAGGATGGAAAGCTGAGACAACCTTGAGCCTGGTGAGATTTGAACGGCCAAATTGCAGGCCAACTGGCAGTCAGCAGAGGTAGCCTGCATTACTGCACTCTAACCACTGCTGCCACCCTGGCTTATAATTATAATTATATAGTATAATAAGCTTTCTAGAACTGATGATCATATGGGTTTATGAAAAGAGTGGTTGAGATCTGCCTGATGTCAGCACTTCAGCTTTTGAAGCATAATAAGTAAACTTCTTTATGCTAAACATCTACACAATAAATTGGAAAATTGAATCACTCTAGATCAGTGGCTCCCAACCTTTTTGGGTACCAGGGACTGGTTCCGTGGAAAGAGGTTTTTCCGCAGACTGGAGGGGGCATGGTTTCATGTGCTGCCTGCATCCTGCTTGTTTCTGGCATGTCATGCACTGGTGCCAGTCCACAGACCGAGGTTTGGAGACCCCAGCTGTAGATCAGGGTTATCAAACTCAAGGCCCACAGGCCAAATCCGGCACACGGGCTGCTTAGATCTGGCTTATGGGGCTGCCTTGGAAACAGTGAAGGACTGGCCCATGGTGCCTCTGCCGGTGAAAATGGAGCTCAGGGGGGCCACACATGGTCCCCCCTGGCTCCGTTTTTGGCTGTGATGGCCTCCTCTGCAGCCCTCTGCCAGCGAAAATGGAGCTTGGGGGACATGTCTGCTTTTGCTGGTAGAGCGCTGCAGGCTGTCTCAGCTGAAAATGCAGCTGGAGGGGGTCGCCCAGGCCACCACAGGTGCCTCAGACATGAGTGACATTGAGCTGACCATGCCCACCTGGCCCCCCCGAGGTCAAACCCAACCCTGATGTGGCCCTCAATGAAATTGAGTTTGACACCCCCTGGTCTAGATCAATGTTTCTCAACCTCAACAACTTTAAGGGGTAGGGGCTTCAGCTCCAGACTTCCCCAACATATCGATGCCACGCGTCTTAAAGTTGCTGAGGTTTAGAAACACCGTTCATATTTTGACAGATGAACATAGGTGGACCCTGTGTTCGTGACATACCTTTTTCCTGCAACATGTAGCTGAAAACTATTACTTCTAGGCCAGCCTCTCCGTTCATTGACTTTCTTTTATTTTCTTTTATTTTTCTTATATGTATCCATGTATTCATAACTATGTTTTTACTTATACCTATTATCTTATAAGCAATTGACAAACCAAATAAATAAATAAAATAGGTCTGCACTAGATCTTATTTTCAAAATGGAATCATTGGGTAAACTCATAAGTACTTCCACACATAGATGGCTGCTGTTAACACATAAACTTTATGAGATTTCTAGACCAGGGGTCTCCAACCTTGGCCACTTTAAGCCTGGTGGACTTCAACTCCCAGAATTCCAGCTGGGAAATTCTGAGAGTTGAAGTCTACCAGGCTTAAAATGGCCAAGATTGGAGACCCCTGATCTATACCACAGATCTGCTGCAGAATTTGAAATGACACAGGGGTGGGGTTTTCCCCCCCTCATCATTTGTGTATTAAACCTCTTGTGGCCAAAATAACTAAGTTGCCAATAGACATATTGCAACCCTACTGTATGCAGCAGATAGAGTGTTTCCATTGCAAATGTCAATTGGAACTAAACGACCACTGAGTTTCTGAGAAATTATGATTTTGAGGAACCACTTGAGACCATCTATTCCCAAATTAGATGAGCTAGGGTGCATGCCAGGCAGTTAAATGCCAGGTGTATGATCTATATAGTATATGTGGGCACTCCCTTCTATATTTCTTCTTCCTAATGCTTTGCACAGTAAAAAGCATGGAAAACAGTGGCAGCTATACAGTCCTTTGTAGCTTTATTTCCTTTCACTTTACCGAAGTAGTAATGCACATCTCTGTTGCACTGAAGTTTTATTTGGCTCAAGCAAATCTGCAATTATTATTTTGGGCAGGAACTTTACAGTACCTTTCTCCCACAGGAAATGGTCTAATCCAAATTTGCCCCATCAATTCCTAGTATGGTATTTGTAGATGATCAGGTTGAGCCTGAGGGAAGGGTCTAACATGTCATCAGTCTTGAGTCCCTTCATGCTCATGAGAGCTAAGTCCAGTCCCACCTTGAGTTCCATATCTACTGCCAATTTGCTTAGACTCTTAGTTTAGTTTAGTTTATTTTCATTGCACCTCGTACAATGAAATCAAACATCATCGTCAGTACACATCATGATCATGAAAATAATCACAAACACACACCCTTCACACACCACACATTGAGCTGAAAACCCCAACACCACACCAACACTGCACTGTACAGTGGAATTCAACAGAGCTACTGCCTTGGGATAGAAGCTGTTTTTCAGCCTGTTTGTTCTTGTTTTTATTATTCTGTACCAGTCTGCCAGGTGGTAATAGTTCAAAAAAATGGTGCCCAGGATGAGATGGATCTTTGAGAATATTTTGAATTTCTTAAGGCAGCGGGAGCTATAAAGCTCTTCCAAAGAGGGGAGAGGGCAACCAATGACCTTCTGGGCAATGACTGTTAACCTTCTGGAGTGCTTTCCTATCTGCCCCTGTACAATTGGCAAACCATACAGAGACAAAGTAAGGTTAAGATACTCTCTGTGGTGCAGCGGTAGAAGGTCACCAGCAGTTTTTCATTCAGCTGTTGTTTTCTGAGAAGTCTCAGGTAGTATCATTAGCAGTTCAGATTCTTGTAGAGAGCTTAAGCTCACAGTGAATTTTTATATTCATTTGAACTGCCTGGATTTCCTGATTACCCCGATGCTTGGCAGTGTTCATGAAGAAGGCAGGGGTAACCCCCGCTGAAATGGGCACATGGACTTGCATTATCTTGTTGAAATTGCTATTCTTTCGGACAGGTTGTCTCTGCTTGAGGACATTATGAATTAATATGGAACAGGACAGTTCTGCAAAAGCAATACGGGTAGTTCTCAACTTAGAACCATTCATTTAGCGACTGTCTGAAGTTATAGCAGCACTGCAAAAAGTGACGTATGACCGGTTTTTCACACTATTGCAGCATCCTGTGGTCATGTGATCAAAATTCAGGCGCTTGGCAATTGGCATGCATATATAACGATTCCAGTGTCCTGCAGTCATGTGATCAATCACCTTTGCTACCTTCTGTGATGACCCAGGGTGGGATACAAAATAAACACAGTCACAAAAAACAGGTGAAGCCCCTTTTATTCCTTCACTTTGCTTCCAAGCTCCAAATACCCTTGACTGGAGACAAAAAACTCCCACACCAGCAGATACAAGAAGGAGGAAATGCCGTTTAAAATATAAAGAGTAAAGAACAACACAAACCAGGCAAGATAAGGGCTTGAAGATGTCCACAGATAACAGAACACGCACACTGGGAAGGATGCCAAACTCAGAGAGAAACCATTAACTAGAGATATTTCCATGCTTTGTTTCTAGCACTCGCCCATACGCATGTCCGTCTTCTGTTGTCACAGCTGCAGCCCATGAAAAGGATCAAGGCCCTCTCCTCCCCTGTAGACCATGTCTCTCCCTTATCCTCTCCTCCCTGCGTGCCCCAGGATGGAGAGGGGATGGGCCTTGGTCCTCCTCTGACTGCCCAGTCAGCCTCTGCCCTTCCCCAGCTTCTGGAGCCACACCTCCATTCCCTGTCGGTTGTTCCTCCTCTCCCTCAGAGTCAGTCTCCACCAGGGGCATGACACCTTTTGACAAGCAAAGGAAATGGGGAAACCAGATTTACTTAACAACTGTGTTTACTAACTTAACTGTGGCAAGTAAGGTCATAAAATGGGGCAAAACTCATGTGGTCAAAGCTTAAGCTATGTTTAAACAAAAGATGGACAATTGACTTGTCAGTCTATCTTACTAGCTTTCCAAGCAGAGATGTTAGCTGAAGAACCATAAATATAAGTGAAAAGAATGTTAGGTATCTTGATGGTGTGCATCATAGACTCATGGAATCATAGAATCAAGAGAGTGCGAAGGGATCTTGGCAGTTCTTCTAGTCTAACCCCCATCTCAGTCAAATGGTTGTTTGATCTGTTTTTGAAAACCTCCTTTTATGCAGCACCCACAACCCCAGGAAACAAGCTATTCTATTGATTAATTGTTTTCACTGTTATTACATTTCTCCTTACCTCTAGATTATTGCAAAGATAGCTAAGATTATGAACTAAATATTAAAATATTAGCTAAGGAAAAGATCATCCTGAACTGTCAGTTTTGTGCAAATAACCTTGAAGAAATGCCTTTATCTTGATGATTTATAGTTCACTTCTGAACATGAAAGATAAGGGACAGTTCAGAAAATAAAACCATCACAAAATTTTTGAATGCTCCAAACTTGGAAATATTAGAACTGTGACATGAATGCCTGCCTTAATAAGATGTGTTGCTACTAAAGGCAAATTCCAGTTGCATCACGCCCCACTGAATCTCCAAGGTTCTAACATAATATGGGGACTGCAATGAGCATGGCTGATGTAACACCAATCACAGGATTGTGGTAAAGGTGTAGAGAAATTTAAATGAAGTAGAACATTAAGTAATGAGCGAAAACAAACCCAAGAATAGAGCCTGTGAGAAAGTTAAAACTGGCTTGAGTAAAAACATTTTGAGAATTAGATACTTAAACATGCCACTGTTTTCTCCCGAAGCCTTTGTTTTAATCATGTTTATTACCTCAAGATGGAGATGATAGGACTCAGGAAGATTAAACACTTCAGTCTTATTATTCTCAGCCTTCGTTGGTGTGGGAAGAACCTTCAAGAGGAACATGCTGGGTGAGCTATAAACCCTTATCTGTTCTATTTCAGGACTTCTTTAGTCTTCGAGATAATTTGCATAAATTACATGTAGCTACACTATCATGTCTGACAGTCACGCTAACCTAATTAGGATTTGACAAGTGAAGGAAAAGAAGAAACATGTACCCAGAGAACAAAAAAAGGAACTGCTCCATCAAGATGGTGATCATTCTCCTGCTTCATGAAACAATTAACATAAAATGCCTTTCCACAGTATCTAAGGGTAGACTGGATAATGGAACTAATTCCTCAAGGAACTTTTTGCAGGAGTGGCATAAGTGCCTTAGCATCTTAAAATTACAACAATTGGCTCAGTGAGTTTTAGGACATGTCACTAGCTCTCAAGATTAATATCAGCTCCTTGAGGATCAAAAATAAACAATGATGTAGGAGCAGGCTCCACCAACTCAGATCATAAAACACCAGCATTTGTTTGCATATCTTTTACGGTGGTATCAGAAAAGGAGAGAGGGAGGGGCCTCTTTTGCCTCTGAAGGTTTTGTAGAAGTATTTATTACATTTATATGGCTGCCCATCTCATACAAGTGACTCTAGATGATGGACATCAATCATTCAATGATAGTCATGCAACCATTTCCCATTGAAATCTTCAAATCTTCAAAGACCACATTTGGAATATTGCATCTAGTTTTAGTCGCCACGATATGAAAAAACAGATGTTGAGACTCTAGAAAAAGTGAAGAGAAGAGCAGCAAGGATGATTAGGCAGCTGGAAACTAAAACATGGGAAGAATGGTTGCAGAAACTGGGTATGTCTAAATGTAAAGGTGAAGGTTCCCTTTGCACATACATGCTAATCATTTCCAGCTGTAACATCACGTGATGCTAGGGATTCAAAACGCCCAACTGCCAACCATTCTGATTGACAGGCTCAGCATCTTAGCCACTGAGCCACCGCATCCCCTGAGTATGTCTAGTCTAGTGAAAAGAAGGATAGCGATATTCCAATATTTAAGAGGCTGCCACAAAGAAAAAGGGTTAAACCTATTTTCAAAAGCACTAGAAGACAAGACAAGAAGCAATGGATAGAAACTAACCAAGAAGAGAAGCAACTTAGAACTAGGGAGGAATTTCTTTGACAGAGAGAACAATTAATCAGTGGAATGAGTTGCTCTCAGAGGTTGTGGGTGTTCCATCACCCACAACCTCTGGCAGCTTTTAAGAAGAAACTGGACAACCGTTTGCCTGGTATGGTAGAGGTTCTCCTGCTTGACCAGGAGGGTTGGAGGGATCCCTTTCAACTCTGATGAAGTTCTGTTCTAAATGTGCAAGACAAAGGAGCTTTATCTTAACAAAATAACAGAGTTGGAAGGGACCTTGTAGGTTATCTAGTCCAAACCCCCGCCTAAGCAAGAGACCCTACACCATTTCTGACAGATGGCAGTCTAGTCTCTTCTTGAAAGCTTCCAATGATGAAGGTCCCATAACTTCCAAAGGCAAGCTGTTCCTTTGGTTGATTGTTCTCATTGTCAGGAAATTTCTCCTCATTTCTAGGTTGAAATTCTCCTTGATCAGTTTCCATCCATTATTCCCTGTCTGGCCTTCAAGTGCTTTGGGAAATAGCTTGACCCCTTCCTCTCTGTGGCAGCCTCTCAAATATTGGAACATTGCTATCATATCTCCTTGGTCTTTTCCTTCACTAAACTAGCCATGCCCAGTGCCTGTAACCGTTCTTCATATGTTTTTCCTCCAGTCCTTCCTGTATTAAGCCACTTTATTGTTGAGATACAGTTCTGTCTTATAAAGACCATTAAAAAAACGACTCAAATGTACCCTCTAGTCGCATATAACTCAAATTGTTAATTTGGTGGGGGGATAAGACTGAAGGCTAAGTCATCGCTTTCCATATGCGGGAATATTCACCATGCTTCAGTATGATGGTTCTGCCATGTAGTCACCCTGCAAAAAATGATGAACCAAACTGGTTTAGAGACAACAAATGGAAAATCCCATTTCGGGAGGGGGGAGGGAGGGGAGGGAAAGAAGTGATGCACTTCATGAGCCAATTGCAAGAAACTTTACACAAGTATCAGGGTGAATTTTGGAGCACCTTACATAATTTGCGGGACCGCCTCCTGCAATTATCAGCCTCCCGTCGGCCAGTACGCTCCCATAGAGTCGGCCTCCTTGGGATGCCGCCAGCTGAATGGCTGGCGACCCTGAGGGTACAGGCCTTCTCGTTGGGGGCACCCTCCCTCTGGAACGAATTACCCCTGGAGATGAGGATCATCCCTGATCTCCTGGCCTTCCGGCGCGCATTGAAAACTTATTTATTAAATCAAGCCGGTCTGGCCTAGGGGTTTTTAGGGTTTTTTAGGATTTTAATCTGGTTTTTATCTAGTTTGGCTTTTAAACTTATAAATTTCAGCCTTTTATATTTGGTTTTTTAACTGTTCTTAATTTTGTATTATCCTCTGTATTTTAATTTGGCTGTGCACCACCCTGAGTCTTGTTAGGGAAATAGGGCAGTATGTAAGTACAATAAATAAATAAATAAATAAAATTGCAAACATTTTGGAGACACAGAGGAGGAAAAACTTCCATTCTAGAAGCAATAAAAGACAGCACAGAGGGTGCCATCTGCTGGGATAAATAATGTCTTCTCCTGGGTTGAGCTAGACTCCTGGTGGACATATCTGAGAAGGCCTCTGTGCAGTTGTTTTGACAACAGTACAGAAATGCTATTGTCTTTTTTTAGGACTTAACTTGTATCCTTGGCAATTTCATATCTAAATACTAACATGTTTGGTCCTAATTAGCTTTTTGAGGACAGCCAAATTTTGAAATAAAAGGAAGAGCTTAAATTCCATACCACTCCGGTACAACATTTTCAGTTAAAAAAAATAAAAATAAAAATCTACTTCTATTTCCTTTTCTTCCTCCAGGATAATAAAGTAGCCTATGATATATAAAGTGTGAATATGTACTTTAATGTAGCAACCATCAGTGGTAACACTGATACCTTATACTTAAGCAGCAGCAATAGAATATTACTAACTTAGACAATTTGGCATTAAGATAAGAATTTGACCCAATGACTTATCATAAGAAATGAAGGAGAACTGTATATTTCCCAAAGCAGCCACTTTTAAAACTTGGGACCGCTGTCAAAGCAAGTCTATCTTGTATTGTGCCCAGAATTCCTTGGGTGTCATCTTAATATCTCCTGAGAAAAATTTAAGTAGGAATTGTATCTTAATTTTTCCTGTGTCCATTTAACAGAAAGCTATTTTGTATTGTTCTCTTACATTACCTTCTTTCATTAGTTTGAAGACATGAAAAACTTGCATGTACTTCTATTGTCCATTGGTTGTCCAATTGTGGAATTTGGACCATCTTTCCCTCATGGAACTAAAAGACAGTATCAACAGTAGAGACCTTCAAATTTCTAGGTTCTATCATATCTCAAGACCTAAAATGGACACCTAACATCAAAAGCATCATCAAAAAAGCACAACAAAGAATGTTCTTTCTGCACCAACTCAGAAAGCTGTTTCAACTCCTATCCTCAAAACAGCGCTATAGAGCACTGCACACCAGAACAACTAGATACAAGGACAGTTTTTTCCTGAATGCCATCACTCTCCTAAACAAATAATTCCCTCAACACTGTCAAACTATTTACTAAGTTTGCATTACTATTACTGTTAATCTTCCTACCCTTCCTTTCACCCATCTCCTTCTACTTATGACTGTATGACTGTAACTTTGTTGCTTGTATCCTCGTGATTTTTATTGACTATTTACTAGTATGATTTGATTGCTTATTGTACCCCATGACTATTATTAAGTGTTGTACCTTATGATTCTTGATGAATATATCTTTTCTTTTTTATGACCACGAGAGCATATGCACCAAGACAAATTCCTTGTGTGTCCAAACACACTTGGCCAACAAAGAATTCTATTCTATTCTAAAAGCTATCTTTGGATTTCTGTCTGGTATCTGAAGTCACAGTTACTTCAAAGTAAGCCCTAAAATGATTTGCTTTCAAGGAAAGATGTACTGGAACAACTTGAAAATGTGACAATCTTAATTTTTTGTTCTTACAAATTTTACATGAAAAAGAAAAAACATTGAACATCTGTACAAGATTATTATCAGACACAAGACAGTTCTTTATATCTTTTAAAGTTCAATGATATTTTAACTCCAAAGCAATCTATCCACAAATGACTTCAGGGGGGTGGGGGACACTTTTACTATAATTCATCTGAGATCCAATAACAAAAAAAAAAAGTTTTCCAAGCTGAATGAAGTAGAAGCTTCATTTTATGTACTTCTTGAAAAGGAACTTAACAATGTAGTCTCATAATTCTTTCTTAGTTGAAATGCTGAATATCTTCCAAACATTTTTTTAAAAACTGTCAGATGCTTAGTGTTAAATGCTTAATGTATTTTAAAAAAAGCTTATTTGATGAAAATCTGGAGCCCATAAAATTTGACAATGCTTAGATTCACCATATAGGGATTTTAAAATTCTTTTCTGAAATTGCTAGATGCATAGCTTCAATATTCAGTGTACTTAGTTCCTCTTTTCTACATTATAATCTACTCTGATGTAATTAGCCAAAATTTAATTTACTGGAAAAAATGTTTTGGAGACAGAAATGCTGAATCTCTTATTCCATCTTTCTCTTTTATGGCTCTCTCTCTCTTTTTTAATCCCACCCTACTTTCATACTGTCTAAACTTCATAATTCTGTCTCCATTCACCTTCATTCCATTCTAAAAAGAGATTGAGTAATCTTTTCTCTATTGTCTTCTGGATCCTTTGGACCTTCCCTAAATCTCAGGCAGAATTCTTTTTCTCTCTCAGTTTCAATAACACCAAATTGTCTAAACCCTTTTCCATCTCTGTGTTTATTATTTATAATTTACTTTCTAAAATCTCCATTTCATTTCTCTAACTTCTCCCAATAAGATGCCCTGTAGATTCTTCATTTTTAGGTAACAACTTCTTTCACCTCCTCTTTCATCTTTATAATCCTTTCTACCTTCAAAAGCAATCAGTTATCTTTTGACAGCTTTGACAAACTCAGATGCATGCTGTCCCATCTCTTCGGCTAGTGATATGTATCCAGAACTGGGATGACAGTGGAGGAGCTGGCTTAACAGATTTATTACTGCTTTCAGATGTGTAAAATTCCTAGTAAACAGGCTATTTAAGGGGATAGACAACAAAGCCCCTCCCTTCTTTTCTATGGGCTCCTACTGCAGCCACAGATTGAATTTGTAGTAGAGGATCTTGTAACTTTAAGTAGTGTAACCTGGCAAAACTACTAGAACAAGGCATTGGTAAAGCTTGAATAAGGTTATCAAGTTCAGATTGGATGTGATTTGTAGGTAGACAAAGTTTTCCCAGATGTGATGGCCAGGTGGCCTTTCCTTTCTATTCAATATTTTGTGGCTGATGGCAATTAGGATTATGACAATTTTCGTTGGGAAATATGGAAATGGGAGGTGTCATCTTTTCTCAACATTCTTTAGAGAGAAAGTAGAATGTTCCTTTCTCAAGGTAGCAAGCTTTTTCTTATGTAAAGGAATATAGTATTTGTATCTCTGGTGAGAATCATGATATGGTAGGAAAGAGATGGTTTTCTGTTGTTTCAGTACCTTATTTTCTTGTTTCTCTATCTTTTTCTTCCACTGTTGAATAGTCTCTAGGTTATTTCTCAGTCGTTTCCTTTTGTGGTCATTTCCAAAGTAATCTCTTTTCATTCTTGGCTTGACTTGGCTTTTCCTTCCTTCTCAGTGTAATTCTCTAAGAGCGGCGGGGTGGCCAAGAGGGGAAGATGCTTGCCTCCCACTTGGAAGGTAGAGAGTTCCATCCTAGGCAGTGGAAGACGTTTCTCTATTTGAGTGCAAGGAGAAAATATCTACTGAGAACTCCACATAGGCATCAGGAAGGGCATTCAGCCAGTAAACGCTCAGCTCCATTCAGTTGCCCTAACTCCACCTCAATAAAAGGGATTACAGTGTCATATAAAGAAAAGAAAAACAGAATACTTCTCTGAATTCAGGCTTGTACTTCTACTCAAGGTGAATATAGCATTCCCCCGATGAGTTACAAAAGCAGAGCTGACGGATTGAAAAAATGCTCAAACACCCAATCTCCACGTTGGCCTAGCAAGGTGTTCAGCCATGAGGGGCAAATGTCTCTTCTATTAAGACATGAAAGGTATTATGGACATGGGCATATCTGCTTGCAAGTCTACAGCTCATAAAGGAATTGATGATCGATCAGAAGTTATCCTTTCTTCCATGACATTTTATAATAGATAAGTGCAGGTGATCCAAAGACAGTCCCTGCTTATCTGCAGAATGTGCCTGATTTGCCACGGCCAACTCACTCTGGTCAACATACCACAGGACAACTTGCTGAGGGGCAATTCAACAAATACAAAAATTAAATTAATAGATTGAACCATGGACAATAATAATAAAATAAAGTAAATCCAGAAATACAAGAATTATAATAATTTCAACGAAAATGTGATAAAATAAATAATAAAAGTAATTCTATGAAATTAATACAACATTGACGTGCACCATGGTTGAGTTGGCCTGTAGCGAGTTGGCCTCTAATGAATTGTCCCATGGCAAGTTGATCATGGCAAGTTGGCCATGGTGAGTTGGCCATGGTGAATTCCCTAGACCCACTTATGTGATTTCCTCTCAAGCTCACCAAAAATGAAGAGTCTCGTCTTAGCCGCTCAATTCAGCAAACATTCCTTCCTCCGTCTTCTAGTTCTTAGCAAAAAGGAGGATTGGCCATCTCACTCTACTATTGGGACAGCGGAATAGATAGGCAACCGTGAAAGAACTGAAACATCAGACAGAGCAATGAAATCCTCCAAATGCTGCCTTGCAAAACACAGAGACAGTTTTTTAAAAAAGGACTTTGTGTGAAGTTACGGTTCCATGATGGGACTTGGCCCTGTGCCCTTTTCTAACATATCAGAGCATTGTCTTGGAATATATTAAGCCGTAAACAAGGAAAATGTACTTCAAGCACAAAATATTGTTCAGCAGCCACCCACATATCTGTGGGTTGAACAGGATGAGAACAAGAAAAGGCTGAGTAATTAAACATGATGGATACCTCTGATATGTACAATTTATAACAAACATCACAAAGCAGAGACTGCCACCCAAGTATTCAATGCAGCCCTAGTTGTATAGAAATCACCTGTTCCCTTCATTTATTCTGCTTTTATTGTAATTTTCTGCTTCCCCTTTTTCTGCTTTATTTCTACATAACAGTGGGGAATTAATATTTGACTAAGCGACTGTGATAATTTGGCTGGAAGCTGCAGCTGAATAATGCAGGCATGCAGAAGAGCAGATTCCATGGAGGGTAATGAATGGCTGGGAATGATCCGACATCTCTGCCTTTCATGGCTGCATCGCTCACATCAATCCCTGCAAAGGTGGCATCGGACCTCAGGCAGGGGGCTCTGTATTTAGGGGGAAAAGGTTTTAAAAATAAGTTTAAATGGCAGCTGTGATTACAAGATTAAAACCCTGTCCTTTTTTTACATGGCTTTGAGATGAGTGGCTCTCATACTCACAATGTGGCTGGAACATGTAAAGATCCCTTAGCACCACAGGCTGAGGAGGTATTGTGAATTTGGGGCAGCTTAAGGTATGCTTATATATACCAATGCCACTTTTCTATGCTTGCTCTATCAAAAGTCCCAGACCAATCCTCAATTTAGGAGATTTTTTTCAGGAGGCAACTGGACTTCCTTGTTTTGAAGACATTTCATTTCTCATCCAAGAAGCTTCTTTAGTTCTGATAGGATAGTGGGGAATGGAATGATTTATATTCCTTGCAGACAGCTGGTCATTTGCATCCTTTTAGAGGGTCGTTGAAGCACTTGGAGGTTAACACTTAGAGGTGTCCTCAAAGTCACCTGAGTAATGTTCATGGTCCTGTAGTCATTTTTTTTGGGAAATCCATTCCTACTCCCACACCATTCAAAGGGTGTTCATCCTAAATTGTATAGCTCAAAGCCTGGGATGAACACCCTTTGAATGGTGTTCACCCTTTGAATAGTGAACAATTTGGGATGAACACCCTTTGAATGGTGTGGGAGTAGGAATGGATTCCCCCCAAAATTGCAAACTACAGGAACCAGGAGCGCTACTCAGATGACCCTGAGGACATAGATAAACCTCCAAGTGCTTCAACGACCCTCTAAAAGGATGCAAATGACCAGCTGTCCACAAGGAACATAAATCCTTCCATTCCCCACTATCCAGTCAGAGCTGAAGAAGCTTCTTGGATGAGAAGTGAAATGTCTTCAAAAGAAAAAACAAGGAAGTCCAATTGCCTCCTGAAAAAGCACCTTTGGGACAAACATGACTTGGATGACTGAGAATCTCTACAGACACTCAGCGTAAGATTGTTTGCTTAGCAACCGTTTAAGATTATGATGGATGATCTGAAATTCCATTGGCTGGGACCTTTTCTATGATCACATGATCACATTTTGGGCACTGGCTTGCACTTATGTCTGTTGGCAGCATCCTGTGATCACATGATCACAATTTATGATGGTTTTTTTTGCCGGAAACTGATGTTTACTTCCAGTTTCTGGCAAAAGTGCCCATTGCAGACAGCGGATTTGCTTAACATCCATTGCAAAAACAGTTGTAAAATTGGGTATGCTCATGTGGTGACCTATTTAATGACTGGTATAACTTGCAACCATACTTATGGGCTCAAAATTATGGCCATAAGTTGAGGACTAGCTACTTGTATACAGAAGTCTAAGGGTTGAAAGGAAATGTGATAGTGAGACTGAGAAAATGCTGACATTGTGTAAAGCAAACATGAGGATGATAAATCTTTAAGAACTCTTGAAAATATACCAATAAGATACGCAGAAAACAATATATAATGAACTGTACACAATAAACAAAAAGTATGTATGTAGTAATGAAAAACGTGGAATAATGTTAAATTAACCAAACCAACTATAAATAAACCAAGATGGAGTCAAGACAAAAAAGGAGGTCAGTTGACAGGAATAGATAGAGGTGTCAAGGATTGTATAAAATATTAATCAACCAATTGGTTCAATTTATACCAATCCAAGATCAGAAACGTATCAGGACACAGGTTTACAACTATTGATAGCTTCTATGCCAAATTGCAACTTTCTATGGTGCAATTTTTCTTTGCCTGATAAAAGAAAGCTAATGAAACATTTGTCAAATTGACCTGGAACATGTAATAATGGAGGAAAGAAGGGGAGTTTTTGGGCTATTGTTATAAAATGAACAAAATTACAACACAAAAAGCATGGATTCAATAGCACCAGAGCTGCAGGAATTGTTCTGGCACACTAGATGGACTTTATTAAACCTCGCATTATAAAACTAAGGGTAAAATGTTAAACCTGGCACTAAATGTGAAGAGATGTATTTACAACTAAGCAGTTGAAATATTTGCTTCTTGGACAACTTACTAGGGGTGGGATTCTACCAGTTCACACCTATTTGCTAGAACCAGTTATTAACATTCTAAGCAGTTTGGAGAACCGGTTGTTAGAAGAAATTACTGGCCTAATCCTGTAAGGAAGGCAGGAAGGAAACATTCTGGGGTTCCTTACAGAAATTGCCTCTCCGTTAACCCTTATTACATTCTTGGCAGGACTAGACTTCCTGTCTCAGGAACGTCTCTAGAATTTTTTTCCCTTCCTTTGCTGGTACTTTGCTTGTGTGGAGTGACCATTCAAAGTTACAATGGCACTGAAAAAAGTGACTTATGACCATTTTTCACACTTACGACTGTTGCAGCATCCTCACAGTCATGAGAGGCCAGGTGAGGAGATGCATGCCTCAATGTGAGTGATATTGAGTTGGCCACACCCAGCCAATAACATGCCCACCAAGCCATGCCCACCACCTAAGCCACACCCACAGAACCAGTTGTTAAATATTTTTGAATCCCACCCCTGCAATCACTCCTCCCCCCCCGCCAATTCTTGAGGCATGTTTCTGTATATGGGAAAAAGAAGGTGAAAACATGGACGATCAGCCAGCAGTATTTTAAGTACTGGATAATCATTGCCTTTTTCGGGAGGTTAATAAAATCTCATTATTTTGGATATTGAAACAAATGCCCAGGAAGATTCCATTGTCTGGTTCTGCAGCCCAAAATTACTCAGTTTGGAATTTGTAAACAGTTCAAAAATGAAGTATGAAGGCTCTGACTTACTAGATTCAATAAATCAGGTATCTCCAATCTTGGCAACTTTAAGACTTGTGGACTTCAACCAGTAGTGGGATTCAAATTTTTTTACTACCGGTTCTGTGGGTGTGGCTTGGTGGGAGTGGCTTGGTGGGAGTGGCAGGGGAAGGATACTGTAAAATCTGCAATGTCGCCCCACTCCAGGGGAAGGATACTGTAAAATCTTTATTCCCTCCTCACCCCACTAACCTGCTTTCCAGCTCCGTTCTCCTTCACAGGGCAACAAAAGAAGACCCAGCCAATCAGCAGAGAATAGATGGGTGCGGGGCCACTCAGAGGTAGTATTCCATCCAAACTACTCAAAATTTCCACTACCAGTTCTCTGAACTACTCAAAATTTCCACTACCGGTTCTCCAGAACTGGTCAGAACCTGCTGAATACCACCTCTGATTTCAACTCCTGGGAGTTGAAGTCCACAAGTCTTAAAGTTGCCAAGGTTGGAGATACCTGCTATAAATTATAATTTACCTATCCACATTAACAAAGAGGATTAAAGGTTTCCAGTAGATAGCACCTAATGGAATGTGCAAAAGATCCTCATCTGACAAAAATGGTGGTGGCAGGCAGTCATCAAAAGCATCTCAGAGGTTGTGAAAACAAGAGCAGCAATAAAACACAAGATGAAAAATCATTTGTAACCCAACCTAACCACAACCACTGCCACTTTGTCCAGGGACATCCAAATAACCAGTAAGGACAAAGCAGAATATCCAGAGCTTCGAAGTCTTCATTCCCAGCATGTAGGATTAACAATAAACACGTTATTATTTTACCAGGTTCATGTTACCATATGTGGTGGACATGCATAGAGGCGAAAAGATATTGGACTACAATCCACACATGGTTGGAAAAAAATGACAAAAAGACATATTGACTTTAAACCAGAGATATTTTTATTGGGTATTTTACCAGAAATATATAGTAGAGAATTGAAATATTTGATTGTAAATGTATTAACAGCAGCCAGAATTGTGTTTGCGAAAAATTGAAAAAATGAGAAAATACCAAAGCAGGAGGAAGTTATTTAGAAAATAATGGAATGTGCTGAAATGAGTAAATTGACATTTGAAATTAGAGAACAAGAAGATAAACAATATTACAAGATATGGGATTTATTTTATCAATGGTTAGATGAAAAAATATGGAAATGATATATCTTAGATAACTTTATAATACAAGGATAATAGAATTATAGAGGATATAACATAAGGATGTATTATTATTGGATGGATTTATGATGGGGTATTGAATGTTATAATATAAATTAATCCAAAATGTTGAATGTCTCGCATAAAATGATGGAATAATAGTTAAATAAATGATTAACAATGATCATACATACATACATACATACATCGTCCTCTTCTACTTGTACCGTTCAGCCTGGCAGCGTTTGATATCGTTGTTCCTGTATGAGCTCTGGATACTTGTCTGGATACTTGTCTGCTGTTTACCATCAACTCCAGCCTATTGCCACTTTTAGTGGTATAACATTTTCCATCAGCCAGCGAATGCCCTTATTCTGACTATCCTTGACCAGGAGAAAGGTGCCAGAGGAGGAGGTTCTCAGACCGCCATCGTGGTGAGAGGACGATGGCGTTGCATATCATCCCTCCCCACTGTTGTGAGAGGACAGTGGGTTGAACCTTGTCTCCACCCTAGGGTCCGTGTGATCTGGTCCCTCACCATCGTGAGAGGATGGTGGGCCTATTACCATCAGGACTCCCCAGTGACCGTGAGAGAGTCATTGGGGTAGAGGATCTTTTCTTTTCTTCCACAGGACATTTTATTCTGGCCCTTGCTTTGTGAGGCCTTACTGCCCAGAGGCGATGAAAAACTGAAGTCTATCTATTCGGCAGCTGAACTGAGGGCCCTGAGGAATGCCCCCCTTTCTCAGGTGTGGCCCTCAGACCTTTCCCGGTCATACCTCGAGGATGGCTCTTGGGTGCCAGAGAGGAGATATGACGCAGTTGGGGATTTTAATTTTAGGGATTTTAAGGGGTCTTTTAAATTATTTAAATTTTTGTCGAAATTTTTAATGGGGTTAGGGCAAGGGAATTTATTAATTGGGTTAGGGAGGGGGCCCGGGCTGGGTTTGGGGGACAACCCGCCTGGGGATAAGGCCAGACCGGGGGATACCTGCGACTGGGAGGCCTTGGGATCGAGGACGGTCGTTCCGAAGATGGGGGTTTCCTCTGGGGAGGGGGATGAAAGGGCTATCCCTACGATCGGTGGGAGAGGCAGGTATGGTGTTGACAGGGGGTCTTATCAAGTGATGGGAGCTCGCCCCCGCTGTTTACAAGCGGTGGTGCGCTCCGGCCCCCAGGTCATGTCTCGCTCCCTGAATTGTTTAAATGATCGGGCCCCGGGCCTCCGGCTGATGCTTTGCAATGCCAGGTCCGTAGTGAATAAAGCCCCCCTTGTTCACGATCTCGTCACGGAGGGGGGTGCGGACCTGGCGGGCGTTACCGAGACCTGGCTGGGACAGGAGGGGGGTGTCCCTCTGGTGGAGATGTGCCCAGCCGGGTTTCGGGTCTTTCATCGGCCGAGGGCCGAGGGGAGGGGTGGGGGGGTTGCGGTAATTATTCGGGAGGATCTAGATCCTAGGGAATCCACTGTTCCTCAGACGACCGGATGTGAGTCCCTGTTTGTTAAGTGTGGTTCCGGGGTTCAGATGGGCCTATTGATCACATATCTGGCTCCCTGCTATGTGACATCGGCCCTGCCTGAGCTCCTCGAGGTCATAGCCGGTCTGGCGGTTGAGACCCCCAGGCTGATGGTCATGGGGGATCTCAACCTGCCTTCGGCCGGTGGGGCCTCGGGGACTGCTCAGGAGTTCTTGGCTTCCATGACAGCCTTGGGCCTGACCCAATTAATTAAGGAACCCACGCATATTGGGGGTCACATTCTGGATCTGGTTTTTGTCTCTGGACAGTGGCAGGATGATCTAGGTGTTGGGGATGTTTCTGTTGAACCCTTGTCATGGTCAGATCATTCGCTCCTTAGGCTAGACTTCCAGGCCGCTCCTCCCCATCGCAGGGAGGCAGACCAAATACGTTGGTACCGCCCCAGGCGCCTGATGGATCCAGATAGGTTCCTGATGGAGCTTGGGCCATATCCCGACATTCGGACTCACGACTCGGTGGGGGACCTAGTCGCCACCTGGGAAAGGGTGGCGGCTGGGGCCCTGGACCGGGTCGTGCCCTTGCGGCCTCTGACCCGGCGCCGCTCTCGCTCAGCCCCCTGGTTTTCCGGGGAGCTGAGGGAGATGAAGCGCCGGAAAAGACGCCTGGAGAGTATTTGGAGGACTACTCGCTCCGGACCTGACCGAACACTTTTACGGTCTTTTATTAAGACCTATTTAGTGGCGATAAGGGTGGCAAGGCGTCTTTACTTTTCCACCCTTATTGCGTCCGCAGGAAACCGCCCGGCTGCCCTGTTTAGAGTGACCCGCTCCCTCTTAGAAGGGGGAGCGCGGGAGGACCTCTTGCAGGGACAGGCTGAGGATTTTTCACAGTTCCTGGTGGATAAAATCACTCAGATCCGGGATGGCTTGGACTCCGAATGGGCAGCTCTGGGTGGGGAATCGGGGGCGGAATTTGGAACAGTCATTTGGGACGAGTTTGATCCTGTGACCCCCGAGGACGTGGACAGGTTACTGCGGGGACTGAATGCGACCACATGTTTATTGGACCCGTGTCCCTCCTGGCTGGTGTTGGCCACCCGGGAGGTGACACGAGGTTGGTTCCAGGGCATTATTAACGCTTCCTTGAGTGAGGGATATCTACCCGCCGCCTTGAAAGAGGCGGTGGTGAGACCCCTCCTCAAGAAACCGTCCCTGGACCCAACTTTGTTATCTAATTATCGTCCTGTCTCCAACCTTCGTTTTATGGTGAAGGTTGTTGAGAGTGTGGTGGCACAACAGTTTCCCCAGCACCTGGATGAAGCTGTCTATTTGGATCCACGCCAATCGGGCTTCAGGCCCGGGCACAGCACAGAGACGGCGCTGGTCGCATTGGTGGATGATCTCTGGAGGGCCCGTGACAGGGGTTATTCCTCTGTCCTGGTCCTCCTAGATCTTTCGGCGGCTTTTGATACTGTCGACCACAGTATCCTATTGCAGCGGCTGGGGGGGTTGGGGGTGGGAGGCACCGTTATGCGGTGGTTCTCCTCCTTCCTCTCTGACCGCTCGCAATTTGTGTTGGCAGGGGGGCAGAGGTCGGCCCCGAGGCCCCTGGTTTGCGGGGTGCCTCAGGGGTCAGTGCTCTCGCTCCTCCTGTTCAACATATATATGAAGCCGCTAGGTGAGATCATCCGTGGCTTTGGGGTAGAGTTCCATCAGTACGCTGATGACACCCAGCTGTACATCTCTACCCCGGGCCACCCCGATGAAGCCGTCGAAGTGATGGCCCGATGCCTGGAGGCCGTGCGGTGTTGGATGGGGCGGAACAGGCTTCAGCTCAACCCATCTAAGACTGAGTGGCTGTGCTTCCCGGCACCCCGATACAGCCGGCTGGTTCCATCGCTGGCTGTGGGGGGGGAAATTCTTGCCCCCACAGAGAGGGCCCGCAATCTGGGTGTCCTCCTGGATGTACGGCTGTCATTGGAAGATCATGTGGCGGCCGTCGCCAGGGGGGCTTTTGGACAGGTCCGTAGGATCTACCAGTTGCGGCCCTTTCTGGATCGGGATGCGCTTCGCACGGTCACTTCCGCCCTGGTGATCTCCCGCCTAGACTATGCCAATGCTCTCTACATGGGGCTGCCCTTGAAGAGCATCCGGAGGCTCCAGTTGGTGCAGAATGCAGCCGCGAGGGTGGTAATGGGGGCACCTAGGGGCTCCCATGTTATGCCACTTCTACGCGCGCTGCATTGGCTCCCGGTGGCCCTCCGGGTGCGCTTCAAGGTCTTGGTCACTATCTTTAAAGTGCTCCATGGCTCGGGACCAGGTTACTTGCGAGACCGCCTCCTGCCACCATCGGCTTCCCACCGACCGGTACGCTCCCATAGAGTGGGCCTCCTCGGGGTGCCGCCGGCTGGACGGCTGGCGACCCCGAGGGCGCGGGCCTTCTCATTGGGAGCACCCCCTCTCTGGAATGAATTACCCCCGGAGGTAAGGGCCGCCCCCGATCTCATGGCCTGAGATGAAGCACAAAAGACTTGTAACCAACCAACACACTGTATGTAACTAGACGATGGCTTTATGTTTTGTTTGTCTATGTTTGTTTAAAATAAAAACAATAAAAACAATAAACACGTGGGAACTAAATTACATGAGGCCATATTCTTTGTTAACCCAATATCTTCAGGTTGGTCCTCAGACTTCCCGCTTCCTTATTCTCCAGAAGCCATCTTAAGTATCTGTATATGAGTATAAATAAAGGACATCAATAATGCCTTAAGTATTTATTTATTTTATTTGGTTTGTCAATTGCTTACAAGATAATAGGCATAAGTAAAAACATAGTTATGAATACATGGATACATACAAGAAAAATAAAAGAAACAATAGCACAGGGACGGTAGGCACGTTGGTGCGCTTATGCACGCCCCCTACAGGCCTCTTAGGAAAGGGGTGAGGTCAATAGTAGACAGTCTTAAGGTGAAAGTTTTTGGGATTTGGGGAAGAAACCACAGAGTCAATTCCAGACATTGACCACTCTGTTGCTGAAGTCATATTTCGTGCAATCAAGTTTGGTGTGATTAACTTTGAGTTTGTATCTATTGTTTGCTCTTGTGTTGTTATGGTTGAAGCTGAAGTATTCATTGACAGGTAGGACATTGCAATGTATGATTTTATATACTATACTTAGATCGGACCGAAGGCGGCGTAGTCCTAGGTTTTCTAGGTCTAGAATTTCGAGTCTGGTGGCATAAGGTATTCTACAACGAGTAGAGGAGTGGAGAACTCTTCTTGTGAAATATTTCTGGACTTTCTCAACTGTGTTAATATCAGATACGTAATGTGGGTTCCAGACTGATGAGCTGTATTCGAGTATTGGTCTAGCCAATGTTTTGTATGCTCTAGTTAGTAGTGTAATTAGTAGTGTAGTTAGTAGTGTAAAAGTAGTAGTTCCGTCTTGTAACAGGAACATCAATATTCCGTTTATGCTAAGCAATCTTTCATATTAAATAATTTTAAAATCTATTCTTTAAGAGTAAAATAATGTTACATCAAATTTAGTGTTGGGCCACTATCTGATTTATTCCAATATGCCCCTTAGAAGTCTTTGCTGAACACACTGTTTTGTTGGGAGAATAAAATCATTTCAAGATGAACAACAGAGGGCGCATGGTGTGATTCCATGCGGGGTTGGTGGCAGGTATGAATAGGGGTGTGGCAGCTTTCCTAAAGCCAGAAGTTTATGCAAGCAGCCTGTTCATGTACCCATGAATATTCATGTGAAAAATGTCATGTGCAAACCTGTTGTACACACATTGAGCCATTTCATCACTGCAATGTATATGATACAATTGTGAGGAACTTCCATAGCAAGGAAGATCAAACAGAAATGGTTAAATTGGTTATTTTATTCAAAGAGGAAAATACGTTTTCATCTGGATATCACTTCTGGAATTTGTGCTTGTGAAGAAAAAAAATGAAACTTTGACCTTGGTTTTGTTGATTAGAACAGGGCTCTCCAACCTTGGTCCACTTTAAGACTTGTGGACTTCAACTCCCAGAATTTCTCGTCCAGTCATGTTAGCTCAGGAATTCTGGGAGTTGAAGTCCACAAGTCTTAAAGTAGCTAAGATTGAAGACCCCGGATTAGAAAGATTTGGTGTTATAGGAATGGCTAATTATATATTAATGCAGGGGTCTTCAAACTAGATAGCTTTAAGACTTGTGGACTTCAACTCCCAGAATTCCTCATCCAGTCATGTTAGCTCAGGAATTCTGGGAGTTGAAGTCCACAAGTCTTAAACTTGCCAAGTTTGAAGACCCTTGTATTAATGTGTAAATGCACAACATTGAGGTTGGAGTGTGTTTATCTTGTACTGTGCTAAGAAGAGTTGGAAGTCAATGCCATTTTTTTCCTTTTTCTCTTTCCCTTTGTGTCTCACAACCCCTTTCCCCCCGCTGCCTTTCCTTCCTTTAATTTCGTATTTTGTCTTCTCTTCTTTGTATTTTATAGAATAAAAAATAAAACCTTAATAAAATTGTGAGGAACATCAAGGAATACAGGAAGAGTAGCTAAGTTCTGTTTATCCACCATCAAAGCACTTATTCATTATGGAAATCCTATTTTATTATTCTATCTCCAAAGCAGTCTAGCAGTTAAGACTTTTTTGAGAGGCATCGGCCTAAAACAACAATACATTTACAATATTGGAATCATGATCACCTAAAAGTAAACAGATGGTTCTTCCAGGTTACAGCTTCTGTGGCACTATTAAGTACTTTTTATCGCTATCTCTCCTGCAAGCATAGCAACATCTGCATAAACAGTTGAAGAGCACAGTTTAAGCATTCTCATTATTTAATTAATGTATTAAATAAATAAATCAATGAATGAATGAATGAATGAATGAATGAATGATTGAATAAATAAAGGAAATAAATGAAGCTCCAGCAAATAAATGGAACAACAATAACGGGCTCTAACTTTTTTCTGAAACGCCAGAAAAGACATATTTGGAGAGCAAAGATGGTTTATTTTGATTTGTTTTTTGTTTTCCTTTCAAGCCTTCTAGAGGAAATCTCCAATGATTGGTTTATAGAACTTTACATATGATATGCTTGTCCCTTTTATTGTCTAAATATAAATATCACTATCAATCATGAGAACGTTGGACTATAATTCCATTTCATGCCAACACCAACCTCACACTGTAGCTCCCTCTTTCTTTGCTTAGCCAGTTCCATGAGCAATGGCCAACCTGCATATTACAAACCAAATTAGGAAGAGCTTCAAGGCAAAAGTCATGGAAATAAAGCATATTGAAAGTCCAACTCTCAATGTATTAGGATAGCAACAAGCTGGGTAAGGCTGGGAGATGGCTTTTGTCAATAGTATCCAAACTGTGGAATTTGAGTCTGATTGGCAACAAAAACAGGCACCCTAATTGCTGATCAAAATGGGTCAAGCATCCCGTTGACAGAAATATTTGCCGATCTTGACTCATAGAGTCACGGAGTCAAGATTCTCCACTCATCCTTACGTTGCACAACAGCTTGAATGATTTACATAACAACCATGGCAAAAATAAAGGTTATGAAATTGGGCATGACTCACTTAACACCCACTTTGCTTAGCCACAAAAACTCTGGGCCCAGTTGTGGTCATAAGTTGAGGACTACTTGTACAAAAAGGCCATAAAATGTGAACTTGTTAACAGAGCTTTGAAGACTATCCAATTTCATCTCATCTCTGCCAGAAATATCAAGAACTCCCAAAAATATTATTACCAGGTGCTTTGAGTTAGTTCTTTTTTTTTTTTCTGAAGACCTGATAGGATGGAAGTAAGCAACTTTAAACTATGCAAACTTTATGATGATTAATTGGTGAAATATTTGCCCAAGCTCCCTTCTGCCCCTTCTTTGCTGCAAGTTTTGCTCTTCATCTTTCATTAAAAAACAACTAATGAGACCTCTAAGAGGCCGTAACGTTGGATATTCCCATGGTTGGAATGTCAGTTGCCTGGACCAATTGCCTGAATAAGGGCCCCTGGCAATACATTAATCTGACCTTGAAGTGGAATCTCACTTGCTGAAAACATGTGTGTGTGCGTGTTTCTCTCTCTCTCTCTCTCTGTGTATAGAAGGAAGGGAAGGAAGGAAGAAGTAATCCACCCAGATCAGTAAACTAAACAGAATATAAACCATAGTCTCTAGTCAGTATGTTGCCTCAATAATTTATTGTCCAGAGGGTACAATAACTATCAATAATTCATTGGCAATAATGCTCTACAACCTCAAACTGACAAGTTTGCTATTTTGAACGTGAAGCAGTCTTTTTGGAGTGTCAGATCTTAATAGTCTGATTCAGAAACAGACAGAGGAGACACAGATGGACCTTAGAAGCACAAAGTCTGGCTTGCAACTTCATTACAATGCAGAGGGGACAAGTCATGCCCACCACATGGGTAAATGATTTATCATTTTAACCAGTGGTGGGATTCACATTTTTTTACTACTGGTTCTATGGGTGTGGCTTGGTGGGTGTAGCTTGATGGGCATGGCAGGGGAAGAATACTATAAAATCTCCATTCCCTCCCCACCGACTAACCTGCTTTCCAGCTCTGTTCTCCTCTGCAGTGCAACCAAAGAAGACCCAGCCGATCAGCTGGGACTTGGGAGGCAGAGAATAGATGAGGGCGGGACCAGTCAGAGGTGGTATTTGCCGGTTCTCCGAACTACTCAAAATTTCCACTACTGGTTCTTCAGAACTGGTCAGAACCTGCTGAATACCACCTCTGATTTTAATGTATTTAATGAAGTTGGGGAGGGTTCTACATGCCTTATCATCAAGAAATGTTCCCATGATTGTTACTAAAACAAATGAGATGCTACCTCTCAATATATGCCTTCTTGTCTTCAAGGAGGAGCATGCAATGTTCTGGTGAGCTTGAGAGCTGTCCTGGTGGTGATGCATTTTACTAGAAGGGTCATCCACATTAGATGAGCCAGTGTATCCACCAACCCATTCAGTAGGGTGAGAAAAGAAAAAAGGAAATCTGTACCATAATACTGGCTGCCCAGATCAACAAGGACCGCATCGGATGTTTTCATGAGTTCCTGCATATCTGTTGACAAGTAGGCAATAGGACTGAGGCGATATAGCTGGGCAATCAGGACACAGTGGGATTGCTTGAAGAAAAATAACCATAGACATGACAAAAACAGTGTTTGAAAATTGTACTATCATGGCCTGCTATTGTAAATTGGAACCAACATAGCAGGACTACTTAAAGCGAATGTTTGAACACTGGAAAACAATTTATCCAGTCTCAAATATCACTGAACAATAATAAGCAAACCAAATAGCATTCATTATTAGAAATAAAAAAAAATTAGTGATGCAAAACTAATAGATATTCATAAAAATTGTGGAAGTGGAAAATCCAAAACCAACAGTAGAGCAGTAGAAGAAACTCAGTTAACATCATTTGGAAACAGAAAGAAAACAGCTGGTATGAACTACAGAAATGGTAACTTAGAAGAAGTAACAACAACAGAGTTAGTACCAATACCAGTACTGAAACAAACTATGAACGGAATAACACCCACACCCACATATTCAACAAGAAGAATTAAAAGAGAAAACTGCAGTCTGTGCAGTAGAAAAACAAAGATTGCAGGTATTGAAAGTGTAATGCCCCAAAACGATCTGGCATCTATAATAAAAAATATGAATGAGGCAATTTGCAAAGATTAAAATAACATCTATGGAATAGATCAATCGGCTTATCTGTAGTATAGCAGTGGTGATTACAGAAGAACTGGGTATTAAAATTACAAAAGCAAAATCATATTCAGTCCCAAAATGGAAGATCAGGCTGAAGGCCAAGCTACAGAAATTAAGATCAGGTGTGAGTAATTTACAGAACATGAAAGAGCAAATATGGAAGAATGTAAGGAGCCTAATAAAAAAAAAAATTGGCTTAGCACAATTGAAAAACTTTGGAAATCATAAAATAACAAATCATCTCAATAGCTGGGGAAATTGAATGCTATGAGGCACGAATTATCCAATTCAACCAAAATCAGCTATTTCAATCAGACCAGAGGCAAGTCTACCAAAGTATAAAAGGTGATAGAAATTCTGAAAATGGAAAATCAAACAAAAATAATTCAAGAATCTACAACTTCTATCGGCTCAAATGGCTTTTTATTGCATGTCAAGAGACCAAAGAGAAAATCAGGCCTTGACAAGGTCTACATTTTTTTTTTTTACCATTGCTATCAAACTGGTAACTCTAAACAGACCATAGAAATTATGATACACCCAGGGGGTGAGGGAAAGCCAGGATCAAGGGTGACAATGAATGATGTGCCTCAGAGTCGGCTACACCCAGGCAGTGCTGGACATGTTAACTCCAGGCATGGGATTCAACTTTTTTAATAACCGGTTCTGTGAGCGTGGCTTAGTTGGTGGGCATAGTTTGGTGATCATGTGACTGGGTGGACATGGCTTGGTGGTCATGTTACTGGCTGGGTGTGGCCAATTCAATATTACTCACATCGAGGCACGCATCTCCTCGCCTGGCCTCTCATGACTGTGGGGATGCTGCAACAGTCGTAAGTGTGAAAAATAATCATAAGTCACTTTTTTCAGTGCCACTGTAACTTTGAATGGTCACTCCACACAAGCAAAGTACCAGCAAAGGAGAGGGAAAAAACTACAGAGAAGTTCCTGAGACCGGAAGTCTAGGCCTGCCAAGAATGTAATAAGGGTTAACGGAGAGGCAATTTCTGTAAGCAATACCAGAATGTTTCCTTCCTGCCTTCCTTACAGGATTAGGCCAGTAATTCCTTCTAACAACCGATTCTCCGAACTGCTTAGAATGTTAACAACTGGTTCTTGCAAATAGGTGCAAACTGGTAGAATCCCACTCCTGGTTAACTCCCAATAAGTCCTTTTGAAGTTTTGGAAGTTTGGCTCAAGACTCATGATTTAATTGGGTAACTGCCGGAATCCTGACACAAACTATGAAACAAGCAGAAAACAACCCTCATGATTTGTCTCACCATCCAAATGCTAGGAGGTACTCGGGGTGCCATTGAAAGGAAATGAATGGGTTGTACATCTCCTGGACCCCTCTTTTTGCTTGTGTTGGAGGGTTGGTGGGCTACTTTCAATGGCTGTATTGAAAGGGATAAATTCTATTAAAAAATAGCTGCTCTAACCGGTGAATGTGATAAGGTGAAGTCTCTTTCAAGTCAAGCTCAACATAGTAATTTAATAAACATATCTATATAGTGGATTTGATGAGATATAAAGCTCAGAGCAAAAGAGAAAATGTTCATACTAGTCTTTACTAAACCCTAAGCTGCCCAGGAATACCCACAAGTTTTGGTTAAAAAAAAATCAAGGAAGCAACTATGATGGTACAGTTAAAGCTCTGCCTGGTTTTTGAACCACATATAAAAAAGTGATACATCTTGGATCAGGATCTCCAAACTTGGCCACTTTAAGACTTGTGGAGTTGAAATCAACAAGTCTTAAAGTGGCCAAGTTTGGGGACCTCTGTCATGGATCACATCTTCTTGGTTGCCATCTTGACTTTTTTTCTAACCATACCCAATATTCATACCTGCCAGAATCAACTCCCTTTACATCCCAGTAAAGTAGGCTGATATTCTGTATATTTAATTTGGACTTGTACCTACAACTCATTACAGCATATAAAAAGTAGTTCATTGACTCATTGAATTAGTCTGCAACCTTAAACACTCAAAGTCATTTGGACCCGTTTCCTCACAGAAAAGAAAACACCGGAAGCCAATAATTTACAATCGGTGTGACTGGGTGGGCGTGGCCAACTCGACGTCACTCATTCCCACCCAGCAACCTCCTGCTCTGGAATATGGAGCGAGTCTCCATCCCCTGCCATCACCCTTACCTTGTCAGGTCAGGTGAGGAGTGACGGGGAGGGGAGGGGCCAGCCAGTGGTGGGATCAGCTGACAGAGGGCCGAAAGAGCCGCATGTGGCTCCAGAGCCACAGGTTATAAACCCCTGAATTAGACCATCCCGCAAATGACAATTAAAACCAGTTTTACAGGTTATCACCAGAGACAGGCTCCGTTGGTGATGTAGGGCCAGATTCAAGGATACTTAACTATATTGCAGGAATCCTCCAACCTCTGGCCAATGGCCTACTGGTGGGCCTTCAAATGTTTGCAACTGGGCCGCAAAAACAGCGGGCAAGGCGTGTATCCCCACTTGTGCAAGGAGTGGGTGAGCTGATGCATGCACGCTCCATTTGTGTGAATGGTGAGCGTGCGTGTATGCCGCTCACTGAAATGGAGCTCTGTACGGGCATGTGCTTGCCAGCCGCGTGTGCAAAGAACTATACCCAGTGGTGGGATTCAAATTTTTTTACTACCGGTTCTGTGGGCGTGGCTTGGTGGGCGTGGCAGGGGAAGGATACTGCAAAATCTCCAGTCAGAGGTGATACTTACCAGTTCTCCAAACTACTCAAAATTTCCGCTACCGGTTCTCCAGAACTGGTCAGAACCTGCTGAATACCACCTCTACCTCTACCCCACCCCCACCAGTCTACAAAGTTGAAAAGGTTGGAGAAACTCTGCTATATTTGTCCCTATTATTCCACGGTTTCAACCAGTTACTGAATAGAGGATTAATCAATTATAACCAATGTTTGCTTTAGAAACGTATTTTAATTAGTGCAGTTTTAAGTTAAGAGCCCCTTCAGTGTTTTTTTCAGCTTTTGTTCCAATATTTGATTAGAAAGGAGGAAGGAAAAATGATAAATTAAAACAAAATTATCCAATATAGAGAAGTAAGAGGTAATTACTTCATTGGTTTTGACATATACTCTCATTTCCATATTTTACTAAACCAGCGTCCAATAGAACCGCTTCAAACTCTTCCTTAGTTTATAAAGTCCAGATGATTCAGAAGACTGATTAAGACTACTGACACTTATGACAAAACATTTCCCTTTTCTAATTGCATATTAGTCTGAACATGGACTTGGCAAGTCATCACAATGGCTTTTTTTTTTCTATTTTAGCAAATAATTATCTCGCTGTAATCACCTTTACAGCAGCACAACAGTACATAGTTTTTCAGATCAGTGAACTAATCAGGCAAGGTTTCCTAATTCTTTTGGAATTAGAGCTTGGTGAAGGTGGAGAGTCTGGGGAATATTGTAGTCTGATGAATAACTTTGCTTCCCATTGGGAGACTGGCTTTGGAAAAACGCCTCTAACATTTTCCAAACAAAAGGAATTAGAGGAGATAACACAGGTAGTCCTCCACTTACGACTGCAATGGAGCCCAAAATTTCGATTGTCAAGGGAGACATTTGTTAAGTGAGTTTTGCCCCCATTGTATGACCTTTCTCGCCTAAGTTGTTCAATGAATCACTGTCGTTGATAAGTTAGTAACCCAGTTGTTAAGTGAACCTGGCTTCCCCATTGACTTTGCTTATCAGAAGGTCATACAAGGTAACTACATGACTCTGGGACACTGCAACCATCATAAATAAGAACCAGTTGCCAAGCATCTGAATTCTGATCACAGGATCATGGTGATGCTACAAAAGTTGTAACTGTGAAAAATGGTCATAAGTTTCATTGCCATTCTAAAATGGTCATAAGTTTCATTGCCATTCTAACTTTGAACAGTCACTAAAACGAACTGTTATTAAGTTGAGGACTATCTGTAGTATAGAGGCCTTCTCTAGGTATCTATGGAAGAAGGGTGAATACTCTTCAGTCTCTCTCTCTCTCACACACACACATACACACACACACAAGTACACCAGAGGTGGTATTCAGCAGGTTCTGACCAGTTCTGGAGAACCAGTAGCGGAAATTTTAAGTAGTTTAGAGAACTGGCAAATACCGCCCCTGACTGGCCCCACCCTCATCTATTCTCCGCCTCCTGAGTCCCATCTGATTGGCTGGGTCTTCTTTTGTTGTCCTGCACAGGAGAATGGAGCTGGAAAGCAGGTTGGTGGGGTGGGGAGGGAATGGGAATTTTGCAGTATCCTTCCCCTGCCACGCCCACCAAGCCACGCCCACCAAGCCACACCACGCCCATCAAGTCATGCCCACAGAACCGGTACTAAAAATTGTTGAATCCCACCACTGCTATACACACACACACACATACACACACACAAACAGAGGCACACACGTCTGTTTGTCTTTCTGTCTGTCTCAAGTTGGCCTGTAGTTCAACTGCTTTAGCTGTTTTACGTGTTGATATGAAAAAATCTGCATTGCCTAAACTTGATTTTGAACACATCTTTTGCTAGTGTTTCTCCAACTTATTCCTTCTGGAATGCAGGTGTGTGTGTCTTGTTTAATAATGTTCAGGAAAAACAGTTTTATCTGCCTGGGGAATTTCATGCAGCTCCATCAAGTGTGGCTGGTGACATCTTTGTAGTCATGATTTATGATGACACAAGAATGCCAGTGTGGCATTAGAGCTCCATAATGTAAATTCCTTCTTTTTTTAGTCTCTCAAATCTAATTAATAGGTTTATGTCAATAGGGAAACAGGATGAGCTTTAAAGAGACAGGAGAGAAAGAGACAAGAGAAAAGAACAACCTGTGAGCTGGGGGCACATAGTGTCTCCAGGTGAACACAAAAGGAAATATCTCTTCAGTCTGGAATTGTTGCCAATTATCATCCTGTCACTGATTCAAGCTTCCTTCCCTCCCTCCCTTGCATTCTCCTTTCCTCCCTCCATCCCAGAAAAAGGCAATTTGGAGGATGGTAGGGAAATGATGTCACAGTGCCTGCAAATTCCACTTTCCGTAATCCTTATGAAATTTGGCTTTCGGGAAAAAATAAATAAACAAGGAAACCAAAATAGATACAGAGTGAATGGCGCTTTGGGTCAAGCTGGCCTCTCGATAATTATTGATTGATTGATCCTAGTTGTATACAGGGGTGGGCTTCAAAAATTTCAGCAACCGGTTCTCTGCCTGGTTGCTGGATGGCCATGGCCATGTGGGCGTGGCCTAGTCAGCCTCCTGCATCACCGGGGAGGGGGGGCGTTTTTGCTCTCCCCAGGCTCTGGAGTCTTTCCCCAAGCCTCTGGGAGGGCAAAAATGGCCTCTACAGTCTCCGGAGTCCCTCCAGAGGAAGTTCCTTCTGGAACTTCCAGAGATCCATTTTTTTGCCCTCCTCTGGTTCCGGAGCTTCTTAGAGGGCAAAAACGGCCTCTCCCGAGCTCTGGAGGCCCTCTGAAGGCCAGAAACAAGCCTATTTCTGGCCTTCTGGAGCCTCCGGGAGGCCCATTTTTCATCCACCCTGAGCCTCAGCATGGGCCCTGTACTGGCATCCGAAATGGGCCATGTGGGGATTCCTGGGAGGGGAGGGGTGGGTGGGGCCAGCCAGGGGTGGGATTTTCGGTTCACCGAACTCTGCAGAATCTTAAGTAGAGGACCACCTGAATCAGTGCAAACCCGCAGCAGCTCACGCCTGGTTGTATATTGCTGGAACATTACAGACCTATGCTGGTTTACAGAAATAAAAGCATCCTTAACTGTTAAACAATCCATGGAAAAAATTAATTAAAAAAAACAACAGCCAATAACTACCCAAAGTGACAACAATCCAAGGATAAAATATAATGAGAGTGATCGCTAAAGCAAAAGCAAGACATTGTAGGAAAAACCAATATTTACTGTTGCAAACAGTTGCTGGGGTGCATCCACAGTTTCATTGTACTTGTACAATGACAATAAAGTTGTTGTTGTTGTTGTTGTTGTTGTTGTTGTTGTTCTTCTTCTTCTTCTTCTTCTTCTTCTTCTTCTTCTTCTTCTTCTTCTTCTTCTTCTTCTTCTTCTTCTTCTTCTTCTTCTTCGCTCTCTCTATTTAAGTCAACGTAAGTGACATAAAATCTAAAGATGGTAATGTCAGGGTTCCAAATAACATACTCACAGCAGACAAAACTCCAAGACAGGTAGATTCCTCAAAGAATAGTTTTAATGGATATGTCATATTGGCACAGGCTGGTGAAAACTGACTCTGAAGGTTCCCATGGTTTTCACCTAATTAAAAGTAAAAGTTTGTCAATTTCTCAAAACAATCAGTCACATGGTCCAATCATGGCACTGTCTGATTGCCTGGTGACATCACTCCTTCTTCCGACCAAGTGTGAGAATGACCTTGGTTCCCAAGAGAAAGTATTTTGTTTTGGCTACAAAACCCCAGCTATCTCTAATTCCCCCTCATTTCCCTCAGCTCCAGTGTGGCAACATTGAAGCTCCAAGATGGCTCCGGTCAGGTCAGGCTTCAGGGTTGACAGGTAATAGCAAACTACACATAGTTCTCAAGTTGCAACCATTTGTTTTGTGGCCGTTCAAAGTTCCAATGGCATTGAAAAAAGTGACTTATGACTGTTTTTTTACACTTATGACTATTGCAGCATCCCCACAGTCACATGATCAAAATTGGACTCTTGGCAACTGGCATGCATGTATGATGGTTGCAATGTCCAAGGGTCATGTGATCTCCTTTGGCTACCTTCTGACAAGCAAAGTCAATGGGGAAGCCAGATTCACTTAAGAACCACATTATTAACTTAACAATTGCAGTGATTCACATAACAACTGTGGCAAGAAAGGTCATAAATTGGGGCCAAACTCACTTAACAACTGTCTTGCTTAGCAATTTTGGGAACAATTATGGTTGTAAGTCATGGTCTACCTGTATTTGACCTCATACTCTTCAGGAAAGTCTTAATTGTAATGGCTTCTGAAGAGTGCTGATTATAAGATGTAGTAGACCTTAGAGACCTTAGTAGTTGAAGTGTACTAAATGTTTGATTCTAAGGTGAAGGTATTTCAGAAGGTTGTAGCAACAATTGAGAACTAGCACCTCCTAGTTTCCTAGCTTCTTGTTCTATTCTTCTCTGAGACAATAATAGTGGGGGCTTGGCAGATGACTAGGAACAGGAAATTTCTGATCCAACTCTCCATCATGGATATTTGCTAAATATCTTTAGATGAATCACTGTTCTCTAATCTATTTAAATTGAGCACAGTAATTTTGCTTTGCTCACAGGCTTTAAATATATATATGAAAACAGGCTGGATAAAAATCTGAAAATGGAGGTGAACTTAGTGATAAGAAGGACAAGCACTGAATAAATACAATACTGAACTGGATTTATTCTAGGAAAAAAAACCAAACAGGTCCACCCTGGATTACAATTCTTGACTTTGCTAGTAAATTGATCAGCTACTACTCTTCAGTTAAGTGCTTAAGATGGACTACTATAGCTTCCGGAAAGGGCATTAAAACATATTTGCCTTAAAATAAAATAGATGGAGTGAGAAGAAGAAAAGAGAGCTGCTAAAACCTTAGGGCATGTGTCATTTATCATAAATTGGCTAAAGAAAAGAAATCAAATAACTAAGGTGACCATCTTTTTTACAATGAGAAGGGGGACACTAATAAATTGAAGAAAAAAAACAAAGCCACTTGCGTGCGGTGCACTCTCTCAAAACAATTCTCCTGTGCGGAGCGCATGCGCCTCATAATCGCGTCTCGCCTCACTGTACCGAGCCTTGTCGAATCGTCACGTCAAATACAAATACGTCACATCACACACAACGGATCGGATCATCATTGATCAAATATGGAGATTTACAGATTAGTCTTCAAATATCAAAAAGGAGGACCTGTAGGAGGACACTTTTCGAGGGAGGACAGTCCTCCCTAAAGGAGAATGATTGGTCACCTTAAAATAACAACACCACACCTCAGTGGTCCTTTTAGGGAGAGACTTGATGAGTCTAGGAAATCCCCATTTAAAAAATAGCAGGCCTCTAGATTAGGGATGTCAAACTCAAGGCCTGGCGGTGGTGGATCTGGCCTGTGGGGTACGTAGATCTGGCCTGTAGAGTACTTAGATCTGGCCCATGGGGCCATCCTGGAAACAGTGAAAGACCAGCCTGTGCTGCTTCTGCCAGCGAAAACAGGCTCCCGAGCTCCATTTTTGGCTGTCGCGGTCTCCTGGAACCTTCTGCCAGTGAAAACCGAGCTCAAGAGGGCTCCTGAGCTCCATTTTCACCAGCTGAGGATTGCAGGAAGCTGTGACATTTGAAAATGGAGCTCGGGAGCCTGTTCGCTGGCAGAGCACTGGGGCTGCCACAGACGTCCCGACAGAAGTGATGTTGAGTTGGCCATGTCCACCCTGGCTACTCCCACCCTGGCCAAACACAACCCTGATGTGGCCCTCACTGAAACCGAGTTTGACACCCCTGCTGTAGATCACTTGAAAACGATTCCCCTGGAAATTAAGCAGTGACCTATTATAAGAGGGCTGTGTGAACGCCGCCTAAATGTGTCTTTAATGCAACAAAGTCTATTTTTGTCACGGTTAGAGACCTCCCTGAGCTTTCATGTATTTCCCAGCACTTGTTATCGTCTGCCTGAACCATCTATCACACATCCTCTGATCTTGTAAAATTTGCCCTTAGAAGGTTACCTAATATGTCTTCCTGATGAAGAATGCTTGCCTTGCACTGTGTATATAAGGCCTATCTCATCGGCACACTATCTGTGCTGATTTATACCCTTCTGCGTGGTGTATTTCATATCTCCAGACATCCTGTGCTGACATTCTAACCATCACTGTTAGCAGATGGGCCTTGCTCTCCTGAAACCTTTGGAATGCTTGCCAGTGATGTCACACCTGTGGCCACATACCCTCCCAGGCCTCTTTAGGAAAAGATCAAAAGTTTTTTGACGATGAGTGAGGGATGATGTCCTGGGCAGCATTTCAACACTTTTTCTTTTTTTCCCAAGCTATTTGAACAAGAGGACAGTGTGCAAAATGGGGAAGGAGTGCCTTATTGTGAAGCATGAATTAAGCAGGGGAATGATCACTGATTTCTGTTCCACTAAATAGAGACAGAACCAAATCCAAGAGGCCTAAGACCAATCACTGTCCATGGAGGTTCTCAATCAACCAGGTCATGGTTGTCCCAAAGGTGCTTTTCAAAAGGCAACTGGACTTTCTATTTTTTCCCCCTCCTCTTGAAGATGTTTGGCTTCTCATCCAAAAAGCTTCTTCAGTTCTTCATCTTCAAGAAAAGAAAAACCAAGAAAGTCCAATTGCCTTTTGAAAGGCATCTTTGAAGACCAAGGAGTTTAGAGCAGTGGTGTCAAACATGATTTCATTGAGGGCCGCATCAGGGTTGTGTTTGACCTTGGGGGACTTGGGTGGGTGTGGCCAGCTCGATGTCACTCATGTCGGGGTGGCCCAAGTGCTCTGTCATGAATACAGGCTCCTGAGCTCCGTTTTCAGCTGTGATGGCTTTCTGCAACCCTCTGCCAGAGAAACTGCCCCATGCAGCCCTCCCAAGCACTTTTTTGGGGCTGTAATCAGGAGTGGGTTTCTACTGGTTCTGTCCACCTCTGCAGAACTGGTAGCTCTGAGGAGCAGCAGACATAGAACCGGTTCTATGTCTGCTGATGTTTTTTGCCCACCTGCCCACGTGGGCTCTTACCTGAACTTTATTTCCTGATTTTTTTTAACTTCAGCTGTCGTGCGAGGCACAGCTGCAGTTTAAAAAGCAGGAAAAGAGGGCTGTTTCAAAGGCTGCTTCTCTGCACGCAGCATGCTGATGATGATTTACATGCCTGGCAGCGTGAAGGGAAGCACATCGTAAATCACCGAACCTCATAAATGACCAAACTAGTAGTTAACCCTGTCGGATCCCACCCGTGACTGTAATGGCCTCCTGCAACCCTCTGCCAGTGAAAACGGAGCTTGGGATGGCAGCATACAGACCTCCCAAGCCAGTGATGGGATTCAAAAAGTTTTACCACTGGTTTGGTGAGCGTGGCTTAGTGGGCATTCTTTGTGCACGTGCACACACTTTTCATGCACGTGCATGCCAAACATGCACTTTGCGCAGGCGCAGGGGCATTCCAACTCACCTCCTGCAAGCCTGCACTCTCCCAGTTGCTTCAGCAGCTGCCGCGCGGCACTCTGCTGTGCCGCGCAAAGCAGCTGCACTTCAAAAGCAGAGGATAAAGGTGAGTATGGGAGCCCAAGCTGGTGGGCGGGCCCAAAAGCAAAGCAGAGGAGAGAATCGGTTCGTTCTCCGCTGCTCATCGCTGCTACTGGCTCGGCAGAACCAGGCTGAACCGGTAGAATGTCACCACTGTCCTAAGCTCTGTTTTTGTTGGCAGAGGCACTGCAGGCCACTCCTTCACTGTTTCCAGAGTGACCCCATGGGCCAGATCTAAACACACCATGGCCCAAATCTGGGCCCTGGGCCTTGAGTTTGACACCCCAGGTCTAAAGGTTGGGGTAGGTATCTCTGAATGCAAACTCTATGAGAAAGTTGGGGAAGAATGTAATCGTAATAATTCTAGACTTCATAAGATGAGAAATTGACTGCAGATAAATTGTTGTAATAAAAGGGCACTCTTCTGAGGGATCTAAGAGAGCCACCCATGAAGTTGCAACAGACTGAAAAATAATAAATGCGTAAAATAATTGTAGATTATAGACATTTCTGTGCCTACATTTTTGACTTATGGGAAAGCTAATTCATCTGCTTTTTTTAAAATTTGCAAAATGAAAATACATAGACTAGAAAGAGGAAGGTTAAAAAAAAAAGAAAACTAAAGAAACGGGAAAAGTGAACATAAAGAAAAGAAAAAAGAAAAACAGTAAAACATAAAGGAATCTATTTGTAAGGAACTGGGACCAGTGGTGGGATTCTACCAGTTCACACCTATTTGCTAGAACCCAGTTGTTAACATTCTAAGCAGTTCGGAGAACCAGTTGTTAGAAGAAATTACTGGCCTAATCCTGTAAGGAAGGCAGGAAGGAAACATTCTGGTGTTGCTTACAGAAACTGCCTTTCCATTAACCCTTATTACATTCTTGGCTGGACTAGACTTCCTGTCTCTGGAACTTTTCTGGAGTTTTTTTCTCCTCCTTTGCTGGTACTTTGCTTGTGTGGAGTGACCATTCAAAGTTACAATGGCACTGAAAAAAGTGACTTGTAACTATTTTTCACACTTATGACTGTTGTAGCATCCCCTCAGTCACAAGAGGCTAGGCGAGGAGATCCGTGCCTTGATGTGAGTGATGTTGAATTGGCCACGCCCAGCCAGTCACATGAACACCAAGCCACACCCACCAACTAAGCCACGCCCACAGAACCGGTTGTTAAAAAATTGGAATCCCACCCCTGAATTAGCCCCTAAAAGTTGTCAAACAGGTCTGTGTGAGTGTGATATATTTTAAATAAATTGTACATAGGAGACATAGCAATCATTCAATATAGTCACTATAATCAATAGTCCACTGATGAATACAGATCTTGATAGTCTAAAGCTTGGCAACCTTAAGGCTTGTGGACTTCAACTCCCAGAATTCTCCAGTCAACAGGTTCTGACCAGTTCTGGAGAACCGGTAGCAGAAATTTTGAGTGATTTCGAGAACCGGCAAATACCACTTCTGATTGGAGATTTTACAGTATCCTTCCCCTGCCACGCCCACCAACCCACGCCCACAGAACCAGTAGTAAAAAAATTTGAATCCCACCACTGGTGGCATGAAAATACCAGACAAATTATGTCTTTTTTACTTATTTACTTTTTTCCGGTCAGATACTGAAGTACTGAGTTACATCATTTGTAGGATAACATAATTAAGTGCATGTTGTACTTATGTCTACTTGTGGTTTGTAATGTTGAGCAAGAACTATAGTATTTATGGAGATATTTATATGTGGAATTATTTTATTGTAAACTGGAATGTACCTTTGAAATTGGACCTGCTTATCATCTGCTCCCTTTTCTTACAAAATTCAAAGTCTCTCATGAGACTTTTTAGTTCTACATTTTGGCAGCAACTTTTGCATTTATCTCAGCAAGCAGGAACTGTGGAATGGTATTTCAAGAAAACAATGTAGTGGTTTTTCCAAATTTGCCTCCACAAACAGCACAAAGTAGAAGTTATTCAGTAGATATTATTTGTCAGCCAAATAAAAGGTTTTTTTCTGGTAATTATTATTTATATGATTTCTTCTAGCTTATCTCAATTATGGTGGCCACAACCAAGCAATATAAACTCCACAATGCTTTTAGCTATGCAAAAATATTTACAGCGTCTTTTATTATTTGGTAAAATGTAAAAGGCCTTAAACATACTTTCAAGAGAAGCTGATACTGAATTTAGCAATTTAAAATTTACAGACTTTTGTTTTTTTTACAAGAAATTCCTTTCCACAAAATAAGATTTTTGGGAGGTTTAGGCAATAGGTTGGTCATCTATCAATATGTTCCATATCTAATGTATGTACATATGTATGGAAAAATTGGGTTTTACTTGTGATTAAACTCTTAAGTATCTCATAATAGCTACCTTAAAGAAAGAGGGGCAAGATTGGAAAGTGTAGATACAAATACATAAACTGTTTATTTCAGTTTAATGTTAATATAAATCAATGGTTGTATCCCCATGAGCTTTTAAAGGTGAAGGTTAAGGTTCCCCTGCACCTAACAGCTAGTTGTTTCCAGCTCTAGGGGGTGGTGCTCATCTCCGTTACAAAGCCAAAGAGCCAGCACTGTCCGAAGACGACTCCGTGGTCGCGTGGCCGACATGACTAAATGCCGAAGGTGCACGGAACGCTGTTACCTTCCCACCAAAATGGTCCTTATTTTTCTACTTGCATTTTCACATGCTTTCGAACTGCTAGGTTGGCAGAAGCTGGGACAAATAACGGGAGCTCACTCCGTTACTTGGTGCTAGGGATTTGAACCGCCGAACTGCCAACCTTTCTGATTGACAAGCTCAGTGTCTTAGCCACTGAGTTACTGCGTCCCTAATGAGCTTTTAGGAAATGATAAATCTGAGAGAGATGAGCAGTTCCAAAATGTGATAAATAAAAATAAATAAATGCTATAACATTTTACTTCAAGATTGGTATGTGTACTTAAGGTATTTCAAGTACCCTTGTGGCCAGTTAATTTAGAATTTGCTGGTTGGATGTCAAAGAGGGTGTATGCCAGAAAAGATGCCAGGATAATTATAATTAATAATAAAAGTTTGTTAATGAAAATCCAGTACTTATAACTTCAGTGATTTCTTCCCCAGCTCCCCCAGTGAGCCAAAACAATAGAAAGGAAGTTGCTTGGAAATGATTTACAATGGGGTTGCTTTCATTGGGCATGTTTTATAGCCTTTCAACCTCTCTTCTCACTATGGTGTTGCTCAATTTAGTCATCAGCAAGGGAAAGTTACAAAGAGGATTGTATTCCTAAAACCTAGGCAATGGGTCTCTAGCTAAGTCAAAAATAGGAAGTAATTATCTAAGTGGGGTTAGACTAGGATGTTTATTATCTCGTAACTTGAAAGAGTAAACAGGAAGAGCTTCTGTGTGTATGCAGCTTCTCTTCCAGATGTTAATTGAAAATTCAGGTCAATCACAGGACAACGTTGACATATTATTAAAGTTTTAATGGGCAGAAGGAACACCTTTCTTTCTCTTAATTGTGGCTGCTACACAATGATGGGGTTTTAACTTTCTTGACTTTCACCCTTGTTACTGGATTTGTTTCTTTATCAGGTTCAGCGCAATATGGGCACACTTCTAAAGTTTTTATGTGACTCTACTATCATGGCATACATTTTGTCCTTTCTAAAATTATAATTCTATTATATACAAGACATGTTTGGAATTATAATTTGGATCTTATTCACAGGGCAAACATAAAACTCTCAATAATTCCAGTTTGAACTCCAGTTTTTTTTAATTTGTGGGGAAATTATTTGCTAATAAGGCTATTAATACTTTAGGTTAACATATTGCTAATCAATTTTTTAAATCATTTGAGTTATTACAAGTAGAATTTAAATTGCAGGTTGTCAGTTTATACAGTTGTAACCATTGAATAAGTTCACCATTTAGTCTAGTTGTGTCATTCCTTTATTTTTTCATCGAATGTATAATACTGCCAAATCTTGAAAAGCCAATATACTAAAATACAACATGTTCTGCAATAAATAACACAATACAATGCACAGCAATAGCAACCATTAATGTAATAATTAATAATATATAAATAACATCCAAGTAAAGACAGAAAATTGTCTTCTCAAAAGACCTCCCAAAAAGTTTGATCTCCAGAAGACCACCATAAAAGGGTCCAGTCTGAATTTCTAGAGATGTTTCCCAACCATAGCAATTTTATGATGTGTAGACTTCAACTTTCAAAATTCCCCCGCCAGCGTGTTGTAGAGGTTGAGAAAGATTGCTGTAGAGGAAGGCTGTTTCATAATTTATGCTTTCAGATTTCAGTCTCCCATTCACTCATGGAAACTGAATATCAGCCATCTTTCAGCTGTAGTATCTCCTTGGATGGGTAAAATCAGTTTGGAGTAGATAGTCCAGCAGCCCCGTGGTGCTAAGTTGAGAAGTACCATCTAAAATGCCTGAATTTCTATTGTGCATAACAAATTCACACAATACTTGGATCAACCAGAAGTAAGATTTATTAAGAGTTTTTTGCAAAAAGTGGTGGAACTTCAACTTAGCACAGCAACAAAAGTCCGTACACCCAGTTACAGATCTCAGCATATTTTATACATTCCTATCACCAGCCGCTTCTCCCTTCTATCAAGGCCTAGTAGATAGGCTTGGTTCAGTCACATGCTTCCAACTACTTATAACCTTCTATTCTACCTCTAAAATTAGTACAAGCTATATGCTAGTCTACATATAACTGGCAAATTACAACTTATTATATTGTATCCCATATTTACTTATTACCTTGTTAGGTCAAACTTTCCTAACTCCGTATGTCTTTATTCTGATAATAATAATTTTAAAATACCCCCTTCATCATCAACATTGAAATATGGCTTTGCTGATTCCATAGGTGCAATAATAAGCCATTAACTAGTATTGTTAAGGTATATATTAGTCATTAGTGAGAACACTAGAATAAAGAATTGAAGCAGCCAATTTTAATAGATCACGTTAAATATTTTAAAAAGATTAAGTATGACTTTGTTCTCTTCTCAGATAACATTTTAAAAGGATTACTATTAATATCTTTTTTCTAGAAATGTAAAGTTTTGTGTGTGTGTGTGTGTGTGTGTGTGTGTAGAGAGAGAGAGAGAGAGAGAAGAGAGAGAGAGAGAGGGAAGACTTATACCTGTGATGTGGATTTTTCCCACAAGGATCTCATATTGGTTTAATATTCATGAGTTTTTATATTGTGTTTTTGGTATGATAATACGATTACAAATTGTATATGGATGAGTTTCTGAATTAGGTTGAACAATTGAATTTATTACTTTTCCACTATGCAACCTGATTGGTAAATCCATATCATTCACCAAGCATGGGTCCCAATAAAACAAATGAGTCTTTTAACAGTGGAAAGACCTAAATACTCCAGATTTACAATCTTGAAATGACTATATAATTTATTCTCTGCTTATGAACTTCCTCCTTATCGACAGAATAGAAATGTTGATCAATATTGTCCTATTTGGTCGAGTGTAATGCTGGATTTAATGCTTGCATTAGCAACATAAGTAGAATGTTCAAAGAATGGATCTATCACTAGGGAATGCTTTAAGAAAAGGTCAAGATTGTGAATGTGATGTGCTGATCAAAGCTTTGTCTATTTTTTATGTATGCAAACATCCCTGCTTGTAACAATCACAATATAAAATTACAACCTTTTAGTTTAGCCCAAAGAAAGAATTCTGCCATAAGAATGTCTATAGTAGTGTTTAAGAGTGTCAGCCATTAATGCAGACAGGCAGACTTTACTTTCCCATAGCAAAGGTTAGGATGCTATAAATTCTTTAGTGCAAAATGCTCCATAATTCCAGAGGAAATATATAATTATGTACAGTATACCTTATGTAATCCAAAGTATCTCTGGTTGGCCATTTTCTGACATTCAGAGGAAAAGAGAAGAAAAATCCAAATATTAATTCCTTGAAAATCCAGTGAGAAATAATGATAAGCATAGAAAAATTATAACTACCAGATGAAGTGGAACCGAAGGAATGAATCAATGAATATGGTTATACTATTATCATGTTACTCTGCAGGAAAGGAAAGCCAAATTTCTTTTTTAAAATTGATTTCACCTGTGGTGAACTTTCCCCACCAAAAGGTTTAATAAGTCTGAAAACTTGAAATAAGTGAAAATCTCATCAAAACTATATACATATATACCTAGCATGCAAGTTTTATGACTTGAGATGTTGGTAGAGAATGGTTCTGCATAAATACAGATAAATTCCAAAGTATGCAAAGACAGAATACTATAGAAAACAACTGTCTGTTCCTTCCCCACAAATATAATCATTGTAACTATGGTCACATTATCCATACAGGTACAATGCATCATTTTTTATTTTAGATTTTATTTGATTTGTCAATTGCTTACAAGATAATAGGTATAAGTATATACATAGTTATGAATATATGAAATGGGTACATATAAGAAAAATAAAAGAAACAATTGCTCTTAATGTGATCACAGAGGTCATTTATGTAGAGTATGAAGAAAGTTGGTCTTAGAACACTGCCTTGGGGGACACCAGTGTTGACAGGTACAGAATTTGCTAGGCCGTTTCCAATTTTGACCATTTGTTGTCTTGTTTGACAGGAATGCTTCTATCCAGTTATGCAGGTGTGCAGAGATACCATAAGATTTTAGTTTTAATAATAGTTTGTCATGTACCACTGAATCAAAGGCTTTACAGAAGTCTATGTAGATTGCATCTATTGTTTTGCCCTCATGAAATCTAGTTTGGTGTAGTGGTTAAAGGCACTGGGCTAGAAACCAGGAGACTGTGACTTTTAATCCTACCTAAGGCATGAAGCCAACTAGATCAGGGGTCGCCAACCTTTTGGACCTCAGGGACCACCAAACTCATAATTTTAGATCCCAGGGACCACTAACTGGTTCTGTGGGCATGGCTTAATTTGTGGGTGTGGCTTGGTGGTCATGTGACTGGCTGGGCATGGCTTGTATGTAAATATTATAAATATTTATATAAATATTGATTTTTTTATAAAAAAAGAGCACCTTTTACCCAAAATCAGGCAAAGCAGGCAAGCAAATTGAGTTGCTCACAGAATCACAGATTCATTCAGAAATCCATCTATTTGTCATTGGCTAGCTCAGTCTGTCACATAAAATTTGCTTGCAAGCAAACTCACAAAATGAACTCACAACACACCATACATGTAAATATTGATTTTTTTATTTTAAGAAAGCAACTTTTATCCAAAATCAGGCAAAGGAGGCAGATTGAGTTGCTCATAGAATCATTCAGTGATCTATCTGTCTACCATCGGCTAGCTCAGTCTCTCAAATTTGCTTGCCGTGAGTCTGCACTGAATTTGCTTGCAAACAAAACCTTCAATCCTAAGGGAGGTTTGGCTGTGTTTAGCTAGAAAGCAAGAAACCCAACCATTTCCTGCTTCCTAGCTAATCTAAATCTCCCGGTACAGCAGAACAGATGATGGTCAGAAAAAGGAAAAATAGCAACTTAGCAGACAAGTTTGTCGGGTAAGGAGTGAATGGACAGGGAGAGTTCCCGCGGGCCATGTGGGCTGAACAGCCTTGTGTTTCTGTGCAGCCTGGATTAATTGCTTTGGGGGGGTGCTCTGGGGGTGAGATTTCTCCAGCCCACCAAAATTTTCTCACGGCCCACCAGTGGGCCATGGCCCACCAGTTGGCGACCGCTGTACTGGATGACTTTGAGCCACTATCTGTCTCTTAACCCCAGGAAGAAGATGATATCAAACCTTTTCCAAAAATCTTGTCAAGAAAATTGGAGGGAGTTGTCTGGGCAGTTTCTCAAAAATCAAGACTGTCTTAAAGGTATGTATCTAATCTAATAATCTGTTCCACTCCTAATCTAATCTAATCTAATCTAATCTAATCTAATCTAATCTAATCTAATCTAATCTAATCTAATCTAATCTAATCTAATCATCTTCTATCTGTATCTTTGAAGTATAAAGTTAAAAATATGGGGAGGTTGTATCTCTATATGAGACCAGTCTGAGATTATATATTTTAATATGGAACACTCACTTCAAAAAGGCAAGTTCATCCTATAAGAAGATACTTAACCCCTCCCTCCATCACGTTCATTATTTGCAAGAAACAATACAGCCATGTTCATGAAATCCCAGTGAGGGAGTTGAGATTGTCTCAAAGGATACCTTATACCTCTTTTATGAAAGTAATGTGAGAAGCACAAATTGCTGTAAAATAAGCTATGGAATTTCACGTGTATAATAATAGAGTTCCAACTTCACCAGTATGATTTTTTTTTTTACTGGTGTGAAATTAAATAGAATGTAGGAAGAAAACTACTTCTAGTGATGTTTCTTACAATAGTCACTGTCTGTCTTGCTAACAAATAGATGACAATGTGCAAACACACCTTTTCAAGGTTATCCAACAACGCTTAAAGATTTAATGAGGAAGCCACAAAACATGTATGGCCTCTCCTGAAATATTAATACATCACCATCAATGTTTTATCACTTTGCTATCAGATAACAACCTTTACCAACTTCAATAATTTTAAAGCAGTTCATGAAAAATAGATATGTTTACCTAGACATGTTCCAGCAATTTCCATCTCCCACTCAATGGTAATTAATATCAATTATCCTGGGCAAACAAAATGTACCTTGAAGATTCTGAATGCGCCTGCAATCCCATGTTGGAAAGACACCACGATAAATGTTGTTTAGGGTGTCAAAGTCAAATATCATAAAATTAAATGGGCTCAGGATAGTGAAGAAACACGTTAGATACCATACTCTTGAGAAAAGATATCTGGATTCTATAAATGGAGCATAACAACTGTTCTGTTCTTTGTATTAGGAGGAAAAGAAATCTGGAATAGCCTTTAAGTTCAGCTCTATTTACAGAGACAGCAAAGAGGAGGTCTTTAGCAGTGAACTATGTCTGAACCTCAAGTTTAAACAAGACTTTTGATGAGTTGGAGCTTCTTTGGACCAACTAGGGGATTCTGAACTCCTATCAGCTTGTAGCTTTGACACAATTTATGTGACAGAGGGAGGAAAGGAGGGAAAAACAAATGCTTATTGTTAATTGAGACCTATAAACGTCAATCTTATTTCCCACTATTTGAAATTGCATATTTTGCAGTGGAGCTGTCTCCTGGCTAGAGAAGCTGACTTCTTGTTGCAAATTTGGTAATTATTATTTTCTCTTATAAATGAATCTACATCTCCAAATCTGGGATTCTTTTTATTTTTGAAACTTTGCCTTGATCGAAGGTAAGTATTTGGACCAAATTAGATCCAGCATTGAATAGTTTAATCCTTCCCTCCTCCTGTATAATGCTCAGCAAGAATATGGATCTTATCTCTCTTTCACCTTCTTCACTGGTATAAATCACAGGCCTTAGAATTTCATTCTTCTGCTTAATTTTGGCTGAATACAAACTCATTACTCCATATGCAGTGAAATGCAGTGGAGCAATTCTTAGAAAATGAAATGAACTGGGCCATTACAACCAGCACGGATGGGAAAGGATGGGATATGAATGTTTTCCTAGGACTTTTGGGTGAGAAAGATGAAGAGTTTCTGTAAGGCGAAACCAATAAAGTTTGAAGAAAGGTGGATAGGGTTAGGGCCAATGATTTGTAGGAAGTTAGCACCCATCCCTCTCCTAGAAAATTGAAATAGCCTAGGAAATATTAAAAAGACAGAATATTTCCCCTAAGAAGAGTAGAAACTCAAGAAGCAGAAACTCACCCCAGAAGCAGAATCTCATCCGCACCTTTGTTAATGGGTGGGCCATTAAGGCCTGGGCCAGAATACTTTACATAAGAAGGAACTCCAGGTAAAGCTATAGAAATTACCAAAAGCCCTTTTAAGGGCATAATCACCCAGTAAGGCTAGACCAAGCCTGGAACTCAGAACAGCCTACAGAGTTGCCCCTGGGAGTCTGACAACCAACTAGAATACAAGCTCCAATTCAAATCCCAACAGAGGGTATAAAACCCAGCACTCTCAGTATCTCAGCCCTTTTTCTTGACCTTCTCACCTTGATTATATGATCAGACTTCTCTGGAGCTCCAGGCCATGTGGTCCTGTACACCATTAAACTTTCCAAGCAGCTTCCATGTTTCCAGTGTCTTTTTCCCCACTTGGAACTGAACCCAGAAGGATATTTCTTTCAACAGATTTAACTATATTTTTAACATTCCCCAACTTCTGAATTGGTATTCTCCATCTTGGAATTTTACTGTCATGTTTCCCCTGTAGGTTTTGTAGGGGAGGGGTTGTTTGTTTTAACTGATGAATCTGTGATGCATACTGAACAGCAGTCATACAACTTCATGGAGCACAAACAATTTTAACACCCCTGTCTTTAAATCTCCTTCTTATCTTTTAGTCGTATTTTTCCATACAGTATCAATCTTATTTGCCTCCAGGCAGTGATAGGAAAAACAAAACATGTATGTCCCTTCCATTTCATCTTGAATTCTATCCACTGACTTGCTCCTCTACCTCAAGGGAGGGAGGGGGGAAGAGAGAACTTCTCAATTTCTGCCATAGATAAAGGAGTTTCTGATAATGCACTCTAATAAAATGAAAATGTTATTGGTGAAAATTTGGTGAAAATTATATTTGGCTTCGCTGTCCTCTGCCATTCTTGCCTGGGGCCTCAACAGAAACTAGCCAATTCACTCCTGATATGTTATATCCATGCTATTATAGTCTAGCAGATCTCCTGGGCAGAAAGCAATCTAACTATACTTTTTCAGTTGTGATTTTACACTGGGAACCTCACCAGCCTCTACTGGGAATTAGGTGAAGATGCTAAATCCATTTTCATTTGTAACTATGTAAAATTGGACGTTTGTTCACGGAAGAAACGATGTAGATGGTTTAACCCTTGTAGCAATACATAAATCTGTCCAAATCGCCTTAAGATCTGTCATTTCGAATTTTTATGATCCTTCTATAAAGATCATTCATTGGACCTCATGCCTAAAAGATAAAAAAAATGTACATTATATCTGTGAATGGTAATTTTTTGTGCTACAATGGGTGCCTTTATTTGGGGGAGAGTAAGCAAAATACGTCTAATTAAGTTATTAGCTCATTTGCATGTAGCCATTTCCCCTTTTTTGTAAGACGTTAATACTGAATATGATAACACACCACTATCACAATCACTCACTTTAACTTGATCAGCAAAGTTCTGTAGAGAAGGAATCAAGCAATTTGCTATCACAGGAGCTTGCTTAAAAACTGTAGGACAAGAGAACCTATTAAAATCTAAGATTTAATATTAAATCTACGATCTAAGTATAGTTTATGAAATCATACATTGCAATGACTTACCTGTCAATGAATACTTCAGCTTCAACCATAACAACACAAGAGCAAACAATAGATACAAACTCAAGGTTAATTGCACCAAACTTGATTGCAGGAAATATGACTTCAGCAACAGAGTGGTCAATGTCTGGAATACTCTACCTGACTCTGTGGTTTCTTCCCCAAATCCCAAAAACTTTAACCTTAGACTGTCTACTCTTGACCTCATCCCTTTCCTAAGAGGTCTGTAGGGGGCGTGCATAAGTGCACCAATGTGCCTACCGTCCCTGTCCTATTGTTTCTTTTATATTTTATTTTTCTTATATGTATCCATGTATTCATAACTATGTTTTACTTATACCTATTATGTTGTAAGCAATTGACAAATAAAATAAATAAATAAATAAATAAAAATGCTGAAATTTGCTTTCCAATTTTACCTGCCTGCCCATTCACTCTGAAGCTCTGTGAAGTTTTCCGTTAGAATTTTTCTTTTTTCTTTTTTTTCATAAAGTTTTTATTTTTTAAGACAAATATATACAAACAATATATAAAAACATAAAACCACCTTCCATTTTGTATACATACAGTGTGTCAGTTGACTGCGAATCTTTTGTGCAATCTTTTCATAGTCATTGTTCAGTTTATATCAATCTCACATTGTCAAACTAACATGCTTATATATTTATCAATTGTTAATCATCCATGACTAAACTATTTATTCCATCATTTTATATGAGATATCCCAAATTTTATTTTAAAATTTATATTATGCTTTCATCCAATGGTTATATATGTCTACATTATATTTTATATCAATCTATTAAACTTCTATAACAAAATTATCTATTCTATTACATTACCATGTCTTTTTATCCAACCATTGATAAAAGAAATCCCATATCATATAAAATTGTTTATCTTCTTGTTCTCTGATTTCAAATGTCAGTTTACTCATTTCAGCACAGTCCATAATTTTCTTAATAACTTCCTTCTGCATAGGTATCTTATCATTTTTTCCAATTCTTCCTAAATACAATTCTAGCCGCCGTTAAAACATTTACAATCAAATATTTCAGCTCTTCGTTGTATGTTTCCGGTATGATTCCCAATTAAAAAAAGTCTCTAATTTAAAGTCTATAGGTTGTTTTATCATTTTTTCCAACCATGTGTGGATTTTAGTCCAATATTTCTTTGTGTCCGAACATGTCCACCTCATATGGTAATATGAACCGGGTATCTGATGACATTTCCAACATTTATCCGATTTGTTCTTAAACATTCTTGCAAGTCGGAATTTTTCTGAAGCATAGAACTCAGACAGGCTGAAGATCTCTGGAAGAAGGTTCTTCAGAGAAAGATGGAATTCCCTTCCTTCTACTCTTTCACCCAAACAAACATACACTTAAACATCCCTTGACTTCTTTATAACTAAGACAAATTCAAGAAGTGTGCAACTCAAGTTACTCAACCATGAGACTTTCATTTCTTTCTCTTTCTCTTTTGGGACTCTTCCTTCCATTAAAACATAGTTCCTGGAATTTTGAGAGTGGTAAGTCCAACTCAGAGACTATCTTGAATTAGGAAAAGACTGAGAGAGATGCTATTAACTATAGGCAGAGATAAATCTTTTAAATGAAAAAAATATGTTCATTTCGCTACCAGTTAAGCTCCCTAAGCAGGGTACCACATGGGAGGAAAATCATTATGGAAAAAAAGTCATTCTGTTTCTGGGAAATATGGAAAGGGTTTGGAAGCTGGTCTTCTCATGGTGACCAGGTTGGTTCTGGAGACCGAATTTTGGAAAGGTAACAATTTGAAAGTCGGCAAGCATCAGTTTAGGACCTCCTAAAATGCTTTGCTGAAGAGTAGAAGGCCTTCCTGAACCACAGTTATTGCAGGGAATGTAGAAAATAGACCATACTGTGTTTCCCCCAAAATAAGACCTATCTCAAAAATAATCCCTACCTTGATTTTTACATGGGCCCAATAAAAGCCCTACCCCTAAAATAAGCCCTAGTTAAGACCCTGCCCACTCAGTTGCACCTGGTTGCATGAAGTGTGGCAAGGCACATGGGTAGAAACCAAGCTGGTGGGGATGTTTGGGTGGATCTGTCCCACGTGCCTCATACTCATTTACCTTATGACAGTTGCAGCCACACCTCTCACACCCTGCCTCACCTTGCTGGCAAACTTCTTCTGCGGCCACTTGCCTCCACTTTCCAAAGGCCTCTGATGGCAAAATGGAGGCTAGGGTGCTGTGTGCATCAATCCAGAGCTTGTTTCTTGGCTGAAGATGCCTTTCCTGAAGCCACATGGGCTTCTTTGGTGCCATTGCTGTGAGGCGAAACAGCGGAAGACATCCCTACAAAATAAGACCTAATATCTCTTTTGTGGGCAAAAAAAATATGTTTTTATTTTCAGGGAAATATGGTAGTAGTCAAGACTTACATTTTTGCTTCCATCTAGTGGTAATCTGAAATTTTACAGCTCAAATCGAGTAGCCATCCCATTTTTGGAAGAAACAGGATGGCCAAAATCCCTCTCTCTCTAAAAATATTTCCATATAATTCAAAGAGGCCTATAACTCTGTTTTGCCAAACAGTGCAAAATTCTTGGAATAGTTGCTAACGAGTTTTGTTGCTTTGGAAGATGAGCATTGGACATTGGACATATTAAGTATGAGGAAGCAGAACCCCACTGTACTATCTAAAGGAAAGTGGATTCCATCGAAGCAAAGAGTAAGGAAAACGATTGCATTGTATGTTTAATGCTAGATGGTTTTTAAACCTAGACTTGTTTCTCCTCCACCAGTTATACTACTATCCCAGGCATTTCTTCCCTATAACTCAGGAGGGTCAATTTCATTGAAGGCTGCATCAAGTTGTGTTTGATCTTGGAGGACAGGGGTGGGCATGGCCAGGGTGGACCTGGCCAGGGTGGACCTGGCCAGCTCAACGTCACTCAAGTTGAGGGTTCCTGTGGAGGCCAGAGCGCTCTGTCAGCAAAAACAGTCTCCCAAACTCCGTTTTCGGCTGTGATGGCCTCCTGCAACTCTCTGCCAGTAAAAACGGAGCTCAGGAGGAGAACACAGCTCTCCCAAGCTCCATTTTCTTTAGCAGAGACACTGCAGTCCTACGCTGTCTCTAGAGCGGCCCCGCAGGCCAAATCTAAGCCCCTCCCTAGGGTGGATCCACCCCCCCCCCGGGCCTTGAGTTTGACACCCCTGCTATAACTCATGAACATTTGCAGTGGCTCTTATATCCAGCGTGTACAAGTTAATCATGTAAACTCAAGAAACATGTTTAAAGTCATTGAACTAACATTGCAAATGAGCTTTGTAAGCAACAATCATGATCACTGACCATTAACGATCAGTCAAGTATAGGAAAATGGGACTTCACTTGGCACAAGTCTCTTGCATGCCTATTTGCTATCATTAAGGAAAAAAAATAGACAATACAACTTGATGTAAAGGCAGCAATGCTAAAATCTATTCCAGAATGAATCTGCAGTATTGATTAATTGGGACCTGGAATATTTTCCTACAATTGCTAGGAAGTTGTAAGTGAGATTCCAAAGAACTAAATAAAAACCTCTAATTCAGGGGTATCTAAGCTTGGCAAGTTTAAGACTTGTGGACTTCAACTCCCAGAATTCCTCAGCCAGCATAGCTGGGGAATTCTGGGAGTTGAAGTCCACAAATATTAAACTTGCCAAGGTTAGATAACCCTGATCTAACTCAAATTACAGATTCCTCACACCAGATAATTTTAACAGTAAACATAATATATATAATTGCATGTTCTTTTTTCATGCCTTTTTTCATATCCTTTAGGAATTGAATGCAATAAAAGTCAAAAATTGCACTTCTCCCTGTATTGTTTTCCTTTCATTTCATAGACAGTTATATAACTATTTAGCAAAGTGATCTATAAATAAAGCGCATTGCAAAAATGGCTGAAGGGCATCTAACATACAGATTACTGCCGTCTGTAATGATGTAATTTCTAAAACCTTTGAGAGATAAAAGAGTATTCAGGGAATTTTCTCAAGTCATTTTATACCATGAGTTTTCTAGTAATCACTCTTACAGATTTTATTAGTTAGGTGTTCAGATTTACATATCATTTTTTAATTAGAGCATCTGTCCTCAGTCAATAACGCCCTCTTCTCTCTTTCTCTCTAAGATTGTTTGCACAGTTTGGCATCCAAAAGGTACAGTAGTACTCGATGTATGACCATAAAATTGATGTTGCTAAGTGAGATATTTGTTAAGCGAACTTTGCCCCAATTTAACCACCTTTCTTGTTTAAGTGAATCCCTGCAAGTGTTGAGGTTGTAACCTGGTTATTAAGTGAATCTGGCTTCCCCATGGACTTTGCTTGTCAGAAGGTCACAAAAGAGGATCCCATGACCCATGGACACTGCAACCGTCATAAATATGAGTCAGTTGCCAAGAGTCTGGATTTTGATTACATGAACATGGAGATTCTGCAGAGGTTGTAAGTGTGAAAAACGATCAAAATTCACTTCTTTTTCAGGGCCGCTGCAACTTCGAACAGCCACTCAACAAACTGTTGTAAGCCAAGGACTACCTGTATCACTTCATAATATAAGTAGCAATAGAAGTAACATCTTAAGTACTTAGGAGAAAATGCCAGCTGTACTTCTCCCTTAAGTTGCCTGGAACGAGAAGGGTTAAGATGAGCACACACTCTTTTCTTGTTACTTTGTCAGTGATCTAATGGCCATCAATAATAGTTGAATAAGAATTGATGGAGAGATAGATTTAATTAACCCTGGTGTCAGCAGCCAGCATCGCTGCCTGTATGTGTGTTAATGGAACAATGTGGGAAAAAGTCCTCTTGAGCTTTGCATGGCTCAGCTGGAGGCGAAATAAAACAGTTCTATTCATCGGCAGTGCCTCCCCAATTCACCCGGGTACTGCTGTGTACAAACTGTCAAACCTTCACGACACCCCTCTTCCCCTCACCCTGGAGTACAAAGCAATCACCTAACTGCTCGCAATCATGCGCTCGTGCTTTGCGCCATCTGCAAATGTGGGCAAAAGAGGAGGGGATAGCGGGAAAAATCTTTGGGTGCCCCGGAGGCAACTATTACCGAAACAACAGGAGAAATCAAAGCAGCTGTCGTTATGTATGGAGGTATCCCACAAAATGGTGGGCTAGAATCAAACTGAAGAAACTTGGTGAGGATTGTAATATCGTCTATGCGCCTCTCGTGGAGACCATAGCCCTGTTTAAAATGCAGGAAGGAAATATGGGTCGCTTTTCCAAGATGGGAGGTCTGGGTGGAGAGATCTTTCCATGGGAGATTGTGGTCAAAGAATCCATCTGTTCGAAATCTCAGCTATGGAAAACGAGACTGCTCTGTGTTGTTTCGGCTCGACAATGGGCTTGGATAGCATTTCCAGAATGAAAACAATCTTCTTTTTTTTTTCTTGGACAGATTCTAACCAAGAGACAAAGTGCGCATAGTTTGCCCTTGATATTCAGAATAACAAAATAACAGAGTTGGAAGGAACCTTGGAAGTGTTTTAATCCACACACTTCTTCCCACACAAGCAGGAAACCGTCTACCATTTCAGACAAGTGGCTGTCTAGTCTCTCCTTAAAAACCTTCAGTGATGGAACACCCACAACAGAAGCAGCCATTCCACTGGTTAATTTGTTCTCATTGTTAGGAAATTTATCCTTAGTTCTAGGTTGCTTCTCTCCTTGCTTAATTTCCATCCATTGTTTCTTTTGGTGGTTTGGACAAAAGGTTGACCCAGGGGTGGGATTCTACCATTTCGGACCAGTTCTATAGAACGGTTGTTACGATTCTGTGCATTTGGGAGAACCGGCAAATCACACTACTGGCTAGCCCCTCCCCTCCCCACCCACTTCACCCAGGAGGCTTCCCTGAGGCCCAATCAGGGGTGGTATTCAGGGGGTTGGGGGTTGGGGGAGAAGTGGCCTGAGAGCAGAGCTGAACCTTCCTTAGGATTGAAGCTTCTCTTTTTCAGTGCAGACTCAGGCAGCAGATTGCAGAAAGGTAGATCTGGGAGTGAAGCTGGGTTTCTGCAAGCAACTCAATCTGCCTGCCTGCTTTGCCTGATTTTGGGTAAAAGTTGCTCTTTTTTTAAAATAAACAATTCAATCTTTACATATATATTTACAATATTTATACACAGCATTTTCCCATGGAAAAGATTCTTATCAATTGCAAAATCTCATTTCAAATCCATCTGTTATTTCATTTATAACATTCTAAAATCAAAGTTTTAATCATCCTTTTGCTCTTTATTCCAGAAAAAAAGTCCTTAAACATGTATTTAAAACTTCTTTTACTAGGCATCGAAGGAACCGTACCTGTTGCTGTGAATACGTTGATCTAAAAGTAGCTGCAAAACAGATAACAAGTAATTTTCAAAAGTCATTAGAAAAGGAAATACGTGAAGCCATAACTCACTGACTGTGGTGTGAGCAAGGTATCTATTGCTCTGTTTCTCAGAGTTTTGAACCTGTTAGAGATCTTGTCTTGCAATGTCTTTATGAGGAACAACTCTATGACTGTCCAGAGATAAAATACAAGGAGCTGTTCTAGGCATTGGCTCTTCATTCTACCTCAATGGTCAGCTTTCATCAGTTCCTGTAGCTGTACAAGTCAGTAATGTCAATAATACCAGAAGATTGAACTAGCTTTATCTTTTAGTACTACAGGTCATTGTAAATAGGGATATAATCTAAAAGATCTACTAGGATATTGACATCTTCTATTGTACAGTATTTTAATACTCTCCTATCTTTTTTGTTTGATCATAAAATCAATTACTCCCTGTCCAAAGTTCTACGCAACTAGATGTCTTTAATCCAACTGGGTCATAAACATCATTAATATTCAGATCTTCCTCAGTAGCATGTTGAGTGACACCCAACCGGAAGTCCCCATCACCTGGCACTGTATCTTCAATCACTTTATACTGACTGTACATGTGTTTTCTTGGCAAAATACAGAGGTAGTTTACTATTGCTTTCTCCTGTGCAGTATAAATGGTGTCTTTGCCATTGTCATCCATCTCTAACATCTTTCTCTATTGCTGCTGGCCATTGTAGGTGCTTCCTTGCTTTAGCTGGATAACGGTTGACCTTTTTGTAGCCAGTGACCTTCTGTCAGCATTCTGAGTAACGCAGCCATTGAAAGCAGAACTCTGAGGCAGGTAGATTCCTCAAATAACATGCTTATTGGATACATCATATCGGCGCAGCCAATGAAAAACAACTCTAAAAGTTCCCGTGATTTTCATCTAATTAAAAGAGTAAAAATCCCCCCTCCCAGGTGTCACCGGTCACATTGTCCAATGAATATAGCCAGCAGGCTTCTCTCCTCCTTCAGCAGCCATCTATTACAATGACCTTGATTCCCACAGGAAAACTTTTTGCTTTGACTGTTAGCCGGGCTATCTACTTCCCCCCTTCCTTCCCTCTCTCAGGCTTTGTGGCAACTGTGAGACAGCAAAAAACTTCAGCCAAGTTCGCTTCCGAGTTGATACCTTCTTTGCTCATCCTTCCCAAGAACATCTCCCACAAAATGAGGCATTACAACAGGTTTGTGGAGGGTGTGATCTCTCTCCCGCTCCCTCCCTTTCCCTCTCTCCACTCACCCACCCACCCACCCACCTCCTATTATTGATGGCAAAAAATGCTGACTGGAGGAGGAAACAGGGTGCTCTGTCCCTTCTCCACCAACTCACTGGGTATTTAGCCAGCAAAACATTTAACTAGCCTATTTTATTTTTTAATTCAATAGGAACACTGCATTCTCTCTTCCCTCTGTCACTGTTGATTTTGAGTACAAAGCAGCTGATTGCTTACTATTTATTTGCTTTGAAAGGCCAGTGACTAATCTACTACTATGTTAAAAATTTGATTGCACTTTATTTCTCTCTTATTCTCTCTCTAAATAGCAAGGGGATCTCTAAACTTTCTGAACCATAGTGCATGTTATGAATTTTGAGAACACATCATGGGCACTGTCACAAAATAGTGGCTTGCAAAACACCCAACCATTTACAAGAAAGAAAACTGTTGAAGTCCCCATCCTCCCACGGCATTTCAGGATGGTCTCTGTTACTTCAACTTACCTTTGTCTTCTTTTTCTTAAACAAGTTAACACTCTTTCAAGCCAAAACCAGTACCAATCTGCTGCCGTTTACCACTTTTGTACAAACACCTCTGGATTCTAGAACATAAGCAAGTGAACAAACGACAAAGGAAAAACGAGTCAGAAAGATGGTGTTGAACGTGTTAGTAACTATAGACAACATGTTGAGATCCCAGGAAATCACAGCTTTTGAGAAGTATCAGGATAGAATTACATGGGAAGAAAATTTAATTCTTTTGTGATAGACACAAAAATCACACACTCTCTCTGTCAATTATTTTCACCAGGGCAAACAATGACTTCAGCGGTGGTTTCAGTAGAAATCATCCTTCAAATTTTTTTTTTTTTTACAATCTTTGCTTACAATCTTTAAGAACTGTTGCCTTCTGGCAGAAGATACAGAACAATTAAAACTCAGACCATATGTTTTCTGAATAGTTTTTATTCCAGAGCTATCATTGCACTTAACAATGAACTTAAGGACCACCATCGGTGAGTTGTTGGACAGTATTACTTAGTCTGTTATGTGGATGCTTGTGAGTTTTTAGGAGGCGGGGAATTTTGGCGAGTGGGGAGGTGTTTGGGGATTGTCATGTGTGTGTGCATGTTGAATCTGGTTTCTGGGTGTTATGTAAATTTCATTGTATGTATACTGTGTATATACGCACAATGACAATAAAGAATTCAATTCAACTCAATTCAAAAAAATGCAATCATTAAATCTGCTGCTACTGTACTTAAAAACAAAAATAAAATGTAACGAGTAGGATATATATAATATAGTGATTGCTACTGGAGTATGAATCAGAATTCCTTTCTATGCAACTATTAGATGCCTGGTGGCTTATTGGGAATGAATGCTTACTCAAGCTTTGTTGTGTTTGTGTTCAATTAAGGTGCAGAATCTGTACATTGAAGAAGGGATATTGCAAGGAGTTCCTAATTGCATGTACCCAGAAATGTACCTTCATTTCTTTTTCTGAAGTAAACATAATATTTCCAAAAGATGCTTAATTTTATCAGCAATAGATTCAGACATGAGCTGTCTGTAATGTCTCCTTTTCACTTTGTTATCTTTCTAAATGATAAAAATGTAAATGCATAAAAGAAAAAGGGTGATCATTGCTATCTGAGCATAAGCAATTTTCATCTGGTTGTGCTACATGGTGCGGCTATATAAGATGAGGTCGGAAGTAGATGTTTTAACTCAGAGGTGTCAAACTCACAGCTTCACAACCCACAGGTGTCACGCTCTGGCCATGCCTACCCCCGGTTTAGTAAAGTGGGAAAAAAGTCATAATATGTCACGTGATGACAATGTGACGATGCGGGATTGACAGCCCTGTTCTATACTAGTGGTTACTTTATTTATTTATTTTATTTATTTTGATTTGTCAATCGCTTACAAGATAATAGTTATAAGTATATACATAGTTATGAATGCATGAAATGGATACATATAAGAAAAATAAAAGAAACAATAGGACAGGGACAGTAGGCACGTTGGTGTGCTTATGCACGCTCCCTACAGATCTCTTAGGAAAGGGGTGAGGTCAATAGTAGACAGTCTAAGGTTAAAGTTTTTGGGGTTTGGGGAAGAAACCACAGAGTCAGGTAGAGTATTACAGATGTTGACCACTCTGTTGCTGAAGTCGTATTTCCTGAAATCAAGTTTGGTGCGATTAACCTTGAGTTTGTATCTATTGTGTGCTCTCGTGTTGTTATGGTTGAAGCTGAAGTATTCATTGACAGGTAGGACATTGCAATGTATGATTTTATATACTATACTTAGATCGGACTGAAGACGGCGTAATTCAAGGTTTTCTAGATCTAGAATTTCAAGTCTGGTGACATACTTCTTTAACTACTTCCCTTTTCCTTGTATATTCTGAGAAAATGTTTATGTGTGTGTTCTGTTGTGTATACATATATAATAGAATATAAGAAAAGACCATTAAACCTTGAAGCAGATGCTCTCTAAACATACATTATCCAATTTTATAAATATGGGGAAAACGCATCCCTTTTTACAACCTTGTAATGCTTTAATTCAGGGTAGAGTTGAGTAGAGTTATAAATAACGGAAACAAATGTTAAACTCACTTTTAGCATGCAGTGAAATATATCTTCCTCTTCCCTGTAAGATTTGGTAGGCCTCTACCCTCCTAGCTTTCTGAAAAAGTTTGAAGACCTGGCTTTTCCCAAAAGCATTGGGGGAGTTTGAGGCTGGAACCCTATAAAGTTCTTTGTGGATGTGTGGGAACTGGGAATGGGTTGTGTTTGGGGTTGGTGGAAGTTGATTTTTTATGTTTTTATTGTTGCTTATGAGCCAGCCAGTGTTTGTGAAGCACCCAGGATTATATTGCATAAAATGGGCAGCAATATAAAGCTAATAAATATATAACTTCTTAAACTAGTATATTTTCAGACTTTAGTTAGACTTCTTATGCTTAAATGTTGACCATTCATAAATACTGACTTAGGAATCCATTGTAAGCCAAGGTGCGTGGTGACATCATTAATACAATTTGCTCAGTCTTGTCCCCTGCTGATGACTATGAATCCTGACCTATTGTGAACTATTTTTTTTTTAGTACAGAGCCGATGTGAAAATGATGCAAAGGTCTACCATGCCAGTTTTGAAAGTCCCAAGTTTGGTGCCTGCCATCTTATAAAGTATATGGAGTTGCAAAGAAGTGGGTGTCCTTTGCATCCAGAATCATGAAACCCCATTTATGTTGGGGTTCCTGAAAGCAGAACAGACTTAAAATTTGGTAGGAGTCCCAAAGGTCCTTTTTCAAGAGGCAGCTGGACTTCCTTATTTTTCTTTGAGGACATTTTGCTTCTCGACCAAGAAGCTTCTTGAATGTCCTTGCAGACAGCTAGTCATTTGCATCCTTTTAGAGAGCCATTGAGGCCACTTGGGAGGTTTATCTGTGTCCTCAAGATCACCTGAGTAGTGCAAATGGGTGTGGAGCCTCCTTGGAACTGCTGAAAGGGTTTATAAATCCTTCCATTCCCCACCATCCAGTCAGAGCTGAAGAAGCTTCTTGGATAAGCAGTGAAACGTCTTCAAAGAAAAACCAAGGAAATCCAGTTGCCTCTTGAAAAAAGCACCTTTGGGACAACTATGGATGACCGAGAATCTCCATAGACAAATTTGGTGGGAACTAATTTAAAAAAAAAAAAAATCACATAGAGCCCCATGTTCAAGATATACACATTTGGCAAAGGGAAAACAGTTGCAGTGAACCAGCACAATATACTCATAATACTCTTATTTACAGACACCATTTTAATCCGATAAGACAGGTGGGACCAGACATGGGATGAGAATGGACTGAACCACATCTAATAAATCATTAGCCCCTTTGCTTGCTTAGTTTTCACGGAATAATAATCATACCTCCTGATCAAGAAAAAAAAAATAGTTTGGTGGCAGAAGAATAACAACTTAAGAATACAACATGGGGCAATAATAGTCAGGAGAACCAACACCCTCCAAGCCTTTTCACACCTCATCCTTTTTTTCATTTGCAGCTGTGATTGGTTTTCTTGTTTCAACACATGCCCCTTTCTTTTGTCCTTGACCAAAGTGATGAATTTCCTGCCACTCAACAAGGTACCTCTGCCTGGTGTAGTATACAAGTTGAGATCTGTCTGCAATTTTAGCTGCAAAGGAAAAATGGATCTCTCTTTTCCTACCTCGCCCCAACACTTTCTGTTTTTATAAAGAAAGCTAAATTCCTTTTCCACTTATAGTGGAAATGAAAGTGAGGTGGACCATAGAAAATACCTCAAGAGCGATGCCACTGTTGGCTTACCATGATAGATGAGAGTTGATTCTTATTCTGAAAATTTTACTTTTATCTCGTTAAACTTTTTAATCTTGCTTTGTCATCGTTAAGTAACAACTGCAAAGTGGAGGTACAACTACTGAGAAATGAACAAAGGAACGCAAATTACAGTGCACTGTAAAAGAAGAACAGTTAAAATGAAACAATAATTTAATAAAAACCCTCCAAAAATATGCCGAAATTTTACATCATAATGCTAAAGCAGTGTTTTCACATTTGACAACTTTAAGCTACATATGTAAACTTCAACTCTGAGAATTCCCCAGCTAGCAACATAGGACAGTATCAAATAAGACCAGAAAAGCATTAAATGAACCAAAGGCCCGAACAAATATGTTTTAAGCTGAGGGAACCCTGGAGGAAATGGATTATCTAGACCAAGGGTCTTCAAACTTGGCAAGTTTAAGATCTGTGGACTTCAACTCCCAGAATTCCTGAGCTAACATGACTGGAGAAGGAATTTTGGGAGTTGAAGTCCACAAGTCTTAAAACTGTCAAGTTTGAAGACCCCTGATCTAGATCCATATCAGCCAGGTTTCAGGCTTGGATTTAGGCAGCTTTGGTCAAATTATTGACGATTTGTGGCAGAGTTGGGATGGCAGCGTTCCTTAATCTCTCAGCAGCTTTTGATACCACTAACCACAGTATCCTGCTGAGACAGTTCTGTGTGTTGCAATTGGCGTACCATTTTATGATGGTTCTCTTCCTTTCTCCAAGACAAGTTCCAGTTGGTGTTGGTTGTTAGGAAAAGGTTATCTCCTAGGTCTCTCACTTATGTGGTGTCACAAAGTTCTATCCTCTCTCCCATCTTCCCTTATAGAGACGTGGTGGCGCAGTGGTTAAAATGTAGTGTTGCAGACTAATTTTGCTGACTGCCAGGGGTTCGATCCTGACTGGCTCAAGATTGACTCAGCCTTCCAGCCTTCTGAAGTCGATAAAATCAGGACCCAGATTGTTGGGGGCAATAGGCTGACTCTATAAACTGCTTAGAGAGGGCTGTAAAGCACCGTGAAGCAGTATGTAAGCCTATGTGCTGTTGCTATCCTTTGCAACATCAACATGAAACTGTTGGGTGTGATTATCTCTTGGTCTGCAGTTTGGTATCCTCAGTGTCAAAATATACTAATAATTACTGGGGAAGAATAGTCTCTGACGCAGTCTTATCAAGATTGAGTGGGTGTTGGACCATCGAAATGTAGTGACATTCCAGCTTTAACTTTGGATGGCATTTCACTTTTCCACTCAGATTGTGTGTAATTTCAGTATCTTTCTGGACTCACAGCTCCTCCTCAATGGACAAGTGGCAGCTGTGACCAAGAAGATTTTTGACCAGCTACATCTTGTATACCAGTTGATTCTTTTCCTAAACCATGGGGCCCTTCAGAAAACCACTCATGCCCTGCTCATGGCTTGACTACTTTTAACACATTGTGCCATGCGGCTGTTCCTCTTGAAGACCATCTGAAAGCTTCAGCTGGTCTAGGATGCAATGCACTGGCAGTGATATCCTCATGTAACACCTCTGCTTTGTGGTTGCTAGTTTGGTTGGTGATAGCTACGTATAATGTCCTACATAGTATACGGTCTGGTTACTTATGGGCCCACTTGTCTCCCAAAGTATCAACTTGACCAGTTTAATTAAGCTGGGCTGGTTCATTCCAAGTTTCATCAATTGAACAGTTCCACCTATCAGGAGCCAGGAAGTGGCCTTATCTATAATATGGGAGCACCTACACTTTGTAATGAAGTTGCTCCCAAATTTTTTGAATAACTCTCACCGTACTGGGATTTCAAAGAACCTTACATACCAGGCTTTTTTGGAAAGGATGATTGAAGCCCCTTTCTTCCTTTCTGTTCCTCTCTATTATTGTGGCCCTTTTGTCTTGTTCTGTATATTTTCAACATATTTTCAATATATTTTCCACATATTCAATATAGAATGTTTTTTTAAAAAGTGTTAACAATTGTAAACTGCCCAGAATTGCTGGGAGTTGGGCATTATTATTATTATAATACACAAAAAATGACAGTGGACACAGCAAACGAGATAACTATGCTGGCTTTCGTATCACAAATCACTAGTCAAACACTTCCCAAGTGTTTAGGACTGCGTGATGCATCGGTGGATTATGCGAGCAGATCCCAGTAAGGTGGTCTTCTGCAGCTGACCCATGGTGATCTTGTCAATGTCAATTGTTTTTAAGTGCTTGCCTAGGTCTTTAGGCACAGCACCCAGTGTGCCGATTACCACTGGAACCACCTGCACTGGTTTATGCCAGCATCTCTGCAGTTCAATTCTCAAGTCCTGATAACTGGTATTTTATAATAACAACAACAACAACAGTAATAACAACAACAATAACAATAACAACAATAACAACATTGTTTTAGTTTAGCTTTAATCTTTTGTGCACCTTTTAGAATCACTGCTATGAGAAGGGCGGCTACATAAACGGTTTAAATACTTGTATAAATGTATACATACAGACATTGCTTGAGAGTCAGTTCTAATGTACAAGATAATTTCATATTAAAAACAATATCCCAAACAAACAACCCAACCCCAACCCACTTAAAGTATGGAGTGAAAGTAATAAAAATCCCCTTGCCAGGTTGGTCACTTCTCCCCCACCCCCAATCTAACATGCATGAAAAGATCTTTTCTTCTACAAATTATATAGTTTTATTTAGCAAATATTTTAGCTCCCTCTGTCTCTGAATATCCCCATACTAACAGTACTTTTGACCAGCTGAAACTAGCTCCTATCTTGGGTCTTGAAAGGGCAGAGATCAATGGTCATTTTAGAACAGAATTGTACTTTTTACTTGTATATTGGTGAAAACAGCTGCTCCTGGACTGACATTTTGCCTGGAACACAATAGACTGGGTGTGCATCATTCTATAAATGCGAGGGAGGGGCAGATCACCATTCATCCATCAAAAACAGAAATTCTGCAATGTGTGAGATGGTTGTGCCATAGAAAACATCATTATGTCTTGTATCAAGACACCGATGACCAATTAGCCATGGTGGCGCAGTGGTTAGAATGCAGTATTGTGGGTTCCTTTTCCTGATTGCTGGCTGCCAGCAGTTTGGCAGTTCAATTATCATTGGCTCAAGGTTGACTCAGCCTTCCATCCTTCTGAGGTCGGTAAAATGAGGACCCAGATTGTTGGGTGCAATATGCTGACTCTAAAACTGCTTAGAGAAGGATGCAAAGCACTATGAAGCAGTATATAAGTCTAAGTGCTATTGCTATTGCAGGCCAAATCACCCAAACAAAGCCAGAAATATTAATATTATTAATCTTCCTATTAACTATTTTGTCACTAATACAATATATAAAATACAGGTCAATAATTTGCAAATAGATGTATCAGTTTAAAAATTTGGGTGGGAGGGCTGTTTCGGAATGGGTAGGAATCAATGAGGTAGTAATATAAATCAGTATTCAGTTGGGGGAGATAATATGTGTATATGTGTTGGAATTTCTTCAATGCACCTCTTTCTTTTTTAATGTGTGAATTGTTTTGTGTTTTAACTTTGTCTTGAATAAAATAAAATAAAAAAATAGATGCAAATAAAGCCAGAAATTTGTGTTAAAGATAATAAAATTATTATGGCAGAGTCTATTTCATCAAATATATAGACACATAGGTATGCACACACACACAAAACTTCATATGCTAACACTTAAGACCATTAATATTTCTAATGGCATCCTTAGTGCTCTCTGATCTTGGTTGTTTGAGGGGAGAGATGATGTTCCATGGACAGCTGTTGTAATGGAGATCTGCTTACTCACAACACATAATCATAGTTTTAAATGGGAAAATGTGAGTATCCTAGACCAGTGGTGGCTAACCTTTTTGGGCTCCATGCTTGCCTGCTCGTGCTCATGTGCCACCACTCAGAAGGCAATGCGCATGCCTCCCCATGCCTCCTGGGCATGCGTGTGCAAACCGCACAAACTGTGCAATTTGCATGACCTGTGCTGTGCGCACTACCCCTCCCACATCATGTGCTTCTGTGCATGCACGAGTGCCTCCTGCACGCTGCTGCGCCCCCACACATGCATGCCAGATACCCAACAATTAGCTGTCGGGTGGGCAGCGAGCGCACGCATGCACAGTAGAACTTTTCTGGGCGCGTGCTCGCGTGCCGGCAGTAATGGCTCTGCGTGCCACTTCCGACACGCATGCCATAGGTTTGCCACTACAGTCTTAGACTAAGTCCAAGAACCATAGAGAATTCCTGGAAGCCTGGCACTCAGACAAATCGGCCATCAACAAGCACATAGACAGAAACAACAGCTACATACCATTCAAAAGAGGCAATCAAAAAGCCAACAAAATATATCAAGGGATCACCTACAATTTCATAAATATCTCCTTCAGATGAAAAAAATGCCATTGCTTATAGCTTCCAAATCTGACTTATCACTGGCTATATTTTTTTCACACCTAATTTGTTTGTTTTTCTTTTTAATTATTCAAGTAAAAGAAACAACAAAAAAGCAAAAACAAAGAGAATACAATACGTATACATACACAAAATAAAACCTACAGTAAGGCTGAAGTGAAAATATGACGAAAATACATTTTTTTAAAAAATGGACAAAACTAGTACAAAATAAAATGTATAGAAAAAAACATAGTAGTAGCCCCTCCCTCCCTCTCTGCCTTCCCCCCACAACCACTAATTGCTATTTAAATATTTTTATGCTATGCTTTGGACATCTGTGTTTATTATTCATTCTTTTCTGGATCATTTTAATCCCTTTTAAAACAGTTTTTCTTTTTTCCCCTCCAAAAAACATTCTAAGTGTCTTAGCTTGCCTTTCTGTGTGATACGTTGTATATAAGGGAACAATTCCTGGTTGAATTTTGTTGGACTTCAACTGTGATTGTACACAGTCCATTTTTCAATAGCTGTGAATACCCAATGTATTTGTTGAAGTACTTTCCACAAAAATCAGCTATCAGTTTATTGTCCCAAAGGTGTTTTTCCAAAAGGGCAGCTGGACTTTCTTGGGTGTTTTTTGGTTTGTTTGAAAATATTTAGTTTCTCATCCAAGAAGTGTCAAACTCCATAGAATCTTCAGTTTATTGTTAGTGTTAGAGGAAGGAACACACAGAGAAAAGACATACACAAACAGAACTATTGATTGTGAAATAGCTGTGGGAGTCAAGTAAAAGTTGCAATGGTTGTGCAATTTAAACTTGAATACATCTAAGACTGGGTCCCTGGATTTTATTTTGAATCTTGCCTCTTGGAATCTCTTTGTCATACCCCTGTTGGAATCTGATTCTGAGGCGGAGGTTGAACAGCTGACAGGGAGTGGGAGTGTGGCTCTGGTGGCTGTGGAAGAAACTGGGGAAGGACAAAGTCCGGCTGGCAGAGCAGGAGAGAGGTAGAGCAAGGCAGAGAGAATTCAGAGGAAGATCCAATCCCACCCGTTCTTCATCCTAGGGCACGCAGAGAGGAACGGAGAAGGGAGCAATGTGAGTTGTGTGGCTTACGGGGGAGGAAAGGGCCCTGATTCCCTTCATTAGCTGCAGCTGGGAACACAGTGTTTAAAAAGGCAAGTTAGGCAAAGCAAAGTTGCTGGAAGCAAACCAGTGGTGGTATTCAAAAACTTTTACTACCAGTTCTGTGGGCGTGGTTTGGTGGGTGTGACCATGTGACTGGGTGGGCGTGGCTTTTCTTTTTTGCAGTCCCCACCAATTTTTGGGAGCTTCTTAGCCACAGAGGAGCCTCTGGGTGGGTGGGTGGGGGGCGTTTTTGCTTCCCAGGGGCCAGGAAGAAAAAAAACACAGCATGGGAGGGGCATGCAGCACTCCTCCAAGCTCTATTTTGGGAGCTTCCTAGCCTCAGAGAAGCCTTTGGGGGAGGTATTTTTGCTCCCCCAAGGCTCCTCTGAGGCTCTGGAAGGCAAAAAATGAAGGAGGGGGGGCTGAGCTCCTCCCTCCATTTTTTTTCTTCCTGGGCCTCAGCAAGAGGAATTCCAGCACAGCTGATCTTATCTACAGCTGATTGTCAGGAGGGGGAAAAAAAAGAAAGAAATACCTTATGTGAATGGCAGGTGGGCGGGGAATGTCAGGCTGGCGGGCAGGGTGAGCGAGCATTGGGCAGGCGACCCGGTGGGGGGGCGTGGCCAGCCAGAACTTACTACCAGTTTGGCGACCCATGCCAAATTCTTACTACCGGTTCACCCGATCCGTTGCGAACCGGTTGAATACAACCACTGAAGCAAACCATGATTTATCTTTGTTTGTCGAGACTTATCTGGGTCCCTGGCGTCTTCCCAACTGTGTGTGTTTTGTTGGCCTTTGAAATCTGCAATTCCTTATCCTGCCCTGTCCAGTTAATTGCTGCAGAGTGGTTTGTGTGGATTTTTATTTACAGTTTATATATACTTTGTTTTGGGGCTGAATTTCCTCCACTTAAAGACTGTTCTTGGGATAATTTTTTTCTCTAGCCAAAAGTAACTGGACATTGGGGGCAAAGTTGAAGGTATTAAAGGGACTTTTCTTACTTATGTGACTGTGTTGCTTTGTGCCATGCCTCAGGTCATCACACTCTTTATCTGCTTTCCCTTGATAAAATCCAGAAGTGGCTGTCTGCAGCTTATTAACAAATCCCTCCCCCCAAAAAAATTTCATGTGCAAAAGGATTGGTGGGAAGCAGGGAGGAAATTAAGAGCATTTGGTGGGTTTTTTTTTTTAAAAAGGCAACCATAACCACAGCTTTTTAGCTTGTAGTGGCAGGTGTGGAATATCTAGATAAACCATCCAGAGAGGAAATGAGAGTTGGCTTCCAAGTGGATTAGCTTAGCTTTTGGAGGTGGGGAAGAGGGAGACAGATACAGCTTGGAGTGTGACAAACATATTTTGACAATTTCAGCTGAAAAGGCTGACAGAGTTATGAGCGAAGGGGAGGAATAGCTGATGAGGGAGCGTCATTCCACTCCTCTGACTGGAATTGGATTATTTTGGCAACAATGGGAGTCATTGCCCTGTTCAGGAAAACATCCTCTCCTGTGGCCCACAAGGTAAGGAAAGCTTCCTGTGATCATCTATCTGACCATTGCAATAGGCCAAAACAGAGGAAGCAGGTGAGGCAATTATCCTCCAACAATCCCAGGTCCATGAAGAGGTGGACGCATCACTCTTCACCCAAAGATATTTTTGCTTCCACACTTCCTCTGCAACTCATCCCCTATTCTTCTCATTTGGGAAACTGAGGTCATTGCATAATGTTCTCATAGACACCCGGATGAAAGAAAGAACCAATTTAGCCCAATGATTTATGTGGATTAATTCTAGTTGGATAAGAGCTATTATATATATTTTTATATTATATATAAATATTATGTATTATAATATACATATACATGTACATATACACATATACATATGCATATACACATATATAATATTTTATTTTTTCTTATTTTTCTTATATGTATCCATGTATTCATAACTAAGTTTTTACTTATATCTATTATCTTGTAAGCAATTGACAAAATAAATAAATATTTATAAAAAGAATTATTAGGCAATCTCTCTCCCTCTCTCTCCTTCTCCCTCTCTCTTTCTCACACACAAATAAATGCTTTGCAATGAGGGAAATATATTTTTCACACCTCTGAAGGTACCCTATCCTAAACACTGCAAATAAATTCAAATGTGGAATAATTTCTACCTCAAATCCCAAATGTGTTTTATTTGAATGCACCAGTCAATCCCACACTCACTCTCTTGTGAACTTTTCTTGTTGCTTTTTTAGAAAACAATCCTGTGAGAAAATAACTGCCCTGCTATGCCAATCATTTGACTATTCCCCCCCCCTAAAAAGGGTTAAAAACAAATCCATAAAATGGTTCCAGGTCTCATTAATCTATGAATATCCTGCCTTGTTTAAGTTCTTTGCAGGCTGTAAAGACACCCCTCTTCAACTCTGCTTGAATGCATGTGACCAGATTTTAAAGCAGTCACTATTCTTATTGATAAAAGATTTTCAGGATTATTGTGCATCACAGAAATGCTATTGGAATGTCCTTTGATTAAGCACAAAGATTCTTATTATCTGGCTTTTTGCTGATGGATTTTGTAATTGCTCTCCTCTTGACTACTGAGTTAATGTGGATTGAAACTAATTCTTGCACTCCAAGTCCTTATTTACATCCAGAATTGTTGACTGTCAAATACAGTATGTCCTCTCCTGTTAAATTCTCTTGACAGCCAACATTTTCTTGGAAAATCTGCTGCTTGAGATGGCAGCTTTGAAAATTAAATCAGACTTGAGCTTCACCATAGTCTTCATCATTATCCCCTCATTTGCAGGCAGCTGTTCTGTAAAACTGTATCCAAAGTGATTCACAACTCACCAAATTAAGAGCAGTAACAATGAGAGGAGGAGAAGTGAAGGGAATTTTAAAAATAGTCCAGTCAACCAGTCAACAGGATTTATCATCTATTTGTTAAAAGCAGTTGTGCAAGATTAAATATAGAAATATAGGTAGTCCTCGCTTAGCGAATGCCTCATTTAGTGATGATGCAAAGCAACAGTGATGCTAAAAAAACAACTTGGCAACCAGTCCTTGCATTTATAACTTTTGGAGTATTACTCTGTCTTATTTTCACTTGCTTATTTACCTCCCACTAAGAGGATTTTAATTTTTGTCATTCCTATTTCATTTTGCCCCTCCTTTTGCATCTTTCTTTTATGATTCTATTCTGCCATTTCTTCAATATTAGTGTAACTCTTGCCCGCAGTGTGTTGTCCCACACTGAGTTGGCCATGGCAAGTTGGCCTAGACCAGATGGCATCTACGCTGATTTCTTGACAGCTTTATAGAAATGGCATATAATTTTCTAATGCAGCCAACAATCTTGGAATTCTCAGATGGTACCTTAATATTAAAATAACCAGCAGTGATTACCTTAAGAATTAAGTCACTGCTAGCTAGCTGTTGTTGCCAACTAGTCCAGTTCCTATAGTGGTAAGCAGTTAAGTCCACTCCCTGGATAACTATTTTTATGCACTAAAACCACTCTCCTGTTCACTCAATCCATGTAATTTTGAGAAAAATTTCAAAGCCTCTCAAGGAAATGGATTTTTCCCCATGATTCCATGTACCTCTTGCACCAAGCTTTTTTTTTGTCTTTTAATGACCCTGTAATCCTTTGCATCGGATGGAGTTGGGACAATTGAATGGAGCTGAATGTTTACTGGCCAGATGCCCTTCCTGTTGTCAATGCAGAGTTTAGTTCAGCAAATACACTCTCTTAATGCCCAGAGAGAGAAATACCTGCTACTATCAAGGAACGAATTCACAGCTTCCTGATTCTGAGGTGAAAACTCCTCTATTGCTCTCTTGCACCAAGCTATATTACCATGAAAACATAGGATTTTATACAGTAATTACAGAAAGTAATTAAAATCTGCTTTTCTTTCACAGGCTGTATTAATAAACTAACAAAATGTAAATTTTAAGCCAAATTCAAGCTTCAGTTGTAAGATTTAGAAGTTCTCCCCCTGTAGCAATTTTCGAGGTGAAATACATTAAAAAAAAAACTCATTTGAAACCCAAGTGCTATTCCATGTCAAGAGCGACATAAAAACTACAGCTCATGTCCATGTCATTGCTGATTTTTCAGGGACTTTTGTCTTCAGCTGATTAATCCTCTCATGTAAATTTTCAAGGAGGTACAGCAAGTATTAGTTCCACCCTTTACTAGATGATCAGGATAATTTTACTTCTCTAAATATAGCAAGGTTTTGTTTCTTTATGTGTTATCTCTAAACAGATGGTAAATAATAGTTAACGATGTAGTTTAGGTGCATGTTTTATTACGTACAGCCAACGATTACATTGACTATCAGAGGCATCAGATTAACAGATTGTCCCCATAAATTTGTATTTTATTGGTTATTTTTAGGTATTTAGCCTTTTAGTATTATAGTCATCCTTTTGTGTTTTACCACTCTACTGTCACACCTCCTGCAGTTAGAGTGTCAATATTATACTGTACATAGTTTCATTTATAGAATTTAGTAAGATAATTATTTTATGCTTTCTGTTAGCTACCTTAATTATTCAGTTTTTATTCTATAGACCTCACCCCTTTCCTAAGAGGTCTGTACAGGGCATGCATAAGTGCACCAACGTGCCTACTGTCCCTGTCCTATTGTTTCTTTTATTTTTCTTATATGTACCCATTTCATGTATTCATAACTATGTACATACTTCTACCTATTATCTTGTAAGCGATTGACAAATCAAATAAATAAATAAAAAAAATAAGATGACACATATATTACATACGTCTATACTGTGTCATACTTATTCTTATCTTCATAACAGATTAAGAATTGGAAGAGACCTTTTGGTTCATCTAGCACAACCCCCGCCCAAGCAGAAGACTCTACACCATTTCTAACAGATGGCAGTCCAGTCTCTTCTTGAAAACCTCCAGAGGTGAAGCTCCCACAACTTCTGAAGGCAAGCTGTTCCATTGGTTGATTGCTCCCACTGTCAGAAAAGTTCTCCTTATTTCTAGGTTGAATCTCTCCTTGTTCAGTTTCCACACAATATTCCTTATCTGGCTTTCAGTGCTTTGGGAAATAGCTTGACCCCTTCATCTCTGTGGCAGCCCCTCAGATATTGAAAGACTGCTATCATGTCTCCCCTGGTCCTTTTCTTCCCTAAAGTAGCCAAGCCCAGTTCCTACAACTGTTCATCATGTGTTTTAGCCTCAAGTCCCCTAATCATCTTGGTTGCTCTTCTCTGCACTCATAATTACAGTCTTATAATATCAATGGTATTAGTATAACGATTTCATAGTTTGTACTGGTAACTTGAATTCCCATATTACAGAGATGAGACTATTATCACTATAGAGGTAGTTCTCAAGTTATGACTGCAACTGAGCCCAACATTTCTGTTGCCAAGCAAGACAGTTATTGACTTTTGCACTATTTTACTACCTTTCTTGTTCCATTGTTAAGTGAATCAGTGCAGTTATTAAATAAGTAACACAGCTGTTAAGTCAATGTGGCTTCCCCATTGATTGCTTGTGAAAAAGTTGCAAAATGTGGCACATAACCCCGGAACATTGCAACTGTCATATATACATGCCAGTTGCCAAGTGTCTGAATTTTGATCACGTGAGCGTGGGAATGCTGAAAATGGCTGCAAATGTGAAAAACGGAGGTAAGTCACTTTTTTCAAGGTCATAGTAACCTTGAATGGTCATTAAACAAACGGTTATAAGTCATCTGCCCATAGAATGTTGTTCAATAGTCAAAATAAAGACAACATTATTACAAATACTTATCCTGGAAGTAAACAAGAAAAAGAATAAAACCTAACACACAACCTAAAGGACAAAACAAGCAACGCTGTGATTAACTCCACAGTTAATCAACACAAGTATAGTAGTAGTCACACCACAGTTTCTTCTGACTCTTACCAGCATTTCCTCTCTAAGAGAGAGATTGTTACAATGACATCTGCATAAATATTCTTCCAAAAATAAGGGGGAAGGGGGAAATTGTGCAGAATTTTGGGAGAAAAGAGAGGCATAAAGTTGCAACTGCTCTACTGGTCTGGAACAATGGCTTAGTTACTGAAGCAGGACCCGGGAGATACAAGTTGAAGTCTCTCTTCAGGCACTGAATGTCTTGGATGAGTTGGTCTTGCTCAGATCAATCTATCGCGTATACAGATAATATGGAAATCTCCATGTAAGCACATTTTGAGCTCCTGGAGGTCAGGACATAAATTTAACAAATAATACTGTAATTCTAGTGAACGTTACGAAGGACAATTGTCTGCATTTATAGTTCAATTTTATATACAAAGAACTATAATGACCACGATAGAATGGTAAGAGTTGAGTACAACACATCCAGATGGGGAAAAGTTAATCTGCTTCATGACCACACATATGGTCATGGAGATCATATATCATAAAAGTGAGGAATTAGGCTCACCCAACTAACAGATATTTTGTCATCCTTTGTGAATGCCCCATTAGATAGAAGTATTTGAAGGAGAAGGTTGAAAAAAAGTGAATGAAAAGAGGAACTGGATTAACATAAAGAGTGTTTGTTTGCCACTTCTCAAGGGAAAAAAAATGATATAGTTGACTTCTCTTGCTAAATCTGTAAGGGATATGATGAGTAGCACTAGGGAAAATCTAATCAAAGTTAAATATTTTTTATTGATTTCCATATGAAAAATGTAAGCATGCAGCAAAATCTTTTCTACATTTCATGTTTTATCCTTTTTTACAATAATTTTTCATTATCGCAGCCAATATGTTAGCAGTGTGATATTTATACTGATATAGCTACATTCTATTCAAATCATTTTACACCTCCTAATAAAATCTGTCCTATTTGATAATTAGAGGTATTTCTTGAAAGGTTCTAGCACCAGTTTGGAAGAATGTTACATTTAACACATGCAGACATGTTTCTTTTCAGTCATTCAGTCCTGGAAGAATTTCCCTGAGATTGAGAAAGAAGAAATACAGCTGTTAAGAAAATGAAGTAACAATTGCAAATCATTTCCGAACAGTATGATTAGGACATATGTCAGAATTGTACACTCCTTTTAATCTTTGTCCTTCATGTGGCATGCCCAGAGCCAACCACCCAAATATGGGCCAGTTCTGGATGAAGAAATGGGTCGAGTAAGAAATAAGGATGAGAAAGAAACATGGTACCCTTCACAGTATAAAATTACTAAGTAAAGGCAAGGGAAAGAGATATGAGAATTGAACCTTCAGGCTATTGCATATAATAATTATATAATAATGATGATGATGATGATGATGATGATGATGACTGGATTGCTAGATTCTTCAGTAGCTGTTCTCCTTTGTTCCTCAGGCTCCCCCCTGCAGTAAACCCACTCATCCATCTAAATACTGTTCTTGACACATCTGGTCCTAATTCCCGAAGGCTGGTTTAATTTCTAGATTTAATGTTCTGTCTAGGTAAAGCATCAATAGGAAAAAAAAAAAAACAGATCCCATTGTCCCAAACCAGATGTAATTTAATAGGAGTGCTCCCTATTATATATTTAATAACATTTCCCTTCCGAATGAAAAATTAACAGCGACTCTTGGAGGAGAACAAGGGGTCACAGCAAGGATTTTTAGCTTTAGTATGTAAAGTTCTACCATTTATAGCACGCCTAATGCAAATTTTTAAGTGGGACAGCCTTTAATACTGGCCTCTGCCTTTTTATCTATGCAAATTGGAACAACAAGTCTGCATACTAGAAAATCTACACATGTTAGCTCTTTCAGACTTGTTGGTGGAAATAACTCTCAGTTATTATTTTATGATGTATAGATAGCAAGTATAGTTTTAGACATAGTGAAGATTCAAAGGGCTACAGGCCAGGAGTCTCTTTTCTGAGATGGACCAACAACACAAGCTCAGTTAATTGAACTCATGGGACATGTGCAGTCCAGATGTCTGAGACAGATGTTCTCATGTTCCCTCTCATGTATAACCTCGATATATAACCAGATCCCTTCATGAAGTGTTAATTGGTATAGGTAAAAACATAGGCAGGCGCACATTGGTGTTATCCCTAAAATGCTTCTTAATCATGAGAGGAGAATTAAGGGCACCGTGGCACCGGTTTTGCTAATGCTCTAATCTTCATCTGTCGCTCCATGGGAAGTAAGGTCTTGTTAGAATGCAAACTAATGTAAAAATGCAGAAGGGGTTCTGGCTCGTTAAACTCAGGATGCTTCAGTGAGAATTATCCAATTAACCTGCCCCCCCACCCCAGGCAACCTCGCTCCGGTATCTCCTGTACACCGGGAACTCTATCAGAAAAACCAATATAAACTAACTCTCTTCAAATGAATATCAAATTAGGTAATCATAACGCGCAGTGCACTTCCCCATATGATGCTCTCCGTTGGGTACTGTCAGGAGGCTGATGGGGAAAAAGGAAAAAGAAAACAAGAAAATACGCTAGCTTACAAAAGCTACAAACTCTTGGCAGCACCTGAGGCCGTGAACCACATACTATATATGTGGCCTGTGCTGAATGCTGGCTTGATTCTTGCCCCCTAGATTCTTGCCCGAATCTAGAGTCAAAATTCACGGGGGCTATTCAGGAGCCACGGGGGCGCAGTGATTAGAATGCAGCATTGCAGGCTAACTCTGCCCACAGCCTGGAGTTCAATCCTGACTGGCTCAAAGTTGGCTCAGCCTTCCATGCTTCCAAGGTCAGTAAAATGAGGACCCAGATTGTTGGGGGAAATATGCTGATAATTGTAAACTGCTCAGAAAGTGCTGTAAAGAAGGATGGCATGGTGTTTTTCTAAATGACATTGCTATCGGTTTTGTCCCTAAAATGCTTTTTAATCAGGACAGGAGAATTAAGGGCAGCCTGTCACTGGTTTTGCTAATACTCCAATCTAGTCAGGTGGGCCCCGCTTCTGAAAAAGAGTTCACAAACATGGCTCAGCAGCCTTGTGTGGGAATCCCAGGGGATCGTACAGCAGTGGGGTTGGTTAGTTCCCTAAACACTCTCTCTTTGCCTTTTAAGTAATTTTAATCTCTTGAGTCCTCTTAATTTTTTATATATTCTGTTTTATATGTTAACATCTTATTGTACACTACCCAGATTCTCTCTTTGAGGGAGATGGGTGATTCAGAAATGTAAAAAATCCAAACAAATAAAAAAGAAAGAAAAAATTCTGAAGGAACTCTTAAAGATAAGAAATGGTGTTTATCAGTGATGGGATTCAAATTTTTTTACTACCAGTTCTGTGGGCGTAGCTTGGTGGGCATGGCAGGGGAAGGATACTGTAAAATTTCCAGTCAGAGCTGGTATTTGCCGGTTCTCCAAACCACTCAAAATTTCTGCTACCGGTTCTCCAGAACCTGCTGAATACCACCTCTGGTGTATATGATGGTTTTAGAGTGATTTGCACCCCACTCTAAACCTTTGTTGGAGGGAAAAAAGGAGGAAGAGGGTATTTTTCTTGATTTTCTTCCCCAACTTTAAGACTGGCCAATGAAAGAAAGCTCTACAACAATTATCCCCAAGAACTTATCAAATATTCCAATTCGTGACTAAGCAACAAAGCAAACAGAATGGTTAAATCATTTATTTAATTCTGAGAGTGTCATGCCTAAATCCCACAGATTTCACAGTGAAATCTACTGTAATTGAGTCCTGTTCTTTATTTGCTTTCACCTAACAGACAGAATCTTGCCAGACTAAAGCTATAACTTTGTAACCTAGTAGATATAGCCAGGGAGAATCGAGGGTGCGAATACCCTTGAACTGTTTCTTTTCCCAACATCCATTTTGGGACTGTGCAATCCCTTGTCTTGGGCCCCTCTCCAGAGTGTGCTGCCTCCTCCTTGGGAAGCTGCAGTGTCACTGCTGACAACCCCCTCACACTTCTCCTTCAGCTGCACATGTATTCACAAAAAGATTGAGACAGGAAGATGTGAAGGGTATGGCTTCTCCTCTCAATCTGTGACCCAATAACTCTAAACTATCGTGGGCTTCTCAAACTCAGCAACTTTCACATATGCGGGCTTCATCTCATCAAATTCCCCATGCTGAACATGTACTGGACAATACCTGAACACATCATCCAAAGGACTGATTGGCCATATTCAATTTGGATGTGGCTCCTTGATAATACCTGTTAAGAGAATAATGCTTCATTTTGAAGATGTGGACAGAACAGGATTCCCATATAAGAGCTGCAAAAATATGAATCACCACTGGAGGGTTACTGAGTGTTAGAGTTTTCTTTAGCTTGTCACTGCCATCTACTGATGGTCCATATTTTGCAGTCCAAGTAATGACAGCACGGAAAGAAGAAAGCACGGAGTTCACTGTTAAGTCTCAAAAAAAAAAAAAAAAATCCTTCATATATCTTCCAACATTAAAGTTCCTGATGAGTTTAAATTGCTAAATTGAATATTTTAGCAACTTTTTGTTTTGTTTTGAACTACAAACTAGCATTTCTGGTTGTTGCTGGATTCTTTAATTCATGGAATAGAAACTCTATTTAAATATAGTCAGGCCTGATTCCTGGAGACTTCATTGACCCAGCCACAGTTTTCTTGGAAACAAATTGGAATTAGTTTGGTATTGCTTTTTCCAGGGAAAATGTTCTTTTACATGATTTCTCTCTCAAAGGTCTATAACCATATTTTTTCTAGGCAGGATTTCATTGCCCAGACCAGGTCAAGAGCTGTTTTCTCCTGCGACCTTGTTTCTCAAAAAAGAAAAGGAAAATTTTTTTGGCTTTAGATTCTGAAGTGGCACATTTGTTTTCTAGTGCCGTGTTCCTCTTTTTCATAAATCTGTCTGTTGATTTGGCATTTCTCTTCTTTTGTTAATTATATTCACCTCTCAATAATGGAGAGGGGGAGAGAGAGAGGCAGAGAGAGAGAGAGAGGGAGAGGGAGGGAGGGAGGGAGAGAGGGACGGATGAGGGAGAGGGAGGGAGGGAGAGGGAGAGGGAGACAGAGGGAGGGAGAGAGAGGGAGAGGGAGAGGGAGAGGGAGGGAGAGAGAGGGAGGGAGAGAGAGGAAAAGAGAGAGAGGGAGGAAGAAAGGGAGGGAAAGAGAGAAGGAGAGAGAGGGAGAGAGTGGGAGGGAAAGAGGGAGGGAGAGAGAGGGAGAGGGAGGGAGGGAGAGTGGGGGGAGAGGGAGGAAGGGAGAGAAAGCTTGATATGGATGGAGGAATTTCTTTTACTTGACACGAAGGGAAAATTGCAGAATTTCCCAAAGCTCCAAACTCACATATCCAGAGTTTCCATTTGTATAGATACTGGATATATTCATTCATTAGCATATTAATATATGTGACTGCACGTAGCTCAGAAACGCAACTCAAGGGTATCCACACATTCGTCATGACATACCCTTTAAAAAAGTCCTTCACACATAATATAATAAACAGACTTACTCAAAACCAATTTGAAATCAATTCTAGACACTCTTGTGGTTAAGTCTTTTGCAAAGCACCCTAGGTTAAGTGGAATTCATTTCTATGTTGATTTGCTCAAAATGAAATCATTATGCCTAATATATTTTCTTACTTCCATGCTCCAAATATGGTTCCATTCTTCTTTTTAAAACCTTAAGCTAAACCTTGCTGGTAGGGGACTGCAGTGGATGACCAATATACATGCTTGCAACGTTTATTTATTATTATTTCTTTATTAAACAAATTTATCCCCCTCATCGTAAGAACATAAACCAATAATTTCCAATCTCCAGGCCACACGGTGTTGTTCCCTATTTGCCGACATGGAGCGGTTAACATTTTTACTAAATAGGTTCCTGCAACTCTAAATAGCTCAATAAGCTTTTCATTGACATCTGGTGCTTTTCTGTTTGACATCTGATTTATTGCCTCTCATACTTCACTTCGAGTTGTTTCTCCAATGTAGTCTTTCTCTGCATATGTTTCTGCTATAATCCTGTTTGTAAAGGGTTTTAGTACTTCTTTCACTTATAGCATTTGCATATATTAGATTACTTATTATTGTTAAGTACTTCTATGTAGCTCTATTTTTCGGGAGATTTCTTTAACCTTTTTTTAAAAAAAGGAAATAATAAAGGAAAAATCCTTTTCCTTTATTGTTATTTTCTTGTATAGTGGTACCTCTACTTACGAAATTAATTCGTTCCGGAAGCCGTTTCGTAACCTGAAAATTTTGTAAGTAGAGGCACATTTTACCTGTAAATGTCCTAATCCGTTCCAAGCCCCCGAAATCCACACTGTAATTCTTCGTTATTACTTCCTGCTTTGCTGGATTGCTAGTGCGAGACTTAGAACGCGGCGTGGTGCGTGCGCACAGATCCCTCCTAGCCAATGGGATGCCAGGAAGATAACCAATGGCAGCGCAGCTCGAACGCGCCATTTTCCAAGAAAGCCTTTCGTATCTTGAAACATATTCGTAAGTAGAGATGATATTTTCTCGAAGACGCGTTTCGTAACCTGAAACTTTCGTAAGTAGAGCCTTTCGTAAGTAAAGATACCACTGTATTATAGGCCTTTTTGAGTGAGATACTTTTCTTTAGCCTTTTATTTGATTGTGAATGTTTGTGCTCAGTTATCAGATGTCTTTCTGATTGCTCAAATCTTTCATCTTCCAGCTTTTCATGGGCTTATGATAGCTTCTTCTGAAAACCATTTGGATCTTTTCTTCATTGAAATTTCGGGACTATGTTTTACTTTGTTTTTTTACAATGATTATTACTTTTCCTCAAACTTCTCGGGTCCTTGGATTCTGTTTGCTGTCAGGCAGTCAATTTGATTCTAATATTGCCATCCAATGATAAAATTCATTGATGGTGCTTGAAGCAGGTGTTTAACAATCAATATTTTTCTTTTGCAACATTCATTTTTGCAAAATTCTTTTAACCTATCTCCATCATTATATTTATCCTGTTTGTTTCTTCTTGTAATTTCAATTTCCTTTATTTCTCCAACTCTAGCATTTTAATCACTCATTAGCACTATAATGTTCTTTCTAAATGTAATGCTTTTCATCTCTTGCAGTATTCATCTGTCTTCTTTAAATATCACCCCCTTTCTATATCTTTATATGGACTCAGACCCTGAGTTGCATACAGTATTACCTAATCATTTAATAGATCACATAATATATAACAGCCCATTTTGATCCATTTTAATTCATTTATTTCTAAAAAAAACCATCTAATTTATAATGCTTTATTTTCATATCACTAATTTCAAGTTTTCCTTGGTTTGTATTTTCAAATCCTATGTTTCAACAAGGTGTTTTCTGTAAAATAAGCATATCTTATTTTACAAAAATAAAACAAAGGAACATTCTCTTTAAAAGCTGACAATCCCAGATGTCCTTGTGGATTTAGTCTGGCTACATCATAATTTCCACATCTATTTTGGAAAAGTCTGTATTTTAGAACAAAATTCTCTAATAGCTTCCTTCTTTGAATCTGTGTTAGCAATAGTACTTAGACTTATATACTGCTTCACAGTGCTTTACAGCCCTTTCTAAGCAATTTTACATAGTCAGCCTATTGCCCCCAACAATTTGGGTCCCCATTTTAGCCACCTTGGAAGGATGGAAGGCTGAGTCAACCTTGAGCCTGGTGGGATTTGAACTGCCAAATTGCAGTCAACTGGCAGTCATCAGAAGTAGCCTGCAGTACTGCACTCTAACCACCGCACCACTATGGCTCATTAGGTGGATAAACTTCAGTAATGTTGTTTTTGGAACATCTACAAATTCTGAATGTGCCATTTATCAAACCAAGCCAAGGTTTATCAAACCTTTGGAAGGCACGTTTGAGTATCATCACCACACTTTCCATGGCAAAGTCTTTTCCTTCGTGTCAAATTTCCCTGCAATCTGGACTATCACCAGTTAATCCAAGTGATGAGAATCTAACGGTTCGGCTTAGTAAAGTATTAGAAGGAAAGTTAAGGTTAACTCAAACATTTCCATAGGAATCCCAGCTTTCAAATAAAATATCTATTTTTAGGCAATTAGAATTGCAAAACTTCTGTCTGTTTCATCCTACTTGCTCTGTGTAGAGGGTTGTTAGTCTCTTTTGTCAAGGCAAAGCAGTTTGCCTTTGCTGCTTTGATCACAGTAATCCCAATTAATGCAAAAAGAAAGCCTCACACCATGGACCCAGTAGCATGATCAGATCTTTGGCAGTCTTTTCCTGAATTAAAAGTGATTCTTTTCCAAGCATGATTCTCCCAGATTTTAGAAGATACCATATTAATATAGTTATATTTGGATGGAAGATTTAGTGGTAGAAGAATTCTACATTGAACTGTTTTCCATTTAGGGCCTATGTATCTCAATGTGCGATGGGATGGTCTGTTTGTGAGTCTTTTTTTTCTTCTGAAAATGGTATAGTGCTCTGAAGAAGCAGAAGCTCTCTTTACTGATAATAGTTGGTTACATCTTAGTTGCTTTAATCTTTCTCTGTCTGAGAACCAACTCTTCCAAGTAGATTATGTAATCATTGGCTCATTGTGGCCCACCTAAGACTGCTTACATCCAAGACATCCAATTGGATGTACTTCGTTTATATTTTGGCACTTCTAGTTTTTCCTTGGCTCACAATTCTCACATCCATCTTCCAATTTTGTACAGCATGTAAAGTGAGAAATTCTGCTTTCAATTACCAGATTTCCTTGTGGCTTCTAGCCATATCTTTAGTTCTTAAATCTACTACTGGAAGTTCTTCATTCTGTCCTAGTAATTGGATGAGTACTTTTTAACTTGAAATGGGAGTTTTGTGTGTGTGTATGTATAAACATACAGTTTTCTTGGCTACAATAAAGTGTTTTTCTACTGGTGTTATTCAGTGGTGATATTCAAATTGTTTTACTACCGGTTTTGTGGGCATGGCTTGGTGGGTGTGCTGTGACTTGGTGGGTGTGGCATGGCTTGGTGGGCGTGGCTTGGTGGGCATGGCAGGAGAAGGATATTGTAAAATCCCCATTTCCACCCCACTCCAGGGGAAGAATACTGTAAAATCCCCATTCTCTCCTCATCCCACTAACTGCTTTCCAGCTCCGTTCTCCTGTGCAGGGCAACAAAAGAAGATCCAGCTGATCAGCTGGGACTCTGATCAACTGGGACTCAGGAGGCAGCAAATAGATGGGGGCAGGGCCAACCAGAGGTGGTATTTACCGGTTCTCCGAACTGCTCAAAATTTCTGCTATCGGTTCTCCAGAACCTGTCAGAACTAGTTGAATACCACCTCTGGTGTTATTTAAGAATTCTTTTTTCTAAGTGGGTTGGTTTCCATCATGTGTGTTTGTTTCCATCACTCCTGTTGTGTTTTGTCCTTAGCTTTACACATACACACACACTCGATTGGCAGGGTGACCCTTATAGGATTTCATGATTTTCTCAGCATTGGTTTCAGAGTCACAGAAGTTACTGAACCATTCCACCACGGTAAGGTGGCACTTTCCAGGAAGCGTAGTGGTGCTAGGACCTAGGTCAGCCTCTAATCAAATCATGCTCCTTATTCAATGCAGTAGTTCTGATTAGATCAAGGGCTGCCATTTTGAAGAATGAAAAGTCTCTACCATCCATGAGCATGAACTATTTTTATATTGTCAATTGCTTACAAGATAATAGGTATAAGTAAAAACATAGCTATGAATACATGGATACATATAAGAAAAAATAAAAGAAACAATAGGACAGGGATGGTAGACACGTTGATGCACTTATGCACACCCCCTAACATCAGAAGACACTCATTAATCTAATAACACTTGGATAGATTCAACCATAATTTCAAAATGTAAACATCCTAGCAGAACTAGCTCCAAAAACTTTAGGGAGTTCCTGGAAGTTTGACATGCAGACAATAATAGACAATTATTTTGTGTGGAAGGCTTTGCAGTTTCACTACTCAGATTTTAGTGATATGGTTCACTTTGTTCACTTAAATAACAGCTTGCAAAATAACAGCTTGCAAGTATTGTTAGGAAACACTCACAGAACAAATACTATCATCTATGACAAAAAAAAACCCCACGGGTTAAGTGCCAGGGATAAAGTAGTGTTCTAAAGCTTTTGATGTAGCTTGTAGAGACTTCCAAAATATGTCATCATATTGTCATTTTCAGCCTGATAGAAGGAGGGAAATATTGACTACATCATAACCAGAACCAGCATATTAACTATGATTTAAATGTAAAATGAAATTAAGTCAAATTTAATTTCTTTGTTTGAGGCAGCCACTACTTTCTGGAAGGAAAATTCCACCAAGCCACTTCAAATCTATGTGGAACCTGTCATATAGAAAAAAGTGGGCCATACCTATTCAAACAGAAATCCCCATAGTACATGGTGGACTATCCATCTAGTAAGTCTTCCACAAAATACCAGAGCCTCTTTGGCTAAAGGAATTTAAGAACAGATTTGTTATGAGAGGCTGCATCTCTACATGCTTAAGTGGAAGAAAACTCCCCTCCCTGAAGTTATTAGGGTTTATTTCTGACAAGACATTCATAGGCTCAAGGGCATGGGACACCTAGAAAATACAGGTGAGGCTTTGATCGTACATTTATAGCTGACCTCCTGAGAGTTTTTTATTACCTTGCAGATACCTAGGTAGGTGTGTTTTAATGCAAAAGCAACTTTCTTCTAAATATGGATAACGAAATCTATGAAGAAAAGGACTAGGGCAATCTTCCATTATTTGAGAGCTTATCACAAAGATGAGGCGGGTCAAGTATTCTCTAAAATCTCTGAAGGCAGAATAAAAAGCAGTGGATGGAAGCTGATGAAGGAGAGAATGAACCTAGAAGCAAGGATAAATTTCCTGACAGGGAGAGCAATCAACCAATGGAACAGCTTGCCTTCAGAGGTTGTGAGTGCTCCATCACTGGAGGTTTTCAAGAAGACCTGGAGGTTGTCCAGAATGATATAGGGTCTCCTGCTTAGGGAGAGGTTGGACTAGAAGACCTCCAAGGTTCCTTCCAGCTCTATTATTTTGAATTCTGGATGAGCTAGGGCAGGGGTAGGGAACCTTGGCTCTTGTATCACTTATGGACTTCAACTCCCAGAATCCCTGAGTGAGCCATAAAAGGTTCCCCATCCCTGGCCTACTGGTTTTTCAGTTGTGGGGGAAATCAATTTTTGACTGGAATGGGACTGTTTAATATACAAATGTAGGACATATTCTTTATATATTCTTTATATGTCCTACATTTGTATATCAAACAATCCCATTCCAGTCAAAAATTGATTTCCCCCACAACTGAAAAACCAGTAGGCCAGGGATGGGGAACCTTTTATGGCTCACTCAGGAATTCTGGGAGTTGAAGTCCATAAGTGATACAAGAGCCAAGGTTCCCTACTCCTGAGCTAGGGGGTTCTTATTTTAAGAATGCATTCAAATGGGATGTAGAAGTTTCTTTTGAAGGAAGCCCTTGCTTGATAGGATTCTTTCCTTTCTCGGTCTAGTTTTCAAACGGTCAAGCCCATTTTCTTTGTATTTCTACTTCTCAACCCATCAAACATCCCCCCCACTCTGATGCTGGAATCTGATCTCATTTGCCCTGCTATAAACCCAGAGAAGGTCATTTCATTTTTACCTTTTCCACTGGGTAATTAACTAGAAGGGGAGTTTGTTTATATCAAGTCTCTGAGATTGTCCCCAATTTACAGGGCTTCTCTCAAATGTATATTTTCCCCATTTCAAAGAGTGTGGTTCCCCACCCTTGCTGTATTTTTATTGCAGGCTTCAAGTAAAACAAGAGAAAATGAAGGCAAAGAAAATATGTAGTTACCATAAACCCAGGAGACCAAAAATATAGCCTTGAGCCACAGCTGGGATTTATTTTATTAGACATAATGTTAGGTCATCAACCAAAATACAGATTTCAGATGTTAAAAAAATGTTAAATACTATTGATCCATTCAGAGACAACTCCCTTTCCTGATATAATAACCCTTTTAAAGGCATTATTGGAGCAGGTCTTTACTTAACAGAATATAGTTCTCTAAAGTCAAGGACATTCATTGTGATATAATTATGAAGGCTAACAGATATAAATTGTGTGCATTTGTAATATGTCAGGTTGTTTTTATGTTTTGTTTGCAGAATGATCATTCAATGTATGAAGAGAAAAATGTAAATAGTAATAAGTATGCTCTGGAACGTTAGAATCCAAAGAGACAAACACTTGCCACATAAAACCCCAGACTTAATGACTGTTGCTAAGAAAGACTAAAAAAAAAAAAATCAATCTGGATAATGGACATGGAAATAGCTGGAGATAGCAGAAGAGAAGAGAAAGCACTGTTGAAAATCACAAAATACAAAGAGCCGCAAATAGAAATAGACATATAGAATTTGCAGGGGTTTGGGAGAGTCCTAGCTAAGATTCTGTGCAGTTCAGAGAACCCCCAAATCCCTTTCCTGGCTGGTCCTGCCTACCTTGCCCCTCCTAGGAGTCTCCACAGGGCCTATTTTGGATGCAGGGCACGTGTGGAAACTCAGGGAGGGCAAAAAACGGGCCTCACAGAAATTTGGCAAGGCCGGAAATGGGCTCGTTTCCAGCTTTCAGAGAACCTCCGGAGCCCAGGGAGGACATTTTTGCCCTACCGGAGGCTGGGGAGGACAACAACCCCCCTCCCGTCATGGTGCTGGAGGCTGAGTAGCCAAACCCATCATGGTCACGTCCACCCAATAACCAGGCAGAGAACCCCTTGCTAAAATTTTTGAAGCCCATGCCTGGAGATAGAATGCGTACTGCAAAAAAAACCAAAGGTAGTACCAATAGTAATAGGCACCTGGGTACCATCCCAAAACATATAATATAATATATAATATATAAAACATATAATACTCGAATACAGCTCATCAGTCTGGAACCCACATTATGTATCGGATATTAACACAGTTGAGAAAGTCCAGAAATATTTCACAAGAAGAGTTCTCCACTCCTCTACTCGTTGCAGAATACCTTATGCCACCAGACTCGAAATTCTAGACCTAGAAAACCTAGAACTACTCTGCCTTCGGTCCGATCTAAGTATGGTATGTAAAATCATACATTGCAATGTCCTACCTGTCAATGAACACTTCAGCTTCAACCATAACAATACAAGAACAAACAATAAATACAAACTCAAGGTAAACTGCACCAAACTCGATTGCAGAAAACACAACTTCAGCAACAGAGTGGTCAATGTCTGGAATACTCTACCTGACTCTGTGGTTTCTTCCCCAAACCCCAAAAACTTTAACCTTAGACTGTCTACTATTGACCTCACCCCTTTCCTAAGAGGTCTGTGCATGAGCGCACCTATGTGCCTACCATCCCTGTCCCACTGTTTCTTTTATTTTTTTATTTTTCTTATATGTATCCATGTATTCATAACTATGTTTTTACTTATACCTATTATCTTGTAAGCAATTGACAAAATAAACAAATAAATAAAAATAAAATAAAAAAATAAAAACATCTGGAGCACCATTTGAACACCATCAGCACTGACAAAATCACGATCTGTGAATTGCAAAAGGCAGCTTCATCATGAGCAGAATACATCCTGTGTTGAAATCGTTAATACCAACAAACATCTACTTATTCCATCTCCTTGGAAAGAACTAGATAGGTGGATAAAAATGTCAAATCCAATCTAAAACTGAAATTGGTTGGCTGAGCAACCAATCATAATAATTGACAATTATTCCTTTTCCTTAAATATCCAGGTTTGATTATTGCTGTAATGAAAAACTAATTTTAGCTAAAGACTTTTCAAAGAGTACACTTTATGAATTTTCCTCTGTCTGTTATTTGGGGACACAATTTTTTTAAAAAATGTTATTCATCAAACGAAAGTTGCAAATTTGAACAAGCCAACATGAAAAAAATTAAACTGTGATAGGGTCGAGAGGCAAGTTAGTGCACTTATGCATGCCTCCTTAAGGATCTTTTAAATACGGGGTGAGGTCTGCAGAAGTTAAGTTGGAATTAAAACTATGCAAGTTAGTAGCTGAGACAACTGAATCAGAATAGTCCAAACTTTGACAATTCTATTACAAAATTGATTTTTTTCTAACTATTAACTCAATGCTAGAAGGGTCTTGCTTGTCCTAGAATCTTCTATCCAGAGTACTTCACAGCCAATTGAATAGAAACTCTAATTAATATTTGGGTAATGGTCCAATGGGAAGACCAGGGATACACCTAGATTGACTAAGCAAACTAACAGAAGACAAAAAGCCATTTCCCTCTTATGTTCCCCAAACTAATAGACCCTCAGTGTGAGTCATCAGGAGTTCAGCTCAAGTCAACTTGAAAGAAAATGTATTCTTTAATCATTCCTGAGAGACAGTTTGTTCAGAGCAAGAAAAAATGTTTTTGAGCTAAAAATGTTTGTGGTCTTTTACTGGGGAAAAAAAGACCCTTTGAAAGAGAAATAACAGTTTTCAGCATGAAATAAGAAATCAAATAAGACCAGGCCCTATTATTCATGACATAGCATACATGGAAAACCAGTTTGGTGTAGGGGTTTTCCTCAGAAGTGGTATTCAGCAGGTTCTGACGAGTTCTGGAGAACCGGTAATGGAAGTTTTGAGTAGTTTGGAGAACCGGAAAATCCCACCTCTGACTGGAGATTTTATAGTATCCTCCCCTGCCACGCCCACCAAGCCACGCCCACAAAACTGGTAGTAAACATTTTTGAATCCCACCACTGGTTTTTCTGTCCTAGGCAAAAAACTAGCTGGGGGAAGGAAGAAGGAAGGAAGGAAGGAAGGAAGGAAGGAAGGAAGGAAGGAAGGAAGGAAGGAAAAGAAGGCAAAGAAAGAAGGAAGAAGAAATAAAGAGAAATAAAGAAAGAGAGAGAGAGAAAGAAAGAAAGAAAGAAAGAAAGAAAGAAAGAAAGAAAGAAAGAAAGAAAGAAAGAAAAGAAAGAAAGAAAGAAAGAAAGAAAGGAAAGAAAGAAAGAAAGAAAGAAAGAAAGACATGTGAAATCCTTGGAGTTCTCCACCTAACTTTTTGTATTATTTTATTACAATTATTATTCTCTGGAGTAGGGGATTAAGAGCTAATTTTCCTTTCCTTTTTCTCTGCCACTGAGTGAATGTGGATTTGTTTGACCTGGAGGTTGAACTGAATTAAATAACCAATGAGATCCTTTATAGAGAGCACTTCCTATGCTGAAAAAATCTCTCTTTGTCTGGACTCTGCATAGTATTTACCTGACTACAACACTCTGTTATTTTAGAAGGTGGGCACTAGCGCCTTTATCTTCCTGCACTCTTGTTTTCCCTCTCCTCAGCCCACCTCTTTCCTGTCTGCTCCTCTCTTTCTTATTTTGCTATTAAGATAAACCTCCCTTCATTCAGGAAGCCACTTTGCCTGCGAGAGTAAAATTAAGTTCGACGCAGGGGGAATTCCTTCTTCAGTGTGTGTCTTGTTTTTCTACAGCATCCATTTTTGGAAGCCACCACTCAGCTTCCCCCTATGGCTACCGCTCACTTGAAATGGAAGGCAGCAAATGAAATTGCATTAACCTCATAAGCCCAAGTGTTAATTTGTTTCCCCAAAGGCCATCTGACACCCTCAAAAATCTATTCAGTCTTTTTCTGTGGCAGTCACAACCTGTAGGGAAGGAGGGGCCCCCTCCATCGTGCTCCTTATTCATCCATATCTTTATTTTATAGCACAGATGCTGAGGGTATATTCTCCGAGGGCTTCAAATTCTCCTACCGTAAGCTAATCCTACCTGATTTGCTTTCCATGGATTATTCTTCAGCTAATTCATATTTTTAAATTATCTCCGGCTTTGTTAACAACATAAAGACCACCTTTATTTGACAGATACGTTCCACCTGCCACGGGAATCTTGCATATCTTGCTAAAATGGAAAGTTTTCTCAAGAGCTGGATTTAAATTTCTAACGCCGGGCAACTAGCAATTATATGCTTGTTTAATCATCTCAACAATCTGAAATCAAGTACGGGGTTAGCTATGACCTGCCATGTGTCTGGTAGATAGCTCACTGCCTCACCCGTAAATCCTTTCAAACTAAATACATTAATAACAAAAACCACTTTCCTATGTTACCAATCCTTTGCTTTCCCCAAATCATTTTGTCTGCTGAACATTATTGCACACATTTCAATGGCTTGCATTGGGCCAAAAATAAAGCAGTGCTTGGTTTTAATTGTGGCCACCTTAGCATCTGTAACCGGTTGTAATTTTTCCGATAGTTCCAATAAATAAAATAATCAGTTTCTCATGAAACAAAGCTGCTGCAGAGGGAAAGAGTATCAAGATCTGTGCTTGTGTGGAAATCTTTTTTACTTGTGTATTATGAAAACCAACCTCAACAATTCAAATTCACCAGCACAATTTTCATTTAAATGCACAGCACCAGAGGTGGTATTCAGCAGGTTCTCACCAGTTCTGGAGAACCGGTAGCAGAAATTTTGAGTAGTTTGGAGAACTGGTAGTGGAAATTTTGAGTAGTTTGGAATACCACCTCTGATTGGCCCTGCCCCCATCTATTCTCTGCCTCCTGAGTCCTAGCTAATTGGCTGGGTTTTCTTTTGTTGCTCTGCCCAGGAGAACGGAGCTGAAAAGCAGGTTAGTGGGGTGGGGAGGGAATGGGGATTTTGTAGTAACCTTCCCCTGGAGTGGGGTGGGAATGGAGATTTTACAGTATCCTTCCCGTGCCATGCCCACCAAGCCACGCCACGCCCACCAAGCCATGCCCATAGAACTAGTAGTTAAAAAATTTGAATTCCACCACTGCACAGCACCTTAAATATGTCTCCTAAACAAAGCAGTCAATTGTTGTCAAGTAATGTGTTGACATGATGCGTGCATATGTGAATCCCCTCTTAGAGGAAAATCTGGACACAGCTTATCACAAAATACACATGGGGAATTGAATGAGTACGTGACTTAACTCTACTGCGGTAGCCTCATGATCTGTTCTCAATAGGACTCATCAAATAATGAAGAACTAAGAAAATGTTGCATTGATAGTCTTCTACAACAGGGGTGACAAGATCAAGGCCCGTAAGCCAGTTCTGGCCAGGCGCTGATCTATAACTCGATGGCCCCTATCCAAGCAGGAATGTGGTCAGCCTTAGATCCATGGGGCCACCCTGGAGCTGGCAAGGAACTGCCCTGTTTTCTCGGCCCCACCTCCTGGGCACTCGCTGCAGTGGTGGGATTCAAAATTTTTTACTACCGGTTCTGTGGGCGTGGCTTGGTGGGTGTGGCTTGGTGGGCCTGGCTTGGTGGGCATGATAGGGGAAGGTTACTACAAAATCCACATTCCCTCCTCACCCTATTAACCTGCTTTCTCCTGTGCAAGGCAACAAAAGAAGACCCAGCCAATCCACTGGGACTTGGGAGGCAGAGAATAGATGGGGGCGGGGCCAGTCAGAGGTGGTATTTGCCGGTTCTCTGAACTATTCAAAATTTCCGCTACTGGTTCTCCAGGACTGGTCAGAACCTGCTGAATACCACCTCTGCCCACCCCCAATATTCAACTAGAATTTGCCTTCTTGTAATTTAACACTTTTACAGATGGGCCTTGACTTAGGACCACAAATGAGCCCAAAATGTCCATTGCTAAGCAAGACAGTCATTAAGTGAATCATCCCCATTTTATGAACGTTTTGTACATGGTTGTTAAGCGAATCACTACAGATTAAGTGAACCTTGCAGTCCTTAAGTGAATCTGTCCTCCTTCATTAACTTTTTTTGCTGGAAGTCTGCTGGGAAGGTTACAAATGGTTATCATGTGACACCAGGACTGTGCAAACTGTCATAAATACATACCAGTTGCTAAGCCCCCAAAGTTTGGTCATGTGAGCATGGAGCTGGTGCAAAGGTGCTAAGTGTGAAAACTGGTCATAAATCACTGTTTTTTGGTGCTATTGTAAGTTTGAATGGTAATTATACAAATAGCAATAGCATCAGTGGTGGGATTCAAAACTTTCTGTGGGCGTGGCTTGGTGGGCGTGGCAGGGGAAGGATACTGTAAAATCTCCATTCCCTCCCCACTCCACTAACCTGCTTTCCAGCTCCATTCTCCTGTGCAGGGCAACCAAAGAAGAGACAGAGAATAGATGGGGGCGGGGAGACAGAGAATAGATGGGGGCGGGGCCAGTCAGAGGTGGTATTTGCCGGTTCTCCGAACTACTCAAAATTTCCACTACCGGTTCTCGAGAACTGGTCAGAACCTGCAGCCACCTCTGACTGCATGTGCCCAGGGGGTAGGGCAGAGGCAGCAGGGGTGGCCTCTAGCTGGTTCCAGGGCAGCTCCCTGGATCTAAGGCTGTTCTGGGCTGGATGGCCACCATCCAGTTGTAGATCAGTGCCGTGCCCATCACCAGCACCTCCATGGCCTGCTCACTGGCCCAGCCTTGCAGCCTGTGTGGTTTCTCTTTTACTGGGACTGTCCTTGCCCCACATGAGAAAGCCACAATCCTGATGCGGCCCTCAATGAAATTGAGTTTGACACCCCTGATCTACGACTTACAACACACTCCAAAGCTTGGATAAAATAAATGCATCCCTAACTGAAGTGATGATTTTTTCATGCCAGCCGTAGGAAGCTGGCATATAACAGCCCATGACGTGAGTCCATCTAGCTGTCATCTAAGTTACCATCTTCCTTGTCAGCTTTGCATGTATTCATTCATAAATCTTTTTTCAGACAGTGTGTATTGAGCCTCAGTTTTAAAACAGCTGCAGAAATGGGTACTTAAACGTGCACATATTTTGAGCATGATTAGTCACACTCTAAACTTCAAAGTATGTTTTGTTCTAAAATACATTTCTAAAAAAGCTGATAGTTTCTGAGGATGTGACTAAACTGCTCAATTGGAAAAATGGATCGCCAACCAGAAGGCTGCGGCCCACTGGTGGTTCGTGAGAAAATTTTGGTGGTCCGCAGAGAAATGCCACCTCCAAAGCAACTCCTCAAGCAATTAATCCAGGCTGTGCTGGAACACAAGGCTACGCTGCCCATATGGCCCGAGGGAACACAAGGCTTGCATCGCTTGCGTTGTGAACAACAAGAGGTAGTGAGGGGAGGGGGGGGAAAGGTGGAGGGGGGAACTTGCCCCACGCGCCTGGCCTGGCCACTGAGCTGCTTCTTTCCGCTTCTTTCTTCTTCTGCTTTTGGCTGCACGCAAGGAAAGCAGCAAAAGTCTTTCTCCGCCAATGACTCATTCCTGAAAACCAGGTTAGGAATGTGGTTGCCTTGGAGGTGTGTGTGTGTGTGAGAGAGAGAGAGATGCACAGAGAGAGAGAGAGAGAGAGAGAGAGAGAGAGAGAGAGAGAGAGAGAGAGAGAGAGAGAGACAGACAGACAGACAGACAGAGACAGAGACAGAGACAGAGACAGAGAGAGAACATCACAGCCAGCCCTCCAAGGTTAGATCGGATCTCTCTCTCTCTCTCTCTCTTTCTTTCCCTCCCTCCCTCCCTCTCTCTCTCTCATTTTCTTCCCTCTCTCCCTCCTTCCCACCAATGTCAGCAAGCCACTGTCAGTTAAAATTCATATTAGTGGTCCGCGGGATTTAAAAATATGAGTTTAGTGATCCCTGAGGTCCAAAAGGTTGACAACCCGTGGCCTAAACCAAAGAATAATTACCTTCTAATCCACATATTGGCATGGTGGATGAAGTTGGTTGCTTGGAAGTACCTGTATTCTCTGGAAGACATCAAGAACCAAGCAGAATCTCCTCCCAGTAACTTAGTGCTTTGCAGGTAGTCCTCGACCTATGACCCCAATTGAGTCCCAAATTTCTTTTACCGAGCAAGAAAGGTGTTAGGTGAGTTTTGCCCCATTTTACGACCTTTCTTGCTACAGCCATTCAGTGAATCACTGCAATTGTTAAGTTAATGACACAGATGCTAAGTGAATCTGGCTTCCCTATTGACTTTGCTTGTCAGAAGATGGCAAAAAGGGATCACATGAGTATGGGACACTGCAACCATCATAAATGCATGCCAGTTGCCAAGCACCTGAATTTTGATCATGTGACTATGGGGATGCTACAATGGTTAGGTGAAAAACAGTCATAAGTCATAGAATAGAATGGAATGGATTGGAAAAGAATGGAATGGAATGGAATGCAAAGGAATGGAATGGATTGGCATGGAATGGAATGGAAAGGAAAGGAATGGAATGGAATGGAATGAAATGGAATGGAATGGAAAGGAATGAAATGGAAAGGAATGAAATGGAATGGAATAGAATAGAATGGTAAAGAATGGAATGGAATGGAATGGAATGGAATGGAATGGAATGGAATGGATTGGATTGCATTGGATTGGATTGGACTGGACTGGATTGGATTGGAATGGAATGGAATGGAATGGAATGGGATGGAATGGAATGGAATGGATTGGAATGTAATGTAATGGAATGGAATGGAAAAGAATGGAATGGAATGGAAAAAATTGATTGGAATGGAATGGAATGATTGGAATGGAATGGAAAGGAAAGGAATGGATTGGAATGGAAAAGAATGGATAGGAATGGAATGGATTGAAATAGAATAATAGAATTGGAAAGGGACCTTGGAAGTCTTGTAGTCCAACCCTCTAGTCAGGCAGGAAACCCTATACCATTTCAGACAAATGGTTATCCAATCTCTTCTTAAAAACTTCCAATGTTGGAGCATTTACAACTTCTGGAGGCAAGTCGTTCCACTGATTAATTGTACTGTCAGGAAATTTCTTCTTGGTTCTAGTTTTTTTTCAGTTCCATTGTAATTCGGAGCGGTCACTATGGTTGTAAGTCAAGGACTATGTATAATTCTAAGATATATTCAATCAAACAAACGTGGCAGAATTGGTTAATTTATATCAAGCACATATACCGAATGGTTGGAATGCAGCTTTGGGTGGAATGTTCAAATTCTGCTTCCCCATTTATTTCTACTGCATTTTGTACAGCATTGCAAGTATTAAGGGGCCAGGCTCAGAGATGGTATTCAGCCAGTTCTGATTGGTTCTGGAGAACCGGTAGCAGAAATTTTGAGTGCTTTGGAGACCAGCAAATAGCACCTCTGACTGGCCCTGCCCTCATCTATTCTCTGCCTCCCGAGTCCCAGCTGATTGGTTGCCCTGCACAGGAGAACGGAGCTGGAAAGCAGGTTAATGGGGTGGGAAGGAAATGGAGATTTTACAGTATCCTTCCCCTGCCATGCCCCCCAAGCCACGCCCACAGAACCGGTAGTAAAAAAAATTGAATCCCACCACTGGTCAGGATAATTCCTAGGTGGGACTTTGCATTTTTATATCAAATGCCCAGATCCTGCTGAAATCCCAAAAAAGTGTCACTGTTAGCTTTCCTGCTGCTCCACCCTGTGCACAGGAGTGTCAAAAACCTCCAGCTATTACACATTTTGACTTTTGTGGAGTTACAAAAACAATAATAAAAATGTCATTTCCCCTCTATGTCTGTTAAAGAAAATGTCCTGGGTTGTTGTTGTTTTTATCTCCTCCATCCAAATTTTGGATAAGTGGTTGGCATAGCAACAGAGAAATCTTTCTTTCAAATCAAAAATAAACTACTTGGGTGGGGATGTGGAATTGAACGAGAGTAAAATAATGTTAATAAAAATAAACACTTTAATAACATCATGCCAAATGGAAAGTATTTGGAAGAAGAAAAAGAGAAACATTTATTTGGGGTGGTGAGTTTTGGCAAGAGAAAGCTTTTGACACTGAAAGCTTTTAGTTCCCTTCTTGTATTAGCTGCTGGTGACCAAGAACTGATCTTCCCCCAAAACAGATCAGTTGCTGCTGTATATTTCTCAATCCTCTGGCATTTTATTTTAGTCATTTATTTGATTTATCAATTTGTTATAACCACCCATCTAATAAACACGACTCCTTGCAGCCTATAATAAGACAAACAGTTTTTTTTTAAAAAAATCTGCATCATTATTAAAAGCAATTATAGGTAGTCCTTGACTTACAACCATTTGAATAGTGACCATTCCAATAGCAATAGCACTTAGACTTATATACTACTTTATAATGCTTTATAGCCCTCTCTAAGTGGTTAACAGAATCAGCATATTGCCTCCAACAATCTGGGTCTTCATTTTACCCACCTCGGAAGGATGGAAGGCTCAGTCAACCTTGAGCCTGGTGGGATTTGAACTGCCAAATTGCTGGCAGCCAGGAATCAGCATAAGTGGCCTGCAGTACAGCACACTAACCACTGCACCACCACAGCTCAGGAAAGAAAGGGAAGGGAAGGGATTATTGGTGTTTATTCAGTATTGCTTGCCTTCATCCAAAACATGTCTGCTTCTGCATTAGAGGAAGAATCCCTTTCTGCATCTTCTGTCCAGTGTTTTCTTCAAACCAGAACTTCTGTTCTGGCAGCTGATTACTCCTCTCCCCTTTTCAGGACCTTAACTGAAGTCACTGCCTGCAATCAGACAGATCTCTTCTAGTTCTCCAGAGGTCTGGGATCTTGGATAGGGTTTGTCCCTCTGCGTCTTCTTCTCACCCTGAGCAGAACTGACACTTGCCCTTACACCTCGCAGTTCTCTCTCCAGCTTTTCTCCAGCTTCTCCTTCCACTCCAGCCACTGTCCACTTTTGTTCTCTCTTCAATTTTAGGTTATTCTGGCAGCATGGCTCACGGGAGCTAAGGAGTTGGGTGTTTTTAGAGCTCCAATCTGCAATACCTATAATAATAACAACAATAACAATAACAATTACTATTATTATTACTATTATTATTTATATACCGCTCCTCTCCCAAAGGACTCGGAGCGGTGCACAGCCATACAATTAAAGCATTAAATATATAAAAGTTAAAACTAAATTAAATTAAGGGCCCTGGCTGAAAACAATTAAAACCCCTCCCTTAAACCCTAAAATTTGATATAAAAATTAAAATACCCAAATCTAAAATCAGCCCAAGCTGGCCTGATCAAAGAGCCAGGTTTTCAAAGCACGCCTGAAGGTCCCCAGGTCCGTGGCTGTCCGTAACTCCGGAGAAAACCCATTCCAGAGGGCAGACGCCCCCACAGAGAAGGCTCTATTCCTCGGGGTCACCAGCCGGCACATAGATGCCGACGGGACCCGCAAGAGACCCTCCCTGTGAGAGCGCACATCTACCAATGGAACTGCTCATTCAAAAACTCCCTAATCCTGGTTAGCAACTAGGTGAACTCCACAGGCCCAGCTACCCTTCAAAGCTACAAGTGAGCTCATTCCCTACATCCCCATTCTTTTCTTTCCCTCCATGTCTGGCTCACACCTGCATAACTGCAGCCATGACAGGCCTCTAAATCCATATACCACAGGTATAAAAGGGGGAGGGCTTCTATGACGCCCCCTTGACTTTTTTTCTTTTTTGACCCCAGTGAACATGGCCTGACTCTAAGTGTAGCAAAGCAAGGTTTAGCATATTGTGTACACACAACGTTTGTAACATATGTGGGCTTACGATGCTATGCAGAATGCAGCATGCTATGAATCATTACCACAGGTTTGGGTGGAGAGGCTGAAGCTATCAATTATAGAAGTCTTCTTACGTGACAATTATCTTTCACTTTGGTCAAAAAGGGGCAGAGTAGAAATTAAGATGCAACAGAATGTCTGTAAATTCCTTTTTAGCTCTGAACTTTGTACAGGCCTAAAAGTTGGTGTTAGAAAGATTGGATGATGATGAATAATCAGTCTGAATTCAGCTCACTCCCTCAAGGTCCCAGACATAAACTAGGCACAATTCTTCCTTGACTTCTTCTACCTTGAGAAAAGAATTTTTCAGTACCAGGAATAAAATCCGTCCATCCGTGTTATTGGGCAGTATGACAAGATTCTCCTAGCTCAGTGCACTTGCTATTGTGACTCTGGGGAAATCAAGTCAATCCAACATGGCCGTTTTTTATTGTAACTTTTATAAGGATCTTCAAAAGGACATCATAACCCCTCTTATACTAAGTGTACCTAAGAGAACAGGCCATTTTTATGTCCAACAAATCAAACTGTGAAGCCACTTATATGGTAGCCAAATTTATTGTTGCAACGGTTAAAGCAAGGCGACAACTGACATCTGTCATAATTTGACAACATTCTCTTCCCTTTCCTTTTAACAGTGTAATTTTTATCGGATCCTATTGATTAGTGATCTCTGATCATACATTAAAATAATTGAAGAATAACGTTGACCAACAATTTTTTTCTCAAAAGTTTTGATTCCTGAAACACATTTGGCGATTATGATCGACCCCTTCCAAATGAACACAAATATAATTTCAGAATGGTTATATCACACAGGAATAATGAGAAATATGAAATTAAATTTTAATGAATATAGTGTATTTAATCACATTTTCTGCTACACTACATGAGTTCCATGGGGCTAAAAGTGTTTTGCTGTTGGTTTTGATTTGGACTCAGTGTCTGATGCATCTCACTGAACTGTCCAACAATAGTTTAGCCGGCACTAATGAATTCCAGTTTCCCTGTTACTGTTTTTCTATTGTGAAACCTTTCACAATACTTGTCACTCTCCACACCTAGATTTTTGGGAAAGAAATCCAAATGTAAATGTAGCAAATGGCTCTTCAGTGACATGTTGCACTTCAGGGTCTTGTATGCTGTAAGAAGTTTGTCAACCAGCCTGAATGTAGCTTGTTGCTTTGCCACAAAGAAGAGGGGGAGGGGTCAAATAATACTGGTTGTACATCTGCAATAGTTCCATGTTTTTTGAATGTTTCTTTCATGTGTGCAGCATAGCCAATAGGTACTAAAGAGTGTACATTGCCATTGTGTAAAGATAGATTTGTATAAAATGGTTCACAGCAAATTAAATTACAGGTTATTTTCATGATTAGCAACCAAAAATCTACAACATGCATCCATAAGTGTCCAGGAAGCAAAATATTTGTTGTCTAGTGTAATGATATGAACAGGATGGATTGATTTATCCCCCAGTAGTGTTAGTCATTCTGATGTCCACCTTTGATCTGATTGTGACTTGTACTCCCTTGGTGTACATGGTCTCTGAGATTTTTGGTGGTAGGAAGTCTTTGTTCTGGTCCCAATCCCAATGCAATTTATAATCTTGAATTTTGAATTCCATATAATTTTTCTCCTCTTGTTTTCTGTCTTGTAGATTTGACTTAAGTTACCTGATTCTTCAGCAGCTCATGACTTACTGACCAATGGGTCATGGGCAGTGAGTTGCTAATGGAGAATTAAGGATTTTGTGTGTGCGTATTGTTCTGCTTGCTCAGGTCACTTCCAAACACTCATGCACAAATCACATACACCTTGGTTTTTCCTCTAGTAAGGTATAGTTAGCCAGGTGCTCAGCTTTGCTTATACAAATATTTCTCAACTTATGCTTTGTCACAGCAACCATTCAAAGTTATGATGTAAAAACGTTATTTACAGCCTGAATTTGAAGTTTGGATGACTGCCACCTCCCAGGGTTCATACGATCAAGCATTTTGGGTGTTTGGCAGCTAACCAGCATTTATGACCATTTGTAGCATTCCACAATGACTGCAATTTACAACTTTTTTTCCCCAGAAACCAATGTTTACTGTTGATTTCCAGCAAAAAAAAAAAGAAAAAAAAACACCCCATAGCAAACGATGGGTTTGCTTAACAACTGTAGCATTTATTTAATGACCACACCATCCATTTTGCAACTGCTTCACTCACTTAATGACCATTGCAAAAAGAAGATTCTGGCGATGATGATCCATCTAACAACTGTTATGACTTATGACTGAAATTGGAGGCTTAATTCAGTGGTGGCATTCAAAAATTTTTACTATTGGTCTTGTGGGTGTGGCTTGGTGGGTGTGGCCTGGGGGGTGTGGCAGGGGAAGGATATTACAAAATCCCCATTCCCTTCTCACTCCTGGGGAAGGTTACTGCAAAATCTCATTCTCTCCCCACTAACCTGCTTTCCAGCTCCATTCTCCTATGCAGGGCAACCAAAGAAGACCCAACCAATCAGCTGAGACTCGGGAGGCACAGAATAGATGGGGGCGGGGCCAGTCAGAGGTGGTGTTTGCCGGTTCTCTGAACTACTCAAAATTTCCAGTACTGGTTCTCCAGAACTGGTCAGAATCCGCTGAATACCACCTCTGGCTTAATTACCTGCCTCTAAAATGGACTTTTTTTATTAAAAAAATGCAGTACTTATAAAGCTTGTTTCATTCATTATTACCCAAGTCATATTCTTGGCTCTTGGGAGCGCTCACATGCCTGCACCGAATGCTTCTACCTCCAACCCTTTGCAGTGAAATGATTGCGAAATTCCCTGGGTGAATTTTGCCTGAAAAACCAGGCTTGTGTTCCTATCTTCATTTCTCTGTGTTCGGAAATATTAAAGCCATCAGACAGTTGAGCAGCACTGCCAGAAGCTCCAAAAAGCTCATTGTTGCCGCTGAGCAGTGTAACCAAGTGTGACACTCGCGGCAGAGACAAAAAAGAATTCAGGAAAACAAAGATGACAAAACCTGACAAGTTACTAAAATGAAGATGTCAACCTTCACACCTTATTTATCAGATTCTGCCTTGCGGGGTTTACTGTAGGAATTCTGAAGTAGTTTCAAAATGGCAAAAGTCTCTAATCCTCCAAAGAAAAGGAAGGAAGAAGAGAGCAAAGATGTGAGCCTCGTGCTGTTCCCTTTGGCTATTTAGGTCCTCTTGAGGAGTCAAACTTTGTTTGATAAGTGAAAATTATTGCAAGATCCCTTTTGATCAGCAGGCATCATGAGGCAGTTCTACGACATCTCCCTTTTTCTCTGCACACAGAGGAGGCGCACAGTCCAAAAACAGTTGTATTCTCAACCTTGGCATGCTGGCTGGGGAATTGTAAAAAGTGGAAGTCAAAAAACATAAAGTTGCCATGTTTGGGAAACACAATTCAACGTGTTGCTGAATGTTGTTCGATACATCTGAATGTCAACCATCTGACTCGCCAACCCAAGAAAAGTGTACACTCTCAGGAACTTTGAAATCCAAAGGCAAAACTTTATTGGAGACACCATTTCCGCACTGAAGAATCAAAACCAACTCTGCTTTTTCCCCGTGCAATGCATGTATAGTTAAACAATAGCTTCGATTTCTCCCCACCCTTGATCGTCCAATTACAAATTGTCCTTTTGCTTTGAGAACTGTTCCCTTGTCTATCAGACACCTGCATCAGTGGCCTTGGTGGGTTCTTGGCTCTCACGCTCCTTCTCTAGCGCGTCGGCATTCTTCCTCCCTTTCACTCCCCCCCCCCCCAGTTGAATAGCAATAGTTGAATAGCAATAAGACCTAAACATTTCAAAAGCAGTTCAATCTTGACATTGAAATCAACTAAACTGTGCGTTAATATGGCAGAAATGGAGGAAAAGGGAAAGAGATGGGCAAGGAACAGAACTTCGGTGCTGCTTTATTTACGTTTTGTAAAACTTGATTTTACACACAGTAATAGCCTTTCCTGGATAACATGGTGGCTCAGTGGTTGCTGGGCTTGTTGGCTGGAAAGCCAGGGTTTGAGACCTTAGTGCCACGTGATGGGGTAAGCTCCCATCTTTGCCCCAACTCCTGCCAACCTAGCAGTTTGAAAGCATGCAAATGCAAGTAGATAAATAGGTACCACTTTCACAGAAATATCTTCAGACAACGCCAGCTCAATTGTCTTGAAACAGAGATGAGCAGTGCCCCTATATTCAGCAACGATCAGCGGAGTAAAAACTGCAGGGAGTGCTTTTTACCTTTTATATCTATAGCCTTTCTTACTACCATTCAGACTGAGATCCTCCCGTTAGGAAATGCTGTAAAAAGCAAAGTCTGGATTGTGAAAAGATGAATTTCTGTAGGACAGGAAAAAACTCCTTACCTTCTCCCTATCCTTTCAAAACCTTATTGGACTAGAGGTGGCATTGATGATAACTGTAGTTTATCCTTGCTGGAGGACTCCAGATTTGACAAAAGCTGACCTTACTATAGTTTAGTTCACACTAAACAATGATTCACAAGCACAGAAATGCATTTTTGTTGATCATGGTTCGTTATGCCCCAGTTGCTGGTTCACACAGGCTAAACAACAAACCATGGTCCCTTAATTAGAATATCTGGGTTTGCACAACCTTCTATATGAAATTCAAGCAAACCACAATATGGTTTAGCATAATGCATAATTCCATGGGTGTAAATGCATAGCCTTCAGAAAGAAATAGCAGCCTTCATTCATTATCTTCTTTTGTATCAGCAGCTAACTGCGTTTCTTTATCATACTGCAAATTGGCCCTGGATTGGACACTAAGAGGATGAATTGACAAAGTGTCCTTCCAGACTTGGCTACTGTTGGCTTCATGACTATGTCTTTTTTCAAGAATGCTTTTCTTGACTTTCCAGTCTAGACTAGAATTTATCTATCTATCTATCTATCTATCTATCTATCTATCTATCTATCTATCTATCTATCTATCTATCTATCAATTTGTCAATTGCTTACAAGATAATAGGTATAAGTAAAACCATAGTTATGAATACATGGATACATATAAGAAAAATAAAAAAAATAAAAGAAACAATGGGACAGGGACGGTAGGCACGTTGGTGCGCTTATGCACGCCCCCTACAGACCTCTTAGGAAAGGGGTGAGGTCAATAGTAGACAGTCTAAGGTTAAAGTTTTTGGGGTTTGGGGAAGAAACCATAGAATCAGGCAGAGTATTCCAGACATTGACCCCTCTGTTGCTGAAGTCGTATTTCCTGTAATCAAGTTTGCTGCGATTAACCTTGAGTTTGTATCTATTGTTTGCTCTTGTGTTGTTATGGTTGAAGCTGAAGTATTCATTGACAGGTAGGACATTGCAATATTTACCTGGTAGCTTCCAATCCAAATATTAATAGAGTCAAATTCTGTTTAACCTTTCATTATTTCTCAATGTCAGGTTGGTGCTGCCATCTTGCTGTGCTCTTAGAAGGCTCCAGCTTCTCATCCATGGACAAAAATTCTGGCATTGTAGAGGACTCCTTGGTATTTATTCTCTTGGTTATTTCTTTGCAAAGGTTTCATTACCCAATTGGGTAACCTTATCAGTGCTAGAAGGGAGTGGGTTTTTTTAAAAAATCTCTGTTTATACAGCTTTCTCTGTTGATGTTGGTGGGAGTGTGGTTTATTCCTTGGTGAATTCTGGCATACGTAGCTTATTGGAGCCACCTAGAATGATTAAATTGGATGGAGAGGCTGCTCTTCTTTTTAATCTTTCCCCAAATTCTTTTTCAGGAAGAGCTACCAGCAAATCATCAAGCCAAATGAAAACTAAGGCAATAAAGAAATGCCTTTATGAAAGAGCAGTTGGTGTGTGTGTGTGTGTGTGTGTGTGTGTCCTTCCTCCCCCCTCTCTCAGTACAAGCACTGAAGTGTCCAGGGCAGTGATGGCAATTTTGAGTGTTATGGATTTTTGCAGCTTACAGTTCAAATTGCTCATTATTTCCCAAACACTGAAGTAGCTAAATGGCTAATGTGCCAAAATCTGAAGGGCCAGACCTTGTCCTTTTCGAAAGTAGGATTTTATCCTTGTCTATAGGAGTTGAAAAGTTGCCCAAAGGATTTGCATCGTATCTATAGACTTTTAAACAAGAAAGCCAGAGGTGGTATTCAGCAGGTTCTGACCAGTTCTGGAGAACTGGTAGCGGAAATTTGGAGTAATTCAGAGAACCGGCAAATGACACCTCTGACTGGAGATTTTACAGTATCCTTCCCTTGTCATGCCCACCAAGCCATGCCTACAGAACCGGTAATAAACAAATTTGAATCCCACCACTGAGGAAAGCCACACTATAAACCAGGGGGGAAAACCATGGCCCTTTCATGACTTGTGGACTTCAACTCCCAGAATTCCTGAGCCAGCCATGTCCACAAGTCATAAAATGGACCAAAGTTCCCAGAAGTGGTATTCAGCAGGTTCTGACCAGTTCTGGAGAACCAGTAGCAGAAATTTTGAATAGTTTGGAGAACCGGCAAATCCCACCTCTGACTGGCCCCACCCCCATCTATTCTCTGGCTCCCAAGTCCCAGCTGATCCGCTGGGTCTTCTTTTATTTATTTATTTATCGTATTTTTATACCGCTCCCTCTCCCAAAAGGGACTCGGGGCGGTGTATAGTCTAAACATATAAAGATACAGTCAATAGCAATTAATTCAGAATTGAAATAAATAGATGAAAATAGGATAAATGAGTAAAAATAAGTAAGTAAATGACTGAGTCCCGTCAAATAGAATTAAAAGTCTTATTAGAATTTAAAATTTAAAAATCTCAGAAAACCCTTAATTGGCTAGGCAGGCCTACTTAAAAAGTAAGATCTTGACTGCACGCCGGAAGGTTAGGATGTCCGATGTGTCTCGTATCTCCGGGGGGAGATAGTTCCAAAGGGAGGGGGCTCCCACAGAGAAAGCACGTAATCTTGGGGTCGCCAGCCGACAACGATCAGGTGGCGGTACCCCAAGTAGGGCGACCCTGTGGGAGCGTACTGGGCGGCGGGAGGTTGTTTGTGGCAGAAGGCGGTCCCGTAAGTAGTCAGGTCCCGAGCCATGGAGCACTTTAAATACTAACAGTACCACCTTGAATCGAATCCGGAAGGCCACAGGAAGCCAGTGCAGTCTGCGGAGAAGTGGTGTTATGTGGGTGTCCCTGGGGGCGCCCATAATCATCCGTGTGGCTGCATTCTGGACTAACTGTAACCTCCGGAGACTCTTCAAGGGGAGCCCCATGTAGAGAGCGTTGCAGTAGTCCTGCACAGTTGCTGCCCTGCACAGAAGAATGGAGCTGGAAAGCAGGTTAGTGGGGTGGGGAGGGAATGGGGATTTTGCAGTAACTTTCTCCTGCCATGCCCATCAAGCCACGCCCACAGAACCGGAAGTAAAAATTTTTGAATCCCACCACTGATGGTTTTCCACCGCTGCCAAGAGAATGGTTTGTGAAGTATATTACATTGTATCAATGACAAAGAAATGTGCTTCAATAATAATAAGAAACCATCATTTTAACATCGCTATGGCAAAGGACAACTTTTGGCTGCTTCAGGTATAGGCAAATTGAAGGGAGCACTTAGGGAAAAAATATTGTTAAGTCATGATTTATCCAGGTTAGGGTTAAATTGTGCATTCTTGGCTGTCATTGTGAATCACTGACTGGGTGAAGGAAAGTAGTCCACGTTTTAACTCTTTAATTTGAATCTGTTTATATTCTATTTTTATTGTTAGCTTCCTTGGGTAAATTCTTGATAGAAGAGGCTGGGCATTAAATAAACACATTAATAAGACTTGAAGAAGGAGGTTTCATACATGTTCATTAATATTTGCTGAGAGCAACCCTTCTGTTTTCCCAAAATAGTAGGTGAAGCAAAAAAGTGGTAAAAGTCAAGGGTTGGATTTTTAAAAAAATTGTTCGCTTTTGGTACCCTCACATGTACTTGAAGGACATGAGGTATTAAGCACCCTAAAAGAGCATCTGTGTACTCTTCCTGAATGCACTTTATAGATCAGTCTCCTTTCAGCGTTCTAAGTAAAAGCAATTCCTGAACAAACAAAGCCAGCCTGCCAATATGCCTCCTTTTTTGGGGGGTGGGGGAGAGACTGCATTAATTAGCTACTACACATCCTTTGGGGGTCTAGAAATTGCTCCTAAACCAGGCTAGCACAAAAGCTGGGGCTTGTTCGTCAATGGCGTGCATATCACACCATTTTTGTTTACTGGGTTAGGGTAACTTATTGGGATTAAAAATAGCACCTAGTTGCAAGCAAACTGTGACTTTCAAATCCCGCATTCAGCTTCCCATTACTAATTCACAACTTCCAGGCAGTAAATGGGTTTAAAAATATCACATTAAAGTAAATTCTGCATTTCATTTGGCGTAATAATATCCAGATGGGTGGGAAGAGGTCTATAATATTTCATAACATGATGTATATCCTTCAATTGCCTCTATAGAGTCTTTGGAAGTCACACTTCCTTGATTGTGTCATAGAGTTCATTGATTTTCATTTGCTTTTCTGGTAAGAGTGTGCCAATTACTGCTAGCAACTGATGCTTACTGGGATTATGTACAATCAAGAATATAAGGCAGCCAAAAAGAAGAAGAAACCTCTGTTCCAATTCTACAATATAATGGCACAAGGAAGAATCTATAAAACTGTTTTTACTCTTCTAATAAAACATTTCAGTGATTCTTAAAGCAACAATCCGGCTCTTTAAATACATTTTTAGACAAAGACAACCACAATTGCTTCTGCATAATTGTCAGATGATGTGTCAGAAAAAAAAAAGAAAAGAAAAATAATGTGTCAGATTGGTCCTTGCAGCTGCTGTTTGGAGGATATTAACACCTAAACATTCAGTGTTATTTCCAATATTATTCACTCTAACACTAGTGCTAACAACAATGAAAATTCAGAAGGAGAATTTACTGCAAAAAGAAGTATAGGGCACTCGACCAAGACAAAATGAACCTTTTGTAATGAAGAAGGGAAAAAATAAATGAAGTAGATAAAATGTTATTGGAAAGGCTGATGGCAGTAGAAGGGTGACTGTGATTTTCTTGCATTTTCTAGAGGGGACAGAAATAGGTGTCACCTGGTCAATATATGGCTACATTTTGTCAGCCTGAAGAAAAGTGAAGGGAGAAGGAACAAGATTAAGGTTGCAAAGATCTGAATGACCTTCACATAGCAGTAAAGTTATATACAAACTACAAACTCTGGAAAAATGAGGAAACACCTACAGAGGATAATATAATTAAAAAAATTAGATTGTGCAGAAATGGACAGACTGACACTAAAAATAAAAGAAAAAGAAGATACAGAGTACTTTTGAACATGGGACTTGTTTTATAAATGGTTGGATAACAGAGGTAGAAATTAGGAATGGGAAAAGTATTATTATATATAAATAAATTGATCCAGACAATACACCGTTCACTAAACACTTATGTATGTAATGTGAAAATATATAAACTGTTTTTTTTTTAAAAAAGGAACCACAAACGCTTTCTTGCCATATTATCTATATATATTGTTCTGATTCAGGCTTTCCAAGATCATGATGCAGACTTCTGGTCCCAATAAAACCCCTTTTATTTAGGTTAAAATGAATTCCCCTCCAGCAAAGTCCCCTTATGAAACAGTCTTTCATAAGATTTCATAACTACAGACCTTTATCAGGCTTGGAGAGTTGCCAGGCTGATATCTTCCAAACACCACACTGTAGCAGCAGTTACTGAGCAAGAAGTCAGGAACAGGTCTTCACCCTGAACTAAATGTCTCCTGCAAACACCACTCCCTTTTGGCTCCTCTTTATCTCCTATGGGAGGGACCATTCACTGTCCACTTGAGCCTTTACTCCCGAGCCGACCCTTGTTCCTTAACTGTTCCCTTCTCCTGGCAGCTCTGCACATGAGCACACAGGGAACAGGCTCCAGCTGTTCTTCTGCCCCACTGAACTCCAACTCCGAAGGCAGCTGATAACTGTCAGACGGCCCTGGCCCCATCTCTGCTTCTGACGCACAGCATTCATTAGAGCCTTCCCCAGACTCCAGGACTGGCCCATGTTCCTCCCCAGCCTCCTCACTGTCTTAGTCTGGCAGGCCACAACATATATAGCAATAGCAATAGCACTTAGACTTATATACCGCTTTATAGTGTTTTAGAGCCTTCTCTAAGCGGTTTACAGAGTCAGCCTATTGCCCCCAACAATCTGGGTCCTCATTTTACGCACCTCGGAAGGATGGAAGGCTGAGTTCAACCTTGAGCCTGGTGGGATGTGAACTGCCAAATTGTAGGCAGCTGGCTGCAGCAGAAGTAGCTTGCAGTACTGCACTCTCACCACTGCACCACCACCATAAGGCCCCTTATGTATATATGTTTGCTATCATCTACAATCATCCAGATTTTTGCAACTCAAATCTGGTAGCCCTTGTGAAGGCCACACTAGAAGAAAAGAATAGGTGTTTCCTACCCAGCTCCCATTTTTACCATGCAGGTAATAACCAGAGTATTGCCAGATCTGTTTTTTTTTCTTCTTCTGGGCATATTTCTTGTCTCGGAATGTTTACATAGTTTAGATGTGGGTTACCTCTGCGCACTTCCATTTAATTCATCTATGTTCCTAGGTCTTCAGTGGAACACCTTTTGTAGGTTCCACTATGGATTCTTCCAAGTTCTGTTTTTCCCACAATGGGTTAATGTGGGCACACTACTTGCTGCAATTTAGGAGGAAATTATATTTTTATCTAGAATTTTAGAGAGGATTTTTATATGATTCTTGTGAAAAGAAAGAGAGGGAGGATGCATGGATGGATGGATGGATGTAAACTGCTGGAGCCATTCACAGTGGGCTGGCTATATATTTTGAAATATCTAAAAAAGGTCAAAATCTTATTGGTTTATCTCATAATGAAGGAGATAACCCTTGATTTACAACCATCCATTTAAGAATGGTTCAAAGTTACAGCGGTACTGAAAAAAAGGGGCTTATAACCAACTTTCACATGTACGACTGTTGCAGCCATCCCCATGGTCATGTGATCAAAATTTGGATGCTTGTTAACTGATTCATATTTGTGACAGTTACAGTGTCCTGGGGTCAAGTCATCACCTTTTGTGACCTTCCGACAAGCAAAGTCAATGGGGAATCCAGATTCTACTTAACAACCATGTCAGTGACTTAACAGCTGCAATGATTCACTTAACAACCATAGCAAGAAAGGTTGTAAAATGGGGCAAAACTCACCTACCAATTGCCTTGCTAAGCAATGGAAATTTGGCTCATTTGTGGTCATAAATGATAATGGTTTGTGTTGTCAAAGGGTGTCAGCCTCCAAGAATCCTTCTTCTGCTTATCTTTCCAGCTGCCATAGAAACAGGGAGGGGGGGGAGGGGGGAGGAGGAAAGAATAATTGGACTTCATGGAGGGAAGGGTGCTGGAAGTTTAAGTTGGTGAAATGTAAAAGTTGGGACGCTTTCTTGACTGTGCTTATTTGCTTACTGTGCAGATGCAGCCTCTTATCTTTCTAGGCCAAGGCCAATTATGATTATCCAGGGTGGGATACAAAATAAACAGTCACAAAAAACAGGTGAAGCCCCTTTTATTCCTTCACTTTGCTTCCAAGCTCCAAATACCCTTGACTGGAGACAAAAAAAAAACCCTCCCACACGAGCAGTTACAAGAAGGAAATACTAAAAATACCTATAAATTATAAAGAGTAAAAAACAACGCAAACCAGGCAAGATAAGGGCTTGAAGGCGTCCACAGATATCAGAACACGCACTGGGAAGGACGCCAAACTCAGAGAGGAACCATAAACTAGAGATATTTCCACGCTTTGTTTCCAGCACTCGCCTGTACGCATGTCCATCCTCTTACCCAGTTGTCACAGCTGCAGCCCATGAAGAGGATCAAGGCCCTCTCCTTCCCAGGAGACTACATCTCTACCTTATCCTCTCCACTCTGCATGCCCTAGGATGGAGAGGGGATGGGCCTGGGTCCTCCTCTGACTACCCAGCCGGCCTCTGCCCTTCCCCAGCCTCCTCCACAACCTCCGGAGGCACACTTCCACTCCCTGTCAGCTGTTCCTCCTCTCCCTCAGAGTCAGTCTCCACCAGGGGCACGACACCAACCATCTTGGCATACAGATGTGTGAAATGCCACCTGAAGATGTCCTACATGACATTATACCCACCTCAAATTGGATGGCCAATTTGAACTATTGGGGGTGGAAACATGGGATAACTTTCTATATGCAATTTTCGTGCCTATTATCTCAGATCTTGCATTTCTTCTGATGCTACCACTTCAAATTCAGTAAAAGTCGTTTTCTCTGTAGCTATGGAGTCTAAGGTTTTCTTTCTTGGATTTTGAATGACAAGGAGGTCATATATTCTTGACATATATTCTTGACATACGACAATATATGACCTGACAAAGGGTCATATACTCTTGTTTTAAATCTCCTTTGCCCGTTGATGGTTGGGAAACCCCTCTGATTGTTTGTGTGTCAAGATAATGGGAGAAACAGTTTGATAATCAGTAATTGCAGTTTTTAACTGATGCTTTTTTCTGCTATGCTGTGCAGTTTTTTTAATTGATTTATTTTCCAAACAACATGGTGAAAATGCTATTACTTTTCTCTACTGTTGGGTGTCGATTAAGAGATGAACAGTGTGTGTGCCTTTCGATGTCTATAACAGATTATCATTTTTGATAGAATGTTCTCATATTGGAGTCACTTTCAAATGGAATTTGTTTCAGTAAAATATAGTGAATTAAGACCATTTTGAGGTAATTAAATGTGGAGATATTGGATGTGCGAAGCGAGATATACACACACATATGAACAAGCCTTGAAATATCACATCTTCTGGCTATCCAAAATACTGAGATTTAGTTCTTTCTAAACTGTGTATTGCAAGATCTTGTTTAGGATTATGACAAGTTGAGGGGGAAAAGATGGAAAATGCTTGTTATCTGAGTCCCTTGAAAACTGGAAGAAGGAAAAGCAGGAGGAAGACCTGTACTTTGAAATCCATTTCTCTATTACTTTTTCCTCCTTGGAAAGGAAGATATTGCTGTTTCACAAAAGGAAAAGAGGGGAAAATTCATACGAGCCCCACTTACATTGTGAAAAAGTAAACTGAATTTCAGCCACGTGGGCTAGATATAGGAAATGTCCAGGTGGAGCCCGAGGGAGGAGTCAAAGCCCTCATCAATCATGACTCCCTTCATGCTCATGAGAGATCTAAGTCGCAGCCCACCTTGAATTCCTTTCTACTGTTGACTTCCGCTAATTTCCCTTAACTGTTAGTAGTTCAGATTCCTGTAGAGAACTCAAGCTTACAATAAATTTTTATATCCATTTCGATTGTCTTGATCTCCTGATTTTTCCTGGCATTTGACACTAGACTTCCCATACTGTAGCAGTTTCCACAGCTATGCCCTTGACCAGGTATTTATTTGTTTGTTTGTTTGTTTGTTTGTTCGTTCGTTCGTTCGTTCGTTCGTTCGTTCGTTCGTTCGTTCGTTCGTTCATTCATTCATTCATTCATTCATTCATTCATTCATTCATTCATTTATTTGCAAAATGTATTGGCCACCCAATTTACTGCAGGGTAACTTTGGGCAGCTTACAATATTAAAAGATAAAGCTATACAAAACCTAAAAAAATATAAATAAAAATATTGCAAAGATCCTAATACGAAGCTCCAATAAAAAGATGGGAAGGGAGGGAGTAGGATGAGAAGTGGAGGACGTGGGATTAATCTATCAATCACCAACACCCCCCATGTGAAACCCCTCCATTGATACCCCAAGCCAGTCCTTAAACTCTTATGGAAGGACAGGAGGGTTGGAGATAATCTCATTTTGGGAAGGTAAGATATTCCAAAGGGTAGGTGCAATGCAGTAGCGGTTCGGCCTGGTTTGGCTGAACCGGTAGTTTAAAAAAAAAAGCCTCCAAAAATCAGCTGAGAGGAGGAAAAAAAGCCTGGAGAAAGAAGAGAAAGGCGCAGGATCGGCCCTCCCACCTGCCCCTGTGCTTTTCTCTTCTTTATCCTCTCAGCTGATTGGCACTGCAGGCCTCAGCTGGTGTGTGGAAAGCTGTGCATGCACATTAGGCGCACGCACACGCTTGATCACTGAACTGGTAGTGGAAAAGGTAGGATCCCACTGCTGGCGCAATAGCAGAGAAGTCCCTTCTCCTGGGCCCCTCAGCCCAAATACTCTTGCTGTTGGGGCCCACAGCATGCCTCTTCTGCCAGCATGGGTAGGGTGGACCAATGCTAGCGGGATGAGATGTTCCTCAAGTAGCCTGGACCCATCTATATGCAATATCGATGGGTTTGGAATAGGTGTCCAGGGTAGGTCTCTAGGAGAAGCCACAGAATGATGCAGTTTGTAATTTGTGTCATTTGTGCAACGACATCATGATACATGATATGGCGTCCCTTGGCCATCCATGCCAATGGTCCCTTACGTATGTCTGTAAATGTGTAGGGCTCCTCAGCGTGATTCATATACACTGAGTCCCGCATACAGCCTTTCATGATGGGATACCAAATGAGTGAACAGTTTGCTTTCGTTGCTCAGTTTGTTCAACATATGGGTTGTCATATGTTTCTTTCCTGTAACCCATAAACGTTGCCCTCTGCTGTCAGGAAAATTTGAATAGAATGTGATGCAAACTTGAAAACCGGTCAATACTAAACTGGAAGTGAAGAAATTCACCTGATCATAGCTGAAGAATGGGACTTTTCAACCAAAGTTGGGCTAGTATGGGCTTCATAGTATATAAGGAAAATGCTTTAGGGATGTAATTCATTTCAGCTAGTGATGAGCAGCTATTTTACAGGTAATCCTCAACTTGCAACCACAACTGAGCCCAAAAGTTCTGTTGCTAAGTGAGACAGTGGTTAAGTGAGTTTTGCCCCATTTTATGACCTATCTTGCTACAGTTATGACTTGGACAGTGAGGAGCTTGGGGAGGAACATGGCCTAGTCCTGGAGTCTGGGGAAGGCTCTGACTAGGTCTCTGCATCGGACACAGAAATGGGGCCAGGACCGCCTGACAGTTATCAGCTGCCTTCAGAGTCGGAGATCAATGTGTTAGAAAAACAGCTGGAGCCTGTTCCCAGTATGCGCATGTGCAGAGCTGCCAGGAGAAGGGAACAGTTAAGAAACAAAGGTCGACACGGGAGTAAAGGCTCAGATGGACAGTGAACAGTCCCTCCCATAGGAGATAAACAGGAGCGAAAGGGGAGTTGTGTTTGCAGGAGACAATTAGTTCAATTCATTAGGGTGAAGATCTGTTCCTGACTTCTTGCCAAGTAATGATTGCTGCTACAGCATGGTGTTTGGAAGATATCAGCCTGGCAACTCTCCAAGCCTGATAATGGTCTGTAGTTATCACTGAGTTGTTAAGTTGTTAAAGTGAAACTGGCTTCCCCATTGGCTTTACTTGCCAGAAGGTGGCAAAAGGTGATCACAGATACTGCAACAGTCATAAATGTGAGTCAGTTGCCAGGCACCTGCATTTTGATCACGTGACCATGAATCAATGCAATGATCACAAGTGTGAAAAACTATTATATGTCACTTTTTTCAGTGCAAATATAACTTCGAATAGTCACTAAATGAACTATTGGAAGTCAAGGATAACCTATCTTTTTTTGGGGTGGGTGGGTGCGTGGGAGAGAAAACTAGATAATTTATAATTCTTAGAGAAAACCACAACACAATGGCATTTATGTCCTGAATGGGCCTGATTGGATGGTAGTTACTCATTGCATATTTTTTCTCTTTCGCTGCATCCTGTTGATAAAAAAAAATTGTTCAATTTGAGGGAAAATAATCATTAAGAGGGAGAACAGAGTGAACAGGTAATCAGAGGTCAACAAATTATAGCCTTCAACATTATGGTGAGAGGCACTATAAATCTATTGAAGGTTTCCTAATTTGCTGCTGTGCTAAGTTAAAATGCTTATTACTTTTAAGAGATATGGTTTCATGTGTCATTCTTCATCTGAAGTGCAAATAAACATTTTCACAAGAGCACAGGAACCAAACAGAAGAAGAAGAAGCTACTTTTCATTCTGGTTGAAAATTTAGTAGTATAATCCTTGGCCTTTTATCTGTATTTTATTTTTTTCCTTTGTCCTGATGATTTTGATGATGTAGTGGCCAAATAGCAGAGATGTACCTACCTATTTTTTTTGCCATTCATAGTTTCCCCACAGTTGCTAAGTCACCGCCACATACACATTTTGATCGTTAACCCTTCATATCACACCTCTAACTCTGTGTATTCATTGGGAGTTTACTAAGGAGAGTTCACCAAGAAGGAGAAGGTTGGCAAAAAACACTGAATGGTGTTTTTCGATTTTGCAAAAAAGGAAGCCTTGCTGGATTGCTTTGCCTGATGGCATAAATGGCTTGTGGCCAATGCATTTAAATGTTAAATGCACATAAATAAATGTTGTGATCCCATTAGAGAAGCAGAAAAAGGGAAATAAATAAAATTTCCCCTCTCAGCTTGGAGTTCTTGTTACGAAAGCATTTTGGAAGGCACATTCTTAAATGTCAAAGCGATGATTATTGGTAGTGGCATGAAAATGTGTGTAAAAGACATGTACTGGAACCTGACCATGTGGAATGGAAGGAGGATCATCAGACTGCTACGATTACAGCAGTTAGCCAATGTATTTTACCTATGTGGAAGCCAATGTGTGGGTGGATGCAATGACTCACAGGCTGCAATCACACTGTATTTTTTTTTAAAGTCTTCACGGCATCTTTCCCAAATTTGCTGGTCCATTACAGTGCTAGTTTGTGACCATAATAAAAAAGTCTCAAAGGAGCCTTTTTCTTCCAAAGGCAACTAGATTGGTTTTTTTTTCCCTTGAGGAGGAAGAAGAAGAAAACATTTCACTTCTTATCCAAGAAGCTTCATCAGTTCTAATGGTGTGTGTGTGTAATGGGCGGGGGAGGGGGGTAAAGGTAGAAGGACAGGTATTGACAGTACTGTAGAGATTGGATGGTGGGGGGTATGGAAGGATTGCATTTCTTTGCAGTCATCTGGTTGTTAGCACTCTCTCTGAGAGCTGTTGAGATTTTTAATATTTTTTAATATTTTAGCTTATTAGATTTTCAGATTAAAATATATTTATAACAATATATAATATAATATATAACATTATATACATATTATATTACAAAATTATAGTTATTTGTTATAATAATATAATATAAAATATTTTAAAATTTTAAAATAAAGATTGAATTGAAAACTTGAATTGAATATATTGCTTTTGCCATTTATTTTGCCCAGGAATTAGACTTCTCTGTGAAAAGTTAAGAATGTCATGCAAATAATTTCCAATATTCACCAAAAACCAGAGGTATAGATTCTAGGAGATTTAGACAAAGATAGAACCACATTCGTGATACAATATAAATATATAAATTTAGCCCAGTTTGTGTGGCATATATTTCAATTATTGGCATCCTAAGTTCAATAGAACTTCCAAAACCATTAGACTATAGTAATAGTAGAATTGAAGGATGGTTGTAATCAGTGATGGGATTCAAACATTTTTACTACTGGTTCTGTGGGCGTGGCTTGGTGCACGTTGCACAGCATGATGGGCATGGCTTAGTGGGCGTGGCAGGGGAAGGATACTGAAAAATCCCATTCCCTCCCCACTTTACTAACCTGCTTTCCAGCTCTGTTCTTCTGTGCAGGGCAACAAAGGAAGACCCAACCAATCAGCTGGGACTCGGGAGGTGGAGAATAGATGGAATCGGGGCCAGTCAGAGGTGGTATTTGCCGGTTCTCTGAACTACTCAAAATTTCAGCTACCGGTTCTCCAGAACTGGCCAGAACCTGCTGAATATCACTTCTGGCTATAATGATTCACCCAATTTTTCTTGAAATTAGAATCTTGCTTTGCATTGCATTGACCTGGGGTGCCCACATTGCAGCCCTCGTCAAAAGGGCCCAGCAGAGATTATACTACCTGAGACTTCTCAGAAAACAACAACTGAATGAGAAACTGCTGGTGACCTTCAACCGTTGCACCATAGAGAGTATCTTAACTTACTGCACCTCTATATGGTTTGCCAATTGCACAGTGGCAGATGGGAAAGCACTCCAGAGGGTTAATGTCATTGCCCAAAAGATCATTGGTTGCCCTCTCCCCTCTTTGGAAGAGTTTTATAGCTCCTGCTGCCTTAAGAAACTTCAAAACATTCTCAAAGATCCATCTCATCCTGGGCACCCTTTTTTTGAACTATTACTCTCTGGCAGATGGTACAGGATAATAAAAACAAGGACAAAAAGGCTGAAAAACAGCTTCTATCCCAGGGCGATAGCTCTTTTGAATTCTATTGTACAGTGCAGGGTTGGTGTGATGTTGGGGGTTTCCGGTTCAATGTGTGGAGGGTGAAGGATGTGTACTTGTGTTTATTTTCATGGTCATGGTCATGGTGTGCACTGAAGATGGCATTTGATTTCGTTGTATGAGGTGCAATGACAATAAAGTAAACTAAACTAAACTAGATGTCTTCCAAACTATTGGGACTGGTTCAAAAATTCACTGCAAGACAATCCAGCATATCAGAAAGCAAAGAGAAGACTGGGTTACAACTGCTGTATTGTTTTATAGAGAAATTTTCTATTGTCTCTTCTTTGTATATAGACAAAGGAACCCTATTATCTGCCACTGCTTTTTTTCCTGGCTTTCTTTCTTGAGTGAATGCTCGCCCCTGGACAGCATGGTGATAGCCCATGTCTCACCAACTGCTGCTTCCTTCCTTCATTCCCAAATATGCCCTCTGCCAAGATTCTTCCCTCCTACCTTGGCCGCCCACATCCCATACAGTGAGATTAGCCATTTTCACCCTTTGTCAAAATGGACCGGCTGCGGAGAGCAAGAAGCAGAAGGGCCAGAGGGAATATACAAAAGGGTGGAATTTGGTTGACCCTGATTGTTTATGCTACTTGGCATGGTTTAAAGGGATTATGGGCTACGGGGCCTCAGGGGAAGTGGATGGGGTAGGAATGAGTGCATCCAAAATAAATGAGATTCCCCTTCTTTTTATTTCTTTCCATCATGCTTGCCCGGGAGGGCTGGGGAGAGCAAGATAGATAGGAAGGATAAGAAAGCAACAATTAAGTCCAATGGAAGCCTGATTTCATTTGCTTTATAATTAAACCAGCAGGCATGTTTCAACAACAGATTATCCGGCCTGAAAGTTAGGCGGATTCTTCCTAGTTCTCATTCAAAGTACAATAGAGGTTGGTTGCGATGTTAAATGATTATGATTTGTTTCTGGTGGTGAGGAGGTTGGCTAGTATTTCTTTGCTGCTGGTTGGCTTGCAAACAAAGCCTCCCCAGCTCATTTTGGGAAATAAAGGAACTGATATTTAGAAAATGCTGCGAAAACATGAGGCAGGAAAGTGAATGACATGAGAAGGTGCTGAGGCTTAATCACAATCACCTAACTCCGACCAATGAGCAATATATATATGTGTGTGTGTGTGTGTGTGTCTATCTGTATGTATGTATGTATGTATGTATGTATGTATGTATGTATGTATGTATGTATATGTATATGTATATGTATATATATTACCTAATTTTCTCTTATTTTCTGAATTTAAAGAAAAAACGATTGAGAACTTAAAAACAAAGCGTATGGAATTACATGCACAGGTAGTCCTTAGTTTAGTTTATTTTATTGTCATTGCACCTCGTACAATAAAATCAAACACCATCTTCAGTGCACATCATGACTATGACCATGAAAATAAACACACATCCTTCACCCTCCACACATTGAACCGAAAATCCCTGACACCACACCAACACTGCACTATTCAGTAGAATTCAAAAGAGCTACTGCCCTGGGATAGAAGCTGTTTTTCAGCCTATTTGTGGTTGTTTTTAATATTCTGTACCGTCTGCCAGATGGTAATAGTTCAAAAAAAAAAAAAAGGGGTGCCCAGGATGAGATGGATCTTTGAGAATGTTTTGAGCTTTCTTAAGGCAGCAGGAGCTATAAAGCTCTTCCAAAGAGGGGAGACGGCAACCAATGATCTTCTGGGCAATGACGTTAACCCACTGGTGTGTTGTCCTATCTGCCACTGTGCAATTGGCAAACCACACAGATGTGCAGTAAGTTACTCTCTATAGTGCAGCAGTTTTTCATTCAGTTGTTGTTTTCTAAGAAGTCTCAAGTAGTATAATCTCTGCTGGGTCCTTTTGACCAGTGCTGCAATGTGAGCACCCCAGGTCAGGTCCTCTTTTATGGTAACATCCAGAAACTTAAAACTGGCCACTTGTTCCACTCAGTCTCCATTGATAAGCAAGGGCTGGATGTCTGATCTGTTCCTTCTATAGTCCACTATAAACTCCTTGGTCTTATTGATTTACAACAGTTCATTTAATGACCATTCAAAGTTACAACAGCACTGGAAAAAGTGACTTATGACCGTTTTGCACAGTAATGACCTTTGAGCCTCCCCTGGATCATGTGATCATAATTCAGATACTTAGCAACTGGTTCATATTGCTGTGCCCCAAGGTGATGTGATCACCTTTTGCAATCTTCTGACAAGCAAAGTCAATGGGGAAGCCAGATTCATTTAACGACTGGGTTACTAACTAATAGACAGCAGTGATTCGCTTAACAATGGAGGCAAGAAAGGTGATAAAAGGGGGCAAAACCTCACTAAACAAAAGTCTCACTTAACAACAAAAAGTTTGGGCTCAATTATGGTCGTAAGTCGAGGACTACCTGTAAGGATATCTTGATAGTTTGTCTTGAATCAGAAGATTCAGGACTTGAATTGGTCACCACACTAGAAAAAGTACAAAGAGCAACCAGGATGATTAGGGGACTGGCGATTAAAACATACAACGAACAGTTACAGGAACTGGGCTTGACTAGTCTAGTGAGAGGAGGACCAGGGGAGACATGATAGCAGTCTTCCAATATTTGAGGGGCTGCCACAGAGAGGAAGGGATCAAGCTATTTTTCCAAAGCACCGGAAGGCCAGACAAGGAATAATGGATGGAAACTGAACAAGGAAAGATTTAACCTGGAAATAAGGAGAAACTTTCTGACAGTGAGAACAGTCAACCAAAGGAACAATAGTTGCCCTCGGAAGTTGTGGGAATGCCATCACTTGAGACTTTCAAGAAGAGATTGGACTGCCATTGGTCAGAAATGGTGTAAGGTCTCCCACTTGGGCAGGAAGTTGGACTAGATGACCTACAAGGTTCCTTCCAACTCTGATGATCTGTTATCTGTTAAGGATACTTGAATGTTGTTTACTAAAAATAGCTCTGTATTATATTCAAAGAACATTATATTCTGTCTAATAATTGATCTGTTCTCTACTGTAATGTGAACATTATATGACAAATTATATGGTCTTTTCCACATTTGCTGTGTCCCTTCAACACATCCCACATATTCAAAACACTCACTATGTCCTTCTGCTCTTTCCCAAAAATTCATTTCTTAATCATACAAATTATGGTAAACAGTTTCTGAAATTAAACTTTTTTCATAACAGCTTATTGTGAAGTCATTAATATGATTAATCAGGAATTTGTAGTTAATATTCGCAATTGTTTTGGGAGAAAGCTGAAAAGAACTAGCTGTTAGCCACACACCTCCTTCTAGCAAATTGTCCAATTAAGCCGATTTGAAGTGAGAAGATTCATGAACACTTCCCCCCCACCATTCTGTTAAAGGAAGAAATGAAGGTAGAATTAATAATGTTGGGTTTTCTATTGGGTACATTTAATAAATCAGGTGATTACATGTTGATAATTTGAACTGAGTTTGAAGAGGCTAAATGAGGTAAAATACAGGTGCTCTTCAACATAACAATTCATTTAGCAACTAATTAAGGCTACAACAGTACTGAAAATAGTGACTGGTCCTCAAGCTTATGAGCCTTACAGCATGTCCTCAGTCAAAAAAAGAGAATAATTTGCTATTTACAATGGTTGCAGCATCCCAGGCTTATATCACTGCCTTTGTGACCTTCCCAGCTAGTTTCCAACAAGCAAAGTCGATGAGGGAAACTGGATTTACTTAATGACTGTGTGGTTCATTTAAAAATTTCAGCTATTCACTTAACAACCAAGGCCAAAAAAAAAAAAAAGCTTGTTAAACTTGGGTAGAAGTTACTTAACAATCACTTTGCTTAGCAATGGAAATTTGGATCCCAAATGCAGTCATCATTCCAGGACTATCTATATCAAATCAGGAGCTTGGCATTCAATCAATTATATAGCATGGCTTAGATTTGGGTTCAGATAAATTCCTAAGATGAATAAGAACTGATTTCAATAGATTTGAGATTCATTCAAAACATAACATCAATTCAAGTCTTCCTGGGAGTTTGAAAAGAATCTAGATTCTACATTTCAGAGGGATTTAGATTGTTGCCGTGTCAGAAATAATGAAGATCGTGTTACTATGAATGGCTCATATGCTGGTATACCCTCTTTGATTGTTTTCCTCTAGTCAATTTGCAACTGGTTGAGCAACTACATCCAAAGGGTGTTCAAAAATAGCTCAGCATTGTCCTGGAGGGATGTTTCAAAGCTTTATTCTCAGCCTGGTCCTATTTATCACCTTTATGAATGACCTAGAAGATGCAATGGCAGGGATGCTTATGAAATTTGCAGATGATATTAAGCCTGTTTTTGCTAATGTTTTAGAGGTCAAGATTTTGAACCAATCTGGAGCGGTAAATCATAGTGAGAATTTAAATTTAGTGCAAATTGTTTAGTGCCATATCATGATGAACACGAGTCAACATTCCGTTATGGCAAGGTTTAGGATATATGCAGTTGAGGCTAGTGTATATGCACAGAATGCTGTGGGATTGTTGTACATGCTGTAATTGTTACATGCAAAATGGAGAAAAGGAAAGTTCCATTCAAGGAAAAAGAAGCTCATTTTGAAGAACAGCAGCGGAATTCAGGAGATAGTTCATCCTCCAGCTTGTCATTTGATTTATTTATTTTAAATATTTACTTCATTAATAACCTTATGCAGATGTATGTTTAAACATTTTCATTGCTATTCTGTTGAGCTGGAACTAAATGGCTTATTTTTCATAGAAACATTACTTTGAATTGTGTGGATTCAAATAATGTGACCATTTCATGCAATTTGTTGTCAAATCTACTGTAAATTATGTGCTTTATACATGGTGTCATTTGAGCTGCAACTGGAGTGAAATGCAGTGGTCCAGTTGTTGGTAAGAGCCATGATAAATACTGGTTTTATTTACAAAAGCCAATCTTCAAAGATAGTTGAGATATTTCTCAATACATTGTGATATAAAATAGTAATATACCAAATACAGCAAGTATAGATGAGAAGGTTAATAATTATTTATAGACCAACTTTGCAAAGGGAGGGGAGAAATCTACAGATTTATTTGAGAAATATTTTTCAACATTCAACCAGGATATTTGATTGATGATTAAAGAAACGAACACAATTACTTTTGTTTTGACTTGGAAACCACTTCTGGACTTTGTTCTTGAGATGGGAAAAAATGAAAGTTTGATTTTGGGTTTTGCCACTTAGATAGGTTTGTTGTTATAGAAATGGCTAGTTTATATTATTAGATAAAAGACCTATTTTAGACCTAGACAATCTAGAACTACGCTGCCTTTGGTTCTATCTAAGTATAGTACATGAAATTATATATTGCAATGTCCTACCTGTCAACTGAATACTTCAGCTTCAACCACAATACAAGAGCACACAATAGATACAAACTCAAGGTAAACCACACCAAACTTGATTGCAGGAAATACGACTTCAGCAACAGAGTGGTCAATGTCTGGAATACTCTACCTGACTCTGTGGTTTTTTTTCCCCAAACCCCAAAAACTTTAACCTTAGACTGTCTATTATTGACCTCACCCCTTTCCTAAGAGGTCTGTAGGGGGCGTGCATAAGCGCACCAATTTGCCTACCGTCCTAGTCCTATTGTTTCTTTTTTTGGGAGAAAAGACTCGGAGCGGTGCACAGCCGTACAGTTAAAACAATAAATATATGGAAAAATAAAATAAAATTAAACCAAAACCCTGGCTGTAAACAATTTAAAACCCTAAAATTTAATAAAAAATAAAACACCCAAAACTAAAATCAGCCCAAGCCGGCCTGGTCAAAGAGCAGGTTTTCAAGGCACGCCTGAAGGTCCCCAGGTCTGTGGCTGTCCGTAACTCCGGGGGCAACCCATTCCAGAGGGCAGACGCCCCCAACAGAGAAGGCCCTATTCCTCGGGGTCACCAGCCGGCACATAGATGCCGACGGGACCCGCAGGAGACCCTCCCTGTGGGAGCGCACCGGATGTGAGAGGAAAATGGCAGAATGCGGTCTTGTAAATATCCTGGTCCAATGCCACGGAGCGCTTTAAAAGTTAACACCAAAATTTTAAAGCGCACCCGAGAGGCCACTGGCAACCAATGCAGCTCGCCTAGGAGGGGCGTCACATGCGAGAACCTAATAATAATCACCGGACAAAAATAAATAAGTAAGTAAGTAAGTAAATAAATAAATAAATAAATAAATAAATAAATAAATAAATAAATAAACAGTTGATGTTTGATGCTATTAGCTTATTCTTACTGCACCAAATGGAGTTGGAAGTCAATGCTTTTTTTCATTCTTGCCCTACACTTTTCTTTTCCCTTTTTCCTCCCTTATTTCCACATTATTTTCTTTTGTATTTTGTATTTATTTTTATGTTTTCATAAACTAATACAATTTTGAACACCCACACACACAAAAATCATTCAACCAGATTGGATGATGTATTATTAGCGTTGACGCTATGTATTCTATGTTCTGTCTTTTTTTTATTATTCCTTTCTTTTTTCTTTCTGCACTTTTTCTTTCTATGGCTGTTTATTTTATATGTAACATCTTATTTTTTGAAATGAATACAAACATTTAAAAATAAACAATACTGCTTTTATAGATGCTTCAAAAGTGCTGTTTTAAATTTATCAAGCTTTTCATGACTTCTATGTCCAGCTGTCTTCGTAACTGTCTCTTTCAAATAAAACTGTCTCCTCCTGGATGATCATCTTAGTAAAAGATGGGGGTTATTACAGTCTATTCCCTTTGGTTTGGTTGACTTTTATCCTGATGTCATTTAGAGAAACTATATATAAAAACAACGTTCTTCCTTAAAGACTATTATCTGTAATTGTCACAGTAGTGCCCCATTTAAACTTATTTTTTTAAAAAATTCTTTTTTAACTTGCTTTAATTGCTTGATTTATAACTGATTGCATTAATTGCTTTTCTTATGTGTACGCTACCAGGAATAAAATTGGATTCAGTACAGCGGTACAGAAATACTGCAACTAAATAAATAGATAGATAGACATAGGCCCTGGGAACAGGTAGAAAATAGCTACTCCTGTTCATAGGAAAGTATCTAATGCACATTTTGTTTCATTTATAGAATCACAGGGCTAGAAGGAAATTTGGAGGTCTTCTAATCCAAACTCCTACCTACCCAAGGCAGAAGACCTTATACCACCCTGAACAAATGGCTACCCACTCTTTTCTTGAAAACCTCCAGTGATGGAAGCACCCACAATTCCAGAAAACAAGCTATTCCATTAATTAATTGTTCTCACTGTCAGGAAATTTCTCCTTAATTCCAGATTGGGACTCTTTTTAACAGGCTTCCACCCAGGGTGGGATTCAAAATTTTTAACAACCGGTTCTGTGAGCGTGGCTTAGGTGGTGGGTATGGCTTGGTGGTCATGTGACTGGGTAGACATGGTTTGGTGGTCATGTTATTGGCTGGGAGTGGTCAACTCAATATCATTCCACATCGAGGCACGCATCTCCTCGCCTGGCCTTTCATGACTGGGGATGCTGCAACAGTCGTAAGTGTGAAAAAGGGTCATAAGTCACTTTTTTCAGTGCCATTGTAACTTTGAATGGTCACTCCACTCAAGCAAAGTACCAGCAAAGGAGGGGAAAAAAAAACTCCAGAGAAGTTCCTGAGACGGGAAGTCCAGTCCTGCCAAGAATGTAATAAGGGTTAATGGAGAGGCAGTTTCTGTAAGCAACCCCAGAATGTTTCCTTCCTGCCTTCCTTACAGGATTAGGCCAGTAATTTCTTCTAACAACCGGGTCTCCGAACTGCTTAGAATGTTAACAACCGGTTCTAGCAAATAGGTACAAACTAGTAGAATCCCACTCCTGCTTCCACCCATTTCTTCTTGTCCTGCCTTCAGGTATTTTGGAGAACAAGTTGATCCCCTTTTCTGTGTGTCAGCCCCTCAAGATAGCTATCATGTCACCACTAATCGTTGTCTTTATTAGGCTAGACATACCTAGTTCCCTTAACTGTTCATCATATGGTTTAGCCTCCAGACCCCTTATCATCATTGTTACTCTTCTCTGCATTCTTTCTAGGGTTTCAGCATCTTCTTGTATTGTGGCTACCGGAATGGTAGGAGAACTGGATATCCAGTTCAGTTTAGTTCTGATTCACCTCTTTGTTTATCATCTCTGAGTTATTGGGCTTCTCCATTTTGTCAAGGTGTTACCATACTTGAAAAAAGACAATAAGACCTTCAGCAAGTAATATAAGATTCAATATCTGAGAGTATTCACAGAATAACAGAGTGTGATGTCTCCCATGGATGATTCCCCAGATACTTCCTTAGATGTCAACTTGGGGGAAGATGAGCCATCACCTGGCATATCAGAAACTGAGTTGATTGATAGCTCTGAATGGCCATCCAGAAGGGATTTGGCTGAGCTTTCCCCAGCTGGGGAAAGCTTGCAGTGGCAGATGGCCAGTGAAGAGGAGGAGGAACTGCCTTCTGCACCTGATCTGAGAACACATAGGGCAGAGAAAAGGCAGGAACAGAGAAGGTCAGCCAGACCAGTTGAGAGGAGAAAGCCCATCTAGATGTGCTGCACCAGAAGCTGGCGATTTATTACAGATGGAGCCATTGCTGGGAACAACATATTTGTTTTCTAGCTGTGTGTTTTCTGGTCATCGTGATTCTTTCCTCAGTCTGGAATGACACTGTGTTTGGAATTGAATTGTGTGCCTTGGAAACTCTGAACTTCTCTTGTCTCATAAGTGTGTGCGTGGATTACAGTTTTGCCTGGTGGAGTTATTTTGTTTGAGAACTTTCAAGTGCTTTGTGGTTCTTTGTGTACTATTACTATTACCAATACTATACTATATGTATTGGCCCATTGCTCTGTGGACTAGCCTTGGTCTGATCATGGCTGTACTTCATTGGGACAGTTCTGGGTTTTGGTGAAGATAATTGCTGGGGAATATTAATAAACTCACTAAACCACAGTTATGTCAACTCATAAAATCTTTCTATGGTCTTTTTAGAGTTGCCAACAGAGAGGGAGGGGGGAGCAGTGCAGCAGCTTGGAAACCAAAAGTGCATTCCATAAATATTTTCAAAGATAGTAACTAGTGACTAGTTAGTTTCTGCCATGCAAAATTCTAACTGGAGATCATGATTGATGACTCTTGGCTATGGATGTGTCCCATTGGAGAATATGAATTATGATACACCCAGAGGGTGGGGGAAAACCAGGGTCAAGGGTGACAATGAACGATGTGTCTCAGAGTAGGCTACACCCAGGCAGTGCCAGACCTTTTAACTCCCAATAAATCCTTTTGAAGTTTTGGAATTTTGGCTCGAGACTCATGATTTAATTGGGATAATTGCCGGAATCCTGACAAGTTACATGTGTGTGAGTGAGCAGGGCAATGCATAGAGTTGGAAGGAACCTCGGATCTAATTTCCTGCTGAAGCCGAAGATCCTATACCATTTCAGACAAATGGCTGTCCAATTGCTTCTTAAAAACCTCCAGTGATGGATCACTTACAACTTCTGAAGACAAGGTGTTCCACTGATTAATTGTTCTCACTGTCAGGAAATTTCTCTTTAGTCCTAGCTTGCTCCTCTCCTTGATTAGTTTCCATCCATTGCTTCTTGTTCTGCCTTCAGGTTCTTTGAAGAATAGGTTGAACTTGACCCCTTCTTCTTTCTGGCAGCCACTTAAATATTGGAACATTCACAACATGTCATCCCTAGTCCTTCTTTAAAGAGCACAAAAGCTTGTTGCAGCACCTAGTCAGCTTTGGCTGATTTTGAAATGCTAAGTAGAGTCAAGCAGAGCTTGTGTGGGAGACTACTAGAAATTACACAAGATGTAAACCAGTCTGAGAAGCAAAATGAATAAGTTCGAGAATAAGACAAGAGCCAACCAATTTCACACTGTTGCTAAGAAAACAACATCTGTGTGAAGTATGTGCAGTCACCAGGAATCAAGCTTAAATTGAGGGACAATTTATTTTTTACTAAAAGATCACAGCCAGAGGCATCCACAGCAACTAGGAAAAGAAAGACCCACTGCATTTTATATGTATTCAATGCATGAGAAACATGATGAAAAGGGATTTTCATGGCCTGATCACACCCACCATTTTAGAATCTGAGACTGTTGCTACAGATGTTCTTGTGATATATCTGAAGAAGTAATTCAATGGCCACTGCCCACAAAGAGGGGTCAATGACAATTGGCCGTGGCCAACTCATGACAGCCAACTCACCATCGCCACAGCCAACTCTCCACAGGACAATTCACTGTGGGACAAGAGTTACACTAATATCAAAGAAACGGTGGAATATAATCATTAAGGAAAGGAAGGGAAAGAAGGAGCAGAATGAAATGTGAATGGCAAAAATTAAAATATTTTTTTTATTTGAAATAATTAAATAGAATTATTAAATTGTCCGGTAGCACATTGGCTGTGGTGAGTTGTGCAGCAGTGAGTAGTCCATTGTGAGTTGACTACAGCGAATTGGTTGTGGTGAGTTGTCCCATTCCGATCCTTGATTGCCTATCAGCCAACAGAGAAGGAGGGAGGAAGGGAGGGAGGGAAGGAAGGAAGGGAGGGAGGGAGGAAAGGAAGGAAGGGAGGGAGGGAGGGACCTCAAAGAAAGGGAGAATGTGTTGTTGAGTTTTTAAGTTAAGAACAAGAGCACATTAGTTAAGAAAAAGGCTCCATGTCCCATTTTCCTATCTACTGAGTTAAAGTAATGTATTGACTTCAACATCCATATAGCATGTAGTAAAATCCAAGCTGCATTTAAAATACCATTGGCTCTGATATGGACATAAGGCAAGGCCAGAAAAAATATCTGTGACCTTCCTCTTGCGATTTAATTTTCAGAATTTATTAGAACATTCCATCTGCAGCAAAGTTAGAATAGAGAACTCTTAGATGCACTGGGTTCTTTTAGATTTATTATCTGTAGTTGAGTTGTTTCAAATTCCCCCATATGAAGCTGTGGGTGATTTAGTATATTGCTAATTTACATGTTTTCTTATAACGTTTCAATGCCTATTAATAAAGACAATTCTCAATTCCTTCTGGAGATAGTCATAAACTGAACCCATTTATCCATTTCTTCACTTGCCTGACTGCCAGATTTTCCTGGCAGAGATTAAAGTAGGATCAATCCATAAGAATTTGTCTTTCTCTCTGGAAGAATTTCTCACTCAGTGTTGGTTATGAGCTGGGAATTCTTAACAATATTTCTTCTCGCTCAATATTTATGCAAGAGATACTTCCTTGTTCTGTTCTAGGCAGCCAGCTCAGTTTGCCCAACTAATCCTAGAAAAAGGCATATTTGTAATTAGGAGATCTTTCATTTGTTGATGGCACTTTACATTACATCTTGGCTCTTTCTTAGAGCCAAGCAGGAGAGAACTAACTGGACCATTGATTACTTTGCCTGAAATTGATGGTATCAATTGACTTTGGCATCTAAAACATCTTGTAACCCTTCCAAGCTACAGGCATACTTTCAGCCCATGCTACCGTATAAAATGGCCCTAATTTTAGAATGGGATCTGTGTATATATATATATATATACACACACACACACACACACACATGCATGCACATAAGCATACAATAAATTATCTGAAGAAAGAAATACAGCATTGCATAGCTGATAGCTGAATCCTTAGCGGGATGTAGTCAATCATCCAGGAATTATAGCCAAGAAACAATACAATGATAAGCTTAAGATGATTTAGATAAATGTTTTGACTGCTCCCTTCATCACCAGCAGAGCAGAGGGATTACAAACTAGACCCAGAGAGGTGTAAATGATGGTTGTAAAAATACCAGCGGAAAGAATTTGAGAGAAGATGACATCTTCCATAAGTCAAGGTAGAAAAATAAGGTTTTAAGCAAATTTAATATCTAGCTCCCCCATTCTAGAGCTGCAATGTTAAAATAATGGGTTGGACAGAAGCAACTATATCTGGAATTAAGGGATTAATGCTAATGTCCACTTCTGGCAAAGTGTACTTTGGATGGGAAAAAGCTGGACTTTGGGCTTTCAGAAAAAAAAACCCAGATAAATAAAAAACTCCTCTTCCCTCCTTTCATTTTTTGGTGCCACTAATGGCTTGGGCCAGTCCCTCTCTCTCAGCCCTAGGAAGAAGACAATGGCAAGTACATCTAAAAAAAACTTAATAAAACTGATTCCATATTTTTTATTTTTATTTTTTATTTTGCATTTATATGCTGCCCTTCTCCGGAGACTCAGGGCGGCTTACAGTCTATGGAGCACCATACTAAGTGCTCGGCAATAGCCTTCATTCCATTGTATATGCCTGCTTATTACTAGGGCTTTTGGCCTCCCCAAGCGGCATTTTTACAAAGTCAGCTTATTGCCCCCAACAATCTTGGGTCCTCAATTTACCTATCCCGAGAGGATGGAAGGCTGAGTCAACCTTGAGCCTGGTGGGATTCGAGCCTGCACTAATTGCAGGCAGCTTGCACTAAGTGCTAGATGATTAACAGCCTGCACCACCAAGGCCCCATATGCGGGAGATATATCTGAAAAAAACATATGCATCTTTATTATACAGCAACTGATCTACAGTGATATTAACAAATCCTATTGAGGTCAGCCCCAAATGTAACAATAATATAATAAAGCAAACTATATGAGATTGTGCTCCAGCTTCTGAACTCCAACAGCAGGATAATTTTGATTGACCTTTACTAAACATTCTCGAAGGCATCTACTGTATACAAGGCCAACATTAAAAATAATAGAAAAATGTTTTCGCATTGTTTGATTCAAATCTTCATTGGTTTATGAGAATGGGACATTCGAACATTAAAGGTCACTGACCATCTTTAGCAGAACTCATTCTTAATGTGGCAGTGTGATGACATTATAGAGTTGTGATACACAACCTGATTTTTTCTGCTATATTATGTGTTTTATACAAATCAAGTTGAAAACAGGTATCTATATCCTGAGGATACCAATTGACTGATACATTTCATCTTGATTAAAATAAAATAGGATAGGATAAGATAAGATATATGATAAGATAAGATAAAAGGCAAGGCAAGGCAATAGAAGATCACCTTTATTGTCCCTTTTTTCAAGATAATAGCAATAGCACTTATATACCACTTTGTGGTGCTTTTACAACCTTCTGTAAGCAGTTTATAGAGTCAGCCTATTGCCCCCAACAATCTGAGTCCCCATTTTACCCACCTTGGAAGGATGGAAGGCTGAGTCAGCCTTGAGCCTTGAGATTCAAACTGCCAAATTTCAGGCAGCTGGCAGTCAACAGAAGTAGCCTGCAGAACTGCATTCTAACCACTGTGCCACCATGGCACGGTGATTAGAATGCAGGTATTTCTCAAATTATTGCCATTCATTTAGTGAACGTTCGAAATTACAATGGCACTACAAAAAGTGACTTATGACCATTGCAGCATTCCCACAGTTACGTGTTCAAAGCTCAGGCACTTGGCAACCAGCATGTCTTGACAATGATTGCGGCATCCTGGGGTCACATGATTGCCAATTGCGACTTTCCCAGCTGGCTTCCGATGAGAAAAGTCAATGGGGAAACCTGGATTTGTCTAACGACTGCGTGATTCACTTAAAAACTATAACAGTTCCTTAACAATGGTAGCAAAAATGGTTGAAAAACTGGTCACAACTCACTAAACAACCACCTTGCTTAGTAATGGTTGTAAGTTGAGAACTACTTGGACAGTACATCTTCCTATTCTTAAGATCATCCATGGAATTTGGGAATTGATCGGTTAAAATCAAGTTTGGTCTGATCATAGAAACAAATCATGGGGGTGGGGGGAGAAATATTATGATGCTTTTTCCTCTGTGACACACGGCCAGACTGAGGCACCTTAAGAAAAAAGACCCAACATGCTGTGAAGTAACACATCTTTAAATGGATCATGCCCCCATCAGAGACTGAATCTGTGGGGGAAGATGAGCTGGAACAAGAGCCGACGGAGATTGAGAGGGTGGCTCTGTTAGCCTTGCAGGAAACTGGGGAAGGGCAGAGTCAGTCCAGGCAAGGCTTTTCTGAATTAGTAAGGCCTGCAGACAGGGATGAGCAGGAGTGAAAGAGCTCAGGAGAAGAGCAAGGACTACCCCATCCTGATCCAAGAACAAAGAGGGAAGAGAGAAGGCGAGATCAATGCAGTTAGAGCCGGTTACGAGGGAGGAGTATGCCCTTTTCCCTTTCACAAGCAGCGGTGGGATTCTACTAGTTTGCACCTATTTGCTAGAACCGATTGTTAACATTCTAAGCAGTTCGGAGAACCAGTTGTTAGAAGAAATTACTAGGCTAATCCTGTAAGGAAGGCAGGAAGGAAACATTCTGGTGTTGCTTATAGAAACTGCCTCTCCGTTAACCCTTATTACATTCTTGGCAGGACTAGACTTCCTGTCTCAGGAATGTCTCTGGAATTTTTTTCCCCTCCTTTGCTGGTACTTTGCTTGTGTGGAGTGACCATTCAAAGTTACAATGGCACTGAAAACAGTGACTTATGACCCTTTTTCACACTTACAACTGTTGCAACATCCCCACAGTCATGGGAGGCCAGGCAAGAAGATGCGTGCCTCAATGTGAGTGATATTGAGTTGGCCACGCCCAGCAAATCACATGACCACCAAGTCACGTCCACCCAGTCACATGACCACCAAGCCACGCCTACCACCTAAGCCACACCCACAGAACTGGTTGTTAAAAAATTTGAATCCCACCCCTGTTCACAAGGCACACCTGGGGACTGAGATGTAAGGAGGTGCCGGTGGGAGGGGCATTTGTCAGGAACAAGCGTTGAATCTATGGAGCCTTGGTTGCATTTGCCAATACTTGGAGATTGCTGTACTTGACTGGTTTGTCTGCTTCGCTGAATATCTTGCTCTGGTTGCTGTTTGGTTAACCTGGCTTATGGGACTGCTGGCCCTGGTTGCTGTGTGGCTAACCTTGCTTACTGAACTACTCGCAGCCAGAGGCTTCTGAAGGTACATGTGAGAGCTTTGCTCCAGGACTTGTAGTGAATGTGGGGATATTTGGGAGCACAGTTGGAGCAATAAAGGGGAGTTATATCTGTTCTCTGGTTTCGTGCCACGCTTCCGGTCATAACAAAATGGCTTTTTACCTGAGCAAATTCTTACGGTAGCTAACAAAACATTTACATTCAAAAGTCATAACATAAATCATAAGCAATAGTAAATTGTATTAACAAGTACAAAGATAAAGCCAAATTTTAAAGAGCTGCGTCTTTCCAAATTATCTAAACACTGACAGCAGGACCGGTGACAGCTTTAGAAGGAGCACACTGTAGAGTCAGGTATTACTAGAGAGAAGGTCTTTGTCCACATGCCAGCCTCTATTAAGGAGGTCATCTTCTCATGATCTTCAGGCCAGGAGATGTAATGGCAAGGCAATCATGCAGTTTCCAAATGGTGACATCCTTTAAAGATTAATAACGACATCTTAAATTCTACTGAATAAGCAATTGGCAAACAAATGCATCTTTGGGTGCCGATATCCTGATACAGTGGTACCTCTACTTACGAAATTAATTTGTTCCGGAAGCCGTTTCGTAACCTGAAAATTTCGTAAGTAGAGGCACATTTTACCTGTAAATGTCCTAATCCGTTCCAAGCTCCCGAAATCCACACTATAATTCTTCGTTATTGCTTCCTGCTTTGCTGGATTGCTAGCGCGAGACTTAGAACGCAGCGCGGTGCGTGCGCACAGATCCCTCCTAGCCAATGGGATGCCAGGAAGATAACCAATGGCAGCGCAGATTGGACGCGCCATTTTCCAAGAAAGCCTTTCGTATCTTGAAACATATTCGTAGGTAGAGACAATATTTTCTCGAAGACGCGTTTCTTAACCTGAAACTTTCGTAAGTAGAGCCTTTCGTAAGTAGAGGTACCACTGTATCCCTATTCTTGTGGTTGATACTGCAACCAATTCTGGTCACCATACTACAAAAAAAAAAAAAAGACGTTGAGACCTTGGAAAAAGTTCAGAGAAGAGCAACCAAGATGATCAAAGATCTGAAGACTAAACCGTATAAAGAACGGCTGCAAGAATTGGGTTTGGCTAATCTAAAGAAAAGAAGAATTAGGGGTGAAATGATAGCAGTTTTCCAGCATTTGAGGGGCTGCCACAAAGAAGAGGGGGTCAAATTATTCTCCAAAGCACCAGAGGTCAGGACAAAAAATGATGGTTGGAAACTAACCAAAGAGAGAAGGAACCTGGAATTAAGGAGAAACTTCCTAATAGTGAGGACAATTAACCAGTGGAATAGCTTGCCTTCAGAAATTGTGGGGGCTCCATCACTGGGGGGTTTCAAGAAGAGAGTAGATAGCCACTTATCTGAAATAGTATAGGTTGTCCTGCTTAAACAGGAGGCTGGATTAGAACACCTCCAAGATCCCTTCCAGCTCTATTCTGTTTGCACCAATGGCAACTTCCGGATGCTTTTCAAGAACAGCCCCAGGAAGGGCCTACTGTAATAGATAAGACAAAAGGTGACCAAGTTGTGGGTAATTCTGACTCAGGATGGTTGATGAGCTCAGCTGCTCTTGGTGATGCTGGCGTAACCATGTGATTTTCTAGGTGACAGAAATAGATTCGTTGCTTACACAATGTGGGTTTTTTTGTGGGTTTTGTTTTTTGTTCCATGGTATTGTCTTATACCAGAATCAACCAGGTCAAACCGTCCTTAATTGCGAAGCCTCAACAAGACCAGCCAGGTGTTGCCACCTGTTGAAACTACTGACCTCTGTCCAAGCGAAAATTCCATCATAGGTCTAAAGGTTTTAAGGCAGAAAGAATAAATACATATTGTTTTGAGGGAAATATTAACATGATTCGGCTTGATAATGAAATATGTGTATTAATGAAAAAGGCCAGATCAAAAGGGTCATCCATCGGTCACCCACCCATATTTGTCAAGCAGGAAAACGTTGCCTTGCTTGCAACAAAAACCACAAACGGAGGTGCAAAAAGTCAAAATTTAGCAAGGTGGGTTAGCAAAGATTCTGTGAAATCCAGCTACTTTTACCCAGCAACAGGGAAGGACGGGTAGCTGAAATTCAATGTAACCAATGGATGATTGACAAGTTATTTTTCTGTGGTTTGTAGCCTTTGGAGTATATAAAAGTAACTGTGAAACCCATAGGAAGGGGTTCAGACGGGCCTTGGCTAAATATCTCTGAACCTTTGCGCAAATGAAACAATTATCTTTGACTCCGTGGTCTGTGTCTCGTAATTTCCTGCAACAATTTAGTAGATTAGTATGGGCACAGGGTGGCTATTTCGGCATCAGAATCCTATCTATTGAATGTACATTCCATCCCACAGACCTGTGATGGGGAACCTATGGCACGCGCGACACAGGTGGCACACAGAGCCATTTGTGCTGGCATGCGAGCTGCAGGCCAACTTATCTCACTGCGCATATGTGCGGCTCACAGCTGATTTTCGGCCAGTTTAAGGCCTTTTTCGGCCTCCCAAAGGCTTGAGGGAAGCTTCTGCAGGCTTCTGTAAGCTGTGTAGGCTGAAATCTAGCCCCATTTTGTCAAGTTCAGTTTTTTTGGAAAAACATGAAGTGACAAAACAAGGCTAGATTTTGGCCTATGAAGCTTGTAGAAGCTTGCAGAAGCCTTCCCCAAGCCTTTGGGAGGCCGAAAAAAGCCTCAAACAGGCCGAAAATAAGCTGCGAGGCTCAGTGCAGGTAAGGGGGCGTCGGGGGGTGGGGTGGGATTGTGTGCGCATGCGTAGGGGGCGTGGGGGGCGCATATTGCCTTTTGGGTGCTGACACGCGAGCATAAGTGTGTAGCATGTGCACAATTTTTGGCACAGGAGCCCAAACAAGGTTAGCCACCACTGCCATGGATTGTACAGGTTGTCCTCAACTTACAGCCGTTCGTTTAGTGACTGTTCAAATTTACAACAGCCCTGAAAAAAGTGTCTAATGACCATTTTTTCCACACTTACAGCCTTTGCAGAATCTCCATGTTCACGTGATCAAAATTTGGATGTTTGGCAACTAACTCATATTTATGTCTCCAGGTCATCTGATCATCACCTTTTGCAACCTTCTGACAAGCAAAGTCAGGTTCACTTAACAACCATGTTACTAACTTGACAATTGCATTGATTCACTTAACCAACTGTGGGAAGAAGTCCTAAAATGGGGCAACATTCAACAATAAATGTCTCACTTAGCAACATAAATCTTGGGTTCAGTTGTGCTTGTAAGTTGAGGAGCACCTGTGTATCTTAGGTTAGCTTCCATCTCTTCCAATTTGATCTGGGATTGTTCCAATAAATTGCCCCTTTTTGATTGATCTCTGTTCTTTATACGCTTTCTATTGCTCTTTGCGTCTCAAAAAGGTATGGTTAACATTTGATTTAATTTAATTCATTTATCATATTACTATGCTGTCCATCTCAAAAGACATGAGTCTGGGCAGCACACTGCACAGTAAAAATAAATAAATAACATTATTAAAAACATTATTAAATGGCTAAGAGAGAGCATTAGATGTTGTAAACAATGGAGATCCTGTTTAACACAGATATTGGACTGAAGCATAGAGGTAAAGATAAAGGTTCCCCTCACACATATGTGCTAGTGGTTTCCAGCTCTAGGGGATGGGGCTTATCTCTGTTACAAAGCTGAAGAACCAGCGCTGTCCAAAGACGTCTCCATGGTCATGTGGCTGGCAGGACTAAATGCTGAAGGCACATGGAACGCTGTTACCTTTCCACCAAAGTGGTCCCTATTTTTCTACTTGCATTTTCATGTGCTTTCGAACTGCTAGGTTGGCAGAAGCTGGGACAAGTAACGGGAGTTCACTCCGTTATGTAGCGCTAGGGATTCGAACCACCGAACTGCCGACCTTTTTGATCGACAAGTTCAGCATCTTAGCCACTGAGCCACTGTGTCCCTAAGCATGAAGCATGGAGACTCAGATTCTAATCTTCTCTTAGACATGGAAGCCAGCTGGATTACCTTGGTCATTCCTTATCTGCTTTCAGCTCAAATGAGTGTCAGTCAAGATGACAAACCAGCTGATATACAAATCCCCTTGTTACATCATCCACAGCTACTTTTTCTCTAAGACTTAGGTCCTAGATGAACACTGTGCAGAAACAGTAGGACAAATGGTAAGAAAAAAAAAAAACACTTGTCTTTGCTTCCCAATATCAGAAAATAATAATGGCAATTGTTTTAAGTCACAGCAGATGTTATTGGTGGTCCATCTAAGAGACAAACAAATGTTGTTAATGCCAGCTGTTCCGTATCTGACCGAACACTACTGTGGTCACTTCTTAGGACCTATTTAGTGGCGACAAGGGTGGCAAAGCGTTTGTACTTTTCTACCCTTATTGCATCTGTAGAAAATCGCCCAGCTGCCCTTTTTAGGGTGATTCGCTCCCTTTTAGATGAGGAAGCGCGGGAGGACCCCTTGCAAGGACGGGCCGAGGATTTTTCTATTTTTCTGCAGGACAAAATCGCTCAGATCCAGGATGGCTTGGACTCTGACTGGGCAACTCTGGGTGGGAGGGCGGGGGCGGATTTCGGTGAGGTCATTTGGAGGGAGTTCGATCCTGTGACCCTGGATGACGTGGACAAGATGTTGGGCGGGCTTAATGCCACCACATGTTTATTGGACATGTGTCCCTCCTGGCTGGTTGTGGCCATCCGGGAGGTTACGCGAGGTTGGTTCCAGGTAATTATCAATGCTTCCTTGAGTGAGGGGTTTTTGTCAGCCGCCTTGAAAGAGGCGGTGGTGAGGCCCCTCCTCAAGAAACAGTCCCTGGACCCAACATTGTTGTCAAATTATCGTCCGGTCTCCAACCTTCGCTTTGTGGCGAAGGTTGTTGAGAGTGTGGTGGCACGACAGCTCCCTCAGCATCTGGAGGAAGCGGTATACTTAGATCCCCTCCAATCAGGTTTCAGGCCTGAGTACAGCACGGAGACAGTGTTGGTCGCGTTGGTAGATGATCTCTGGAGGGCTCGGGACAGGAGTTGTTCCTCTGTCCTGGTCCTATTAGATCCCTCGGCAGCTTTTGATACTGTCAACCACAGTATCCTATTGCGGCGGTTGGGGGGGCTGGGAGTGGGAGGCACCATGTTATGGTGGTTCTCCTCCTTCCTCTCCGACCACTTGCAATTCGTGTTGGCAGGGGGGCAGAGATCGACCTCAAGGCCCTTGTGTTGTGGGGTGCCTCAGGGGTCCGTGCTCTCACCCCTGCTGTTCAACATTTATATAAAGCCGCTGGGTGAGATCATCCTTGGCTTCGGTGTGGAGTTCCATCAGTATGCTGACGACATTCAGCTATACATTTCCACCCCGGGCCACCCCGACGAAGCTGTTGAAGTGATGACCCGGTGCCTGGAAGCCGTGCGGAGTTGGATGTGGGTCAACAGGCTTCGGCTCAACCTGACCAAAGCTGAGTGGCTGTGGTTCCCTGCGCCCAGATACAGTCAGCTCATTCCATCGCTGACCGTGGGAGATGAAATCTTGGCTCCCACGGAGAGGGCGTAGCAATCTGGGAGTCCTCCTGGATTGGCGGCTGTCATTGGATGATCATATATCAGCCGTCACCAGGGGGGCTTTTTATCAGGTCCGTAGGATCTACCAGTTGCGGCCCTTTCTGGATTGGGGTGCATTGTGCACAGTCATCTCTGCTCTCATTACCTCCCGCCTAGATTATTGCAATGCTCTCTACATGGGGCTCCCCTTGAAGAGCATCTGGAGGCTTCAAATGGTGCAGAGTGCAGCCGCGTGGGTGATCTTGGGGGCTTCTCGGAGCTCCCATATTACACCACTCCTGCGTGAGCTGCACTGGCTTCCGGTAGCCTTCCAGGTGCGATTCAAGGTGCTATTGACCATCTTTAAAGCGCTCCATGGCTTGGGACGTGGGTACTTGTGGGACTGCCTGCTGCCACCATCGGCCTCCCGCCGGCCAGTGTGCTCCCACAGGGTTGGCCTCCTCGGGGTGCCGCAGGCTGGCCAATGTCGGTTGGTGGCCCCGAGGGTGCAGGCCTTATCTGTGGGAGCATCCTCCCTTTGGAATGAGCTACCGGCGGAGATGCGAGCCATTACTGACCTACGGGCCTTCCAACGAGCACATAAGACCCACCTTTTCCAACAGGCCGGTCTAGTGTAACATTATAAGTAGGGTTTTTAATTTGATTTTAATTTTTTACGGGTTTTATTGGTCTTAGCCATCTATTTAATTAATTTTTAAACTCTTTTTTAACTTTTCTGATTGTATGTTTTTATTGTGGCTGTTCACCACTCCGAGTCCCTTTTTGGGAGAGGGGGCAGTATACAAATTGAAATAATAAATAAAATAAATAAAATGTGGCGTATATTACTCTCACTGCTAAAAGGAAATCCAACATTTTCTTTCATGCCCTTTCTTTTCCAAGTTGCCATAACAAAAAAAGGAAGACCTTCCCAGCTTGGTCTTTAAGACCTTCTAGGGTGAATCTACTGTTCTTAGAAGGCTTCAGCATTTTCCTCTGGATTTGGAAGAAAGAAAAATGGCCTTTTGAATGTCCTTTTCTCAGCAGTAAAGAAAAATATATATACAGTATGCTGTTATTCTCAAAGGACAACCTAAAGTTCACTTTTAAGAAGTGGTGAGCCAATGATATGTAAGACCTTCATTTAGGTTATTTCTTTGTTGTCCTACGTATTCAGAGGATTCTGGAAATTCACCTCAGGTAGATTTTTCAAACTCTGCATTTTATGGTCAAAGGGGAAAATGATATTTTGAAAGGCATTTTCCCCAGTGAGATAAACACTGACATTCTGAAAGTTTGAGGTCCTTGTGTTCCAGAGCTTTCATTTCTCATGCGTTTTCCTTTCTGCTTTCAATGCATAGGTAATTGTGAATCTTTTTGGCCTGGCTGTTTTGGGGAGTTTAACTAATTTTATACTTAATTGCTCTTTACTGCAACATCGAATACTTTATTTATTTGTTGAAAGTATATTTGAAACAAGAGTGACAGATAGAGTAGGACGATATTGGTAGAGGACCGGAAAAGACAAAACTGCCTAATCCTATGTTTACTTCAGCATAAATTCTGCTATCTCTAATAAGCATTACTTCCATAGCAGAGCAGCATGGGATTACAGCTTAAATCAATTTTCCCCCAACCTGCTGTGCTATAGATATGCTAGGCTTCAACTTCCATAATTATGGAATCCAAAAGATACAGAGGATTTATCTGAGTCTGTAATAACATAGCTACTGTAAAATGCAGAAGGATGTTTAAAATTTAAGATATGCAGATTTCATATCTTAAATGTTAGTTCTTGCACGTATGTCTTGGCTATATCATTTTAAGAACTTGAGCAGAAGATACATTGAATTTCATTTTGTTAGATAGGGCCCAGTGTTCAAGTCTGTCAAGATTGTTTTGGATCTTTAGCTTATCTTCTGGGGCGTTGGGTGTTCCTGCCAGCTTAGTGTCGTTAGTTAGTCTAACTTAGCCCCCTTTCCAATTCTTACTTTTTTAAAAAATTTCCAGATATTGACTTAATATTAAGGGTTTTGTCTCATTTCTATTCAGTTTCTGTTCTTTGTTCTACATTTCTGGCTACCACTCGGTGCCATTCTTAGCACAAGTCTCCACCTGGCTCCTGTGACAAACATCAATATGATTAGCATGACAATATTTTACTTCTCATCCCTGAGTGACTTGGTCATAAGGCATGACTTTATCTCACTCCTAGTGATAAGATATTGTTTTTCTTTCAGTGTCATTGAAAGGCTAATAGATAAATCTCCTTGCCCAAGCTCATTCATTTCTCTACAGCACACTAAAGAGCTATCATAGAGGTACTATGATACAGCAAAAGAGTGGCAAAACTCTTGACAAGTTTCCTAAAACATCTACATTTACAGATCTTATCTGTATTTTTTTTTTCAGCTGAGCTGTATCCTTGACCTCTGTGAGGCAGCTTTGATTTGCCTGGATGACATTCTTCATGCCACAAAGATATCACAGGGTGTTTGTTCACAGTGGAGGAGATTTTCAGTGCCTATAGCTTCTTTAAAGGGATTCCTGTGTTGGTCTCTTTAGACATAAGATTCAATAGGTTGTATTCTGAGAGAAATGTAGCCCATTTCACTTTTCTTAAAGTCAGCCAACTAAAATCTACTCTAGATTGATGCACGATTCCATCCTCACGGAGGAAGTGGGTTGCAGGTAGATAGTCCATGAATCTCATAATCGGAAATGTATGAGTAAGCAAAAAAGCAGCAATATCTGGTTTAGCATTTCCCCGCAGGGGGAAAAAATGGGATATTCCATTCCCAGCTGACATTTCAGTGGTGTTTACCCTTCCATCAAAGCCCATTACAGTAATGTTCATCTTTCTCCAATTAAAAATCTATTTAAAAAGTGTGTGAAAAAAACTGGACCGAAGTTGTTTGCACAGTGCAGTAATTATATATTTAAAAAAAAAAAATCTATACCAGGGAAATTTGCATTTTAAAAGCCTGCATTAGGGAAATTTATGTTTAATGCAAATAAGGGGAATTAGCATTTTAAAAAGGTTCTTGGGCAATTTACATTAAAAGTTATGTAAATTAGACAAAGATGCATAGAAAGTTTTCACATATTACGAGACGCTGAGAAAGCGAATGGTTATGAAATTTTCTACAAACTTTAAAAAAAAGAAAAAAAAAAGGACCTAAACCCACGAGTAGTTGGTCTGATTTTCTCCAAATTGAATTCAACTCCTGTGGCTTAAATGCTGCCTTAATAATGTAGACAATTTTTTTTGCAGTTTCTACATCCCTAATCAGATTTTATGATCATACTAATGATGAAACTGCATTTCCTATGAAAATTGATTTTGAAGGGTTTTACCTGCAACAGGTCCTTTTTCATGCAGAAATAATGCACTGGGACTCCTTTGGATTGTTATGTTTGCAAGAGCTTAAAACACAGCCTGGAATCTCAAAGCCAACAAGGGAAATTTAGTTAATAAAGCGTCTGTTTCTCTCAATTTATTACTTGACTAGAGAATTCTGTACACTTAAGAGCTGGAGGAATTGTGGTGGCCATTGTTGGAAGAGACAGGGAGGGAGTAAAGAAAACCTCCCAGATATTGGTTGAATGATGACTTGCAATTTATAAACTCTCCCGTGAAATGGATTTCCAACTATATTTATTGCAATATGACTGCTGGCAGTTCAAAAATCAATTTTGTAAATGTAAAGAGAAAGGGCGAAATTATTAATGTGCGTTTTATATAAACATCGAAGCAGTGTCTTCCCCTGTTAAATAGGAGCTATTTGTCCCATGCTCAGTGCCAAAACAAGGAATTTGCAATCTTCTGTTTCTGGTAACAAACAAAACCTGGAATATTCCCAATGCCTTTTGACCCAAACTTCATCACTTGGAGGAGTAGGATGTGCTTATTTTCTGTATCAGCAGACAAGTTCTACCAAAGAAACAAAAGCCATCTAAATAAGTTAAAAATACACAAAAACATCACTTTGTCCTCAAGCTGATTACTATGTCGCAGTGACTCAGTTCACTGTTCTGGGGAATTATTGCTTAAAATAGATTCACAGCAAATTCTCCAACAAGCAGTCATCATAAAGAAAAAAAAAAACTCAGAAAGATGCTGTAGCCTGGGAATAAAAGGGCTCTTAAGATGAAAAAGGAGGCAATAAATCAATAGGACCTAATAAAAAGGAAGAAAAGTAGAAAAAGGTTCAGTGCAGAGGGAGAAAGTAATGAATATGAAGAAAACACCTGAGAACAATCTCATGGGGTGGATTACTGAGAATAGAAAAGGAGAGGATTTGTGTTTCTGTACTCCCAAAACACCTCCTGGGAAATGGGTGGCTGAAGATAATAAGTTGTGGGAATGGGGGAGAAATCTGTCTAGGCTGGTCAGATATAGGAAGTCAAAAGATTCTGTATAGTACAATGGAAGAGGTCTGGGATGATGAATAACAGAATGCCATGCCCCTGGTGGAGACTGACTCTGAGGAAGAGGAGGAACAGCCAACAGGGAGTGGGAGTGTGGCTCCAGAGGTGGTGGAGGAGGCTGGGGAAGGGCAGAGGCCAGCTGAGCAGTCAGAGGAGGATCCAGGCCCATCCCCTATCCATCCTAGGGGATGCAGGGAGGAGAGGATCAGGGAAAAACTTGGTCTACTTGGAGGGAGAGAGCCATGATCCTCCTCATGGGTTGCAGCTGGGAGCTATGTATAAGAGTTTGGAACTGCATGTTCACAGAGGTGGAGTCAAATTAGTGTTTTTCCTTGGGCGAGCTTTATCTTTGTTGGCATTCTTCCCATGGACTCTCCCCGGTTATCTTCCTGGAATCAGGAGTGGGTTTCTACCGGTTCTGTCCACCTTTGTAGAACCGGTAGCTCTGAAGAACAGCAGACATAGAATTGGTTCTATATCTGCTGATGTTTTTGCCCACCCGCCCACCTAGGCTCTTACCTGATCTTTATTTCCTGATTTTTCAACTTTAGCTGCCGAACGAGGCACAGCTGCAGTTAAAAAAGCAGGAAAAGTGGGCTGTTTCAAAGGCTGCTTCTCTGCACACAGCGTGCTGATGACGATTTACAGGCGACTTCTCGCAACGTGCAGGAAACCACATCATAAATCACTGAACTTCGTAAATCCCAAACTGGTAGTTAACCCTGTCGTATCCCACCCCTGCCTGGAATGTGTGATTAAATTATCTTAGTTTGCCTTGGAACTCTCATCAATACGGTTTGTTTCTGGTTTCCTTTTGCTTCATTATCTAATTTTGGAATTTAAACTGTGACTAATAAAACAGCGAAGTTAAGTTGAAGGCATTGCAAGACCTTGATTCATGTTTTAGTTTTTGTGTTATTTTTGAGACACTATGGGTCATCCTACAGAGTAACAGAGTTGGAAGGGACTTTGAAGATCTTCTAATCCAACTCCTTTATATTTCCTTGGCTATCTTTGTGTTAATTTTCATGTTATGATTTATTGTTTTAAGGTTTGATATTGTCATTTTTATATTGCAAGGCACCTAGAGCTCATTTTTTGGTGAGATGAGTGGCATATAAATTTAGTAAATAAATTATTTATTTATTTATTTATAAAATTTCTATACCGCCCTTCTCCCTAGGGACTCAGGATGGTGTACAGCCAATCTAGACCCCAACAGTAATACAAAAGTTAAAAGGAATTAAATTAAATATTGGCCGAATAAGAAAAACCCACCTCACACCCTTAAAACCCCAATTTAAAATTACAGAACAAATGGAGACAAATTTAAAACCACCTCAGCCCAGGCCGGCCTGCTCAAAAAGCCAGGTCTTCAGCGTGCGCCTGAAGGCCCTCAGGTCCGTGCCGGTACGCAGTTCCGGCGGCAGAGTATTCCAGAGGGCAGGGGCCGCCACAGAGAAGGCCCTATTCCTCGGGGCCGCCAGGCGACACATGGAGGCCGACGGGACCCGGAGAAGGCCCTCCCTGTGTGAACGCACCGGCCTGCTGGAGATCACCGGTAGGATGCGGTCCTGCAGGTAACCTGGCCCAGTGCCATGGATCGCCCTAAAGGTCAAAACTAGAACCTTGAAGCGAACCCGGAGAGCCACCGGCAACCAATGCAGCTCGCGCAGGAGAGGCGTCACGTGGGCGCTACGCGACGCCCCCATGATCACCCGCGCGGCCGCATTTTGCACCAGTTGGAGTCTCCGGGTGCTCCCCGCAGGGAGCCCCATGTAGAGGGCATTACAATAGTCCAGGCAAGAGGTGACAAGGGCCTGAGTGACCGTGCGCAGGGCGTCCCGATCCAGAAAGGGCCGCAACCGGTAGATCCGACGGATCTGATGAAATGCCCCCCTGGAGACCGCCGCGACATGATGTTCAAGCGACAGCCGTACATCCAGGAGGACTCTCAGATTGCGAGCCCTCTCTGTGGGGGGCAAAATTTCCCCCCCAATAGCCAGCGAAGGAATCAGCTGGCTATATCGGGGCGCCGGGAACCACAGCCACTCGGTCTTGGATGGGTTGAGCCGAAGCCTGTTCCCGCCCATCCAGTCCCGCACGGCTGGATGGGTGGGATTAGAGGACATCTGGGGGTAGTTTGATGCACTATTAGAGGACATCTGGAGGTAGTTTGATGCACAATTAGAGGACATCTGGGGGTAGTTTGATGCACAACTAACATTTCTGCAAAAGAGGCACTATAACAAATGACAGGCATGGAAACACACTGCTGAGCACAGCAATTGTACTGATTAAACCAGCAGAACTTCAGGTAATGGTAACATTCATCACCATAAATGTGGCCTGAGGTTGTTTTCCACTTTGAAACAGATTCTCTAGATATACAGTCACTTTTAAAAAAAATAACATTAGGTTATAACAGATAACAGATCATCAGAGTTGGAAGGGATCTTGTAGGTCATCTAGTCCAACCCCCTGCCCAAGCGGAAGACCCTACACCATTTCTGACAAATGGCAGTCCAATCTCTTCTTGAAAGCTTCCAGTGATGAAGGTCCCACAACTTCCGAGGCAAGTTGTTCCATTGGTTGACTGTTCTCACTGTCAAAAAGTTTCTCCTTATTTCCAGGTTGAATCTCTCCTCGTTTAGTTTCCATCCATTATTCCTTGTCTGGCCTTCGGGTGCTTTGGAAAGTAGCTTGACCCCTTCCTCCCTATGGCTGGCCCTCAAATATTGGAAGACTGCTATCCTGTCTCCCCTGGTCCTTCTCTTCATTAGACTAGCCAAACTCAGTTCCTGCAACCAGTTCATTGTATGTTTTAGCCTCCAGTCCCCTAATCATCCTGGTTGCGATTCTCTGTACTTTTTCTAGAGTTTCAACATCTTTTTTATAATGTGATGAACAAAACTGGATGCAGTACTCTAGGTATGGTCTTACTAAGGCTTTATAGAGTGGTATTAGTACTTCCCTTGATCTTGATTGTATCCCTCTGTTAATACAACTTAGGATTGCATTAGCTTTTTTGTCTGCTGTACACACTGCTGGCTCATATTTAGCTGGTTCTCCACTAAGACTCCAAGATCCCTCTCACAGTTACTGCTATTGAGCCTGGTTTCACCCAATCTATTAAATACTAAATACCAAATACTGCACAGCCAAAGAGGTCTGTAGGGGGCATGCATAAGCGCACCAACTTGCCTACCATCCCTGTCCTATTGTTTCTTTTATTTTTTATTTTTCTTATATGTATCCATGTATTCATAACTGTGTTTTTACTTATATCTATTATCTTGTAACCAATTGACAAAAATAAAATAAAATAAATAAATAAATAAATAAATAAATAAATAAAGTCTATATATGTACTTCTGGTTTTTCTTGCCTAAGTGTAGGACTTTACTTTTCTCTACATTGAATTTCATTTTGTTAGATACGGCCCAGTGTTCTAGTCTGTCAAGATCCATCTGGATCTTGAATCTATCTTCTTGGGTGTTAGCTATTCCTGCCAGCTTAATATCACCTGCAAATTTGGTAAGTTCCCCTTCTATTCCCTCATCTAAGTTGTTAATGAAGATATTGAAGAGTACTGGGCCTAAGACGGAACCTTGTGGCACCCCACTGCTTACTTCTCTCCATGTAGACTTAAACCCATTAAGGACTAGTCGTTGAGTACGGTTTACCAGCCAGTTATGAGTCCATCTAGTGGTGGTGCTATCTATTCCACTTTTTCCTAGCTTACTAAGAAGTAGGTTGTGGTCTACTTTGTCGAATGCCTTGCTGAAATCTAAATATATTATGTCCACAGCAGTTTGCTGGTCTACTAATTTAGTCACCATGTTGAAGAATGAAATAAGATTGGTTTGGCATAATCTGTTCTTATAACATTATTCACATGCTTAATAGTGAAAGAATGGGTCAACATATTTGCAAAAATTCAAATTGACAATCCTTTTAGCTAGAAAGGGTGCCTTATTTAGTATAGCAAGTCACATTTGCCTTAGGGAAGACTATGGGGAAATGCTCTGCCAGAGATGAGTGAAAGAACCAGAAATTCAGGCAAAGGGTAGAATACATGGGAGAGGATTGAGCTGTATTAATGAATGGATGAATTCTTTATTAGCCAAGTGTGATTAGACACACAGGGAGTTTGTCTTGGTGCATATGCTCTCAGTGTACATGAAAAGAAAGATACATTCATCAAGAATCATAAGGTACAACACTTATTAATAGTCATAGGGTACAAATAAGCAATCAAATCATATTAGGAAACAGTCAGTATACATCGTAAGGATACAAGCAACAAAGTTACAGTCATACAGTCACAAGTGGGAGGGGATGGGTGATAGGAATGATGAGAGGGTTAATAGTAATAGTAATGCAGACTTAGTAAATAGTTGGACAGTGTTGAGGGAATTATTTGTTTAGCACAGTGATGGCATTCAGGAAAAACTGTCCTTATGTCTAGTTGTTCTGGTGTACCGTGCTCTATTGCGTCATTTTGAGGGAAGGAGTTGAAACAGTTTATGTCCGGGATGTGAGGGATCTGTAAATATTTTCACAGTCCTCTTTTTGACTTGTGCAGAATACAGGTCCTCAATGGAAAGCAGGTTGGTAATAATGAATTGCTTTGCATAAAAGCAATCTTGGAAAACTGTGCAGGATCATACCTGGTTGCTCCTTGGATGAGAGACAAAAATCACAGGATTGAAGATGAGAAAGGAATTTAAAAAAAAAATCACAGAAGAAAAAAATAATACAATTTTCAAATCATTGCTAAGATATTCCATATAGTCTCCAGAAGTTGAGTTTCACTTGAGGAAACTTTATTTGGAATTGCTTTGAGTGTTATCATAAATAAAAAAGAGAAAGTGGCTGCAGAGAAGTGGGAATTTATTTATTTATTTTATTACACTTTATTTTTATTACACTTTTATACCGCCCCCTCTCCCAAAAAATGGGACTCGGGGCAGTTTATAGGAATGTTAGATCTATAGGGTAAGGTAAGATAACTGATAGCTGAAGTCTTCAGGAATATCAGCAGAGAAATATACCATACTGTCATGGATGATGTAACAAAAGCATCTCTATACTATCTGAGATGCAATAGGGCTGAGAGGAAGCTGGTGACAAATTAATTGATTTTGATTCTCTTAGAATTTATTCAAATACATCGCACTGTGCATTACATTTTCTACAAATCCCATCTTGGTTGAGGGAAGCCACTGTGATATACAATCCTTATAGAGATTGAAGAATCTTGAATTTAGTTGTAGGAATAAACAACCAAGCTGCTCTTCTTTTATTTTACAAATTAAGACAACCACAACCAACTTTTAATGCAAGCTAGTTCTTTGAATTCTTACTGTATCTGTAGACTATTCTCTTTACTATAAATTATTTCCCAGTTGATTCTCTGTTTAGGACAAGTAGATCTGTCCTTTACTCTGGGGGAAAGGTCTAACTCCTTCTAATGTCCACCTTGAAATGCTTGTTTGTGATGCCTTCAAAGCCATGGTGGCTCCAGGTGACTGCAGAGTGGGGTTTTTTGGCATGATTTCAGAGATGGTTTACTATTGCCTATTTCCTTGGAGCTGAGAGAGTGTGAGTGGCTCAGCTGATTTTGTACTTAAAGCAGAACTAGAATTTATGATCTCCCCATTTCTAGCCTACTGTCTTAACCTCTACACCAATAGCACTAGCCATAGCACTTAGACTTATATACCCCTTCATAGTGCTTTACAGACCTCTCTAAGCGGTTTACAGAGCCAGCATATTGGCCCCAACAATCTGGGTCCTCATTTTATCCACCTCGGAAGGATGGAAGGCTGAGTCAACCTTGAACTAGTCAGGATCGAACTCATGGCAGTGGGAATGCAGAGTTTCCCTGCAATACTGCATTCTAACCACTGTGCCACCGAGCTGGCTCTCTAGTACAAGTGTGTAAAACTGACAAGCAATGAAGGTAGGAGATGAGATGCCTCTCTTGGAACAATTGGAAACTCGTACTCAAATATTAAGCTCATCGTAAAATGAAAGTATTTATTAAGGAGATGGAATAAATAGATGAGATAGACCAAAGTAATTTTTGCAATAGTGGTGAATATCTCTACCTTGGGTGTAGGATGAGGGTGAAGGTTCATTCTCTGAGCTTGTGGGTTGGTTTCCGAACATTTTCTTTGCCAGACTAGTTAACATTTTCAGTGGACTTTAGGGGATGTGTCAGTGTTCTATTTATAAGGGTTTTATGTGCGGGTGTGTCAAATGAGGGTCTTGTGATGGTCCAGAGTAATTTTTTTTTAAATTAAGCTTGCTAATTTGGAAATAAAATATAGGCCATCCTTTTTAGCAATTTTAGATGACCAGAAAAGGTGTGAAATTGTACTCCATTCTTTCATCATAATGATTGTAAAATAAAATTAAAATAAAATAATTAGTTATTAATTATATCATTGGAAAGGCAAAGAGCCCTCGCCAACTAGTTTCATCAGAAGACTGGCACATTTCCATAAAAGACTTTTTCATACCTTCTGAACTGATTTATTTATTTATTTTATTTTATTTTATTTGGTTTGTCAATTGCTTACAAGATAATAGGTATAAGTAAAAAAACATAATTATGAATACATGGATACATGTAAGAAAAATAAAAGAAACCTATAAGGCCTTATTTTGCCACACGATCAACCAGGGGGAAAAATGTATTTAAAAAGGAAGCCTTTGGAAGGTCTGAGAGGCTAGAAGTGTTTTCGTTTAAAAGATGAAGAAATCTTGGAAAAAATATATAGGTTTTTCCTGAATATTCACAGCTGCCCAGACATAGAAGTTTTTTAAAACTTCTCATATTGCAGAAAGGGAATGATTTTTTTTTTAAAAAGAAACACTCTATTTTGAAAAAAAGCAAACTAAAAGAACATTCCCAAATTAAAGGGAAGTTACAATTTAATATTTTTAAAAAATAAACTCTAGGAGGACACACATTCTTATAGTTGATTGGTATTAGAAGTTTGGCCAATAAAAAGATATGAGCAAGGACAAGGAAATAAATCATGACCACTGTCATGATTTATTTCACTGGAAACGTCTTGTGGCATACTTCCACATTCCACACTGCAATTGTGGTTTGACGGTTTTGCCAGTGTTTTTTTAAACGCGGACTGAGAGCAGGGGAAATTGGATAAAATCACAGTGAACCGAACCCACATATAGGTTTGTAGTGATAGGTGCGGCTCCGTCATGTTTAATGCTTCAAATTAATTCAAGGAAGGATGGGAGTACAATATATCAGAGTCAATCCTTTCTGTGCATAAAGGACTAGGTCCAAGGTTAAGCCCTTCAAGTTTGTTCTTGGAGCTCTCCACCTGGAATCTTGGAGCATTGTCCATTCCACCAATCGGTGAAAGCAGAACAGAAATAAATGGAAAAATGGGTTGATACCAGTGGTGGGATTTAATTTTCTTTTTTTACTACTGGTTCTGTGGGTGTGGCTTGGTGGGCGTGGCGTGGCGTGGCTTGGTGAATGTGGTAGGGGAAGGATACTGTAAAATCTCCATTCTGACCCTACTCCAGGCGAAGGATACTGTCAAATCTCCATTCCCACCCCATTCCAGGGGAAGGATACTGCAAAATTCCATTCCCTCCCCACCTCACTAACCTGCTTTCCAGCTCCATTCTCCTGGGCAGGGGAACAAAAGAAGACCCAGCCAATCAACTGGGAGTCAGGAGGTAGAGAATAGAAGGGGGCGGGGCCAGTCAAAGGTGGTATTTGCCTATTCTCCAGAACTGGTCAGAACCTGCTGAATACCACCTCTGGTTGATACATATAAGGAAGCTTATGTTTGAACTAATATAGTTTATGCAATAATATGGTAATATATATATTTTGTATCCATGATACAAAAACGATGCTGAGAAAGCATGGAGAGAAGAGGAGCAAAGATGACAAAGGATCTGGAGCCGAAAGCATATGATGAAAAGTTGAGGGTGTTAGGTCTGTCTAGTCTATTGAAGAGAAGGAACTTGATAACTTCTTCCAGTATTTGAAATACTATCAGAAAGAAGAGGCAATTGACTTATTCTCTAGGGCAGGGGTGAGATTCAAATTTTTTAACAACCGGTTCTGTGGGCATGGCTTAGGTGGTAGGTGTGGCTTGGTAGACATGTGACTGGGTGGATATGGCTTGGTGGTCATGTGACTGGCTGGGCGTGGCCAACTCAATGTCACTGAGGCACGCATCTCCTCACCTGGCCTCTCAAGACTGTGGGGATGCTGCAACAGTTGTAAGTGTGAAAAACAGTCATAAGTCACTTTTTTCAGTGCCATTGTAACTCTGAATGGTCACTCCACACAAGCAAAGTACCAGCAAAGGAGGGGAAAAAAAAACTCCAGTGAAGTTCCTGAGACAGGAAGTCTAATCCTGCCAAGAACGTAAAAAGGATTAACAGAGAGGCAGTTTCTGTAAGCAACACCAGAATGTTTCCTTCCTGCCTTCCTTACAGGATTAGGCCAGTAATTTCTTCTAACAACTGGTTCTCCGAACTGCTTAGAATGTTAACAATCGGTTCTAGAAAATAGGTGCGAACTGGTAGAATCCCACCCCTGCTCTAGGGCACTAGAGGGCACAACAAGAACAAATGGGTGGAAGCTTGTTAGAGAGAGATCCAAGCTAGAAATAAGGAGAAATTTTCTGACAGAAAGAACTATTAATCAATGGAATAGCTTGCCTCCTGAAGTTGTGGGTGTTCCATCACTGAAAGTTTTCAAGAAAAGATTGGACAACCATTTGACTGGAATGGTATAAATCTCCTGCCTTGAGCAGAGGGGTTAACAGAAGACTTCTAAGGGACGTCCTTTCCAGCTGTAAGGACCAACCTCTCCCTCCTTCAAAACAAGTATAGACTCTTGAAAACTTTGTATTTCAAAAGGAACATTTTATTGAAAATGGGTGAAAGCAAGTCAGAATTCAAAGCAGGTTCTGAGGTCCCTCAGGGTATACAACTAGGATAAAGGAGATTAGAAACCCCTCCCAACAGTCCGATGTGGATTCCACCAATCCACAGATGTGAAGATGTTATTGTACCGGTGTCTCTGAGAAAGCAGATAAGAAAAGTTTCTCAGGGCTATCTTCCAGCATTGCAACCCACATGGCCCCCTCTTCCTCTTACATTCCCCCAAGAGGTGAGAATTTGAAAATTGAGAATTGTTAACCTAATCCTGCATAGCTTTTTCTCAAGTAATAACTAATAACTAGAGCATAGGGGATGTTTCTATTGAACCCTTGTCATGGTCAGATCATTCGCTCCTTAGGCTAGACTTCCAGGCCGCTCCTCCCCATCGCAGGGAGGCGGACCAAATACGTTGGTACCGCCCCAGGCGCCTGATGGATCCAGATAGGTTCCTGATGGAGCTTGGGCCATATCCCGACATTCGGACTCACGACTCGGTGGGGGACCTAGTCGCCACCTGGGAAAGGGTGGCGGCTGGGGCCCTGGACCGGGTCGTGCCCTTGCGGCCTCTGACCCGGCACCGCTCTCGCTCGGCCCCCTGGTTTTCCGGGGAGCTGAGGGAGATGAAGCGCCGGAAAAGACGCCTGGAGAGTATTTGGAGGACCACTCGCTCCGGACCTGACCGAACACTTTTACGGTCTTTTATTAAGACCTATTTAGTGGCGATAAGGGTGGCAAGGCGTCTTTACTTTTCCACCCTTATTGCGTCCGCAGGAAACCGCCCGGCTGCCCTGTTTAGAGTGACCCGCTCCCTCTTAGAAGGGGGAGCGCGGGAGGACCCCTTGCAGGGACAGGCTGAGGATTTTTCAAAGTTCCTGGTGGATAAAATCACTCAGATCCGGGATGGCTTGGACTCCGAATGGGCAGTTCTGGGTGGGGAATCGGGGGCGGAATTTGGAACAGTCATTTGGGACGAGTTTGATCCTGTGACCCCCGAAGATGTGGACAGGTTACTGCGGGGACTGAATGCGACCACATGTTTATTGGACCCGTGTCCCTCCTGGCTGGTGTTAGCCACCCGGGAGGTGACACGAGGTTGGTTCCAGGGCATTATTAACGCTTCCTTGAGTGAGGGATATCTACCCGCCGCCTTGAAAGAGGCGGTGGTGAGACCCCTCCTCAAGAAACCGTCCCTGGACCCAACTTTGTTATCTAATTATCGTCCTGTCTCCAACCTTCGCTTTATGGCGAAGGTTGTTGAGAGTGTGGTGGCACAACAGTTTCCCCAGCACCTGGATGAAGCTGTCTATTTGGATCCACGCCAATCGGGCTTCAGGCCCGGGCACAGCACAGAGACGGCGCTGGTCGCATTGGTGGATGATCTCTGGAGGGCCCGTGACAGGGGTTATTCCTCTGTCCTGGTCCTCCTAGATCTTTCGGCGGCTTTTGATACTGTCGACCACAGTATCCTATTGCAGCGGCTGGGGGGGTTGGGGGTGGGAGGCACCGTTATGCGGTGGTTCTCCTCCTTCCTCTCTGACCGCTCGCAATTTGTGTTGGCAGGGGGGCAGAGGTCGGCCCCGAGGCCCCTGGTTTGCGGGGTGCCTCAGGGGTCGGTGCTCTCGCCCCTCCTGTTCAACATATATATGAAGCCGCTTGGTGAGATCATCCGTGGCTTTGGGGTAGAGTTCCACCAGTACGCTGATGACACCCAGCTGTACATCTCTACCCCGGGCCACCCCGATGAAGCCGTCGAAGTGATGGCCCGATGCCTGGAGGCCGTGCGGTGTTGGATGGGGCGGAACAGGCTTCAGCTCAACCCATCTAAGACTGAGTGGCTGTGCTTCCCGGCACCCCGATACAGCCGGCTGGTTCCATCGCTGGCTGTGGGGGGGGAAATTCTTGCCCCCACAGAGGGGGCCCGCAATCTGGGTGTCCTCCTGGATGTACGGCTGTCATTGGAAGATCATGTGGCGGCCGTCGCCAGGGGGGCTTTTGGACAGGTCCGTAGGATCTACCAGTTGCGGCCCTTTCTGGATCGGGATGCGCTTCGCACGGTCACTTCCGCCCTTGTGATCTCCCGCCTAGACTATGCCAATGCTCTCTACATGGGGCTGCCCTTGAAGAGCATCCGGAGGCTCCAGTTGGTGCAGAATGCAGCCGCGAGGGTGGTAATGGGGGCACCTAGGGGCTCCCATGTTATGCCACTTCTACGCGAGCTGCATTGGCTCCCGGTGGCCCTCCGGGTGCGCTTCAAGGTCTTGGTCACTATCTTTAAAGCGCTCCATGGCTCGGGACCAGGTTACTTGCGAGACCGCCTCCTGCCACCATCGGCTTCCCACCGACCGGTACGCTCCCATAGGGTGGGCCTCCTCGGGGTGCCGCCGGCTGGACGGCTGGCGACCCCGAGGGTGCGGGCCTTCTCATTGGGAGCACCCCCTCTCTGGAACGAATTACCCCCGGAGATAAGGGCCGCCCCCGATCTCATGGCCTTCCGTCGGTTGCTCAAAACGCATTTATTTCGGCAGGCCGGACTGGCCTAGGGGTTTTTAAATTTTAATTGGGTTTTAATTTTAATAGACAGCCGATTTGATTATTTAATTTATTTTTAACCGTATTTATTATGTATTTATTGTATGTTTTTTAGTGGGCTGTTCACCGCCCCGAGTCCCTTTTTGGGAGAGGGAGCGGTATAAAAGTGTGATTAATAAATAAATAAATAAATAATACAAAACATTTGCTAGACCAATACTCGAATACAGCTCATCAGTCTGGAACCTGCATTACGTATCTGATATTAATATAGTGGAGAAAGTCCAGAAATATTTCACAAGAAGAGTTCTACTCATTGCAGAATACCTTATGCCACCAGACTTGAAATTCTAGACCTAGAAAACCTTGAATTACACCGTCTTCGGTCTGATCTAAGTATGGTATATAAAATCATACATTGCAATGACTTACCTGTCAATGAATACTTCAGCTTCAACCATAACAACACAAGAGCACACAATAGATACAAACTCAAGGTTAACTGCACCAAACCTGATTGCAGGAAATACAACTTCAGCAACAGAGTGGTCAATGTCTGGAATACTCTACCTGACTCTGTGGTTTCTTCCCGAAATCCCAAAAACTTTAACCTTAGACTGTCTACTATTGACCTCACCCCTTTCCTAAGAGATCTGCAGGGGGCGTGCGTAAGCACACCAACGTGCCTACCGTCCCTGTCCTATTGTTTCTTTTAATTTTTCTTATATGTATCCATTTTATGTATTCATAACTATGTTTATATTTATATCTGTTATCTTATAATCGCTTGACAAAATAAAATAAATAAAATAAAAATAAATAAACTTTCCAGGCATCTGGGGCGCCAGGCAATGGTTATAAATCAGGTAAAAGGTTATGCAAAAGACAAGACATGAAATAGGATACCTAGGATATATAGAGAGGAAAAAGAACCAAATGTACCAAATCCAACCCCGCCTTCTTCGACCGAAGAATGGCAGATACACAGATCTGACACCAGCCCTATGATTCTATGCTCTATGCTCGGATCTGTGACCTTCCAGATATTGTTGAACTCCATCACCCACCAGTAAGTCACCTTAGCTAATAATTAGCAATTACAGAATTTTCAAGGTCACAAGTTCCTCCGTTCGTGTGTTAAAGTAATATCAAGTACTTCTAGAGAATATGTAGAGAAGCACCTCTTTCAACCACATGGGAATCTTGAAAAATCGTAATGAATAAATACATCTACTTTTCAGCATGGTGGAATATTTCTTGTATTATTGATTTCTTTCTCTTCCATCCTGACTTTCATTAGTGTTCCATTGAAGGGGGGAGGGGGGAAATGGTGGGAATTATAAACACTATTTTTCTTTCTGCCTAACACATGCACAGAAGAATTGTCAAATCAGATCAGCAACTTGTAGCTGTTTTGTTCACTTTCAGGCTTATAATTCTGGGTGATCCAAGCCAAGTGCTCTGGCAAATTGTTCCCATAAATTACTCTTATGTCCAAGCTGATGAAAGGGAAAACTGCAGTCAATGAGAAAGCAATACTGTTTTCACCAGCATTAATTTATCCAACATAGCCAAGTTGTCTCATTTTTTTAGCTACTATTTTTAAGGAATGAAACTCCAGAATTTCTGGAAAAGCATGGAAAATTTATAGTAGCTGAAACTATAAACAAAATGAATTAAAAATAACATAAAGAAAAGAAAGAAAAGGAAGAAAGAATGAATGAAAGGAAGGAAGGAAAGAAGGAAGGAAGGAAAAAAGAGAGGAGAAGAGAAGACTTGGAAGATAGAATTTAAAGAAATACAGACATTACTAACTGCATTGTGCAAGTTGGAATCAAACACTAAAACCCTTAATATCAAGTATCAATCTTGAATATCTCATGAATATTCAGCAGATATGTAGTTAACAGTGTTTGCAGAACAAATATTTAAGATGTGGATAGACTCATTTCCATATTTTCTCTAAAGAGAAACCATGTCACACCCACAACTCAAATCTGTAGAGACAAATAGTGTGTGTGTAAACATTTGTAAGTCATTATTATTATTATTTAAACAATATTATTTAAGTAGTAGAAAATAAAGTTTGGCCATATGAGTTGGTTGACCAGATGCTAATTACTTATGGTAATTTCAGGCTCCTCCTTCGTTCTTCTTACTCCATTCATATACTAGTAATAGGCTTATAAGGACTAAATCTTTCCTTGGGAAAAATAGAATGTTACCTTAAAAAGCAAAAATCATCACAACTTACAGATATACAAAACAATTATGAAAGTCCTATAGCAACAATGGAAATTTCAGAAGCTATAAAAAAAATTAAACCAGAAAGGCATGAGGTCTGCATGGACACCCAGGAATCTACTACAGGTGCTTTGAAGACAAACTTTTACAACCTCTTCAGAACATAATGAGCTATATTTTAGGAGGAAAAAGGGGATGCCAGAATCATGTAAAGAAGCTACTGTTGCATTAATACCCAAAATAGGATCCGAGTTAAACTTAATCAAAAACTATAGACCTATATTGTTACTGAATAATGGTTATAAGATATTTACAATGATGTCAGCTAATAGGTTGAAAATACTGCTACAAGAATATATTCACCCAGACCAAGGTAGATTCTTACCTAAAAGACACTTAAAAGGTAATGTAAGAGTAGTTTGCGATATTATAGAACAATTGGAATAATGATGAAAAGCAAATTGCATTGCTTTTCTTAGGTGCAGAGAAAGCTTTTGATATTCTCAGATACACACACACACACACATATATACCACACAGAAAGCAAAAATTATTTTAAGTGGAGATTGAATAACACCCTTTGAGATCAGTGGGGCATCTCATTCCATGACCATGTTCATGTAGATGAACATGTAGATGAACATGTTCATGTTCATGTAGATGAAACCTCAATATAACACTTTATTTCTGAAGAGAATTTGAATGAACAAGCTTTCAGACAGATGTACTGAAAACCTTGAAAGGCATAGACAGTCCTCTATGAAGGAGAGCTTATGGCCAATCTAGTTATTCAAGTTACCTGTTTTCTATGACCAAAATTACAAAGACTTACAGGAGAGATTGTTGGCAGCTTGCTTCTGCCATTCCATGAGATAATCTAATTTAGTTAATTTTAGAATTTTTCAGCCTTGTGAGGTAATCTAGATAAGAATTACACAGATTAACAGAGTTGGAAAGTATCTTGTAGGCCATCTAGTCCAACCGCCGCCACCCAAGCGAGAAACCCTACATGATTTCTGACAAATGGCAGTCCAATCTCTTCTTGAAAGCATCCAGTAATGAAGCTCCCACAATTTCCAAAGGCAACTTGATTGATTGTTCTCACTGTCAGAAAATTTCTCCTTATTTCTAGCTTGAATCTCTCCTTGATCAGCTTTCATCCGATATTCCTTGTCTGGTCTTTGGGTGCTTTGGAAAATACACACAGAAGAATTAGCTCTCCTTTCTTGCAAAGTAACATAATCTTGAATAACATTTGTCCTGCATTGCCTTTACATCCCAAGAAACTAGGATGGGTCAAACCCACATTTCTGCTTCAAACTAAGCTGTTATCCAACTGTTGCACTGGCTGCAGCTTTTCTCCCTGTGTCCCATGAACATTCACACATACCATTATACATTCTTTCCAAGTCTAGGTTTTGGAATAATCATCAATAAATAAATACCTTTAACTACATACTCAGTAATTTCTCCCAAGCATTCAACATACTTCATCAGCTTCTGTTAATAAATATTTCATTCCCTATACACACACACACACACACAAACACACACATATATATAAAACAAACATTGGAGTTTGTAAAACATGGTTCATGACTTAGCAAGAGTAAACCTAGCCACTGTTTCCCTTCTGTTTATATTAAATATATTAATAGTAGGAATGACATGGATTATTCAGTTTGTGCCCATCACACAAATAATATACTATTATAAAGTAGTAGCTCAGAGCCATTCAAGAGGAAGAATGTTAATGCTTAGTAATTCTGCATTAAAATATTAAAGTATTAATTAATGGACCTTTGAGACAAAATCAGTGTAGTAATTTAATAAAATTAAACACATAAGAATGCAGTGTTTTGGCACTCTTATTGCCTTTATCAATGTGTTACAAAGATAGATACAGTATACAATGAAGCACCAATTAACAAAAAGATAGCATCGACTTCTGAGGCAGAGACATAGAATATGCGATTAAGAAACAAAAACCCAATTGCATCCCCAGGTAAAGTGGATAAAACAAAATGTCTGAAGATAGAGAGGAAGAGAGAGGAAGAGAGAGAGAGTGGAACGGGGGAAAGAGAGAGAGATGGGTGGATGGATAGATTGATGTGGTAATATTGATAATATTGAAAGAATGGAAAAAACAAATAGAGCCGACAAGGATGGTTGAGATGGTTTTTCAATGGGAATATAATATTTTGAATTTAGAATATGGTTTGGGGCATATGATATAATCAGATGATGAGTTAGGAAAGAAAATGACTGTTCTTGGCAAAATTGGTGTGATGTAGAGGAAACAGAAGACAACAGATAAGATGAAAACATGCATTAGAGAATATCATTGATGTGCTCCTTAAAGAACAGATTATCACCAGAGAGCAGTCAAGATGGAGTGTAATGATCAAAGGCACATAATTATTGGGTGTTGTTACTTCACTGTAAGAGAACCAGTTTGGTCTGGTGGTTAAGGCACTAGGCTAGAAACCAGGAGACTGTGAGTTCTAGTTCCACTTTAGGCATAAAAAGCCAGCCAAGTGACTTTCTCTCAATTCAAAGGGTTGTTGTTGTGGGGAAAAATAAGAGGAGGAAGGAGTATTAGATATATTCACCACCTTGAGTAATTTATTTTTTAAAAATAGGTTGTTGTTTTTTTAAAAAGAAATATTGCTATGCTGCAGGTTTAGAGGTCTGAAAGTTAAAAACATATCGTTCCATTCTGGTATGTTTATATGTGTACACATGCAATATCTCTAGATATATGATTTAAACTAAAAACTGATATTGGTATAAATATGAAACACTGATATTATTACATCACTTATGCAACAAATGATAAGATTTCTCATTCAGAAGCATCATAGATCAGAATTTTTAGCTTCAGATTCCAATCAGGGAGAATCTTGGCCTTATGACCTGAATTCCATTTCTAGCATATTTTGGCAGCAAAACTACAACAAATTAAACTTGGCCACCTGTTTATTTTTCAAACATGCACCAAAATAGATGCACGATGCTCATGAGCTTGCTCCAAGTAGAGAAATAACACACACAATCGCCTGAAAACCACATTTTTCAGCTCACAAATTTCACAATTAACATACTTGCCCCATGCGTGGCTAAAAATACCCCCCCCCCATGTAACATATAATGAAAACTGCAAGAAGAAACCACTTCTCCTTCATTGAAGCTGAAGCTGGATAATTGCTTAACCACGCATGGCAAGAAAACCCAGCAGCTTTTGAGAAGACAAGCATATCCAATTGACGCTACACTGGGGAACTATTCAATTAGAATTTGGCTGGTATTCAAACACACCTCTCTTTGCAGGTTCCCATCCCAGACTGTTGCTTTTCTTCTGTGCTTTCAAAAGCAGAGAGCCTGGATGGAAATAAACAAGGGTAAATATTGTCTTGGCCTCTACAGTTTAAAATGAATTAACCAGTTGAGCTATAATTTGTTTCCCACCACGAAGGTTAACGGTTTGACATTTTGCAGGAAGACAAAAAGAAGGGTGTTCTTTGGTTTAATCTACATTTCATAACAGTCGAAAACATAGTATATAGATAATGGCTCCGAGCTGTTTTGGCAGAATCCTGAGCTGGTTGCATTCACAAATACATTTCTTTTAACAAGGAGATTTGGACTCCGTAGAATAATTTGCAAATCTATAAAAATAAAGTTGACTAATTTTTAAAATTGGGTTTGTGGATTAAGGCACAATTGGATGAGTTCATATAATCACATTAAACCATAAATCAAAGCAGTTACAATGTATCCAGAGGTGGTATTCAGCAGGTTCTGACCAGTTCTGGAGAACCGGTAGCGGAAATTTTGAATAATTCAGAGAACCGTCAAATACCACCTCTGACTGGAGATTTTACAATATCCTTCCTCTGCCACACCCACCAAGCCATGCCCACAGAACTGGTAGTAAAAAAAAATTGAATCTCACCACTGAATGTATCCCAGTACCATATCAAAGAACTTGTCATTTTCTGAAGAACAACTTATATGTAAGTCTAAGACAGGACCAACACTGATTTCAAAAATACACAGGATCAGAATTTGAGCCAACAGTTCGGTAATTCTCTTCTCTTCTCTTCTCTTCTCTTCTCTTCTCTTCTCTTCTCTTCTCTTCTCTTCTCTTCTCTTCTCTTCTCTTCTCTTCTCTTCTCTTCTCTTCTCTTCTCTTCTCTTCTCTTCTCTTCCCTTCCCTTCCCTTCCCTTCCCTTCCCTTCTCTTCTCTTTTCTCTTCAGTGTTTATTAACTTCCTACAGAGTGGCCAAGAATCAGTGCTGGAGGGAACAGTAATATATAACTTTCAGAAAGGTCTGGATATTCAGGTAATTCAGTCTGAAATTCTTCAGTGGGGAAGCCATTATTATGTGTTTATTCTGCTTTCCATGTTCACACATCGTACTAAGCCAGTTTTGTTGAAGAAGCTACATTAAGTTGGCTTTGATCTCATTACAGACTGAATATAAATATCGCCATTAAGATCATGGTTTAGTCCAATATGTGTACTAATTTGCTGAGATGATTTTGAATGAGCGTGCATGGATGGAATGGATTTAGCCATTTCCACCTTCCAGTTTTCCTTTTTAAAATCATTAATAGTATCTGCTTTTTCTCTGAGCAGTTTTCACTAAGCCCAAAGGTGGTTAAGACTACTAGCAGTATGATATCCAAAAATAAGACCATGAGTTAATTGTGCCTCTCAATCCCATGTCATACTTGTGCGTTGTTTAAAGATTATTGTGTCTCTCTGGGCTTTTGGGACTTGAAACAAAAAAAAAAAAATAGATTTGGAGCAGGTATTGAATGAATCATTCTGCTCTAGGATGTCTGGTGTTTCTGTCTGTTTTCCCCTGTCTTCACACAATTCCTACTGGAATTACAAAAATACAGGTGACCACTAGTTGGCAATAAAGAGTTACAGCTTTCTGTATCCTTTCGCTGCTGCTGACATCTAGAAGCTACCTGGATGTTTGAAACTCAAAGGTAAAGGTTCCCTTCGTACATACATACTAATCATTTCCTCCTCTAGGGGCTGGTGCTCATCTCTGTTACAAAGCCAAAGAGCCAGCTCTGTCCGAAAACGGCTCTGTGGCCATGCGGCCGGCATGATTAAATGCCAAAGGTGCACGGAACGCTGTTACCTTCCCATCAAAGTGGTCCCTATTTTTCTACTTGCATTTTTACATGCTTTCGAACTGCTAGGTTGCCAGAAGCTGGGACAAGTAATAGGAGCTCACTCCATTACGCAGTGCTAGGGATTCGAACCGCCAAACTGCTGACCTTTCTGATCGACTAGCTTAGCATCTTAACCCTTGAGCCAATGCATCAGGCACTATTTTACATTTTTCTAAACAATAAAATTGGGGTGGGTTTTTTTTGAAGTACTGATATGATGTTATGAGAATACTGGCTTACATTAAAAGTGACCAGCAAGCCTCAATTGGCCCTATTTTGCCATATTATTCTGATGTTCCAAAGGCTTATTTATGAATGTACCTATTTATGAATATTGCCAGCCAAGTTCTGAGACTTCCATCCTGAATCAATGGATCAATAGTTTGTCATTAACAGTTGTGTAGATGATGAAGTTTTCTCACTGATATCAAACACGTCAGATTTTCAAACTGAAAAAAGAAATGCATAGAATCGAAGTGCAAAGTTTGGAAAGGGTTTTACTATCCTGATGCCTAATATATTTGGTTCTCTGTAGAGCAGAAGGGAGAAGGCAGTAGCCCTGAATTTTTCTGACATTTATTTTCTCTCCTCAAAAGGAATCGAGACGTCACAAGTGGCCAGTTTCACCTAGGCTGTCAAGCCTCTCCTGTACCGTTTTAACCCTAAAGTGACAGCTGCATTTATGTTTCCTCTAACACAGTAGCCAAAGGTGACAAGACTAGAAAAGTTACCACAGGAGACAGTATCAGCTAGCCAGTATATTGAGGAATGTGGCTGACCAATTCAGTGATGAAAAATGGGGTTCCACCAAAATACATTTAATTTGGAAATGGAAGGCTATTAATTTTAACCTGACATACTCTGATGACGTGAACCATGGTTTAACCCAATTTTGTGGCTCAATAGCAATCCATGAAGTAAACATTGTACACAGAAACATGGTTGGATAGTTTGTGGTTGAATGTGTCTTGCGAACATACCCTAAAAGGGGGATGAAGGTCAAGTAGGTAAAAATCCTTCGCTTTACAATTGGCTCTAAAATACTGTTGGCTGTTGTCAAAGTAGGGAAACAATGGCCTTTAGTTGTGGGTCACCAAGTTGTACAATTAATCTTGCAGTTGGGATTCATGAAAACTGGGGTGTCCAGCAAAATCTGAAGGACCTCATGATTCTTAGCTTTGATTTAAATGTTTGGGGTATTAAGCTCATGATTTATGTATGTTTAAAAGTGACTTTCATTCTTAAGCTGAGGATTTGACTTTTTATTCAAGACGGATCCTCACATATTCAAATTTTCAAATTATCCTAAGCCATGATGTGTTTATCTGTGGTTTAAGGAATACATAATATTTGATTGGATTATTAGAACACAGTTAAGATATAAATATGGGTTGATGGGTGTCTCGACTCGTATAAAATACTGTGACAAACTAGCAATCTACAGTATAGCTCCATGCAGTGTATTAATTCAGACAAGTTATGGTTTCATTAAACTGTTTCATGTCACTTAAAAAACATTGCTAGAGTTCCTGAGTATTCAGCAGTCCATAAGGAACCAACTACAACATTTTCCTTATTCTGTGCTGATAGGAAGACCAAAAAAAAAAAAATGTTAAAGGTCCACACCGATGTTCTGCAATCTCAGCAATTTCAAGATGTATGGACTTCAATTCCCAGAATTCCTTAGTCAGCATGCTGGGGATTGAAGTCCACACATCTTAAAGTTGCTGAGATTGAGAAACACTGTTCTAGAGCACAGCTGTCCAACGCTGGCAATTTTAAGACCTGTGGACTTCAACTCCTAGAATTCCTCAACCAGCCATGCTGGTGGAGATATCCTAGGACAGAGGTCTCCAAACTTGGCATCTTTAAGACTTGTGGAGTTCAACTCCCAGAATTGGAGTTGAAGTCCACAAGTCTTAAAGTTGCCAAGTTTGGGGACCCCTGTCCTAGGAGTTGAAATCCAAAAGTCTTAAAGTGTCAAAATGGGACACCCCTGGTCTAAAGACTCTAGACCATAACACCCATTCTAGAAACATAACCACCTCTGCCTAACTACCAATATAAGCTAGTATATTGTCTTTTTTGATGATTAAGAAAGAGAAACGGAGAAATGTTCTAAATATGAGTGTAAAGATTGCATCGAGTTCAGGAGCCAAGAGGTAAGGTGAGTCAAGGGTTCCTGCCAACGGGGAAATTGGACACCCACATGTTCAGCATTTCAATCACTCAGAAACATATGATTAGCTTCACTGTGGCTATAATCAAAGTGGAAAGCACAGTTCTGCAACCCTGCCAATCTTATACGATTAGAAATATAGATCTGTTCTTGAAGTGGCTCAGGTATTCCTTGGAGTGTGAATGCTGTTTTGAGGCACCAAAAACAATCCATTAGATATCAAAAGATGTCAATTTCTAGAGGGATACACACAGGGGTGGGATTCTATCAGTTCGTACCTATTCGCTAGAACCGGTTGTTAACTTTCTAAGCAGTTTAGAGAACCAGTTGTTAGAAGAAATTACTGGCCTAATCCTGTAAGGAAGGCAGGAAGGAAACATTCTGGTGTTGCTTATAGAAACTGCCTCTCTGTTAACCCTTATTACATCCTTGGCAGGACTAGACTTCCTGTCTCAGGAACTTCCCTGGAGTTTTTTTCCCTCCTTTGCTGGTACTTTACTTGTGTGGAGTGACCATTCAAAGTTACAATGGCACTGAAAAAGGTGACTTATGACCCTTTTTCACACTTACAACTGTTGCAGCATCCCCACAGTCATGAGAGGCCAGGCGAGGAGATGCGTGCCTCGATGTGAGTGATGTTGAGTTGGCCATGCCCAGCCAAAAACACGACCATCAAGCCACGTCCACCAACTTAGCCATGCCCACAAAAAATTTGAATCCCATCCCTGGATACACAGCCTTCTTCTCAAGCAGGGATCATATCATTTTGCAATCCAAAATGGCCAGAGATAGAAGAACCTCAATTCTGCACCCAGAATTTCTTAAGAGATAACGGGAAGAGTTAGCGGTAAAAGGAAAACCAGGCCACCAAAGAACACGGTGGCTGGGAACCATCATAGTTGACACCAAGCAGAGCCCAGAACAACTCAAAAACACAGTGCAAGATTGGAAGACATGGACAGACCTGGCCCATAGACTTGTCAACAGTTCAGACACAACTAACTGGGTGACATCATCAGTCAGCTGGAAGTTGACTCTGCTTCCTGAGTGCTCAGGAAAATTGGCATCTTAAACCTCCCGATACAATTGGCAGAGAGGCACTGGGAAAATTGGGGTGGCAATCTAAAGCAATGCCTCAAAGTGCAGCTTTTAATCCAATTTGTCGCATTAAAGGAAGACAAAACAGAGGCTGGAAAAGCAAGTGTTGCTGATAGACATCAGCAGTGGGCAAAGAGAAAGAGAGAGCACTTTATATTTGTCTCTTATAAGTGGCAATAGCTCTTAGTTCCTTTCCCTCTTAGAGTAATCAGAGCTTCCTACAAAGCTCATTTATGAGTTTACAGCCACAAGAACAAGTAGGCAGGCACACACCCAGAAGCCAACCCGTCCAACTTCCTAGTACATGAAGTAACTAAAATAGCTTCCCCATAGACTTTGGCTTGCAGCCACATGTATTCACAGGTATGCTATTTTTAAAGTGAAATGTTTCTTTAAATTATCACAGCAATAGCTGTGGTTAAACTGTCACTTCTTGAATTAGTCTAACCTAATTTGAAGGCTTCCTGGAGATGGTAACCATCATGTAAGGAACCACTTCCTTGATTTATCCCAAATCTGTTACCTCAATGATGTCTCTTTATCTGTTTCCATCATGCCCATCCTTTATCTCCAAATTAACCAAATTAAGAAGGCTGCGGCAAATGCTCTTGTAAAAAGAAGATGACCTTTCATCAACTGTGGTTGCCCCTTTCTATACTTCTTTCCTCAGGTTCACCCATCATTCTAAGACAGGATCTTTTATTTTATTTTTTTCGGCAGTTGAACAAATCACAATAAAAGCATGCATAATGCTAAGGCACGGTGGGTGGGTTTCCTCATTACACTATGCAAATCTCATTAAGGCTAAGCATTACCAAATCTGTTTTGGAGGTAGGAGGCTCAGATGGAAAGTCAAAAGATAGGATCTTTTACAACAGTGTAAAAGCTGGTATAACATCAGCAACTGTAATCAAATCTTGCTTTTATACAATTTTGCCAAAGGCAGGATCCAATTAAAGCAAGGTTTCCCTATCTATGATTTGTTTATAAATCACAGTTGGGTGATAACCAAAATCAAAGAGACCACATTATACTTTAACCTTAGACTGTCTACTATTGACCTCACCCCTTTCCTAAGAGGTCTGTAGGGGGCATGCATGAGCGCACCAACGTGCCTACCGTCCCTGTCCTATTGTTTCTTTTATTTTTCTTATATGTATCCATGTAGTCATAACTATGTTTTTACTTATACCTATTATCTTGTAAGCAATTGACAAAAATAAATAAATAAATAAAATAAAAATAAATACTTAACATACATAACTGCTAAGTCATAATTAAGTAGTTGTTCACTAGGCTTACTAGTGAACAACCGCTGAAGAGCCACTAGTGTGCTTCAGCTGCCAAAACCACCACCAAAAACAATGCAGTCAGGGATGCATCAACCGAGGGAGTATCAACACCACGTGAAGTATTACTGCCGCATTATACTGCACTGGTGAGTCCACACTTGGAATGCTACACATAGTTTTGGTCCCCATGATACAAAAAAGATGCTAAGAGCCTAGAAAAAGTGCAGAAAAGAGCAACAAAGATGATTAAAGGACTGGAGACTAAAACATATGAAGAACAGATGCAGGAACTTTGGACTCCTGTGCCAGCACCCAGAAGGCAATGCGTGCACCCCCCATGCCTCCTGCGTATGTGTACACATTTCCCGCCCCCACCCCCTTACCTGCACTGCACTTCCCAGCTGATTTTCGGCCTGTTTGAGGCCTTCTTCAGTCCCCCAGATGCTTGAGGAAAGCTACTGCAGCCTTTGCAGGCTGAAAAATGGGCCGGTTGCGTCACTTTTGGTTTTTCTGGAAATACAGAAAGTGATGAAATGGGCCTACTTTTTTGGCCTGCAAAGGCTTTCCTCAAGCCCCTGGGAGGCTGAAAAAGGCCTCAAACAGGCCGAAAATCAGCTGTGAGGTGCACACATGCACAGTGAGGTAAGTTTGCCTGCAGCTCGCGTGCCGGCACAAATGGCTCACACGTGCCATAGGTTCACACATTACAGGTCTAGTCTAATAAAGAGAAGGATTAGGGGTGAAATGATAGCAGTTGAGGGGCTGTTACAAAGAAGAGGGGGATCAACCCAAAGCACCTAAAGGCAGGTCAAGAAGTAACAGATGGAAACTTATCAAAGAGAAATCCAGCCTAGAACTGAGAAATTTCTTGACAGTGACAGCAATTAATCAGTGAAACAGATTGCCTCCAGAAGTTGTGAGTGCTCCATCACCGGAAGATTTTGAGAAGAGATTGGAGAGCTATTTGCCTGAAATGGTCTCCAGCTTGAGTCGGGAGTCAGACTAGAATAACTCCAGGGTCCTTTCCAACTCTGTTATTCTGTTTAAGTGTCAGACTGATTTGTGCCAAACCAAGCAATAGCTTCCAACTCCTCAAGTAGGGTAAGAAATACTCTCTTCAAAGATTTCATTTGCATTATCAAAATAAAACAAGATGGCGTTGGAATGGCAAATAGTCAAAAGCAAACGTGTCCATGGGGGGAGTCAAATAATTCAAGATGGCAGCCATGATCACACAATCAAAGGCTTGTCCCTTTTCAACAATATATATGTAGTTTTGGGTGACTCCTTTACCTCTGATTAGCAGATCTGCTTTTGCCTAAGAATCCTGCTCTGCCTTTGTTGGTCTAGGAGAGTTTCAGCTTCCTGTACATTTCTGCACGATGCCTAAGTTTCGTTGTTCCCTTTGGAAAAAAAAAACCTTGCTGTGTTGAATCTGTAGCATAGAAAATATTAAAAACAAAATCAGCAAGAAGTTGTGTCAGCTTCTTTCTTTTGGGATAGCAGAGAGCACTTCATAATAGAAAAAAATGTTTCTCACTTGGTGTAAGTTTTAAACCAATTCAGCTGCACACCGTGTGTAAATCAATGCATTTGCTTTAGGATTAAAAATGATTTCTTTGTTTTATCAGCCAAAATAAATGCAAGCAACATGGCACCATGACTAATTTCCTTCTTATAGCTTTTGCTTGACCAATTCCCCACCTGTGTTCCCATCAGTACAGAACTGACAATTGCAACAGGGTATTGATCAATTGTTGAATCACATCTCGACAAGGCTGATTATTTGGAATGCAAAGTGGGGGATAAGATCTCCAAAGACAAAATCTGTTTAAGGAGTACAGGAAAATGAACAGAGAAAAGGCTGTTGTCAGCCATGGTCAATACAATCCCAGCTAACTCTCCCCAACATCTTTCAATGATCACCCAAGGTGCTCAGATTGTAAGAGGGAGTTTTTTTCTCTTTTGACAGAAAGTCAGTGAAATCATTCAATACAAAGATAGTTCATGTTTCACTAGACTCCTTTTTTCTTCCTTTTCAGGGGGTCAAATAACAACAGCAAAACACCAGACAGTTGTTTTTAGGAATAAAATTGTATTTTTTAAATATTAGCTTCTCGAAGCAAAATTAAATGACATTATCTAGGTCTGTTCACCAATGAATGTATCCTTTGCCACCTGTTTTTAAATCAGTAACAGCTACACCAGCATTGAAGTAATAGTTCACAGCTGACACAGCTCACATCCACTTCAGGATGAAAACCCTACAGAACTGTCTTTGAACACCATGTTTACCCATAGTTAATTTAATGATGGTTTATAGACTGAACCCTACTTTCATGTTTGCACAAATGATGAACCATAAATCCAATCCATTAGATCAGGGGTTTCCAAACTTGGCAACCTTAAGACTTGTGGACTTCAACTCCCAAAATTTCTCAACCAGTAATTCTGGTTCCCCTATGAATACAGTCAATCCCATCACTCTTATCACTGAAACTTTAGCAATATATAGACAAGACTAGAGCCAGGGCTAAAGTTTGCTTTAAATATCCCAAATCTTAGTTATATCTAATGCTAATTCATATTTAACTGAACTGTCTTTACTAAGTTAACCAGCCAAAAAAGTTGCATTAACAGAGGGATACAATCAAGATCAACTGAGATACTAATACTCTCTATAAATCCTTAGTAAGACCACACCTAGAATACTGCATCCAGTTTTGGTCACCACACTATCAAAAAAGATGTTGAGACTCTACAAAGAGTGCAGAGAAGAGCAACCAAGATGATTAGGGAACTGGAGGCTAAAACATACGATTAGCGGTTGCAGGAACTGGGCATGGCTAGTCTAATGAAGAGAAGGTCCAGGGAGACATGATAGCAGTCTTCCAATATCTGAGGGGCTGCCACAGAGAGGAAGGGATCAATCTGTTTTCCAAAGTACCTGAAGGCCAGACAAGGAATAATGGATGGAAACTGATCAAGGAGAGATTCAACCTGGAAATAAGGAAAACTTTTCTGACAATGAAAACAATCAATCAATGGAACAACTTGCTTAGGAAGTTGTGGGACCTACATCACTGGAAGCTGTTAAGTGAATTTTGACCTTTCCACAGTTGTTAAGTGAATCATTGAAGTTGCTATGTGTTCTGACCCAACCAGGTTCCCAAAGGGAAAACACAGACAAAGGCAGCAACCCCACCTTTTAAGGTTTAATAATGAATTCTGTTCCTTTACAGATAAAAGGCTGCTTTCCAGTAATTAGCTCTGACAAGAAAGAGCCTTGCCAAGTTGTTCGTCAATGTTGCCAAAAACCCAGAGATAAGAACTAATTTGCAAGATTCTCCAAACATGAACTAAGATGTCCACAAGTTGAGCTTCAGAGCTTCTTTGCTTTCTGCAAAGAATGCTTTTTCAAACCTGGCTTTTATCCTCTTGAGGGAAGGGCCATTACCTTGCAGCCTTATTCCTGAATCACCTGTACTGCTGTAATTATTCTTTCCTTCGAGTAATCCTTCGTGCACTTGGCACAGGCTCCTTGGGAACCTCCTCATCATTGCTGCCAGCCCCCACAATCTCTGAAGACAGCAGTCCACTCCCTGATGATCCTGGCCCCTCATCAGAATCCCCACTCTCCTGCACCTGCTGCCGGCTAACCACAACACTATGTTACTAACATGGTTTTTAAGTGAATCATGGCTTCCCTATTGACTTTGCTTATTAGAAGATTTCAAAAGGTAATCCTGGGACACTGCAAGCATCGCAACTACATGTCAATTGCCAAATGTCCAAATATAATCACTTGACCTGGGGAGGCTACAATAGATGTACAGTGTGAAAAATGGACATCAGTTCATTTTTCAGTGCCATTGTAACTTTGAATGATCACAACACAAACGTTTGAGGACCACCTGTATATAGATAGATTTTGCAGCTTTTCTGCAAAAATTTGAGCATGATGTCTTTCACAATGCTGGGAATATATAACAGTAACTTATAAAATGATACGAGGTCCACTTATATTGCCATGGCAATATAATTTTTAGGGCATTGGCTTCACTTCCTTATTTTTTTTTTATTCTGACTTACTGTAAGAAACTTGGGAATTTAGCCATCAGTAACAGAATAAAGAATAACAGAATAACTAAGGGGGCGGGGTGAGAGATAAGTGTCTTGATCCATACATTAAACGTGTGGCCCACTGAGAGGCCCATATTAAAACAACATACCCAGGGGTGGGATTCTACCAGTTCGCACCTACTCGCTAGAACCAGTTGTTAACATTTTAAGCAGTTCGGAGAACCAGTTGTTAGAATAAATTACTGGCCTAATCCTGTAAGGAAGGCAGGAAGGAAACATTCTGGTGTTGCTTACAGAAACTGCCTCTCTGTTAACCTTATTACATTCTTGGCAGGACTAGACTTCCTGTCTCTGGAATCTCTCTGGAATTTTTTTCCCCTCCTTTGCTGGTACTTTGCTTATGTGGAGTGACCATTCAAAGTTACAATGGCACTAAAAAAAGTGACTTATGACCATTTTTCACACTTATGACTGTTGCAGCATCCTCACAGTCATGAGAGGCCAGGCGAGGAGATGCGTGCCTCGACGTGAGTGATATTGAGTTGGCCACACCCACCCAGTCATATGTCCACCAAGCCACATCCACCCAGTCACATGACCATTAAGCCATGCCCACCACCTAAGCTACACCCACAGAACTGGTTGTTAAAAATTTGAATCCCACCCCTGAACATATCTCATGTGTGGCTAGAATTTGAAAACAACATTTAATACATCACAGTTTCTGACTTAAATGGTTAGAGTCTGACTGAGATTGGCATATGTGGGCATGTTTGGGGTAGATTGCAGGGGTGAGACAGAAATATAATTTTATGTCATTTTATTCTATTTTATGTATTTATGTATTAAATTATATAGTATTTTATCCTATAACTATTGTATTTTACCCAGGGGTGGGATTCTACCTGGTCGGACCGGTTCTATAGAACTGGCTGTTATGATTTGGCCCAGTGAACCGGCAAATTGGTGAACCGGCAAATTGCACTACTGGTTGGCCCCTCTCCTCCCTGCCCACTCACTCCTTACCTGGTATGCGCACCATCAAACTTACCTGCTAAGTTGCTATTTTTCCTTTTTCCCTCCCCAACTGTCAGCTGTTCTGCTGTGCCGGGGGATTTAGATTAGCTAGAAAGCAGGAAATCGTTGAATTTCTTGCTTTTTAGCTAATCTAAAAGCAGAGCTGAACCTTCCTTAGGACTGGAGCTTCTAAATTTCAGTGCAGACTCAGGTAGCAGATTGCAGACAGATAGATCTCTGAATGAATCTGTGATTCTGTGAGCAACTCAATCTGCCTGCCTGCTTTGCCTGTTTTTGGGTAAAAGTTGTTCTTTTTTAATAAAAAAATTCAATATCTACATAAATATTTACAATCTTCACATACAAGCCATGCCCAGCCAGTCACATGACCACCAAGCCACATCCACAAATTAAGCCATGCCCACAGAACCGGTTGTCAAGAAATTTGAATCCCACCCCTGATTTTACCCTACTCTTATTTTAAATTGTTTGTATAGGATTTCATTGATAATACATGTTTGAACCTTGTACTTTGATATGGCCTATATAAGCCAATCAATAAAGTAAATCTAACTAGCAGAAGGGACTTTGGAGATACCCTTGCTCAGGCAGGAAACTTTATACCAACAGCAAGTTGCTGCTACTTCATTTTAAAGAGACAGTTTGATGTAAAAATGTACTAACTTTGATGTTGATTAAAAATATAAACCACCATTGAAATAAAAGTGAAAAATGGACAAGTGTTTCAAATTAGCCTTTTGTGTTTCTGTAGGTGTAGGTCAATAGAAATAACGATGAGTTCAGCACTAATGGCCATTTAGATTGAAAGTGGGAATGCGTTTAGTGGGGCATTTAAATGCTGCCAGGCCTATAACTCCCAATGGGTGTTTATCTTTTGAAGGCTGCAATAATAATAATAATAATAATGCCTCCTCCAATCTCTGTAAAAGCACAATAGCAAGCTTCACATTGCATTACATGGTACATCTGTTGATGTGTTCAGTTAAGATTTCCAAGCAAATAATTTCTTTCCGAATCAAAGGATGAATAATTTGAATCTTTCATTCCGATCTCCTGCCTGCATTTAGGAACACGCTAGGCAGATTTACTTCATAATGCTAGTGGAGGCAAATCATGCCTTTTAAAAGCAAATAAAAGCTTGACTTCCCCCAGCAGAATTTGCTCAGAATGAAGAAAGGGAACGGGGTGGGTAAGAGGCTGGATTCTGAGCTACATAAAATTAGATGAGAATTTATTTTAAATTATTAATGGAGACAGATAACAGTCTGCTGCATTATACATTTTGAATCCTGCTGTCAGGTAATAAAGAGGTAAGGAGGATGTATTAGCACACATTAACTGCAGATATGCACTAAGTGGAAAAGTAATTTTCTCTATCTGTATTTATAGTTACAGAACATCGTGTGTTTTTCTTGGCTTGGATCCTGTGTCTTTGTTGTCTCTCGTGAAATTTGGACTGGAGTTTGTACTAAGTTGGCTTGCATACTAAGCCGGCTTCCCCATCAGGTTTTGTTGATTAAATCATAATTGATGGGTTCAACTATGATGCTATGGTATATGTAGATCAATAGACTGGTGCTTTCCATATCCACAGATTCTCTATTGAACAGGAGAAATTAACAAGGTACAGCAGGGGTGTAAAACTTGATTTCATTGAAGGCTGCATCAGGGTTGTGTTTGACCTCTGCGGGCCGGGGTGGGCGTAGCCAGCTTGACATCACTCATGTCAGGGGCGCCTGTGGTGGTCTGAGTGCTCTGCCAGTGAAAATGGGCTCCTGTGGTTCGCCAGCAGCAGGTGTGGACGGCTGACGTCTCGGAGAGTGAGGACTCAGATGGGGGGGTCTGCATGTGATGCAGGGATGAGGCCAGGATCATCAGGGAGTGGAATGCTGCCTTTGGAGATTGTGGAGGCTGACAGCAGTGATGAAGAAGCCCCGGAGGAGCCTGTGCCCAGTGCACGTGCATGCAGGGCTGCTCGAAGGAAAGAGCAGCTGCAGCAGCATGGGTGACTCGGGAGTAAGACCCTTAAGAGATAAAAGCCAGCTGAGAAACCGGAGTTCTTTGCAGGAAGCAAATAAGTTTTTGCACTCAAGCCTTGTGGACGTTTGGGATATCTTGGTTGGTGTTTGGAGACTCTTTGTGTTTGAAATATTTCTTAGTAACTTTATCTAGTGTTCTTGGCAGCCTTGCACAACCTTGGCAAGGCTCGTTCTTATCAGAGACAATTAGTTTGAAACAGCCTTTTAACCGCGAAGGAATGGAATTCGTAAAGAATCATTAAATGGTTTTGCTGTTACCTCTGTTTCGTGTTCATTTCCTTGGAACAAAGTTTGGGACAGAACAGCTCCTGAGCTCCGTTTTCAACTGCAACCACCTCCTGCAACTCTCTGGCAGCAAAAACAGAGCTCAGGAGGGCTGTGCGTGGCTGGGACAGGCTCCTGCAACCCTCTGCCAGCAAAAACGGAGCTTTGGAGGGCCACGCGCAGCCCTCCTGAGCTCCGTTTTCACTGTCAGAGGCACCACGGGCCAGTCCTTCACTGTTTCCAGGGCAGTCCCGCAGGCCAAAATTAAGCACCCCGTGAGCCAGATCTGGCCTGTGGGGCTTAAGTTTGATACCCGTGATGTAGAGGCTTGTCCAGGTAGCATATTTCAGGTAAAACCTGAAGCTCAGGAGCTAGATGGAGGAGTGAAGCAAGAATTCTTTCAAAGGGGAAATTTCATCTCTAAAAGCATTACTTCACCGAAGGTGATTCATATCTCCTTTGAGTCAGAGGGAAGGGTATTGGTATAAAATGGCACTGTCCAAAACAGTCGCCCTTACACTGCCATAGCAACAAAGCTGAAAACCACTCCGCCTTCACCAAATGCCATGCACTATGAGATCACCGCAAAACTAAATCTGAGAACTGGAAGACGAAGCAAACTTTCTCCCCCACCCCCTCCAAGAAAAAGTCTCCCTGAGTGATTGGAAGAGCTGATTTGAATTAGAAAGTAGAGAAGTCTAAACTAGAGAGTAACAGAATAACAGAGTTGGAGGGGACCTTGGAGGTCATCTAGTCCAACCCCCTGCTCAGGCAGGAAACCACATACCATTTCAGACAAATGATTGTCCAATCTCTTCTTAAAAACTGGATGTTTTTAAGCACCCACAAACTCTGGAGGCAAGTCCTTCTACTGATTAATTGTTCTAACTGTCAGAAAATTTCTTAATTATTATATTATGTTATGTTATATTTATTATTTATTCCCCTTGAAGAGTCTCCGGAGGTTGCAGTTGGTCCAGAATGCAGCCGCGCGGGTGATTGTGGGTGCCCCTCGGAGCTCCCACGTTACACCGCTTCTCCGCAGGCTGCACTGGCTTCCTGTGGCCTTCCGGATTCGATTCAAGGTGGTACTGATGGTATTTAAAGTGCTCCATGGCTCGGGACCTGGGTACTTACGGGACCGCCTACTGCCATCGTCAACCTCCCGCCGCCCAGTACGCTCCCACAGGGTTGCCCTGCTTGGGGTGCTGCCGCCCGATCGCTGTCGGCTGACGGCCCCAAGAGTTCGGGCTTTCTCTGTGGGAGCTCCCTCCCTATGGAATGATCTCCCCCCGGAGATACGGGCCATGATGGATATCCTGACCTTCCGGCGCGCAGTGAAAACCCTATTTTTTAGACAGGCTGGCCTGGCCCAGTAATTGGGTTTTGGTTTTAAATTTAATTGGGTTTTAATGGTCAATTTTATATTTTTAATTTTTAATTAAATCCCTGATTTTATACTTCTAAATTTTCAATTAGATGGGATACAGCCGGACCAATGTATTTAATATATTTTTAAACTGTATTTATAGTATATTTATTATGTGTTTTTTAGTAGGCTGTACACCGCCCCGAGTCCCTTTTGGGGAGAGGGAGCGGTATAAAAGTTTGATAAATAAATAAATAAATAAATAAATTATATTATATTTATTATATTATACTATACTATACTATATTATATTTATTACATTACATTACATTACAATATATAGTATAGTATAGTATAGTATAGTATAGTACAGTACAGTACAGTACATTACATTACAGTACAGTACAGTACAGTACAGTACATTATATTATTATATTATATTATATTTATTTATATTATAATATTTATTTAATTTAATTATATAATATTTATTATATTTATATATTATATATTTATATAATATTATTACTGTATCATATTTTATTATTATTATAATTCTTAACAAATGTATCTTTTCTTTATGTATACTGAGAGTATTTACACCAAGACAAATTCCTTGTGTGTCCAATCACACTTGGCCAATAAAGTATTCTATTCTATTCTGTTCTGTTCTGTTCTGTTCTCTTCTGTTCTCTTCTGTTCTGTTCTGTTCTGTTCTGTTCTATTCTATTCTATTTCCCCTTAGTTCTAAGTTGCTTCTCTCCTTGATTTATTTCCATCCACTGCTTCTTGTCCTGCCTTCAGGTATTTTTGAAAACTTTTACAGAGTTTTCAGTATTGTGTTGTTCTTCCCACCAGATTTCTCAATTTGGTCAGGAAGAGAATCTCTTCTCTCTCCCATCCTCCATTCCAATTTTTGTGTGGGTGTAAGTATTTGGATGTGCCTCACACACATTCCCTACTTTACGATCTCCCCTTCACAAAGACACAAATTCCACAAACATCAAATGGCAGAATTTCTGGCTGGCCAATCTATCAGTTTCCAGGAAGTTCAATATTCCATTGTAAAAAGAAAAGAACAAATGTCCAGAACAGTGTTTGTCAAGCTTGGCAATTTTAAGATGTGTGGACTTCATCTCCCAAAATTCCCCAACAAAGTGGGGAGACGAAGTCCAAAGATCTTGAGGTGGTTGCCAGTGTTGAGAAACATAGTTCAGACTTCAGACTCTCTCTAATGTCCAAACAGCCACAAAGATGGAAGATCCCACAACCAGATGGGGGGATGGCATTTCTGCAGCAGTTTTTCTGGGTATGTTAGGAATGTAAGTCACCTAACAGTTGGGTTGGAAATATATAAACCAGGATAGACATTTTAATACTGTCTCTTTAAGGGAATGCTAAAATTGTAATTGGGTGTGGTTCCTCAAAAGGCCATAAAATGGAGCCAGAAACCTGGTTTCCAAGAGTGTTGCTAGTTGCTCTGATGTTCGCTGTTTTTGGTTTCTACATTTCCCTATTGACTGTTGCTGATTGTAGTTATTCTTGGATTGATGTGAGTCTATTACCGAACTGTTTTTGATACTGGACTTTGTTATTGGATTATCCCTGGACTGAAAACTGACTGCTATAACTATGTATGATGGACTGTTTGTTGGACTTTGCTTAACCATTTCCTGGAAGTAAAACCTACATTTTACTAGACTGTGTAGCTGTGTGCTATGTGTGTGTTATTCAACATTACTCTCACTACGTCTCCCTGTGTGCACTCATTCTCCTAACGGGGAATTACCTCAACACCAATTAAGGCTAACCTATCTCTGATTGAATCATCCCCTGGCTTGACCCCAAGGCATCCTATCAGGGGGTCTCCAACCTTGGCAACTTTAAGCCTGGAGGACTTCAACTCCCAGAATTCTGGGAGTTGAAGTCCATCAGGCTTAAAGTTGCCAGGGTTGGAGACACCTGTACCTAGATTGTCCATATGGTGAGTTTTATATCAGCAGAAGAAAGTATTCCAGACTGGAACAACTAAAGACAGCTCAGTTGACTTGACGGGGACTTGGCAATATATGATAGAAATCATCTGTCCTTTAAAAATAGTAAAGTCCCTTTGTGGTATGGTAAACAGGATGCAGCCCATGAAATTCAGAATAATTTCATATTCATTTTCTCAGGGATCATAAGTTAGAAAGGTTTATAGCATCACTCCCCTTCCCCTCCAGGGAGAAGGCGATTTGAAGAGGAGAAATATCACGAGAAGTTTATTGTGGTGCCCTAAATTCAACATATTTTTTTCTGGAGGAATAGACATCAAGGAGATCAAGATTTCCTTTTGGTCTCAAAAGTCAAGTTACCCCAATTATTTTGTAAATCATTTGGCGCGACTAAATATGTTGAAGGCTGCATTCCTTCACGCATGTGCCTGAGAGAAAAGAAGACACAATATTGAACTGAACAGGATTTCTTTTCGATTCTGATGGATGAACAAAAAAGGCTGTTGATGCATTCTCACCTATCCCTAAATAAGTTTTGCATCCTTTTTCTATAGTAATTCTGCTCCGAGGAATTAATTTTCCAGCAAAATTAAATAACGCTGGTATAATCTGGAATTAACCCAGTTATATTTATTTATTCAAAAGTTTATAAGTTTTCTTTTTAATTATAACACACACACAAAAAATCTAGCTAGTATTCAGGTTGGAAAACTACATAATTTTTAGGTCAGTCTTTGCCCTGAGAAAGAGATTGTTTTAATATTTATAAAAAACATTGGGCAGGAGTAGAATCTGGGTGTTCAAAATATATTCAATCCTTGTCTGCATGGAAAAAAAAACCCTCCTCTCGCTAATAGTGCATGTTATTAAGCAAGGAACATATTCTCTTTGGATAACCAAGAGGTCATTAAGGTGTTTCTTTTTCTCTACTTTCTCAATTCTCTGTGTAGTATGTTGTGTACTGTATTATTTTGGAACGGTCTGAATCTCCAGCTACAAAAGATCAGGTAGCAAAGATACTCTCTTGATACTCTCTTTCCATTTCAATTTTCATAGCAAACACTAAATTGACAGGGGGATCTGCTAGATCCTACAAAATTACGCACCAGGGTTTCTACAAATATTTTTTTTTTTACTTAACATTTTTAACATATACAATTAACAAAACCATACTTAAATTTAAAGAGAGAAAAAATAACAGAAACCCCAATAAAATTATAACAAGTGATAGAAAAGAAACAACCCCAAAGAAACAAAGAAAGAGGGGAAAAAAACCCTACCTTATATTTTATGTTTTAATATTTATCAGCAGTCACTGACTAACTAATAAATACATTAGCAGAGTGGAACATACATCAGGTTGACTGCAGGCCTCTTATCTGACAGCTGTCAAGCAAAGCAGGGGTGGGATTCAAATTTTTTAACAACCAGTTCTGTGGGTGTGGCTTAGTTGGTGGGTGTGGCTTGGAGGTCATGTGACTGGCTGGGTGTGGCCAACTCAACATCACTCACATCAAGGCATGCATCTCCTCGCCTGGCCTCTCATGACTGTGGGGATGCTGCAACAGTCATAAATGTGAAAAATGGTCATAAGTCATTTTTTTCAGTGCCATTGTAACTTTGAATGGTCACTCCATACAAGAAAAGTACTAGCAAAGGAGGAAAAAAACCTCCAGAGAAGTTCCTGAGACAGGAAGCCTAGTCCTGCCAAGAATGTAATAAGGGTTGATGGAGAGGCAGTTTCTGTAAGCAACACCAGAATGTTTCCTTCCTACCTTCCTTACAGGATTAGGCCAGTAATTTCTTCTAACAACCAGTTAGAATTACACAACTAATTATTTACAAATCTGAATTTTTTGGAAATAGATGCAGGGGTGGGATTCTACCAGTTCGCACCTATTCGCTAGAACCGGTTGTTAATATTCTAAGCAGTTCTGAGAACCGGTTGTTAGAAGAGATTACTGGCCTAATCCTGTAAGGAAGGCAGGAAGGAAACATTCTGGTGTTGCTTATAGAAACTGCCTCTCCGTTAACCCTTATTACATTCTTGGCAGGACTAGACTTCCTGTCTCAGGAACTTCTCTGGAGTTTTTTTCCCCTCCTTTGCTGGTACTTTGCTTGTGTGGAGTGACCATTCAAAGTTACAATGGCACTGAAAAAAGTGACTTATGACCGTTTTTCACACTTATGACTGTTGCAGCATCCCCACAGTCACGAGAGGCCAGGCGAGGAGGTGCCTGCCTCGATGTGAGTGATATTGAGTTGGCCACACCCAGCCAATCACATGACCCCAAGCCACGCCCACCCAGTCACATGACCACCAAACCACACCCACGCCCACAGAACCACTTGTTAAAAAATTTGAATCCCACCCCTGAATAGATGGCATAAAAAGTAGAAACAAATTTAAACAAAGAAAGAAACAACGTGCAGAAGCGATCACTAGTTTTAATTCCTCTTTTTCCTCCTCCTCTGGGCTGAAAATAAAGAGACTATCTTGCTTATTCAGCCAAGCCTGGCTAAATGAGGTTCTCTTGCATTTTTTCCCAGCATTTTGAGGTTGGTGAAAGTGAAGACAATTGTTTTTGTTTTAAGAAGAGGAACTCAAGCTGCTTTTGAAGTATTAAAAAATAGAAAATAAGTGGGAATACCTTTTGTCTGAAGGTATTTTATGGCAATACGTTATATTGCCATAAAATGTCTCGGGAACTCAAGGACTAAATCTGCATCAGGAAAAGAAACAATAGTTAACTCCTTAGTTCTTCAAATACAGACAGCCAACTCTAATATATCTCACATCTGACTTCTGCCTTGAGTGAAATAATCCTTCTACTTACCTTCCTCCCCCCACAAACCCACCCCAGAAATAAAAAGCAATGGGATAATCTTTATGGTGGAGAATGTGGAGCTTAATTTTAGGTGATGCACCAGAACAAATTTGGAGGGAATGGAAAATTCTGAATGGGAATCATTGGTGGGATTCAAATATTTTTACTATCGGTTCTATGGGTGTGGCTCGGTGGGCGTGGCAGGGGAAAAAATCTCCAGTCAGAGGTTGTATTTGCCAGTTCTCCGAACTACTCAAAATTTCTGTTACCGGTTCTCCAGAACTGGTCAGAACCTGCTGAATAACCACCTCTGACGTGAACCCTTTCTGATATTCTTTAAAATAATGAAGGATCATTATTGCTAATGCCATTATTATTCGTGTAAAATTAGATTAGCTTAAATTATTCTTGGATTTCCAAAGTGGCTTCCTTATCGTTCTAAGTAAGGTCCATCATAACTATGAATCTCTCTTTGTATTCTCCTTATCTAAACCTGAGATAGGTAGGTTATCATAGGTCAGGAATGTAATGACTTGGAACAGATGTTTGAGGAGTCCCTCACCTGGAAAGCAGACAGCTGGCAAATAGCCCTGTGAGAGAAGGAAAGGACATTCTCTGGATGTCCTTTCCAGTAAAGGGAAGATTATAAAATGATAGAGCAAGATATTCCAGGGAAAGTGAGTTCTCATGCGAATAAATGCAAGTAGACTTGCTGGGATCAATATTAAAGTGTTTGAGAAGAGGATCAAGTTGGAGGATTTTTTTTTTTTTAAAAAGAAAGCTAGATCTTTGCTGCATCAATGCGATCCATTGTCAGATGTGTGGAAGAGAGGGAGGGACTTTGTCTCTTCCTATTTGTTTCTTTGCATATTACTATGATTCTTGACTCTTGACAAATATCTTTTCTTTTATGTATACTGAGAGCGTTTGCACCAAGACAAATTCCTTGTGTGTCCAATCACACTTGGCCAATAAAGGAATTCTATTCTATTCTATTCTATTCTATTCTATTCTATTCTATTCTATTCTATTCTATTCTATTCTATTCTATTCTATTCTATTCTATTCTATTCTATTCTATTCTATTCTATTCCCACCCAGCAGTATTAGTATGAGGCAGAGGTGATATTCAGCAGGTTCTGACCAGTTCTGGAAGAAATTTTGAGTAGTTCATAGAACCGGCAAATACCACCTCTGACCGGCCCCACCCCCATCTATGCCTCCCAAGTCCCAGATGATTGGCTGGGTCTTCTTGTTGCCCTGCACAGGAGAACGGAGCTGGAAAGCAGGTTAGTGGGGTGGGGAGAAAATGGGGATTTTGCAGTATCCTTCCCCTGCCATGCCCACCAAGCCATGACACACCCACCAAGCCACGCCCACAGAAATGAAAGTAAAAAAAAATGAATCCCACCACTGGTGTGAGACCCATTTTCCTGTCATTTCATTTTTGTTAGCGCATTCTTACAATACGAGGGTTTTTTTTTTCCCTCTCCCTTTGAAGTCCAGGAGTTTGCACATTCAAGAATATGAGTGGTCTCACAACCAATGAATAATGTCTGGTATTTTGGAAAGAGGAAACAGAGCAAATGGATACATGGTTTCTTGAACTCTTCTCTCCATGCAAGGAGCTAATCCACGTCCATGCAAACATAAGGGAATGGCTTCAGTCATCGGACTGTGGTTTCCATCTTGACATTTTAGATCCACACACATTATGTAGATGCCTCTGTAAGAAGGTTAAACACTTCCTTAGCTTCTTGTCACAACATGTATACTTCCATGTAAGTTTTTTGATGATCTGGTGTTTCTCTGGCTCCCATACTAAGCTGCAGATCCTGATATTTCTGGTGGTTTTGTATCCAAATAGTAATAAAGCCCAACACTTCCCATTCTTCTGGTGCACATTTGACAATGCCAGTTGGGGATTTTGGTAGCTGCAGTCATAGTGCATTTGGAGAAATCTGTGTTGCTAGGTTTTTGGGTGGATTATTGACAGGTTTTTTTTTTAGAGAGAGGGGAGGGAGGAGAGAAATGGGGGCGAGGGCTAAGAATATCCAAATATTGGGTTCCATCTGCACTCAGCCCCAGCCAACCTAGCTAGTGATTGTAAAGGAGTCAAGTAAAAGATTAGATATTTCAGATAAGGAAAACACTTCATGCCTGCCTTTCAAAATCACAATACACATAATTGTAATCACCATACTAGAAACTCAATAAAACAGTTTCACTCCAGCAATTTTAATATAACAACTTCTGTGGACGTCTCAACCTTCTATTCTTGCCAACCAGAACAATAGGACTGTGCCCAAATCCTTTTGCACATCTATTACTGCAGCCCCACAATTTCACCCCACCCAATTTCCATTCCCAAATCCTTCTAAAAGAATTTGAAGCCAACTCGCAGTCATCTCTACTTCTGTCCAATGATGCTGAGCTCATCTAGAGTCAGTCCTCTTCCCTCTGTTCCAGGGAGAAGAAAAAGAAATAATTAAAAATATGTTTGCTTGCTTCCCCTACCCACTTCAGGGTCCGTTGACCTTGCTAGATGACAAGGTTATTTGAAGCCAACCCAGCTGCTTTGATGCCATATCTCTGCTGTGTTTGTCAAAAGCTGAACAGGAGCTTATTAACTGGGGGAGAGCTTAATAGCTGGGAGAAGGCAATGAGAAGGCAGACTCCCCATCTGCTATGCAAAGTTGTAATGGTGCAGGGGGAAAAAAGGAAGTTAAAAAAAAATCGCTAGCGGCGCTCTGGTTTCAAATAAATCCAGCAACAGGAAAAAACAAAACAGATCAGTCCTCTTTAGCAAGACCTATTGAGATGAATGGGGTAGGGTCAAAAATCATGGCCACATGACTGTGGGACACTGCAAATAGCTGAAAATTTATAAGTAATTTTTTGCAGCGCGAGAGGGGCAGGAGTCGGTCGTAGTCGCTACATGACTAGTTGTAAGTCAAAGATTACCTGTAGCTGCAAAGGGAAGAGAACATTTCCAGCTGGTGTGACTTTCTGCCAGGACAAAGGTGGATGGATGGAGAAAACTTAGATGAGAATTGAAAAAAGATCCTGTGAAAGAAGGTGAAAACAAAGACTTCAGGGGTTTTTATTTATTTATTTAATTTAATTTATTTATTTGTCAATTGCTTACAAGATAATAGGCATAAGTAAAACATAGTTATAAATACATGGATACATATAAGAAAAATAAAATACAAAAGAAACAATAGGACAGGGACAGTAGGCATGTTGGTGCACTTATGCATGCCCCCTACAGACCTCTTAGGAAAGGGGTGAGGTCAATAGTAGACAGTCTAAGGTTAAAGTTTTTGGGGTTTGGGGAAGAAACCACAGAGTCAGGTAGAGTATTCCAGACATTGACCACTCTGTTGCTGAAGTCGTATTTCCTGCAATCATTTGGTGCAATTAACCTTGAGTTTGTATCTATTGTTTGCTCTTGTGTTGTTATGGTTGAAGCTGAAGTATTCATTGACAGGTAGGATATTGCAATGTATGATTTTATATACTATACTTGGATTGGACCGAAGGCGGCTTAGTTCTAGGTTTTCTAGGTCTAGTATTTTGAGTCTGATGGCATAAGGTATTCTGCAACAAGTAGAGGAGTGGAGAACTCTTCTTGTAAAATATTTCTGGACTTTCTCAACTGTGTTAATATCAGATACATAATGTGGGTTCCAGACTGATGAGCTATATTCGAGTATCGGTCTAGCAAATATTTTGTATGCTCTAGTTATTAATGTAATATTACCAGAGAAAAAGCTACGTAAGATTAGGTTAACAACTCTTAACGCCTTTTTGGACTATGTAGTTACAGTTGGCTCTCCTCTCCTGTTTTTCATCTTGCCTGAAGTAATATTTTACTTAAGGCCAAAATGTAAGCAAAAAAGCTTTATATATTTATAATTATTGGAAATGACTCCAGACTAAGTGGAGAAGGTAGCAAAGGGTTTTATCATTATTGATCTTTCTATTAAGAGTTTCAGATTTAGGATGCATTGTTATCTTTGCATGCTTAATCATGCCTAAGATTAACCTAATTTTTTTTTAAGGCAGCGGAATTTGCAAAGAGGGACAAAAGGAAAGAGTATGAGAACAACAAAACTGCACCACTGTAATGTAAGTCCTGCCTCTTTTGTATGTGTGCCATGATATAACCTGCAAGGGGGAGCTTGTGGACTCTGACATTTTGATGAAAGACACTGGAGCTATGAGCATCCCTGAATCTAGGTCTTTCTTTTTTTTAAAAAAAAAAAAATGTTTTTATATGTGTTTGATCCTCATGAAAAACTAAAATACAAAGCAAAAAGAGATTAATGTAACATCTATCAAAACTTCTTCAATAGCAATAGCACTTAAACTTATATTCTGCTTTACAGTGCTTTACAGCCCTCTCTAAGCAGTTTACAGAGTCAGCCTTTTGTCCCCAACAATTTAGGTACTCATTTTACCCACCTCGGAAGGATGGAAGGCTGAGTCAATCTTGAGCCTGGTGGGATTCGATCTGCCAAATTGCAGTCAGCCGGGCAGTCAGCAGAAGTAGCCTGCAGTACTGCACTCTAAGAGTGGAAAGGAAAGGAGAGGAGAAGAGAGGAGAGGAGAAGAGAGGAAAGGGAAGGGAAGGGAAGGACATCACTTAGTATCACAGGAATCCAGCTGACATCACAGGAATTTTGCAGCTTCATGAAGAGTCCTTAGTGAAAAGGGAAATGGTATAATTGGTGGGAAAATTCCAGGGCAAAAAAATAAATTAAAAATGATGTGAATACTGCAGTTATGACTGAATATTTATGGTAGTATTTTATGTTTGTTTATTTGTTTGGCTACATTGGCACAGATGTACTTAAACCTGTAGAGCTCTTGAATTTTCCTTAGCAATTCAGTCCAATGGTCCTCTAAGTACTTTTTTTAATTACAATTATTATTCCTATACAGCTTTGGATACATGTGACACAAAACATATTATTTCCATATTGGAAAAGCTTAGAATAAAACTAGGTGTATTTTCCAACCTCTTTTCTCAGATGCACTGAAGAATATTATGTTTACTGACATATAAGCACCTCAAGGTAATTCTCGCCATTGCAGTTTATTTTTGCAACTTGTAAAACTCCCACCTTGTTGGTAGCAAAAAGCGCAAATATAATTGTATATTATTTTTACTTTGTATGATGGTACATTTTATTTTGTGAGGTGCATTCTGTAGTTTGTCCTACCTTATTCGGAGTTCCTGACCTGTGTGTGTGTGTGTGTGGGGGGGGGAATTTGATTTGACTTTATTTTTAAAAAATCCCTAAAAAATATGAAATAAAATGAGGAATTAACATTGTACAGAATGCCTATCTCCAGCACTGTAGTAGGTGTTAAACAGTCCAGTGTTTTATCTTGAAAGAAGACAGATTAGGTGGTTTAAAATACCTCACACTTGGAGCTAAACGCAAGTGACAAGGAGTTACTTCCTCAGTTTGCTTCTCCTGAAGAGATGTTTCATAACTGGCCATGTCCTTTATAGCAGCCATTTTGGGAACAGGCTAAACTTCTTTTAAGATGGTCTTTTTGTATGAGGCTCCACAACATGTTTTACAGGGGTGGGATTCTACTGGTTCTATAGAAGGAGTTATTATGATTCTGCACAGTTCGGAGAACCAGCAAATCGTGCCCCTGGCTGGCCCCTCCCCTCTCTGCCCATCCCTCCCTGCCCAGTCAGTCAGCGATGGGATTCAAATTTTTTAACAACCGGTTCTGTGGGCAAGGCTTAGGTGGTGGTGCGGCTTGGTGGTCATGTGACTGGGTAGACATGTTATTGGCTGGGCGTGGCCAACTCAATATCACTCACATCGAGGCACGCATCTCCTCGCCTGGCCTCTCATGACTGTGGGGATGCTGCAGCAGTCGTAAGTGTGAAAAATGGTCATAAGTCACTTTTTTCAGTGCCATTGTAACTTTGAATGGTCACTCCACACAAGCAAATACCAGCAAAGGAGGGGAAAAAAACTCCAGAGAAGTTCCTGAGACAGGAAGTCTAGTCTTGCCAAGAATGTAATAAGGGTTAATGGAGAGGCAGTTTCTGTAAGCAACACCAGAATGTTTCTTTCCTGCCTTCTTTACAGGATTAGGCCAATAATTTCTTCTAACAACCGGTTCTCCGAACTGCTTAGAATGTTAACAACCGGTTCTAGCGAATAGGTGCGAACTGGTAGAATCCCACCCCTGCAGTCAGTCCTTATTGCACATGCACAACATTGCGTGCATGCCCAACACCACTGACTGCATTCTCCCCCACCCAGTCACTTCTTAAGGTATTTCTCTTTTCCCCTCCCAATGATCAGCTGTTTCGATGATCAGCTCTGCCGGGGTCCCCCTTGCTGTCTTACTGCATCATCCAGAAGGCTTCCCTGAGGCCCAGGAGGCAAAGAGGGGCATGGGGTATGTGCTGCAACCCCCCCCCCCCCCCGTGCTCCATTTTTTGCTTTCCTGGGCCCCAGGGAAGCCTTCTGGGAGCAAAAACACCCACCAGGAGGCTTCTCTGAGGCCCAGGAGGCAAAAAAATGGGGGGATGTGCTGCAAAAAAAGAAGAAGACAAAGAAGCCATGCCCACCCAGCCACATGGCTACACCAACCTAGCCATGGCCACAGAGCCAGTTGTTAAAAAATTTGAATCCCACCCTTGATGTTTTCACATTTCCAAATGGGCTGCTGATCCATAACATTAAGTTGACACTTTGGTTTCTTCTTTCAAATCAGTTCTTTTTAAAGGAAAACAGGACAAATGTGTAACATCAGTCATTCTAACAGTGCATTCCAGAGGTGTTTTGGGTAAGAACGTGGTAAAGGTTTTTATATGCCTAGGTATATTTCCTTGGATATGGAAAAATATGGAACTTCATACAGTTGAAATGTTTTTTTAAAGGTGTGTTAGGTTACAAAAATGTTAATGCAATTGAACTTGTGGCTTTGGGTAGGGCTTGTTGGGTCACTGCTTGATGTTGTCAGAGTTTGCAGCACATCCGACCAGCATACAAGTAAATAATTCTGCAGGATTCATCTACATAAGAAACTTCTTTATATACAATATCATTCAGCAGAGGTCAGCATACAAAATCAGGAACACAGAAGCAATATTCATAGAAGCAAGTCATTACAGAGGCAAGAGTTACAGAGGCAAAGATCCAAGGAAAAACTAACTCTTATATACAATTCAGCAAGTCTAAGCCATGCCCAGACTCCAAACTGTCTCTTATGGCCCCATACCAAACAAATATTATGTTTCAGTTTCAGTGGTGGGATTCAAATTTTTTTACTACCGGTTCTGTGGGCATGGCTTGGTGGGTGTGGCAGGTGAAGGATACTGTAAAATCTCCAATTAGAGGTGGGATTTGCTGGTTCTCCAAACTATTCAAAATTTCTGCTACCGGTTCTCCAGAACTGTCAGAACCTGCTGAATATCATCTCTATTTCAGTTTCCAAGCAGTCCCCGTTGGCTGACTTGTTACCATGTCTCCTCCAGCTCATAATTACTTATATACTGACAAATGTCCCCCTCTTTACACAACTTCATCCTCAGAAAAGTGGGTCAGCAAGGAAAGGAGAGATTTAAGAAGGACGATAATAATTATATTATATATATATATATATATATATATACACATACATACATACATATATATATACATATATATGTGGAGCTTTCAGTTGAGTGTGAGTTAGAGAATGTTGATCTGTCAGTTGAAAAGAGGAATGATAACAAAAATGCCTTGTCTACTTTTGTATGATTGTACCAACATTTCTAAGCTAAAACAAATCTCCTTAGTAAATGCTAGAAGGATTTTTTTAATGTACCTATGAACAAGTCTGAATAAATACATCTGTTCAAACTATAGTAACATGGAACAGAAAAAAACCAAGTGTATGTATGGAAAAATGAGCAATGAGTTGTTGAAGAGTGGAACTGATTTACCCAAGCTTCTGCAAACTTACATTAATTAACCTAAATTTGGGATGGGGAGATTAGATTTGTGGACAGTAAACAGGTGTTCTAATCTCTTGTACTCCCTGAACTGTTGCAATATTAAAAATAGATCTTTCTGGTATATAGCCAAAACATGCAAACATTCCGACCATCTCTGATAATGTTTAGAAAAGCAACTTATCTCATGAGATTTCAATAAGGTTAGAAGACTGGCAAGATAATTCCTTTTGGAGTGCATGCTTAGAGTTTACAAATAGCAAAATTCTTACTACTTTCAGAATTTCAAGTATCCGTTTAGAAAAATCTTGACATCTGAATGGACTGTAGAATGACCATGTGTGTGTTTTTATAGGTAATTATCTTTGAGTAATTCTTTTTGACTTCTGGCAACTACATGGATACGCCCCTGCAGGTTTTTTGATAAGTTTTTATGGAATTTCCTTGCCATTGCCTGCTTCCTAGGGAAACTGAGAGAGCGACTGGCACAAGGTTCCCCAGCTGGTTTTGTGCCCAAGACAGGACTAGAACTCCCAATCTCCAGATTTCAAGCCTGATGCCTTCACCATGAGCCCCCCAGATCATAGATGGTATTCAGCCGGTTCTGACCAGTTCTGCAGAACCGGTAACGGAAATTTTGTGTAGTTCAGAGAACCAGAAAATACCATCTCTGATTGCCCCCCCCCCCATATATTTTCTGCCTCCCGAGTCCCAACTGATTGGCTGGGTCTTCTTTTGCTGCCCTGCACAGAAGAACGGAGCTGGAAAGCAGGTTAGTGGGGTCAGGAGGGAATGGGGATTTTGCAGTATCCTTCCCCCAGGAGTGGGGAGGGAATGGAGATTTTACAGTATCCTTCCCTTGCCACACCCACCAAGCCATTCCCACAGAACTGGTAGTAAAAAAAAATTAATCCCACCACTACCCCGGATGACAATTTTACACAAATTATTCCAAGGACATCTTGCCTCCAGAACTTCTCCGCCAAATATTATTCCCCTTTTCTTCTTCACAGATTTTCTTAGATATCTTTCCCACACCATTTCATTAAAGGTCGTATGCATTCATAGTCACTCGGTAACGATAATTAAATTACTTTATAAACCCTGGAGGAATATTGCAGGAAAGTAATCAGAGCAGAAAGTTACTATAATTGGTAAAAAGTAGGCACCAATGAAGACCCAGGTCATGTAAGATTACATAAATGGCAGAACTATCAGATTTATCTCCTTATAAGGGGGTTGGGGTTAAGCTGTTAAACTACTATACCCTTAGGAGAAATATTAACTCAATTGTGCATATACATATACATACAGGTAAGTCTCAACTTACCACCACAATTGAACCCAACATTTTTGTTGTTAAGTGAGACATTTGTTAAGTGAGTTTTGCCCCATTTTACAACCTTATCTGCCACAGTTGTTAAATGAATCACTGCAGGTAATAAGTTAGTAACCTGACTGTTGAGTGAATCTGGCTTCTGCATTGACTTTGGTTGTCAGAAGGTCGCAAAAGGGGATGACCCCAGGACAGATACTACAACGGTCATAAATATGAACCCGTTGTCAAGCATCTGAATTTTGATCACATGATCAGGGGGATGCCTCAAAGGTCGTAACTGTGAAAAATGGTCATAAGTCACTTTTTTCAGGGCCATTGTAATTTTGAACGGTCACTAAAAGAACTTTTGTAAATCGAGGAATACCTGTATATATAGAGAAGCAGATGTATAGAGAGAGTTCTTCTTGAACTCTACACACTGAAACCATAACTCCTAAATAGCCAATTTTTTAAATTTATTAAATAATATATGAGTTAATCACACGCAGAGCAATTAAATACAGGATCCACTTCAGAGGTGGGATTCAGCAGGTTCTAACCAGTTCTGGAGAACTGGTAGCGGAAATTTCGAGTAGTTCGGAGAACCGGTAGTGGAAATTTTGAGTAATTTGGAATAACACCTCTGATTGGCCTTGCCCCCATCTATTCTCTACCTTCCAAGTCCCAGCTGATCGGCTGAGTCTTCTTTTGTTGCCCTGCACAAGAGGATGGAGCTGGAAAGCAGGTTAGTGGGGTGGGGAGGGAATGGGGATTTTGCAGTAACCTTCCCCCAGGAGTGGATAGGAATGAAGATTTTACCGTATCCTTCCCCTGTCATGTCCACCAAGCCACACCCACCAAGCCACACCATGCCCACCAAGCCACGCCCACAGAACCGGTAGTCATATTTTTTGAATCTCATCACTGATCCACTTATAATAGTTAACACAGCTATATTAAAGACACTGATCTTGTAACTAAACACTCATGCAGAATACAAAGTTTAACACCTAGATTGACTAGGGAAAATAGGAAGACAAGCAGATAAAGAGAACAACGAGGGAGTGGGGATGGACAGTGTGAATTTGTAGGAAAACCTTAAGAAAATGCCTAGTCTGAATAGGTCTGTATAGGAAAGAAGTAGGTTTAGGTTCCTTCTAAATATAAGAGACCAGGAGAAACAGAAAGAGAGATATATTGCTTCACTGAGGAGGAATTTTTATTTTCTCCTCACTGGTCGAATTGATTGGGGGCCATTTTTATAATATTCTTGGACTAAAGAAAAGAAAGCCAAGCTCTTGCTCAAAGATTTGGGGAATCATCAGCCCTACGTGATTTATTGCAATTAACTCTACATGGAGCCATGTTTGAAGGCCACTCAAAAACTGTGCTATTGTATGAATTGTAAGAAGAATGATGGATGATGATGATGATTTAAATTTATATGCTGCCCAAATCGCAGCACAAATTTCAGATGGCTCCAATTCCATGTGTCTTCCTAGTGTGGAAGACCTGGTCCTTTCTTTGGGTAATGAGTCAGGATGCTGGGTGAGTGCATCTCAGGGATGTAAAGTAATCAGAAGAAATGGAAAAACTCTGCAACCCTTTTCTAACTGTGCAAAGCTTGTTTTTGAACTTTTTTGTAGGGTGGTGGGGTGGGAAAATAATGGAATAACAGGGTTGGAAGGGTCCTTGGCGATGTTCTAGTCCAACCCCCCACTCCTCAAGCAGGAGAGCCTATAGCTGTGATGGCGAACCTATGGCACGCATGCCGCAGGTGACATGCAAAGCCATTTGTGCGGACATGCGAGCCCCAGGCAAACTTACCTCACTCCGCACACCTCCCAGCTGATTTTTGGACCTTTTTTGGCCTGCCAGAGGCTTGAGGGAAGTCTCTGCAGGCTTTGCAGGCTGAAAAATAGGCCCATTTCATCACTTCCTGTATTTCCGGAAATACCGGAAGAGACAAAACAGGCCCATTTTTTGGGCTGCAAAGCCTGCAGAGGCTTCCCTCAAGCCTCTGGCAGGCCGAAAAAGGCCTCAAACAGGCTGAAAATCAGCTGGGAGGCACAGTGCAGGTAAGGGGGCAGTGGGGGGAATCATGCGCAGATGTGCAGGGGGCATGGGGGAACATGCACTTTGCCTTCTGGGTGCTGGCATGCAAGCACGCAAGCACACACAATTTTTGCCACAGGTGCCCAAAAAGGTTAGCCACCACTGGCCTATAGCATTATAGATAAGTGGCTGTCCGGTTTCTTCTTTAAAATCTTCAGTGATGGAGCACCCAAAACTTCTCAAGGCAAGCTTTTCCACTGATTAATTGTTCTCACTGTCAGGAAATTTCTCCTTATTTCTAGGTTGTTTCTCTCCTTGATAAGTTTGAAACTTTGAGGGCATATCCAACTTTGTTTCCACCACAATACAGAAGGTTTTTTTTAAATGCTAGGAAGTGGAAAATCACCTTAATCTCATCAAATTAAGTGTGGTGTAGTTGAAAGATGGAGGAGAGAAAGAACTTATGATAGAATTGTTCATTGCTAAGGAGAATATGAGCCATAGTTCTTCATTTTGACCCAAAATATATCACAAAATAACAATAGAAGCACCTAGGAACCAAGGCAAATGAAATTTCTTGTTGTTGTTGTTTTCGAAGTGAGTCTATTCCATAGAAATCTTAACCCTGTTTTGAAGATGCCACCAACAGTAGCTCTATGTAATATCTAGTAGGCTATAAAGCATACATATTGTTCTGTTTTGCTGAGTCTTTGCCTAGAATCCTTTAATGGTCATTAAAGCCTGAGAAAGTGCTGTATTAGATAAAATATATCTAAGGAATAAACTACCTGGTGCCTTTCAGATTGTTAAACTGTCGCTCCCAGAATTCTGTTCATTAGCTATGATGGCCCTCACAAATACTTACAACTACTTTGATATTTATAGAATAACCTTCCAGGGACAAGGATACCACATAAAATGCATGGAACTTCAAGGACATTATTACAGCTACCACATTTTTTTGGCCATACCTGAATATATTTGAATTACAGGAACAAGTCCCATCCTCGCTGGCTATAATTATGAAAAATAAAAATCAGATTGTTTTAGGGAAGGGTAAAAAATATTTGTTTTCCCCCTCCACTAGAACAATTTTATTTTTCCCCTCAGCTCCATACATTCAAATGAGGAATCTCAGATAGCAGAAAATGCATAATAAAAAAGTGGGAGCTTCAATCTTATGGTTATGGCCATCATCCTGACTTTTTGATCTCCTCCTGAATATATCCAGAATACACCTAGTGCAAAGGGGAAAAAGGAAGGACCTCTGACAGTGGTCAAGACAAGTTCTCCTGTTTGAGATTGGCCTAGAAGTCAGGGACCTTCATGGCAGACTGCTTTGCTGATTGATGTTCTGTCCAGAGCTGCATTCTTTTCTCATGCTCCTCCTCTTTCCCTTCAGACCTTTCCATTCCATAATTTCAGCTGAAGTGGACAATATGTCTTTTTATTTTTAGGTTTGATGCACTGCTGGTGACTGGTGAGATTGAAAATGCACAGATATCTGTAGCAGAGATGGCCAGATTCCACCTGGGTCAAAAGCCCATTCTTGCCCTCTGTAGCCCCTGATGTTGATGTTCCCAGCTAAGATGGTGTAGATGTGCATCAATACCTCATTGTCTTCACATCTTCATATTTGTAATTAGATACTGAGTTTTAGTGCATTAATTCAAATACAAAACATTCTGATACTCAGATGTTTTGAAGTGATTAGTAGTAATAGATAATGATATAAATAACCCAGAGAAAGGATATTCTCAATTTACTTTCCAGAGTAAGGCAAGTCTATTTATAGGCATTTATAAAGAAACTCAGAAATTCCAAAGCAATCCAAACTAATTATTGGGCAATACCCATATGGAAGCCAGCTTCTACATATGTTCGTGAATACTAGTGGAATGATGCCATACATAGCACATATTGCATTAATTAGAGGTGGTATTCAGCAGGTTCTGACCAGTTCTGGAGAACCGGTACCAGAAATTTTGAGTAGTTTGGAATACCACCTCTGACTGGTCCTGCCCCCATCTATTCTCTGCCTCCCAAGTCCCAGCCAGGGGTGGGATACTACAGGTTCTCACCTATTCGCTAGAACCGGTTGTTAACATTCTAAGCAGTTTGGAGAAATTACTGGCCTAATCCTGTAAGGAAGGCAGGAAGGAAACATTCTGGGGTTGCTTACAGAAACTGCCTCTCTGTTAATCCTTATTACATTCTTGGCAGGACTAGACTTCCTGTCTCAGGAACCTCTCTGGAGTTTTTTTCCCCTCCTTTGCTGGTACTTTGCTTGTGTGAAGTGACCATTCAAAGTTACAATGGCACTGAAAAAAGTGACTTATGACTGTTTTTCACACTTACAACTGTTGCAGCATCCCCGCAGTCATGAGAGGCCAGGCGAGGAGATGCGTGCCTCGATGTGAGTGATGTTGAGTTGGCCACGCCCAGCCAGTCACATGACCACCAAGCCATCCCCATCCAGAACCGGTTGTTAGAAAAATTGAATCCCATCCCTGGTCCCAGCTGATCGATTAGGTCTTTTTTTGTTGTCCTGCACAGGAGAACAGAGCTGGAAAGCAGATTAGTGGGGTGGGGAGAGAATGGGGATTTTACAGAAGCCTTCCCCTGCCATGCCCACCAAGCCATGTCACACCCACCAAGCCATGCCCACAGAACCGGTAGTAAAAAAAATTGAATCCCACCACTGGCATTGATGTAATTCCATACTATGCCCCAAATCATCATTCTTCATCTTACCTTAAATAACTATATATATATACTGTACATATTTTCACTGATATTAAAATATGTTGGCAGTTTCTACTGCATGTGGGAACCCTCCAGTTCCTTTCATGGGGATGTTCCAAATTCTCACTTAAACCACTCTGGGGTAAACTGTAGATATGCATATGATCATTCTATTGATCCCTGGTCGTGCAGTGGTTAAAGTGTAGTATTGCACGCAAACTCTGTCCACAGTCCAAAGTTTGATCCTAATGGGGCTCAAAGTTCACTCGGCCTTCCATCCTTCTGAGGTTGATAAAACAAGGACCATGAATGGTGAGGGAAATATGCAAATAATAATACTTCCATTGTAAACCACTAAGAGAGTGCTGTAAAGTGCTATGGGGCATATATAAGCATAAATGTTAATGCTGTTGCTATTCACTCCACTGACCAAGGTTATACATGCAAACTTCTGCTTTAAATATGCTGACCAGCTTTCAGGAATGATTTTAGATCTGCTTTGGAAAGGAGCTAAGAACAGTACATCTAATCTTGCCGTTCTGTGGCTATGACCTTGCTTTGTACAACATCTTGTTCTGATGTATGAACAATGTCCAGCTTTAAAAAAAAGGATGGAAAAATATACACAGTTCCATTTACTAAATCTTCTAAATCATGGAAAGCCTCAATAGTCAGTGGCATAATAAATCAATTACCTTATATAAAAATAATTCAATTTAAACAAATTAAATAAAATATGATGAATACTGCCCATTAATAAAGTCAGCCACTTATAAATAAATGGAAGGAGAAACTCCCTAACAGTGAGAACAATTAACCAATGGAATAGCTTGCCTTCAGAAGTTGTGGGAGCTTCATCATTGGAGGTTTTTAAGAAGAGACTGGGCAGCCATTTGTCTGAAATGGTATAGGGTCTCCTGTGAGCAGGGGGTTAGACTAGAAGACCTCCAAGGTCCCTTCTAACTCTGTTATTCTGTAAAGGGAATTAATTCTATATCCACCTGTCAGGTGCAAAAGATCAGGTACACAAGTGAAGATCCAGTTAAACTGATTTATTGCTACTCATGCTGATGCACAGGAATATTCTACACTAATGTTTAGGACTTGCTTAGATAAGGCGCAATGGTACCTTCCAGCTCTACTCTACTCTACTCTACTCTACTCTACTCTACTCTACTCTACTCTACTCTACTCTACTCTACTCTACTCTACTCTATTCTATTTTTATTTATTTTATTTTATTTTGTCAATTGCTTACAAGATAATAGGTATAAGTAAAAACATAGTTATGAATACATGGATACATATAAGAAAAATAAAAGAAACAATAGGACAGGGACGGTAGGCACGTTGGTGCGCTTATGCACGCCCCCCACAGACCTCTTAGGAAAGGGGTGAGGTCAATAGTAGACAGTCTAAGGTTAAATTTTTTGGGGTTTGGGGAAGAAACCACAGAGTCAGGTAGAGTATTCTAGACATTGACCACACTGTTGCTGAGGTCATATTTCCTGCAATCAAGTTTGGTGCGGTTAACCCTGAGTTTGTATCTATTGTTTGCTCTTGTGTTGTTATGGTTGAAGCTGAAGTATTCATTGACAGGTAGGACATTGCAATGTATGATTTTATATACTATACTTAGATCGGACTGAAGGCAGCGTAGTTCTAGGTTTTCTAGGTCTAGAATTTCAAGTCTGGTGGCATAAGGTATTCTGCAACGAGTAGAGGAGTTTTTGATAGGCTGGTGCTTGTTTTATATCTAAATGTAATTCTTATAACAAATATCTCTAGGGTAAGGAACTATGCCATTAAAAAGAGTCCATTTAAAAAGTGTGCTGTATTTTCTGTATTCAGACTGCCCTCTTACTGGTGGGATTTTATCTGGATCGAACACAAGTTGGGTCTGATTTCCTAGAGCTGAGTGCCTAACCAAACTTAAAAAAAAAATCAATTAAAAGCAAGTGTGAGAGCATCACTCTAAAGTGAACCTACATCATATTGAGAAGGAACATTTTAATCTCCATTTCTCTAACCACAAGCCTGGAAAAACAATTTCCCAAGTAAAAAAGATAGTAAAGAAAGGAACTTAAAATAACAGACCCTTGGTGTTATTGGGAGCTTTTAAGTTGCCAAACTGGCCCCAAATGTTGGGTGGGTATTTGTCATATTTGAAGTAGGGAAAGGAAACATGGATCTCTATCAGCCCTACTTGCTTTTAATTTTTTTTTTAAAAAAAATCCTGACATCACTTTAGGTAAAATTAAGTGCTGAAGACATGCTTCAGAGACAATATACAAACAGATGAAGACTCAGCAGTGACAGATTTATATATTAGAACTGTTGGCAGTGATTATTCATAAAATATGGAAAGAAGGCATCAATCCCAAATGGTTTTTTTTTTAAACCATCCTTTTTTTATTCACTGCATTACTAAGATCATGAGTTAATATCTACCAGCAGTACTGGTAAGTAAGAAGTCAATATGAAAGGATGGTGTTTGGAAGGATTGGACAACTCCCTGTATGGAGCTTTGTATTTTCCTTCTATGATTTCTAGGAAATTGATACAGCCAGCATAGAATGTTGCATAGCAACTGATGTGCCCAAGGACTGCAACAATGCTAGATCATTAGACATGCTGGGTCAGACACCTAGAAACAGAACTTCAATAAGATCTGGAAAACCTCACAGCAGCTACTGCAGCTTCCTGGTCCTTTCTGGTTTATGGGCACCCCCTCTCCCCTATAAAGAAATACCTCAAACCAGACTAATCACTGCACCTATTTCTACTTTGACATCTAGTCCATTTAAGAGAAGTCATGTTGTTGATTAGCCAGATTCATTGCCTTGTTCTTGATAGCAAGATTGAAACGAAACAAGTCATTGGTAGAATAGTAGTGCCACAGCTGCTTTTTAAATGGTGATTTGTCCCAAGATTTTGTTTCAAAGACTTCCAATCTCATTGCCTAATGCTTGGTTTTGGAAATGGCAAAGAATTCGTCCTTCATTTATACACGACTATTAAAACAAAACAAAACAAAACATTAAATCTAGGATTTGGCAATATAAGTGAAAGCATGATGTGATTTAAGGATGCTAAATTTGAAACACTGCTTTGATGCCTTTCAGTTTATCCATTTCAGTGGAAACTCATCTGATTTTCAGGAGGTACAAGTTGGACTCCTCATTGGTTATACTAGCAATAGCACTTATACTTATATATCACTCCAGAGTGCTTTTTAGCAGTCTCTGGGCAGTTTACAATATCAGCATATTTGCCCCAACAATCTAGATCCTCATTTTACCGACCTGGGAAGGATGGAGGACTGACTCAACCTTGAATCCATCAAGATCAAACTCTAGACTGTGGGAAGAGTTAGCCTGCAATACTGCATTCTAACCAGTAGTGGGATTCAGCCAGTTCGCAGCACTTTGTGAGAACCAGTAGTTAATTTACTGAGCAGTTTGGTGAACTGGTTGTTGGAAGAAATCATTAGAGCAGAGAACCGGTTGTTAAATTATTTGAATCCCACCACTATGCCACCAAGGCTCATAACACCATTCCTCCATAAAAAAAAAAAGAGAGAGAGAGAGAGACTATCATCTACACTCCCCATATCACATAATTTGAAAGTTTGGAGAAAGTTTGTTTCTTTCAACAGTATTGAAAGAAGCAAAAAAAATATGAGTGTGTATAAGAGCTTGCCTCTTTCTGTGTGCTTCCTATATGGAAATGAGAGATGAATACAGGGTCAAGAATGACTGAGTGATGAAAGAATGTGAATTGAATGTAAAACAAAGTGACTAGTGCAAAAGACATATGTGGAGATGAATGGGAGGGTGTATGAGAACAGAATTTTCAAACATATGTATGAGAAAAAAAAATGAGAGTGCTGAGAGGAAGAGAAAGATGGAAAAGGTGAGAAAGTTGTGGTTAGATGGGGTCAATGAGATCCTCAGAAAGAAAAAATGTGAGAAGGTTAAAGGACAAAAAATGTATGCATGTGGTTTACAAAGCCATAATGGTATGGAGAGGAATGCTGAGTAGTGTTGGTCTGAACTACTGTAGATTTAGTTACACATCTCCTTTTCTTTTATCCTTTACCTGTAATTCATTTTGCTCAGTATTTCTTTTGTTTCTGGTTTGTATAAACTTTGTTTACCCTGAAAAGAAAAAGCCTGATGAATATACATTTTTTTCTATTATTCTTTAGTCTTTTTTTAAGCATACGGAAAAAATGTCCAGTACAATTTCATACAATTAGAATGCTGTTACCATTAGATCTGTTTTGCAAAAGGACTGATGCAAATTCCAAATGGATTTCATATGAGTTCAGCCACTCCTTTAGAAACCATCTAGATCTCATCAGTGAAGGCCACTGCTAATTATGGAAAAATGATGTATATCTACAGAGGTTGAATGAAAAGTAGATCTTCCAATGTTACAAATCACCAACAGATTGCAGGTTGGAAGTTCCAACATGGGGTGTTTTTTTTTTTTTTTTTTTAGTATCTATTCTTTCGCTTCAGTTTGTGGGTAGTTGCTGTGGGAAAAATATTGTATTACTATTGTTTGTGAAATAAAAAGTTAGCAGTAAATTGTAAGCAATACCTCTTAATTTAAAATTTTGACTGCTAAATGAATTCCTTCAAATGAAATCCGCTGTATTGTTCGTGGTGATGGCTATGTTGACATGAGTACAGTGTGTTGCTGCTCCACAAAAAAGTAAAGTTGGTGAACCTGGAATAACTGATTTATGTGATCAAAAATGAAATGGACAACCTTTGACACAGTATGAAGTGCTTATGTGATGGCTTTAAGACTCTTATTCATTGTTAGCAGAGGTAGGTAGAAAATTATAGTTATTTTGTGGAAAATAAATACAGGTTACAAAAAAAAGCTCATTTCAAGCATTTATTTTCCTGTTTTAAGATATCTCTACTTAAACTAAAATTATGGAGGTGGAGGCAAATCTTTTTATTCAACTCTCATATTTCAAGTGAATCTCAGCATATTGTATTTAACTCATCGATGAACTGCAGATTTTTTTTATTTAAAAAAAAAAGATCTATGGGAAAATGTAATGATATTTAAATATCACACATGTCTAAGGAATGTTTTGTAGTGTGATATTCCTTTAAAAATTATACCATCAGGTCATCGAGAGTTAGCTACAACTATATTTCATAGCTTGTACCCACTCCACAAAAAATTGCAACAACAATTTTTATTTAGCCATTTTATGTACCGCCCACTCTTTTAATAGCACTGAGTGGCACCAAAAATTATAGCCATTCTAGATTATGTAGGTTGGATCACAAGCAAATTGGTACACCTTGCCATCTTTAGCAGCAATATGCAATTAGTCCTGTCCATCAAATGTTTCGGAATAAATATTCAAAACCTTTCACAATCAATTATGTTGATTGATTGATCCATATTTCTTAAGGCATATATTTGATGTAACCTCAACATTGATTCCATTTTTGTAGTTAGCTTCTAGATGTCAGCGTTCCAGCAAATCTCCATTCCAATCAGTAACTCCGAGACAAACTTATGTCAAAAGTACCTTTATTAGAACCGTAACTGGCACATCTGTGGAATCCCGAATCTGAAAGTTTTCGGGCTTCCCACAATTCCCCAAACTACAAATCCATCCCCTCTTGGCTGTCATCACATCACGTGGCCCAATCATGATCTGTCCAAAGTAATATCCTTATTTCATCCTACGCCATACTTAATGACCTTGAACTAACAAAAGAATTTTATTTTGTCTACTTAGAGCTACTCAATTGAATCCACATCCCCTCCCACTTTCTCAGGCTTGTGGCTGCGTGGAATATGGCATCCAAAGCTGACACTACATTCATGTGAAAACTCTTTCATTGGATCAGGGGTACGTAAAAGATGTGGGAAATTGTTCTGTCTCCACCATTTATGGCACCATTGGAAAGTTTTATCATGAGCAAGATGACTTTTGAGAACCAGAAAAGGGAACCTGGTATAATCTTTGAAGTTTGTAGCTCTGCTGCAATTCTTGTGAATCAAGCTTTTCTGGATTCTCCAAAAAATATAGTATCAGGGCGCACAACAGAGGTGGTATTCAGCAGGTTCTGACCGGTTCTGGAGAACCGGTAGTGGAAATTTTGAGTAGTTTGGAGAACCAGCAAATACCACCTCTGACTGGCCCTACCCCCATCTATTCTCTGCCTCCCGAGTCCCAGCTGATTGGCTGGGTCTTCTTTGATTGGCCTGCAATCAAAGGAGAACGGAGCTGGAAAGCAGGTTAGTGGGGTGGGGAGAGAATGGGATTTTGCAGTAACCTTCCCCTGGAGTGGGGAGGGAATGGAAATTTTATAGTATCCTTCCCCTGCCACTCCCACCAAGCCACACCCACCAAGCCACGCTCATAAAACTGGTAGTAAAAAAAAATGAATCCCACCACCTGCGCACAAGACTATTAAATACAACAGAGGACTGCTGCTGCCTCTTCTTTTTTCTCCTCTCCTTTGATCTTCTTCAGAGGATCAGAGGAATGCATAAACTAAAACCATAGAATAGAATAGAATAGAATAGAATAGAAGAGAAGAGAAGAGAAGAGAAGAGAAGAGAAGAGAAGAGAAGAGAAGAGAAGAGAAGAGAAGAGAAGAGAAGAGAAGAGAAGAGAAGAGAAGAGAAGACTTTATTGGCCAAGTGTGATTGGACACATAAGGAAGTTGTCTTGGTGTAAATACTCTCAGTATACATACAGAAAAGGTACATTCATTAAGGATCAAGAATCATAATGATAGTCATAGGGTACAATCAACAATCAAATCATACTAGGAAACAGTCAATATAAATCATAAGGACACAAGCAACAAAGTTACAGTCCTACAATCACAAGTGGGAGGGAATGGGTGATAAGGAGTGATGAGAAGATTAACAGTAATAGTAGTGTACACTTTGTAAATAGTTGAACAGTGTTGAGGGAATTATTTGTTTAGCAGAGTGATGGCTTTCGGGAAAAAAACTGTCCTTGTGTCTAGTTGTTCTGGTATGCAGTGCTCTATAGCATCATCTTGAGGGAAGGAGTTGAAATAGTTTATGTCTAGGATGTGAGGGGTCTGTAAATATTTTCACAGCCCTCTTTTTGACTTGTGCAGTATACAGGTCCTTGATTGAAGGCAGGTGGGTGGTAATTGTTTTTTCTGCAGTCCTAATTATCCTCTGAAGTCTGTGTCTGTCCTGTTGGGTTGCAGAACCAAACCAGACCATGGAAAGAGAGATTCATGGTCCTGGTGATGAGCTATGTTGCCAACTTTAAAACAAAACACCTTTTATTGTATTTTCCTATTGGTCATCTGGAAATGAATATAAATCAGCCAATCACATTTTTTTTTGGTCTTTTCTCAGCAAGAGTGAAGGTAACTGCAAGTAGGGTGTAAATATTTTTAGAGAGATTGGTCAGTATAAACTCTGATGGTGTGGAAGTACCTTAAGAATATTTTAAATTCTTTTGTGAGAAAGAAAGAAAGAAAGAAAGAAAGAAAGAAAGAAAGAAAGAAAGAAAGAAAGAAAGAAAGAAAGAAAGAAAGAAAGAAAGAAAGAGAAAGGAAAGAAAGAGAAAGAGAAAGAGAAAGAGAAAGAAAAAGAAAGAAAGAAAGAAAGAAAGAAAGAAAGAAAGAAAGAAAGAAAGAAAGAAAGAATTGTCTCATTTCAACAAATTGTTCCAAGAAATAAAATAGAGTTATGGTGAGCACAGATGGAACAGTATAGGAAAACAGCCAAACACAAGAACAAACAGAACCTGTGAAAAGTGTGCACCACCACTAGCAGCAAATTAATTTACCAGATAAAGAAATGTTGACAGACAAGAATCATGATAGGGAGGCAGGAATTAAAGGATATGATTTCATTGCTAACTACCTGTGCTTTACCAAGAAGTTTTAGGCAAGATCCTGAATGGAGTCACAGCCACGGATAAAGTGAAAATATAAAAATATAATCCTGAAGAAAGGTGGAAAATAGGATATGCCTTCCAGAAGATATTTGTGATATGGTTAGGATTTCGTTTAAAAGAAAATAAGGTTAAGATCAGGATCAAGCAATCAGAACTTGGATTCTTTTGTATCTATACACATAATAGATAGAAGATTGATACCTCAAAGCCTCAAAAACAGTAACTGTGAGAGGGATCTTGGAGTTCTAGTAGATAATCATTTGAATGTGAGCCAGCAATGTACAGCTGCTGCCAAAAAAAGCTAAAACAATCCTGGGTTGTATAAACAAAGGCATAGCATCAAGATTACGTAATGTGAAGTATTAGTGCCGCTTTTCAAAACCCTAATAAGGCCACACCTGGAATAACGCAACCAATTTTGCTCACCATACTGCAAAAAAGTGGTTAAGACTTTGGAAAAGTTCAGAGAAGAGCAACTAAGATGATCAAAGGCCTGGAGACTAAAATATATCAAAGAACGGCTGCAAGTTTTAGGTCTGGCTAGTCTAAAGAAAAGAAGAAATAATGGTGACATGATAGCAGTATTCCAGCATTTGATAGGCTGCCATAAAGAGGAGGGGACCCAATTATTCTTCAAAGCATCAGAGGGCAGGATAAGAAATAATGATTGGAGCCTAATGAAGGAGAGAAGCAAAATGAAATTAAAATAAAATAACTTCCTAACAGTGAGGATAATTTACCTGTGGATCAGCTTGCCTCCAGAAATCATGGCTGCTCCATCACTGGAGGTTTTTAAGAAGAGACTGGACAGTCACTTGTCTGACATGATATAGGTTCTCCTGCTTGACCAGGCTGGACTAGAAGATCTTCAAGGTCCCTTCCAGCTCTATTCTAGTCTATCTGTGCAAGCTGGGGGCTAGGGAAGTTTTATGATGGGTTACATAGAAAAGAAAGCATTCTCACTCAGTTCTGTATGGAGTTCATACATAATTGTGGTGGCATGGTAACCACCCAAGCACAAATTGCCTTTGCTGGGATCAAAAGTCTGGAGGGATAATCAGATCTTGGGGATATCAAGTGGGCAAATCATTGTCTGCAATACTACTGAACCCAGGGGTCCTCAAACTTGGCAACTTTAAGACTTGTGGACTTCAACTCCCAGAATTCCTCAGCCAGCATACGTGGCTGAGGAATTCTGGGAGTTGAAGTCCACAAGTCTTAAAGTTGCCAAGTTTGGAGACCTCTGCTCTTACCAAAAAATGCAACCAGAGCAGAATGTTGCATCTTTTCCTGTGGGAATGTTTGATCTTCATTCTATGGAAGGGTCCAACTTACGTTCCTCAATGATCTATATAGTAACAACAAAATATCTTGCTGTTTTTTTTCTATTCTGCATATTTCCCAAGCTGCAAATATTCATTTTGATAGAAAGAAAGCATCTGCACAAAGGCAAGCACGCATGGAAGCTACCAAATAGGGGAAGCTGTTCTGGCATTTATGGAATTTAGGAGAGGGGAAAAAAAAAGATTTAACTGTCAAGCTAAGCCCATTGAAAACAGTGGCATTTTATAGGTTTAATTATGTGTACGAGTGAGCTGAATTCAATACTACTGCTTTTAATTAAAAGAAGTTATTCAATCTACAGAGCTGTCCTTGCAATGTGTGGGAGTAACAATAGCAAGTTATTAAAAACATAAGAGAGGGAATATAAAGCTTGCATGATCAGATGGGTGCCACTGTGAGATCAGGATAACTATTACTATTGATTAGATTAACTAATAACTAAGCTTCAACAAATGCAAATATAGTGAATTGGACTGTTAATTTATTGCAGCATCCATTTAATGTTGTCTAAAAATCAATTGCTGGCAACAACTGCAAAAAAAAAAAAAAGTCACACATTTTCAGTTTACACTAAACAAACAGCCTGTTCATAAACCAGACTCTGTTGCATCATGCACTGATGATTTTTACATAGGCTCCTGTAGGACGCTATCCTGGCCCCTCTGTTGTTCTTTCCCATGTGAATATGGATGGCTGCTCCAGTTTCTCAGTCCTTGGCCTGGAGTATGTGCCACTGCTTGCAGCCCACTTCCAATTTGAGTCATCGTTGGGGGTCTCTTGAGAAGGGGTTCCCTCTGGCTTCACAACTCCATCCATCTCTTTGTCGGTTACTTACATCTTGAAGCAGCTAAACTCCTGGTAGAGTCCAGGTAGGCTGCTATACTGGTCAGGTTTCCAAGTGATGAAATTCATTTAAAAAGAAAAGAATGAAGTCCATCTTCCAAAACAATTTTTTTTTTATTTAGGAAAGCATCAAATTGGCAAAGACCATGGTAATTCCGGATCTGACACAACCCGGAATTACTCCACAATATTACAAGTTAGAAATAACCCCCAAAAGTCACATTCTCCAATAAAAGTAATTCAACGTTGCTTGATGTCATAAATCTCCACCTCAAGGGGCCTAAGCACGGACAGCTCATTTCCCACGGAAAGAAGAATCACCTAGCCAAAACAACTCTCTTTATCTCCACCCCTCCCCCCTTAGGAATGTGGCAAGCCCAAAACCCTTCCCCCCCATGACTGCCACAGAGAAAGTAAGAAAAAGAATATATACTAAGCCTAACTAAAATGGCTACACATATGTCAACTTCGGGCTTGACAACACTAAGAGCAGGGGTGGGATTCTACCGGTTTAGAATGGTTCAGGCAAACTGTATGTTAAATTTACACCTGGTTTGCTGAACTGGTAGTTGAACTGACCAGTTGGCCTTACCCACCCCACCCTGCCCCTCCCAGGAGTCTCCACGTGGCCTGTTTTGGATGGAGGCTCTGGGAAGGTGAAAAACGGACCAAACTGGGAGTTTCAGAAGTCCGGAAATGGGCTTGTTTCCGGTTTCCCTCTGGAGCCCAGGGGAGGCCATATTCACTCTCCCAGAGGCCTGAGGAAAACCTCTGGACTCTGGGGAAGGTGAAAAATGGCCCTTGCAGAAGTTCCGGTAGGCCATGTCCACCATGGCCATGCCCACCCAGCAACCAGGCAGTGAACCAGTTGCTGGGATTCTTGAATCCCACCCCTGACTAAGAGCTGGTTTAATGTCAAGTCTCCAATTGGCAAATCCAGAAAAAGAAACTCCTGGGACATTATTTTTACCAAGAGCATAAACTTTGTTGAATAAACCACATTGGCACAGAAGAAGCGAAACCAGCTATGGGGTTTCCTGCACAAATGCAAATGTAGTTATTTCCCCCTTTTTCCTATAGGTCACCCTCAGGCCAAAACATACACTAATAACACACTCGAGCAGCGGCGCCGGCGGGAACGTGGAAGCCTCCTGTCATACAGGAGAAGAAGGACACGGCCGCGTGCCTCCCCAGCAAAGTCGCCGGGCTCCCTCCCTTGCCCTCCAGGCAAGCACGCATGGACATTTCCCTTTTCAAAGAGTCCCCCCAGGGCCCTCACAAACTCCCCTCTACATGACATGCTCGGACAGCTTGCAAACCCTCCGGCTCTGGGTTCCATCTTCAGCTCCGCGGCTTCCCCCACACCATTTTCAGCGCCCGCCATGAGAGAAAACCAAACAATGCCGCCATGGTGCCACCGCCGTTTACCTCGCAAAACAAGGACATCCCCCCACGCCCCGCGCCTGGCCGCTGCCGAGAACAAAGCTGCGGAAGCCCAAAGAGCAAGAGGGACGAAGATCACCACCGATCCGTTTTGAAGGGCAAAGAGAAAAGCGGAAAAGCGACCAGGGAAAAAAAATTAGGGGAGCAGGGAGACCGAGAACCTTTGGCCGAAAAGTAGCGCCACGAGGCAGGTGCTGTGGACGGGAAGCTGCCGGCTGGTTGCCCATGGGAAAAAGGCTTCAGGACGCCCTGACCTTAAGAGGCAAAAGCTGGAGAGCGCCAAAGTGTCTGTCGGCGGGCTCTTTCCCGGCCCACAGAAACACAAACGTGGTATTATCCACATGGGCTTCAGGAGGTTTTAATGCGCATCTCCCATCCATTTAGTGGGAGAGGGCGAACTCCGCCGCCGCTCTGAGGAAGGACAGCAGAGAGGGGGCTTCCTTCCCCGGGTGGAGGGGAGGGAGAAGGGGAGGAGGAAGCAGCCCGGGGGAAGCGGTCCTGTCATACAGGAGCTTCCGCAAACACCCAAGCAATGGCAAAAATGCTTCCATGTTTCTGCCGGCGCCGCTGCTGTTGTCGTGCCGGCGGGAACACTGCTGCTGCCCACCCACTGATGGGGGAGGAGAAAAATTAATTCACCCCTGAAAAGACGGCCTAGCTGTTTTTTCGGGGCTCAAAACATGGTAGGAAACAGTCAATATAAACCGTAAGGATACAAGGGACAAAGTTACAGTCCTACAGTCACAAGTGGGAGGGAATGGGTGATAAAGAGTGATGAGAAGATTAGCAGTAGTAGTAGTGCAGACTTTGTAATGTCCTCTTTTTGTCTCGTGCAGTATACAGGTCTTCAATGGAAAGCAGGTGGGTAGTAATTGTTCTTTCTGCAGTCCTAATTATCCTCTGATGTCTGTGTCTGTCCTGTTGGGTTGCAGAACCAAACCAGACAGTTATAGACGTGCAGATGACAGACTCAATAATTCCTCTATAGAACTGTATCAGCAGCTCCTTGGGCAGTTTGAGCTTTTTGAGTTGGTGCAGAAAGAACATTCTTTGTTGTGAAGGCAATGCATTATTTTTTGCATATAATGCCAACAAAGAGAATTTAGTTCAAAATGAACTTGGATTCTTGAGTTTGAAAGGTAAAAAGAGTAAATGAAATATTGATTGAAAAGGTCTACCCTGTTGCCCTGGCATAATTATTCCTAGCAGTGTATGTTTGTATGTATGCAGCAAATGCCAGCAGGTATGCAGAAATGCCTGCACAATCCATCACTTCAATCAGAAGTTCACCCTTGTATGAGTATATCAATAACCACGTACACAATGAGTAGAGAGAGCATCACATCGGCACAATAGTGCTATCCTCATTTGCCTTCTCTTCCTCTCCCAGACACCATTTCATATATGCATGTACTTTAAAATCTAATTCAATTGCAGTTACTGCCTAAAATTTGCTTTCAGGGTGTCATTCTCAGACATTACTTCATTTGAATTAATTTTCTCATCTTACACTTGAATCCATTTGCATATTTCTATAACCTGCATATGCCTTCTAATGGGTGCGAGACAACAGTATATAAGCTTTAGATTAAAGATTTGGCGAGCACAAATCAGTGTGAGCACACTTGGAGTAAAACTGGCCAAGGGACATACTTGTAACTTATGGGCCAAAATCAGGGATGGGATTCTACCAGTTCACACCTATTCACTAGAACTGGTTGTTAACATTCTAAGTAGTTCGGAGAACCGGTTGTTAGAATAAATTACTGGCCTAATCCTGTAAAGAAGGCAGGAAGGAAACATTCTGGTGTTGCTTACAGAAATTGCCTCTCCGTTAACCCTTATTACGTTCTTGGCAGGACTGTCTCAGGAACTTCTCTGGAGTTTTTTTCCCCTTCCTTTCTAGTACTTTGCTTGTATGGAGTGACCATTCAAAATTACAATGGCACTGAAAAAAGTGACTTATGACCGTTTTTTAAACTTACGACTGTTGCAGCATCCCCACAGTCATGAGAGGCCAGGTGAGGAGATGCGTGCCTCGATGTGAGTGATGTTGAGTTGGCCACACCCAGCCAATAACATGACCACCAAGCCATGTCCATCCAGTCACATGACCATCAAGCCATGCCCACCACCTAAGCCACGCCCACAGAACCAGTTGTTAAAAAATTTGAATCCCACCCCTAGCCAAAATGTGCTTAGAACAGCCAACATTATCATCACTTTTTGAGCCTGTTTAGCCTAGTACAGAAGTCTCCAAACTTGGCCACTTTAAGACTGGTGGGCTTCCCAGAATTCTCCAGCCAGCTCTGCTTAAAGCGGCCAAGTTTGAAGACTCCTGGCCTAGTAATTAAGGCATCAGTCTAGAAAGCAGGAGAGCATGAATTCATGTCCCACCTTAGCCATGAAAGCCAGCTAGGTGACTTTGGCCAATCACCCTCTGTTAGCTCAACCCATCTCCTCACGGGGCTATTGTTGTGGCGAAAATAGGAGGAGGAACATATATTGGATATGTCCATCACCTGGGTGGTGTTTGTCAAAATAATTCAGGTGGAATAAAAAATAAATAAATCACAGTTAACCACAGATTGTTATACATGGCATCTAGTGATGACAGTGGCAGGTATGCAAGGTTGCAACTTGGAATGTGAACTTAATAAATGAATGAAAGAATATGATCAACAATGTGTTCCTCTGAAAGTAAGAAGATGGAATGAGGTGTGGCTGGTACTGATGGACTAGACTTGATGAGCACATGAGGGAAGTGAAGATGCAGTTTAGAGAACTAACTTGTGTGCCAGAGATGAATAAAAGTGCCAACATATATGTCAGAATGTACAAATTAATGCTATCCAAGTTCTTGTGGGTATATAAGAAAGTAGCATTTCCTAGATTGTTTTTAGCTGCATCTTACATTCCAATGAATAGTGATAGTAGGAGAACCTTTTGGGACACATTCTGCATTATTGTGAATGAATGCGATTTGGGAAACAACCTTATTCCTCTCGATGCTATGAATAAAAGAATATGAATGAGATAAGAGAGTATAGTGCGACTGGGTCATTTGGGGATTCAAGAATAAATGTTAGTCATAACTGCTTCATGAAGTTCTGCTTTAAAAAAAAGTATGTTTGCTCTTTAAGCATACATCTATTCATAGGCATCAATTGGCATGGTCAGGAATAAGAACAAATATAAACGTATGATTGAATTGATTGGGTGTTATGAAAAACTGAGAGAATTAATGAAGGATTCAAGGGAATGAGAAGGTCTCCATCTCATCAGATCATAATTTGGTGATGTTGAGAGTATATCTTAGATGACAATGGCCAGAAATGAATGGGGCGGGGGGGGGGGGCAGGGGGAAGGAAAGAAATGAAAAAGAAAATAGAACTACCACTGGGAAAGAAAATATAAATCCAGTGTGGGGAAAAATAGATGATTAATGTTCTGTCAGAATGAATAGAAAGTGGACATAAAGAAACACAGTCAAAAATAATTGCATTATAACGTATGGCATTATGTGAAGAAAAAGGATGTAGGATGGAATGATGAAGAGAAAGAGGTTGTGGATAAGAAAAAATGTATATAAGAGAATGGTTTCTGAAAAATATGGGCTGGGCAGAAAGCTATTAAATAACTAACTCAAAATAAAAAGAGGACTGCAAAGAATGTAGTTAAAAGAGTGCCAAGATGATTATGATTAAAAGTGGCAGAGAAAATGCAGGGTGGTTTTAAAGGAAATAAATCATTATTCGGCAAAAGGGTGAAGAAAGCTAACAAGCGTTTCCACCAAAGATGTTTTTTTAATATAGATTCTGGATGAAACTGAAGGAAGGTAATTCTGGAAAGATATTTAACATATCTTTAGGGTTGATACGTCCTCTTTAGGGTTGATACTTTAGGGTTGATACTTTATACGTCCTCTACGTATAGGGTTACCAGTAACTTGAAATGTAGTATTGAAATAAATGGTATAAGCATCAGTATACAAGGAAAGGAAGGGAGGAAGGGAGAAAGGGAGGGAAGGAGGGAGAAAGAGAGAAAGAAAGAGAGAAAGAAAGAAAGAAAGAAAGAAAGAAAGAAAGAAAGAAAGAAAGAAAGAAAGAAAGAAAGAAAGAAAGAAAGAAAGAAAGAAAGAAAAAGAGATAAGGGTGAAGAATGAGAGAGAAAGAGATAAGGATGAACACTATGTAGATAGTGTAAGTGGAGAAATATTAAAATTGTGAAGAGTGCATCTTTGCCTGACAATTGGAAGAAAACACCAAATCTCTGTTTAAGGATGTCTTATTTTGGACACATTATGAGAAGACCTAGTTCTCTGAAGGGTCACTGGTCATTAAGAGTTTACAGCAACTTTATAGCATTTAACCAATCAATAAATACAAAGGAAAAAGAAGCAAGAGCAATGTCTTGCCAAGTGTTGAATGGGAAGGTGTTATAATGGAACCTGACTGAAAGTGTGGAAGAGATGACAACGACCACCATTTTGGAATCACAGTGTGACTTTACAGTGAGCAAGGGATGTGCAGATTTGCCCTTAAATACTAGGGAAGCATAATGGTAATTTGAATGGAATGGGACTGGGATACTTAATATTGGTAGTCCTCGACTTACAACAGTTGGTTTATTGAGTGTTTGAAGTACAACGGCACTGTGAAAAGTGAGTTATAACCGTTTTTCATATTTAGGACCATTACAGTATTCCCTTGGTCACATGATCAAAATTCAGACGGTTGGCCAACTGGCCTGCATTTATGATAGTTGCAATGTCCCGGGATCATGAGATCATCTTTTGTTGACCTTCTGACTAGCAAAGTCAAGGGAGAAGCCAGATTCACAACCGTGTTACTAATAACTACAGTGATTTACTTAACAACTTTTTACTGTAGGGATGGCAGAAATGACTATATATCAGTGTAGGATGGGTACAGATGACGGCCTTAAGTATCATAGTACATTTCAGAATCTTGATCTGCTTTAGGTACAATTGGGAAATATGTGGTTTCCCAGATCTTGCTAAAGCTCAATTACCAGCAAGCCAGTTGTGATAGCCATTGGAGAGGGATGCTCAGGACATTGTTGAGCAATATAATCACAAGTTCCCCATTTTTGTATATTCTAGCCTGCATGTCCACCATCTTATGGTCCTTCACAACCAATAACAAAGCTCTGAAGTTTCATAAGACTTGGCATCAGGGACATTAACCTATTATTTGATTCTCCACATAGCTTCAATTCTCCTTACACAAACTAAGTCACTGGATGGCTCAGATTCCATACCAAGTTCCCCATCAGATCATATTTCATTTCCTCATTGGAGAAAGCAAGAGAGACCAATTATGAACTTCCACTGAACAGCTTTGGATGCTGTACAATTTTGGATGCTATTTTGGTATGAGTTAGCCATCTCTTTGATGTTCTTAGGTACAGTCTGCTTCTTGCTTACTGTATATAGTTCATATTTGGGGCACCAGAGACATTGCTAAATGCTCATTTCTAGAATTTCCCAGATAGTTATGCAATATGCATAGTAGAGGTGGTATTCAGCAGGTTCTGACCAGTTCTGGAGAACCAGTAGCAGAAATTTTGAGTATTTTGGAGAATCGGCAAATACCTCTTCTGACTGGCCCCGTTCCTATCTATTCTCTGACTCCCGACTCTCAGCTGACTAGCTGGGTCTTCTTTTGTTGCCCTGCACAGGAGAACGGAGCTGGAAAGCAGGTTAATGGGGTGGAGAGGGAATGGAGATTTTATAGTATCCTTCCCCTGCCTAAGCCACATCCACCAAGTCATGCCATGCCCACCAAGCCAAGCCCACAGAACCGGTAGTAAAAATTTTTGAATCCCACCATTGATGCCCTTGTATTTATCTTGGTTGATAGTCACATTGAGAAAGATGATAGGAATGGCTGTATTAAACTGCATGCAGGCATCCAATTTATACCTTGCCTTTGGCTAATGAGGATGATGACAGCTGAAGTCAAACCCATCTGGAAGACATCAGCTTGGAAAACACTGGCTTATAATTTCTTGAGGTTCTGAGTGGAATCACATCTATTGGGAGGCGAGTATATTTTGTTGCATAGCTCATTGCACCAATGAAACATCTGATATGACTTGCTTCTATGTATAATCATAGGCTCTAAGGTTTGTGTTGGTTTTCTTTGCTGTGTGTGTGTGTGTGTGTGTGTGTGTGTGTGTGTGTGTGTGTGTGTGTGTGTGTGTGTAAGTAGGAAGAAACTGAATGAACTTTTAAACCCCGCTAATTTAAAGTGCAAACATGGTCTGAAAGTAAGGTCCTGCATTTGTGATTTGGAAAGCTCTTTGCCCTGCAGATGAGATTCAAAAGTATTCAGATAATTGTCTGGGGCAGATAATCAACTCCAGATGCCCTTGTTGCAGCTGCTATGAGTAGTCTAGGAAGCACTAGAAACTGAAGTGGCTCAGCAGGAACGATGAGATAAAATGCTGAAATTCATTTCTGTAGAAAAATGAACCACATCCACAAAACCTACTTCCACACTTTAACTTATGCACATTGATCAGTCAGTCCTTCAAATATATCAAACTAGGAATCAAAGGCCATGTAGCTTGGTATTACTTTTATTGTACTCTTATAGTAACAGAACCTTGCACTCCCTTTTGCCTTCATGATAGAGGCTTGTTTGAGCATTTACTCATATTATATTCTTGTGTCAGCCTGGACTCAGACCTCTTGTTGTCAGGTGTGAAAGATCAGGTCCACATGTGAAGGTTCAATTACACTGATGCATTGTTACTCATGCCTATTTTTTTTGTGTGTGTCTTTTAATGACTCCGTAATCCTTTGTGGGGTGAAGTCGGAGCAACTGAATGGAGCTGAGTGTTTACTGGCCAGATGCCCTTCCTGTTGCCAATGCAGAGTTCGCAGCTGACATTTACTCATTGTGCCCAGAGAGAGAAATATCTGCCACTACTTGGGATCAAACTTACAGCCTCCTGATTGTGAGGCAAGAACTCAACCTCTAGGCTACTGCACCACTCATTACTACTCTTGCCTATGCACAGGAATGTTCTCAACTAAGGATCAGCACATGCTTGGAGTTAGATAAGTGTCAATGGACTTCAAGAGAGATTGGATTTAATTTGCTTTTGGCTATGTAGGGATTCTAGAGTGGTACCTCTTTTAACTCTGTCACAGTTTCTGCCTCTCCTTCTCTGACATTTTTATCTGACTTGTCTTAATAGTGGTTCTTCCTTCTGTCCTTGAAGGCTGTTCTCTCTAGACCAGGGGTCTGCATCCTTAAACACTCAAAGAGCCATTTGGACCCATTTCCCATAGAAAATAAAACACTGGGAGCCTCAAAACCTGGGTGGGCGTGGCCAACTCAACATCACTCTCATCCAGTCACATGACACTCCCCCCCACCATGCCTACCCAGGTTTTGTGGCTTCCGGTGTTTTCTGTGGGAAATGGGTCTTTCTCTTTCTTTCTCTCTCTGTCTCTCTCTCTCTGTCTCTGTCTCTCTCTATCTCTGTCTCTGTCTTTGTCTCTTTCTCTGCCTCTCTCTCTCTGTCTCTCTCTCCCTCCCTCCCTCTCATTTCTGTTTTTTGTGTTTTACCTTCTCAGGCCAGGCAGGGAGTGACTGGGAGGGTGACGGGTGGGGCCAGCCAATGATGGAATCAACCAACAGGGAGCCACAGTAGAGGGCCCAAAGAGCCGCATGAGACTCCAGAGCCACGGGTTGCTGACACCCGCTCTAGACCATTTCAAAGCACAGCAGCATTTTCAGGCTAAAAAGTTCATATGAACTATGTGAGATGACAAGGTCAATCAGCCTTGGGGAGTGCCCAAAGGAGAAGGCAACTGGCATTTGTTTTGCACAGCAAGGCAATCCTAAGGGAGCTAACAAATAATTCTTCCATCTGCAGGGAACCTACAGGAGGCAAGAGATGAGATGAAGTAGGGTTTCTTGCATGGTGAAGCCATCCTGCCCCAGAACTCCAAAAGAACTGATGTGAAACTCTCAAAAGCTTCCTTCTCCCAATCATTAGTAGGACCTATTGAAATAATTGAGAATGAAGGCAAATATATGTGTCCCAGGATAATGTTGCAGGATCCAAATTGGGTCAATCACTGGGAACAGAAATTTCTGGTCTTCTGAGCTTTTGGATTTGCAGGAACAAATTTATCTCTGGCAGAGTGTATATAATTGTCTTGGTCTTCACTGGCCTCTCAAAATTCCATGGTACCATTCATCTCCCAATTTATAAATTCCATATATCTTTAGCTAGCAGTAATCCCTGTTGCATCTACTGGGATAGAAACTTGAATACTTATGCACATGATCATAGCTACATTAAGCCAAAATTTATGGCAGCAGTTACCCAGAATATACAAATATTACATTCATATTTCTCCTGGGAATTTTGATAGTTGCTGCAGATGCCTTAGGCACGTAACCTAGAAATAGGTGAACTACATATGCAGGCTTTAAGTTGTTGTTGTTTGACTTAGTAGAACCTTGTGTGTAGGAGAGATGATGGATGGATGGATGGATGGATGGATGGATGGATGGATGGATGATGGATGGATGGATGGATGGATGGATGGATGAATGGATGATGGATGGATGGATGGATGGATGGATGGATGGATGGATGGATGGATGGATGGATGATGGATGGATGGATGGATAGATTGACTGATTGCTTGATTGGTGATTGAGATTGATTTTTGATAAGAATATTTATGTAGAGAGCTTCTTATGGTGGAATGTGTAGCTAGAGAAGGGGAGAATTTCAGCAATTGCACCCTGCTTCTCAGGGAAGAGACAGTGGAGAGAGGCCCAAAATAAGACACCATACAATGCTGATTTGGATGGAGGAGGGAGGAAAAAAATCAGGATAGCCACACCCTGAATTTCTCAGGCTATTAGGTAATGTATAAGCAAGTAAAAAAAACTGGATTCAGTTGGATTTCATTGTGTCATCTTTGGGCTTAGGACTGACACATCCTTAGTTATAAAAAATGTAAATCATATCTAGGCAAGTTGGAAGAAAGAAGAGTAAGCCAGTGGCATAACTTACTAGAGACAAAGCATGTCCATTTGATGCCACAAATGTTTTGATCTTCATGATATGTATCATAGCATTTCAAATAGTAAACAAGTGATGTGCCAATTTTCTGATCTAAATAGAAGTACCGTATTTTCCGGCGTATAAGACGACCGGCGTATAAGACGACCCCCTAATTTTATAGTTAAAACATAGGTTTAGGCCTATATTCGCTGTATAAGACTACCCCCCCACTTCCGAGGCAACACCAGTTCTTTTTTAATTAAAAAGCCTGCTTGGATTGGCTGAGTTAGAGAGGCGGTCCGAGCAGCCTTGCAGTGATTGGTGCAGGATCGAGTTGGAAAATTCGTTTGCATGCATAAAAAGCCTGCTCGGATTGGCTGAGTTAGAGAGGCGGTCCGAGCAGCCTTGCAGTGATTGGTGCAGGATCGAGTTGGAAAATTGTACTAGGCGTATAAGACGACCCCCGATTTTTGGTTGACTTTTTTTCGTTTCAAAAGTAGTCTTATACGCCAGAAAATACAGTAAGTGTATGTGTATGCTGTGTAGAGAGAAAGGGAGGGAGGGAGGGGAGGGGTGTGTGTGTGAGAGAAGGAATAAACACTCTGCAAATGGCCTTCTTTTCTCGTTCTTTGCTGCTTATCAATTTCTGTACAATTTATTATAATTATATTTGCAACTGTAATTATTGGCCCTACTTAGATGAATGGTGAGGTGGAGACATCAAGGGTAATGCAGAACTTTTAGTTGTTTATCCTCCATTTTAAAGCTTAATAAATAATTATATATATATTTATCAGTTTTTTTATCTGTTCCTAATAACATCTTATCAAGTGTGGTTGGTTCTTTAAAAAAAACCCCACGTTTTTGCATCCTTCTCGTACCTCGATTGTATCTGCAGGTGTGGCCACCAAGCTAAGTCCATCCCGTGATTTTGTAATTCCTGTCCAGTTTCAAGTTCCCTATTCTCGTTCAGAATGTCTTTATAATATATATATATATTTCCAAGTTAACAAGATTTGGATGTATTCAATGCTTCCATTGTAGAAAACCAGACTGGTATTTTCCTCTAGTTTTGTGATTTAATTTCTTTCCCATATTAAAAGTAAAGCACTCTTCACATAGTGTCTTTGAAAATATCTGGGTGCAGTACTCCTTCCATACCATAAAAAAGCATGCCATTCTAATTGAAGATTATGTCCCTCCAATAATAGTAATCTTCTATGCCTCAAATTTATCCATTCTTTTACCCATGTAAGTACAGATGCCTGATTATATAGCTCCCAATCCAGTAGCCCCCAAACCCCCATTGCCTTTATAATCCTGTACCATTTTCAATTTTTTGCTTCTTCCGTTTCTTAGCCCCACTTTCTTTCTGGAAAGTAATTCCAGAATTCCAGAAGATATATTGCCCCAAACCAAATGAAATTCTTGACTTTAAAAGGGTTATGGATCATCAGTATATAATACCACTATCAGTGGTATTGCTGGAAATTCAGCTGGTATGATGAATGGGTGGGTAAAGAATTGTCTAAATGTGGTCAGTCAGAATGTATTTTTGAAGATTTAACAAGTTGGGTTATTCCATTAGGTAGGGTATTCTTCCATTGGGATGGGAAATAGCCTGGTGTATAATATTGTGTAAAGTTAAGTATCACTACAGAATCATTTGTCTTAGTCTGCTTCCAGATGACTGCAGTACTGCAATGCCTCAGAAGCACCAAAGAGTCCTAGTGTGGAAATAACATAAGAGTAAAGAATTATCATTAATTAATATGTGGCCTCTAAGGGACCCCTGCCAGTCATTTTGATGATATTGTATTTTTTTTTTCATCTGTAATTTGGAGCATGGAAGTACCACATTTCTGAACTGTGAATATAAGCAATATAACAAATAGAAGAGAGTTAATACTGGGAATGATGTGGCTGGAGACAAGTTAGGAACAATTTGTGGAAGACATCAAACTATGGAGAAGTTGGGTGAATCATGAGAAAAAGAAAAAAAAAGCAAAGAAACACCTTGACTGAGGAGGGGACTTTTTTTGGTCAACCAGAATTCTTGTTTTTAGAAAAGAAAATACATTTCATGTTATAAATGTGTATATAGGATCATCCCTAACCTACTAACCCTCCGGGACGCACTGAAGACCCACCTATTCCATCAAGCCGGTCTGGCCTAGAGTTATTGGTAGGGTTTTTAATTGATTTTAATTGGGTTTTAACTTTTTAAACTTTTTAACGTCACAATTTGTTTTAACCTCAGCCACTCATTTAATCTTTTTAATTGTATTTTAAATATTGTACTGAATCGTTTTTATTTGGCTGTAAACCGCCTCGAGTCCCGCTGGGAGATGGGAGTGGTATATAAAATTTGCAATAAACAATAAATAAATGTAGTATTATTTTTCCCACCAGAACACTTCTTATTCCTAATATTCCATATTCCTATGATGAGCAAGAGTTGTAGTTTCAAAATACTATCATAAGGAGTCAGGAGGATTCACATCATCATTATACAAACTTGCTTGTGATTTTGTGGTACAAGTACTAGGGCAGAATTTTGCATCGGGACATCACAACATATTTCATCATGTTGGCATCTTAATCATTAAGAATGAATGGATAGCATCAAGATATCATGCCCTTGTTGGAGTCTCATTCTGAGGGGGAGATTGAGCAGCTGACAGAGAGTGGGAGTGTGGATCTGGTGGCTGTGGAAGAAACAGGGGAAAGGCACAGTCTGGCTGGGCACTCAGAGGAAGACCCAGGGCCACCCCCTCTTCATCCTAGGGCACGCAGGGAGGAACGGAGAAGGGAGCAACCTGGCTTACGGGAGAAAAAAAGGCCCTGATCCTTTTCATTAGTTGCAGCTGGGAGAACAGGATATAAGTGGGGCGTTTGCACACAATTCCTTGCTGGAAGCAAAGTGTGCATTTGTCAAGGCTTATCTAGGTTTTGGCGTCCTCCCAACTGTTTGTGCTTTGTTATCTTGTGGAAGTCTGCAATTTATCATCTTGGCCTGTCGTGTTAATTACTTCAGCGTGGTTTGTGTGGTTTTTTTTTATTTCTAATTATCTTTACTTTGGGTTCGGACTGCATTTCTTCCCTTTCTAGACTGTTTTTGGAAGAGTTCGATCTGCAGCCGAGGATAACTGGACATGGGGGGGGCAAGTTTGAGGCATTAAAGGAAATTTATCTACTTTGGTGACTTATTTATTTTTGTGCCGCACCCCGGGTCATCACACAAGATGAGAAGTGATAATACCACTTTACACCATGCTGGTGAGATCACACTTGGAATATTGTGTCCACTTGTGGTCACCAAGATGTTAAAAAAGATATTGAGAACCCTGGATAGTGTGCAGAGAATAGCAACAAAGATCATAAAGTATCTAGCAACTTGAGGGACCTAGGTATGCCTAATCTAATGAAGAGAAGGATTGAGGGGACAATCCATTTATAAATTCCAGTATTTGAGAGGTTGTCACAAAGAAGAGAGGATTATCTTATTCTCTAGGGTCACAGAGAGCAGGAGAAAAAGTAATGGGTGGAAAGTTGTTAACAAAAGATACAACCTAGAAGTAGTAAGAGCAATTAATCAATGGAATTGATTAATCAACCTCCTTGAGTTGTGGGTACTCCATCACTGGAAGTTTTCAAAAATGGACTGGACAACCATTTGACTGGCATGATATATGACTCCATCCTTGAGCAAGGCATTGGATTAGAAGACCTCCAAGGTCCCTTCCAGCCCTTATGGTTCTATGATTCTACAGTGAAATACATAGTGATATCCTGATTGCTTTATGTTCCTCATTGTATCATGTATAAGTGAGAGCCGGGGGAAGCCGGCTGCCGGAGTGTGCTGCAGCAGCTCCTCTTGGTTTTATTTTATTTTATTAATTTTTAGTATTCCCACTGGATCCTTTTTATTTAAATAATATTTTCCGGAGAAGATAACAGCATAGACCACAACACAGACAAAAGTTTTTTGTTTTGCTGAGGACTAACAAGGCTTGGGGAAAAGAAAGAAGTGCCATGGCACTAGCTCAGGATCTCTCCCACCAATGAAGACTGCAAAACAACCAAGAATTGAGGAGCACTTTGCTGGCAAGAGATCTGTAAGTAAAACTAACCCCGCCCCCTTCCATTTCCAACAATCTTGAGAAGTTAGAATGGGACCTGCAAAGAGATTTTGACAAAATAGCAGATATTAGACTTTCCTGATCTAGTCATACTACGACCTTGCCCTATACCTAATTTCTTTTGAATAAGTACAACTTGTGTGTTAGCTGTCAATTGCTCGATTAGTCCATTACTGTCATCGATAATTTTTCAGCTTTTCTCATTTGCAACTAACTATGGCGCAAACATACTCTGGCAACATCTAACCTGTCCTCTTGAGGCTGCCTTTAATTCATTCCCAGGCATGGGTGAGGCAGTCTAAGTTGTCCTTAGCTCCTATTGCTAAGGAAAATACCATTGTAGTGGTAATGAACTAATATTTTCAAGGGCTGGGCTGCTGGGGGTTTGCAGGGGTTCGGGAGAGCCCCTAGCTAAGATTCTGTGCAGTTCGGAGAACCCCCAAATCCCACTCCTGTCTGCCTCCCCACCGCCCCTCCCAGGAGTCTCCATGCGGCCTGTTTTGGATGCAGGTAAGTGCAGGGTGTGCATGGAGGCTTGGGAAGGGCAAAAATGGGCCTGTTGGAAGTTTGGGAAGGTTAGAAACGGGCCCGTTTCCAGCTTCCAGAGAGCCTCCGGGGTCCGAGGAGACTATTTTCGCCTCCCAGAGGCTCAGCGAAAGTCTCTGGAGCTCGGGAAGGGCAAAAACATCCCCCTACTGTGATGCAGGAGGCCAACTAAGCCACGCCCACCATGGCCCTGCCCACTCAGCAACTGGGCAGAGAACCCTTTGCTAAAAATTTTGAAGCCGACTCCTGAATATTTTCCCCTTAGCTACCAATAACAGCCAAAAAGTATATATTATAATCTATTGTGCTTTGTTATCCATGACTTTGGAGGCAAGCTAGAAGACTGTAGTTTCTGGAAACCAAGGCAATTAAAACAAGAAAGAGGTCAGAAAGGAGGGCAGCCTGTTTCTGGATACATTTTTTTCACCAGCTCAAAATTGGGCAGAGGGCACTTCAACTTTGCAGAGGGAAAGCTCAGCAGGCCATGTTGCAAGATTTAAAACAGGCAGCACATTCAAAATGAATATTGCATCGGTAAAGAGTTTGGCAGTTGGACCGTCTGCAATGCGAGTGAAAACTCCTCAAAATTTTGTAAGGTTAGATCAGAAGGTCAGATTAAATGGAAGAAAGATGGGAAAACAACCATGCCCTTGTTGGAAGAAATATCCCTCTAGGTTCAGTTCCAAGTTGGAAGAAAGACACTGAAAACATGGTGGCTGCTCGGAAAGATGGTTTTAATGGTGGAACAGGACCACATGATTTGAGGTCCTGGACAAAAAAAAGCACCTGGATGAGAGACAGAGAGAGATTTATAGCCTCTGTTGGGCTTTGAACTTGCTTCCTGTTCCGGTGGCAAGAAATGTATCCTGATTGGTTGTCAGATTCCCATGGGGCCATGCAAGGGGTAACTATAGGGTGTCATCTTGAGTCCCAAGCCTGGTTGAATCTTGCTGGGTGATGTAATCTTCCCAGGTGCCATGTGATGTGATGGGTAGAGGGCTAATCCTATCCTGTCCTGAGGGCCATGTCTTAATCCCATCACCCTGGAGCTGAAGGTCTTATGTGGTGTAGATAAGGTATCTTTTGTCTTTCTGGGGTTATTAACAAAGGTGAGGGCTGCTTTCCAAGAGCATGTTTCCCCTTTTCTCAGATAATCAGATAATCAGAGTTGGAAGGGACCTTGTAGGTCATCTAGTCCAACCCCCCGCTCAAGTGGGAGACCCTACACCATTTCTGACAAATGGCAGTCCAATCTCTTCTTGAAAGTCTCAAGTGATGGCACTCCCACAACTTCTGAGGGCAACTACTGTTCCTTTGGTTGACTGTTCTCACTGTCAGAAAGTTTCTCCTTATTTACAGATTGAATCTCTCCTTGGTCAGTTTCCATCCATTATTCCTTTTCTGGCCTACAGGCGCTTTAGAAAATAGCTTGACCCCTTCCTCTTTGTGACAGCCCCACAAATATTGGAAGACTGCTATCATGTCCTTCTCTTTACTACACTAGCCAAGCTCAGTTTCTGCAACCATTCATTGTATGTTTTAGCCTCCAGTCCCCTACTCATCCTGGTTGCTCTTCTCTGTACTTTTTCTAGAGCCTCAACATCTTTTTTATAATGTGGTGACCAAAACTGGATGCAGTACTCTAGGTGTGATCTTACTAAGGCTTTATAGAGTGGTATTAGTACTTCCCTTGATCTTGATTGTATCCCTCTGTTAATACAACGTAGGATTGCATTAGCTTTTTTGGCTGCTGCTGCACACTGCTGGCTCATATTTAGCTGGTTGTCCACTAAGACTCCAAGATCCCTCTCACAGTTACTGCTATTGAGCCTGGTTTCACCCAGTCTATATGTGTACTTTTGGTTTTTCTTGCCTAAGTGTAGGAATTTACTTTTCTTTACATTGAATTTCATTTTGTTAGATATGGCCCAGTGTTCTAGTCTGTCAAGATCCATCTGGATCTTGAGCCTATCTTCTTCGGTGTTAGCTATTCCTGCCAGCTTAGTATCATCTGCAAATTTGGTAAGTTCCCCTTCTATTCCCTCATCTAAGTCGTTAATGAAGATATTGAAGAGTACTGGGCCTAAGAAGGAACCTTGTGGCACCCCACTGCTTACTTCCCTCCATGTAGACTTAGACCCATTAAGGACTACTTGTTGAGTATGGTTTGCCACCCAGTTGCGAGTCCATGTAGTGGTGATGCTGTCTCATCCAGGAAGGTAGAATATTCTACCTTTTTAATATTTCCTAGAATATTTCATTTTTCTAAGAGAAGGCTGGGTGCTAACTTCCTACACCCTGAAACTAAGTCAGGTCAGATCACATGCTAGGAGCCAAGAACAGGAACTGGTTAGTCAAATTTGGCAGAAGCGAGCTTGCCTATAGTAGGCAATTCTCCTTGTGTGGAATTACTTGGATGACAGCCATCCTGAAACATAAGATCCAGCAGTAGGATGGTAACTGCCGCAAGATTATTGTATGCACAAAGATGGAAGGATAATGAAACACCCTCAGTAGAAGATTGGATTATAAAATTGACAAGAGTTGGCAGGAATAGCAATGCTAACCAGTTTGGTCAGGGAAAAAGTAATAAAGATTGAAAAACTTATATGGAGTTTTCTGAAAGAAGAAAAGACTGACCTGATAATTTGGGGTATTGAAAAAGGCTAAAGAGGGAGGGAAAGACTAAGATGGAAATTACTTAACAGAAAGAAGGGAATTTTTTGTTTTCTTTTTCATTCTTTTATTTCTTTTGCTTTTAACTTTGATTGTATTATATGTAAATATCTATCTATCTATTATATCTTAGATAGATAGATAGATAGATAGATAGATAGATAGATAGATAGATGGATGGATGGATGGATGGATGGATGGATGGATGGATGGATGGATGGATGGATGGATGGATGGATGGATGGATGGATAGATAGATAGGCAGGCAGGCAGGCAGGCAGGCAGGCAGATGAAAATCTAACAGCCAGGGCTTTCATTTACTGATGAGAAAACATTTGGCCAGTGATTCTCTCTCTAATATGGGTGAAAGTTATTGGGTAGCCTCTTGGTGCTGTTTCTCAAACTCAGAGCCCCCTTCCATTAGGAAGTTTGCTCTTCTTGGGGAATTGCCAGCTAGGCTGAAAAGAGAAGTAAAGTGAGGGCCTAGTTTAGAGTCTTGCACAGTCACAAATGCCATAAGCTTGACCTTGTCCCAAACCCATGAAACCTCATCTGGTCTTTCTCAGAGGAAGGAAAGCGGTCTGATGAAATTCCGATAACATAAATGATAAACAATAAGGTGACTGACCGAGGTTATTCATGAGTTGGCTCTAGTTGCTTGCACCCAACAGTTCCACAATTATAAACTTCAAATCTCCCAGATTTCATTAAAAAAAACCCCCACCTCTCTAGTTTTCTAAAAACCAAGGATCCACTCATTTTGTAAAAATAAAAAAGGGGTATTTTTTCCTCAGTGTTTTAAGAAAATGAATGAACAATTATAGTTATGACTGAAATATATAGTATATTCCCCAAAGAGTATGCCTCTATTATTACTAATTATTACTATTTCTTAACTTTTCCTAGTGGAATTAGCAAAAGATAGAAGCAACTACAGGAGTATGCAAATATGTTTCTCAGTACTTTGTCTAAAAAAATTGATCATTGTTTTAGTTCTTTTTTTAAAAAAAAAAATCTGTCCTAATAGGTTATATCCATGTAGACTACTCCATACAGGACCAAAACAGGACTCAGTATAGCCTCAGTAGCATCACTAGCAACTGATAGCTGATAGCTTCTTCATCTAGCCATCTCTGTCATGATATAAACCTGGGCTTATTCCGTAAGACAGAGGCAAGTGTTTCATTGATTAATTGTTCTCATTATTAGGAAAGTTCTCCGTAGTTCCAGACTAGATCTTTCTTCAACAAACTTCCACCCATGGCTTCTTGTCCTGCTTCAGGTGCTTTGCAGAATAAATCTACCTCCTCTTCTCTGAGAGAGCTCTTCAAATAGTGGAAGACCCTTAAGCCTCTCTTTTTTTAAGTTAGACAAACTCTTAAATGTTCATTGTACAATTTAGCCTCCAGATCCTTTATGATTGATGATGATTGTAATAGCAATCCAAATTATCAGAGACTGATGATTTGTGTTACATGCTTCGACGGTGATTAACAAAATAACAAAATTTCCCTTCTCTTTCTTCCAGTGCCAGACTTGTGCTATTTCTTACAGTACATTTTGGGGATAAGCATCTCCTCCAAAATTGCAATGAACTCTGTGGTGAACATCTTGCAATACAAAATATTAAAACTTAGTAGGAGGTGCCGTAAGGTTATAACATCTTAGCTGCAAAACTCTGAGCCACCACTAGATGGTACCAAAGAGAGGTAAGAAACTAATTTCTTTACTGTCAATTGATGGGCACCTGGACTGTTGCAGTTCAGATATGATGACCCAAGGCGGCAAGCTAATCAAGTTGCCACAGTATAGTTGAAAGAAAACAGGGTAAGTATTAGTTTATTCATTAGATGTACAGTATATTCTGCCATTCTTCTGTCCCCTGATCTGCCTTTTGAGTGTCTCATTTGGATTAGCAACCAATTTGTTTTCCTTCATGCAAATTATGGATTCTTGAGAAGTCTAGCCACAAATGGAAAGGTAATTGCCTTGCAAAGAAAGAACATGTTCTGACTGTCTGCTCAATCACCAGAACTAGTATTTTATTAAATGTGCAACCAGACACAAAATTGACAGCTATGGAAGCAACTATAAAGTTCCAAGAAAATTGGCGCAATACAAAAATTAAAGTAAGATAAAAGGCCTATCCTATTAGTTGGTCTAAAAGTGGCTGATGACAAATGTGAAATAAATATGAGCTTCAAGCCCTGGCCAAATTTATCTATTTTTCTTTCTCCTTCATTACAAGATATTTCTCACAAATGCTACTACTTCCTTTTTTGAGAATGCTCATCTTTGTTGGCCTAACCCCTGATTTTTCCATGTCAGAATGGGAAAGACTGAAAACTAGTACACTACTAACAGTGTGATGACCCAGGGCATGGCACAAAAGCAAAAAAATCACAAAAGTAGGTAAAGTCCCTTTAATACCTCCAACTTGGCCTCCAATGTCCTGTTATCATCGGCTGGAGAAAAAAACTCTCCCAAGAACGGTTTTTAAAGAGAAGAAATTCAGTCCGAACCCAAAGTACATCTAAATTATAAATAAAAACCAACACAAACCACGTTGCAGCAATTAACGAGACAGGGCAGGATAAGGAATTGCAGACTTCAAAAGACAATGAAACATGCACAGTTGGGAGGATGCCAGAACCCAGATAAGACTTGACAGAGATAATTCACACTTTGCTTCCAGCAAGGTGATGTATGCAAACACTCTTTTTAAATCCTGTTTCCCCAGCTGCAGCTAATGAAGGGAATCAGGGCCCTTTTCTCCCCCGTAACCTACGTAACTCACGTTGCTCCCTTCTCTGTTCCTCCCTACGTACCCTAGGATGCAGAGAGGGGTGGTCCTGGGTCTTCCTCTGAATGCCCAGCCAGACTGTGCCCTTCCTCAGTTTTCTTTCCACAGTCACCGGAGCCAAACTCCCACTCCCTATCAGTTGCTCAATCTCCCCCTCGGAATTAGATTCCAACAGGGGCATGACAAACAGTCTCTGTGTGAAGAGTCCTGAGCTGGTTGAAGCCAGGATTCACTCTATATTTCTCATATTATTAGACATGCAATATCTTTTTGTATGTATTCTTTGAAGTTGTCACAGGGTATGACATGAAGAGCAAAACAGATCTGGATGAAGAATGGACCTATGTTCATAATGGAGCATGCTATCTATGCAAATTATTACCATCTCCTAACCAACTGAGCTTGTCTGGGCTCAGAACTTAAGCAAGATCCAACCTTCTTCATATTGGATATAAGCATTTTAGATAATAGCAAGCCTAAAAGCAAAATTGGGAAGCCAAACAACATCCTTGAAGAAGAAAGTGCTAGGCCATTATGTCATCATACTGAGAAAATTACATAAATGCACACAAATACACACATACATACACACACACAAAAACCATGAACTAAGAGAGTTAGACTTGACTCTCTTAGTTCATGGTTTGTGTGTGTGTGTGTATGTATATATGAGTTTTGCCCCTATCATCATCTTCTTTTAATGACCCCATAATCCCTTATGGGGTGGAGTCTGGGCGACTGAATGGAGCTGAGTGTTTACTGGCCGGATGCCCTTCCTGTCACCAATGTGGAGTTATATTCAGCAGATATATTCTCATCATGCCCAGAGAGAGAAATATCTGCTTCTACCTAGGATCGAACTCACAGCCTCCTGATTGTGAGGCGAGAGCTGCACTTCTAGGCTACTGCACCACTCTTGAGTTTTGCCTTTATGTTCAGGAATCATTCCTGCAGCCTTTCCACGCTACAATCAAATGTCATATTTGGATTTCCTCTTATTCATTGGAATCTTAAACTAGAAATTGGACTATCTTTACTTATTCCTGGAACTATACTTTATTATAAAATATTTTCCATATGAGCCTAACGTGTTATTTTTAATATCAATATTTATCTTCTAAATGAAAGTTGTTCTTTCCCATCCCTGTTAATGCTACAAATCTATTTTAAGGCATCTCAGGTTTCATTCCCCCCCCCCTCTTACATTTGCTTTTGAACAATTTTCAAATCTTGTTTTTTATTTCACATTATTTATTTATTTTTTTTGCAATTTTGTAGTTCTATTGATGCATTAGTTGTGTAAATAAAAATAATAATACACAGTAGAATCCACAAAAAGTAGATTAGAGAGAGACGGAGAGAAATGTAAATAAGAGTTAATTCCTAGTTCTGTTGTTCTGAATTATGTTTGGCTGAGACTAGCAGAAAATTGTCTTATGGTAAATGAAAGTTTGGAAAAAAAGCTCCCAATTCCCCTTTTTCATTACTTTCTTCCATAGGTGTTCTTCCATTGCTGATGTCTGAATTCTTTCTCTGCTGCCTCCTGATCTCTTTATAGCTTCTCATTTGTACTATTAGTTTGTATTTCTTATACATTATAAAATTGTATTAATAAATGCCTTTAACTACTGTAAATTTCCTAGAAAATTTTTGACCACGCATATCTGCATGTGGTTGCCAAATACAGCTATGAAAGAGGCAGTAGCACAGATATACAGTTGAATGGAGATGTGATTTAGACTTCATCCTTTTCTTCATGCTTTTCTGTGCTGCTCAACCATCCTAGGAACTCATACCGCCCCAAATCCCATTGGCCCCCATTGTGTGATTTTACTTCATGGCCAGAATATGTCTGTACTATGGGGCTGTCCATGCATCTTTTACCTACAATTGTCTTTCTTTTTTTAAAAAAAATTACATTTTTTTTAAAAAAGCATTAAAATATCTATCATCTGTCACAACTCTTCAGTCTCTAATAATTTGGATTCCTATTACAATTAACCCAATCATAATCCTCTCCCAAGGCTGAAGAATATTTGACTAGGAATCTTCTATTTCTCTAAATAAAAGGAGGAAGTTAAAAAGTGAGAAAACTACACAAAACAAATATTTAACAAAGGTGACCTTTGACTTTTTCAGTACGGTTTTCAGACCATAAAGTAATACAATGCAGCAACCTCCCTCTAAATTTAATTAGGTAATCTCAGTACTTAACCCTTAAAATACTAATAATCAACATTAAACCAGAATTGATATTATGTTCTTAGTTCAGCTTGAATCTAATATATAATCTGTTCAGAGTTTTGCAGTGTAAATTCAGCACCAGAAAAGTAAACACAGACGGCTGATGCTTCATTTAACGTCTTTATAAATACGTTAAGTAAATTTTACAATACCAATTGTAGATTTCTCCAACATGGAGCAAACTCAAACAGAAGCAGACATGTTACAAGGGCAGAGCAGAATAGCAGCTCAACTTCAGCAGACAAGCAAGAAAAATAGACAGCGAGAATTTCTAGTTTCACTTTCCAGGTCTTCCACTTTCCATTGGCTGGCCTGTTACCATGCCTACTCAGCAGAGATTATACTACCTGAGACATCTTAGAAAACACCAACTGAATGAAAAACTGCTGGTGACCTTCAACCGCTGCACCATAGAGAGTATCTTAACTTACTGCACCTGTGTATGGTTTGCCAATTGCACAGTGGCAGATAGGAAACCACTCCAGAGGGTTAATATCATTGCCCAGAAGATCATTGGTTGCTCTCTCTCCTCCTTGGAAGGGCTTTATTGCTCCCACTGCCTTAAGAAAGTTCAAAACATTCTCAAAGATCCATCTCATCCTGAGCACCCTTTTTTTGAACTATTACCATCTGGCAGGCAGTACAGAATAATAAAAACAAGAACAAATAGGCTGAAAAACAGCTTCTATCCCAGGGCAGTAGGCTCTGTTGAATTCTACTGTATAATGCAATGTTGGCGTGGTGTCGGGGTTTTTTGGTTCAATGTGTGGCATGTGAAGGATCTGTATTTGTGTTTATTTTTATGATCATGACGTGCACCAAAGATGGTGTTTGATTTCATTGTATGAGGTGCAGTGACAATAAACTAAACTAAACTAATTCTTTACATCTCCTAGTCTGCACTGGGACATTTCAGGATGTCTTTGACAATCTCATAGGTTGGCTTTTTGAGTGGAAGTAATCAACCCAATTCCCATTCAAATATCCTGACTCACAGATCCAGCACCCTCTCTATGCATCTTCTAGGCTTGGGAACAATTGGAAGAGCATGATATGCAATTTGGAAATGGCAACACTAGGTAATAAAATCGCTCTAGGATGCAGCACATTCATTAGGATATGGTGATAGAACAATGACTATTCAGTGCCTGCTCATAGCTTCTGCAAAGTCTAGGCTACTATAGCAAACTCCAGATGGGGCTGTCCTGGAAGACCATTTGAAAACTTTAACTGGTGCAGAATGTCTGCATGGGTAGTAAATGGAGCCAGATATATGGTATACATAACACCATTTCTATGTGACCGGCATTGGTTGTCGTGTGTGTTTCCAGATGAAATTCAAGGTGCTGATGGTCACCTTTAAACCCCTACATGGCTTGGGACTGGACTACCTGAGGGATCACTTTTTTTCTAAGAGTCTCTAACTGTCTAATCAGGTCAAGCAAAATGGGCATGCTGCAGATCCCATCAGTCAAAGAATTCAGGATGACAGGGATTAGAACTTGTGCTTTTTCTGTAGTGGCTCCAGCTCTATGGCACATCTTCTCTTCAGAGATCAGAATGGCCCCAACCCTTTTAAGGTGTCCTTAAAAACCTGGCTATATTCCCAAGCCTAGGATGCTGACTGTGTTAAGAGCCCCATTTCCTGTCTATATTACTAACTGGCAAAATACCTTGCTCCTATGTATATTTAACCTGAAGGGTTGGAGCATTGGTTATTGTTTTAAAATGTTTTTAGTATTTTAACTGTAATATATTTTTTTGAATTTTAACCTGCCCGGAGTCATTGATTGAGATGGGCAGCTAAACAAATAAATAAATAAGTAGGTAAAATCTTTGTGCCGTGCTGGAGGTTTTTCTTTGTATCTCACCTTGGGGTCTTGATAAAGCTCTGTGCCCCATATTCATTACAATTAAAAACCCTCCCTTCCAGAATAATAATTTCCCTCTCTTCCTCTCTGGGCTCTGTATCATTTATCTAGTTTGATGGTAATTTGATTTTTGGTTGCTTTTTCATCCAAGACTTGGTTCCACCTCTTTTGAGCAAACTAATTAAAGGACTGTTTCATCCCAGCTAAAGAAAAAAGAAAAGAATATGATCCTATCTACTCATTGGAAGATACACTGTTCTAATAGCATGACTGTTCCAGCAGTGTGTTCTTGACAGAAAGGTATTAAAAGAGAGGCCTTCATAACTCTCTGTCAATACAACTATATTGTGCTAATATGAACAGTTCTGTCCTCTTATATATGTTTTTTTTTTACAGCTGAGCTTGTTTGCAGGCTACTCTGGAGTACTTCAGATCTGAATGCCTGCCTTCATTGTAATCCTTTCATCTCTTTGAACTTGCTTTAAACAAATTGATTTCTCTGTTGGGATCAATTAAGAATGGTCTACGGTAATAAGAAAAACCTGGTAGCGGTCCATTCTCGCTAATGCATATGTAATAGCAGAGCCAGCCCAAAGTGCACCCTGAATTGTTTCATAGTAATATAATGTCATTTGTGTGATGGAAGAATAGAACATTCACTCCTTCTTGTCACCAGGCACTGAAAGAGAAAGAACTGGTGATATAGGATGTTCTGAATCAGATTACTTCAGCTATTACATATATTGACTGAAATATTTTATTTTTTTCACCACCACACCTGCCTCTACCGTTTTCATTTGTTGGGCAACTGCGATGCTATAGAATCCTTAATGGCTGCAGTTTTCTCCACTGCTGTTTTAATACAAACAGATAAACATTTTCTTTTCTTTTTTTTCATTGCTCCAGCTTGGAGTCATTTGCTGAAACTAAATGCAGGTAGATTCCCCGGTTAATCAAATGAAGATCTTCCACTTAGAGTAAGAAATTAAGAAAGAAATGGTTGCTGGCCAACTATTTAGGCAAATTTGAAAGAGGAGTAAGATAAATTCATGACAGAGAGGGGGTGTCTAACAGCAGCTATTAGCCTTAACCAATAGATACTAAAATCCAAGGCAATATGTTTTAAAGATCATTTGCTGGAGGACAACAGCAGAAGCCTCCAGCTTCTTGTACTCTTCTGAGATTTTGAGATAATTTGCTTAGTGTGGCTGATGTTAAATACCAACTGTATCCTTCCTTCCTTCCTCATTCCTTCCTTCCCTCCCTCCCTTCCTTTCAAAGTTTGCATGAAATGAGATGGCACATAGGAAAGTGAAGCAAACTGGACTTAAAGAGAAAATAGGATATGTGCAAACATTCTAGTATATTGCTGTATCATTTCATAAAATAAATTATTCTTTAGCGGTAGGAATTTGCAAAGCATCTGTGATTATTTTAAATTGCTGACAAAAGACACTCCTTCCTTTTAAATATCTCAAATATTCTGCCTGAGTATAAAGCCAAAATTTACTTTCATTTTTGCTCCCAGACATTCATTTCACTCTTCTTTAATTAATGGAATATCTTCGCTCAGCATGTTTTGTGTAGCTTCTTTTTGTCTTCTCTCATCTTTCCTTTGTCCTTTATCTTACACATTTCTTTTTTAAAAAAGTACACATCTCTGGATAAGATTTTGTTCCTTGGTGATGTTGCCCTTTGTTCAATGTATCTCATTTATTTTAATAAAAACAACAGCAGTAGTCACAAATTTGAAAACAAGGTTGCTAGGGATGGGTAAAAATCCCTGTATCTGAGCAATTTGCCCTCTAATCACAAGTCAGTCCTATTCAAATCCCCATATAATTCTGCAGATTTTTTTTTTTATTGGATGTATTAAAATGCATGTATCTGCATATCACTTTTATCAAGCTACACAACTATGGAAGGTTTTCCCTAATGTGTGTACCCTACCATAATGTGCACATTTTTGTCTCCATTACATTTTTGTATGCATTGTTTTAAAAGCCAGGAATTTAAGCACAGCATACAAAATTATCTGCTACAATGTCCTACCAGTCAATGACTACTACAGCTTCAACTGCAACAATACAAGAGCACACAATAGATACAAACGCAATGTAAACTGCTCCAAACTTGATTGCAGAAAGTACAACTTCAGCAACAGAGTGGTCAGTGCCTGGAACTCACTACCTGACCCTGTTGTTACATCCTCAAACCCTGACTCCTTTACCCTTAAACTATCCACTGTTGACCTCACCCCATTCCTAAGAGGTCTGTAAGAAGCGTGCATAAGTGCATAATTGTGCCTACCGTCCCTATCCTATTGTCCCCATTTATTCGTACCTATTTCCTGTATTCATACTCATGTTTATTCTTATACCTATAATCTTATAAGTGATTGATAAATAAAATAAAATAAATAAAATAAAATAAAACTATGTAAAGTATGCAAGCTGAACAATAGCTGTGATCCACCTACTGTCCTGGAAAATATAAACAAGGTTTATTTCCTTAAAAGAACAGCACAAACAAAATTCTCCAGTATTTTAGTAACTCTTCAGCTTAAGGCCATTCTCTTATCTGGAAGCCACTGTGCCACTGAAACAAAAGCTAATAATGTCTTCAGGATATCAACCAACAGCAAAAGTCCTTTTCTCTCATGATTAAGTTCTGATCATAAAAAGAATGTTAATGGATACAAGTTCTGCATTAAAATTAGAGGTTGCTGAAGCAGCCTGAGAAATTATATTGTGTCACATGAAATTATATTGTGTCACATGCTTTTTGAAATGCCTTTCTTTCAGGCAACTTCTAAATGTTTTTGAAAAATTATGATTGTTTCAGGAAGACACCAAGGTCAAAATGTATGCCCCTTTCTACTCTGTTCCATTGATATTGCTCGATGGGGGGAGGGGGGGAGGGGGGGCGGCTCTTGAATTAGAAGAAAGACTATCTGATGCCTTCAAGATGCATTGAATCTTATTCTGGTCATCTCCGAACAATAATTATAATCCAAAAATTTCAGATAGGTGCAAGAATATGTGATGTGAAACTGAGGGTGGGAGGTGAGATACTTTTTTTTTTAAAGAGATCTAATCAGATTTACATATACAAAGTTGAACGTTCTTGAAACTTACTCTGGGCTGTGCTCCCAACTTTGCCTGTAGGAACCAACTAAGTTTGAGAAACCCTGTGCTATATGGATTACATGCTATTTAAAAAAATTAATGTACATTCTTGGGCAATCCTTAACTTTCTTTCTTTCTTTCTTTCTTTCTTTCTTTCTTTCTTTCTTTCTTTCTTTCTTTCTTTCTTTCTTTCTTTCTTTCTTTCTTTCTTTCTTTCTTTCTTTCTTTATTTGTCAATTGCTTACAAGATAATAGGTATAAGTAAAACATAGTTGTGAATACATGGATACATATAGGAAAAAATAAAATATAAAAGAAACAATAGGACAGGGATGGTAGGCACATTGGTGCGGTTATGCATGCTCCTTACAGACCTCTTAGGAAAGGGGTGAGGTCAATAGTAGACAGTCTAAGGTTAAAGTTTTTGGGGTTTGGGGAAGAAACCACAGTCAGGTAAAGTATTCCAGACATTGACCACTCTGTTGCTGAAGTCGTATTTCCTGCAATCAAGTTTGGTGTGATTAACCTTGAGTTTGTATCTATTGTTTGCTCTTGTGTTGTTATGGTTGAAGCTGAAGTATTCATTGACAGGTAGGACATTGCAATGTATGATTTTACATACTATACTTAGATCGGACCGAAGGCAGCGTAGTTCTAGGTTTTCAAGGTCTAGTATTTCGAGTGTGGTGGAATAAGGTATTCTGCAACAAGTAGAGGAGTGGAGAACTGTTCTTGTAAAATATTTCTGGACTTTTATGTATAGGATATATTATACATATAATATATTCTATACATATATTTATGTAAAGGAGGAACTAGCATAAATCCATTCATCAATTTAAAATGTCACAGTTGTAAAATATTCCAATTCTATCTCTAGATCCTTTGATGCTTTCTAGTAGCCAGCAGGAGTTTAGCAGCCCAAATATTATTCTATGCAAGATTAGCAAGGTAGTTCTCTCTCCCACTATCTCCATTGCAGAAGCTCTCAGTGTACATATACACAGCAATAATATAATTATAATAATGATACCAATAAGAGAAGGTGGTAGAAAAGATGAGAAGGATAGCAATAATACAGCTATACTACATGGGTATACTTAGATATAAGACAGTACCATGGGAATTAGGTGTTCAGCAGAGTGATGGCAAGAAGGAAAAATGGAATCCAGAAATGCTGATAAAAGGAGACAGTCCGGATGAGTGCAGAGGCAGAACAGGGTGGCTCAACTAAGTAGTTAAATGTAACAAACAATGATGGCATAAATAACCCTTGATGGTATAATGTCATCCCATCATAGCGAAGAGGCTCCAAGACTATGCGAGCGCTAGGAAGATGGAATGGTTTGTTTGTTTTTTTTTAAAGAGTAAAACATAGAAGTACAAGAAATATAACAATGCTTCTCTGTAAAAGGATTTCTTTTCCTTCTTTATATTTATAAAGTTGATTGTAGGTAAGCCTGGCAGAGCTCTGGCTTTTTTGGGGATTAAAATGGAGCGTTCCCTGGGAGAGGCAGACCATACATGCAAAACCCAACTTTCATTTAGACTGCGATTGATATACATTGGTTGTTTCTTTTAATGCTGGATCACAAAAATACTATTGTTCTTTCTCTGGGGAAGTTACTGATTAAATGAATAAGCCCCAGTGAAGCTCGGTAAGAAAATTGTCAAATCTACCATAGCTTGAGTCTCATCAATTTCTCTGAAGCTTTATTATAATAAGTTAAGAGCTATTCTTGGATGGGGTTTGGACTGGACACAAGTGAGTTGAATCCTCCTGTTGATCTTTATGTTATTGTAGGGCTTGCAAGGGCAATCAGTTTCAGCATCTCCCTGTTCTACTGTTGCCCAAGGGAAATAGCATTTCAGAAAGGAAATATGTTGCTATTTTATTTGTCTGCAGGATACGTGTTTAGTAGGGGTGGGATTCTACAAGTTCGCACCTATTCGCTAGAACCGGTGTTAACATTCTAAGCAGTTCAGAGAACCAGTTGTTAGAAGAAATTCCTGGCCTAATCCTGTAAGGAAGGCAGGAAGGAAACATTCTGGTGTTGCTTACAGAAACTGCCTCTCCGTTAACCCTTATTACATTCTTGGCAGGACTAGACTTTCTGTCTCAGGAACTTCTCTGGAGTTTTTTTCCCCTCCTTTGCTGGTCCTTTGCTTGTGTGGAATGACCATTCAAAGTTACAATGGCCCTGAAAAAAGTGACTTATGACCATTTTTCACACTTACGACTGTTGCAGCATCCCCATAGTCATGAGAGGCCAGGCAAGGAGATGCGTGCCTCGATGTGAGTGATGTTAAGTTGGCCACACCCAGCCAGTCACATGACCACCAAGCCACATCCACCAACTAAGCCATGCCCACAGAACCGGTTGTTAAAAAAATTGAATCCCACCCCTGGTGTTTAGGGTCATGAGTCATTTACCAAAGAGGTAGAACTTGCATCACAAGAACGTGATTTTTTTTTAAAAAAAACTGGACATTTCCCCAGGCTAGCTGGACTCCTCTTCTTGGAAGAATTATCTGTGTCATCTTCGCTTTCATTTCAGAAGATTCTTGCCTTGTTGTCCCCATGGTGCTTTTTTCCCAAAAGTCAACTGGGATATCTTGGTTTTTTTTTTTCCTTTGAAAACGTTTTGCTTCTCATGTAAGAAGAACTGCAAAATCTTATTGGATGAGAAGCAAAATGTTTTCAAAGAAAAAAAACAAACCAAGAAATCCCAGTTGCCTTTGGAAAAAAGATACCTGGATTATTGAGAATCTCCATAGACATCTATGGAGAACTGAAGAAGCTTTTTGGATGAGAAGTAGGACATCTTCGAGGAAAAATAAAGTCCAAATGCCTTCTGAAGAAGCACCTTTGGGGACAATCTCCATAGACATTCTTGCCATGTCTCCACCTCCTGGATCCCATTCTAGCAACGCACTGGCAGTACGGTTTTGAAAGATAACAGACAATTAGACAGAGAACAGAGAAAGAGGAGAAACTCATGCAGTTTATTCACTTTTATTTTTGTGAAAAAGGGGAGGAATAAGAATATTTGAGCACTCTCTAAGGGGGAAGAACTGGGACAAGATGTGACAAACCAAAGCTGATTGGCTTACAGTTTTTATGCTTGGCAAAAATAGGTAAAACAATCATTGCTGGTGATTCTTGGCAAGCTCACTTGCAAACATATAAACATGGCAGTTTATAGCAGCACCCCAATGTTCAAACAGACCAGAGGTGACATTCAGCAGGTTCTGACCAGTTCTGGAGAACCGGTAGCAGAAATTTTGAGTAGTTTAGAGAACCGGCAAACACCACCTCTGACTGGCCCCACCCCCATCTATGCCCTGCCTCCCGAGTCCCAGCTGATTGGCTGGGTCTTCTTTTGTTGCCCTGCACAGGCGAATGGAACTAGAAAGCAGGTTAGTGGGGTGGGGAGGGAATGGAGATTTTCAGTATCTTCCCCTGCCACACCCACCAAGCAACGCCCACCAACCAATGCCACGCCCACCAAGCAACGCCCAAAGAACCGATAGTAAAAAAATTTTTAATCCCACTACTGAAACAGATCATTGTTAAACAGAATTGTCACGGCTGCTGGATTGCTTTGGACTACATTTTAAATGGGATCCCAACAGCTGGGAAATAGATAAGGATAGTGGTCCAGATATCTAATTGCTTTTCATGTATTCTACAAAACACTGCCTTTGAAAAGGCAGGATCAAAATATTAATCAATACAGCCCTGTCTAATTAAATGCCACTTGTGTTCAGATACCTGTAATCTGCCATTTTACTGCAAGTCTCTTAATTTAAAGCTCTTCAGATGGCAAGGCTAAATAGAAAACTGAACTGTGACAATGAAACAAATTACCAGCCCAGAAAACAATTGAAACATGGAAATAATTCAGTCAAAATCCATCAGGAGCGAATGCGTCAATTGCATCTTAAGCCATTTGCGAAAATGGTCTAGAGATGATATATGAAGCGCCTCCAAAAGAAGGGCATTTCAGAGCAAAGGCACCACAACTGCAAATTAGTATTATTAGTATTACATCCCAGGACATCCCCAAGTGTAGGTCATTCAAAAGTCAGGTCACAGCATGAGACAACCTTAATCTCAGAATTCTCCAAGAACTGCTTCTACATCCTGAACACGATATTAATCTTGATGTGAGATTACTAAGGCATGGATCCCTTGAGTTACTGAGCAATATTACTCAGATCACAAAATATGGTATCTGTAAAGCAGGGGTGTCAAACTTGAGTTTGATCCCCTTACTGTAAAGCGTACTACTGTAATGTGTGACAAATCAATAGGCATGATTTCGTGCCACTCCCTGGATCCCGCGCATGCACAGATGGGGCTTCACTCGCTTGCATAGCTTGGATCCTGGAGGGCCACAGACTGGTGCTGACCCACGACACGGAGGTTGGGCCATACCCCTGATATAAAGCATATTCTTTGTCCCTGAAAACAGCTTTAATACATGCCTTTTATGATGGCTTCCGTTTGCATGGCCAACCTAACCAAATGTTACTCAACTTAGCTTCCTGAATTTGCTCTACATCACCGGCAACTGACAAAGTTAACGTTTCATAAAATGCTAATGTAGCCAGCCCATTTGTGGCTCAGCATGTTGTGTCAATACAACCCTTTTACTACCTTGGCAGTGTATTAAATGATTTGCATCGGGAAGACTTTGGATTTCCTCCTGTAGGTCAATTTTATATTGACACAGAGAAGATTAACTAATTTTTCATTATTTATATTAACTCTTTCACTTGGTTAAATCCTCCCCCCAAAGATAATCCCCTTTCAGAGCTTATTACTCCAAGCGTTCAAGGAAGCTGGGAAAAGTAGAAGGAGAGTCTACTTCCTTCTGGTAGTCAATTCTTCTGAGGTCTGTGTATTCATTCAAACCCCAAACAGATTGAACAACTAGCCTTGTGGTGCAACCAGAACAATCTTGAACTAAATACACTCAAAACTGTAGAAATGATGGTAGATTTTAGGAGAAACCCTCCTGTACTAACACCTTTTACAGTACTAGACAATAGAGTATCAACAGTAGAGAGCTTCAAGTTTCTAGATTCTATCACATCTCAAGACTTAAAATGGACATCTGACATCAAAAACATCATCAAAAAAGAACAATAAAGAATGTTCTTTCTGTGCCAACTCAGAAAGCTCAAACTCCCCAAAGAGCTGCTGATTCAGTTCTACAGAGGAATTATGGAGTCTGTCATCTGCATCTCTGTAACTGTCTGGTTTGGCTCTTCAACCAAACAAAACAGACACAGATTTCAATGGATAATTAGAACTGCAAAAAAAAAAAAATTGCTATCAGCCTGCCTTCCATTAAGGACCTGTATACTGTGCGAGTCAAAAAGAGGGCTGTGAAAATATTTACAGAACCCTCACATCCTGGACATAAACTGTTTCAACTTCTTCCCTCAAAACGACGCTATAGAGCACTGCACACCAGAACAACTAGACACAAGGATAGTTTTTTCCCTGATTGCCATCACTCTGCTAAACAACTAATTCCCACAACACTGTCAAACTATTTAGTAAGACTGTATTACTATTATTCTTCTCATCCTTCCTATTATCTATCTCTTCCAACTTATAACTATGACCCTGTTGCTTGTATCTTTATAATTTATATTGTTTTATCTGTTTTTTAGTATGATTTGATTGCTTATTATATCTATGACTATTATTAAGTGTTGTACCTTATGATTCCTGACTCTTGTCAAATGTATCTTTTCTTTTATGTACACTGAGAGCATTTGCACCAAGACAAATTCCTTGTGTGTCCATTCATACTTGGCCAATAAAGAATTCTATTCTGTTCTGTTCTGTTCTATTCTATTCACTTCTAGCAGGCAATGGAAGATGATCATCCCATCTAGGATGGAAACTGATAGGCACTGAAATCCAACTCATCTGGAGGGCTCTAGTATAGGAAGGTTGCTACACAGGTATCCCAATAAATGCTGACAGCAGTACAGAAAATTGGAATCTCCAATTTGGTGCCCAAGGATGTCATTGTGCCAGTGGAGCTGATCTCCTTCTAAACCATTAACTTCCCACTGACAATGCGGGAAGTTCTTCAGAAAAACATCCAGATCCCTCTGACAATAGATTTGAATTGTTTGAACTATTTTGTAGAAGTTTATACCAGCCAAATATTTAAATTAAAAATGACCAGCGTGTGATTTGTCTACGGCAATGGGTTTACACAGGATTCTATCTTCTAAAAAACCAGATCTAATATATGTCCTACTTCACGCTTGCAGGCTAAATGCCACAGGTTAGGTTATTGGATGATGAGATGATCAAGCGATGAAATTCTGAGCTGTTGTTAGCTAGACATTGAAATACCCCAGGACAAGAAGTCTATGGTAATTCAAGATTACTTGGCTAGCCCAAAAGAGTTCATTAGAAAACAGGGTGGAAACTACATTAAGATTGCCGCTGTTTATAGCTGCAAGGATAAACTTCGTACATATTGGAAAAAAGACCTAGTACCAACAATAACACACTGGGAACCTGGGAAGCAGCAATGGAGCAAATAACAGTCTATGTACATAATAGAAGTTTAAATACATATTTAACAGAAATGGCTTTCAGATATATTGCATGTTACGCAGCTAGATCAATACAAACATTTAAAGTATGGTTTTTAAAGTTTACACCAACAGATACTGCAATTAGATTGGAATACAAAAAAAAGGGGGGGGGAGTTAGAAATTGAATATTTACTTATATTGCTCATAGGTTTTCTTTTCTTTTTCTTCTTTTAAATTTCTAAACAACAATACATAGGAGATTTTGGTAACTAATTTAAACATGTATATTTATATTTTCATCATAAAAACAAATAATATACTCTGCTTCCTTAATTAATGTTATATTCATCAGCAGCTGTATAACTTCAGTAGTTACTTGTTAATTTATAGATGTCTTTTTTTTTAAAAAAAAGAACACCTTTGCTTTAAATAAAACAAATAATAAACAGTCTGGGATCTTGTTCATAACCTGTCTGATATAACAGTGATTGTTCTTATACCAGGTGATACTAGGATTGAGGAAAAGATCACAAGATACAAAATTATAGCATAAATCACTCAGCACACTGGGAACCATAGCAAAAAAACCTTGGGCAGCACTTAGAAAATCTGTGAATTGACAAAATTTCCATCTGTCAATTACACTTGCTTGGACATACACTGCATTAATACATTACAACATCCCAGATTCTTGGGAAGAATTGAGTGTCTATGAAGGCCAACACCAGCTAAAGAATGGCAGCTATGATTTCAAATTATTGTGTATGTAAAAATGATAAGCACAGAGCACTGATGATGTACCTTTTAACAGAGGGAAATAAATTTCCATCTCTATTTGTACTTCTACATCAGGGGTGGGATTCTACCAGTTCGCACCTATTCGCTAGAACCGGTTGTTAACATTCTAAGCAGTTTGGAAAACCGGTTGTTAAAAGAAATTACAGGCCTAATCCTGTAAGGAAGGCAGGAAGGAAACATTCTGGTGTCGCTTACAGAAACTGCCTCTCTGTTAATCCTTTTCACGTTCTTGTCAGGACTAGATTTCCTGTCTCAGGAACCTCTCTGGGGTTTTTTCCCCCTCCTTTGCTGGTACTTTGCTTGTGTGGAGTGATGACTCAAAGTTACAATGGCACTGAAAAAAGTGACTTATGACCCTTTTTTACACTTACGACTGTTGCAGCATCCCCACAGTCATGAAGAGCCAGGAGAGGAGATGCGTGCCTTGATGTTGGTGATATTGAGTTGGCCATATCCAGCTTGTCACATGACCACCAAGCCACACCCACCAACTAAGCCACACCCACAGAGCCACAAATGTTGTTAAAACATTTGAATGCCATCCCTGTTCTACATGCCATATTATGGCTAAATAATGTTTTCATTATGGAGGTGTAATGGTTCAGTGGTTAAAGTTGTCAGCTGGAAAGCTGGTAGCCCAGGTTTGAGACCTGAATGCCATGCAATGGAGTGAGCTCCTGTTCTTTGCTCCAGCTCCTCCTAACCTAGAAATTTGAAAGCATGCAAATGCAAGTAGATTAATAGGTGCCATTTTGCTGGCCACATGATCAAGGAAAAAGTCTTCAGACAATGCTGGTTCCCTTAGCCAAGAAACAGAGATGAACCCCATGACTTAAATTTAGATGCGGCTAAACCCTTTGCCCTTCTGTGTTTGAAGTGTTCATTTTAAAAAAGGAAGGTAATATGCTAATAGTACCAACGTCCTAAATACAGTAGCATGCTCCTGGTTGATTGTCCAATGGAGCATCTTCTAACAAAGCAGGGTCAATTTTTTACCCACTCTCTGATTTTGTCTTCTGAAATAAAGGAGTCCAGTAGAGAACCTAAGAGCGATTAGACACTTTGTTTTTCACTCAGCAGATGTTCAAAGCACTTGCATTAAATCCTGCTAGTAGATGCTTTGCTTTGGCATTGAAGTGCAGGATTTTTAAACTGGAGATATTGTTTTCCAGGAATTCTTTTCCCTGATAATCATCTGCAAATCACTGCAGTGAGTTGAAGTGGCTAGAACAAATGCTAATCTAAGATGGGCTTGATTAAATAGGATATTTGCACAGAGTACAAGTCAGGAGGCCACTTGCTCATATCTCTTTGTGGAAAGTAACAGGGATACAGCAGAGGCTGGAACCAGATAAGAAGGATGGTCGGTGGTTTTCATTTTTACATGGCATGCTTAGAAGAGATTACCTCATTTGCACCTTGCATGTGGTCAGAGCTTCAGAAATGTGGAACTGGAAAAAGTACACATTCTGCTATTTATACTGACAGGCAATATCACTGTAACTCAGCTTTGGTTGCTAGGCAAATGGTTGACACTTAAGCCACATTCAGACTTTCTTTGTTGTAAACAATTACTCATGCGTTGCACCTGTTGGTGAGCTCAAATGTGAGGAGCAATACCTTATCCTACGTAGAGATACATGTTAAGAGGATCTTTCCCTTGCAGCTGTGCATTAGTAGCGACAATGCTTTTCTTTGTTTCTGTTACTTAAGAGGAAGAAAAGATCATTTGAAAATGGCTTTGATCTGCATGTACTAGGACACAAGTTGATTGAGTGTTTCAGAGCCTTTCCCCTGCATACAGAAGGCAAACTTTGAAGTTCTGATTTCGGCATCTGAAATCAATCTCCACATTAAATCAACCTATCCCATCGAACTAGAAAGTCAGATTGAATCATCAGACGGGGTTGGATGCCTGCATTGCATTAAAAGCCCCTTTTACTCAGATTGATCTGGGGGGAAAAAATTCAGATCAACACCATTTTCCAGATCAATTCCAATTGTCAGATGGGATCAGACAGATGATGTGAATCTGATGGACCATTTGAATCTGAGTGGAGTCCGGCCATCTACCTCTTGTACATCGCTCCATTGCTTCAACTGATGGATTGAAAAACAACCCATTCTAGCAATAGCACTTAGACTTATATACCACTCCAAGGTGCTTTACAGCACTCTCTGAGTGACTTACAATGTTAGCATATATAGAATACTCTACCTGACTCTGTGGTTTCTTTCCCAAACCCCAAAACCTTTAACCCTAGACTGTCTACTATTGACCTCACCCCTTTCCTAAGGGGGCGTGCATAAGCACACCAACGTGGCTACTGTCCCTGTCCTATTGTTTCTTTTTATTTTTCTTATATGTATCGATTGCATGTATTCATAACTATGCATATACTTATACCTATTATCTTGTAAGTGATTGACAAATCAAATAAATAAAATAAATAAATAAATATTGTGCCCAACAATCTGGGTACTCAGTTTACCAACCTTAGAGCATGAAAGGCTGAATCAACCTTGAGCCCGTCAGGATCAAACTCCAGGCTATGGACAGAGTTAGCCTTCGGTACTGCTTTCTAACCACTGTGCCACCAGCCTTTAGGAACAGAGGTTTGTAGCCCAAAGCTCTTCCTATGAGTTCTTGTCCATATGCAAACTGTACAGAATATACAGGGTCCTTGATCATGAGCAAGAAAAGCTGCACTGGGTTCAGAAGACATCTTTTAAGGGTTTGTTCTGCTCACTCGTTAGAGTAAGTAGCACTCTTCAAGCAGTTCTATTCTCTGAGAGAGTGGGATGGAATGTCCTGTCCTCATTCATTCTACATTCAGTGGTTAATTGCTACCAGGAATATTAAATAGTTCCAGGAGTTTAGAATATGCACTTCTAACTGGATGCAAGAGGAACAGCTAGGAGAAAAGAACACTTGTTCTTCCTACGTATCTACTACTTGAGACTGTCGCCCAGGGGTGGGATTCTACTGGTTCTGACCACTTCTGTAGAACCGGTTGCTCCGAAGAGCAGCAAACAGAGAGTATACATAGTACCGGTTCTATGTCTGCTGCTTTTTTGGCCCACCCGGCTCTTACCTGACCTTTATTTCCTGTTTTTTCAACTGCAGCTGCTTTGTGCGACACAGCTGCGGTTGAAAAAGCAGGGGAAAAGTGCCCTTTCAACCGCTGTGCATACGTGTGCAGCACTGCTCAGCTGTCCAGGCAGCTAGCTAACGATGATATACACACACACACAGCGTGTATCAACGTAAAATCACTGAACTGGTAGTTACACTGGTCAGATCCCACCCCTGCTGTCGCCTCACTTGTTCTAATGTTTGGGTCATTTCTGATTCTGGGTATCCTTTGTAAGATGATTTGCATGTATCGTTCCTCTCTGCAGAACTATTGGAGAGAAACTATAAAGTCTACAGGTTGCTAACCTGATAGTCAGCCACTATCAATGGAAAATGATTATTTGTGATTATCTTATAGTACATCCCAAAGGTGCTTTTTCAAGAGGCAGCTGGGACTTTGTTTTTCCTTGAAGATGTTGAGATAACTATGAATTGGACAATTGAGAATCTCCATAGATATCTTATAGTACAACTGGCTTGCATTGTGTATCTGATGGCCCTGCAAATTGTTTGAAGCAACTTTATGACTTACGACATTGTTTTTTGGAGATTGCTAGAAGATCCTGTTGTCAGTTTGGTTTATCAATCTTATTATTCTATTTGATGGAAGGCCTCTGTGAGAATGTGCCTAGCTGGAATTTATGATCTACTACACATTGACTTTACAGAAGATAATGTAGAAAAGGCACTACATTACCTAAAACCATCCCTATCTATTGGCCCTCAAGGCTTATGTGCATAGTTCTTTAAAAAGCTCTCCATTGCCATAGCATAACTCCTAAGCATAATATATATCATTCAAAACCAGCTCCTTACCGGTCATCGCTAACTTCAAGAAAGGTGACCCCAGCCTGGTTGAAAATTACAGATCAATCTCACTGTGTTGCATCACGTGCAAAATCATGGAATCAATCATTGACCAATGCATTACCCTCTACCTACAATCAAACAACCTACTCTGCAAAAAACAATTTGGTTTCAGAAAAAAATTGCCCTGCAATCTGCAACTCCTATACTGCAAAAACATATCGACTACTCTACTTGACCAGGGTAAAGCAATAGATGCAATTTACATAGACTTCTGCAAAGCCTTTGACTCAGTGGTACATAACAAACTACTGTTAAAATTAAACTCTTATGGCATTTCCGGATCCCTTGATTAATGGATTACTGCATTCCTGTCAAATAGACAACAAATAGTAAAAATAGGAAATGCCTTATCAAGCCCTGCAGCAGTTAACAGTGGTGTCCCCCAAGGCACCGTTCTAGGAACTACACTTTTTATACTCTATATAAATGACCTTTGCAATCACCTCTTCACTGATGACATAAAACTATTCAACACCACCAACAATGCTACCATCCTTCAAAGCAACCTCGATTATATGTCTGAATGGTCAAACAACTGACAACTCCAAATCTCGACCAACAAATGCTCTGTCTTACACATTGGTAAAAAAAAAATCAGTATACCAAATACAATCTAGGACTTTGGGGTACCTTTGGGGTACCTAGGACTTTGGGGTATCTAATGACCTAAGTGCCAGAGTTCACTGCAACAGCATTGCCAAAAAAGCTTCAAAAGTTGTCAATCTAATCTTAAAAAGCTTCTCCTGCAGTAATACTGAATGACTAACTAGGGCATACAAAACCTTTGCTAGACCAATACTTGAATACAGCTCGGCTGCTGTATATCAGACATTAATAGAATTGTGCATGTCCAGAAGTATTTCACAAGAATACCACACTCCTCTGTTCACAACAGAATACCCTACACACCAGGCTTGAGATTTTGAACTTGGACAACCTAGAACTATGCTGACTACAGTTTGACTTAAGCTTAGTACACAAAATTATCTGCTACAATGTCCTACCAGTCAATGACTTTTTCACCTTCAACCGCAACAATACAAGAGCACACAACAGATATAAAATTAATGTAAACCACTCCAAACTTGATTGCAGAAAGTATGACTTCAGCAACAGAGTGGTCAATGCCTGGAACACATTACCTGACTCTGTTGTTACATCCTCAAACCCACACTCCTTTTCCCTCAAACTAACCACTATTGACCTCACCTAATTCCTAAGAGATATGTAAGGGGTGTGCATAAGCGCACAATCGTGCCTACCGTCCCTGTCCTATTGTCCCCAATTTAAAAAGAAGAAAGAAAGAAAGAAAGAAAGAAAGAAAGAAAGAAAGAAAGAAAGAAAGAAAGAAAGAAGAAAGAAAGAAAGAAAGAAAGAAAGAAAGAAAGAAAGAAAAGAATTTAGCTAGAGGTGGCATCCAGAAAGCTATTTTCTAGCTGTGGATTCTCATGGTGAGATCACAGTATTGAAATCCAACAAAATGATTTGGAGCATGGCCCAAACAGGTTGACTCAGCAATAAGTTCCTATGAGATCAGTGTAGCTTCATTACTAAGAATAGGTTTTTCCTTTCCTCAATTTCTTTGAGCTTCAATCCTTCTTCCAGCGCGTAAGCTTAAATGGCAAATTTTTATGTGATAGCAGTTGCTTTCTGCCCGGACTGGTTTAGATTTATCTTTCTCTAAATATCACTGATGCTTTCTGACAACTGTTTGGCAATCCTTGAAATGAAAATGGAGGCTTTTTCCCCCTGGTTCTTGGCAGATTATATCCCCCAATCTCCCATTAACTATGTATCAATTGACATCCTTCCTCCCTTGCTGGCAGATCCGATTGAGAAGTGCGCCAAATTAGTACTAAGCTTGTCTTCTGCTGTCTGTATTGGTTATAAACAAGCGTACATGCCTCAGTTGCCATCTTCTTTTATAGTCACTTCCTCTGGTGACTAAATGCTCAAAATGCCATTTAAAAGGAGCTGCCTTTCCAATGTAGTGGCTGCTCTGTGTTTTGGGATTACAAGTCCCAGAGCTACTAGACAATGCAAATCCTTTTCTGCCAATTCCAGTTCCCTATCCATTCTTCAATACCAATAGAACATTTGTAGCTCAGGGTTGAACTAACATCATCCCTGTGCACTGATGATATTACCTAGTTCGGTAATGAAACGTCTGCAAGAAAACCACCAAGCTCAGAGAATACCAAAAAACAAACATTCTTCAGTTTCCCATCAATCTACCCAGATACCATCTATATGTGATGGCTTAACCTATGACACACGTGCCACAGGTGGCACGCAGAGCCATTTGTGCCAGCACGCGAGCTGCAGGCAAACTTACCTCACTGTGCATGTGCATACCTCATAGCTGATTTTTGGCCGGTTTGAAGCCTTTTTCGGCCTCCCAAAAGCTTGAGGGAGGCTTCTGCAGGCTTCTACAAGCTTTGTAGCCTAAAATCTAGTCCAATTTCATCTCTTCTGGTATTTTCGGAAAAACAAAAAGTGACAAAACGTGGCTAGATTTCGGCCTACAAAGCTTGTAGAAGCCTGCAGAAGCCTTCCTCAAGCCTTTGGGAGGCCAAAAAAGATCTCAAACTGGCCAAAAATCAGCTGCGAGGCACAGTACATGTAAGGGAGCGGTGGGGGCTTTGGGATTGTATGTGCATGTGTAGGGGACATGGAGGGGCGCATTGCCTTCTGGGTGCTAGCACGTGGGTAAGCGCATGCACAATTTTTGGCACAGGAGCCCAAAAAAGGTTATAAACAGGACATGTGTGATTAGTGGACTCTTGAACTGTCCCACCCAAGCTCTCTTCTGGCCTCCACCTAAACATCAAGATTTTTCAAGCAAAATTTGGAAAATCTAATTTTACATTTCCTTCCTTGATATATTCTATGGGGAACAAGCCCTAGCTATGAACTCTCCTGCCCCCTTAATTATAGATAACAGTGGCAAGGCTTTTTTCTATAACGTATGAACTCCAGGAAATATTTAGAAGGCTATACCCTGTTCAGTCATCCTGTTTGATACTCAGAAGGAATGGAGGGACAGCATAATATGGATACATGCAAATGTCTGGCAGGACAAGAAGTAATGAATGGAAACTAATCAAAGAGAGAAGCAACCTAGAATTAAAGAAAAAATTCCTGACAGTGAGGGCAATTAATTAGTGATTAATTAACTGATTAATTAACTGATGCCTCCAGAAGTTGTGAATGCTCCAACACTGGAGGTTTTTAAGAAAAAACTGGACAACCTTTTGTCTGAAATGATATAAGGTTTTCTGCCCAAGCAGGGGATTGGATTAGAAGACCTCCAAGTTCCATTGCAACTCTGCTTTTTTATTATTCTGTTATTCTATCTTTTTATATTAAACTTCCTGGAGTTGCTGAAGAAACCTTGTCCAAAGTACTTCAACATCTGTACACTGAAGATGTGTTTGATCCAGCCATATGTTACGCCCATGTTTCCAAACACAGCAGTTCACTAGTTAATGGTCAATTAAATCTATCCATAGCACTGTTGCTCCAAGCAAAATTAATGACTGTTTCACTTAGCAAATCCAGGTTAGCTCGTGGAATGGATTTTTTAAAACATTGGATTTAAATGTGAAAGCGTGTTCTTAAGACTTTGAGAAGCCTGGGGCAACATGTCAATTTACTATCTCTTTCTTTTCAGTTATCACATATCAGTGATTCCCTCCCCAACCCAATTCTTTTCCCTACTAATATCAGTGGACCAATAAATACGAATACATGTGTTGGGAAGCCAAAATATTGCAAAAACGTTTAGGATCATGTTTCATTTGATTTGGACAACTGTCTTAAATTAAAAAGATAATGACAGCAACACCTTTCCATTTGACATTTTCACATTCAGAACCAACAGAAGAGGGCCCATCCCAGCATGGGACCTGAATAAACTATTTCTTTTTTTTTCTTTTCTTTTTAAAATAAATTTTATTAATCTTTTATAACTTTAAAAACAAAAGTGTACATATCTTGACATTAACAGTTTGTGGCATTCATCTTATACTACATTATTTACAAATGTATACAATTTATGCAAATGTAAGAATTTAACCTATATATTGTTTATTGTTAATCTTTCCATCTTCCATCTATCTTAGCTCAATCTAGTCATACCATTTTTCCCAAATCCTGTAATACTCACACTCTTCTTTCTCTTGTAACATCAGGGTTAATTTATCCATCTCAGCACAAGTCATTATTTTTTGGATAATCAATTCATCTGGTGGTACATTTGTATGCTTCCAACACTGGGCATAGGCAATTCTAGCCGCCATTAAGATATGTAACACTATATATTTTATATTTCTCCCATAATTCTTTTTAAATATCCCCAGCAAGAATAGTTCCATATGTTCATTAGTGATCTCTTGTAGCCATTTTTTTATTTTTAGCCAATATTTTTGAGTCTCCAGGCAGGACCACCACATGTGGTAGAAGGTACCCTCTTTCTTCTTACATTTCCAACATGCCGGATTCATGTTGGGATATATCTTCACCAATCTCGAAGGGGCAGGTACCATCTATAAAACATGTTATAGATGTTCTCTTTATATGCAACCGATTTTGTTAATTTCATAATTTTGGTTCCAAATGCCTTCCCATTCTGTCAAATTTATATTATATCCAATGTTTTGTGCCCAGGTTATCATGCATCCCTTAACCATCTCTTCTTCCAGTTCTACATCCATGAATAAACTATTTCTAATTACATCTCAAAAACTCTCTCTATGAGGAACTTAATCCCCAACAATTGTTTGCCACCTCCCAACAAATGCTCATATTTTGAGTACTATGGATTACTAGCTTGTAAAATTAAGAATACAATGTTGTACCTTCTTATTTATAACAAAGAAAGGCAAAAGATGTAGTCTTGAAATTTTCCCCTGCTCCCAGAAATTGAAAGGATGTTACTGGTAACCCTAAATGAAAATCCTTTTTCCTCTGGAGGAAAACAACACAGATACACAATTTTGTAATTATTTCTCTCCTTACTCTTTATGAGTGGGTTGAAAAAGTGTTAACACACATGGTAAAAACTCCTAGCACTGTCAAAGAAATATTGCTAGCCAAGTTTATTCATTTATCTATAAAACATACAGATCTCCCCAGTCTGTCATGGACAGCTTACAAAAATAACAATAGAAAATATGAAACTTCAAAAGAAGAGTCTGGAAACGGAACACCAACTAAAACTGCAATATCAGATATGGTTCCACCAACCACCTTGACTCAATTCTTGGGTAAACAGCAAAGTCTTGAGATCTGATTTAAACAAGGTTGAGGGGTCGAAGGGCAAGGAAATCTCAGGGATAACGTTATTGCAGAAGGCAAGAAGACAGGATGCTTTCCAATGGTGGGATTCAAATAATTTAACAACCAGTTCTCTGCCCTAATGATTTCTTCCAACAACCAGTTCACCAAACTGCTTAGAAACTTAACAACCGGTTCTCCCAAAATGATGCAAATTGGCTGAATCCACCACTGATGCTTTCTCAAAGTATATGCACCACTCCCCAATTCCTGCAGACAGGTCTGAAGAGGACCATTCAGTCAAACTGATTCCGATTAGACAGAAAGTATAGCAAACATACCCCAGGAATAAATAAAAAAAACAGCAATCAGAACTTCTCTCCTGCTAGTGAATAAGAAACTGCAAAAACATATTCTAATTTCATTCCCCAACTACCATAGTTCCTGCAAAATAATAATAATAATCCACACTGCAAAATTATGTAATAGGGGAAAAAAGATTGTGCCATATTTGTCCACATTCCTGCATGAATGGCTCTGTGAGGGCTGGCTACTTACTTTTAGTATCTTACTAGAGAGATGTATTGGTGAAATGACAAGAAACAATCCCTACCCTCATTATTTTATAAAACCCCAAATGTATATTTCTGGTTGATATACTATAGTAGTGAGCAAACCTTTGGACACAGAGGAGAAGAAATGTCTTGATCTTGGAAAAGGAGGACATGATAGCAGTGTTCCAATATTTGAGGGGCTGCCCCAAAGAAGAGGAGATCAACCTATTCTCCAAAGCAGCTGAAGGCAGGACAAGAAACAATCAAAGAGAAAAGCAACCTAGAACTAAGGAGAAATTTCCTGACAGTGAGAACAATCAACCAATGGAACCGCTTGCCTCAGAAGTTGTGATGCTTCATCACTGGAGATTTTTAAGAAGAGACTGAAGAACCACTTAACTGGAATGGTATAGGGTCTCCTGCTTAAGTTTGAGTAGGGTCCAACTCTGTTATTCTGTTAGGACAATGTTGGGGTTTTCAACAATGGTCATATATGGTGGTTGCCTGATCCTTCTGGTGTTCCTGTTTTTTTGCCTTTTCCTGCTTGGCTGCCAATCAGTTTCTCAGCCAACCTTTCATTCCACTTATTCCATTTGTATCCCTGTCCTCGTAGATGTCTGCAGGGGAGGTAAAAAAAAAAAAAGTGAAAATGGTGGCTGTGTCCACATAATTATTGCCCTAACCCATTTTACATGTGTTGTACATGTGGCATTTGTAAAAATAAATAAACAAAAGGGTTTGGGGGCAGCCATGGCTATCATCTTGACTCCTCCTATGGATTCCCTGAGGGATGTGGTAGCTCAGTGGCTAAGATGCTGAGTTTGTCGATCAGAAAGGTCAGCAGTTTGGCGGTTCAAATCCCTAGCACTGCGTAATGGAGTGAGCTCCCGTTACTTGTCCCAGCTTCTGCCAACCTAGCAGTTCAAAAGCATGTAAAAATGCAAGTAGAAAAATAGGGACCACTTTGGTGGGAAGATAACAGCGTTCCGTGCGCCTTTGGCATTTACTCATGCCGGCCACATGACCATGGAGATGTCTTCGGACAGTGCTGGCTATTCAGCTTTATAATGGAGATGAGCACTGCCCCCTAGAGCCAGAAGTGACTAGCATGTATATGTGAGGGGAATCTTTACCTTTATGGATGCCCTGACAAACATCAATGTCCTTTTCTTTTGTTTCAGTAGTGGTTGAGGAATTGAATGTTCAATTCCTACCATGGACAAATGGTTGTAGAAGCTGAAAGAGTTGGTTGAAATGACAAAATGGACTATTTTGATTACAGAAAAGAATATAAATAACATATATTTGTTTCTGACCGCTTCTGAACTTTCTGCTTGAAGTGGAAAAGAATGAAACTTTGATTTTGGGTTTTACCGAGTAGACCAGAGGTGTCAAACTCAAGGCCTGCAGGCTGCATCCAGCCCATGGGGTGATTAAATCTGGCCCACGGGGCCAACCTGGAAATATCAGAGGACTGGCCCGTGGTGCAGTGGTGAGATTCAAAATGTTTTACCACTGATTCGGTAGGCGTGGCTTTGTGGGTGTGCTTTGCGCATGCACAGAGGGTTTCCTACTGACTTTCTCCTGCAATCCTGCACTCTCCCTGTGTGTTCAACAGCTGACGTGCGGCAATCCGCTGTGCTGCACAAAGCAGCTGAGCATCAAAAGCAGGAAATAAAGGTCTATATAGGACGGGCCCAGCAGCTGATCATTGGAGTAAACGGGTTTTCTCCCAGACGATCCTCAGAGCTACCAGTTTGGCTGAACCAGTAGAATACCACCCCTGCCATGGTACCTCTGCCGACCAAAATGGGCAGTAGGGTGGAAACTCCCATACGGCCTGTTTTTGCACTCTGCCTGCTGGCCAAAAATGGGCTGCGCGAAGGGCAAGACAGGTCTCTGTGTGGCCAGCAGAGTGCTGCAGGAGGACTGGATTGAACTGGATTATAATGATGTGGCCTCAAGTAAGTGCCTGATCTGTATAGAAAAGAAGCAACACCCTATGTTAATACTACAGTTTAATGCCAGCTTTCACATACTGCAGTTCCATTTCATCTACAATTAACAATCTGTAATTGACAGCCATTTCTATTTACTATCCTGGAAATTTACCTCTGCTGTTAGATCTTGTATTATCATATTATTTATTTATATTGTATTTTTTATTATTAATTGAATAATAAAAATACAATAGTATAAGTAGCTTTTCTGCCTGGAAAAGCAATTTACTATTAAACAATGGGGTATAAATTTAGAAATAAAAAGTTTAGTGGAGTATGAAGAATACGTAATAAATGTTTGCCAGTAATATCTGGTAGAAGAGATAGGAAAGAACTGTGGAAAGAAAAAAGAGAAGGGAAAAAGCGCATCTTGAGCCTGTGTCCAACGTTTTATCATGGCCACGCCCACCCTGGCCACGCCCTGGCCATCATGACAATCCCCACCTCTGGGCCTCTGAGGTCAAACACAACCCTGATGCGGCCCTCAATGAAACTGAGTTTGACAACCCTGGATTAGACTGATAGGTCCTTATAGAAATGGCTAGTTTGTATTTCTATGAAAAAAGCGAAAATTTGTGATTTGATGTTAATGCCTGATTTTACTGCAACAGATGTTTCTTTTTCTTATCCTGCCTCACTCCTCTTCTGCCTCTTCCTCCCCACCATTTTCCTATTTTCTTTCGTAATTTGTATCTTAGTTTATCTTATAACTCAATAAAAACATTAACCGGAGTAGTGGTTGAGGAATTATGGTCTGCATATCCCCAGGAATTAGGGTATGTGAGGAGATCATGAAAGGTACGCCAATACAAAACTATCTATGGCCTCGGCTTTGTTCTGTCATCCACGGAGTCAACCTCATGTAGATGGCCATCTCCAGAGCTGCTTCTAGACTGATGCAAAGGTGCAACATGACCATGTTCTAACTTGTTACCTAGAGCTGCCAGATAATTGCCAATCTGTTGATTTAAAAAAGTAAGGAAGGAAGGAAGGAAGGAAGGAAAAAAGAAAGAAGAAGAGAAGAAAGAAAAGAAAAAAGGAAAGAAAGAAAGAAAGAAAGAAAAAAAGAAGAAAGAAAGAAAAAAGAAGGAGAGAAAGAAGAAAGAAAAGGAGAGAAAGAAAGAATGAAAGAAAGAAAGAAGAAGAAGAATGAAAGAAAGAAAGAAGAAAAAAGAAACAAAAGAAAGAAAAAAAGAAGGAAAAGAAAGAAGAAGAAAGAAAGAAAGAAGAAAGAAAGAAAGAAAAAAAGAAGGAAAGAAAGAAAGAAAGAAAGAAAGAAAGAAAGAAAGAAACAAAGAAAGAAAAAAAGAAGGAAAGAAAGAAAGAAAGAAAGAAAGAAAGAAAGAAAGAAAGAAAGAAAGAAAGAAAGAAAGAAAGAAAGAAAGAAAGGAAAGTATTGTTGGATTTCATTTCAACCTTTGGTCACTTCATGGACAATTTCTTGGCAACTATTGTCAACTTCTCAATCTAACCTATAACCCTGGGATTTTGTATTTACTTATTTATTTTATTTGCTTGTCAAGCATGTATGAGAAAACAAATATAAGTATGAACATAACATACAAACATATAAGTATAAACTTATAAATATAAATATTCCCTGCAGATGTCCCATCCATTGATTAACTTGGCATAGTCCTATTTAATTTCTCTGAAAATAGGAAAGGTCAGTTAGGAGCTGATGTTCCTTTAGCATTCAGTTTGCATAAACACCTTGCTTAGTACAAGAGCAATATTCACTCACACTCAGAGGAAGACCTGGGCGTATCTTGCTGTTGAATCACAACTTCCAGCATCTATCATTGGAGCAGTCAATGGTAAGATATGTTAGGAATTATATTTAAGAAAAAATTGGATATCTATCCATTTCATGTGTCTGTTTTATATCATTCTTTTTTCCCCCCACTAATGTTTTTCTCCCTTGAGGTCTTTGTTTCCCCCTTCATATTAATTATGTGCTTCTTCTACTACATCACTACATGGCTCTGCTATGATGAAGAAAAAAAAACCATGTCATTTAGTTGGATAGGAAATGTTTGTTGAGATAGATGGATTATCAGTGTTTGGTTTAAATAGAGCAAGTATCAACATCATTCCGCCCCCACTAGACCAATTGTTTTCCCCAGTTAAAAAACATTTTGTTTCACTCCAATTGAAAATTTCAGGGTTGTTGTTGTTTTAATTGCTTTGGATAAATAAAGGAATCAGGATGAACAATCAGGATGCAAGCAAATCCTTTAGGGCTATAGAGCACAAGAACTGTGAGCTGGTGGCAATGGACATATAAATTAGAGGGGGCTCATTCATTCCCATTTGAACAAAAACTCTCCATTAATAATCCTGTTAGAATCGATAAATGTTGCTTTGAGTTAACAGATCTGCAGCAATTTGGGAGGGAAGCAAAGTTGTATTTAATAAAAACAACTATGCATGGACACTTTTTTTTTCTTTTCTTCCACATTTATTATGCCTGTGCCAAAATGATAGAATTTATAGAAAAATCTTTTAAAGCAATGTAACTATGATTTCCTTTGTTTTAATGTTTACCTTGCTTTGGAATTTTCTGAGCAAGAAAATAAATAGATGCATATAGTAATAAACTGGAGTTCTTTTTTCCCTCCAGAGATTTCCAACCTTTTATCACTAGTAGGCACATTTAAGATTTATGAGAATATATTGTCATCATTCTAACAATATGGCTGGTGAAGTTTTCCCCCATCCACATATGCCTTTTAGGGAGAAGGACTCGATCAATTCCAAAACATCCATTCACAGAAATGCTATAAATATGACTCCTGGTGTTGGCACTTTTTCTATTAAATGTCATTTACCTTTCCTTGAGCAAGTCAGTCTCTTGCTTTACTTAGAGAACTTGGAGTGAGGGAGAGAATTAAATCGGGGTGCAAAACTCTCAGTGGATCAGGCTGAGCATAGAGCAGGGGTTGGCAACCCATGGCTCTGGAGCTGCATGTGGCTCTTTCATCCCTCTGCTGAGCTTCCCTGTCACTGGTCAGCTGTGCAATTGATAGGGCTTTCAGTTAGGACAGGTAGAGGAAAAAGGGTGCTGTGCTAGGAGGAGACTCTATGGTGAGGGAACTGGACTTCGAGTCAGCAGAGGAAAAAGGATGCCATGCTAGGAAGAGATTCTATGGCGGGGGAACTGGACTTCTGGTCGGTTCTAGAATTGAATGGAGGGGCTTTGGTTAGGACCTCTGTGGCTCTTTCAGTATTTAAGGATGTCAACCCCTGGCATAGAGTGCAGTCTACTTGAAAGCCCAAGTCCTACTCTAAAACAGCAAGTGATTCAGACTGCTTATTTCTATGTCTCCACTGTTTACAACCAACCCTAGTAATTTTGGATGTTGAGTAGGATCAACAAGATTTTGGATGAAGAAAACTAGAAGAGTTGCTGATTCTTTATCAGCAATTTGCAACAAACTTTGTTGATCAGCATTATCTTGATTTAGATTTTAGCACTGGGGCAGGTAATGGAGATAAGCTCAGCAATCCCTTGTTTTATTACTTTGAATTATTTTCAGCATGAAGACCTCAAGAATGCGGATAGAATGTATGGAGAAATGAGGGCCATCACCTGCTCACTTAACTAATTATTAAATGATCAGGACAAGCCATTTGGATATCTCCTTGGAAAGTTTAAAGCAGGGATGTCCAACTTGTGGCCACAGGCCGGATGTGTTACACACTGGCCATGCCCACATCCAGTTTAGCAAAGTGGGAAAACAACTTGTGATATGTCACATAATGACATTGTGGTGACATGAGTTTGACGCCCCTGGTTTAAAGAAACTAATAATAAGTCATTAAAGAAAGAAAACATTGCTTGGCCCAGGAGATCAGTAACATTTTAGATCCATCTAAAATATTCTGTTTCAAAAAAACTGATTGAGAACTTGGTGGTTTGCAGCTCTACATTGAGCTTCTATATCTATTTCAGTTGCATTTAACACCAGCTGAATTGGTTTCCTTAATGGATGATCTACATTAGAAAGTGGATGGTGGAAGTTAGACTTGGCTAGATCTCCTGGACTTTTCAATAGCTTTTGACACCATATACCCTGGGATACTTCAGTATTCGACCTTCAGGATACAGTTCAGTTTCTCCTGTTGGTCCATATCTAGGCAGGGCAAGGGAATTTTTGTTTCACACACAAGTCACTGAGCAATGGGTGAGCCACAGAATTCTATTTCATTACCATGCATTTCAATATCTGCTTGAAACTTGGAGATCATCCAAAATTTTAGAATAAGGGGGTCATCAGGATTAGTTTAAGTAATATGGAATCCAATGCAACATCAGGATTAGATACTTTCTTCTTCTCAGCTCTAGATTCACATGAAAACAAATGAAATGGAGGAAGGAGCAGTGTGCATTTGAAAAAAAAATAGCCCTTTGCAATGGCATGATCTGTAAATGGAAGAATTTCCTACTCAGCAAAATAACTTTCACAACTTGCTCTATCCGTTGGCTAACTCACACTGTACTTTCTATGCCAACCTAAAAGCTATGTCACCCAAGACAAACATAAAGTTCTTTCTTGGGAAAAAAGTAATGGAGAAAGGCAGCTGTTTGTTGCTAATCACTTATTTGTTTCTGCCTAAGGGTTCTACTTAAAGGTTCTCACCTTTGGGGCTGCAAATGAGTGACATTAGAAAGATAGTGGGGATTAAGATTTCGGCAAAATGTATAACAATTAAGGAAGATAACTATACTCTATTAATGAAATACATACCACAAGATTTGGAAAAATTGAGTAATTTAAGATTACCTTTCATGGGTAGAATAGCAGTCATAAAAATGAACGTATTGTCAAAAATAGTTTCTTTTTCCAAATATTCCATAAAATTACAGAAAAAAATTCTTCAGTTATTTGGATAAATTAACATTGAAATTTTATGGCAAAAGAAAAAACCCAGGATTAAATTAAAACTGTTGCAGGATGCCAAAGAAAGAGGTGGTTTTGGCTTACCCGATTGGGAAATTTATTATCAAGCTGCTATGCTCACCTGGGTGAAGGATTGGATAACTTTTGAAAACAGAAGAATGTTAGCTTTAGAAGGCCACAGTCTGCAAGCAGGATGGCATGCTTTTTATGGCAAGATAGACAAGAGGCCCACCAATATTTTCAAAGACATAAGATCAGGCAGGCATTACTGTTGGTATGGAATAAAATTAAACAACAAATGTATATAGAAGCACCAATATAGCTATCTACACTGGAAGCCTAAATGCACCCAAATTTGCTTCGCCAAGGGAAAAGTATTACAAATGAAGATATTCTAAATGAGATGGGAGAATTGAAATCAAGACTAGAACTGAAAAAGCAAGGAGTGGATTTGGAATGGTAGGCTTACCTATCACGATATAAGAAAGATATGAAAGATCAGGGAATTAGTAAAAAATGAAATTAGATGAAATATTACTGGGAGCAGATGATAAATTGATAAGGAAAATCTATAGGGTATTATTGGAATATAAATTAGAAAAGGAACAAGTAAAAGAAATGATGTTGGCATGAATGAAAGGTATTGGACATAGTATTAATTTGGATAAATGGTATTAATTTGGATAAATTCTATGGGAAAGAAATAAAAAAATAACATTGGCCACATCGTATAAAGAAAATTTATATAAAATGTTTTATAGGTGGCACATCCCCCCAACAAAATTAGCCAAAATGTATCCAAATCTATCTCCTATTTGCTGGAAGTGCTCCCAGGAAAATGGATCATACCATCATGTATGGTGGACTTGTAGGAAAGCTCAAGATTTCTGGCATAAAATTCAGAGTTGGCTAGAGGAAATGGGTGAAATCAAACTTGAATATAAACCAAAACTTTTTTTTTATATTGGGAATTAACAGAGAGAGCTACAATAAAGACATGATGTACCTAATAATACATGTGATCACTGCTGCAAGACTAATATATGCTCAAAAATGGAAACTTAAGGAAATCCCAGATGAAGCGCAGATAATTAATAAAATATGGACGTGCAGAAATAGATAAATTGGAACTAAAAAATAAAGATGAATCTGAATATTATAAAGTATGGGAAAAATTTTACCATTGGTTGGGAAAAAGGAAGGACTTAGAATTTAAACTAAAATGAGATAAGGACGCTAAGATAACAAACTAGGAGTATAAAGAATTGTTGATATTGATGTATATACTATGTAAATATGTATGTATTATTTATCATCCGAAACAGCTATGTATGACAATTAGGTATGTCAGGATGATTACACCATGTTCACTGTTTTTAAATGTTTTCTTTTTGTTCAATAAAAAAAGAAAGATAGATAGAAAGACACTACAGAGGGTGGGGAGCACAGCATAAAACATTGTGGGCTGTTCCCTGATACCCCTAGATGACCTCGCTAGGGCTCGCTGCTTTAGAAGAGTGAGGAAAATCCTGAGGGACGACTCACACCCTGGTCAGCACTTCTTCACTCTCCTACTGTGTTGACCAGGGGTGTGGCACAAAAGCAACAAAGTCACAAAAGTAAGTAAAGTCCCTTTAATACCTCCAAGTTGGCCCACAATGTCCAGTTATCATCGACTGGAGAAAAAACTCTCCCAAGAACAGTTTTTAAAGGGAAGAAATTCAGTCCGAACCCAAAGTACATATAGATTATAAATAAAAACCAACACAAACCACGCTGCAGCAATTAACAGACAGGGCAAAATAAGGAATTGCAGACTTCAAAAGACAATGAAACATACACAGTTGGGAGGATGCCAGAACCCAGATAAGACTTGACAGAGATAATTCATGCTTTGCTTCCAGCAAGGTGCTGTATGCAAACGCCCTTATTAAATCCTGTTTTCCCAGCTGCAGCTAATGAAGAGAATCAGGGCCTTTTTTCCCCCCCAAAAGCCACGCAACTCCCGTTGCTCCCTTCTCTATTCCTCTCTGCGTGCCCTAGGATGGAGAGGAGGGTGGCCCCGGGTCTTCCTCTGAATGCCCAGCTGGACTGTGCCCTTCCTCAGTTTTTTCCACAGCTACCGGAGCCACATTCCCACTCCTTGTCCGCTGCTCAACCTCCCCATCAAAATCAGATTTCAACAGGGACATGACACCTATCATCGGGAAGGAGATATAGAAGGATAGGCAGCTGTATAAACAGGCTGAAGAATAGTTTTTATTTGTGAGCTGTCAGAATCCTGAATGAAAAATAACTTTACAACAACATAGTATGATTGACTTGCGGGGCCAGCATGACATGCAATAATGCACATGATGTAATAGGATTGTGTGTTTGTTAGTAGGAATCACTTGGTTAGGGATTTTCTGTCTTTCACTGAGAGTTATATTGTTTCGGGGAGGTGCACAAAGGGAGGTTCAGCCAATCTTATTGTACACATGTTGTACTTTGACAATAAGGGTTTGAACTTGAACTGAACTTGCATAGGTGTGACCCCTTTAAATAACTCTAAGCATCATCATCATGCTTCTTACTGCCTAGCTTCAGGAAGCAATACTGTGAATATTCTGGAGTGTTACCTGAAATTAATTCTTAGTAAACTGAAACTAAATTTCAGACAAGATTGAAGTACAGCTGGTACAGATGAAACTGAACCCAGGATTGCATCTTTCCTGAAAAAACAGACCTGCATCTAGGCCTTCTCAGTTGTCACTGGGTTTGCAAGAGGCCACTAACTAGGAAGGCCCTTACGAAATGCGTCAACTGCATTGCTTTCTGAGCCAGTTGGATTTGGTGAGAGTTGTGCATGTTTTGGGTACCCTCTAACTTTTGGCAATACACTGCACCCTTGAAAAGTATCTTGAAGATGTAGTTTGAGTAAAATATAGTAAAAGATCAGCCTTAAATATTACTATCCTTGTGGAAGCACTGTCAGAAAACTCTTCAAGTGGGTGGAAGAGTAACTAGCATGGTAGTTATGGCTACTGAGTGCTTTGTAACAGAAATGTGAATAGCGGCGTGACTAATAGTACGCAAGTCAGACAGGATACGAGCCAGTGGCAATTACCTGAAAAAGTCTGTTATTAAAGTAAGAGGAATGGAGAGAAAAGAGAGACAAGAAAGCCTAGATAAAAAGGTTGGTGGTGCAATGGAATCCATTTTTTTTGTTGGGCATAATTGATGTGGGCAATGCAGCCAATCTCTCCTTGATATCACCATTGTCCCTTCCTGATAGTAAGGCATCTATTCCTAACCTTGATGAAGCCAAAATAATGAAGCATAACATCATGATGTAAGCTCTGTAGGAGAAAGAATGGCAACCCTCGGGTTGGAGTCAAAAGAGGAATCAAACTAGAGTTTCTATGTTGCCACAAATTAAGACCAACTGCTCTTGAATTCAATTAACTCTTATCCACTGCCAAAATAATGCTAACTATTAATTGACTAGATTCCTATGCATAGGCATGATAAATAAATAAATAATTGGAATTTAACATAAGGCCCTGGTTTTTGTGCCTGACAATTAACATTCTACATATTATCTTTTGTAGAATAAGTTTACGTTTAAGGTTTATTGACACTTCTACTGTCTGGGCATTGCAGGAACCTCCAATTCTTTATTCCATTTATCTCTTAGTATCTCCATATCTAATTGATTAACGGATAATAGATATTTATAAAAACTAATAGTAGGGTTTTTTAAAAAATTTTTTAAAGGTTTTAGCAAGTATCTCAGAAGCTGAAAATGCTGCTGGTCTAAACAATGTTGTTAACAAATGTTAAGAGTTGTAAATATTGCCAGGGGTTACATCTGATAGATGATATTTGTCTCTTAACACAACACATATTAAAAAAAAAAATCTTTATCATCTATCGTTTTGTCCAAAGTCAATGTCCTCACTTCCATTCAATTTTCCCATTTGCTAACTTTTCCCCAATTTTTAATGTTGGATTTCTCCATAAAGTCAACTTAGCATAGGAAAAAAGCATTGCTTTTTTAAAAAATTAGATATTACATTCCATAGCTTTTTAGATGACATTACTATTTCGAGAGATACAGATAATGTGTTCAAAACCTAATATGGTCCATCCAACCAAGTAGCATCCTCATAGTCACATGATCAAAATTTGGGCGCTTGGCAACTGGCAGGTATTTATGACAGTTGCACTGTCCCCAGATCATATAACCATCATTTCAGGGGTGGGATTCTACCAGTTTGCACCTATTTGCTAGAACCAGTTGTTAACTTTCTAAGCAGTTCAGAGAACTGGTTGTTAGAAGAAATTACTGGCCTAATCCTGTAAGGAAGGCAGGAAGGAAACATTCTGGTGTTGCTTACAGAACCTGCCTCTCCATTAACCCTTATTACATTCTTGGCAGGACTAGACTTCCTGTCTCAGGAACTTCTCTGGAGTATTTTTTCCCCTCCTTTGCTTGTGTGGAGTGACCATTCAAAGTTACAATGGCATTGAAAAAAGTGACTTATGACCATTTTTCACACTGTTGCAGCATCCGTACAGTCATGAGAGGCCAGGCGAGGAAATGTGTGCCTCGATGTCAGTGATGTTGATTTGGCCATGCCCAGCCAAAAAGATGACCACCAAGCCATGCCCGCCAACTTAGACACGCCCACAGAACCAGTTGTTAAATAATTTGAATCCCACTCCTGGATGACAGGGATTTATATAATACCTCGATCCATTTTATTAATTTCAAAGGAACTCCAAATCTGTTTAATACAGCAAACGTGTACTGCGCCACCAAAGAAACTTTGGTTCAGATCAAGGTGGACATCCAACAAGATGCAGTTCAGTGGTGAGGAAAGAAAGGTCCCACACTTAGTCAGGAAAAGAAACAAATGCACAAGCACAGGATAAGCAGAACTTAGCTAAAGAGTAGTGCCCGTGAGAAGGATTTGGGTGTCCTGGTGACTCCCTCTTAAGTATGAGCCAGCAGAGTGCTGCATCTGCCAAAAGAGCCAATGCAGCCCTAGGCTACAGCCACAGAGGGATACCATCAAGATCATGGAAAGTGATAAAATATATACAGTAGCACCTTACATTGAAAGAGAATTAAGTTTCTATTTTGACAAAAAGGGGCACATTTTTTAAAAAATGAGCAATTAAACCCGATGGGCCAAATGCCCAGAGTCATTTCAACATGAGATGGGCAGGAAATAAATGTAATAGATAGATAGCAGTGGTGGGATTCAATTTTTTTTTACTACCGGTTCTGTGAGCATGGCATGGCTTGGTGGGCGTGGTGTGGCTTAGTAAGTATGGCAGGGGAAGGATACTGCAAAATCCCCATTCCCTCCCCACCCCACTAACCTGCTTTCCAGCTCCGTTCTCCTGTGCAGGGCAACAAAAGAAGACCCAGCCGACCAGCTGGGATTCAGGAGGCAGAGAATAGATAGGGGCAGGGCCAGTCAGAGGTGGTATTTGCTGGTTCTCCAAACTACTCAAAATTTCCACTATCGGTTCTCCAGAACTGGTCAGAACCTGCTGAATCTCACCTCTGATAGATAGATAGATAGATAGATAGATAGATAGATAGATAGATAGATAGATAGATAGATGGATGGATGGATGGATGGATGGATGGATGGATGGATGGATGGATGGATGGATGGATGGATGGACAGACACACAGATAGACAGACAGATGAAATTGTTGTGCTTTTAAAGCCTTCTTAAAACTCTGGGATTGGAAACAGAGTTCTGCAGTTGTGGAACAAAGATGAAGAATGTTGAGCCAGCAGCCACAAAGGATAAGTATTCTGGATGACATTTGTAGGAAATGAGAACCTTACAGGAAGAAAACATCTTGGGCTCCAGACATTTAGGATTTCAAAATGAATAAAAAAAAAATCTGCCTAACATCTTCTCAGAACAAACCCATTTTATTACAAAGCATTAGCTTTTTATGAGCTCCAACTCACATCATCAGATTAGATTTTCCCAAGGTTATTGGTAGCTACAGCACAATTCCAGGAAAAGAAACACACAGTTAAAAAAAAAAAACACCGACCCAACCTTATTGCACTATATCCAAAAACAAATTGGCAACGGTATGAAGATTTCAGCCGTAGTGACCTCTATAGGATACTCTGGAGACCAAGCTGGTTGCAGCACTTTGTACTAACTAGATGAAGGTGATGAATGATGCACAATATCAAGCATAAATGTAGTGTACTGCAATATTCAAATCGGGAGCTTATCAGTAAATGACCCATTTTAGGTCTCATTATTGAGAAAAGGCCACAACTCGTGCTTCAACTGAAGAGGGATAAAAAATAAATACTTTGGGGATCAGAATTATTTTTAAGACACATTTTTAAGACACACTAGACTTCAATCCAACCCATCCATACTCCTTTTTTTACAGAAATGTAAAGAACTTTCTTCATATCGCTGAACTTGGTGAGTTTTAGAATAAATAGGCAAGGAGAACATCTTAGGAATTTTTTTCCCCCTTAGAATCATTCCCTGGAGATTTTGCTGGAAAGGTCCCTGTATTGTCAAAAATGATTAAAGCAAATTACAAGACACCAGAACCTCTCAAACAAATTACACAATAATAATTCAGTCACTGTTCTTTTGAGTTGTGTTGATAGATTGCCATGAAGTCAACCAATTTGTTTCATTCCTTTAACATATACATCTAGTTTTTCTTTGACTCGCAAATAAAACAGATTATGCAGCTGTGTTACATAGCCAAAAGGATCATGTACTCAGTCTCTATTTCTGTTCTTTCCCAGGTGCAATGGTTTATTTATGAGGGGACCAAGAGGGCGTCATGAATATCTGGCTTTAGGTTCAGATTTTTAAAATGGCGATTCACTTTTAAAAGTACCATATTCATAACCCTCGTGGTAAAAACGCACTGCTTAAAAGGTTCAGTGAGTTTCTGCTGTTGTATATGAGATCAGAAATACATTGTGGTTGGACTCTCCAGGCTCCAGGGGTAGAAAAGAGTTTATTATTCAGCATCCTGAATCCTTGATTCTAAAATGAAAAAGTAGAGGAAGCCAAATGTATCAGGAAGAGAAAAAACAGGTTGGCAACTTCTAAATGCTAATTTCCACATATAATAGAATAAATGGCTGCAATTTACATCTGTCGGTTGTGATGTGATTCATGTTCTCGCATAATTTGTTGCTTGGTGCTCATGATGATGAGCAGTTTTTCTCTAAATATTGAAAACAAACTTGAACTTGTTTATGGAGATCCTCAACCATCCCCAGTGGTGGGATTCAATTTTTTTACTACTGGGCGTGGCTTGGTGGGCATGGGAGGGGAAGGATATTGTAAAAACTCCAGTCAGAGGTGGTATTTGCTGGTTCTCTGAACTACTCAAAATTTTCTGCCAGAACTGGTCAGAACCTGCAGAATACAACCTCTGGTTGTCCTAAAGATGCTTTTTCAAAAAGCAACTGGACTTCCTTGGTTTTTCCTTGAAGATGTTTCACTTCTCATCCAAGAAACCTCTGAACCGAACGTCGTTTTTTTTTAAAGGAAGTATATACAATGTCTGTGGCTACTCTATCCTACTGAAGACTCCAGGACTGGTGGTTCCTTCCCCCTTTTATAATTAACAATTGAAATCTATTGGATATTGATCCTTTTCACAATGCACGCACACTTGAAACCAAGCAGGCCTGGATGTTATCAGTTCCCCATCGGTGGCATGATGACTTCAGCGCTGGAAAAAAAGATGAAATATCATTATACAAAATGAATCAAAATAAATTGATCGTCATCCAATTTGTGCAACCAATATCGATACGAATCAGCCAAGCACATTTATATTAATTTACATGGTGCTTTATGAACATGGTAGTAAATTTACAGAATTTTGCTTTTCTGGCTGTAACACTTGGGGTGATTAACAGGGAAACATTTTCCCATTTCATGACTGTGAATATTTAGAAGAATATTATTATTTTTTCTTATTTGCATTTTAAAATTAGAACAAGCAAGTAAATAAACAATTTGTATGTATATACTGTATGATTCTCACTTTCAGATCATTCCAAAGCAAAAAGTGGAAGGATTTTGACTGATTACAATGGATTCTATCTCTAGCTGTCTCTTTTTCTAGTATTAGAAAAATTGAACTAACAATTTTATTTATTTATTTATTTTGATTTGTCAATTGCTTACAAGATAATAGGTATAAGTATATACATAGTTATGAATACATGAAATGGGTACATATAAGAAAAAAAAAGAAACAATAGGACAGGGATGGTAGGCACATTGGTGCGCTTATGCACGCCCCTACAGACCTCTTAGGAAAGGACAGTCTAAGGACAGTCTAAGGTTAATGTTTTTGGGGTTTGGGGAAGAAACCATAGAGTCAGGTAGAGTATTCCAGACATTGACCACTCTGTTGCTGAAGTCAATCACCTTAGTTACCTTCCAAGCAAATTTATCATTGCAACTAATAATCCTGTTAGTTATTTTCCAAACAAATTCATCATTGCAACTATGAGAATTAGAGAACATGACCATGTAAAGATTTGTTCAATAGTTTGGTTAGACTATGTGATTGAATCATCCATTCGCATAGGAATCTAATTGATTTGATGAGTTGACTTAAAATGTGTCCTTTAGAATGGATTCTAACAATTCAGCATGTATTTGAATATGCACTTGGGCAAATATGCCTTTGACTTGAATTTTTGGGTGACTCGCCCTCCTATAAGTACTATATGCTTAAAAACATGGATTCAGACAATTTTAAACTCAAGATGTTACAAACCCTGTGAGAGTGATTACAGCGTCACAATCAAGGGCTGAGGAATAGCCTGTGATTCAGATTAAGTTCTGTAACAATATTCACATTTTTGTGTATTTAGAGCTAATTCATGAGCTGCTTGGTATAACATTGCAATATCAATGTACAGGGGTGTCCACAGGGCATGGTCAAGAAAAGCAAAATAAAAGCTACAATAGTGTAATCAAAGACTGCTATTCTTTAAAATTTTATTATTTTTTAGACAAACTTACACAAACACAACATAAAAACATCAAGCCATCTTCCGCTTATGTCCATACAGTGTGTTGGTTGGTTTACAGATTGTTTTGTGCATCCACTTCATAGTCATCACTTACAATTACTTGTATATGTTCTCATATTATCTATCAAATATTCCTACATACATTAATATCATATCAATCATTTGACTATACTATTATTTGTTCATGTTATGCAAAATAATCCATATTTTAATAGATTTATTTTATGGCAATTCATATTATCATCCCAAATCTATCCCATAGTTATATTATGATAATACATCTTTATATATTCTTTATATTCTAAAATTCTATATATTTCATTACTATAGAAAGATTGCTAATTTTTAATGTGCACTGCATATATAATAATTGAGCAAACTTCGAGAGCACCATTGTGACTGCCAAATTATCTTCCAGACTGCAAGCTATGTAGTCTGGACAACACTATGCATGTAAATTCAACCAAGTATTTTGGAATTATATAAAATGTTCGGTCTTTTTTCCATGCATACCATGGTAGCTTCTTTATGTTGAAGTTGTGTGTATTTGTTCAAATTGTTGTCTCTAGACAACTACGTAAAAAGGTCAGAGAGGTATCTTCTGTTTTTTTTTTTTAATTTATCTCTGGGTATTGAATAAGCATTGATGATTCTGCACACACATAAGCTTGATACGTGAGGACTGTTGTGGGTCTTACTGAGCGAATCTGTGTGCTTGTGGAGCAAATTGATTTGATGCCCACAAGTTTATTTCTGAGCAATGTTGTTAAGCCTGAGGATAATCTATCTCACAGAGACTGGTTCTTTCCCTAAAGGAGTTTCTACTACAGATTAGACAGTCACATTGCATTACTTCCAGTGAGTTAATACCCAAAGACTCACCCAGTCCCACAGCAGAGACATCAATATACATGATGAAACTAGATAGGCCCAATAGCTAGTTCTCAGACCTACCAATCTGATGGATGGAGAACGGCTGGGGAATAAAGATGAAAAGACAATTCTGAATGGCCAAGCGGTGGAAATTCATGACTTGATAAGCTGGGGCAGGAGGGGGAGTTGAACTTTACCATAGGGGGTCCCCTAGAGTATTTTCACCACGTTTTAATCTTCTTAGGAACTTTATTTATCTATCCATCCCTCCTGGCATATGTCAACCTAAGCTGTTAGATCCTGGAAACAGAGAAAACTGAATTCCTTCTCTTTCTTCCTACAAAACGGCCTATTTTCATTTTAGGCTGCTTTACACATTTCCTCCTCACTGAGGAGAATATCTTTTATTGAGTGTGGCATTATTTCCTCAGACTTATCAGATACAGCAGAATAAGCACGCAGAAGTGTTAAGAACGGTGTACTCTGGAGCATGTTTCCTCCAAAGTCTATTGTATTTAGGAGGACTCCCTACTATGCAATTCCATGCAAAAAATTGTGCAGTTCAATGATTGCAAATCTTAAATAGGCTTAGGTTGCCTTTATACACATTTAAAAGTGAGATCTAGGATTTATCTTAAGTATTTACTTATAACACACTTACGCTTTGAAGTAAGCACTATAGAAATCAGTGGGAACTTTATTATTATTCATTTATTTGATTGGGCTTATGTGCCAGTCTTAGTGACTTACATACGTTATTTCCCTAAATACAATCCAACATTTCCATAAACAACTATAAACTATTGTTGTCAATAAAATAACAACCCATTTAGTCCAGTAGTTAAGGTATCAGGCTAGAAACCAGGAGATTGTGAGTTCTAGTCCCATTTTAGGCATGAAAGCCAGTTGGATAACATATACTTTCAGCCCAACTCACCTCACAGGTTTGTTACTGTGGGAGAAATAGAAGGAGGAAGGAGTATTAGATACGCCTTGAGTTATTTATAAAAATAATAAAGGTGGAATAAAAAATTTAAAAGATCACAACCACATGATTGAAGCCTCATCCCTTTCTGTATTTAAAGAGGTAGGGCCTTGACTATGTGATTGCAGATGCTATCTTCATTTTTTCACCCCCCGTTACAAATTTCTAAATATTATTATTAGATCTTATATATATGAGCCATGGTGGCGCAGTGGTTAGAGTGCAGTACTGCAATTTGGCAATTCAAATCTCAACAGGCTCAAGATTGACTCAGCCTTCCATCCTTCCAAAGTGGGTAAAATGAGATCCCAAATTGTTGGGGACAATATGCTGACTCTAAACCGCTTAGAGAAGGCTGTAAAGCAGTATAAAGCAGTATATAAGTCTAAATGCTATTGCGATACATAATTCCAGTTCCTGTTATCTAGCCACCATTGAAAGCCACTATTTTCAAGGTACGCTTAATTTATATTAACAGGAGTAGGAAATAATATTTTATTTCAGGAGGAGGGAGAGAGAGAGGTAGGTAGGTATAAATATAGGTGTAGATATAGATTAGATAGACATAGATATACATGATATAGATGTAGGTATAGATTAGACAAGATATAAAGATATAGATGATATAGATATAGATTAGCTATAAATCAGGGGTGTCAAACTCAAGACTTGGGGGCCAGATCTGGCCCACAAGGTGCTTAGAACTGGCCTGCCAGCTGCCAGTTAGAAACAGAAAAGAACTGGCCTGCAGTGCCACTGCAGTGAAAACGGAGCTTGGGAGGGCCGTGGGCAGCTCTCCCAAGCTCCGTTTTCACTGGTAGAAAGCCAAGCATATATGAAGACATGAATGAATGAATGAATGAATGAATGAATGAATGGATGAATGGATGAACGTATTTTTCTGAGTCTGTAGCAAAGTGGCACCAAGCCCAGCAGGACTGCCATCAGTCACCATAAAAATAGAGGCATTCAGGTTATACTGAGCCAAAGTTAATGCATTTTTCATACTGAAATGCAGAATCAGCTGCTAAAGACTTATGCCAGCCTTATGTTTTAACATGTCCCCTCTCTGGATATGGAGGAAGAACCATATTGCCATCTTAGCCATTTTGCTTGTTTTGTGCTATCTCTGCAAAATATGTTTAGATCTTACCCAGTTCTGGGATGAGATCATGCTATTATTCAAGAGGATCTAAAATTCTGGTGTATATACTGAGTAGGGTTCATGTCTTCTGGGTTGGAAAAAAAACCTGGCTGGAGGAATTATTCCAGTACATCTTATCTGTATGCCTTCTATGTTTAATAATCAGTTAGATAAAAAACCTGTTTCGTTTTTTTACACCTTTCTCCTTATTTATCCTGTTGGTCATATAGATAACAATATATAATGGGTAGAGATTTTTTAATTCCTACTAAAAAGCACAAAATCCCTGCACACCAGAACAACTAGAACAAGAACAACAGTTTTTCCCCCGAATGCCATTACTCTGCTAAACAAATAATTCCCTCAACACTGTCCAACTATTTACAAAGGCTGCACTACTATTATTATTAATATTCTCATCATTCCTTATCACCCACCCCTCCCACTTGTGACTGTATAACTGTAACTTTGTCGCTTGTATCCTTATGATTTATATTGACTGTTTCCTAGTATGATTTGATTGTACTCTATGACTATTATTAAGTGTTGTACCTTATGATTCCTGACTCTTGACAAATGTATATTTTATTTTATGTATACTGAGAGCATTTGCACCAAGACAAATTCCTTGTGTGTCCAGTCACACTTGGCCAATAAAAAGATTTCTAATTCTAATATTTGTAGTTGGTGATGGCCTAGGTTCAATGTGAGTTCAGCTGTCTAAAGACCCAGCCTTCCTCTACACTTAAGAGTTAATACTGTATTGTTTCCTGTAGGATCTTGCTGCACAACTCAGATGGATTCCTATGAAATCCATCTCTTTTGTCCTTTTCTTACAAATTGCAGCCTTTCAATCTACTACGGTGTAACAGGTGATGAAAAATGTGGAGGCAATGTTCAAAACCACATTTGACACAAGCTCTTCCTTCAGAAAGGCTCTGTGATTAGATACGGGAAGACAGATGAGGAGATGGTCCGATATGTGGACAACACAATACTCCCATGTCAGGAACCTTTGTTTTCTTATTAGCGTGTGCACTGGGTGTGGATGAAGAGATAAATTGTTCATTCTGGACACAATCATCTTGGGCAGGAGGAAATCCATCACTCACCAAAAAAATGGAGGAAAATTATTCCCCAATAAGTGGCCAATTTTTTTTAGAGAAAATGTCATATGTTCACCTTTTCACAGAAGCTTAGAAGAACAGAGTAAAAGTATGAGTCAGAATATATAAAGTCTCAAGTTGAGCTGAAGCCCTAACGAATCCATGGACTCATCCATGTTCTTTTCTTGGTGACGTTATGGAAATGCTTTGACCTTGCCTTCTTTAGATTTTGTTTTTAATTCTCAATTTAACCTCCAGTTATTGGAATTAGCATTGGAGTTGCTCCGATCGATGCAAGGAAAAAGCAGAAGACTGTCTTGGCTTGAGTCTTTTTTTTTTTTTTTAATATAATGCCATTGAAAGTTTTAAAAGTGGGAATAAAAATTAATAAAAATTTAAATAAAGGAAGAAGTAAAGAGGAAGAAGGAAGAAGGAAGAGGAAGCTAATGTCAGAGCTGCCATCCTTCACTCACTATGCTTCGCTAAATACCAGTCCATCATAGGCTGTGGGGGGAAGGAACTGTGGGAAGACAGAGAAAGCTGAAAGCAATCTTAATGCCATCCTGAGAAATCCCAAGGCTGCAGACCTGGGAATAGCAATAGCACATAGACTTATATACCGCTTCACAGTGCTGTTATAGCTCTCTCTAAGCAGTTTACAGAGTCAGCCTATTGCCCCCAACAATTTGGGTCCTCATTTTACCCACATAGGAAGGATGGAAGGTTGAGTCAACCTTGAGCCTAGTGAGATTCGATTAGCCAAATTGCAAGCAGCCAGTGGTCAACAGAAGTAGCCTGCAGTACTGCGCCACCGTGGGTCAACGGAATGGAATGTAACATCTCTCCATCTCACCAATGGTCACAGAGACAGTTACCAAAACATCTTTAAATATGACCAGACAATGGGAAGATAACAGGTGTTGTAAGCATAGGACTTTTTCCCTTCAACCGAAAAGAATGAACTTCTGAAAACCAGGTGTTTCAAAAGGAATCCTTTATTGAAAGGGATTTAATCCCAACACTAGTCAAAGCATTGTCTAAGATATTTCCAGGCATGCAGTCATAGATAAAGGAAGTTAGAATCCCTCTCCTTATTTAGATATGGATTTAGTCAAACAAAGAACCAACATGTTTATTCCCCCCTCCCCTTCTCTGGGAATGTATCTTCCAGAGCTGGAATTTTTATGGTCCCTTCTCCTCTTGTTATCTCTTCAAGAGGTGACAAGTTTCTAGACATCTGGCTCCATTCCTCCAGCTGTATATCATATGCAAGTTATACAGAATCAATATAGGATTTAATATATTCAGGTTACATCAAAAAGGATTACTTGTACCAACTCCCCCCCCCCGCTTCTTATTCCATTGAAGAATGGCAGATTTGATAGGTGTGGAATGGGGAAGGGAAAGTTGACTAGGGAATCTTTACATGCAAACTCTTAGTTCTGGCTTTGCTCAGTGGTTATAACCACTTTAGTAAAAGTTACCTTTTTGCTACAAATGGAGTCAAGAGTATTCTTTTCCTAAGGGAGCAGGTTGGGGCAGGTCTGACAGCTAAAGTGCAGCTAAAGAGCTTGATTGAGGTGTTGTTGTTGTTGTTTTTTTAGTTTTCGTTCTATCATTTTTAGCATTTCACTGTTGTTGTTAAGCCCTCCCAAGGGTTGTCTTCAGACGGGCAGCCATACAAATCTTTTAAACAGACAGACATGAACGTGGCGTTGTAGATCATTTATAGATCCAGACTTCCCTTGGGGAAAGAGGGAAAACATTACTTAGAAGAGGAACAGGTAAGGACAAGTTTAATTTACCTTCATGATTTTCTGGGATGAGACGAAGGCTGCATTCAGGAGCACCTATCTTCACAATAGTTAGTGAGGCATATTAGAGGATGTGAGAAAAAGCACAGGGTTATTTTAACCTGCTGAGCTTTCAACTGAAGCCAAGAAGAGCTGAAAAATGCAAAGAAAATCTTTACTAACAAAACACCCATGACTTGGACTGCTAAGCCCTACCTGCTTCTCTATTTAGCAACTCTGTAGAGTGAGAAAAATCTGATCAATAGTACTCAAAAAGTGTGTTAAAACTGAAGAGGTTCACAAATGTCCACTCACCTCAGTTTTCTCCATAGGAAGCAGCTGCCAGCAACTCACTTTGTTCTAATAATACAACCCCATTAATAGATGACACTTGTTGCAGATAAAGGAAAAGGTCCAACTCTGTCTCTTGGGATTTAAACTTATTTTTATTTTTGTGTTGTCTGTAATGATTCCTTTTGGCAGGGGTCTCCAAACTTGGCAACTTTAAGACTTGTGGACTTCAACTCCCAGAATTCTTCAAAAATAAACTTGGAGTTACCGTATCTTGGTTGTAATAACACACACAATTGCTAGATGACAGCAGAAAGTTACAGAAATATCTAACTCTTTGCTGCTGTCTACTGGTTGATTGTTGTTGTTGTTTTGAAGATTATATATTATAGGCCTAAAAGGCTTTCTTTGATTCTGGCCAGTAGGGTTGGTTCAAAAATGCTTTCCCTTGTAGCCAACTTCAAAACATTTTGGAGCTATAATCAATAAGAATTTACAGTGTCAGTGTCCCAGGCAAAAAAATAATAATATGAGAATTGGTTTCAATTAGAATACCCATGACAGTGTTAATTTCATTCTCAAGTTCAGGTAACTGGGCATGCTTGACCAAGCTATCAGTGACAATTTTCTTTTTTAGTAATGGAATATCTCACTAAGCCAAAGCATAGAAGAATGAAATAAACTCAACCAACTTCAGATATGCAAAAATGAATGTTATGAAAAAATTACTGGTACAATGTTTACAAAATGAAGATTTTTTTTAAAAAAAGTGCTAGGTGTGTCATAGATTTGGTCCCTATAATCTTCCTGGCAAATCTTGATAGCCATAGTAGCACTTAGACTTATATATTGCTCCATAGTGCTCCCACAGCAGGGGTCACCATAACCCCCGGGCCAAGGAACATTACTAATCTGTGGCCCATTCAGAATTGGGCCCAGCAAGTGGCGGGTGAGCACACGAAGCTTCATTGTGCACGCGCAGGAATAGGTTGAGCATGCAAACCTATCCCCCCCCGCCAGGCGATGTCACCAGCAGTCCATGCAGCCAACAAGGTTGTGGCCCACTGGTTTACAGCACTTTTTGAGTGGTTTACAATGTCAATATATTGTCCTCAACAACCTGGGTTCTCATTTTATTGATCTCAGGAGGCTGAATTAAGCTGATCAGGATCAAACTCTAGACTGTGAGCAGAGTTAGCCTGCAATACTGCATTCTAAAACCACTGCACCACCAGGCTCTTACTGCTACTACCCCATCAATGTTCACCAAAGAGCATTATTATTATTTTTTTAATTTTTATTTGCATTTATATGCTGCCCTTCTCCGGAGACTCAGGGTGGCTTACAGTCTATGGAGCACCATGCTAAGTGCTCGGCAATAGCCTTCATTCCATTGTATATGCCTGCTTATTACTAGGGCTTTTTGGGCCCCCCAAGCGGCATTTTTACAAAGTCAGCTTATTGCCCGCAACAATCTTGGGTCCTCTATTTACCTACCCTGAGAGAATGGAAGGCTGAGTCAACCTTGAGCCTGGTGGGATTCGAGCCTGCACTAATTGCAGGCAGCTTGCACTAAGTGCTAGATGATTAACAGCCTGCACCACCGAGGCCCTAAAAAAGTTCTTAGTTGTTTGGTATTCAGTGTTATATTTTTGTATTTAGCTGTATTTCATACTTCACAAGAATGGCTTCTTCGTTTTTCCATTATTTAGATAAACATTAAATTAACTAATCCAAAATGGAGTAGCAATGAAATGTCCAATGACTTAAAGAGAATGAATATTCTTCCCTATCTTCAAAAACGGCAAATTGGAATATTGGTTTTTTTCAATCATACATGGGAAGATTCTGCAACTGATTATCAAATATTTGATGTATAAGTTCATTGAAGTGATTCCTAAAAAATCATTTTTGGGCATGGATATACCAAAACCAAGTCTCACCAGCTTTAACTGATTTCCTTGGTTTTTGTTTTTGTTTTAAATCAGCTAATTACTTTAATAGATTGGGGGAAATTGGTGGATTGTGTAATATGTCTTCAAGAAATCCTCTGTCTAAATTAAAATAGATTAAAAAGAGATAGCTAAGAGTTAGCTCTTTCCAATCTGATTATATTCCAGTCAAGGTGAAAATAGATGGGAATTCTGCAGGCTGCACTTACCTTTCTTGCATTAACAATGCATTCTTTTTCTAGTTTCTAGAGAGGTTTTTTTTTTTTTAAAAAAAAATAAGGCTGTGCAAAGCTTCAAAGGAATGTTTTGCTTTAATGAAGATTCATGCGCAGGACTTCTTCAAAGCTGGTTTGTGGAAAAAAAACATGGACTCACCTCTTCTAAAAATAAATTGAAGATACTATGTCACTCCAAACCACTTTTCTAGCAGTTCTGGTACCTGGAAGAAGCTTCTCCCCATGCAGATATTGGGACTGTCAATCAAGGCACAGAATGTTGGGTAGAGTCTTGCCTTGCCTTGCTTCTTTGATGCACAGTAGCAGGTTGTCTTTGTAGCACAAAAAAACCTTGTTGAGTCAAAGCTTTGCTGTCTCCCACAGTTCAGTTTTGTATAATTAGGTAATCCAGCAGGCGATACCTAACATCTCCTCCCTCTGATGTTATGGCATTGCCTTTTGAGGCTTTGCTCAAAAATAAAATCAGAGATCAGTTTAACCAACATCTGGAAGTGTGGCACGGCTTCTGCTTCCTTTGTGCATATGAGGTGCTCTAGCAAGAGACAGAAGACTGGGTGGGGGGCGACTGGGGCAAGTTAGAGATAGCTACTGTTGTGGAAAGTAAATCTTAAGATCAGTGGCCAATAGGGAAATCTGAAGGCTTCGATTGATGTGCTGTAGCTTTGTTTTTCCTTAAAATTTTGTATCGATGTACTGCTCTGGTAATATTGGGTAGATGAGGGAAATAGGTTGTTTTTTAACTCATGTTCATTACTATACTATACAAATATATCAGGAACTACAGATTACTTCAATTAATCTCTATCTATCTATCATCTATCTATCATCTCTCTCACTCTTTCACTCTCTCAGTCTCTCCCTCTCTCTCTTTCTATCATCTCTCTCTCTCTCCCCTCTTCTCCCTCTCTCCCTCTCTCCCTACCTACCTACCTACCTACCTACCTACCTATCATCTATCATTTACCTGTCATCTACCTATCATCTATCTATCTACTCTGTCTGTCTGTCTGTCTGTCAGCCCTGAAGCCATTTTTTATGCTGGAGCCATTTTGGGAGCACCTTCAAGGCTGCAACAGCCAGGCTGGTTGGAGCTGTGAGAACTAAAGGGTGGGGATAGAATTAGCTGGGGATGTGTAGCCAAAACAACATTCTTTCCCATGGGGGCCAAGGATCTTCTACCAGGTGTTGGAGAGGCGTGGACCAAAGCCAGCCAAGATGGTGGCTCCAACCTGGTTGGACCGTGTGACGGATGTGTGACTTTGTTTCAGTGGTGGGATTCAATTTTTTTTTACTACCGGTTCTGTGGGTGTGGCTCGGTGGGCGTGACGGGGAAGGATACTGTAAAATCTCCAGTCAGAGGTGGTATTTGCTGGTTCTTTGAACTACTCAAAAATTCCACTACTGGTTCTCCAAGAACTGGTCAAAATCTGTTAATGCCACCTCTGGACCTGAGGGAAAAAACTTTGAGGTTTGATTTGGGTAAGGAAAACCTCGGGTCCTCCAGAGTCAGGTTTTCCCCAGATGTGCCAATATGACATGCCTAATAAATCTATACTTTGAGGAATATGCCTGCCTTGAAATTTTGATTCCATTGGGTGTGTCAACTGGAACCCTGACACTGTCTGTCTGTCTGTCTATCTATCCTCTTTCTATATCATCTGTCTGTCTGTCTGTCTGTCTGTCTTTCTATCATCTTTCTATCTATCATCTTTCTATATCATCTCTCTCTCTCTCTCTCTCCCGCTCCCTCCTCACACCTTGCTCTTCTACATCTCAAAGAGGAACTATTTCCAGGAAAGGCAAAAATTGCAAAAATTCTCCCCAACTCAGAAAAGTTTGTGGACATATAAATGAGATAAACAAAACCTTTGCCAGGCTATTTTGAGGTTTTTCTCTAGCCATTCCCACCAAAAAAAAAATGCTTTTCTTCTCCAATCTGTTAGCCAACTACCTGCTGGCCTTGGCCAGAATGTTTCCTAATGTTTCTTGTCAGGGAAATTAAAATCAGAATTGGCTCTAAACAATGCCCCCCCCCTTTTTTTTTACAGACTTACTCAGAAGGGCAGCTTGAAATCTAATTTATATAATTGCCTGGGATGGAGGGAGAGTGGGGATGTGTCCCTGTCTCCTGATCTGAATAATAAATTAGAATGAGAGCAGACCAGGCTGTACCTCAGATAGGTGCATGAGGAAATATCTGGGTTTATGGAGATCCCCCTTGGGATGGAGTTAAGTTCTTATCTCTGTCACTATGAAAAGTCAATCCAGCCCATTCAGTTTGACTCTGTTTTCCCCCCCTCATCCTAGGGTGACTTTAATCAAGAAGGGTACGAGTGGCCAGAGATTAAAAAAAATAGTGTTTGATTTCAGTAATTCATTAAAGGCTTGGCTCTCTGGCTGCAAACCACAGAAAGACTAAAAAGGGGAGACTGGGAGGTAGTGGGGTAGTAGATAAGAGCTTCCCTTTAATTAAACGAAGTCTGGTTATCGAGGATTTAATGCACAGGGCAGGAGGAGAGAGATGAGGAACAGAAGTAGCAATGATGGCAGGTGCATGCATTATCAGAAGGGAACAGGGCAAAGATAAGACCAGGGAAAACATGGACTGCTGGTTAAGTTTAGTTCCTAGGTTAACGTGTCATTATGTCTTAGAAGCTGAGATCTTTCTCAACAAGCCAGGGTCATTTGGAGCTCTTGATGAAAAATGGAGGGAAAGCATTGTCCACCTTGATGCCTGGATAGGAACAAGGACTTGGTGATGGTGCAACTCAAGGTTGTCTCCTGATTATTCCAGAATGACCCTCATGATCAGATAAAGCATGTATGGACAAAGAGGGGACTATAGCCATCACTCTTTACATTGCTCTGACTCATCTAGAACAGCGGGGGGGGGGGGCTATGTGAGGATGCTTTTTGTGGATTTTAGCTCTGCGTTTAACACAATTCTTCCACATAGACGAGTGTTTTCTGGACCTTACGCTTTCTAATTCAATCTGCCTTTGGATTATGGATTTCCTGTCTGGCCACTCACAGAGGGTCAGATTAGGGAAACATACCTCTTCAGCCCTTATTTTTAACACTGGTACACCACAGGGTTGCGTTCTGAGTCCCTTACTTTAGGCTCTTTATGTACATGACTGCATTCCCACTCACGCTAGTAATACTATTACTAAATTTGCAGGTGATACAAGAGTGGTGGGATTTATCTCCAGGGGGGATGAGTCAGCCTACCGAGATGAGGTGGACCAGTTGCTTTTGTGGTGTGGAGACAATAATTTGGTCCTCAACACCAATAAGACCAAGGAGCTTATAGTGGTCTATAGAAGGAACAGATCAGACATCCAGCCCTTGCTTATCAATGGAGACCGAGTGGAGCAAGTGGCCAGTTTTAAATTTCTGGATGTTACCCTAAAAGAGGATTTGACCTGGGGTGCTCATATTACAACACTGGTCAAAAGGGCCCAGGAGAGATTATACTACCTGAGACTTCTCAAAAAAGAACAACTAAATGAAAAACTGCTGGTGACCTTCTACCACTGCACCATAGACAGCATTTTAACATACTGCACCTCTGTATGGTTTGCCAGTTGCATAGGGGCAGATAGGAAAACATTCCAGAGGGTTAATGTCATTGCCCAGAGGATCATTGGTTTCCCTCTCCCCTCTTTGGAAGAGCTTTATAGCTCCCGCTGCCTTAAGAAAGCTCAAAACATTCTCAAAGATCCATCTCATCCCGGGAACCCTTTTTTTGAACTATTACCATCTGGCAGATGGTACAGAATAATAAAAACAAGGACAAAAAGGCTGAAAAACAGCTTCTATCCCAGGGCAGTAGCTCTTTTGAATTCTGCTGTATAGTGCAATGTTGGTGTGGTGTCGGAGGTTTCCGGTTCAATGTGTGAAGGGTGAAGAATGTGTGTTTGTGTTTATTTTCATGGTCATGGTCATGATGTGCACTGAAGATGGTGTTTGATTTCGTTGTACGAAGTGCAATGACAATAAAGTAAAGTAAAGTGAATGACAAGCCACTCAAGTGGCAAGCTGTTCTTTTCTCTTCTATGGTCCTCATTCTGAATGGAATTTAAGTCACACTTTCTTTCAGATTATCTTGCTTTGAGAATGCTTGTCCTTCTCCCAAATAAGCTAAGGATAATTTGAAGCAAGGAGATCTTTCTGGACAGTTCTAATTATGAAGACAAGTTGAAGGTAAGGGAGTGGGGGCAAGGCCCAGTCAGTGTCCAATATGAGCTACCCTTCAGTCACTCAAGCCCAAGGCAGAGTGAAATGTTGGGATGGGCTTGCTTTTTTAAGTCAAATTAGCTTCTAAATCTTAATAGGTAATGGAATATACAGAGGATATGCATACTAGTTGGGAAAGTAGAGAGGAAAATGGTTTCTCTTAATAGAAAACATAATTTTTCTGTTTCAGATTTACTATTCAGAAAAGCAATAATAAAAGAAAACTATGAACATACAATTTAATTTACTGCATCTACAGACCATAGTATATAGGAACCCCTAAACACAGAGATTCAGAGTCTGTTTTACATGAATTCTGTCCATCCAGAAGCCATCTCCCAGATAGGAAAGATTCTTTCACTGCAAGATACAGAGAGACTGAGAAATCTTGTGGTTTTATTTATTATGTTGGCAAAGTAAGAAAGGAACATCTTCTTTATTCTGTTCCTTGGGTTCTCACCAAATGTTTGCCAAATTAAATTGCTACCCATCTGTCTTTGAATCAACAAATATCTATACTAGCATAAATTATTGCCGACCACTATTATACATCAATTTCCTCTGATTTGGCTTTCATAGTGACTAGTGAGCAGATTTTTGAGGAGAAACTGGGTAGTGGTGTATACCTCTCTTAGGTACATGGTACATTGAACTCTATATAATTAGTTTTATGTAAAAATTGCAGAATTAAGAGAGTATTTATTTTAGTCACTAAAGGGCAGGATTAGGTTATATTTTTTTCTGCCCTGCCCTTAGTCAATTAACCTTGAGAAATAGTTTCTGAGGTGGTTTCATTGGAATCTGATGTAAACAAGGATTCCTTCACGCTCATGGATTCTTCCATGGCATATCTCCTCAACCTTGAACATTGATGGTCTGATTTCTGATAGGAAGGCAAAGCATTCCAAGATAGGTTTATTATCGTTTTTGATAAAAATTCAGTCAGATGAGCCCAGTGACAACCAGGTGAGTTTAATTAGGATTCAGAGCAGTGATGGGTTTCAATTTTTTTTATTACCAATTCTGTGGGCATGGCTTGGTGGGTGTGGCAGGGGAAGGATACTGCAAAATCCCTATTCCCTCCCCACCCCATTAATTTGCTTTCCAGCTCCGTTCTCCTGTGCAGGGCAACCAAAGAAGACCCATCCAATCAGCTGGGACTCGGGAGGCAGAGAATAGATGGGGGCGGGGCCAGTCAGAGGCGATATTTGCCAGTTCTCCGAACTACTCAAAATTTCCGCTACCGGTTCTCCAGAACTGGTCAGAACCTGCTGAATACCACCTCTGGTTCAATGTCTATATAAGCTAATCAGAAACTCCCATGAGATAGAAGTTCAATACAGGCCCATCCAGGAGAGCGTTGCCTGTTTTCTGGCTTTGTAGGGGTCTATTCATGTTGTCTCTGAAGTTCCCTGACTATCAGAAGGAGTGAAAGGCCTTTCTTCCTTTATTATATTCTTATTTGTACTCAAAAATACTACACATACACACACAAACACAAATATAAATAAATATAATATAATATATATTTTTAAATATTGACTCCTATCTGGATATGTACTATTTTGTTAATTGGTTTCTATAGCTTCCCATCTCAACAAGTGTCAATATTCTTCATTATTCTTGAATGTTCTTTGAGTACTATCTCATTTTACTATGGTATTTTCTTACAGTGCCTTGGAATAAAGCCTTATATGTCATGTTCATATATTGTGGTTATTGCTTCTGAATGCAAAAGTGTCTGTGAACCAACCTTGCTCGGCTGGGAACAGAGTAAGAGGATGCCCAGACTTTGCATAGATGGGGTTATTAAGCAAGGTAAATGGTTTAACTGTTAAGTGGGGGATTCTGTAAAGATTCTCTGTCATTCCAGGTCATGTCCCAAAGGTGCTTTTTTCAGGAGGCAACTGGACTTTGTTATTTTTTCTTTGAAGACGTTTTGCTTTTGATCCAAGAAGCTTCTTCAGCTCTGACTTGGATGGTGGGAAATGGAAGGATTTGCACTCCTTGCAGACAGCTGGCCATTTGCATTCTTTTAGTGCAGAGGTGTCAAATTTGCGGCATCACAGCACTATCACATGATATAGTCAGGGGTGGGATTCTACAGGTTCACACCTATTTGCTAGAACCAGTTGTTAACATTCTAAGCAGTTCGGAGAACCAGTTATTAGAAGAAATTACTGGCCTAATCCTGTAAGGAAGGCAGGAAGGAAACATTCTGGTGTTGCTTACAGAAACTGCCCCTCCATTAACCCTGATTACATTCTTGGCAGGAATAGACTTCCTGTCTCAGGAACTTCTCTGGAGTTTTTTTCCTCTCCTTTGCTGGTACTTTGCTTGTGTGGAATGACTATTCAAAGTTACAATGGCACTGAAAAAAGTGACTTATGACCATTTTTCACCCTTACGACTGTTGCAGCATCCCCACAGTAATGAGAGGAGATGCGTGCCTCGATGTGAGTGATGTTGATTTGGCCATGCCCAGCCAGTCACATGACCACCAAGCCACGCTCACCAATTAAGCCAGACCCACAGAATCGGTTGTTAAGAATTTGAATCCCACCCCTGGATGTAGTGTGACTTTTCCCCCCATCGCTAAACCAGGTGTGGGCATGGCCAATGCATGATGCATCCGGCCTGCAGGCCACGAGTTTGACAATCCTGTTTTAGCGGGGCATTGGAGATCTGTGTCCTCAGGGTCACTTGAGTAGTGCTCCTGGTTCCTGTGGTCTGCAGTTTTTCCCCTCCTCTGGAAATCCATTCCTCCTCCCACACCATTCAAAGGGTGTTCATCCCATATTGTAAAGCTAAAAGTCTGTAGAGATTCTCAGTCCTCCAGGTCATGGTTATTCCAAAGGTGCTTTTTCAGAAGGCAACTGGGCTTTCTTGTTTTTTTTTTCCTTTAGTGTTAGTGGAGGATATTGCACATTCACACATTCACATTGTAAAAGCCTAGATTGTGTCAAACTCACCATGTCAGGTTGCCGTCACGTGATGTATCGTGATGTTATTTTCCCTTCGTGTTCTGACCCAACCCTGTTACCAGCAAGAAAATCTCAAACAAACGCAGCAGCTCAAACCTTCACAGCTTTAATCTACAAATAAACTTCTTTGTAGCTAAAAGATGGCTTGCAACCAATTAGTCCAACCAGAAAAGCCTTGCAAGAATTCTTCAGATAAGCCGGAGCCTCTACACACAACGCTGGGTCCTTAGAGCATTTTGCAAAGGCAAAAACCTTTTGAAACCAGGCTTATATTCCCTGGAGGGAGGGGCCATTATGTTGCATCCTTACTCCCTGTGCTGTTCCAGCTGCTCTCTCCTATGAATCATCCTGCACTCATGCGCACTTGGCACAGGCTCCTCGGGAACCTCCTCATCACTGCTGCCAGCTCCCACAATCCCTGAAGGCAGCAGTCCATGCCCTGATGCTCCCGGCCCCTCATCCGAGTCCTCACTCTCCTCCACCGTCCGCACCTGCTGCCAGCTAACCACAACACTTCACGGAGCTTGGGTGGGTGTGGCCTATGTGTGTGACACATCTGTTCCACAGGCCACCAGTTTGACACCCCTTGTGATGACCCAGAGTGTTACACAAACATAACAAAATCCAAAACATTAATAAATGTCCTTTAATGCCTCTAACTTGGCCCCACTGTTCAACAATTCTCAGTTGGAGATAAAACATACTCAAAAATAGTCTTCAGAAGAAAGCAATACAATCCAAATTTAATGAGCAGATAGAGGTGAAAATAAAAACCAAACAAACTACAATGATGAAATGTCCACAACGGAACAGGAGAAGTATTTACCAAATTCAAGGAGATAATAAGGCACAGTCTGTTGGAAGGATGCCAACTAAGATATCCTCATACCAAAATAAAACACACTTTGTCTCCAGCGTTTGCCAAAACGCAGGTCCAAACTCTTTTGCAGTGCTCACTCCTGCAGCCCATGTAGAGGATCAAGGCCCTCTCCTCCCGAGTAGACCACATCTCTCCCTTATCCTCTCCTCCCTGTGTGCCCTAGGATGGAGAGGGGATGGGCCTGGGTCCTCCTCTGACTGCTCAGCTGGCCTCTTCCCTTCCCCAGCCTCCTCCACAACCTCCGGAGCTACACCTCCACTCCCTGTCGGCTGTTCCTCCTCTCCCTCAGACTCAGTCTCCAACAGGGACATGAGACCCCTGGCCTAGATTGACCACACCCATAATGGGCAGCAAAGATCACTTTGGATTCAGCCAGGGTTGGCTGTGTCATATGGAAGGTTGTAACTTGAAAGCTGACAAAAGAATAGTACGCAAAACAGGATCAGATGGTCTTGGCCACCATTTTGATTTTTTGACCTCTGTTCCGAATACTCTGTTAAGGCAGCTGTCAGTCCCTGTGGTGTCGATACAAGTTACTTAGTGGCTTCCCAGCAGATGATCTACTTTCTTTTCTTATTCTATGAAAACAATGTCCCAATTATAGCAGACACCAATTAAAATTGTAAAATATAAATATATTCCTGTTAATTCATAATGCAACATCTTCTCCATTGTGGCTAGTGTAAAATACTTAGGATTACTCTGAATGCTTGTTACCATATATGCAAATTGGCTGGATTTCCTAAAAAGGTTTACCACCACAGATGTGTTTTGCTTGTTTAATTATTCCTGTTAGTGTTTATCCAGCCAAATAATCTATTCTGCCATGTCCTCTCCATGAAAGTTTGATTTCTTCTTCACCTTTCTTCTGCCTCAATGCAAATGTTGGGATTATAATGGAGGCAAAGGCCCCATGATCTCCTACTGCTTCCAGAGATGATAAATTAGATGTTAATGTTCATAGTTTAGCACCTTTCTAATTAGATAATTTACAGAATCCTCTACCAAAGCTCTAATAAACCAAATGATCGTAGCACTAAATATATTTGCACAAGTTGCGTTAAAAAAAAAATTTTGGAGGAAAAAAAAATCTCTGTTGTAGTTCTATTGTATCAAAGGAATTTCTGGCTCTTGTATGTAGTTTTTATTAATACATTATATTGAGAGAGAGAAAACCTTATAGTACTTCCAGTTGCTTTCATCCCCTAGGGAATTACAGGAAGCTGTGCATCACAATTCTTTTTCGAGGGGTGAGAAATGAGTAAAAAAACCCTTGGATTGTGTTTGTTTTTCATTCCTATGTGGTTCTTGTCATCTTTTATTCTTTTGTTTCTGTCGCTTACTGTATTTTTTTTATTTTTATGTTCTTACTTGCCAATTGCCCAGAGTTGTTGGGACTTGGATGGCATACAAATTTATTAGATCATTGTCACTATTTCCTCTCTTTATTCCTGACATTCCATTATGTTGGATATGCAATTTTTACAAAGATGCTTTCTGTGATCTTATGCAAACCTGTGTTCCTTAGAATGTTAACTAGAATATATTGGATATGCTACCTTTTCTGTTAATTTTAATTGTATTATTTACTCCGAAGCTTCTTTGAGAATCGTCTGGGATTCTCCCATGGCCTCATGGAAATTTACCTGCAAGATGCAGGAAGACCATGAGTGGTATGGTGGCCTAGAAGTGGAGCTCTCGCCTCACAGTCAGGAGGCTGTGAGTTCGATCCTAGATAGAGGCAGATATTTCTCTCTCTGGGCCCACTGAGAATATATCTGCTGAATAAAAACTCTGCATTGGTGACAGGAATTCTGCCATTAAAACACTCTACCAACTCCATTCTGTTGCCCGGACTCTATCTCGCAAGGGATTATGGGGTCATTAAAAGAAGAAGATGATGGTCTTCCTAACTGTGGTTCTTTAAAATAAAAAATCCTATTCTGAGTGGGACTCTGAAGTAAGGGGTATGTATCTCTAGGGATGGTCAGAAAAGCCTAGATGGTGGCTGTGATTGTGTGCTCACCTACCATTTCTGTGTCCTGGTTCCAAAAGGCTCAAGGGCTAATAGTGGGCCACTGACCGAAGGTTTTATATGAGGCATATTATTTTAGAGACCTTCACACAAAGCATATGATTAAATAACCCAGAATCATTCAGGTAATGTGCAACACATAAGTACTGCCAAATAAGAAAAGGAATGGTTAAGTGGGAGAAATAAAATTGGAAATATTAATTAAAATCAAATATTAGTTAACATCAAAAGCAAGTAGAAAACAACTGTGAGAGTGAAGCAAGAACGCTGCCAACCACAAGCTATGATGACATTATCTTTAGAAACATGGTTTTAGATTTTAAAAAATCTGCTATTTAGCTGTTATGGATTCACATTCAGTGGTCCATTTACTTCCAGTAGCTGATCCATATGTTCACTGGGCATGAAATGCATTTACAAAAATAAATAAAAAATAAGAAAGATTTATGCACCAAGTAAGTTATAATTTAAATGTAAATACTGGAAAACCAGAAGATGATGAGTTCGACAGAACAATCAAGAAAACAATAGGTATTATTTTATTATTATTATTATTTATTAAACTTTATTCGTCTTTTGTGTATTTTTAAAAATAAAGCATAAAATAAGTATCATGATGTTAACAGTTTTGTGACATCCATTCCATCCATTTCTACCTTTTGTGCATATTTACAAATATACACAATTTTGTGCGAATATATACATTTTAATCTATAAGTTGCTTATCTTTAATTCCTTCTTTTTCTATCTGTCTTGATTCGATCCAATTATACAATTTTTCCCAAGTTCTATACTATTCAGACTCCTATTTCGTTTGTATTATCTGCATTATTTTAATAGTATCTGGGTTTTATTAGTTAAATCAGGGATCCCCAACTTGTGAGCCACAGACCACTATCGGGCTGTGGCTTATTTGCAAATGGGTTGTGGGAGAGGCAGGCCATTGCACACATGCGCAACAGCTCAACTCGCACAACCAGCAGGCTGGTGTGAATGTGCTCATACGTGCCATTCAACTTGAGCTGTGCATGCACACACATGCATGCCCACTCAATGCTCACATGGCCAAGGTACCCTCTTCCCCTCCCCCCAGCCAGGCCACCAAGCCACAAAGGTTGGGGACCACTGAGTTACAGAGTTGGAAAAATACCAGTAGGATTTGGAGAAATCTTTTTTTTTTTTTTGCAGAACTAGTACAGCACACCTGCCAATGTTGGCATTGCCCAGGCAGAAGCAAATAACCAGAGAATGTTAATCACATCATAGTTATTGCGCAAGATTGCTGGTCGTGGTTTCAGATAGATTTAAATATATTACCCGCAATGTGAAAGATGTGCTAAAAAAATATGTGCTGACCATCCTCAGCACTGCTCAGATTCTGTACGTGCATCCTGGAGAAGTGTTAATTGGCTTTTAGTAAATGTAGATAGAGTGAGATCTGAGATCTACCAGGAGATTTCATTTCTACCTTCTGTCCGTCTCTGCCACGGGCACTTCATCATTCATCAACAATCTGTCAAAAAAGAGAAATGGCTGCACTTCATGAAATTTGGATGAGGGTTTTACAAGCTGCTGGTGGAGAGATTATGGTGACTTCAAATCTTGCGTACTATCCGTCGCCAGTCTGTCAAATAAGAGTCTTGTGCCAACCCAAAAACTTCCTAAAAGCCAATTCAATATAACTGAAAAATAGAAGGATGGGGTAGGTAAATGGGATCAGAATCCTCAAGTAGTTGCCATCAGCAAAATTGCACAAGGATGGGACCATTAACTAGATGTGCCAGACAGTTCTGGTGCCTGTTGATTCTGATGCCTGTTGCAAGAAATAAAGGGGTGCTTTAGGGTGAGGGATACTCCTGGCATGTTTATTGGAGAGAACCAGTGTGATGACCCATAGTCTCTCAAAATAACCTAAAGCCCAAAACATACATTAAAGTCCGGTAATCCCTTCAACTTAACTTCACTGTTTTATTAGGCACAGTTTAAAATCACAAAAGTAAATAATGAGGCAAAAAAGAAACCAAAAACAAATCACATTGACGAGAGTTCTGAAGCAAGCCAAAATAATTAATCATATATTCTAGGAAGATAACCGAGGAGAGTCCATGGGAAAAACACCAACAAAGATAAACCTCTTTCAAAGAAAATACTAAACTTTGATTTCAGCAATTCTGACTACACAGTTACAAACTTATATACACAGCTCCCAGCTGCAAGCCACGAGGAGGTTCATGGTAATCTCCTCCTGAGTAAACCTCGCTTTTCCCTGATTCTGTCCTCCCTGCGTGCCCTAGGATGGAGAGGGGATGGGCCTGGATCCTCCTCTAACTGCCCAGCTGGCCTCTGCCCTTCCCCAGCCTCCTTCACCACCTCTGGAGCCACACTCCCACTCCCTGTTGGCTGTTCCTCCTCTTCCTCAGAGTCAATCTCCACCAGGGGCATGACAGCCAGTCTGTTTTATGCATCCTGTAGAAATAGCACTTAGATTTGTATAGGGCTTCAGAGTGCTTTACGGTCCTCTCCAAGTGGTTTACAAGGTCAGCGTGTTGCCCCCACAACAATCTGGGTAATTGGAACAATATGCTATTCCCAAATCACAGACAATAACATAGGTGCAAAGCAGGGGTGGGATTCTATTGGTTCAGACTGGTTCTATAGAACCGGTTGTTATGACTCTGTGCAGTTCAAAGAACTGGCAAATTGTGCCCCTGGCTGGCCCCGCCCTTCTCCACCCGCCCCTCCCCTCCCCACCCAGTCAGTCCTTATTGTGCATGCGCAACATCGCACACATGCCTGACGTCACTGACTGCATTTTCCCTGCCCAGTCACTCCTTAAGTTATTTCTTTTTTTTTTTTTGCCCTCCCGACAATCAGCTGTTCCGGTGATCAGCAGTGTTGGGATCCCCCTCGCTGCCTTACTGCTTTGTCCCAGAGGCTTCCCTGAGGCCCAGGAGGCAAAAAGGGATGTGGGGGTGCTGCAAACACCCCACACTCCATTTTTTGCCTTTCTTAGCCCCAGGAAGCCTTCTGGGAGCAAAAACGCCCCCCAGAAGGCTTCCCTGGCCCAGGAGGCAAAAAATGGGGGGGGCTGCAAAAAAGAAGAAGAAGCCACACCCACCCAGTCACATGGCCACGCCCACCTAGCCATGCCCACAGAACCGGTTGTTAAATAATTTGAATCCCACCCCTGATGCAAAGTCTTCTAATTAGGAAGTAATATTAGAACTCTGTATGTTTAAAGCCTCTTAAAATCAATAATTTCTCCTGTAGGGATTGGAATCCAGTCCTTTTGATTATTATATATTCTGATTTTTATATATATTGGAGTAAATCTCCAATTATGTTTTCTGTTTTGTCTAAATGCTCTTGATTTGTCTAGTTTCTTAAGACCTGTTGGATCTCTGAGGCAATAAACATATTGGGTCAAATGTGGTGTCAAACTGGAGGCCTGTGGGCCAGATGCATCACGCAGAGGCCATGCCCACCCCAGCTCTGCAAAAGCAAAATAAAAATTAAAAAATGTTGCGATACGTCACGTGATATCACATCTATACAATATAGTTATGGATTAATTGGGTTTTTTTTTAGATTATCTTAAGTGCTGGCTGTTTTTTTCTTTTCTTTTTTTCTTTTTTCTTTTCTTATTAGTACGTTCTGCCTTTTCTAGTATGCAAAAGTAGAATTTCTTTTACAAAAACCTGAACAAAATGATATATAAATAATGATATTTTAATACGTTCTCTCTGCAAGCATATTTGTACGTGACTTTTAGATGAGTATACTGCAAGTCTATTTTAGAAATTAAATTACTACTGCTGTTACTGTATGAACATATTTTTGAATCTTTTTCTTTTTTTTGAGCCAAGACTTGTACTAGAAAACTTGGAGAAATATAAAATCGAAGAGAGAATCGTGTTCTGACTCATACTTTTGCTCAGATTTGTCAACCTTTCATTGTATTTTGGGAAGAGTCCATTTTTTAGACTGTCAATTGCTATAAACATTTTAGTACACACTTTGAGTTTATCATTTTACAAATATATAGTGAAGCTCTACATGTGGGAACTACCACATGTTTGAGAAAGTTCTATTCTTGTATCAAGATGAGCTGTAAGTTATATGTGATTATTTTATTTATATTCTATCTATTTTAAAAATGTAAATCAAGCTTTTCTGTAAAATCGTCACGAAGGACAACATGCATGTTATCTGGCAAACAAAGAGTAAATGTGAAGTTTACTATTTTTACTATTATATTTCAGAAACAGTACACTGTAAAGATGTTGCTAGAATTCTGATAGGCATAAATACTCAGAAATGAAAACTCAATAAAAATGCGTCAGGGGTGATTTAAATCAGTGTATATGTTGTGCAGGCTGGCTAGAGAATTCTGGGAGTTGAAGTCCACTCATCTTCAAGCAAGCAAAGTTGAGAAACATTGATTTAAATGAATCCCAGGCTTAGCTTTTTTAAAAAACAGCAGATGGTCCTATAATCATACGGCTATAGAAATCTTTAAAGGTAAGTACTGATGTCTTGGATTTTGCCAGGAAATAAACGAGTTGCAATGAAACTCAAGGAAAAACTGGTGCTATTTTTTTTCTCTAAGAATGGATCATGATAGTTTAAAATGCTTATCTGTATATGTTTTAGCATTTACTTCTTGATACGCATCAATATAATATTAAGGTTTCTGGTTTCTGGTTTTGTTTTTTTTTAAATCACCCATTTTGGAAATGTTTGGATATTTGTCCCAAGGTTCATAAACAGCTTCAATGCTGTAAGAGAAATTGTTACAGGTTCCTTCATTGTGCACTAGCTTTGGTGTTTATGGCAGCTGGGTTTGATTTGGTTGACTCAACCTTCCATCCTTCTGAGGTCAGTAAAATGAGGACTCAGATTGTTGCGGGAACTATGCTGACTCTATAAACCACTTGGAGAGTGCTATAAAGCACTATGGGTGGTATATAAGTCTAAGTGCTATTGCTATTTGAATAATAAATTCAAATAATAAGCCAACATCAACACAGCACACAGAAGGACATAGGAAGAAGCATGCACAGAAGCATGTCCTTCATTCAAACATTTTCAAACAATTACAGCCTTGTAAGCTGTGATTTATGAAATAGTGGACAAATGTTAGCATTTATGCATGTGTCTATTCAAACTATGTTCCAATTATTTGTGTTGCTGTAAATCAATGGTCCTCTGGATTTTTGCAGCATAATAATGATAGCTGTCTTTTGTTCTGGACTTTTCTCTCTATTACATGTACATCTACTTTATGGTGTTAACTATTTAATCTCCAAACCTTTACTGCACATCTTATGGAAACCTGAAACTAGCCTAATCAGTTGGGAAAAGTTGTATTTAAGGAAAAAAGGATAACGAGGTTTTGGAGGGGGGAAGGTAATGAGCTGAGACAATAATCCATTTTCTTTGGGTCTCATTTTATTTTATTATTTGTTAATATTCTGTATCTTTCACGTTGCTAGCCAATTTTGACTAACTTTGTTGGTCTTTGGAGTTAATTAAACAGCCATTACACCCTGAACATCTTGGAATTGAACTCAAACAACTCAAGAAGTGAAGAAAGGAGAGAAAAGAAAAAAAATGTAACAAAAAAAGTTAGAACAATCCAAGCTTTCAAATTCTACCCTAAACCATCAAAGCAGCTAAATAAATAAATGGATGAAATAAGCTGATCAATGCATTAATCAACAGGAATTGATGTATCCTAGTCCAGGGATTCTCAAAGCTTCTAAAATAATAAATTTGTGCAACCCTCTCCCCCCCACCAAGATGAAATAATCAAGCTTAGGGGGAGGCAAGCATTAATTATATCATTTGCATTTAATAATTACGTTTTAATTAGATTCTCAAGCCACCTGTTATGGGTTTGGATGTAGACTAACATTGAGTCACATTCAGATTGAGTTGTGACAGCTCTTTCATTTTCAGAATGGGAGTGTTGTCAAAACTTACTTGTCACATTGCCTGGATAAGCCTGTAGCCTGTAATCTACCAGATATTACTGGTAGATTAAACTCCATGTCAGATTTTATACTAGAAACTGTTGGAGGGGACAATATTTTAGCAGCTGTATAGGCAGGCCTTAGATCCAACCAATCCACTCTCATCATCTTAAAATTTTACTATCCAATAAAATATATGTTGCTAGTGTTGACTTTCAATAAAGGACAAAATATCTCCATTATTACCTAAAATTAAATGTTTCATTATAAGACAAACTCTTCTAACATTCTGGTAGCTATTGAATGAGCCACTGTCAACAAATTGCTCTGTTCCTTCTGTTTTTTCTTCTGCATTTTTTTTCTTTTCTTGATAAACTTTCTTCCAGCGATTTCATCTTTAAGAATTTGTATACAGCAAACACACCCACACTATTAACCTATAGCAGCATTAAGGTTAAAGCAAAGTCCTTGCCTTTGCCTCCAGTCCATTCAGTCTTCAACTCCTTCTCTGCTGCATTTTTTATTAGCTGGATGCTTCGATATGTTTTACTTTCAGGAGTTTCAAAATTCATCGGTGCATGCAGAAATTTCTCTCCCCCACTGAATATCCTGGGCATCACTGGAAAAGGCAAAGCACCAGCATGACGGAGACCAACACCTGCTGCATCGAAGAAAGCACCATGGGGTCACTCCTCAGGAAAACCAAGGAGCAAAATCTCCTGTGAGACTTTCCATTATTGCTGTTTTGCTTATGGAACCACAATGAGTGTTTTTTTTAAAAAAGACATCCCCACAGTTTTAAGTGTTCATGCTGACTGGGGAAAAAAGAGGGAGCCATTCTAAAAGCCCCATCATAATTAGTGTCAGTGGTCTCCAACTTTTCTGGCTCGGTGGACCAGTGGTAGGAGAGGGGATGGTTTCATGCATGCATTTGTGAGAGGAGCCCTCAGTGTCTTAATCAGAGATGGTATTCAGCAGGTTCTGACCAGTTCTGGAGAAGGCCAGAGAAGGTATTCAGCAGGTTCTGACCAGTTCTGGAGAAGGCCAGAGAAGGTATTCAGCATGTTCTGACCAGTTCTGGAGAAGGCCAGAGAAGGTATTCAGCAGATTCTGACCAGTTCTGGAGAACTTGTAGCAGAAATCTTGAGTAGTTCGGAGAACTGGTAGTGGAAATTTTTAGCAGTTTGGAGTATCACCTCTGACTGGCCCTGGCCCTGTCTATTCTCTGCCTCCCAAGTCCCAGCTGATTGGCTGGGACTTCTTTTATTGCCCTGCACAGGAGAACGGAGCTGGAAAGCAGGTTAGTGGGTTGGGGAGGGAATAGGAATTGTACAGTATCCTTCCCCGGCCATGCCTACCATGCCACACCCACCAAGCCAAGCCACGCCCACAGAACCAATAGTAAAATAATTTGAATCCCACCACTGGTCTTAATGGTCAGGGAAAGAAACTTAGGAAAGACCCATTCTAATGCATTGAGTAGTTACAAGTGGTAGAGGGAAATCTGTACCTTCAGACATGCAAGATTCTATTAATTTAGCTTTATAATAAGGTACAATTAGCTCATCCTTTTGTGTCTCCTGCTCTGTCTGGAAGGGCTAACCCAAATCAAATTTCCCTAGGGTAAATGAGTCCCCACCTTGGTTGTCAGGAAGGGTAACATCCTCACAATCTTATTCCTTGGTGTTTGCCAAAATCTCTGCCCTATCTGTTGTTTTTAATGATTCTTTTAATAATGACAATGACGATGACAATGGCAATAATAATAATAATAATAATAATAATAATAATAATAATAATAATAATAATAATGCTTTAATTAAAAAAGAAAAAAGATGATTGGAACTGCAAAGCCTTGGGTGCCAGACCCAGTGGTCCCCTTTTGTGAAGATCAATCTTACATTTCCATTTTCTCCCATAACAAGTATTTTTAACATCCTGAATTCTTTTTATCCAGCAGATGAAGAAATGCCTGCATTTTACTAAATTCTTATTTTAAAAATGTTCGTTCCCTGTCAGCATTTAGTTCCTTACTGGGGAGAGCTGTGCTGTGCCAGCTTTATATCTAGCTACTAGCTTCCCAATCACTCTTTTTAAAAAACATTTTTTTTAAAAAAATAGTGGCAATCTTAGTTTGGCATCACAAATGTCTATAAATTCAGAACTGTTCAAAAGCAGGTTTATTTTGGAACTAAGTGCTAAAAGCCTGATTCACTCAAGTTTTCTGTCTTATTTATGAAGACATGTGTATCTGCTAGTAAATTCTTATCAGACAACCGACTGGACAAAATGCTTCCCTTTCTTTGGTTGCCAATAGTTCTAATAATCTTGAGCAATTCACCCTGACCTGGACAAGGTCCTCTATATGAACTCTTTTAAGCTTTTTTCCTTCTATAATGGAAAAAAAGGGGGGAAAAACATTTTTGGTGTGCTTCAGAACTCGAAAATTGTTTTTTTTTTTTTTTTAGCCATCTACACAGAAACAATCAATATAAATAAAAGTGGGCCATTGTATTTACTGGTGAGTGACTTGCAGGGGAAAAAAATAACCATCTTTTGCATTGCTGTCTCTTCTGCTGCCATCCAGGGGCAAGCAAGAGTTTAGGCAGCCTGTGGCTTATCACCATTTGTAGCACAAAGAATTACAAAAGATGGAAAGGCAGGGAGAAATCCTATTAGGGCTATATAATTCCTTTAAACAGGAATTAATCAAACTAGAAAGTGCCTATAACCTCTTTGAGGTTTGGCAGAATGAAATCACATTTGCAAGCAAAATTAAATTATTATTGTTATTATTTTATGTAGGGAAAGGTCTGCCAAAGGTGGCCTTAGAAATATTGATCAGCTGCATGTGCTAAATTTGATAGCTAATGAGAAGATGCTTAGAAAAAAGAAGAAGTAATGGAGGTCATACAGTTAACCTCTGATCAAATGTGTGTAGCCCGATACATCCAATATTTGAGCTGTTTCAACTTGGAATCTTTTTAGTCAATTGGTAGAGTTAACTTATTAAAGAGAGATCTTGAATTAAGTAAACTAGAACTAAGGAGAAATGTCTTGAGAGGGAGAACAATTCATCAGTGGAACAGCTTGCTTTCAGAGGCTGTGGGTGCTCCAATACTGGAGATTTTAAAGAAGAGATCCACATATATATCAATCCTAGGATTCTCCCTTCTCTCATGTGATGATCCGGGGATGTGGCACAAAGGCAACACGGTCAGATAAGCAATAAGAGTCCTTTTATTATCTCCAAGTTTGCCCCCAGTGTTACCTTCAGGCTGGAGAAAAACTCTCCCAGGAACAGCCTTTGAATGGAGAAAATTCAGTCCAAAACAAGGTACACACAAACTGTAACTTAAAATCCAAACAAACCAAACTGAAGTAATTAGTTTGGCAGGGCAGGAGCAGGAATTACAAACTTGAAAGCACAGCAAAACTCACACAGTTAGGAAGATGCCAGGAATACAGATAAACCACGATGATGCAAGTCACGTTTGCTCCCAACAGCTTGCTGCATGCAGCTTGCCTTTTTTATATACTGTGTTCCCAGCTGCAGCTAATGAAGGGAATCAGGGCCCTTTCCTACCCCATAAGCCATGAAACCCGCATTGCTCTCTTCTCTGTTCCTCCCTGCGTGCCCTAGGATGAAGAGGGAGTAGGCCTGGGTCTTCCTCTGAATTCCCTCTCCCTTGTTCTACCTCTTTCCTGCTCTGCACAGTCAGACTTTGCCCTTCCCCAGTTTCTTCCACAGCCAATGGAGCCACATTCCCACTCCCTATCAGCTGTTCAGCTTCCTCCTCCGAGTCAGATTCCAATAGGCGCATGACATCTCAGAAGATCTCTACACCCGGCCACCTAAAAGACCTTCTGTCACAAGTATGTCATATCCTGATGGGTCAAACTCATGACAAACACTAAATAGTAACAAATTGAGAACTAGAATGCAACAATGAGAAGATTAGATGTTAGATTCATAGTGTGGAGGCCTAAGCTATAGAATAGCCCTACTCAGCCATAGAAGCATTTAATATGACTTTGCACCAGGTATTCTCTGTAAGCCAAACTTATTATTTTATCCCATTCGTCCACATGAATTCTAAATATTTGGTGCAACCTTTTCATATTGCATCAAGAGCTCTAATTACAATAACTACGAGAATTGATTTTTTTAACCTCCTCCCTAATCTTTCAACCTCAATTTGTAATTTATATTTTGTTATTTTCTCCAGCTGCTTTTCATTGATTTGACTCTCTCTAGGTACTGCCATATCAATGAGCCACACCTTCTCTTATTCTAGAGCAATAATGCCTGATAGGTTCTATATATTTTCACTTTGAATTGGGAAATCCCATAAAATTTTAATTACATTTGCAAACAGTTTTTAGATGTACCATCTCTGTGAGTTTTACAAATCTCAAAGTCCACTTATTTACATGTGTTCCAGTGGATAAATTTTGCAATCGTGTGCTGCCTGGACAATTTTTGCAACTCTGTGTTGCTTACACTTGAGCAATTTTACAAGTAGTATGTCAGGATTCTGGCAGTTACCCCCATTTAAATCATGAGTCTTGAGCCAATCTTCCAAAACTTAAAAAAGATTTATTGGGAGTTAATATGCCCAGCACTGCCTGAGTGTAGCTGACTCTGAGGCACATAATTCATTGTCACCCTTGACCTTGGTTTTCCCCCACCCCCTGGGTGTATCGTAATTCATATTCTCCAATGGGTCACACCCATAACCAAGAGTCATCAATCATGCTCTCCAGTTAGAATTTTAGAAACTTCAGTCACCTAGTTACTATCTTTGAAAACATTTATGGAATGCACTTTCGGTTTGCAAGTTGCCATACTGCTCTCTCCTCCTTTTCTATTGGCAACTCTAGAAAGACCATAGAAATATTTTATGAGTTGACATAGTACCATAGTAGCAGCAGCAGCAGCAGTAGTAGTAGTAGTAGTTAAAAATAGGCCTTTTACAATTCTACATTCTAAGCATAGAATTAGCTTGCAATTTAATTTAGCTTGGGTTTTAATTATCTTATGGGGGTGGGGCAAAATTTTTAGACAGCCTAAATTATTTAATCTGTTTTTAACTTTTGTATAGTGTATTGGGGTCTGTGATTGGCTGTACACCGCCCTGAGTCCTTCGGGAGAAGGGCGGTATATAAATATTAAAAATAAATAAATAAAATAAATAAATTCTATATTCTAACCATTGCACCACCACAGCTCCATAAAATCAGGTTTTGGAGAGGCATAGAAAGTGGAGGACTGTGGGGTCTGAAGTGGCTTTCTCCCTGCTTTCAATACACTTACACCATTGGCATCACAGCAGGAACTGGATAATTCCGTCAACTCACAGCTCCTTCCTTCTAACACTCCTTTCGTTTTGAAGTCATTTTGCAGGTTGACACCCTTCTTCTGTGATTCTGAATTGGATTCAGAATCGGGAAAGGAGCTAAGTGATGAGCAACACTTTAATATCGGTTTTCTCCCCTCCTTTCTTTTCTTTTACAGAGGAAAAAAAATGCTAGGTTCCCAAATCCTGTCTTCTTTTCGGTAGAAAATGGGGATTGACAGGGCTTGTTCCCATCATTTCAGTTTTATCCCTGGTTACCATTGGTAAGAACCAGTGAGTTAAAACATCGGGAAGACTGCACACTGAGCAGTGATGTACACTTGCAAACTTCCGAGAGACCATTCTCAGCCTTGAATTCCTTCACTATAGATCAGAGGTCTCCAAACTTGGCAGCTTTAAGACTTGTGGACTTCAATTCCAAGAATTCTGGGAGTTGGAGTCCACAAGTCTTAAAGTTGCCAAGTTCGGGGACCCCTGTTATAGATGATTCAAAGTGGCAATGTACATGTGACATATTGTGCTACCCAAGGAGAAGTTTGCTTGTGACTGCAGCTTTTTGTGTGCAACGAGAATTGGTAGAAGGCAGCAAAGGGACTTCCTGGATTAAGAAATGCAGTTCTACTAGTTTTGTTCAAATTTGACAAAACCCTTCTGGGTTTAGCTCTTTGGGAGATCACAATAGAATGACAACAGAGGAAGCTGACCAGGGACTGGTTGGAAGGAACATAAGTGCCATGCCGATCCTAACTCTTGAGATCACTTGATTTATGCCTCTGACATAATGAGAGCTGAAGCAGAACAGATTTTATACACCTTGTACAGTAGAAGTAAAAGGGAAATGTTTCTTTAATAACCATGCAGCTAAGGACAACTTATTCCTGATCCCTTATGAGCCAGGGAAGAGAAGAGAAGAAGGGAATATCGTGAAGACACTAATGTTGTCAAAGCCTATTTGTGTTATGACTAGGTGCAAATGGGGACACAACCTTCATCTGACTTTTGTACAATAAAGTGAAACTATTATTAAACTCATTACTGAAAATGGTTTCCTCTGACATTTAAGTTTTCAATGCACAGAAGAAGGGGACATTAGGGCATGGGGTTAGGTGAGGGGGGAAGAGAATAAATTAATTTAAACTTAAAAACCTAACTTGCTGTAGCAAGGGAGAACTAGCTCATAATGCCTTCAGTAGAGAAGAATAAAGATGCATTTCTAGTTAAATTAACAAGTGTTGACAGAACCAGTTCATTCTAAATTCTTGATTGGTTATATGATAGACAAACTGACTGACTGACTGACAGACAGACAGACAGAGATAAATCAAACATAACAACATGTAAGGATTTGTTTCCTGAAAACTTTCCTGCCTTTTTCAGCTGATGCTTGGCATTCATTCTGAAATATTTATTTCCATCAGGCAATTGAACTTTATCATTTTGACATTTAGAAATGTTGGAACCCACGATGATGTTAAATAAATAAAAAAATCTGCATGTTTGTGACACCTTACAAAGTGCAATGAGTTTGCTTTTTCTGAAACACAGAAAGGTTGTTATGTAATTTAATGCGCATACAATATTATTTACAGAAATTCCTGCCAGCCACTTGGAAGAACAGCCTCTGAGAAAAGGCTGCGTAATAGATCAGCGTAAAGTTTCTCAGGAGTGATTTGATTTCAGGCAGATTTTATTGACTCTGCCTTTTAAACTGAATCTCTGAATTTATTCAAGGCATCACATTGAATCAGGTACATTCAGATGTGCTTGGGAGAGATTCAGCAATGGTTTAGAAATGTGATAGTCTCTCTGGCTTCACTGAACCTCAAACATTGTTACTGCAGTTTTCAGATTACAGAGTAACAGAGTTGGAAGGGACCTTGTAGGTCATCAAGTCCACCCTCCCCCGCCCAAGTGGAAGACCCTACACCATTTCTGACAAATGGCAGTCCAGTCTCTTCTTGAAAGTCTCAAGTGATGGCGATCCCACAACTTCCGAGGGCAACTTCTGTTCTATTGGTTGATTGTTCTCACTGTCAGAAAGTTTCTCCTTATTTCCAGGTTAAATCTCTCCTTGTTCAGTTTCCATCCATTAGGCCTGAAAAATCTAGTCTGGTTTTTGCTACATGATTAAAGGGACAAAACCTCCCCAGGTCTGGAAACGTTGTGTGTGAGAATGTGTCTGTATGTAATCATTTCCAGCCCTGGAGGATGAGATCCTCTACAATGGAGCTTATTGGCTCTCAGAAAAGAATTGTAGGTATGCAAGTAGTTTGATTACAGTGTAAATGTGTGAGAATGTTGATGGTAAAAAAGTTGGTGTGGATGTTTGTGTGTTGACCCCCATCCCAGATTGAAAAGAGGGTAAGATAGTTTGTGCAAGGAAATGAGAAAAGTCCGGACGAAATGTATGTGATTTACTGGAAAGAGAGGATTATTTGTGTGGGTATTTGTGTGTGCTTTGCTACGCTTGCTTATGTTGAATGTTATTTGTGTGTGATTTATTGGTGAAAAGAATGTTGAGTGGAAAAGATGGATGTGATTTCCTGTGTAGTTTTTTAAAAAAATTCCCCCCCTTTCCCTTGTTGTTAACTTTTTGCTTTGTAAAAGCAGGGGGGGTGGGGGAAGAGTGAGGCTTTTGATCATTTAAACATTTTTTTTCCCTCTGCTTTGAGTTTTTGCCTTGAAAAAGGCGAGGTTGGAAAATAAGTTTTTTATAGGTTACATAGCTTCATCTCCTGATTTTTTAGCTATTTTCACACAAAGAAGCCTCAGATAGATAGGCTGAGATTGGCAAATTGCCTAGAACGTTATCTGTATAGGTGGCTCAGTTCCCAGGTTCAGCTTGCCTGGAACCATTATCTTTGAAGATGGCTCAATTCCCAGTTTCAGCAAGGGGAATCAAAATTTAAAACTATCTGCACTCTGTACATGCTCTTAATCCATATTTTGATTAAAGCAGAGAATTGACACTAAAATTTGACTCCATCTGGAGGGTTTACAACAGGAATGTTAAGAATGCATAGCTATTGCCAGCACAACAGGTAAAATCATGAAAGGTATACAGTTGACTTTGCAAATAACTTTTCCTTCTAAATTTTGATACGTACAATAAAGTGTAAATGGTGGAGTTATGTAAATCTAATTTTTAATTTTATTTTTAGAAAACCTTATCTCTTCAATGTTTTAATTTTATTTTTAGAAAACCTTATCTCTTCAATGTTTTTTTACCTGACTATGTAAGCTGTATTATTTGCCTAAAGAACTTTGGCTTGCTTACTTAATGACTTCTTCCTTTACGAGGATCCTCATGATGATACCTGGAAAGTGTCCTGCTATTTTAACTTTCAAAACTTTTTCTCAACAGCCTTTTGATTTAATTTCTGACTCTTATTATGTGTGTTAACTTAATTTTAATCTTATAGGTGCTTATATTATGTCCAGGATTATCCCTAATCCTATGACCTTATTTTTAATTTTGCAACAGCTACTACAAGACCAAAGATATTTCTTACATACGTAGTCACTTGCCCCTTTCTGGGCCTCTTTCTTAAGGTTATAGCTTTGCTGATTTTTTTTTCAGTCACTCTTTTTTCCATCAAAATGCAAATTGTTTCATCATCAACTTTGGCAAATGGATGTTACTTACTAGGCAAGCCCTCTTTTTACAACATATTTGGTTTTTTTGCAATTTTGTGCAACCTGGAATATAGCTATAATGGAACATGCTCATTGGTCATTTAAGGCCTGTCTCCACAAATAAATAAAAAAGGAGGGAAAGGGGTCTTTAAAAAAAGTTTAGAAAGCATTATTTACCTTAAATCAACACCTTAAATCAACCCAGGTTAAAAAAGTATCATTTATCTTAACTCAGTTGAATGCAATTTAATGTTTCCATTTACCTTACATTAATTGAATCTATCTTAAATTAATTGAATGTTTTAGTTAACTACTTGGGGGTGAGGGGGCAAGGCTGTGTTGTTGTGTTTGCTCCTACAGGACCTTTATGGATTCCAGCTTGTTATGTCCGTCCAGCCAAGGATGTCTACACCAGTCCCCAGATCCAGTCCCAGTCCCAGGAATTTACAGATGGCACAGTGTCCAATCCGGGCTCATTTGTTTATGCTTGATTGTTTACAGCATCAGTGGCTGTCATTCACACAAACACTCACTTGAGCAATGAATGAAGTAAAACTTATGGGTGCAATTGGCTAACATCACACAGAATAATGTCTTTTGCTTATCTGAAACCTATGATATGGAAAATTTGCTTTCTACGTGTTTACTTCCTGTCTGCACTCCTTCTGCAGTAATTCAAAACTTCAGGATTTGCTTCCTATTATGCAATTGCTTTACACATCTCAATGGTAGCAGTCACTGTAAATATAACTTGTGCAAAAATAGTTAATTCTACATCTTAAAGTAAAAAACCTCATCGCATTAGCTCATCTACTCTGAACTGCAAAGCTTTGGAAGAGACTTCTTTTCACTTACCCATCTTTGGCTACAAGGATGGTTTTTACATGTGGTCAAGAAACTTTTAAGTATATTCCTGCTAATATTAGTGAAGCGCAATGCTGCCTCAGCTGACTGATTCCTGATTTGCTTTCTAAACAACAAATTCATCATTTGAATCATTCTCGACATGGGGTCACACTAGATAGCATTTGTGACTCTGAAGCAACCTTACTTAATAAGCAGAATACGTAGTACTAGCTTTGTCTATAGTGGGTGTTCCAATAATTGTTGCTCGCACTCACCTTAATATTAACTCTGTGGCATGTAATTTAGCAAAAATAATTATGTAATTTAGCAAAAACAATTAATGTTATTTCTTCAGCTATCTCAACAACAATCAACCATGAGATGCAAGTGTTGAGGAAGGCTATTCTACAAAATTTATATTGTTTTAATTTGTTTGATGGGTCATGAATCATCCAGCACCAGCTTAATATTTCTACATAATTTGGCCTTGGATTTGAAAATTGATAAATTAGGATCATTTTGGGCTTGATGACCCACAGGCTTAATGGGAAAAATTTTACGCTATGTAGTCAGTGCTTTAATTAGTGGGTGCTGCTTTGTTCAATGCCTCCCTTCTTTTTGCAACATATGTATCACAGCTTTTCACCCTAAAACTTCTCCTACATTGCCTTAGGGTCAGGTATATGCCCTGTATAAACAACTGCAACGTACTCTTCTACTGATTATTATAAGTCCCTTAATAACCTCTCTTATGACTATTCTTTGTCTAAACAAAATAAAAAAGAGTGAAATGTGGTAGCCACTGAGATCCTCTGGATGGTGCTAGATGCTAGCAGCAGACTGCACATTTGGCTAAGGGGGCCTCTTTTGTTACTCATTCCCTATATTTTGGTAAAGGTGGAAAGTCCCTAACTTTCCAGACATACAGGTGATCTCATTTTATTAACATCACCACTAGTCTTAAGGATTGGTTGGGAGGTTGTACCAATGTGGATGGGAGCTTTCACCCATGTGGCATCTATTCTCCAATCCGGATGCTGTATCTATGTTGCCTTTGTCTTCTTGTAAAAACCTTATAAATGTAATAAGCACTGCCCAGGCAGTCAGACATCTTTGGATCCTGTAATGACTGGTCTTTGATTGCCACATATGATTCTTAACATCTCTCTTTAAAAAAAAAATGTCCTCCATGGAACTCAAAGGTTCTATAAGAATTTGTTGGTGTCCTGTGAAAGATTAGAAAGAAAACATATGAACTTGCACTCATCCTCTTGATCAGGGACTCTGGGATTTTATTTTCATAAGCAAGGAGATTCCAAAGCCTGGAAAAAGTTTAAAAGTCACTGCTCTACTTTCTCCAAATTCATATTCGATTATTCTTATCTTTTCTAATTCAATCTGTTTGTATCATTTACAAAAGTTAGTTTCTTGTATTCATTCAGTCTGCAGATCAGCTCTTTTCAACTTTTGTCCCTAATCTTCCCTAATTAAATAGAAACAACATAATTTATTTTCCTTCTTTTTCCAAATGAGTCAAGATAGTGTGCTGATTGTTACTGCACATTACACAGCCTGTGTATCATAGCTTATATATACATACTAACTCGATACCTGTGCTTTGCTATGAAACTATGTGGACGGGCTTAGTTTTGGGGGAGGAAAATAAGGTGGGGGGGAGATTCTGCCTTTACCTACCAGCATCCATCAGTGTACATCTGGTTAGAGTTGAGGGCTGTTTGGAAAGTGAAACTGTATTTGCTATGTGAGCAAGAAGGAGACAGCAAGGAGCCTGGGCATGGCTTAGCTCAACTGTACTGTACTAAAGTTGCTTGGTGCTGTGAAACTAAAACTGAAACTCCTCTCCTCTGCTTGTGTTTTGCATTTGGAACAGATTTCTTTTTGCATGGGGAGGGAGAGTAGAATTCCTTAGCATCGGAGTGTGTTAATAATAATATAGGCAATACTAATGCTCTGATGGTCATTTCAAAAAATCCTTTCTTAGTGAGCACCTAGAAGCCAAGAAGAACAATATGTGCCAAATTTCAAGTTTGTAGGGTTTATGGTTCTGGAGATTTTGTGATGATGTATGAGTGGTATTTCGCTTTTATATACGTATAAAATCTACATTTCTCAGTTTCGTTACCCAATCACCACATAACTTTTTCTTCCCAGAAAAAGGCTAACTTTCCCAAGGAGGCAGGCTAAGACATTTTCCTAACCCTTATAAGCAAATGGTTAGAGGGTATGTTCTCAATCTTTAGTAAGAAATTATGTCTTAAATAATTTTATTTTTTATTGCTGGAGAAGAGCATTTTGTGCATTACTCTGGCACAATTTCTGTATGGGTTCTTCGCTAGGTAGTCAGGGAGCTAGTCTGGTATTTTTTCCTCATCTCTGCCATAATATTCGGGAAATAGTTCCAAAATGACTGAAATAACCCTGCTGAAACATTACATGTGTGAGGGCTAAAGAGTCTACAATCCCCAGCTGTTTCATTCAACTCTGCCAAAAATAAATAAAAAACGAAGCAGCTGCAAGCATCTTGATGCTTCCCCATTGTAACATATGATTGGATCCTTTTATCAAAATCTCGAATTAATATGAATCTAAGCCTTTGAATCTAAAATTTGTTTCAAATCTTGCCAACTATGAATCTCAATTAAAATTAGATTTTGATAGATTCCTACATCCCTAATGCTGGTTAGTTAGTTACTTAGTTAGTTAGTTACTTAGTTAGTTAGTTCGATTGATTGATTGATTGATTTTTGACCATCAAAACATATTTTGACATGAGTTTGATTTCCTTATCATTGGCTTGATTTAATTCAAAGCCTGTATAGAATCTTGCCCATATTGCTCTCTAGATCAGTGTTTCTCAATTTTCTCAGCTCTGCAGGCTGGGAAATTCTGGGAGTTGAAGTCCACGCATCTTCAAGTTGCTAAGATTGAGAAACATTGCTCTAGCCCAGAGATGTCAAACTCACATCATGTGATGACCCAGAGTGTAACACAAACGTAACAAAATCCAAAACGTAAATAAATGTCCTTTAATGTCTCCAACTTGGCCCCACTGTTCAATAATTCTCAGTTGGAGATAAAACGTACTCAAAAATAGTCTTCAAAAGAAAGCAATGCAGTCCAAACTTAATGAGCAGATAGAAGTGAAATAAAAACCAAACAAATTACAATGATGAAATTTCCACAGCGGACCAGGTTAAGTAATTACCAACTTCAAGGAGAGTACAAGGCTCAGTCTGTTGGAAGGATGCCAACCAAGATAACTTCAGCCCATAATAACGCTATGTTTTAACCGTCTCTCTTATATACTATTCTCCCCAGCTGCAACCAATGAGGGGGATCATGGCCACTTCCTCTCTCATAAGCCAAGTTGTTGCCTTTTCCATTCCTCCCTGCATGTCCTAGGGATGGACCTGGTTCTTCCTCTAATTGCCCAGCCGGCCTTTGCCCTTCCCCAGCCTCCTCCACAACTTCTGGAGCCACACCTCCACTCCCTGTCGGCTGTTCCTCCTCTCCCTCAGAGTCTGACTCTACCGAGGGCATGATACGGCATCACGGCATCGTCACGTGACATATCTGGTAAATTTAGCACTTTCCCACTTCGCTAAACCGGGCATGGGCATGGCCAGTGTGTGATGCATCCAGCCCATGGGCCAGGAGTTTGACAGCCCTGCTCTAACCTAATCTCAACACCCAACTCTGTGGCTTCTTCCTCTTCATGCTGTTTCTAAAGCATGTCTTTTGACACTTGAGAGAGACGGCTTGACAAGAGTTAGTCAATATAATTTAGCATACCGTTAAATGAAAGTATTTATTAACAATGGCTTTCTAATTATCCTTTCAGTTTTTAGAATGGCTTATACAGGCATTGCCTTTAAGTTGTACAATGAATATGGGCAATTGTTGAGGCCAAGGAACAAAACTGACAGATTTATCAATTGGAGTATATGTAGTCTAATTAAACTATTACTATAGTTTAATTATGTCTTCAAAGCTTAAAGGGCACCACTGAATCTTCTAGCATAAAAGCCTTCATGATGAGTTAGATTCAAGAATGATACATAACTCAGAGCTTAAAAGGAGGATCTGTGATTTGATATTGCTCAGAAAGTTTGGGTTAATTAAAGATCATATGGGGGTCTGTCATTTTACCTGTGAAAGATGTGTGCATGTGACCAGAGCTCAACTTCTCAAGAGATGGCTAGAACAATCTCTTAGCAGTGCCAAATTGGCCATTAGGAAGGTATTGTTTGTTAGCACCCTATTTAAAGCCGAAGTGGGCAATCTGCGAACTCCCTGTAGTCCCCAGAGCTCTGAGGTCAAGTTTTCCAATTTCAACAGCAAACTATCCAATCTCAGTGGCACATTTTCCCACAGATTTAGACTGCGAGATTTAGCATATCTTAAATACCCATCCTCTCTCTCCAAAATTGCAACTCTCCTACAAGAACACCTCCTGTCATGCCCCTGTCAGACTCTGACTTGGAGGGGGAAGCCAAACAGCTGACAGGGCATGGGAGTGTGGCTCCATTGGCTGTGGAAGAAACTGGGGAAGGACAAAGTCCAGCTAGGCAGAGCAAGGAAGAGGTAGAGCAAGGGAGAGGGAATTCAGAGACCCAGGCCCACCCCCTCTTCATCCTAGGGCATGCAGGGAGGAACGGAAAAGGGAGCAACATGAGTTAAGTGGCTTACGGGGGAGGAAAGGGCCCTGACTCCCTTCATTAGCTGCAGCTGGGAACACACTGTATAAAAGAGGAAGCTGCGCACAGCAAGTTGTTGGGAGCAAATGTGAATTTATCTGGTATCGTTGGGGCTTATCTGTGTTCCTGGCGTCTTCCCAATTGTGTGAGTTTTTCTGTGCTTTCAAGTCTGAAATTCCTTCTCCTGCCCTGTCAAGTTAATTACTTCAGCTTTGGTTTGTTTGGATTTTTAGTTACAGTTTGTATGTACCTTGTTTTGAACTGAATTTTCTACAGTCAAAGGCCATTCCTGGGACAGTTTTTTCTCCAGCCAAAGGTAACCTGGACATTGGGGACAAAGTTGGAGCTAATAAAGGGACTCTTCTTGCTTATTTGACTGTGTTGCCTTTGTGCCATAACCCGGGTCATCACACCTCCATTCATTTTTGTGATATCACAATAGGTTCAATTCACTCCCTATGGCAGGGATGTCAAACTCGTGTCATCATGGTATTGTCACATGACATATCTTGACTTTTTTCCCCTCGCTAAACCAGGCATGGGTGTGTCCAGTGCGTGATGCATCCAGTCCACAGGCCATGACACCCCTGCTCAATGGTTTCTGCCCCTTTGAAATTAATAGTTTAAAAAAATGTGGTTCCTGGCTGCAAAAAAAATTCTCTACTCCTAAATTAAAGATAGCTGTTAGAGCTTTAATGTTATGTTTTCTACCCACAGGCAGCTGGAAGGCCAATTAGATGTTCTAATTCGGGGACAAAATGGCTTCAGAATGGGACACCTCACCATGGTCAACACACCACAGGAAAACTCACCGCAACCAACTCTGTGGGAGAACTCATTGTGGAAATCATTCAGTTCCTTTTATTTTTGTTGACCATGTTTTCATCAAAATTATTTTATCTCTTGTATCAAATAAATTCTTCCTATGACTATCAGCTTTTATAATGCTTTGATGAATAATAAAAGAAATTAATCCTGCATTGAATTGTCCTGTGGTGAATTGGCCACGGCGAGTAAGCCATGGCAAGTTAGTCTAATTGGTCCCACTGAGTTGTAGTAGACCCAAATGTCTTTTGCTGCCTTAGTCTTGGGTTTGTTTGAGTTTTTCTCTCATGTATGAATTCATAACAAATGCCTAGACTAGTGTTTCCCAACCATAGCAATTAATAAGCTGTTTGGACTTCACCTCCCAGAATGGCTGGATGAGGGATTCTGGGAGATGAAGTCTAACAGCTTAAAGTTTCTGAGGTTGAGAAACATGGCTTAGACCAGTGGTCGCCAACCAGTGGGCCGGGGACCACTGGTGGTCCATGAGAAAAATTTGGTAGTCTGCAAAGAAATGTCACCCCCAAAGCAATTAATCCAGGCTGCGTGGGTACACAAGGCTGCGCCGCCCACATGGCCTGTGTCGCTTGCATTGTGAACAGCATGAGGTAGTGAGGGGAAGGGGGAAAGGGCGGTGGCGGGAAACTTGCCGAACTCACCTCACCTGGCTACAGGGCTGCCTCTTTCTGCTTCTTTCTTTGTCTGCTTTTGGCTGCACATAAGGAAAGCAGCAAAAGTCTTTCTTTCTCTCCCTCGAACTCCACCAGGAGAGAAAGCAAGACTTCTGCTGCTTCTGCTGCTTTCCTTGCATGACCGCCTACTGCCACCATCGGCCTCCCGCTGGCCAGTGCACTCCCACAGGGTGGGCCTCCTCGGGGTGCCGCCAGCTGGACGATGGCGGTTGGTGGCCTCAAGGATGCGGGCCTTCTCTGTGGGAGCACCCTCCCTTTGAAATGAACTACCAGCAGAGATGCGGGCCATTACTGACCTGCGAGCCTTCTGACCTGCACTTAAAACCCATCTTTTCCAACAGGCCGGTCTGGCTTAACGTTATGAGCAGGGTTTTAAATTTTTAATTCAATTTTAAATTTTATGGGGTTTTATTGGCTTCAGCCATTTATTTAATCAATTTTAAACTCTTTTTTAACTTTTGTAAATTGTATGTTTTATTGTGGTTGTTCACTGCCCCGAGTCCCTTTTTGGGAGAGGGGGGCGTTATATAAACCGAAATAATAATAATAATAATAATAATAATAATAATAATAATAATAATAATAATAATAATAATAATAATGCCAAAAGTCTCTCTCTCTCTCTCTCTCTCTCTATCTATCTATCTATCTGGGGATTGTATCCTGTGATCCCAAGTACAGAACAATCAATTGGTAGGAAAATGGGGGGGATGATTTTCCTGCAGAGTTTTTTTGGGATTTTCCCAGGATCTCTGGTCTGCGGGATTTAAAATTATGAGTTTGGTGGTTCCTGAGGTCCAATACGTTGGCGACCTCTGGCTTAGACTGTGATAATCTAATAAACATGAATGTGTTCACATCCTAGTCATGGTTCCTTCTAGATATGAAATCAATTAGTCACTTATTAGTCAAGTGAGCCAATCAACGGCTCATTTCACTTTCTACCTTTATTCCAATTATTCTACAATGTCAGGATCTCTGCCCTCAACAAGTCTGGTCAACAAGCTCATGAACATTCTGATGAGCTCTTGTTGTGTGCATTGCATTAGTCTGGCAAATATTTCTCAGCAAATCCCCTTTCCTATTCTTTTTCTGCCGAAAATGAAAGCAAAATGCTGTTCATACATGTGGTTAGAAGATGGGCTGATACAACGGGCTGTAGATTTTAAATGCTATGCATTCCTCTCTTTGGCTTGCCCCTGTCTAATGTGTAACATAAAGACTGTTGTGGCACTGCCATGATTAAGAAATTCATTATGGTATAAATTCCCATGATCTTCTGTTCATTTCCTTAAGCATATGGAATGTTATTCTGAGAGAGACTCAGGGTATCCTTGGCTGGAGGTAAATGAAACGTTGGCAGTATATTTTTTCTTGTCTCCTCCCAGTGAAATCAGCTCCTTGAGTTGCGTATTGATTTTTAATAATAGGAAAAGATGTCTCTGGAGGTCGCTATGATTTGATCTGGCCCCAATTATTTACAGCTGGATACTTAGCACCATACTGTTTTTGCAAACATAGGTATGGAATCTGTGGCTCTCCAAAGGTTGTTGCACCACAAACACCAACATTACTTGCCATGTCATAGCAGAGGGGAATTGTGTCTGTTCCAGATCAGCTTCCAATCCTTTTCTCGGATCTCCACCCTTTCACTACCTGTGTCAGCTTTGGAAGCCATATAAGCACGAGAAGCTTTCACGCTGTCACATTATTGAGCCTGGGAAGAATGCTGACAACCTGCGCCCTGGATTGTCTACATATTCACCAGGTAAGAGTTCCACCTGGACAGAAATTCCAACACAATAGTTAAGAAGAGGAAAGGAAGAGAAGGAGGAGGAGAGAGCGAGGGAGGGAGTAGTGGTATTTAAAATCTCCTACCATCACATTTTATTGACTGTGGAGATGCTCCGATTGATTGATGACTGTCCGACCCTTTTCAATGATTTTTTTTTTTAAATAAATGTGTGTGTGTATGTATACATACACTGCTGTAGCCAACTATCACCCATTGGCAGTTTTTTCCTTTCCACAATTAATCCCCTAAACCATGGGTGTCAAACTCGATTACGTATCATGAGGTATCATGATGGGGTTTTTTTGCCTTTGCGGAGCCAGGGTGGGTGTGGTCTACACATGACACATCCAGCCCAAAGGCTGCCAGCTTGACACTCCTGTCCTAAACCATGTGTGCCCAACCTCTTGGGTTACCTGGGATGCGTTGAATGAAGAGGAATTGTCTTGAGCCACATATAAAATATATAATGTGGTTAATATAAAATGTGTGTGTGTGTGTGTGTATGTGTGAGTGTGTGTATGCAGTATATATGTGATGGATTCAAAAATGTTTACTACCAGTTATGTGGGCATGGCTTGGTGGGCGTGGGGTGGCTTGGTGGGCATGGCTTGGTGGGCGTGACAGGGGAAGGATACTACAAAATCCCCATTCCCTCCCCACTCCTGGGGGAAGGTTATTGCAAAATCCCATTCCTCCCACAATCCACTAAGCTGCTTTCCAGCTCCGTTCTCCTGTGCAGGGCAACCAAAGAAGACCCAGCCGATCAGCTGGGAGTCAGGATCAGAGAATAGATTGGGGTGGGGCCAGTCAGAGGTGGTATTTGCCGGTTCTCCAAACTACTCAAAATTTCAGCTACCAGTTCTCCAGAACTGGTCAGAACCTGCTGAATACCACCTCTGATGTATATGTGTATGTGTGTATACAATATATGTACATGTGGGTGATGACCCAGGGCATGGCACAAAGGCAACACAATCAAATAAGCAAGAATTGTCCCTTTTATTAGCTCCAACTTTGCCCCCAATGTCCAAGTTACCTTCGGCTGGAGAAAAAGTCCCCCAGGAACAGTCTTTAAATGGAGGAAATTCAGTCCGAAAACAAAATACGTACAAACTGTAACTAAAAATCCAAACAAACCATGCTACAGTAATTAACTTGACAAGGCAGGAGAAGGAATTGCAGACTTGAAAGCCCAGCAAAACACACACAGTTGGGAAGATGCCAGGAACACAGATAAGCCTTGATGAAACCAGATAATTCACGATTTGCTCCCAACAACTTGCTATGCATAGCTTCCCTTTTTAAACACTGTGTTCCCAGCTGCAGCTAATGAAGGGAATCAGGGCCCTTTCCTTCCCCGTAAGCCACACAATTCACGTTGTTCCCTTTTCTGTTTCTCCCTGCATGCCCTAGGATGAAGAAGGGGTGGGGCTGGGTCCTCCTCTGAACCTTGCTCTACCTCTCCCCTACTCTGCCCAGCCAGACTTTGCTCTTCCTCAGTTTCTTCCACAGCCAATGGAGCCACACTTTCATTCCCTGTCAGCTGCTCAGCCTCCCCCTCAGAATCAGATTCCAACAGGGGGCATGACACATGTGTATGTATAAATAATGTTAAAAGTTTATGATCTTGTGGAGCAACATTACTAGCTGTCCAAGCAGAGGTGAGATTCGACCGGTTCACACCTATTTGTTAGAACTGGTTGTTAACATTCTAAGCAGTTCGGAGAACTGGTTGTTAGAAGAAATTACTAGGCTAATCCTATAAGGAAGGAAACATTCTGTTGTTGCTTACACAAACTGCCTCTCCGTTAACCCTTATTACATTCTTGGCAGGACTAGACTTCCTGTCTCAGGAACGTCTCTGGAGTTTTTTTCCCCTCCTTTGCTGGTACTTTACTTGTGTGGAGTCACCATTCAAAGTTACAATGGCACTGAAAAAAGTGATTTATGACCGTTTTTCATACTTACAACTGTTGTACCATCCCCACAGTCATGAGAGGCCAGGCGGTGAGATGCGTGCCTCGATGTGAGTGATATTGAGTTGGCCACACCCAGCCAATAACATGACCACCAAGCCATGTCCACCAACTAAGCCACACCCACAGAACCAGTTGTTAAAAAATTTGAATCCCACCCTTGTGCCCAAGGTTGGATTCCCTTGGCCTAAACAGAAGACAATGATAACTTGAATCAACTGTTTAGAATCCTCCCAATCTCTAAAGCTTTAGATATTACATTCTGATTGTTTTCTACTTTAAAACAAAGTTGTAATCGACTCAGAATTTTAAGGATTGGGCAGAAGTAAGATGCTATGAATGTCATGGATGATCGGAATTAAAAGACACAGCTCTAGTAACAAAGCATCCATAAATCATCTTTCTGAGTTTAATCAAACCCATGTTTGATACTTGGGGTTAAGGGTAAATGAGAGTAAATCAATAGAATAAGTTAATCAAGAGCATCTGCATTTTGTATGAATGTGTCAAGCAGGAAAGGAAAGCTGTTCCTATGCCTTTAACAGAAAAAGTTCCTTAGAACAGAAGCAAGATACTGATAATTTGCAGGCAGAATGGCGTTGAGACTAATAAATGCTCTGCTATTCCTAGCACATGCCTTGTATCAACTGCAATTTCATTCTATTTCAGCAAGAAAAATAAAAAAGCATTCTCCAATTTAAAAAAAATGGCACCTCCAGAGACAACACAAACACATCCAGTGGTGCCGTCATGTTCTTATTACTACCTGTCCATTCCTATTAATTACTGTATTTCATTATTACCTAATCTACATCAGAAGGATCATTATTAGCCCCAAGTCAGAGTGACAAATAACACCAAGACTTTTGAGTTCTCAAGAAACTTTAACCAGGCAACATTTAGGGAAAAACATTTTAAGGAGACACATTTAAATTTGATTCAAGTCCAATTTTACCTCCTACCCATTGAAATGGTCAGGGCAACAATTTATCTTCCAGAAACATTTTTTCTCTTATTATTATTCCAACTTTCTCACTGCAGATAATCCTCGAGTTGTGACTATATTTGAGCATGCCCATCGTGGTCATTAACTCAAATGCGGCTGGCCTGATTTTATGATCTTTTTTGCAATAGGTGTTAAGTGGATCACTGGAATTGTTAAGTAAAGTCAAAGTAATTAAATGTAAGCCAAAATTATTAACTGATCCAGTGATTTGCTATGGGTGCGGTTCTGCTAAAAACTGGAAGTAAATGGCCATTTTTGGCAAAATTGTTACGTAACTGCAGGATTCGGCTGTTGCTGTTGTTGTTGTTGTCAGGCAATCAGTTATGTCCGACTCTCATGGATCAGCATCCTCCATGCCTCTCTGTCTCGCACCGCCTCCTTCAGATCCTCATTTGTCATTCCAGGGGTGTCAAAAACTCAATTTCATTGAGGGCAGCATCAGGGTTGTGTTTCACCTTGGGGGGGCGTGACTCATCGAGGCTCCGTTTTGAGCCACTACGGCCTCCTGAAGCTTTCTGCCATTGAAAATGGATCCTGGGAGGGTTGCGCACAGCCCTCCCAAGCTCCATTTTCACTGGCAAAGGTTGCAAGAGGCCGTCGTGGCCAAAAATGGAGCCCGGGAGGACCTCAAATCATCCTCCCGAGCTCCATTTTCTCTGGCAGATGCAGGCCGGTCCTTCACTGTTTCCTGGCCAGGCCCGAGAACCAGTTCTAAGCACCCTAAGCACTTGAATTTGACACCCCTGGTTTATAGTGTCCAGCCAGCGACTACTAGGACAGGCCCTTCAACTTTACTCCCAGCATGAATTACGGCTGCTAACAGCCATAAATGCGGTTCGGTTGCCAAGCAAATCAAAGTTCAGTCATGGGACCCCAGTGACAGGCCACCATTGGAACTTTGGATTCAGATTATAAGTAACCTCCCAAGTAGGTTTATTAGATCCCTGAACGGTCGCAGAGAGATTGGTTGTAATTCAAGGACTACCTGTATATGAAGGATGAAATATAACCCCTTTTATCTCACTTCTTTCACGCTGCAAATACTTCCCTTTCCCTTTGTAATTTTTGTACAGCAGTCCTCCAATTTGGCACATGCAGGTTAGACTGAAAGACAGGCTCCATAGACAGAATAATAGAGTTTCCTGCTCTGGCAGACAAGTGGTTGTCCAATATCTTCTTTTAAAAAAAAAAACCAATATTGGAGTATCCACAACTTCTGAAGGCATGTCATTTCACTGGTTAACGTTCTCACTTTCAGGAGATTTCTCCTTCGTTCTAGGTTACTTCTCTCCTTGCTTAGTTTCCATTCATTGCTTCTTGTCCTGCTCTCAGGTGCTTTGGAGAATAGGTTGACCCCCCTTTCTTCTTTGTGGCAGCCCCTCAAATATTGGAACACTGCTATTGTGTTACTCCTAGTCTTTCATAATAAATATTAATGGGTCTAAGTCTACATGGAGGGAAGTAAGCAGTGGGGTGCCACAAGGTTCCGTCTTAGGCCCAGTACTCTTCAATATCTCCATTAACGACTTAGATGAGGGAATAGAAGAGGAACTTACCAAATTTGCAGATGATACTAAGCTGGTGGGAATAGCTAACACCCAAGAAGATAGGCTCAAGATCCAGATGGATCTTGACAGATTAGAACACTGGGCCATATCTAACAAAATGAAATTCAATGGAGAGAAAAGTAAAGTTCTACACTTAGGCAAGAAAACCCAAAAGTACACATATAGACTGGGTGAAAGCAGGCTCAAAAGCAGTAACTGTGAGAGGGATCTTGAAGTCTTAGTGGACAACCAGCTAAATATGAGCCAGCAGTGTGCAGCAGCAGCCAAAAAAGCTAATGCAATCCTAAGTTGCATTAACAGAGGTCTACAATCGAGATCAAGTCAGGTACTAATACCATTCTATAAAGCCTTAGTAAGAACACAGCTAGAGTACAGCATCCAGTTTTGATAACCACAGTATAAAAAATATGTTGAGACTCAAGAAAGTGTGTAGAGAAGAGCAACCAGATGATTAGGGGACTGGAGACTAAAACATATGAAGAACGGTTACAGAAACTGGGCATGGCTAGTCTAGTGAAGAGAAGGACCAAGGGAGACATGATAGCAGTCTTCCAATATTTGAGGGGCTGCCACAGAGAGGAAGGGGTCAAGCTATTTCCCAAAGCACCCGAAGACCAGACAAGGAATAATGGATGGAAACTGAACAAGGAGAGATTCAACCTGGAAATAAGGAGAAACTTTCTGACAGTGAGAACAATCAACCAATGGAACAGCTTGCCTTCGGAAGTTGTGGAAGCATCATCACTTGAGACTTTCAAGAAGAGATTGAACTGCCATTTGTCAGAAATGTTGTACGGTCTCCCGCTTGGGCGAGGGGGTTGGACTAGATGACCTACAAGGTCCCTTCCAACTGATTATCTGATTAAATAGACAATCATATATATTAGCAGACACTACTTGCTGTTTCCTGCTAAATACTAATTACTTATTTGATGCAGGGTCTTTGAACATTCCTAAATACAGTAACATTTTATCTGGAAAAAAATGAAAGTATATTGTGACTGGCCTGACTTTTGGTTCACCCTATATATCTGGAGACACTGATATAAAGCATTGCTTACATGCTGATCGGTGCCTCACAAACTGGCTCAGTGTAATGACCAATTTTTGGTCACGTGGAATATATTTTGCTTGCTCAAGATGAACTATTAACCTGCTTGTGTCTCTGTTTCATTTAATAGCCACTTAATCAGATCAATGTTAATCTGTGTAAGTGCTCCCTTTTTTTTTTTAAGGAAAAAGGTCATTTTTTTTCTTCCTTTGCTTTTAAGGGCGACAAGACACAAACAAATGCTGTGAATACTAAGTTGCCGTATTTTTCTTAGGCAGCATTTCTCACATGATGTTCTGGGAAAAGTTCATTACATACAGCCGTCTTCCCTGGTCTGAAGCCTTCCAAATGAGTTGGGGGTGAAATCCCATAATTTTTGTCTTTTTTGTGGCTGTAGCAGTGGTGGCATTCAGCAGGTTCTGATCAGTTCTGGAGAACTGGTAGTGGAAACTCTGAGTAGGTAGGAGAACCGGCAAATACCACCTCTGATTGGCCCCACCTCCATCTATGCTCTGCCTCCTGAGTCCCAGCTGATTGGCTGGGTCTTCTTTTGTTGCCCTGCATAGGAGGACTGGGCTGGAAAGCAGGTTAGTGGGGTAGGGAGGGAATGGGGATTTTACAGTATCCTTCCCCTGCCATGTCCACCAAGCTACATTCATCAAGCCACGCCCACAGAACCGGTGGCCCCCCAAAAATTAAATCCCATCACTGGTAGGGGGTTTTGGGGAGATGAAGAGCAATACATTTGGAAGGCAATGCATATGAGTATGAATAGTTCAAATTTTGAGAGAGAGAGAGAGAGAGAGAGAGAGAGAGAGAGAGAGAGAGACAGGTCAGCTTTCAGGGGTTGACAATTTGCTTATCAGAAGGTCGCAAAAGATGATCACATGATCCCAGGACATAGCAACCACCATAAATATGAATCGGTTGCCAAGCATATGAATTTTAATCACGTGACCATGGAGATGCTGTAACAGTTGTAAGTGTGAAAAACGGTCATAAGTCACTTTTTTCAGTGCCATTGTAACTTTGAGCTGATTGTAAGGTGAGGACTACCTGTACTGGTGTGTGCCAGAATCTTACCAAACTGGCGAGATTTGTCTCCGTACTTCCTCTAAAGCAGGGGTGTCAAAATCGATTTCATTGAGTGCCACATCAGGGTTGTGTTTGACCTTGGGGGGAGGGGGGGTTGGAGGGGCCAGGGTGACGTGGCTAGCTGGACATCACTCCTGTCGGGAGCGCTTATGGTATCCTGAGCACTCTGCCAGCGAAAACAGACACTCATTTTCGGCTGCCACGGCCTCCTGCAACTCTCTGTCTGTGAAAACAGAGCTTGGGACGGCTGTCTTCCCATTTTCACTGGCAGAGGATTGCAGGGGGCTGTGGTAGCCGAAAACGGAGCTCGGGAACCCATTTTCGTTGGCAGAAGCACCATGAGCCAGTCCTTTGCTGTTTCCAGGGTGGCCTTGCAGGTCAGATCTAAGTACCCTATGGGCTGGATCCGGCCCCTGGGCCCTGAGTTTGATACTCCTGCTCTAAAGTTAAAGGCTGTTTTTCACCTCAGTTATTCCCTTTGGGGAATCTGGGCCCATGATCTCCCCTATTATATTTCAGCACAATATAGCTTCCGCACGATGCTGATTCTCTGCTTTGAAGCAAGCCAGCATCATTCAGTTTTAATTAAAAGAGACTTTAGAATCAAATCTTGGGAGGGCGCCCCTGGGCACCCAAGGTAAATTGTGAGATCTTGGGACCTAAGGGCGCGACATATATTCCAAAGCAGCCTGGGTGCAGTATGTCCTTTTCCTCCATTTCCTTCTCACTGCATCCTACGTCAATGCAATTTTCTTTCCCATTGTCCTTCTGTCAGTTGAAATTAACGTCCTAGCAAAGGGGACTGAGTGGAAAAACTTTAAATACCGAAATAACTCTTGTGGTTTTATTTTAACTGATTAATGTTCCTGCACTGGATGAAACACACTGATCCATTTGATTATGCCAAATAGCCAAACCGAGAGGCCCTTTTCCATATGTGTGGGCAGGGATAATTGCCTCAATTTGCCCTGGAAAGGCCTACTTGTGCATAATTGTACTGTGAGTGACATAATTATTTTTCTAAGGGTCTTTCTAAACAGGAGGTGCTTTTAGAGTGATGAAACCCTCCCCCTGCTCTTCACAAATGGCATAGTCAAGCCCTGGTAATACATATTTCCTGCAATATTTCATCTCATCCCAGTCTGGGACCAAGTAAGGCTTCAATCACCCTTAAATGTGCCTGGGTTAAAATAATGCCTCCCTCCTCTCTGTAATTATGATTCTAGCCAGGGGTGGGATTCAAAAATTTTAACAACCGGTTCGGTGGGCGTGGCTTAAGTGGTCGGCATGGCTTAGTGGTCATGTGACTGGGTGGGTGTGGCTTGGTGGTCATGTTATTGGCTGGGAGTGGTCAACTCAACATCATCACATCGAGGCACGCATCTCCTCGCCTGGCCTCTCATGACTGTGGGGATGCTGCAATAGTCGTAAGTGTGAAAAACGGTCATAAGTCACTTTTTTCAGTACCATTGTATCTTTAAATGGTCACTCCACACAAGCAAAGTACCAGCAAAGGAGGGGGAAAAAACTCCAGAGATGTTCCTGAGACAGGAAGTCTAGTCCTGCCAAGAATGTAATAAGGGTTAACGGAGAGGCAGTTTCTGTAAGCAACCCCAGAATGTTTCCTTCCTGCCTTCCTTACAGGATTAGGCCAGTAATTTCTTCTAACAACTGGTTCTCCGAACTGCTTAGAATGTTAACAACCGGTTCTAGCGAATAGGTGCGAACTGGTAGAATCCCACCCCTTATTCTAGCCAAGGACTGCAAAATCGGTTTTGCTCGGGGTGGGATTCTATCGATTTAGATCAGTTCTATAGAACCAATTGTTATGATTCTACCCAGTTCGGAGAACCGGCAAATTGTGCTCCTGGCTGTCCCCGCCCCTCTACACCCACCCCTCTTCGCCCACTCAGTCCTTATCACGCATGAGCAACATCGCGCACATCGCTGACTGCATTCACCCCCACCCACCCCATCCTGCCTAATCACTCCTTACAGCATTTTTTTCTTCCTCCTGACGATCAGCTGTTATGATTATCAGCTGTGCCAGGATCCCCCTCGCTGTCTTACTGCTTTGCCCAGAAGGCTTCCCTGAGGCCCAATAGGCAAAAATACAGAGTGCCAGGGGAGTGCTGCACGGCCGCTCTGCACTCCAGTTTGGCCTCCTGGGCCTCAGGGAAGCTTTCTAGGAGCAAACCACCCCCAGGAGGCTTCCCTGAGGCCCAGGAGGCCAAACAATGTAGCATGGTGTGTGTGTGTGTGTGTGTGTGTGTGTGTGTGTGTGTGTGTGTGTGTGTGCAAAAAAAAGAAGCCATGCCCATCCAGTCACATGGCCATGCCCACCTAGCCACTCCCACCTAGCCATTTCCACAGAATTTGCATCCCACCCTTGGTTTTGTTGCTTCTTATATTAGAAGGAAATGACTGGCAATGGCTAAGAACAACAGTAATGGAGGCAGGATAGCACTTTGCTACAGATGTTAGAGATTTAACAGAGTTCGATGGGACCTTATAGGTCATCTAATCCAACCCCCCCCCCTCCAAGCAGGAGACCCTACACCATTTCTGACAGATGATAGTCCAGTCTCTTCTTGAAAGCTTCTGGTGATTTCCATTTGCCCTGGGGATAGTACATGTTAAGCTGGCACAGTGTCTACTGAGCCATGGTGGCGCAGTGGTTAGAATGCAGTACTGCAGGCTAATTGCAGGCTAATTCTGCTCACTGTCAGGAGTTTGATTCCTTCGATCCTGACTGGCTCAAGGTTGACTTAGCCTCCCATCCTTCTGAGGTTGGTAAAATGAAGATCCAGATTGTTGGGGGCACTAGGCTGACTCTGTAAATCGCTTAGAGAGGGCTGTAAAGTACTGTGAAGTCGAATATAAACCTAAGTGCTATTACTATTGCTACCAACCCGAAAATGGGTGGAAAAATGCCAAAGGGACAGTCAGTCCATGCTTGCTTTTTAGTTCAACAGTCCCTACAGCATTAATCTGCATTCCAGGAATGTTAATTCATGGGGGGAAAGAAAGGAAATATCAACTACTCTGAGATAGCCTGTGCCATCCCTTCTACTAGGAAGATATAAAGGTCTAATTCTTGCTCTTCTGGTGGCCTCAACCATTGTTAGTGTTCCTTTGATGTTGTCTCTCCATCTTTGTCTAGTTCCACCTTGTGTACTTTGACTGCTCCTCTTTTCGTATATGCCTTGCATGGTATGGAATCCCTAGGCATCTCTTCCAACAGTGGTGGGATTCAATTTTTTTTACTACCGGTTCTGTGGGTGTGGCTTGGTGGGCGTGGCAGGGGAAGGATACTGTAAAATCTCCAGTCAAAGGTAGAATTTGCCGGTTCTCTGAACTTCTCAAAATCTCCTCTACCGGTTCTTCAGAACTGGTCAGAACCAGCTGAATACCACCTCGGCCCTCCAAATGAGCAAACCATTTTATTTGCTTTTTTGTATGTAGATTAAGATTGGTTATATGCCAATTCTTTCTCTTATGGTCTCATTTCTGGTTTTATCTCACTCCAGCAACTTTCCTGCCACATTTCCGTGGTGACTAATTTTCATGTTTTCATGTTTTATTGTAAGTCTCCATGTTCGGCACTCAGATTATTCCCATTTTGCTTAAGGAAGGAATTCCTTAGATTTCAGCAACATGCTCACTTTGTAACTGTTTAGAGAGGTCTGTAAAGCCCTATAAAGCGGTATATAAGTCTAAGTGCTATTGCTATTATAACATGCTTCAAAATAGGCCTTCCTGACCATAATCAGCATTTGCTAAAGGGCAAATTCAGGGATTTCTGAAACTGGATAGAAGGAGGTTAATAACTAGTTGTATTTCACAGCATTCTTCTTAAGCTGTAGCATAGAGGTAATAGTATACCACTCAGTATGCTACCATGCTTGTGGCATACTGGTTAGAATGCAGTATTGCAGGCAAATTCTGCCCATAGCCTGGAGTTCAATCCTGATGGGGCTCAAGGTTGACTCAATCTTCCAGCTTTCTGAGATCAGTAAAATGAGGATCCAGATTGTTGGGAACAATATACAAATAATGCTTCTTCATTGTAAACCACTTAGATAATGCTGTAAAGGGCTATGGAGCAGTATATATGCCCAAATGCTAAATGCTATTGCTAGTCTTTGTGCAACCCTCTTTAATAAGTATGTATTTTGTCTTTTTTGCATTACAGACAGCTAAATTGCTGCTACTCTAGAATATACAGTATCTGGCATTGGTGGTTCTCTTTATTACATATTTCATGATGAAGATTAATTGTTGAATTTTAATGTTGAATGTCTTTGTTTCATTTGCATTTTATTGGAAGCTACCTTGAATGCTGGCTTTGAGGGAAGGGTGGACCCTAAATTTAATTTAAATTCAGAAGCATACTCAAGAATTTATTGCCTTATCAGTCCTTTGTTCTTTTTTTTGCGGGGGGGGGGGGTGTTAATCTGCAAATTTCCTTCCTGTTCCAGATTCTCATATAGAAGTAGATGGGAAAACCCAGTCAAATAACGATGTCCTCTCTGATGCAGATTGCATGTGACAGCCTCCATTCAGTGGGAAAACTGAATTGATAGATTTGTTTAATATTAATTAAGAGAGGATTGTTAGCCAGGACATGATTGATTAAATTTACAGGTGGGCTTCCAGTGGGAGATTAAAGGCAAATCGGCAGATCCATTCCCCTCCCTTGAAGCCTCATTTGTAATATTAAGGCAGGATTGGGTTAGCTGTGTACTTGGATCAGTGCTTCAATTATTCCACTTTGCTTCAGATATGATCAAGGATGCCTTGAGGCACCATGGAGATGCAAGCACAAATTTCTGACTTTCTATCAGCCCTAAGAAGTAGCAGATTCTTATAGGCAGGTGACCTTGAGTGAAGCTGTAGTCTGCAGTCTCCCATGGGTCCATAGAGGTGAGGATAGCCAGAATTAGATCCTTTTTTGGATACATTTCTTTTAAAAAAAAGTGTACTTCACAAACACGTACAGTTCCCAGGGAAGCTAACAGCCAAAGACCAAAAATGTCACAAGTCATCAATAAAATAACAATCAGAAACAGCCATCACCTTGTGTGAGACATTAAGAAGAAACAACTCATAGAAAGAGCTTTCAAAGGTTGCAAAGTTTTAGGGGAAGAAAAAAGTCAAATTATTCTTGATGCTGAAATAACAGTTGGGTAGATGCCTCCTTTGTGACAGTGGTGGGATTAAAAATATTTTACTACTGGTTCTGTGGGCATGGCTTGGTGGGGGTGATGTGGCTTGGTGGACGTGGCTTTGTGGGCATGGCAGGGGAAGGTTACTGCAAAATCCCCATTCCCTCCCCACCCCTCTAACCTGCTTTCCAGCTCTGTTCTCCTGTTAGGGCAACAAAAAGAAGACCCAGCCAATCAGCTGGGATTCAGGAGGCAGAGAATAGATGGAGGCAGGGCCAGTCAGAGGTGGTATTTGCCAGTTCTCCAAACTACTCAAAATTTCCGCTAACGATTCTTCAGAACTGTTCAGAACCTGCTGAATATCACCTCTGCTTTGTGATAAAGTTTCAAATGCCATTGAAGAAGACACTCAGAGTGGTCACCCATGATCTGCTTAGCTGGACAGACAGTTACACAGGGAATTAACCAGGGGTGGGATTCAACAGGTTCACACCTATTTGCTAGAACCAGTTGTTAACATTCTAAGCAGTTTGGAGAACCGGTTGTTAGAAGAAATTACTGGCCTAATCCTGTAAGGAAGGCAGGAAGGAAACATTCTGGTGTTGCTTACAGAAACTGCCTCTCCGTTAACCCTTATTATGTTTTTGGCAGGACTAGACTTCCTGTCTCAGGAACGTCTCTGGAGTTTTTTCCCCCTCCTTTGCTGTTCCTTTGCTTGTGTGGAGTGACCATTCAAAGCTACAATGGCATTGAAAAAAGTGACTTATGACCATTTTTCACACTTACGACTGTTGCAGCATCCCCACAGTCATGAGAGGCCAGGCCAGGAGATGCGTGCCTCAATGCGAGTGATGTTGAGTTGGCCACGCCCAGCCAGTCACATGACCACCAAGCCACACCCACCCACCAAGCCACACCCACAGAACCGGTTGTTAAAAAAATTGAATCCCACCCCTGAATTAACTAAAGAAATACCAGGATGAAACCAATAAAGAACTTTAAAAATAAACATTGATATGCACCCATTAGCAGCTTAGTCATGCTGGAGTAACTGAAGTTTCTGTATCATTTGGAGATATCTGGCCAGCTTTATCTAAGAACTTTTTCCAGTTTGTCGTAACTTTGAACAGTCACTAAATGAACAGTTTAAGTTGAGGACGACTTATATATGAAACAGATTCATCCTTTATATTCAAGCAAATATCTGCTTGATCTTCATATAGAAGATTTACATACTGACTAGCTATCAACCTGTTAGGGAGAGGATCCATATAAGCTAAGGAAAAGAAACTACTGTATGGGGCATGAGCCACATTTTATAAGCAGATTAATTTGAGAGAAGATGCCTGTTGAAAAAGGGGTGACTCAGTGATTAAGACACTTCGCTTTTGAGCACAACAAACAGAGAATATGGGAGCAGTTCATTAAAGTCTCACTGGGTCACACAGAAATGCATTGATCAAGCTGAACCCAACCATTGTGGCAAGAATTTGTCACTTCTGCTCTGGAGCTTGTAGCTGAATAGCCCCTGTAGATGATTAAAAGGTCATCAGAGGCAGCTGGGGTCTTTCTTTCCCTATTACAAAGTGTGGTATAAAAACACATTTCTAATAAATTCCTGTCAGGCACTGCTATGCAGAGAAGATTGCATAACCGGAAGCTATGAATTATGATGCTATAATTCTATAAAAAGGTTCATGGGAACATCACAAGAGGAGCTCTCACTATCCTGGGATAGGAGTGGAGCTGGTCGTCATCTTTCAAAATGTAGCTGGCCTTAAAGGATGTTTAATATACCAGGCATGGATCCAATCCATGCTGAATAAGAGACACTTTCTGTCTTGATGATGTGTACTTTTCTGTCTTCTTTAAAAAAAAAAAAAAAAAACCCAAAGGTTTCCCTTGTCCAATTGTTTCCAACTCTAGGGGGTGGTGCTCATCCCTATTTCCTAGCTGAGGAAGCCAAAGATGCTTCTGTGGTCATGGAGCCTGAACAATTTATATACTGAGGCACACCGAACACTGTTTTCCCCCCTTCGGAGTGGTACCTATTTTTCTACTTGCATTTGCATGCTTTCAAACTGCTAGATAGGCAGGAGCTGGGACAAGAAGCTCATCCCAGGGGTGGGATTCAACTGGTGTAATAACCGATTTGGTGAGCGCGTGCTTGGTACCCGCACACAGCATTTACAACTCACCTTCTGCTGCAAGCCTTGTGTGTAAAACAGCTGATGCACGGTAATCCGCTGTGCCACAGGAATCAGCTGAGCTGGAAAATCCGGAAATAAAGCACAGACTAGATGGGCAGGTGGGCCCAACAGCTGATTGTTGGAGCGAACTGGTTCACTCACAGCTGATCTTCAGAGCTACTGGTTTGTCTGTACCAGGCCGAACTGGTAGAATCCCATCCCTGGCTCATTCCATCACATACTACTTGGGCCTCAAATTGTCTACCATCCAGTTGACAAGCCCAGTTTCTTTACTGCTAGGTGACAGATGCCTATTCTCTGGATATTTGATTATGAGGTAGAGCAGATATAAGCAGCCAGGTGTCCTCCCATTTGTAGTGATAGCAATACCAGACTTATATACCGCTTCACTGTGCTTTTACAGCTCCCTCTAAGCAGTTTACAGAGTCAGCATATTGCTCCCAACAATCTGGATTGTCATTTTAGTGACCTCAGAAGGATTGAAGGCTGAGTCAACCTTGAGCTGGTGAGGACTGAACTGGCAGTGAATAGAGTTAGTCTGCAATACTGCATTTTAATCACTGTGCTACCCTGGCTCCTAGACCCTATTGTAAACATTTCTACCCAGGGAAAGTCCAGGATAGTAGGTGGCATTTTCACAGAAAGAAGAAAAGAATTGTTGAAAAAGACTTATCGCAGTAGCAAAGGCACACACAGATGTTCAGTGGTCCTGGGTTGCAAGTGAAGGATGGCAATGGAACCAACTGCAGCAAAATCTTAGGAATCTAGAAGCCCTCAACAAGGGTTGGAAAAATCTTTGCCTACCTCTGAGAAAAAGTATCTGTCTTTTCCCGGAAACTTGGAATATAAAGAAGATGGTTGATTGAAAGACAATCAAAGGGAGAGAAGAAAAACGATATCAGGAAAGAAAACAACAGAGTGTCTAAAATGAGACCTCTAACCACTTTGGTCTCTGATCCCACACATCCTGCTTACAGTCCTCAACAAATTATCCCTTAAGGGGATTGTAGGAGCACCTCTCATCCATTTATTTAGTGTGCTACTATTCTGTGGGAATAATCTTGGGAGACCGGAGGGAGAGTCTTAGTCTAGACAACAGTTTGATAAACAATATTTAGGTTCAGAGTACTAGATCTTGGAAGTCTTCTAGTCCAGCCCCTTCCTCAAGGAGGAGAGGCTATATCATTTCAGATAAGTGACTGTCCAATCTTTTCTTAAAAACCTCCAGTAATGGAGTGCCCATGATTTCTGGAGACAAGCTGTCCCACTGGTTAATTGTCCTCACTGTTAGGAAGTTTCTCCTTAATTCCAGGTTGCTTCTCTCTTTGGGAGATTAATGTTAGCCTTGTGAGATGGTCCACACAAAGAATATTAGCTCAATCTGTATTGTAAGGTCACATTAATGGAATATTGCAACTCCAAAAGTATTCTTCCCATCCTTCACTTTTACTCTTTCAAAACTAGGGAGAATCCTTTCTGAGACACTTTCGGCATCCTTCTTCTCTTGGACTCAAATTTCATTTATCAGATCATTGTCTAGGCAGCGGCTCTTCCTCCCGTCACCCATGATCATTCTCACATGTTATTAAAGCTGCAGTCCATGCTCAACCAAAAGGTTTAGCTGTGGCCCAGCTTCTCAATTTCGCCAGTATCATTGTATTGCTCCCATTTCTTGCTGACTCGGGGCATAGGTAATGTGGACGAAGCCTGGAGAGGATCAGTTTTGGTTCCCAATCCCCTTCTTCTTCCTCCTCCTCCTTGTCTTGAAAGTTTGCAGTAGCCAAAGCAAGCATGCAATTACCTCTACGATGGTAGCATCCAGAATAAAACACCGAGGGATGACTAAGAGATTCAGTGTGTTCAGGAAAGAAATGGTCTTTATAGAATTACAGCCATGATGGATTTTGCAAAGGTCTCCTTCCAATCTTTTCTCCCAGAAAGGCTTTAAAAGAGTATCAAGAGATGAGAATTGGTTGAATTTTTGCATTGTGCTACATTACTGTTCCTTGGCCTCCTTAGCCTGCCTTGTTTGGTGATGTCACCTAACATGATGTGACACCCAGTAATCAGCATAATGTGATGCCGTTCACTGGAAATTTAAAACGATAACAAAACAAAAGAGGACTTGATTGGATCTCAAAGATGAGCTGCAGCTGGAGATGAATGCACTGCGGCATAGATTACAAGGAGCAAAGGCTGATGAACCAGCCCTTTTTTTTCTATAACAGAAAAAAAAAAGGATGGGAAATTTACTCCTTTGCTTTTCTCCCTTTTCATTGATATCCAAGTGTATTTTTCAGCCAGTGTGTAGAATAACATTTATAAGCTGTGATATCAGCCGTTCTATCCTTAGAGATGATACAAAGGCAATCACTCCAATCCAGAGTTATTACAAAGTCCAGATGTAGTAAAACTTACATTCATCATGCTTAATTTATTCATTACTTTTAATGAAATGTGCTTGGCTGGGCAAAGCTTGAACAGGTGCTTCTTTTTGACAATGTTTTGATGCAAGTAGTGAGGGCCACCGCTTCTAAAGAGTGACATGGAGCCCTCACTGAAAATGCTTTTTCATATGCTTTCTGAAGAGCTTCTGGCTGAAGAGATCAGTGGTGGTATTCTACTGGTTCGGCCTGGTTCTGCCAAGCCGGTAGGAGCTATGAACAGCGGAGACCAAACTGGTTCTCTCCACCACTCTGCTGTTGGGCTCACTCGCCCAAGCTCTCATCCTCACCTTCATCCTCTGAATTTGAAGTGCAGCTACTTTGCGTGGCACAGCCGAGTCCCGCGTGGCAGCTGTCGAAATGATTGGGATTGTGCAGGCTTGCAGGAGGCAAGTTAAAACACCTCTGTGCCTGCGCAAAGTGTGTGTTTGGCGTGTGCGTGCATCAATGTGTGTGCACGCATGCAAAGCATGCCCACTAAGCCACGCCCACTGAACCAGTGATAAAAAATATTTGATTCCCACCCCTAGAAGGGATACCCTATTTTTTTTCCCCCCTCTGATTTTGAAAAGCTCCTGTACGCACAGTGGTAGTAGTTTACTTCATCTTTCCTAATGCTTTCCTGTAAGAATGAACAACGGACACAACAAACGTTATATGATCAACAGACCAGTTTCTGGCCAAGTGATCCATTTTTAGAGAAAGCGTTGAGAATTCAGAGGCAGCTCCTGGACTTCTAAAATGGTTGTTCATGAGCCTTATTAAAGAAAGAGAAATAAAAGGATTGTGGTGACCTCCCCTTTCCTCCTTACCTGCCAATTTTTCTGAATTTAGAGAACTAAAGGTCACCTTACCTTGGTAAAGTTCTAATTTTTTTCTCTCTCTCTCTCTCTCCTTTTTCTCCCTACCTCTCCCCAGCCTTTTACTTTAATGAAGTTCTTGGTTGTCCTTGTTTGCAGAGGTGCAGGGGCGTCATCTTTCTCCTTCCATAAATGATTACTTGACCCCTGCAAAGCTAAAAGCCTTTTTTTTTGCAGCCCTTCCATTTCTGTTTACCCTTCCTTGAATTCACTTTCCAAAACTTTGGGGACAGGCCAAATTAAAGGAGATTGACTGGATTTGGTGCAGTCCTAATAGATTTAAACAGTACATTAGGTAAAGAAAGTACGGTATAAAAACATGGGCTGCATTTTCCTCTGAGCAAATCCTAACTGAAGATCTTGGCAGCTTCTGTAGAAAAGCTGGGCTGGAAGCTAGCTTGAGGAGGATCTTGATCCAAGATGGCGCCGACAATAGTGAAATGCTTGGTGAAATGCTCTCTAATGGTTTCTTTATTCTTTATTATTAACTGCAATTCACTACGGATTTCATACTCACGAGACCATGATTATGATTCTTGACTCTTGACGAATGTATCTTTTCTTTTATGTATACTGAGAGTATTTGCACCAAGACAAATTCCTTGTGTGTCCAATCACTTTTGGCCAATAAAGAATTTTATTCTATTCTCTATCAGGGCTGTCAAACTCCCGGCCCGCACTGGCCAAGCTCACGCCCAGTTTAGCGAAGGGGGTGGGGAATCCCAATACGTCATATGACTCTGCCATGATGATGCAAGTTTGACACCTCTGATGTAGATAAATGATATGATCCAAAGTTTCTAGAAACTAGAGCTTTCATCCACTCTCATGCATTCCCTAGCACACAATCCTGGTGAGAAGTTACTCAAATCAACCAAAGTCCAGTGTTAACAACTGGACAAGAGAGGGACAGATCTGATTAACAGATAAATGATCAGAGTTGGAAGGGACCTTGTAGGTCATCTAGTCCAACCCTCCGCCCAAGCGGTAGACCCTACACCATTTCTGACAAATGGCAGTCCAATCTCTTAGTTAAGAATTGGGTCTTAAGCAGTGGTTTCTTATCTCACAATGATCAAACAGCTTTCCAACCAGGTTCATAGTCTCACACTTGTTCTTAGTATTTCAAGAAAAACTTCTTCTACTCCAAGTTTATCATGATGTTCATGATTTATATATCTTACTCATGTCTATCTCTAGTAGACTTTTTCCTAAACTATTTAGCTTTGGTTATAAGGAAATAAATTATTTTGATTGCTTTCTGCCTCCTTTCCAGCATTCTCTCTCTCTCTCTCTCTTTTATACATGGTGACCAGAACTGTATCCTGCATTCCAGATGCAGATGTCCTATATATTTTTAATAAGGGCATTTCATTCCTGGTAATTTTATTTTTAATTTGTCTAATGACCGCTGCACCTTTACCTTTGCACATAACAAATCGACATCTTTATTGCAATATTCTAAACTTTGACTTCAATATCTTTTTTTTTTGCAGTAACGTATAGATTTGCTCCCATTACTATATAAGTGAATTTAAGGGTTTTTTTTGTCTAAGGTGTATTTTTTTATACTTACTTAAATTGCACTTTGCCATTTAGCAATAGCACTTAGACTTATATACTGCTTTAAAGCCCACTCTAAGCAGTTTACGGAGTCAGCATATTGTTCCCCCAAATCTGGGTCCTCATTAACCGACCTAGGATGGCTGGAAGGCTGATCAACCTTGAGCAAGTCATGATTGAACTCATGGACTGAGCAGTGAGTTAGCCTGCAATACTGCCTTCTAACCACAGCACCACAAGAGCTCATTTAGCTAACCATTCATTTTCTTTAAAAAGATCTTGAACTCTTCACACTTTTCATTTTCCCCACCTTTGATAGTTCGATACTTTTAGCATATTTAGCCAGCTGGCTATTTGCCACAAATCAAGAATCTATACCACCCCCTCTCCCAAAATAGGGACTCGGGGTGGTGTACAGCCAGCTAAAACAGAAACAGTATATACAATTAAAAGCAATTTAAAATGATTAAATTGGAGGCCGAATATAAAATGAACAGATATAAAACTGATAAAAATTTAAAAATACCAAATTTAAAACCCCACAAATCATTACTGGGCCAGGCCGGCCTGTTGAAAAAACAGGGTCTTTACTGCGTGCCGGAAGGTCTGAATGTCGGTAATGAATAGTTATAAACAAATGAAAAAAATACTGATCTCCTAGCACAGATCTTTGAGGCCAAGTTTCAAATGTCTCAAATGACCTAAGTCTCAAATGATCTAAGTGCTAGAGCCCACTGTAACTATATAGCCAAAAAGGCGTTAAGAGTTGTTAACCTAATCTTACGTAGCTTTTTCTCTGGTAATATTACACTACTAACTAGAGCATACAAAACATTTGCTAGACCAATTCTTGAATACAGCTCATCAGTCTGGAACCCACATTACGTATCTGATATCAACACAGTTGATAGTCCAGAAATATTTTACAAGAAGAGTTCTTCACTCCTCTACTCATTGCAGAATACCTTATGCCACCAGACTTGAAATTCTAGACCTAGAAAACCTAGAACTATGCCGCCTTCGGTCCAATCTAAGTAAAATATAAAATCATACATTGCAATGTCCTACTTGTCAATGAATACTTCAGCTTCAACCATAACAACACAAGAGCAAACAATAGGTACAAATTCAAGGTTAATCGCACCAAACTTGATTGCAGGAAATACGACTTCAGCAACAGAGTGGTCAATGTCTGGAATACTCTACCTGATTCTGTGGATTCTTCCCCAAACCCCAAAAACTTTAACCTTAGGCTGTCTACTATTGACCTCACGCCTTTCCTAAGTGGTCTGTAGGGGGTGTGGAAAAGTGCCCCAACGTGCCTACCGTCCCTGTCCTATTGTTTCTTTTATATTTTATTTTTCTTATATGTATCCACATATTCATAACTATGTTTTACTTATACCTATTATCTTGTAAGCAATTGACAAATAAATAAATAAAATAAATAAATAAGTTCTTCTTTCTTCACTGAGAAAAGTGGTCAGATGTTCTTCATCTTTTCCTTGTATTTTTCAACTGAAGTCCATACTCTTATTCCATGACTGCTAGATTTATTCAAGATGAGGAATTTGGTCCTTTCTTTTGGAAAATTCAAGTATACAGAGTTACCTCCTTCCATGTGCCAGTTGAAACTTTCCAAAAATTCTAAAACATTGGTGAGGTAGGATTTATGTTTGCTGAATCCAGATAACAGATAATCAGAGTTGGAAGGGACCTTGCAGGTCATCTAGTCCAGCCCCTCGCCCAAGCGGGAGACCGTACAACATTTCTGACAAATGGCAGTTCAATCTCTTCTTGAAAGTCTCAAGTGATGATGCTTCCACAACTTCCGAAGGCAAGCTGTTCCATTGGTTGATTTTTCTCACTGTCAAAAAGTTTCTCCTTATTTCCAGGTTGAATCTCTCCTTGTTCAGTTTCCATCCATTATTCCTTGTCTGGCCTACAGGTGCTTTAGAAAATAGCTTGACCCCTTCCTCCTCTCTTTGGCAGCCTCTCAGTTATTGGAAGACTATTATCATGTCTCCCCTGGTCCTTCTGTTCACTAGTTTAGCTATGCCCAATTCCTGCAACTGTTCATCATATGTCTCCAGTCCCCTAATCATCCTGGTTGTCTTCTCTGTACTTTTTCTAGAGTCTCAAGATCTTTTGTATAGTGTGATGACCAAAACTTGATGCAGTACTCTAGGTTGGTTTTATCCATGTTGATTTTCCTTCAGCATGGCTTGTTCTATGTGATTAATTCTTTTTTCTCTTTTATTACTGTGCCTACCAGATTGATGGAACAGATGTTAAGCTGAGCAGCTTTTGATTTCTTGGGTGTCCCCTGAGTTTCATTTTAAATGTTGGTGTTTCATTGGCTGCTTCCCAGTCCTCCAGGATTGAATCCCAATAGATGGACGATATAATTTTTTGCTAGGAGATCATCCATTTTACATTTGGCTTAAGAAGTCTTGAATGGAAGCCATTAGAAGTGGTTTTTTGCTCCTATCTTGAGATGTGCTATAATATCTTCTCTCCATGATTGTGTTTTAAAGGAAATGTCATGAACCAGAATTGATGAAAGGTTTTATGGCATTACTGGATTCAAAGGAAATTCAACTGCATATCTCCATTGAAACAGATCCGTACAGCAGCATTTTTATTAGATATGTTTATTATTTATTGATATGTGTATAAATTTATTTATTATTCAAATTTGTATACTGCCCCCTCTCCCTAGGGACTCGGGGCGTTGCACAGCCAAATAAAAAACATATAAATACATATACAATAATTTAAAATAAATTAAAAGAATTAAATAAATTGGCCATTAAGAATTAAAAAGTAGGGAATTAAGAAAATTAAAATTATTTAAAGCCAAATTTAAAACCATTACACATAACTCTAGGCCAGACCGGCTAGATGGAATAGGTGGGTTTTTAGTGCGTGCCGGAAGGTCAATAGGTCGGGGACGGTCCTCATCTCCGGGGGCAATTCGTTCCAGAAGGAGGGTGCTCCCAAAAAGAAGGCCCAAACCCTCGGGGTCACCAGCCATCCAGCCATCCAGCCGGTGGCACCCTGAGGAGGCCCGCCCTATGGGAACGCACTGGTCGATGAGAGGCCGATGGTAGCAGTAGGCGGTCCTGTAAATACCCAGGTCCCAAACCATGGAGCGCTTTAAAGGTGGTCACCAACACCTTGAATCGCACCTGGAAGGCTACCGGAAGCCAATACAGCTTGCGCAAAAGTGGTGTAACATGGGAGTTCCGAGAATCCCCCAAGACCACCCGCGTGGCCGCATTTCGCACCAATTGGAGCCTCTGGGTGCTCTTCAAGGGGAGCCCCATGTAGAGAGCATTGGCATAATCCAGGCGGAAGATGACGAGGGCGGATGTGACCATGCGAAGTGCGTCCTGATCCAGAAAGGGCCGCAATTGGTAGATTCTACGGACCTGACAAAAAGCCCCCCTGGCGATGGCTGCTATGTGATCTTCCAACGACAGCCATACATCCAGGAGGACACCCAAATTGCGTGCCCTCTCCTTGGGGGCCAGTGAAGGAGTAAGCTGGCTGTATCGGGGCACCGGAAAGCACAGCCACTCGGTTTTGGCTGGGTTGAGCCATATATATATGTGTGTGTGTGTTTTCGTAGATTTTCATGGGTACAGGTATGCAGGTCTTGGCGTGTTCAGGTCTTTTCCCGTGTAAGATTGAGAATATCTTGGCAACGTTTTGACGAAATCTCACTTGCCATCTGCAGGCTGGTGCTTTCGACTTCGTGCTTGTGCAAGTAAAGCGTGATCTGAGCTGCTGTCTCCCTATATATACTGGTGGGGAGGTTGGCTGTGTTGTCATTTCTTGATTGGTTGATGGAGTTGATGTTTGCAGATTGGCTGGCTTTTTCTTAAGAACATGTGTGGCTGAAGTATTGGCTGTGTGTCTATCAGCCTCCTGTGTTGTAACAACTTGGGTAATGGGCTGTGTGATGACCTTCTGAGTTCTATTGTTGTGACCTCCTGGGTCTTGTGTTGTAATCTCCTGGGTTGTTGGCTGTGTTGCAACATCCTGGGTTTTGTGGTGTAACCTCCTGAGTTCCGTGATGTGATATTCTGAGCGGGTAGCTGTGATGTGATGTTCCAGGTTTTCTGAGAGAATGAAGAATATCTCGCTACAAACAACAGAGAAAAAGGACTTTATATCTTCAGGTCAAGATAGCAATCTGGAAACTGTCTCACTGAAAAGATTCTGGGAGAGAAAAGAGGCGGTGTGCGAATCTTACAATTATGAATCTCTGTCTGTCTGTCTGTCTGTCTGTCTCTCTCTCTCTCTCTCTCTCTCTCTGTATATACATATATATATATATATATATATATATATATATATATATATATATATATATATATATATATATATATATGTGTGTGTGTGTGTGTAAGGTTTTTAAGCTGATAATTTTTAAATAATAAATAAGGGAGACTAGTATAGATCTATTTCGAGCTAGTTAGCTCTCTTCAGCTAGCCATACCCTTACTGGGATTCGAACCAGGGAAGTATTACATGTGAGGCAGTTGTAATTGCCTCTACACCACTGGCTCTCTCCTTATCAGCTCAGGCAGGGGAATAAGTATATACTTTGTATTACAACACCCTGTTAAGCCCCAATTAAGGGAGAAAGCATACTGCTTTCTTTTCTGTCTTTCGGCTCATCACCAGAGACCATACCGACAGAAAGCTATTTGTTTCGTTGCCTTTTGTTTACATGTGTGTAAGGTTTTTAAGCTGATAATTTTTAAATAATAAATAAGGGAGACTAGTATAGATCTATTTCGAGCTAGTTAGCTCTCTTCAGCTAGCCATACCCTTACTGGGATTCGAACCAGGGAAGTATTACATGTGAGGCAGTTGTAATTGCCTCTACACCACTGGCTCTCTCCTTATCAGCTCAGGCAGGGGAATAAGTATATACTTTGTATTACAACACCCTGTTAAGCCCCAATTAAGGGAGAAAGCATACTGCTTTCTTTTCTGTCTTTCGGCTCATCACCAGAGACCATACCGACAGAAAGCTATTTGTTTCGTTGCCTTTTGTTTACATGTGTGTAAGGTTTTTAAGCTGATAATTTTTAAATAATAAATAAGGGAGACTAGTATAGATCTATTTCGAGCTAGTTAGCTCTCTTCAGCTAGCCATACCCTTACTGGGATTCGAACCAGGGAAGTATTACATGTGAGGCAGTTGTAATTGCCTCTACACCACTGGCTCTCTCCTTATCAGCTCAGGCAGGGGAATAAGTATATACTTTGTATTACAACACCCTGTTAAGCCCCAATTAAGGGAGAAAGCATACTGCTTTCTTTTCTGTCTTTCGGCTCATCACCAGAGACCATACCGACAGAAAGCTATGGTTTCAATCAGAACACAGCCAAACCCCCAACCAATGAGAACACACCCCCACCCAATCAGAACACAGCCAAGCCCCCACCCAATCAAGTCACACCCCCACTAGTAGTTAAAAGGAAGAAGCAGCTGCAAGCTCACATCACTCTGAGAAGCACAAGACCGAAGACACAAGCCTGAAGATGATGAATGAGACTTCATCGAAACGTCGCCTAGATATTTCCAACTCTACGCGGGAGAAAACCCGAAGAACCAAAGATCCACATACAAATACCCGCGAAAATCTCCGAAAACAAATATATATATATATATATATATATATATATCTGCACAGCACTTAAAAGTAATAAAGTAATAACGTCATGAAGAAAGAGATTACTACCATGCAAGGGTGGGATTCAAATTTTTAACAACTGGTTCTGTGGGCGTGGCTTAGGTGGTGGGCATGGCTTGGTGGTCCTACTATTGGCTGGGTTTGGCCAACTCAATATCACTCACATCGAGGCACACATCTTCTCGCCTGGCCTCTCATGACTGTGGGGATGCTGCAATAGTCATAAGTGTGAAAAATGATCATAAGTCACTTTTTCAGTGCCATTGTAACTTTGAATGGTCATTCCACACAAGCAAAGTACCAGCAAAGGAGGGGGAAAAAAACTCCAGAGAAGTTCCTGAGCCAGGAAGTCTAGTCCTGCCAAGAATGTAATAAGAGTTAATGGAGCAACACCAGAATGTTTCCTTCCTGCCTTCCTTACAGGATTAGGCCAATGATTTCTTCTAACAACCGGTTCTCCGAACTGCTTAGAATGTTAACAATCGTTTCTAGTGAATAGGTGCGAACTGGTAGAATCCCACCCCTGCTACCATGGTGACCTGGAAGATGTATGCTATGTTTATATTCCTGCTCGAGGGGTTTAATTGTAAATGCACCAAGCACCAAATCATCAGAGGAGAAAGTGGAGAGTTAGAGGCACACCTGGCTGCTCAGAGGCTCATCAGTAGATAAGGAATTCTTGGAAAAAGCAGAAGTCTGTCTATAAGCTACTGCAAAGAATAAACAAGTACCAGGAAAAAATGAAGCCCTTGGAGAGGAAAAATGGCAGTGTGTCCCTCGGAGGACCAAAAAGAAAAAAGAAAACCCTGAGAAGATTATCCCTGTCTGTTAAACCTGCCACAGCTTGAACTTCCAAATAAGAACCACCCTTGGTTGCATTTGTTGAAAAAGGTATAATTTTATTAGAAGTCAATTGTATCACAGTTCTGCACAGCCAGAACTAGGAATTCTTTGTCGAAATCCCTACGTTCTATTTTTTTCCCCTGCCTTAATTACCACCCATTGCTGACACCCCCTGATCAATCATGTTCAATCAAGCTGTTTTCAGAAGGGTCACTTCAAGAACAGGTTGGTATGCAGCTGCCTTCTTCTCCCAACTGGATGACCTTGAAGCAGTATCTTGGTGAGATACAGATTACTTTCATTTTCCCCCAAGCATTTTCCCCTCCCATCCAACCTCCCCAGAGTTCATTGCAGACTATCACTGCATGATAGTGAAGCACAACGAAGCATATGGTGGCATCTGACACTGGAGCTTAAAAATCAATGTAATACCCTCCTACTGAAAGAAAACATGTGGACATCTGGAGAAGACCTCCAAGCTCCCTTACAAAACCATGGTCCTAGCTATTGGATTGAACTGTTGGTTCAATTATTTCTCTGGTCATTCAGTGATCTCAAAAATGCCATATGAGACAGATTGTCCATGCTTTGCAAGACAGATCATATCAGATCTTCACAGATATTTTACTCCAACCACCCACTTAAATCACGTTACCTTTCAAGGTCAAACCTTAGTGCTTTTTGAGTAATTTATTTTATTCATAGGGGGTGAATTCAGACATTTGGGGTGCAAGGCTTCTATTCTGGGTCTCTTGGTTTCTTATATTTTGCAAGCATTTAATCTCCTATTGAAGCTAAAGGTTCCCCTCACAAATACGTGCTAGTCATTTCCAGCTCTAGGGGTTGGTGCTCATCTCCATTACAAAGCCGAAGAGCCAGCACTGTCCGAAGATGTCTCCATGATCATGTGATTGGCATAACTAAATGCCAAAGATGCATGGAACGTTCCCACTAAAATGGTCCCTATTTTTCTACTTGCATTTTATATGCTTTTGAACTGCTAGGTTGACAGAAGCTGGAGCAAGTAACAGGAGCTCACTCCATTACGCGGTGCTAGCGATTCGAACTGCTGAACTGCAGACCTTTCTGCAGGGGTGGGATCCGGCAGGGTTAACTACCGGTTCGACGATTTACGAGGTTTGGTGATTTATGATGTGCTTTCCTGCATGCTGCTCATGTGCCTGTAAATCATCATCAGCACGCTGCGTGCAGAGAAGCAGCCTTTGAAACATCACTTTTTTCCTGCTTTTTTAACTGTAGCTATGCCTCGCACAGCAGCTGAAGTTGAAAAAACAGGAAATAAAGATCAGGTAAGAGCCCGGGTGGGTGGGTGGGCAAAAACATCAGCAGACATAGAACCGGTTCTATGTCTGCTGCTCTTCAGAGCTACCAGTTCTACAGAGGTGGACAGAACCGGTAGAAACCCACCCCTGCCTTTCTGATTAACAAGCCCAGCGTCTTAGCCACTGAGCCACCGCATCCCCTAATCTCCTATTAAGGGTTATTTAATGTTGACATGATGCTACTGGGTGAAGCAATCTAGGGACCAGCGTGTTGATGTTCCTCAGTTCTGACTTTTTATCCTATCAACTTCTGAGGAGACAGAACTATTCAATTATTCTGAACTGTGTGCTGTAATCTGTTACGAACAAGACAAAAGCTACCAAACCAAAAAGATAAGGTACAGCCCTGTTTGTTGGAATGTGCTTGATCACAGTCATGGTGCATTTTTTGTGCATAGGGTACTCTTCTCATTTAAGACTCGCCTTTTCCCTCAGGGTGCATTTTTAAATCTGAAAATGCATCTCAGTTCTCACATAGCAAAGATAGCCAAGAAAGTCTTTGAGCCAGTCAGGCTGGATTTCTAACTACCCTCTTGAAAAGGATAGTCTTTCTGACATGCATATTTAATATCAACCAGTGCCATTAAAGCTGTAGTGACAACCATGTTAGTTAATAAACTGTTCTGTATGGTAGAAGTATCTTCTGAAGAGCACTCAGAAAGTGCAACTGTGCCATGTATCGGATAGGCTATCAAGAATATTCATGTCTGGTTGTGACATCTCCACTGGGTTCTGGTTAGTTTCCAAGCCCAATTCAATACATATTTAAATTAGTTTATATCATTTTTGTTTTGCTTGATAGTTGTAAGGTCTTGTTTCCTATTAGTCTTATTGTTCTTTGAAGGTGGATATGTCATGTTGCATTTAATAAATTGCACTTTTGTTATGATATACCAACCTCAAATTAATCAATAGGAAAAACCTGATAGTTTTAAAATAAGTATTAAATAAAATTAAGATTTTCTTCAGCAATCCTGCTCTTTAATTGTCTGTCCCTCCAACCAGCTGATGGTGGTTTCCATCCCAGGAAAACCAAGAGAACCTTCTGAAGAGTGATACCAAAATTATGACATTCTCTCCTAAAAATGATTCGTTATGAACTATTACAGGTGAGATTAAAAGGAGAGTTAAAAGGTTGAGGGACTTCGTTAATTACTTAAGATTGTTGAACCACACCATTTAAAAATTCTAAATAAACCAATACTTTGTGATATCGTGCATATAGGTCAAAAGACATCAAAATAATTGTGTCCTTTGAATGTAAACATTGACAGAAAATGAAACCGTCTCACAGTGCAGTTCATTCACAAGCTTAAAACTGAATCAGCGTTTTTTCTGAGAGTCTGAAAGACCAGCTTTCTTTAATTGCTTTAAAATTAAGACATCGTAAGAAAGTCTGTAGTACTTTATAAATTGTTTTTGTTGATGTTGGAAAAGGTAAATCCTCATCAATATTTCTACCTCTTTTTTGCAGATTTCATCTAGATCATAGAATAGAATAGAATAGAATAGAATAGAATAGAATAGAATAGAATAGCTTTATTGGCCAAGTGTGATTGGACACACAAGGAATTTGTCTTGGTGTAAATACTCTCAGTATACATAAAGAAGGAACATTCGTTAAGAATCAAGAATCATAATGTACTTAATGATAGTCATAGGGTACAATCAACATCAAATATCATCATCATATTGAATGCTTGAACTTCAGCAATTGCTTAATTTTCTTCTTCAGAATATCACTTCTGAAAATGTATGTTCTCCTTCACAAAGGCTCTAGGGGGAAAAAACCTGCCCTAACTTTCACAGAGAAGCCCTTGAAATAATACAGATATTTCTGATAATGCTACAGTTGAATTCAAGATGTCAGCTCATTTCTTTGTCTTAATCTGTAGACATAGGACATGGATTATCAGATGGATCAATGGTGTCTCAGGAATACATTTTTTTTTTAATCTGAACACACTGTCCCGTAGACTGGGAGTGGTGTGAGCCACCATTTTGGGGATTCAGAGCACATGCACATCTACAAAAATTGCTGTCATGAGAGTCTTGTCTATCCAGTGATATGCACAATAGGAACGCTCAGTCACAAAATGTCCATTTACTTGAAGTCAAACTAGCTCAGTAGGATGTTTTCTACTTCATCAGTGAGGTTTTGTAGGACCCAAAGTCATTTTATTTATTTTTATTTATTTTATTTGGTTTGTCAATTGCTTAAAATATAATAGGTATAAGTAAAAACATAGTTATGAATACATGGATACATATAAGAAAAATAAAAGAAACAATAGGACAGGGACAGTAGGCATGTTGGTACTCTTATAGGCCTCTTAGGAAAGGTGTGAGGTCAATAGTAGACAGTCTAAGGTTAAAGATTTTGGGGTTTGGGGAAGAAACCACAGAGTCAGGTAGAGTATTCCAGACATTGACCACTCTGTTGCTGAAGTCGTATTTCCTGCAATCAAGTTTGATGCAATTAACCTTGAGTTTGTATCTATTGTTTGCTCTTGTGTTGTTATGGTTGAAGCTGAAGTATTCATTGACAGGTAGGACATTGCAATGTATGATTTTATATACCATACCTAGATCAGACCGAAGACGGCGTAATTCAAGGTTTTCTAGGTCTAGAATTTTGAGTCTGGTGGCATAAGATATTCTGCAACGAGTAGAGGAGTGGAGAACTCTTCTTATGAAATATTTCTGGACTTTCTCAACTGTGCTAATATCAGATAGATAATGTGGGTTCCAGACTGATGAGCTGTATTCGAGTATTGGTCTAGCAAATGTTTTGTATGCTCTAATTATTAGTGTAATATTACCAGAGAAAAAGCTACATAAGATTAGGTTAACAACTCTTAATGCCTTTTTGGCTATGTAGTTACAGTGGGCTCTACCACTTAGATCATTAGAGATGAGTACTCCAAGGTCCTTTACAGAGTTTGGATCATCAGCAAGGTCTTGACTATTCAGCCTGTATTTTATTTTCTGATTTTTTTTTTGCCAATATGTAAGACAGAACAAATTAACATCACATTAGATCTGAGTGTTGGGTTTTGTGGCATCTTAGCTTCTTATTTCATGCTTGTCTTTAATTCAAAGAATCTTTTAGAAGATGGGACAGAGATGAACACCAAATGACCATGGGTCTTATATTGTCTATCCCTGACTAAAAGGAGGGTAAGGAAAAAAAAACAATCCTGAGATCCAGCTACCATCTGTACTCTCCAATTTAGTTCAATCGAGTCAAATCTTTTTGCAAAAGGATTAAAACTGAGCACAGAAACAGACCTGGATTTTCTTGGTTGTGGTTAAAAAGTCCACACTAAAATGTATTAAGTGTATAGGAGACCCCCAAGTGATGTCAGGTCTGTAAACTAGGCTGGGAAGTCAAAAATAACTTCCCAGGACAAGGTAATGTTGCCAAAGAAAGTGCATGAACTATGCCTCTGAAATCACTCTGCTTTTACTTTATTCCATGGATTCCTACCTTTGTGGTAAAATCTATAAAGTCAAGTGTACATGATTCTCCAGAAAGCTCAATATGGGCAGAAAAAAATGACTATTTTTTAGAACAGCTTAATTAGCTCTAGTGCTGTAAAGACATCATAGATGTGTATTAGGGCTGAGTCCTTGTTTGCAATCTTGCAATATCCTCTACCTCAACCGCATTTTTCAAGGAATAAAGAGAGAAAGGCACTAGCGGTCACAATATATCATGCAAGCCAAAAAGCCTGTCGAATCTCCTGGGAATGCCATTGACCTCTTTCCTATTCCCTGGAACAAAACCACATTTGTCAATGGCCTACAAAAACTCCAGCTGCACACAGGGCTATAATTAAACCATAGAAAGAGAACAGTTCAAAGAATCTTAAGATTCTGTTGATTGTTCTGAAATTGTACAAGGTGCAATTCTCTTTGTTGACTTTCATTTTAAAAGGAGAATTCCTCAGTGTGGCCCAGAAATGCAAATCTGTAGCAGCCGTAGAAGGCCAGTAAGTAATTCTCTTAACATATGATCCAGTCCAGATTTCTTCCTCTTCTACTTATCCTTCCACTTCTAGAGATGTTAAACATGGGAAGACATTGTCTGTTTAGCCTATTCTTACCTATCATGATTGGTAACAAGAAGCCGATTTCAGCCAAGGGTTCAGAGGTGGCATTCAGCAGGTTCTGACCAGTTTTGGAGAACCGGTAGCGGAAATTTTGAGTAGTTTGGAGAACCGGCAAATACCACCTCTGACTGGCCCCGCCCCCATCTATTCTCTGCCTCCCGAGTCCCAGCTGATTGGTTGGGTCTTCTTTTGTTGCCCTGCACAGGAGAACAGAGCTGAAAAGCAGGTTAGTGGGGTGGGGAAGGAATGGGATTTTGCAGTAACCTTCCCCCAGGAGTGGGGTGGGAATGGAGATTTTGTAGTTCCTTCCTCTGCCACACCCATCAAGCCACGCCCACCAAGCCACACCCACAGTGCCAGTAGTAAAAAAAATTTGAATCCCACCACTGCAAGAGGTGATCACCTGATGTTGCACAATCCAGCTGAATCAGTGTTTTTCCAAACATGGCCACTTGAAGAGGTGTGGGCTTCATCTTCCAGAAGTCTGGAAGATTCCGGGAAATTCTGAGAGTTGGAAGTCCGCCCCTTTTTAAATTGCCAACTTTGAAAAAGACGATTCCAAATAGAGGTATAATGAATTGAACCCAGAAGCATTCTAAAGTTACCTAATGAACTAAACCGGGAGACGTTCCCCACTCAAGGCAGGTGCTGTCCCAATTATTTTTAGCCTTCTCACTATGCATGCATTGGGCTATATCCCAAAATTCCCTTTAGAAGGTCACAAAGAGAACTTACGAACCACTTCAGTAAGGATTAACAGAATAATGTAGTTGGAAGGGACTTTGGAGATCTTCTAGTCAGTGATGGCTACCCTTTTTGTTGTCACGTGCCAAAAGTGTACGATGTGTGCGCAACAGCATGCGTGCGTGCATGGCTGCACCCATAATGCAATGTATGCATGACTCCTCCTGCTCGCCCTGCTCCCCTGTGCATGTGTATGACCCCTCATTTCCCCACATATGCATGTGCTCCATAATCCCCTGCGCATGCACACATCACCCTCCTGCCCTGTTTTGGGCCTACTGTTTTGGGCCCACACACTCCTTGTACTCCCCCTGTCCATGCACTAACGTGTCGGGCTCTGAGTTCCACTGGAGTTTGTATTCATTTCAGGACAAATCTTCAATACTCAAGGACTGGCTGAGAAAACCCCCCTGCAGTCCCCCGCATACCCCCTGCGCATGTGCATGTGTCTCCCGCATGCACCCCACCCCCGCACATGCATAGCAGAGACCCGAAAATCAGCTGGCCAGTGGGAGATGCGCTTGCATGCACGATGGAGCTGAGCTAGGGTGATGGCTCGTGTGCCTGCAGAGAGTGGGTGGGATTCTACCGGTTCGTACCTATTTGCTAGAACCGGTTGTTAACATTCTAAGCAGTTTGGAGAACCAGTTGTTAGAAGAAATTACTGGCCTAATCCTATAAGGAAGGCAGGAAAGAAACATTCTGGTGCTGCTTACAGAAACTGCCTCTCCGTTAACCCTTATTACATTCTTGGCAGGACTAGACTTCCTGTCTCAGGAACATCTCTGGAGTTTTTTTCCCCTCCTTTGCTGGTACTTTGCTTGTGTGGAGTGACCATTTAAAGATACAATGGCACTGAAAAAAGTGACTTATGACCGTTTTTCACACTTACAACTGTTGCAGCATCCCCACAGTCATGACAGGCCAGGAGAGGAGATGCATGCCTCGATGTGAGTGATATTGAGTTGGCCACACCCAGCCAATAACATGACCACCAAGCCATGTCCACCCAGTCACATGACCACCAAGCCATGCCCATCACCTAAGCCATGACCACAGAACCGGTTGTTAAAAATTTTGAATACCACCCCTGTCCGTGTGCTACCTATGGTATGTGTGCCATAGGCTCGCCATCACTGCTCTAGTCCAACCTGCTGCTCAAGCAAAAAAACCATTTCAGGCAAATGGCTGTCCAATCTCTTCTTAAAAACCTCCAATGAAGGAGGACCCACAATCTCTGAAGGCAAACTGTCCCACTGGTTGATCGTTCTAAATGTTAGGAAATTTCTCCTTATTTCTAGATTGGATTTCTGTAGGACTGATCCTAACAACAAAGGAAATATCCAGCCAATTATTAGGAAAGTCATGGCAAGCCATAGAATTAAGGTACCGAGGTTGGTCAAACTTTGATTTCATAACAGTTGATCAGTCCAATCTGTAGACACTATATACATCAGGAGCAGTGGTGGGATTCAAATTTTTTTACTGTGGGAATGGCTTGGTGAGCATGGCTTGACAGGCATGGCAGGGAAAGGTTACTGCAAAATCCCATTCCCTCCCACCCCACTAACCTGCTTTCCAGCTCAGTTCAAAAGAAGTCCCAGCTGATGGGAGGCAGAGAATAAATGGGGACAGAGCCAGTCAGAGGTGGTATTTGCTGGTTCTCTGAACTACTTAAAATTCCGCTACCAGTTCTCCAAACTCCAGAACTGGTCAGAACCTGCTGAACACCACTATTTGTTGCAGAATACCTTATGCCACCAGACTTGAAAATTCTAGACCTAGAAAATTTAGAACTACGCCACCTTCGGTACGATCTATGTATAGTATATAAAATCGTACATTGCAATGACTTACCTGTCAATGAATACTTCAGCTTCAACCATAACAACACAAGAGCACACAATAGATACAAACTCAAGGTTAATCGCACCAAACTTGATTGCAGGAAATACGACTTCAGCAACAGAGTGGTCAATGTCTGGAATACTCTACCTGACTCTGTGGTTTCTTCCCCAAACCCCAAAAACTTTAACCTTAGACTGTCTACTATTGACCTCACCCCTTTCCTAAGAGGTCTGCAGGGGGCATGCATAAGCGTACCAATGTGCCTACCATCCCTGTCCTATTGTTTCTTTTATATATATTTTTTTCTTATATGTATCAATGTATTCATAACTATGTTTTTACTTATACCTATTATCTTGTAAGCAATTGACAAATTGACAAATAAAATAAACTCCAGAACTGGTCAGAACTTGTTGAATACCACCTCTGATCAGGAGTCCCCAAACTTGGCAACTTTAAGACTTATGGACTTCAGCTATGCTGGCTGGAGAATTCTGGCAGTTGAAGTCCACAAGTCTTAAAGTTGTCACTTTTGGAGACCTCTGATATACACAGTGTGATAAAACATACAACACATTCTCATGCTGGAAGAACTATGTGATCTAAATGAATTATATCACCTAGCCAAGCAATTGTTAATATTGTTGTAAAACAAAACAAGAGATAAAAACACAATATTACTTGACACTGGGAACATGTTTAGATGTGTTTACCCAATCACAAATAAATAAACTTTTATTTTGATCACACAGATTAATTTATCTACTCCAATCCCACAACTCTTGGCTTCTGATTTTCCTTTTAGCATAGAAGTCACAGAAGAAAGCCTAACTCCCCCAAAGTTAATAATAGATGTTAGCTTGAGCAGTTTTGGGGACTTGAGTGTTTTATTAGAGGGAAGATCAAAAGACTATGCTAGCCACATGGGCAATCACAAGATTTTTGTTTGTTCCTGAATGGGATGCGGTCCAAATTTTAATCATTTTTAAAGCCTATCTGAGGGTTCCCCCTATAGTATTTGCATGCTTCCCCCCTGAGATTGGTAATAATGCAGGTTACTAATTTTTTTATTGCTTTGAAACTTTGCATTGTCCATTCCTCCGTTTTAGCTGGTATTTCTAATAAAAGGGAAACACTATTTATGACCTAAGTAACAGCAAACACAATCAGGAAATAAACTGAGTTTGAAAATGAATCTACTTTCCAACCTGTTGACTCAAATACATGCATTGCAGGAAGGGGAGAGAAGGGGAGGTGATGGTGATGGAGGGGGAGGAGGGGGAGGAGGAAGAGGAGGAGGAGGAAGAGGAGGAGGAGGAGGAGGAGGAGGAAGTAGTAGTAGAAGAAGAAGAGAAGAAGAAGAAGAAGAAGAAGAAGAAGAAGAAGAAGAAGAAGAAGAAGAAGAAGAAGAAGAAGAAGAAGAAGAAGAGGAAGAGGAAGAAGAAGAAGAAGAAGAAGAAGAAGAAGAAGAAGAAGAAGAAGAAGAAGAAGAAGAAGAAGAAGAAGAAGAAGAAGAAGAAGAAGAAGAAGAAGAAGAAGAAGAAACCAAAGATAAACTATATTCAAGACATTCCTATAAATTCCTATAAAATGAACAGACTGAGTCTCACTAGCATTAAGCTGGATATCAGCAAAGTAATTCATAAATATATAATGTTGCAAGTCTATAGTGATGCTTCCTGTACTCTATCTCTCTCTTTTTACCAGGCTAGACTGACAATCCCAAAAGAAGATATTGCCTTTGGATGTCCTCAGATTATGCAACATCCTCTCAAGGAAATCTATGCTTCACAAGTGGGAACTATTTTTAGATTGATGCTGGGTTTGTTTTCCTTTTTGCCATCTTTGTTTTATTGTCGGCTTCAGTGGCATGCTGTGTCTTATTCTTAGTTTTTAAGTGTCAGTGAATGATAACTAAGTCATCCTCAATTAAATGGCAGAGGAGTTTGATTCAAAACTATGATATCTGAGCGGCTATGCCCCTGTGACAGAGCTGAGGTTGAAACTGTGGAACATGTCCTTTTGTATTGTTCTATGTATAATGCAGGCAGATCTAAGTTACTGTCTCTCCTTGGAACAGACTCTTCTAAACCTAATGTTAGCAATTTGTTCTGACATTGTGTAGGAGATGGCTCCTCATACATTACTTCCCAGGTTTCCAATTTTTTTTTAAGAGCTGTAAGCATCAGAGGAGAACACTGTAATTCCCCTTAGTCAAGTTTTTGGTGACCAATTGTTCATGATTAATTTTCCCATATTCTTCTTTGTTGTACTTGTGTTTTGATCTGTGACCGCAAATGAAGTAATTATTATTATTAACTACGATATTTTTCAGGGTTATAACTGTTGGAAATCAATCCAAATAACAAAAACTTGGATCGGTGAAAACACATTTTATTTGTTAAGCTGTTTGCAAAGAGTGGTAGGATCTCAGCTGACCTCAACATGAAGTTTGAGCCAAGAACTACACCTTAAGATTTCAATACATTATATTTTATAGTTTTTCTATCCCGATGCCCCCATGCCCCTCCTACATCGACCCAGTGACCGAGCACAGCTAATCCGAACTGCCTTATGGAGATCACATCATTTTCTTCAACATCTCCCAGTGACCACTCATCACATATTTTGCCAACATGGCTTTTTCTTATCTTACTTGGCATGAAAGAATGTCCCTTCAGCAGGGCCTCTTTCTAACAGTCTGAGAACAAAGAAATATCTATTCCTAAAACCGCATTTGTTACATATTAATGTTACATTCAGCACATCGTCTTAGAACAACATAATGATTATATGCATCTCTAACATATTCACCTATGCAAAGTAAAAGTCTGGTAAACTTAAACTGATGCTTTGAAAAACAAAATCTAACTTCAATTGATTAAAGAAAGTTAGGGCAATGGTTATCTTTTATTACCTCTTCTCCTATTGTCCTCCTAATTGATCACTCTAGTCTTTTGTTATGTCAAATGTGTATGTGAATTGCCTTGACAGTTTGAGATACGTACCAATTCCTGGAGGAGATGGGGTGGCATTACTTGATACAGAAGGATGTAATTGATTGCAGGTACATGTTTAACAATGAGTAAATGCATTAGAAAATATATTTACCAAAGGATTACATCAAGAAAGCAAATGTCTATAGAGCAACTATCTTCTTAATGCTCTATTATACTATTCTCTTCACCTACATTTTATTTTTGAATTTTCTTATTTCTAACATAACTTGTCATGTCAATCCTTTTTATTAGTTTATAATACAAAATACAAAAGCAAATAGTTGGAAAAATAGGGGAGGGAAGAGAAAAGTGTAGAGAAGAAGAAAAAAAGGCATTGACTTCTGACTCCCTCTGGTGCAGTAAAATAAAACCGTAAAATCTAAGCTCAACTTTTTACTTTTACGTAGTAGTATAAACTAGGCATTTCTATAACAAAAGATCTATCTAATCAGTAAAACCCAAAATCAAAGTTTCATTTTTTTTTCCACCTCAAGCACAAAGTCCAGAAGTGGTTTCCAAGTAGAAACAAAAGTACTTGCGGTTTTTTGTTTTTGTTTTTCATTTATCAAAGCAGTCAATTTAGCCATCTCTGCTAACTCCATCAGCTTTTGCAACCATTCATCCATTGTGGGGATGGAAATGTCCTTCCATTTTTGTGCATAATTTCCAATAATCTAGCTGCCGTCAACATATATAATAACATCAAAGTTCCAATTTTTTTTCCCAAGTCTTTTTCCATTAAGCCCAAAAGAAAAGTCTCTGGTTTTATCTTTATATTCACTTCAAGAATCTTCTGTATTAGAATAGGAATCCTACTCCAATATTTCTTTGCTTTATCACATGTCCACCATAAATGATAGAAAGTCCCTTCCTTACATTTGCATTTCCAACTTTCATTTGAAATACTTTTATACATTCTTGATATCTTATCCGGTGTTAAATACCAATGATACACCATCTTATAAAAATTTTCTTTTAAACTGTAACTTATTGTAAATTTTAAACCTTTCATCCACATAGTCCCCCATTGTTCAACCTTTCCGTTATATTCAAAGGTCCTTGCCCAATGAATCATATATTGCTTTACATATTCACTTTCCAAATTCAAATTCAATAACATGTTATAGACCTTAGCAATAATATGTTCATTACTACCACACAGTATGGTTTCCAATTCATTTTTAGCAAAGTCAAACCCATAACTCTTTTTGTCTAATTTAAATTTTTATTTCAGTTGTAAGTATCTAAACCAGTAGCAAATATGTCCTTCTGATTCCAGCTTTTCCTTAGACTTGACGATAGAATCACCAACATTAAAACATATTGTTTTACCATAAGTCCATTAATCTGGCTTTGCCACTATTTCTTTTCTTTAAAAAGCTTCCTTCTGTTAGTTCAAAGAGGCATCTTCATAGAAAACCTTGTTTTATATTTATTGCAAACTCTTAGAATGGCACGTCTAACAAAGTATTTCTCGAGAAAAGTACTCCACTCCTCCACTCACAATAGAATTCCCTATGCCTCCTGGCTTGAAATTTTGAGCCTGGACAATCTAGAACTGTGCCCCCTGCAGTCTGATCTAAGCATAGTACACAAAATTGTCTTTTACAACGTCTTACCTGTCAATGACTTCTTCAGCCTCAATCACAATAATACATGGGCAAACAACCAATACAAATTCAAGGTAAAGCACTCCAAACTCGATTGCAGAAAATATGACTTCAGCAACAGAGTGGTCAATGCCTGGAATGCCCTACCTGACTCCACTGTGACAGCCTCAACCCTTCACAGCTTCAACCTCAAACTGTCTACCGTGGACTTCACCCCAGTCCTAAGAGGTCCTTAAAGGAGGCATTCATAAGCGCACCAGCATGCCTACCGTCCCTGTCTTACTTTCCCCATTTATCTGTATTTACTCCCTTTGTTCTTGTTTATGTTCATACTTATACTTGTTATCTTGTACATGTTTCACAAACAAATAAAAATAAATAAAATAAAAGCGGTTGATGAAATCAACATTTACTTCAATCTTGTCATATCATAAATAACTGTGCCATCCAAATCTTAATTCATGACCTTCTAAATCAAGTAGCCTCTTATTCTGGAAGTTCACCCACTCTGTGTCTCATTCTTAGTTAAGTAATAAGTATTCTTATTCTTTTTTATTTATCAGTGAATGATAACTAAGTCATCCTCAGTTAAATGGGGGAGGGGCTTGATTCAGAACTATGATATTGTTCGGGATGATAACTCAAAATTTAACATCTGATAGTTACTTCAGCTGGGCAACTTGAAAACCAATGGAAAAACAATTTTCTTATATTTTAGGGGTCATGGTGTTTGTGTCAGCTTTGGAAGCCATATTCTACACTGCCACATAGCCTGAGAAAGTGGGAGGGAGGTGATTTCAATTAGGAGCTCTAAGTAGACAAAATAAAATTCTTCTATTAGTTCAAGGTCATTAAGTATGGCCAAGATGAAATAAGGAACTTTCTTTTGGATGGATCATGATTGGGCCATGTGATGTGTGATGACCAAGGGGGGATGGATTTGTAGTTTGGGGAATTGTGGGAAGCCCGAAAACTTTTAGATTCGGGATTCCACAAATGTGCCAGGTGCTATTCTAATAAAGGTACTTTTGAGATATGTTTGTCTCAGAGTTACTGATTGGAATGGAGGTTTGCTGGAACGCTGACAGTTTGCTTCTGTCTGGGCTTGACTTGGCTTACTCATGGTCAAAAGAGGAGGGAATCATGGAAAACCCTCATGAAGACAACAATACAGAGATCTTGCATATAATATGTATGTCTTAATTTATGTTTTAGATGGAATCACTGGAATCACTTAAATAAAAAAAAGAAATACAATATATTTCTCTAGTGGAAAAGTGTATGACAATTGTGTGCTCATTCTGAAGTACAAGCCCTAAATGTGTTCAAGGCCTTTCCTCTGTTAACATTCTTTAGCTTTTTTGAAGTGTCAGCCTCTTTAATAAAGTTGTATTTTTTTTATTTTACAAAAGAAAGAAAAAAGAGAAAGGCAAAATAATAAGAAAGATGCAGCCTACTTTAGAATGCGCCTTCTTTTTCCTTTGGAAAGAAAATTGGTTCCTCTTTCTGGGTTTTGGTTTTTCCTGCATTTTGAAGAAAACTCAATTTTTTTCCACTTGAATTATAATATTGGGGGAGTTAGAAGTTAGAAACTATTGACATTTCCTCAAGAGGAGTGGTGATTAGCATGTTCTTCAATGGAAAATTAGGGTTTCACTTAAATCTTCACCTACAAATTTAGGGGAATTCAGAGAGTCCTACTGGAACAAAACATGAATACAATTCCAAGGATAGTCAAAATGATTTAAGGATAATGACTACAGTTGTGGCGGCAAGAGAGGAATTTGTACATTCCCTTGATGCACCAATAAAAAATATAATACTTCATCTACAGATCCATAGCCCTGGCACCAGAAAAGCATAAAGAACCATGGAATAAGAAAAGAAAGAAGAGCTGGAAACAAAGCCACTTTCATAAGTTCAGGTTGGATTTCAATGCAATGATGTACTTCAATTATAAAACAAAAGAAAGCTGTAACGCTTTGTGATACAAGGTCAAAATGATACAATAAAACCATGTAAAATCATTGTGATGGAGAAGGACAACAGAACACCTTAATATGTTGCTGTAAGGCAGGAGAATGAGTTTCTATTAGCAACTCAACATTTAGTACAGCGCTGAGCATTATAAAGGCGAACCCGATAATAATTCATGTATTAACTTTTGTTGGCACTACAAAGAGTGAGTGGTTTTTTATTCTTTTCTGTAATGGGAAAGCATTAGTAATAGTTCTATGTAGGAATCTAAATAAGTAGTGCAAGAAGAAAATTAATAAATAAAAGATGCCCTCTCCACATTTTAAAGGCAAAAACACCAAACTGGGGTGCAACATTGAAATTCAAAATAAATCTAACTCCACATTCCAAAAACTTACTTCACTTCTTACTGCCAGTTACAGAAATGACCTGCCATGTAGCATTTAAAGATAAAGGTTCCCCTCGCACATACATGCTAGTCGTTTCCAGCTCTAGGGGGCAGTGCTCATCTCCGTTACAAAGCTGAAGAGAGCCAGCGCTGTCTGAAGACATCTCCTGGTCATGTGGCCGTCATGACTAAATGCTGAAGGTGCATGGAACGCTGTTACTTTCCCACCAAAGTGATCCTTGTGCAAAGAGAAATTATACTGAGGGACCAGTCCTAGAATTTCTTCACCTTGTAGGGATATCAGCAGTAAAATAAATGGTAGATTCAGACTACAGTATGGGTCCTGCTAAATATGTTGTCAATCAGAATTGAGTTGGAAGGGACCTTGGACGTCTTCTAATCCAGCCCTCTGCTCAAACAGAAGACCCTGTACCATTTCAGACAAATGATTGTCCAGTCTCTTCTTAAAAACCTCCAGTGATGAAGCACCCAAAACCTCTGAAGGCAAGACGTTCCACTGGTTAATTGTTCTCACTGTTATGCAATAATGTAGTAATACAATGCAAGAATTCTTTGTTGAAGTCCTGATTCTAATTATAGGGCTACAGCAGGTGTGTATTACTCAATCCTTCAAGCTAGTCCAGACGAGGAAATCAAAATGAGGAATACTAAACACTATCTTTATTGTAAGGTTAAAGTAACAGAACAGCGGACGCGATGACTCAGCAGCTAAAGACATTGAGTTTGTCACCTGGAAAGCTGGCAGCCTGGGTTCAAGACCCAAGCGCCACAAAATGGGAAATGTTCCCATTCCTGTTCCAGCTGTTACTCACCTAGCAGTTCGAAAGCATGCAAATCAGTGGTGGTATGCTACTGGTTCAGACCGGTTCAACCAAACCGGTTGTAAAAAAGCCTCCAATCAGCTGAGAAGATTAAAAAAAGAGAAAAGCACATGGGTGGGTGGGAGGGTCGCTCCTAGCTTTTCATTTCTTCATCCTCTCAGATGATTGGTGCATTAGGGGTGCACATGCACACGATCGATCACCCACTGAACCAGTAGTGGAACAGGTAGGATCTCACTACTGATGCAAATGCAAGTAGATAAACAGGTACCACTTTGTTGAGAGGGTAACAGCGCTCCATGTGTCTCGGCATAAAGTCATGCTGGCCACAGGACCACAGAAATGCTGGATCCCCTGGCTAAGAAACAGAGATGAGACCACCTTCTAAAGTCAGATATGACTGGACAGAGAAACTTTTATAGTAACAGAATCTTGCCATTTACCACTTCCTCTGTTTTTACATCCCAGAGAACTATACAGGATCAATTCTGATTTTTTTTTTCTCCATTTTCATCCTCCCTTATCAAACCATTGTCTAGGCCAGGAGTCTCCAACCTTGGCAACTTTAAGACTTGTAGACTTCAACTCCCATAATTCCTCATTCAGTTTTGCTTAAAGTTGCCAAGGTTGGAGATCCCTGGTCTACGGTATGTCTTTTCTTCCTGCCTCTCCAGATTATTATCACAACCATTTCAGGTATATCCTGTCTTAATTAATAGAAACTAATTAAACATTGTGATTTTTAGGCATACCCAGCACATTTGATAGCTCCAGCCTACATATGAAATTAATGTACATTATGGGACTCTTGTGCATTTTATTGAAATGCAGTTTATTATAGACTATTCCAAGACCTCCTCCTCTTCTATAATATGTTCCCATAATGTTGGGTTTAAAGTTTTCAGGAACAAAATAAAAATTAAATTACTGGTTGGAACAAGATTGTCAGAACCAAAATTTCTAACAAATGATTTTAAAGCTATTTTAAAAAAAAAAATCTTCAAAGCAGAATTCCAAAGACAAGATCAGCACCTTCTGAAAAGTTTTTAAAGCACCAAAAATGTTATTTTAGCCATTTTTGCCAAACTATAAATACAAGTAAAAGATTAATTTCTACCTTAAAGTGGAATCCAAAAATATTGTTTTTCAAAAAAGTCAAGATTTCATCTGCAACAATGTGATTAAAGAAGTGGAGGTTTGATCATACCATCATGGGTAGCCATTTTGACTTTTCTGACCACATTCTGCTATTCTGCAGCCAACCCCGCTACTTTAATTCAGCCCTACATATAGCTAACAAGAAAGCCCTTTTATCCTTTAATTTGGGTTTTTAAAAAGGAGACACAATCTTTTCACTAGACATGAAGAAAAATATGCATGACAGAGTCTTAAAAAATAATTGTCCTGTTGCTTAGCATTTTTACAGAAAGTGGTTTCTTTCTTCATTTTCATATGGAGGCCATGTTCCCCCTTTCTTTTACATTTCCCAGTTATGGTGACAAGGGGAAAAATTACAATTATCAAGAAAAAGCTATCAGTTTCTCATTAGCTAAGAATAATGAAACATCTCAAGATTAAGAAAGGTGTTCTATCAGACAAGCAGCAGGGCATCTCCTAAGTTCAAAGTTTTGCAAAGTCTTTGTCAATCTTGGAGCCATCTTTAAGTGTCTTCAGGTTTTCCACAGCTCCATCCAGCCTCGCTCTTAACAGTCTCTGAACTTCGATTCATGATGTTTGCAACCCAAGAATTCTACCCTTTTGGCATCCTTTTGGCCATCCAAGTCTCCACAATAACATTTTTGCTATAAATGTTGAGTAGACCAACGTTTTCTTCGGTTGGCCAATGGGAGAACATCAAATGGCACCATAAGTCAGCAATTGCACTGGATCTGAATCAGAAGAAAGAACATTAATGATAAATAGCACCGGATATATTTATATATAGTTATTAGGAATATAACAAGGCTATGTTAATTGGGACTCACGGGTTCTCTAATTCTAGAGCATCAGGTTATGGAAAGGGAGGTTCCTATAGCTAGTTTACGTAGATGGAATTCATTTATGCAATTATTGATTAACTTTTATGGCTGCCTATCTCTAGACCTAGAAAACCTTGAATTACGCCGTCTTCGCTCTAATCTAAGTATGATATATAAAATCATACATTGCAATGTCCTACCTGTCAATGAATACTTCAGTTTCAACCATAACAACACAAGAGCACACAATAGAATACAAACTCAAGGTTAATCGCACCAAATTTGATTGCAGGAAATACGACTTCAGCAACAGAGTGGTCAATGTCTGGAATACTCTACCTGACTCTGTGGTTTCTTCCACAAACCCCAAAAACTTTAACCTTAGACTGTCTACTATTGACCTCACCCCTTTCCTAAGAGGTTCATAGGGGGTGTGCATAAGTGCACCGATGTGCCTACCGTCCCTGTCCTATTGTTTCTTTTATATTTTATTTTTCTTATATGTATCCATGTATTCATAACTATGTTTTTACTTATACCTATTATCTTGTAAGCAATTGACAAATCAAACAAACAAACAAACAAATAAATAAATAAAATATTGTGAAGTGGTTAACATCAAGTTAAAAATAGATAAACCAAAAATAATTAAAACCAAAACTAAAATCTAATATATTGCAAAACTAACCACAATCCTTTATCATGGGCCCACCTAATATATTGGCTCAATAGCTTGGGAAAGAACCAGACATTCAATATGGCAGTTGCTCTACTGACATTGTTTCATAGGGAGACTGCATAAAGCAATTGGACAGTTATTATTTGTTAAATTTGTTTGCTGCTTATCTTGCTGTGGGGCTTCAAAAGAAAAAAAATAAGAAAGTCCAGTTGCCTCCTGAAAAAAGCACCTTTGGGATAACCATTACCTGGATGACTGAGAATCTTTACAGACCAGAGGTGGTATTCAGCAGGTTCTGACCAGTTCTGGAGAACCGGTAGCGGAAATTTTGAGTAGTTCAGAGAACCGGCAAATACCACCTCTGACTGGCCCCGCCCCCATCTATTCTCTGCCTCCCGAGTCCCAGCTGATTGGCTGGGTCTTCTTTTGTTGCCCTGAACAGGAGAATGGAGCTTAGTGGGGTGGGGAGGGAACGGGGATTTTTCATTATCCTTCCTCTGCCACACCCACAAAGCCATGCCCACCAAACCACGCCCACAGAACCAATAGTAAAAAATTCTGAATCCCACCACTGCTACAGACCTGTGAGGCTGCAGTTATCATATTCTCCCTGAATCCTTCTCTTTGATAGGTTAAACGTACCTAGCTCTGTCAACCATTCATCATATAATTTAGCTTCCAGAACTTTTATCATCTTCGTTGCTGCTCTCTGCCCATTTTCTAGGTCTCAACATCTTTTTTGTGTGTTGTGGCAACCAGAACTGGATGCAGTATTCCAAATGGGGCCTCACTAGCGCAGAAAAAAGCGCTATTATCACATCTCGTGCTAATAAAATCAAGTCCATATGAGTATGTATGTCCGCCCCAATCAAGCCATATTTCCCTAGAGCTGTTGCCTTTGATGTTTTATTTATGGTGCTTCCATTTAGGTAGTTGATCATCTCACATTCATGACTCTAATTTAAAGAGAGAGAGAGAGAGAGAGACATTATGGAAGATCCTCACTGGACAATGGAACTGATTGACAAAATGATGGAAGACTCCCCTTCCAGATGGACAGGGGACACACACGAAGGGGGGAGACAGAGAGAGAGAAAGAGAGAGAGAGAAAGAGAGAGAGAAAAACATTTTGGAAGATCCTCACTGGACAATGGATTTGATTGACAAAATGATGGAAGTCTCCCCTTCCAGATAGACAGGGGATACACACGAGGGGAGGAGAGAGAGAGAGAGAAAGAGAGAGAGAGAGATTACACCTCAGAGCAATGACCCATTGAGGGAATGGCTTGCTGAGATTGCAGGGAATGTAGCTAATGTGTCTCATGTGAGGGGGCAGGAAAAGTTTCTGGTATTGGGCTTGAATTGAAATTGCCACAGGAAGCCAAATGAACGCAGATGGAGTGGAAAGAACATACCCTCTGACAGGCCAAAGACCTAACGAGCTGATTACTTTATCCCAGTAAGTGGAACAGAATGCAATTAGTGTCTCTTTCAATTTAGACCCTACTCTCAAGTTAACCTCACTGAAGCAGCAAGGCTGGGTGGGGAGGAAAAGCATTGATTTGGATAAATATGTTATTGAGGAGGAATTCCACTGAAATAGCAAGCAGAGCACAAATTAAGTCTTAACAAGAAAAGGGCCCAGCTGTGGTTGGTGTACAGGACAGCTGACCACTATATACAACTTGTCTTTGTTGAGACTACATGCCTGCTTTAGAAGCTCATTGAAGCATCACAGAGACATAATAGAAAGGGGGGGGGGGGTTGAACACTTCCAGGCTAAACAAGACGGTTATCGTACTTAAATTCTACAAAGCTTTCAATATGGAAAATGCTTGGTCCTTATCAGAGATGCACCCCCGAATTAGGGATGGCAGAACCTTATTTTTTATCCAAATTCTTATTTTTCAAGCTTCCTTTCCCATTTCATCCCCCACCTCCAAATCCATAGGCATGAAATGGTATGATATTTCAAAATACAGCAATAGCACTTAGACGTATATACCGCTTTATGGTGCTTTACAGCCCTCTCAAAGCGGTTTACAGTCAGCCTATTGGCCCCAACAGTTTGGGTCCTCATTTGACCCACCTCGGAAGGATGGAAGGCTGAGTCAACCTTGAGCTTGGTGGGATTCGATCTGCCAAATTGTAGTAGGAGTAGCTTGCAATGTACTGCACTCTAACCACTGTCGCCACCGAGGCTCCTAAAATATGGTGTTTTTGTACTTCTGATATATATATATATATATATATATATATATATATATATATATATATATATATATATTGTTTTCGGAGGTTTTCGCAGGTAATGAGAACACACACACACCCATCAGAACACAGCCAAGCCCCACCCAATCAAGTCACACCCCCACTAGCAGTTAAAAGGAAGAAGCAGCTGCAAGCTCACATTACTTCGAGAAGCACAAGGCCGAAGACACAAGCCTGAAGATGATGAATGAGACTTCATCGAAACGTCGCCTAGATATTTCTAATTCTACGTGGGAGAAAACCCGAAGAACCAAAGATTCATATATATATATATATATGTGTGTAAGGTTTTTAAGCTGATATGTGTTTCAGTATGTTTGACAAAGCCTGGGTCAGAACAATGTGTCCAATCACACTTGGCCAATAAAGAATTCTATTCTATTCCATTCCATTCCATTCCATTCCTTCCATTCCATTCCATTCCATTCTATTCTATTCTATTCTATTCTATTCTATTCTATTCTATTCTATTCTATTCTATTCAAATAGCCTTGTGTGATTGTGATCTGAAGTATGGTGTTTGTGTGTGTGAATGTGTGTATGTGTTATTTCTAATGTGCACAACAGTTATGATTTTAATTACAAATTGAGTCATAACATTTGAGAAGTTGTGGATGGCAGTATCCGCACATGGATTTTCATTCATGTGTGGTTTGAAATAATTTTGAGTACACCAGTACTAGAATCAGTATCTGCAAGAAAGCTCTCTATATTCTTACATCATTCTGGCTCTTGTAAAATAATCCTTGATTAACACTTGTAAAATCTATGCAAGTCTTGACGTAGATCTTATACTAATCTAATCAAACTAATCTGTCAACCGTCCCACTAAATCATCTAGCAAAGAAACGCTCTTGGCCTTTCGTTTTGGCAAGAATATACTTTAAAAAGGTAAAGGTTCCCCCTTGTACATACATGCTAGTCATTTCTGGCTCTAGGGGGTGGTGCTCATCTCTGTTACAAAGCTGAAGAGCCAGCGCTGTCCAAAGATCGTGTTCATGTGGCCGGCATGACTAAATGCACATGGAACGCTGTTACCTTCCCACCAAAGTGGTCCCTATTTTTCTGCTTGCATTTTTATGTGCTTTCGAACTGCTAGGTTGGCAGAAGCTGGGACAAGTAAAGGGAGCTCACTCCGTTATGCGGCGCTAGGGATTCGAACCGCCGAACTGCCGGCCTTTCTGATCGACAAGCGCAGCACCTTAGCCACTGAGCCACTGCGTCCCTGCAAGAGTATGAAGCTTAAATGATTACAGGAGTAGCATAAACTGAATCTGAGGTTTTCCCATGCAAACAGCACAACAGAAAATTCCCTCTCTCCCCCATCCCCGGCCATCCCCCTGTTAACCAATGGAACAGCTTGTCTTTGGAAGTTGTGGGAGATCCATCATGGGAAGCCTTCAAGAAGACACTGGGCTGCTATCTGTCAGAAATGGTATAGGGTCTCCTGCTTGGGTGGGGTGAGGGTTAGACTAGATGACCTACAAGGTCCCTTTCCAACTCTGTTAATCTGCTTGAGTTTGAACATCTGGAAATCTCCAATCAGATGTTTGTACATTGTTCAGGATACAGGTACTCAATTCCCAGCTCTGCATATCGTTAATGACCTTGGCTAGCTGGGCTTCCATCTTCCTCCTTTCCCCCTTTTTTTCTTACCTTCCAATCTCTCCCTCCTCTTCCAATGCTAATCTCTGGCTGTCAGCTCATGAAGCTTGAAATATAGTTGGTCTGAAATGTCAGTAAAACAGAAGGTTTCATTTTGCCCAGTTTATGGATTTCGTATTAGATTTCGGGAAGGAAATAGGAATCAATCCATCCTTTTCTCCAGAGGTGGGGGGCCGAGCAGAGATGGTCTTCAGCAGGTTCTGACCAGTTCTGGAGAACCAGTAGCGGAAATTTTGAGTACTTCGGAGAACCGGCAAATCCCACCTCTGACTGGCCCCGCCTCTATCTATGCCCTGCCTCCCGAGTCCCAGCTGATTAGCTGGGTCTTCTTTTGTTGCCCTGCACAGGAGAACGGAGCTAGAAAGCAGGTTAGTGGGGTGGGGAGGGAATGGGGATTTTGTAATAACCTTCCCCTGCCATACCCACCAAGCCACGCCCACCAAGCCACACTTACAGAACTGGTAGTAAAAAAAATTGAGTCCCACTACTAGGGGTGAGGGTGTAACTTCATTCAGAAGTGAGTCCTTTTTCATTTTTGCAAAAAAATAAAATAAAATGGCAGCATTAGGAGCCAGAACAAGCTTCCTAATGTGATAAGTCAAAGACCTGGTATGCATGTAATTGTTATCAAGTTGAATAATAGATATTAGATACAGCCCTACAGAAAAACTAAAAAAGAGGAATTAAAATTGTTCATGAGAAGTAAGATAAATCCTAATGCTATCATCTAGGAAACAGGCAAAGCATTCCTGGCATGGGAGAATTTATTGCAGGGTTTGTTGTCTTTACACAGCAATCCTTGGGATATAAATTCAAAATACATTTAGAACGATTTAAATTTCTTGGGAAAGACAGGCTGACTAGTCTATATAGCCCTATATAGGTGCCCAGAATCACTTTGCAGAATGAGATGGGCAGCATATCAATTGAATAAAACTAATCCTAGTTGTGTCCAGAATCATGACAACTTCTCAGCAATCATTTCTCCCCCTTCCTTCCCTGAGTAATAGAAAGCTTCTGGAATAGAAAAACAGCCCTTTATGGAACCTATTTGATTCAAGACTATAGCACTATATATGGCGCTTACGGTCATACCAATTTATTTGCTAGTATTGGAGTTGGGAGACAAGCAGGCACCTTTATGAGGCCTGGTTTTAAAGCAGCGTTTTTCAAAAATTTGGCAACTTTAAGATGAGTGTGGACTTCAACTCCCAGAAAGCACTTATTTATCTCTCTTGCTACCTGCTTACTAACTTGAAGCTGCTACAGAGAATAGAATAGAATAGAATAGAATAGAATAGAATAGAATAGAATAGAATAGAATAGAATAGAATAGAATACTTTATTGGCCAGGTGTGATTGGACACACAAGGAATTTGTCTTGGTGCAAATGCTCTCAGTGTACATAAAAGAAAAGATATATTCATCAAGAGTCAAGAATCATAAGGTACAACACTTAATAATAGTCATAGCGTACAATAAACAATCAAATCATACTAGGAAACAGTCCATATAAATCATAAGGATACAAGCAGCAAAGTTACGCTCATATAGTCACAAGTGGGAGGGGATGGGTGATAAGGGGTGATGAAAAGATTAATAGTAATAGTAGTGCAGACTTTGTAAATAGCTGGACAGTGTTGAGGGAATTATTTGTTTAGCAGAGTGATGGCATTCGGGGGAAAATTGTCCTTGTGTCGAGTTGTTCTGGTGTGCAGTGCTTCATAGCGTCTTTTTTGAGGGTAGGAGATGAAATAGTTTATGTCCAGGATGTGAGGGATCTATAAATATTTTCATAGTCCTCTTTTTGACTACTCAAATCAGGCAGCTGAATGACAGCTGGTAACTCACAACTGTTAATGCTCTTTCTTGAAGTATCTTCTAACAGGCAGTGCCCATTTGTTATACAGGAATTCTTGTATGTCAATATCTTGTACTATTTCACATTACTGAGAAATCCTGGTCCATAATTTCTATTTTGTTCTGCAGAGAAGTGCTACAGCAGGGAGAGTAGAGGATATAACCTAATCTCTCGCCTGTTATCTCTCAAGAAGAGCAAACCCAGGTCTAAACTAAATTATGCAATAACGGCTAGCACAAACCATTGAAAGAGAATTACCAGATGGCCAAGCTGGCATCTGAAGAGGTTGTGGTTCCTACACCTATATTGCAAATCTGCACAGGACCATGGAAAAAAATATCTGAATATTAAAAAAAAAAACTTATATGTGCTTCATTGTGCATAGAAGTCATATGTGCAAGGAAGTCTTTGCTTGTGTTGATCATGAGAAACCATGGAGAGCTGTACAAGATGTGGGGTACCAGCACATCTGGTCAAGTTAGTTAAATCACTGCACAGGAAGCCACTGTGTGAACACTATATGGAGACACTGGTTTAAATAGAGAAAGGAGTGCAATAAGGTTGCATTCTCTCCCTTTTCTTATTCAACCTGTATGCTGAAATGATCAAGAGGAAGCTAGATCTTGAAAAAAAAAAAATCAAACATCAGGATAAAGATTGGAGGGGAAAAATCAACAGTTTTTGATCTGCTGATGATTCAACTCTCTCCTCAGAAACCAAAGGAGGCCTGGAACATCTGATCAACAAAATCAAAGAAGAAAGTGAGAATTTTGATCTCCTTCTGAACATGGAAAAGGCCAAACTCATGACCACTGCAAGGAATGGAAACATCAAAATAGAAATTGATGGTGAAGAGACAGGATGTGTGGAAAAATTCACTTCCTAGGGGTCTCAGATCCCTCAAAGAGGTGGATGCAGCCCAGATATCAAATGTCAGGTTGCATTGGGTTGCACAGCAAGGGTGAACATGAACTGAATATGGAAAAGCAAGGACATTGGCCTGGCAATCAAATGTAGTTTAGTCCATTCTATTGTGTTCCCCATAGCTACCTATAGTTGTAAACGTTAGACCTTAGAAAAGCAAGACAAGAAGAAAATTGATTCATCTGAGCTGTGGTGCTGGAGAAGGCTCCTATGTACTCCTTGGATAGGAAAGTTGGCTAACAAGCAAGTACTGGAGCACATAACACCAGACTTGTCACTGGAAGGCTAAAAATCACAGAATTGTGTCTCACTTATTTTGGCTTACTTCATATGGGGGAATTCATTGAAGAAAGCAACTATGTTTGGTAGTGATAAAAGGAAACCAGGCTGTCAAACAACACAATCACTAGACACCATCAAAGTGGTCACTAGTCAGAGCATGGGTCGCCAATCTTTGGACATCAGGGACGACCAAACTCATAATTTTAAATCCCGTAGATCACTAATATGAATTTTGACTGACGGTGGCTTGCTGACATTTTCCCAGGATCTCTGCAGAAAGCAGCAGAGACCCTGGGAAAATCCCCAAAAAAGTCTGAAGGAAAATTCCCCACCCCATTTTCCTATTGATCGATCATTCTTTATTTGAGATCGCAGGCTATCATCTCCAGCTCTGTTCTCAGGGGGGAAGAAAGAGAGAGAGAGAGAGACTTTTGGCTTCATGCAAGGAAAGCAGCAGAAGCAACAGAAGTCTTTCTTTCTCTCCCCCAGACTCCACCAGAAATGAGTCTTTGTGAGACTTGTCACGTCTGCACAACCTCTTGGAGCAGGATGCCTTGGAGGGTCCCAAAGACTCATTTCTGGTGGAGTTTGGGGGAGGAAAAAAAAAGATTTTTGTTGCTTTCCTTGCATGCAGCCAAAAGCAGAAGCAGAAAGAAGCAGCCTGGCGGCCAGACAAGGCGCGTGGGGTGAATAGGGCAAGTTCCCCCCTCTGCCCTTTCCCCCTCCCCTCACTACCTCATGTTGTTAGCAATGCAAGTGACACAAGCCTTGTGTTCCTGCGGGCCATGTGGGTGGTGCAGCCTTGTGTTCCCACACAGCCTGAATTAATTGCTTTGGGTAGTGCTTTGAGGGTGACATTTCTCTGTGGGCCACCAAAATTTTCTTGTGGACCAACAGTGTTCCCCAGTCTACTGATTGTCGACCATTGAGCCAGAGCATAATACAACTCAAAGAAGCAGGGCAAGACTGGAAGATGTGAAGAGACCTGTCCCATAAAATCACTAAAAGTTGGACACAAATGAATGGATAACTTCAGCAGCAGCATCGAGCCTTCATGTGGATTCTTAACAATAATATAACCAGCTGATGTTTCATGTACTGAAAACATTTCATGTACTGGATTGTGTTTATTGCTGTATGTGGCAATATATTATTAAACACGTAAGAGTGAAACAAGTTTTTAAAAGACTTTCACTCCTAAGTAATGTGAGAATCACATCATTTGCTTAATTCTTGTATGATATATTAAACAGAAGAACCCAGAGCAAACCCATAATGAAAATCAGTAATATCAACTATTATACTCTACATGCAAAAAGGGTGTGATTGTTTCTTTATTATATATGTATATATAATTTTATTGAATTATAAAACAAGATTAAAAATAGACAAGCAAAAAGAAAAAGAAATAAAAGGAAAAAAGACAAGAGAAAGGTAAGATAAAAATACAAAAGCAAAGGAATGAAACAGAAAAAAAAATAGAAAAAAATGATATCCAACTTTCTCTGGTACATATATAAAATTAACAGGCATCCACACTATTTCTATTATCCCATATAGTTCCAAACATCAAATCTCTAAATCACAATTTCATTTTTTCATTTTCTTGCATGCAGCCAAAAATAGCTTACAGGAAGAAATAAAATAGGTTAAAGACTTTTCTTTCATCAAAACTTTCAATTTTACCATTTCTGTCAATTACAGCAGCTTAACTATCTATTCTTCCATTGTAGCTATTTATAAATCCTTCCACTTTTGTGTACTTCAACTTTCTCTGCTTTCAACTGTGCAATTTACTTTAAAAATCTTCTGAATCAGTAAACATATATTTGATCCAGAGGTAGTATTCAGCAGGTTCTGACCAGTTCTGGAGAACCGGTAGTGGAAATTTTGAGTAGTTCAGAGAACCAGCAAATATAACCTCTAATTGGAGATTTTACAGTATCCTTCCCTTGCCATGCCCACCAAGCCACCCCCACAGGACCAGTAGCAAAAATCTTTGAATTCCACCAGTGATTTGATCCCAATATTTTCTAGCCCCCTTACATGTCCACCGAAGATGAAAGAATCTACCCTCAGTTTGATTACATTTGTGACAAACATTTGAAATCTCATTGTGCATTGTTAACAATTTATCCAGTGTCAATTATCAGTGATACATTATTTTATAAAATTTCTCTTTAAGATTCAGGGTAAATTTCAGTCCTTCCACAATCTCCTAAGATCTTAGAAGATCTTAGAAGTTAGAAGGGGTCCCCAAACTTGGCAACTTTAAGACTTGTGGACTTCAACTCCCAGAATTCCTCAGCCAGCTATGGAGACCTCTGAGTTATAATCCTTCTTGTCCAATTGTTCCAACTATATATTATATCCAAACATTTTTGCCAATTTTATTATATTTTATTTGTTCATCTTCTGATTTCATTTTCATTGCCTTTTTATATATTTTAGCAATGGTTATGTTTTTTCTTCAGCATGCCATGGATGATGCCTTCCCTATATATTTCTGCTAAAACAACATATTTTTTTCTCATCCAGTCCCTCTTGCATTCAAAACTACTAATTGTTCTAACCATTATCAATTACTGTAACTCAGAGGTCTCCATAGCTGGCTGAGGGATTCTGGGAGCTGAAGTCCACAAGTTGCCAAGTTTGGGGACCCCTGCTAACTTCTAAGGTCTTAGGAGATTCAGATTTCCCGTGAAGAGAGTCTAATGGCAAAACAGTATGTGATCATATTTTTGATCCACCCTCTAAAGCATACCGATTTTATTTGATTTCATTCAATAATTTTCATGCCACCTCATCCAACAATTTCCAGAAAATCACCAGGATCTATTGATGTAGTAAGAATTTCCAGGGGATTGTGGCATTCATACTTAAAAGTTTGACAGATTTCCCTCCCGCCCACCAACAGTAGAAAAAAAAGGACAAGCAAGATAGATGGTGGCAGCTTTTGCCTGTGTGAAAAGATTCCTACAAAGAACAACAAGGGATAAGAATTCGATTGAAGCCTCACTCAAAGCTTTGTAGCTTTGATAAAAAACACGCAGAATAATATCCTGAGGTGAACAAATATCACCCAAGTGGTTCTGACCTTTAATCATCTCTTTGTGTCATGTTGCAGGGGGGAAAACCCATCCAATTCTCTCTGGGGGCGGAGGGGATTTTGAAGGGTCTTGCATGAAGTGAAGCTTTAGGCATCAGAGCGAATTAATAAGCATCCCTTCTAAGAAGAATCTTGAAGAGTTTTTGCTCCTTAAGAATTGTTTCATCCTGGCTTCAGGGAATAGAAGCAAACACCGAGCGGAAGTCAAACCTGTTGGTTTAATTGATGGATAAAGAAGCAGTTTATGATCCAGAAAGCCCCAACTTTGAATGTGGCTTAGGATCCATCGGACATCGTGCAATTGGTTCCATACATAGCAAGTAGGGAGAAAAGTGGTAAGATGGACGACCTTAGGTAAGCACCAAGAACATGGGACCCTAACTGTAGATAGGTGAAGTCAAAATTGCTCCAATTATCATTGAGCAGCCTTTCCCAGCCTAAAAGGTTGTAGCCAGCATGTCCCAAAGAGGTGAAGGGGTGATGTTAAAGGAATTACAAGACCTCCAAGTCATGGAATGGGGCAACTTGCCACAGCCAACTCGTTATAGCCAACTCTCCATGGCCAACTTGCCACAGTCAATTCACCTGTCAGGTGAGGCTCCATTCAAAATCCAAGAAAAAAAACCGTAGACTCAGGGGTGGGATTCGGTTTTTTTAACAACCGGTTCTGTGGGCATGGCTTAATTGGTGGGTGTGGCTTGGTGGTCATGTGACTGGGTGGGCATGGCCAACTCGACATCACTCATGTCAAGGGGCGCTTCTCCTCCCCTGGCCTCTCGTGATAGTGGGGATGCTGCAACGGTCATAAGTGTGAAAAATGGTCACTTTTTTCAGTGCCATTATAACCTTGAATGGTCACTCAATGAACTGTTGTGAGTCAAGGATTACCTGTATAAAAAATACTTTTTGCTTGCAAAAAGCTGCCCTAAATACCAATCATTAGATTAAAAATACCTCGAAGCCGGAGTTACACATCAGGCAGAGTGCCAGAGCATCTTGAGGAATGAAAATAGTTAAAATGCAGTGATAACTATCAAGCAGCCATCTCTTGCTCATAAAGTGAAGCCCTTTAGCAGAGAGGTGATTTAAACTCTCCAGAAAAAAGCACACCCAGGAAAAGCAATCTTTAGATCCATTTGCACTAGTTAAAAATACCAGTTGGCCTCACTCACCTCACAAGATGTCCTAAGGAAATTATCCAGATTTAAGGAAAGGTCACATGCCCCCCCAGAAAGGCAGTAAAAAAAAATCAGTGCCAAGCTTGCATCCTGCCTCTTGGAAGTATACCCCAAAAGGACAGTGCCAAATAGTACTAAAGCAGTGAGGAAGACCCCACTCCCCAGATAGAAAAAGAAACCATGAGGCAGGAAAAAAATCAAACACAATGCAAATAATTAAATCACAACAGTAGCTGTTGAAGCTGAATAGGGAAAATTATCCCATCAATAAACACAGGATTAAACATCACCAAGCAAAGAATTAACCTTTACCAAAACCAGTTTTAGACCAAAACTCAGAAAGGATATGTAAATTCATGTTTGAATGTCAATCTTTCTAGCTAGCCATGAAGCCTTGCTGAATGTCACTCATCTTGGTTCCCTGTCACTAAAAGCTTTGCTTCATTATTTAAATATTTCTTCAAAGTGCTGATGTCCAGGAAGTATTTCCTCCCAACAGCAATGTAAAAATCTTTAAACAACCCTTCCCCTTTAAGAAAGCCAAGCCTCAGAAGCTCCTGAGACAGGAAATCTAGGTGTACTAGCAAGAATGTAATAAGGGTGGAAAAAAACAAAAGGAGATTGCTTCTAACTACCGGTTCTCCGAACTGCTTACAAAGTTAACAAGGGGTTCTATAGAACCAGACAGAACCGGTAGAATCCCACCCCTGTTTAGACTCCATTGTTTTAGAGAAAAGGACTTTTACTAAAAATTGACATGGTAGCATCAAACGAATACAAGATCTGAGGCAATAGGTGCAAAAATCATATTTAGAAAGTTATGCCAATGTTCCCACTCCCAATAGTTCAAACTGGCCATCCACTCCATCCACTCTCCACCAGCCCACAATGTCATGTTTGGGCATCTTCAGGTGATGTTTGAGATATCTGGCTCGCCAGGATGGTTGGCCTTGGCCTGAATAGATAAGAGGCTATAGCTGCACAGTAAGCAAGTAAACTTAATCAAGAAAGTTTTCCCAAGTTTTACATTTCACCATCTCAAGCCTCCAGCACTCTTCTCCTTCCCCACAAAACTCAATTAATCTTCCCTCCCCCTATTTCTATGGCAGTCGGAAGGACAAGCAGAAGAAAGTTTCTTGGAGGCTAACATCAACACTCATTACAGGACAACTTGCCGCGGCCAACTCGCTGTGGGGCAGTTTAACAATTCTATTTAATTATTTAAAATAAATTAATTTTTGCCATTCACATTTCATTCTGTCCCTCCTTTCGTGTCCTTTCTTTAATGATTCTATTCCACTGTTTCTTTGATATTAATGTAACTCTTGTTCCACAGTGAGTTGTCCTGCAGTAACTTGGCCATAGCAAGGAGGCCATGGCGAATTGTTATAGACCCTCCAAGTCATACCAGGCCCTGTTCACTGTCCTATGTGTTTTGCCAAACATTTTGAATCTATCTTCCTGTCGTTCTGCCTGGTCAATAATGTTTGGTAACTTGAATTCTACCAATTGCAACAGGAGGGTAAGACAAGATTGCTTCACAAAGATAATGGAGACTAATGAAAGCGGCGATATTTAAAAAGAAATATGGAAAAAACATAAAATATATTGTATTACATATTTTAATGGCTGCCAGAATAGCTTATGCTCAATGCTGGAAGCACAATTGTATACCCCTGATGAACTGATCATTCAAAAAATTATGACACGTGCTGAAATGGACAAACTGACTTTAATGTTACAAGAGAAAGCTGAGTCTGAATACTTTAAAATTTGGAAAATATGGTACAATTGGATTGAATTAAGACAGATAGAAAATGAAGGAATTTAAAATAAGCAATTTATAGATCAAATGTATATATTTGTATAAAATTGTATATATTTGTAAATATGCACAAAAGATAGAAATGTATGAGATTGATGTCACAGAATTGTTAACGTTATGATTATTATTTTTGTTTTGTTTTTAAAAGACATAAAAGACTAATAAAGTTTATTTTTTAAAAAAGTGTTTGTCAGTACTCCAGAAAAACTCAACTCCAACAGATAATTCCGAACCAGACATGTTCTCAAAGTTCCCTTTTATTAGAGTATTAAACTGGCACATCTGGGAAATCCTGAATCTGAAAGTCTCGGGTTTACCTCCAATAAGTAAAATATTACAAATCCACCCCCTACTCCCATCATATGCTCCAATTACCATCCATTATTTTTTATTTATTTTATCAAGCGATTATTAGATAACAGGTATAAGTATAAACATGGTTATGAATACATGAAATGGATACATATAAGAAAAAAGAAAGAAAGAATAGGACAGGGAAGGTAGGCACGTTGGTGCGCTTATGCATGCCCCCTTGAGACGTCCCCTCTACTACTGCTCAGCCAGGTGCAGGAACAACATGACCTTGACTCTAAAAAAGAATGCTATTATGTCTAACCACATAAAAGTAAGACTTACTTTGGATCCACTTTTCTCAAACTATCCGCAATTATGTTCTCAATCAGTTGAGAATGTCCAGAAATATTTCACAAGAAGAGTTGTGCACTCCTCTAATCATTGCAGAATACCTTATGCCACCAAACTCGAAATTCTAGACCTAGAAAACCTAAAGCTAGCCACTTTCGGTCCGATCTAAGTATAGTATATAAAATTATATATTGCAATGTTCTACCTGTCAATTAATACTTCAGTTTCAACCATAACAATACAAGAGCACACAATAGATACAAACTCAAGGTTAATCGCACCAAACTCAAGGTTAATTGCAGAAATACAACTTCAGCAACAGAGTGGATAATGTCTGGAATACTCTACCTGACTCTGTGATTTCTTCCCCAAACCCCAAAAACTTTAACCTTAGACTGTCTACTATTGACCTCACCCCTTTCCTAAGAGATCTGCAGGGGGCGTGCATAAGCGCATCAACATGCCTACCGTCCCTGTCCTATTGTTTCTTTTTATTTTTCTTATATGTATCCATTTCATGTATTCATAACTACGTTTATACTTATACCTGTTATCTTACAATCGCTTGACAAAACAAATAAAATAAATAAAAAATAAAATGTTCACATGTATTCTTGTCGTGTTACTAATCTGTTTCTTGCACATCCTCTCTTCAACTAAAACTGTGAGCATCTCAGCTTAGGGCCCTGCATTTCTACTTAGGTGACTTTGTAAAGAATAGTGCAATGATTAAGAGATACAAACAAAGAAAACCCTTGATATGGAGGAAAATGGAGACGAGAAACATGAGATGCAATGGTTGAGTTTTGACAATGTATGCAATACATAGGTTGCTTTAACAGTGGCTTCTTGGCTAGGTTATAGCAACTAGTTTCAGATGACTCACTGAAAAGTAGGTCAAGGTTTACACACCAAAAAAAAAAAAAAATCTGGATTAAGAGATCATATTAAGCAAAAACTGCATGATAGTTTAAACCAGGGGTGTCAAACTCATGTCCTTATGGCAGTGTCACGTGACTTTGCCCCCCTTTTCTAAACTGGGGGGGGGGCAGCATGTGATGGATCCAGACCTCGGGCTGTGATATCTCTGGCTTAAACCTTTTTTAAGATAATGGGATGCAACAGGAGATTCCCACAGCCATCCTTTGCCAGCCGGTGATATGCAAACCCAGTCAAATTGGATTTATTGGAAGAAAACCTTTTATTCTTGCTTGTTTTTCTTACTCTTTTCACAAAATTTACTACAATGTAGGGACTGTCATATATACATAAACCCAGATATACTTTAATTTGTCACATATTACTCTCATGAACAAGTAAATAAATTTACATGACAAGAAAGGAAAGAACTAGTAAATATTTCTACCAACCCCCCACCCCACCCCCAAAGGATGGATTTATCTAAAGATCTAAGAAGGAAAGCCAAAATATTGAGAACGATTTTGTCTCTGGGCATTAGATCTGCAGAGGCTCTAAATTCATAATGCTGATGTTTTTCTCTTGAGTATTATGACAAATAAACAAAATCAGTGCTGGTTGCTTCATCAAGAAGTTTGCGGAACTGGAATAATTCAAAATCAGACTTTCTCCTGGCTTTACAGTAAATTTTAAATGCTCTAAACGCTGCTGCTAGTGTCAGCTTGTCATGGATCCACTTAGATATTTATTTATTTAGAGAATTTATATGGCCGCCTACTCACTTTCAGTGGCTCCAGACAGCTTACATAAGGATTACAAAATATTAAGGAAGTTGTTATATTTCTAAAGTGTCTTGGACGTTTCTTCGGCTTTTGTAATTTCCAAGTAATTGTGTTTTTTCCCCTTGAAGTTTCTTGCAAAATTTATTATGGGAGAGGTTTAAAATGTTCCAGCTTGGTGTGGAAAACACTTTTTCAAGTGCCCACAAGAAAGGCAGTTCACCCCTGATACCATATAATTCTTCTTTGCAAGAAGATCCACAGAAAATGCTTTAAAAAAAAAAAGGCAAGATGGTGGCCACTATGATACAATTGGAGCATGGTACAATTGATCCATTTTTTTTAATGTGTGCTACACATGAAAAATGACAGTGCTTAAATTGCAACGTGGTGGCTGCCATCTTGACCTTTTGGGCCATACCCTGTGGACACCACTATCTCTTAGGTATGGTTAATGCAGAGAAGAGCACTTGTCTGTCCTGCTTGCAATCAGCTTCCAGGCTTTGCTTCAGGGGTGGGATTCTACCAGTTCGCACCTATTTGCTAGAACCGGTTGTTAGAAGAAATTACTGGCCTAATCCTGTAAGGAAGGCAGGAAGGAAACATTCTGATGTTGCTTACAGAGACTGCCTCTCTGTTAACTCTTATTACATTCTTGGCAGGACTAGACTTCCTGTCTCAGGAACTTCTCTGGAGTTTAGTTCCCCTCCTTTGCTGGTACTTTGCTCATGTGAAGTGACCATTCAAAGTTACAATGGCACTGAAAAAAGTGACTTATGACTGTTTTTCACACTTACAACTGTTGTAGCATCCCCACAGTCATGAGAGGCCAGGTGAGGAAATGCATGCCTTGGTATGAGTGATATTGAGTTGGCCACACCCAGCCAATAACATGATCACCAAGCCATGTCCACCCAGTCATATGACCACCAAGCCACACCCACCGAACCAGTTGTTAAAATATTTGAATCCCACCCCTGCTTTGCTTCCTAACTAAAGTGCTCCAGACCCACATAGCTTCATGTCACTTTCCTTTACTGATTACTCTAGAATAGATGGGGAGTATCAGAAAAGTCTCATATGTTGCCATTATTCTCAAGCTCCCCAAAGGGGAAGAGGGAGTAGCCCCATTCAGGCCTTGACAAAGAAAGAGAAACAAAGAAATGTGTAATCTTCTCAATCTGTGTATATATTGTGGTGATTTTTATGAACTGGCTGTTCATACCTTCTTTTTCCTCCAAAAAAAGGAAAGAGTGAATTATCTCCAACAACAAGATAGGTTGCTCAGGGCCATAATCTCTGAGCCCTGATGAGCTGTGGTGGCACAGTGGTTAGAATGCAGTTTTGATGAGCCACAGCATATCAGAAATATAACAAAAACCAAAACGTAAATAAAAGTCCTTCAATGCCTTCAACTTGGCTTCACTGTTTAATTGTTCACAGTTAAAGATTAAACTATTTTCAAAATAACATTTCAAAGGAAAGAAACACAGTTCAAATTCAAAGAGCTGATAATGAAGCAAAAACCAAAAACAAACCACACTGAAGAAAGTTCCACGACAGACCAGGATAGATAATTGCCAACTTCAGGAAGATAACCAGGGATAGTCCGTTGGAAGAACCCCAATCAAGATAAACCTTCTTTAGGAATAAAACACTAATTTGTCTCCAGTGTCTGTTAGCATGCAGGTCCAAACTCTTATGCAGATCTCACACCTGCAACCCATGAAAAGGACCATGGCCCTCTCGTCCCAAGTAGACCACATTTTACTCTGATCCTCTCCTCCCTGCATGCCCTAGGATGGATAGGGGATGGGCCTGGATCCTCCTCTGACTGCTAAGCCAGCCTCTGCCCTTCCCTAGCCTCCTCCACCACCTCCGGAGCCACACTTCCACTCCCTGTTGGCTGTTCCTCCTCTTGCTCAGAATCAGTCTCCACCAGGGGCATGACAGCAGTATTGCAAACTATCTCTGCCCATAGTCTGGAGTTTGATGGGCTTCCATCCTTCTGAGAACAGTAAAATGAGGACTCAGATTGTTGGAGGTAATATGCTGGCATTGTAAAGCACTCAGAGTGCTGTAAAGCACTATGGATCAGTATAGTAAGTCTAAGTGTTATTACTATAGTATCTCATTGTGCCCCTTCTGGCTACGTCCCCTTTAGCCACAACAATCCCTATTAATGTAAATGTTATTCCAGCTTGGCATAAGGCTAGTCTGGTTTCCTCACTAGGCAAAGTGCAAGTTGAGAGTCCAACAAGCCAGCCAAGCTGGAGAAGAAGAAGCTGAGGCAGAAGCAGTGATTGTCATTCAGAATGAGTTGTTACTTAATTCAAAAAAATTCCCCTTCCTTTGCACACATTGCTGCATTGGACAGGATACTCCTGATATTCTGTTGCCTATTGAAGCCCTCATCAGTTTTTTTTAAAGAGTTAGAGAAGAATCTAGTTGCTGTGTTTCAGTGAACAGTATGGAAGATAACCTTGATGTAGATATGCAGACTGTTACCAAACCGACAAGGACCGAAACATATCTTAATTTGCAAGAATTTATAAGTTGGGGGGTGGGGAGGTACTGCAGTCAGGCTTGCAAGACTGATGTCCGGTCTGAAGACCAGACCAAGGAATCAACTCCATAAGAAAACTAAAGCTAATTTTACTGAAATTGGATATAGAATATAGAATTCTTTATTGGTCAAGTATGATTAGACACTGTTGTGGTTAGCCGGCAGCAGGTGTGGACGGCTGAGGAGAGCGAGGACTCAGATGAGGGGCCAGGACCATTAGGGAGTGGACTGCTGCCTTCAGAGATTGTGGGGGCTGGCAGCAGTGATGAGGAGGTTCCCGAGGAGCCTGTGCCAAGTGCGCATGTGCGCAGGATTGCTCGCAGGAAAGAGCAGCTGCAACAGCACAGGCGACTCGGGAGTAAGGCTACAAAGTAATGGCCCCTCCTTCAAGAAGATAAAAGCCAGCTGTGAAGCAAATATTCTTTGCAGGAAGCAAAGCCGTTTTGAAACTCAGCCTCATGGACATTAAAGTATCTTAAGTTGATATTTGAAGACTCTTGTGTTGTAAAATATTTCTCATCTGTTGTTTTCTTGTCGGAGTTGGAAGCAGCTTTTTATCTGTGAAGAAACAGGATTCATAGATGAAACATTAAAAGGTTGTGCTGATGCCTTGCTCTTGTGTTTGCTCTCTTGGAACCAGGTTTGGGTCGGAACAGTCACACAAGGAATTTGTTTCCAGTGCGTAAACACTCAATGTACATACAACAATAGTTATATCATTAACGTAGTCATTGTAAAATACATTCATCATAAAACATTAGATACAACACTTAGTGATAGTCATGGATACTAAATAAGCAATCAACATAAATTATACTACTAGGATACTAAGTAAACAATATAAATAATGAGATACAAGTAACAAAGTTATAATCATAAGAAGATAAGGAAATAGGTAATAGGTACTGTAATAACAGAATCTTACAAATCTAATTGTGCTGTACCTCCTCCTCCTCCTCTTTATACTCCAAGGAATTAGGGAGTATCTTTTTGCCTCTCTTCCAAATATTATCTGTTGTGGATTTCAGGTATGTTTCACCATTTATCACTTTGGTAACTGTTCAATAGTTCCTCAACCAACAAAAAAATAAAATTTGCTGCTATAACTATGATACCAACAAATGGTGCTGCTGCCCTTACTTATGGTGTGTAGAATACTTCAAGAATGAAAGTAAGTGGATACTCCCAGTGTTGTTTCAGAGAGCTGTGCCAGTCAATGTAGCCAATACTGAGTTAGATGGCCAGTATCCCTAGCTGATGGTGAGAGAAACAAAGGAATTTTCTTGGTAATACCATGTATGTAGTTTACATCCCCAGTCTAGCTGAGAATTAGGGCCGTGCTGTTTCATTTTTTCATATTTAAAAGCAAGAAATGTTTTGGCCAATGGCTGTTAATGTTGTCGTTGAGCCCTTTCATTCATCAATGAGAGATTTCAAATTGTTTCTATTATATAAAATATAATAGTAAATTTGATCCAGGCATAAATCAAGGACCAGTTAGCCTTGAGATCCTATTCAGAGCCCCACAAGAGATGAGTGAACTCCCAACCTGTGTTTGCAGAAACCAGTACACAGATGTAATATTCCATTAGCACAAGAGAGAAGGGGAAGTTAAGGCTGTCTAGATTACAGAAGTTAGGAGCCAAAGCCACTATGAACACTGCACCTCAAAAACACCTCTGATAGAGAAGTTGAATGAAGTGATCAATCTCACAGGTCAGCCACGTGTGTGCCATTGTCACCTGCCTGGCTTGTCCTCCATAAAGGAAGTGAAATATCTCCAGTTTTATCATTTATAATAGTCAAAGCAGCAAAAAAAAAAAAGCCCACGTATAGCATTTTGCAACCACTACATTCAACAAGTTTCTCTGAAGCAATTGCTACTTCTATTCAATCCTGGTTTCATCCATCTGAAGCACTCCTTCAGAGTTTGAACCAGCCCTTAAAAGGACATTTGGAAGAAAAGGGGAACCGCAGGACTGCAAGGATAGTAGTGTTTCTCAAATGTAGGTAAATATAGCTGCCCCGGGATAATATTGCAGGATCAAATCTGGGTCGGTCACCACTGCACAGGGAAAGAGGTTTTGTCTTCTGAACTTCCAGACTCCTGCTGGAGTCCATCTTTAGGGAACTTCTCTCTAGCACAGGGATCTCCAACCTTGGCCACTTTAAGCCTGGAGGACTTCAACTCCCAGAATTCCCAGAATTCTCAGAACTCCCAGAACACCCAGAATTAGCAAAGCTGGCTGGGGAATTCTGGGAGTTGAAGTCCTCCAGGCTTAAAGTGGCCAAGGTTGGAGACCCCTGCTCTAGCAGAGTGTGTCTTTGGGCTGTTATATAATGCCAGTTGTATGTAGCTTTTTAGATGTTGATTGGGGAGGGGTGTTGACAACTGGCTATTGTTGAATGTTGTTTGCTTGTTCAGCCAAGGCCTTGCCTTATAAGCAGTGGTGGGTTTCTACGGTTCAAGCGAACCGGATGTTAAGTTTTCATCTGGTTCATCGAATTGGTATTTCAACTGACCAGCTGGTCCCGCCCCACCCCTCCCAGGAGTTCTCCACGCAGAGGCTCTGGGAGGGGGAAAAACGGGCCTCTGGGAGTCCAGAAACAGAAATGTTTTTAGCTTCTTGAGGGCCTCCAGAGCCAGGAGAGGCCATTTTCACCCTCCCAGAGGCCCAGGGGAGGTTTCTGGACCCTTGGGAAGGTGAAAAACATCCCACCCAGAAGTTCCTACCTCTGCTTATAAGTACTTGATTATCTGGTGGTAAATTAACACTCTTGTTGACTGACGAGGGGTCTATTTCTCAGGCTTCAAACACTTCCCTGGCTTTTTTTGTACCTACTCATCCAACAATATTAATAGCTGCAAAATCAAATGTATACCTTGTTCGTAGCAGTGTGAAACTACCAATGAGTTTGGGTCTCCTCGTCTGACTACTCACTTGCGTTCTTGCAAGTAATGATAGTAAGCTTCCTCCCCATCTGTCTTACATAGTCACAGGGGAAATCCATGGAGGGGATCCAGTAGATTAGATCAGAAATATCTTCCACTTCCAAGCGATCTTCACAATGCATAATTTGGCCACATATGGTAGCCACTCGGCAGTGTGTGATGCCCACTTGCAGATCTCAGAAGCTGCATTCTACAGTTTCCGAAATGATTTTGATGTATGGCAGGATGTGCCATGTGATTGGTCTTGTATCTTTGTCTACCCTGAAGCTGACCTGACTGGAGCCATCTTGGAGCCTCAGTGTTGCCACACTAGAGCTGAGGGATAGGGAAGGGCGATTAGAGGTAGCTGGGGTTGTGTAGCCAAAATAATATATCTTGAGAACCAAGGACGTTCTCACACCTGGCCTGTGGAAGGAGGAGTGAGGTCACCAGACAACGAGACAGCATCTCGATTGGACCATGTGTCTGTTTGTTCGGGGTTGTGGGAAAACTTTCTCTTTTAATTAGGTGAAAACTGTGGGAACCTTCAGAGTCGGTTTTCAATAGATATTTCCAATAAAGCTATTCTTTGAGGATTTCAGCTGCGTTGGAGTTTTGCTTGATATGCAAAATCCTGACAATCTTGTTTCTTCCTTTCTCTACTCATTTCTATTTCTACTCATTTTCTCTTCTTTTGGATGCTTTTTATCTAGAACTATTCTAGCATAAATACATGTAGAAGACACTCATCCTGATGTTCTTACCATCAGAGTAGGTGCAGACACAACTTCAGATCAATATTTGTGCAAAAATAAAGTTCGTAAGTTCCAAAGCTGCAAATTAACTACTTGTCACATTTTTACACTAGAGTACAGATCTACGGGAGCATTTGCTTCTCCTGGGACAAAGCTGAATTTCTGTTTCCTTTATTAGAAAGCCCCATACCTTGACTGGCTTCTGCCCCTTTTATTTCTCCCGCTTCAGGTGAAAATTGAGGAGGGAATAAATATTTTTCATTAGCAGCATCGCCTTTTTAAAACAAGTTCAAAGATATCTGATCATTCTTAGGAAGTGGTGTAAAATCACCTCTATTTAATAGCAGCAGTGAATGGCTGCAAATGTCTCACTTTTTAGAAAATGTGTAGGTTTGTGCTAGTAGGTGAAACAAAAGTTTCAGTTTCCACCCAGGAAAATAATAGGAGAACGAAGTGAGCGAACATTTAATTCCCCAAATTGTCGACGACTAATGCTTTTTAAATATTTCCTGGTGGAAGATGGGAAAGAAACTCTAACTGTGGAAAATAAAATGATCGAATCCCATTTTCTTTATTCCTGTTTATAGACCGAGGCCTATATGTCGTGAATAAATGAAATCCAGGAAAATTAAAAAAAAAACTTTTCCTAGTTTATTTTTTAAGTTCTGATAGATGTAACATAGACTGGATGCCTATATTGTTAATAATAAAGCATATCTTAAAAACCCCAAATGACAGAGTTTATGTAGCTGAAGATACAACTTCCAGAAGTATGGATTGTCCTCATTTAGCAACCACAATTGGGACTGGCTGCTTGGTTGTTAAGTAAAGTGGTCCCAAGTGAAATCACAACTGTGCTTATGATCTTGTTTCAATGTTCCATTGCAACTCAGCATGGCCAGCTGGGCACAGGGGTGGGATTCTACCAGTTCACACCTATTCACTAGAACCAGTTGTTAACATTCTAAGCAGTTCAGAGAGCCGATTGTTAGAAGAAATTACTGGCCTAATCCTGTAAGGAAGGCAGGAAGGAAACATTCTGGTGTTGCTTACAGAAACTGCCTCTCCATTAACCCTTATTACATTCTTGGCAGGACTAGACTTCCTGTCTCTGGAACTTCTCTGGAGTTTTTTCCCCCTCCTTTGCTGGTACTTTGCTTGTGTGGAGTGACCATTCAAAGTCACAATGGCACTGAAAAAAGTGACCTATACCATTTTTCACACTTATGACAGTTGCAGCATCCCCACAGTCATGAGAGGCCAGGCGAGGAGATGCATGCCTCGATGTGAGTGATATTGAGTTGGCCACACCAGCCAATAACATGACCACCAAGCCATGTCCACCCAGTCACATGACCACCAAGCCATGCCCACCACCTAAGCCACGGCCATAGAACCAGTTGTTAAAAATTTGAATCCCACCCCTGCCTGGGCACCACCAGCTCCCGAGCCACCATTGCTGCCTCTGAATAGTCTGAACTCCGAACGGCCCGGAACTTGGCATGGAGGCAACAGCAGTGGCGGTGTTGGGGGAATGTGAAAATAGGAAGAGCCCCCAGGCACTGCCACCACTGCTGTATGCTCTACCCACACACTCTCTTTTTCCTTTCCTGCCTGCCTGGATCCTCTTGATCACTCGCTCCATCCAGGGACCCACAGCGAGTTGTCCACACAACGAATTTCCCATGTTGAATTGTTCTGCAATGACCTGGCAGCAGGGCCTTGGCAGAGGTGACTTGGTAAGAAGCTGCAAGAGCAGTGGTGAGATTCAAAAAAATTTACTACCGGTTTTGTGGGTGTGGCTTGATATTCCCTCCCCACCCCACTAACCTGTTTTCCAGCTCCGCTCTCCAGTGCAGGGCAACCAAAGAAGACTCAACCAATCAGCTGGGACTTGGGAGGCAGAGAATAGATGGGCCAGTCAGAGATGCTATTTGCCGGTTCTCCAAACTACTCAAAGTTCTCCAGAACTGATCAGAACCTGCTGAATGCCACCTCTGTGCAAGAGCCATCAGTCCGCTCCCTCACTGGACCCACAATGGAACAGGCATGTCTTCATTGCAGAGAAGTTGAGATCCATTACTGGAAAATTCTCCCTAAAAAATCTACGGTTATTCCAACAAATTCAGAGAGTGCTGCACGCCAGCAAATCCTTGAGAATAGCATGACAGCAATATTACCCCTAAGGCCTTTCCCATTTCAGAACTGAATGAATTGCTAGTAAGCAAGGCAAGGGCACGTAGGTACTTATCTCCAACGGGAAAACAAATCACATGCAAAGATAAGACAAACTCTCGGAGATGCAAGTTTCATCTGCCTCTGTGATAAGTGCGCAAAAATGCAAATGGGTTTTCCAGGGAGCTGAGAAGTCAGAGAGATTCTTTCTCGTTACATCTCATCAGTGCTAGCTTATAGGCTATTTCGAACAATAGATCAGCAGCAAAGGAGGAACAATATCAGCTGATGGAATGGCTCCTTCATCAATCAAGTTTGAACTGGCTTTGTGTTGTGGGAAAGTGAAGGTTGTGTAACTATGGATTTCTCCTTAATTCAGTAATTGTAGGGTGATGGATCCCGATATTTATCAACAAATAGATGCATTCACATTTATATGCCCTACATGCTATTCTCTTTGAGTAATTGTTTGGCTTTTAGGTCAAGCGAAAGCCAGTCAAATCAACCAAATCAACCAAATCGAGAGATCATTTATCTCTCTCTCTCTCTCTCTCATACACACACACACACACACACACACACACACACACACAGTATAAATATAATAAAAGGATATAAATCCTGTTTCATATAAGATGAGAAGGTAATTCTAATTCCAGATATTGTGCATTAATATCACTATTAATATGTCAAAGATGATGGTTAAAGGATTTAAAGATTTCCCCCGATTCAAGGGGATGGTGCTTAATCTAAGATTCTCAGCTGAAAATGTCTGAAAGACATTTCCACCATGTGGCCAGCATGAAAATGCAGAATGCAGTAACCTTCCCACCAAAGGGGCACGTTTGTATCTACTTGTATTTGCATGCTTTCGAACTGCTAGATTGGCAGGAGCAGTGAGCAAATTATGGGAGCTCACCTATCACGCAGTGCTCGGGTCTTGAATCTGGGATGTCAGCTTTCCAGCTGACAAGCTCAAAATCTTGTTTATGTTTATTTAATTTATATACCGCCCCCTCTCCCATTTGGGACTCGGGGCGGTGTACAGCCAGATTAAAACAATACAAAGAAATTTAAAATTTAAAAACAGATTAAATCAGTGGCTGAAAGTTAAAAATAATAAAAATAGTAAAAACGTAAATAAAATGACAAATAAATAAAAGGGTAAATAAAATGACAAATTTAAAACCCCACAATACTACTACGCCAGACCGGCTCATTGAAAAATATGAGTCTTCAATGCGTGCCTGAAGGTTCGCAGGTCAGGGATAGTCCGTATCTCCAGGGGTAGCTCATTCCAAAGGGAGGGTGCTCCCACAGAGAAGGGCCATACCTTCGGGGTCACCAGCCGACATCGTCCAGCTGACAGCATTCCAAGGAGGCCCACCCTGTGAGACCGCACAGGCTGATGGGAGGCCGATGGTGGCAGAAGGCGATCCTGTAAGTACCCGGGTCCCAAACCATGGAGTGCTTTGTAGATGACCACCAACACCTTGAATTGCATCCGGAAGGCTACCAGAAGCCAATGCAGCTCGCGCAGGAGCGGTGTAACATGGGAGCTACGAGAAGCCCCCAGAATCACCCGCGCGCCTGCATTCTGCACCAATTGGAGCCTCCGGATGCTCTTCAAGGGGAGCCCCATGTAGAGAGCATTGCAATAATCGCGACGGGAAATGACAAGGGCAGAAGTGACCGCGTGAAGCGTGTCCAGATCCAGAAAGGGCTGCAATTGGCAGATCCATCGGACCTGATAAAAAGCCCCCCTGGCGACAGCTGTTATGTGATCTTCCAGCGACAGCCGTACATCCAGGAGGACACCAAGATTGCGCGCCCTCTCCGTGGGGGTCAAAATTTCTCCCCCCACAGCCAGCGATGGAATAAGCCAGCTGCATCTGGGCGCAGGAAACCACAGCCACTCAGTCTTGGTAGGGTTGAGTCAGAGCCTGTTCATACCCATCCAACTCCGCACGGCCTCCAGGCATCGGGTCATCACTTCAATGGCTTCGTTGGGGTGGCCTGGAGTAGAAATGTATAACTGAGTATCATCAGCATACTGATGGAATTCTACCCCAAAACCACGGATGATCTCACCCAGCGGCTTCACATAAATGAAGCGGGAGAGAGAACAGACCCCTGAGGCACCCCGCAAATCAAGGGCCTCGGGGTCAACCTCTGCCCCCCTGCCAACACAAATTGTGAACGGTCGGAGAGGAAGGAGGAGAACCACCGTAACACGGTGCCCCCCACTCCCAACTCCCCCAACCGCTGCAATAAGATACTGTGGTCGATAGTATCAAAAGCTGCTGAGAGATCTAACACGACCAAGACAGAGGAACAACCCCTGTCACAGGCCCTCCAGAGATCATCCACCAACGTGACCAACGCCGTCTCTGTGCTGTACCCGGGCCTGAAGCCCGATTGAAGCGGATCTAAATAGACAGCTTCATCCAGGTGCTGAGGGAACTGTCGTGCCACCACACTCTCAACAACCTTCGCCACAAAGCGAAGGTTGGAAACCAGACGATAGTTCGATAATAATGTTGGGTCCAGGGACAGTTTCTTGAGAAGGGGCCGCACCACCGCCTCTTTCAAGGCGGCAGGCAAAAAACCCTCACTCAAGGAAGTGTTAATAATACCCTGGAACCAACCTCGTGTCACCTCCCGAGTGGCCAAAACCAGCCAGGAGGGGTACGGATCCAGTAAACATGTGGTGGCATTAAGCCCACCCAGTATCCTGTCCACGTCTTCCAGGGTCACAGGATCAAATTCACCCCAGATGACCTCACCAAGATCCGCCCCAGTCATCCCGTCCAGAGTTGCCCAGTCAGAGTCCAGCCTGTCCCGAATCTGAGCGATTTTGTCCTGCAGATATCTCGAAAAATCCTCAGCCCATCCCTGTAAGGAATCCTCCCGCACTCCCACATCTAAAAGGGAGCGGGTCACCCTAAAAAGGGTATTTTTACGTAATCTTAACCACTCAGCCATCATGCCCCCTTCTAAGGGTTAGAAATCCTCGAATGGCCAAATAAATCTGTGCTGCATTACAAAATGCCACCTCCTGTCTTCCTTCATAAGTGTGCAATATGTATTACAACCTCAATACTTGCAACATTCAAAATGGTCTATTAAGCTGGTGTTTTGCAAGATTGTATCACAAGCATTCAAAACATGATGTCAAGATTCCAGCAATCGCTCTAATTAAATCATGATTCTCAAGCCAAACTTCAAAAAACTTCAAAGGATTTATTAGAGGCGACATACTGGCACTGCCCTGTATGAAGCCAACTGTGATGACCCAGAGTGTAATACAAACGTAACAAAATCCAAAACATAAATAAATGTCCTTTAATGCCTCCAGCTTGGCCCCACTGTTCAATAATTCTCAGTTGGAGGTAAAATGTACTCAAAAATAGTCTTCAAAAAAACCCAATACAGTCTGAACTTAATGAGCAGATAGAGGTGAAATTAAAAAAAACCAAACAAACTACAATGATGAAATTTCCACAACGGACCAGGATAAGTAATTATCAAATTCAAGGAGATAACAAGGCACAGTCTGTTGGAAGGACGCCAACCAAGATAACTTCAGCCCAAAATAAAACACGCTTTGCTTCTGGCAATGCTGTGTTGTAATCATCTCTTATATACTAGTCTCCCCAGCTGCAACCAATGAGTGGGATCATGGCCGCTTCCTCTCTCGTAAGCCAAGTTGTTTCCTTCTCTGTTCCTCCCTACGTGTCCTAGGATGAAGAGGAGATGGGCCTGGTGTCTTCCTCTGACTGCCCAGCCGGCCTCTGCCCTTCCCCAGCCTCCTCCACAACCTCTGGAGCCACACCTCCATTCCCTATTGGCTGTTCCTCCTCTCCCTCAGAGTCCAACTCCACCACGGGCATGACATCAACTCTGGTATACGTAATTTACAGTCACCTGTAACCCTGTTTCCCCCTTCCCTCCTGGGTGTCTCATAAACCAGATTCTCCAATTGAGCACGTTCACAGGGTGGGTATCATCTTTCACGTTCTTCAATTAAATATATTCATGGGCAAAAGCTCTGGTATTTTAGTTACAATCTTTTAAAGATAAGAGTTGGAATGTACTTTCGCTTTCAACTGCTCTTCCAGATTTCCTTTCTCCCCCCGCCCCCTTTTCTTTTTATGGCAACTACTAAAACAGGCATAGGAATGTTTTATGAGTTGACACATGATTTTAGCCATTTTGTTGTGTGAGATTTTCCTTTTAGCCCCTCATAGTTCTTAGTTCTCTCAAATTAGTTGCTCAGGTTTTAACTGTACTGTGCCATTCTTTGAGGTCATCCTACTGGATATGGAAATGTGGAATTGCAAAGAAAACATTGAAATTCATGTTGACTTCATCAGTTATGAAAATGGCCCGGTAACCTCCAAAAATTATGAAACTCTAAATATCACCTTTTTGGTAACCATGCTAGCTAAGGAATTCTGGGAGATGAAGTCCACCTATTTTAAAGTTTGCCAAAAGTGCCAAGTTTGACAAATGCTGTGTGAGTTAATAGGCATGACAGACTGGAGTAATAGGTACTAGAGGTTGGAAGTGAATGGTTTTGTTTTTTTGTCATGATTGTATTCATTCCATAAATAAATTAAAGGTTACCTCCCCTTTAATTTCAAATGTTTATTTCCAAAGATTGAAAATCTATGAGGATTTAATTTCATCTTCTTATTCAAAAACCAGACCCAGTGCTAATTAATCTACATTAAAGAGAAATTAGCCAAATCTTGAAACAATAGAAGGAGGACAAGAAAAGAATATCATCCTATAATGTCCTCATTAACCAGAATGGCCTTGATGAGTGTTCTATCATATGACAGTGAGTGTCTGGTCTCACTTCATTAGCAATGAGGTTAATTACTGGCAAGAACAAAGGTAGAATTGCTGTCCTCCCCCTTCTCCACCTCTAACCATTCATGGGTGGGAATTCAAGCTCCCTTACCAACTAATGGCTGCTAATGTGACTCTATTTTTAAAGGCAAGACAGGTAGAACAAGGCCATTTTTCAAAACGAGATGACAAAAGTGCATTTCACTGTGAGTTGGGGTACATATCAGGAGGCATTGGGACAATCAGTTATAGCAAAGGAAAAAAAAAATAAAGGAAGAATGATTAACTGGTACTGACAAGAGGGTTTACCCTCCATTTCCTCCAAACCCATTCTCAGTTTTGCATATTTTTTAAGGGGAACTCCCCCTAAACTGGTTCTCAAGTAAGAATTTATGAGCAACTTGATGATGTGGATGGAGAAGGAATAGTCCCTTTGCAAAATGAAACTCAGCTGGGTTGAACTAAGGGTGTGCAACTACTGCCTTGTATATTGAGAGTGGCTTCAGCTGACAAGGAAGATCAAAGCTTGAGAATGAAAACCTCACATAATTTCAATCTAAATGTATACACCAGGGGCATGTAGGAGATGATCAGGTTGAACCTGAGGCAGGGTCAAACATATCATAAGTCATGAGTCCCTGCATGCCTGCAAGAGATGTAAATCCAGCCTACCTTGAATGCCCCTCTTATCTCCCACTCATTTCCCTTAATGGTCAGTTGGTCAGGTTCTTGTAGAGAGCTTAAATTTGCAATGAACCTTTATACTAATTTGAATTGCCTGAATCTCCTGATGATGCTAGTGCTTGACAGGGCATACAATTTTGGCAACTTTAAGGTTTGCGGACTTCAATTCCCAGAATTCCTCAGCCAATACACTGTAGCTCCAAAAGTCTTAAAATGACCAATGATCACTTAACCAAATGTGGGACACCCCTGTTATACACTCTTATCAAAAGCTAGCCTATCTGAGTTCCACTGTTCCTTTCTCATGCTACCTAATTTTAAAAATGAAAAGTAGAGATAGATTCTCCTCCCCCCCATGTCGTTTCAGTGGGAATATTTTATTTTGACACGACTTATTAACTTTCATTTGCAACTCTTTTCTTTCTAATCAGACTTTTCTGCTTAGTCAGATTTTATTTTCTAAAAATGGAGAACATTGAATTATGCCTCTGCTGTATCTCTGAGACACAAATATTCTGGCTGTAAGCAGGTGCCTGGCTTTCCACACAAAATGCCAAAAATGAGAAAAATAAAACGATTCTTTCATTTTTCTCTTTTTCTCCTGTGGCTTTCACAATTTCTATAAAGAAATGCTGGTAGGCAGAAAGTTACAAAAGGAAAAGAACTCAGAAAGCAAAATGGTTTCGAAATTTGTGGTGAAGTGACGATAATTTCAAGGGGTGCTTTGAGGTTTCCAGTAACAAAGGAACAGAAGGGAAGTGTAGCTAAAAACCTAAATTCTGGCTGCTCACCGATGGAAGCATCAGACTGACCTTAATTAAATGAAAGATGGATACAGCTTAATCTTGTATAAAGAAAGGGACCCCAGGTCCAAAAAATGATTTCCAATTCTATTAAAACAAAAGTTTGGAGTGATTAATTTTATATAATGCAGTTCTGTAGAATTCGACCACTGTCTAACACCCATGAGATGATTTAAACATTTGAGACACCTCCAAAATAAAACATTCAGGTGTTAGATGTAGTGTTTCTTTTGGGGTAGTAGCCACACTGATGACTGTTGTCCTTTAAGAAGAAAGCTTGAACAGATTGGATAAAAGTGCAAATTTCACATCTCAAAATGCATAAATAGAGGGAGGCAGTGGTGAGATTCAAATAATTTAACAACTTGACCCTGGGCAAATTGGTTGTTAAATTACACACACACACACACACACACACACAATCTAACAGGGGTGGGATACGACAGAGTTAACTACCGGTTCGGGATTTACAAGGTTCGGTGATTTATGATGTGCTTTCCTGCACGCTGCGAGAAGTCGCCTGTAAATTGTTGTCAGCACGCTGCGTGCAGAGAAGCAGCCTTTGAAACAGCCCTCTTTTCCTGCTTTTTTAACTGCAGCTGTGCCTCGTTCGGCAGCTGAAGTTGAAAAATCAGGAAATAAAGATCAGGTAAGAGCCCGGGTAGGCAGGTGGGCAAAAACATCAGCAGACATAGAACTGGTTCTATGTCTGCTGCTCTTCAGAGCTACCGGTTCTACAGAGGTGGACAGAACCGGTAGAAACCCACCCCCGCTATCTCAGTGGATCCTGGGTGCTGCACTGCAATGGAGAAATGGAAAACAGAGCAGCCGGCATGAGGGAAGGAGGATGAACAGGGAGAAGGAAGAGGGAAAGCAGCCTTCTCCTTCCCTCGCACCAGCCTCTCCATTGCCTATTTCTCCTTTGCAGCGCAATGCAGCATTCAGGATCCACTTTGATATTGGGGATGGGTAATTTAACAACCAGTTCAATGGAACCAATGCGAACTGTCTGAATCCCAGCTCCAGATATTATTCTTACATTTATGCAGCATTGTAAATGTCTTTGAATATTGTGCAGTCTGGTTGATAGTTTTCTTCCTGGGTGATAGTTTTCTTCCAAACAGGAAGAAAGCTATCAATTAGATTACATGAACACTTCCTGGCCATCAAGAGACATGGCTCTCTACCGGTCATGTCCGTCCACGAAGAGAGCTGAACAAATTTGTATCTTCTCTCCATTTATTAGTATTTGTGTTAGATATTGTATTTTTCTGACAAGAAGACAGTGCTGAATATAAAGTAACCACATGCTGGAGACCATATCATCTAGATAAATGTTTCTCAACCTTAGCGGCTTTAAGATGTGTGGACTTCAACTCCCAGAATTCCTTCGCCAAGTGAATTCCACACATATTAAAATTGTGATGAATTCTCTGATCCTTCTAACTCTAGGATACTAGGAATCTATCTCTTTGCACTCATGAACTCTTTTTGACCACAAGGGTAAATATTGATTTAGATAGAGATAGATGGGGAAAGAGTCTTTCATATTCCACAACAACACAAGAGCACACAACAGATGTAAACTTAATGTAAATCACTCCAAACTCAATTGCAGGAAGTACAATTTCAGCAACAGACTGGTCAATATCTGGAACTCACTACATGACTCTGTTGTCACCTGCTCAAACCTCCACTCTTTTACCCTCAAACTAACCTCTATTGACCTCATCCCATTCCTAAGAGATCTGTAAGGGGGCGTGCATAAGCGCACAATCATGTCTACCATCCCTATCCTATTGTCCCCAATTATTAGTTCCTATTTCATGTATTTAAACGTATGTTTATTCTTGTTTCTATTGTATTGTAAGCTTTTGACAAAATAAATACATAAACATAAATAAATATGCTGTCTATGTTTCTGTTTCTCACCTGGCCTATTGTTAGTTAAATTAGCTCTATGTGTAAGAGATAAGTGAATGTGTTCTCTCTTGGTATTCAGAAAGTAAATTAGATTGAAGGAAGGCTTTTCTGTCCTATGTGTTACTTAATGAATCTTAATTTTACTTTGCTTTTACTTTACTTTTACTTTAAATCTTATGAATATCTGCCAGCGTTCATTAATAGGTGGGTCTAGTAATGGGCAGAATAAATACAAAGTTCTCAAAATAACATTAGTTAATTCTGTGCTCTTGAATACTTTATATCATTTTAAAACTATAGAACATTATTAAGATCAAATCAATGCATGAGCATCAGTGACAGTAATCAGCTCTATAATAAATATAGGTGAAAATGAAAGATTGTCATCTTATCTAGTCAATAAGAAATCTATTCTTATTTAACAGATTTCAGTTGTGGTATAAACTCAGAGGTAGAATTATAGTCCAAAATTGGCTTTTGCATTAAATTAAATTTTGTATCGATTTATTTTTAAAATATGAAGCTATCTTCGACATTGAGACATACTTACACAATTTAATTTGCCTTTGTTGAATTGAAAGAATTTTATCTACTTTGCAGTGAGTCTTATGGAGCATCCCAGCATCTATTAACATATACAAAGCAAATTTAATATACTTTGTTGAAATGTAAACTTTGGTAATATTTAATAGTCCTGAAAAAAAATCTATATGATTGCTAAGAGTTGACAGTAATTTAATGACACATAATCCATCAGTCAACATTTAATGGGAAAGTAGCAGGCTGAAAAGGGAATTGAGTTTTTAGAATCTGCTTCTTTCTATTATAAATTGTTTTCCAAAATTGTTGGAGTTTATAACATTACTTCCAAATACAAAAGAATGATAATTATGTTTCAAATAGTTTTTAGAAAATGAATTATCAATTTTACTAGTCAATACTGAAGTGGTATACCATTGATAACTTACCAGTTTCTTTAAGTGTGATATTCAGTCTAAATTTAATATATCACTGAAAATTTAATATTTTTCTTTCATTGAAATTCCCACTGTGTGTATATCAATTATTCTGTCTAAATTCTGTATCTATTTAATCATAGAGACTTCTAGATGAGACTGTTCAGTTTCTGAGTTGTATTTCACCAGCAATCTATAAATAAAAGCCAGGAAATAAATCCCTCGGTATGTAACTTTCTTATTAATAATATTAAAGCCCGGATACTTACTGTAGATACAGCTTTTCTGTTTCAAGTAAGTTTCACGTCAGCATTTGACTCTTGTTCTTATTAATCTGATGACCTGATATATTGAACCATATTCATATTCATAATGAAACATGTTTTCCTTCATAATTGGACTTTTTGCTACTTAATCACTTGGCATTCTACAAATGTTCAGGTGCATAATCTCTAGCAAACACTCCTGTCTGATTTAAATCTACAATATCTACATGCAGCCACACAAAACAGGTTAGACTAAAAGCATTCCCCCTTTGCATTCTTGGGGACTGTCCAGGTTCTTATCTTGTCACCCCCCACAGTCACTAAGTCCTCCTTGAAGATCCTCTGCCCCCCAAAATGTGGCACTCATATTTATGTGTGTCGGTGCAGACTAACTAGAGGCCACATTCAGAAGGGCAGAAATAAAACTAATATTAACTGAATGTACAATTACTAATTAAAATCAATTGCTTGTTAAATACAGCACCCTAAATGCAAAATTAATTAATTTCCTTCTATATTTGCATGCACGACCCAGTCTCTCTCACACATGACATGCATACATAAAATAGTTATAGATACACACACACACACACACGTACACGAAAAAGAAGAAGATAGGTGAAGGAAACAGCTATATTGGAAAGGGGAAAATGGGAGAATTCAACTGAAGCGGATTGAGAAGAAGATGGAAGGCAAGGAAGGGAAGGGAAGGTCAAGATATTTCTATGTTGGACTCAACAAGGACTAGTTGCTATGTAACTTCTTTATTCCAAATAAAAACTCATTGTGATGACCCGGGGCGTGGCACAAAGGCAACACAGTCAGATAATCAGTAGGAGTCCCTTTATTAGCTCCAACTTTGCCCCCAATGTCCTGGTTACCTTCTGGCTGGAGAAAAACTCTCCCAGGAACAGCCTTCAGCTACAGAGAATCAAGTCCAAAATGTGGTCAACAAAAACTGTAACTATAAGTCCAATCAAGGCAAAATGAGGTAATTATTTGGCAAGGCAGGAGCAAGAATTCCAGATGTGAAGATACGGCAATAACTCAACATGGTTGGGAAGACACCAGGAACACAAATAACCAAAGTCAACATAAGATAAACTCACATTTGCTCCCAGCAGCTGCCGCATTCAGCATGCATCTCTTTCAAACTCTCATTCCCAGGTGTGGCTAATGAAGGGAATCAGGGCCCTTTCCTCCCCTGTAAGCCACACAACCCACATTGCTCTCTTCTCCGTTCCTTCCTGCGTGCCCTAGAATGAAGAGGGGGTGGGCCTGGGTCTTCCTCTAAACTCCCTCTCCCTTGTTCTACCTCTCTCCTTCCCAGCTGGACTTTGCTCTTCCCCAGTTTCCTCCACAGCCAACGGAGTCACACTCCCACGCCCTGTCAGCTGTTCATCTTCCTCCTCAGATTCAGACTCTGACAGGGGCATGACACTCATCCTGATCAATTATTATGAAATCCAATTGCAGTTTTCTCCCATAAAAGGTAGAATGGAATTCAAATATATTAGCACAATTCCACTCCCTCTTCACATCTTTTATGTGTAGACCTGAGAGCAGGAGATGGGGAGAAGTTGCAACCACTGATTTGCCTATCTAAGAGGATGCTAGAAAAATGTCTAGTGGAGTCCATTGAAAATATATGGTTTCTGTCCATGGAATGGATGCACTTTTCTGTAGAATCTTCATGTTTACTGAGGTGGTATTCTGAAAATGTAAACCAAGGCTCCTACTTCACAGATATTATGGAGCTACAGCTTTTTCATAACCTCACAAAACATTCTTCTATAAAGCTCCATGAGTTTACAGAAGATTTATAGAAGAATGGGGGAATGGGGTTTGATGATGGTCAATATCTATTCCCTGGGCTTCAAATAAATCTTCCGTGGCTCTTTTAACATCTACTCCTTGAAAGTTCCATGGAACTCAATGGGGAATAACCCTAATTGATCCACTGGGTTCCCATCAAATAGTCTATGATTATTTTCTCCTGGGAGAAAAAAGAACTTCCTTGGATATAATTTTGTCAGTAGAAGAGTCATCTGAACTATTTATTAAAGATGTCAACTTGAACCACTTGACTTTATAAAAGCTCCATGAACCATGAGATTTTTTTGAACTAGGAGAGCCAAGATTGAATTTGATAAAACTAATACCCTGCCAACTGCAGACTAGCTTATGGTAAATTGAAGGAGTTGTATGTTTACCATCCTGTCCTCTTCCTGCAGACTTTTACACCATTTTAAGAACTGAACTATTTTCTCTGCCCTTTGGGGACATGTCAAATGACTAGTATCCAACATCCTTCTTGTTGGGGAGATGGGTTCTAAAGTTCAGGTGTTGTTGATCTTCTCTACAAACCATTACATTCTAGTTATTATATCAATGTAGTTAATATTCATCCTGGAAATTCATGAAATTGTAATTGGGAAACCAGATTTAGCACACATCAGTTTTTCTTTCTTCCTTCCTTTATTTAATTTAGTAACTTAAATAGCCGTTAGTCAATCAATATTGATCCAGCTCAGTGTTTCTCAATCTTGGCAACTTTAAGATGGGTAGACTTCAATTCCCAGAATTCAGGGGTGGGATACAACAGGGTTAACTACCGGTTTAGGATTTACGAGGTTCGGTGATTTATGATGTGGTTTCCTGCACGCTGAGAGAAGTCGCCTGTAAATCATCATCAGCATGCTGTGTGCAGAGAAGCAGCCTTTGAAACAGCCCTCTTTCCCTGCTTTTTTAAACTGCAGCTGTGCCTCGTTCAGCAGCTGAAGTTAAAAAATCAGGAAATAAAGGTCAGGTAAGAGCCCAGGTGGGCGAGTGGGCAAAAACATCAGCAGACATAGAACCGGTTCTATGTCTGCTGCTCTTCAGAGCTATCAGTTCTACAGAGGTGGACAGAACCGGTAGAAACCCACCCCTACCAGAATTACCCAGCCAGCCCAGCTGACTGGGAAATTCTGAGAATTGAAGTTGACTAGATCAAGAAAGAATGCTATAGCCCAAACAGACCTAGACAAATAAGACCAAATAGCCCATGTGAATGCATCCTTTACTGCTATCAGCTCTCACCAAGCTATTCCAAGATAGGATGTATCTGTCTATGACTATTATCATTAGAGATATGGAGCAGTGGTGGATTCAATTGATTTTACTACCGGTTCTGTGGGCATGGCTTAGGGGAAGGATAGTGTAAAACCTCCAGTCAGAGGTGGTATTTGCCGGTTCTCCAAACTACTCAAAATTTCCACTACCAGTTCTCCAGAACTGATCAGAACCTGCTGAATTGATGACAAGAGGACTTGCCATGAAATTGGTAATCAAGTTGATCACATGGTCTGCAGGCCTTGTACATTTCTCACCTTACTGGAAAGGACTGAATTGCAAAGCCACAGGAATGCTAGTGAAGCATGGTTAAGTCATCCACTTCTGTTGACTATTTCTAAAAGTCCTTACGGATCATTTTAGGACACAACATGCATTCCATCCTGTGCAAAAGGCTGTAATCACAATATGAAACAATGCAGTGACCTGGAACATTTGTATGGATGAGCAAGCATATCCAGAAGAAATTTTGCTTGCTTTGTGGGGGAGAAAAGTTTCCATGTGCTCTCCATATGTGCTGTACAAAAATAATAAGTCAAAAGGAAAAGTCAAAACAAGTTAAGGAAAGTCTGCAAAGTGTGGCTTATGGGGTTCTGTCCATATTTTCATCTATGCAAAGTAGTGTATCTCTGTGATGTTCTCCTCTTTGTGTTGTATGCATTTGTGTCTGGGCAAGCTCTTTATACTCTGATTTGTTCATATAGCTGGAAAAAATGGAGAGGCCTTAGAACGAAGCAGCCGGCAACATTTCAAGCCAATACCTAGTTGTATCTCCCATAGAAATGCCTCATGTACATTTTTCTGGAAGTCTTCTTCTCCATAGGTTCTAACCTACTCCATTTTATTTTGAAACTCAACATTTCTTTTGCTAGCTTGTCCCCCTCATATTTTATCCAGTTCCCTTGTGGACAGGCAGACAACAAGGACAAACTCTTCTCAACTAGGACTCTAGCAAGAACAAAAGAGATATTGTTTAGTTACTCAAATTCCCAGAGTTAAACATCAAAGCAGAGAACTGGTAGATTCTTTGGAAGAATCCAGCCCTGAGCAGCACAGAATATAATTTTGTATCCCAGAAAAGGATTCCCCCTCCAAAAGGCAGAATTTTGCATACCTAATTTAAATATGGATTTGCAGATTTTGAAATAATCGTTTAAAAAAATCTTATTTTAACCTTGATCAAGTGAACCAATTTTATATTCCTTCATTTTACCTCTGAAAATCTTAATCTTTAGTGCATTCAAATATTGTCTTACCTCTGGAACTTACCTCTGTTCAAGTCTTATTAGTCACATCTCAGACTAGATTTCTTTGAGGCTTTAATAAGCCTCTTTTATAAATCCAACAAAAAGACATTATCCAGATCATTCTCATGGTTTGTCATTTGTGTTTCTCCTTTAATTTTAAAGCTTCAGTCAGCTTGTTTTGTACAGCCATTACAGAGTCTCTATTCAGTTAATTCTCTTAGCCTGTCATTTATATTTCCACTTTAAATGCCTCCTCTGACTTACAATCCATTAAAAAAACAATCTACTATTTCTGCGTCAAGCAAGATCTGTTTTATGTCTGCCATTCCTTTGTTAGCATCCTTTAAACATAGCATATCTATAGAAGCAGATATCATTACTGATATTGTGGCTATCAATTTCTGGCTCTATTCTTCCAAGGTCTCTTTAATATTCCAAATGTTATATTGTTTTTGTATCATTTCTAAAACCCAAACCTAATCACAATTATGGGAAAGTGGAGGGTTTTTTTTATGTAGAATGTATCTTCAGTCCCTTTTATGACTTACAGTAGACAAAATGATTTTGATTTCCATGAACCAATTCTTTCTTTGAAAAAAAAATAGTGAGCCATATGAATGTGACTGTGCAACAAAAGCTACAATTTTCAGAGGATAATATTCTCTTATAGAAGAATTACATACTCAGTATATGGAATTTGACAACTGAATAGTGTTAATTGGATTCTCCATGCCCTTACTAGGGCTAAAAGACAGATACTTCAGCATTGGAAAAATAATTTTACGGCCAATTTACTCAAAGGATTGAAGATTTGATTGCATTTGTTACCTATGATCAGATTGCCTATGGAGGCACACTTTGTATGGGTAAGTATAATGTAATATGGGACTCGTTTATATGAATTACAGCAGGTTAAAAAAAAAACAGCAACATGATTGTATAATTGTATTGGAAATCCACTCACCCACATTTGCATAATGTTTGCATTAAATAAGAGGCACAGTGGATCAGCGGTTAAAGATGCTGGCCTTGTCAGCTGGAAAGCTGGCAACCAAGATTTGAGACTAGAGCGCGGCTTGAAGAGGTGAGCACCTGTTATTTGCCACAACAGTTTGAAAGCATGCAAATGAGAGTAGATTAATAAGTACCATGCCAGTGGGAAGATAACGGCATTCTATGCACTCAGCATACAGTCCTGCTGACCACATGACCATGGGAAATGTCTTCGGGCACCGCTGGCTTCTTCAGCTAAGAAACAGATATCAGCCATCATGCCCTAGAGCAGGGGTGTCAAACTTGATTTCATTGAGGGCTGCATCAGGGTTGTATTTGACCTTGGGGGGCAGGTGAGTGTGGCTAGGGTGGGTGTGGCCAGGGTGGGTGTGGCCAGCTCAACATCATTTGTGTCAGGGGCGCCTGCAGTGGTATGGCAGCACGCAGCCCTCCCCAGGTACATTTTCGGTGGCACAGGCACCATGGGCCAGTCCTTCGCTGTTTCCAGGGCAGCACCGCAGGCCAGATCTAACGCAAGGCCTGAGGGCCAGAGCCGGCCCTCAGGCCTTGCGTTTGACACCCCTGCCCTAGAGTCAGACATAACCGGACAGGGGAAACCTACACCCATGATGGCGAACCTATGGCATGCGTGCCAGAAGTGGCACACAGAGCCATCTCTGCAGGCATGCGAGCCGTCGCCCCAGTTCAGTTCCACTGTGCATGCATGTGCACCTCCTGCTAGCCAGCTGATTTTCAGGTATCTCCGTGCATGCATGGGGGGGAGCATTTGGGAGATCTGTGTGCATGTGCAGGGGGAGCACAAGGAGGTCACATGCACATGCGCAGGGGGTGGGGGGAGTGTGTGGGGTGACACACCTATGCACAGGGGGGCAGGGGACCATGGGGGGGGGTCACATGAAAATGTGCAGGGAGCAAGGGGAGTACGGGAGTCATGCATGCATGTGCAGGGGGTGGGGGGACTGTGGGGGAAGTGTGGGGGGTAACACACCAAGGGGCAGGGACCATGGGGGGGTCATGCACACATGTGCAGGGCCCAGGGAGCACGGGGTTCATGCATGCATGCACAGGGGATGGGGGGAGTGCAGGAGGAGTGTGGGAGGGTCACTGGCCCATGCACAGGGTGCGGGAGAACAGGGGTCACACTGGCATTGCATCGTGGGTGCAGGAATGCATGCACAGGGGGTGGGGAAAGTGTGGGGGTCATGTGCCCATGCACAGTGGGGTGGGGGACCATGAGGGTCACATGAACATGTGGAGGGGGCACAGGGAGCACAGGGGTCATGCAGGCATGTGCAGGGGGTGGGGGGAGTGCGGGGGAAGTACGGGGGGTCATACGCCTATGCACAGGGGGCAGGGGACCATGGGGGGTCATATCAATATGTGCAGGGAGCAAGGGGAGCATGGGGGTCACGCATGCATGCACAGGGGGTGGGGAGAGTGCAGGGGGTCACACGCCCATGCACGGGGCAGGGGACCGTGTGCAGGGGCTGGGGGAGCACAGGGATTGTGCACACATGCGCAGGGGGTGGGGGAACTGTGGGATGAGTGTGGGGGCTCACGCACCCATGCAAAGGCGATGTGGGACCATGGGGGGTCACATCCGCAGGTGCAGGGGGCAGGGAGCATGGGGGTCGTGCACACATGCTCAAGGGGTGGTGGAGTGCGGGGGGAGTATGGGGGGAGTGTGGGGGGTCACGCACCCATGCACAGTGGGAGAGGGGAACACAGGGGTCACACTGGCTTTGCATTATGGGTGCAGGAATGCATGCACCCATACATGCCCGCAAGCACTTTTGGTACGCAACAACAAAATGGTTAGCCATCACTGACCTATACTTTCTTTTTGTATTAGATAATTATGTATAGAATTGTATCTGATTACTAGTGTGTCAACATTTTACACTTCATATTTTATTTTTTTTTTGTTGTATTTTTTTCCCCACTTTTTTCTAAGCACTTTTCTATTTTTAGCAGCATGTGTTCTTCCTTTTCCTCTCCCCCTCTCTTTCTGTTTGTTATTTGAAAACAATAAAGCCAGGGGTGGGATTCAACCAGTTCACACATATATGCTAGAACCGGTTGTTAACATTCTAAGCAGTTCGGAGAACCGGTTATTAGAAGAAATTACTGGCCTAATCCTGTAAGGAAGGCAAGAAGGAAACATTCTGGTGTTGCTTACAGAAACTGCCTCTCCGCTAACCCTTATTACATTCTTGGCAGGACTAGACTTCCTGTCTCAGGAACATCTCTGGAGTATTTTTCCTCTCCTTGGCTGGTACTTTGCTTGTGTGGAGTGACCATTCCAAGTTACAATGGCATTGAAAAAAGTGACTTATGACCGTTTTTCACACTTACAACTATTGCAGCATCCCCACAGTCACGAGAGACCAGGCAAGGAGATGTGTGCCTTGATGTGAGTGACATTGAGTTGGCTATGCCCAACCAGTCACATGATCACCAAGCCACAACCACCAACTAAGCCACGCCCACAGAACTGGTTGTTAAAATAATTGAATCCCACCCCTGAATAAAGCCATAAAAACATGCCTTCACCAAAAGTAGCTAGCTCACCAATCCTTACTGGGCAATTGACCTCAAATGAATTCTGCTTCTAATAAGCTTTAGACATCCAAACCGGGGATCTAAGAGGCTTCTTTAATTCCGGGCATATCCTTTTACTTCCATGTCATTTCCTTTTGTCTCAGTAAATGTTTCATCCGAATCCATAGAAATTAATAGGCTCTTGTCTCAAAACTGATTTTAATCGCAGCTTTTCTTCTCCTTTTAAATGAATATGTCTTCATTGGGGGGAAATTATTATTTTTTCTTCTCAGTCAATGCAGCCATTTCAAAGTTCTTAAGGATAGTAAACAATCTCAACCAAGATGCAATTGTATATATTAGGAGCCCTGTGGGTTAAACAATTACAAAGCAGCTTATCTGAAATGCAAAAGCAATGAAAAGAAATTATCATTGGAACATGTTAGTTTTATATTGTTCTGAGTGTTATGCAGTCTGTAGAAGAGGTTGTCATGCAAAAATCAAATAATAATCTTGATTATGTCATTCAGCCTTAAACATTTGCCTGGAGGTTAATCTGCCTAATTCCAGAATGATCGGAGGATTGCTATGGAAACATCTCTAGCAAAAGAATCAGTGGCCATCCTGGAAAATACAGATGTAAAATGGATGATCATAAATGGCAGAAGATACTTGTAAACGAAGCAAGGTTTTTAATTATATAACCTTAATTTGGTTAATCTAGCAAGATTTTTATAAAATATATGGGATTGTGAGACGTGCCCATGGACTTCAAGATTGAGAGTTATGCCTGCACAGGTCTCTTTGGCACATTACCAGAGTCTCTCTTCTTTATCAATGGGCACTTCTGCACAATCTAACTTCTTGTTTTTATTTAAGTGGATCAATAGTTCTGGAATCCTCATTACAGCAAAATGTGGGAATTTCATTTCCAGCAAAACACATCCTAAACTCTTTCTTTTGTATGTTAAGCACACAGCAGAAAGCCATTTTGGGCACATTATATTCAATTATTTACTTTTCCCCTTTGAGAGCTATGCAGTTGCCTTTCCCCAGCTAGTTAGACTCACAAACACAGCAAAAACGAAAATGCACATCTGCTAATATATCATGTATTTATATATTTTAATTAGTGCTTATTCTTTTTTAAAGCAATCTGAGCAATTGCACCCTCTGGAGGGGAAACACCCCCCCCCCGAGGCTTTGCATTTTCTAAATGGTAGAGAACACCATTTCAAGACTAGACCATAGGGGTAACAAAATATTGGGATATACAAATCAGTTTAGGGCCAATTTAGATTTGAGATTTCATGATGGCATGGTACAATTTAATTTGAAGGAATAAGATTTGATTGAAACTCACTTGAAATTCAAGATTAATTCAATGGATACTGTATCTTATATTTAAATCCTATTGATTGGAATAATGATCTAAACTCAAAAAATAAGATCCTTGAGTTCTGGAGCAATCAATTTATGAAACCTTTTCATGTTCACTCTAAAGCAGTTTGGCCTTTGCCACTTCCAGATAAGTAAAATTCCCCAACCAACATATCAATGCAGAGAATTCTGGAAGAGGATCAATTTGGAAGTGGCCAAGGGCAGGAAACATTGATATAAACCTTAATAAACTTCCCAAAAAGAGAACCTCAAAACCAGTGGTGGGATTAATTTTTTTTTTAACTACCAGTTCTGTGGGCGTGGCTTGATGGGCGTGGCAGGGAAAGGATACTGTAAAATCTCCAGTCAGAGGTGGTATTTGTGGGTTCTCCAAACTACTCAAAATTTCCGCTACTGGTTCTCTAGAACTGGTCAGAACCTGCTGAATACCACCTCTGCTCCCAAACTGCAAAATCTGGAGGATGGAAACTAAGTTAAACTAAACTAAACTAAACTATCCACTTATTGTTTCTAGATTTTTTAAAAATCTGATACAACTTGGAGAGTAATAATGCTCTGAGAACTTTCTCTCCATGAAAAGTCTGCTCTAACATCTTTTAGGATCTGGTGGAAAACTCATCTATTTATCCAGATCCTTCAAGTTTCAATGATAGAAAAATGTCTTCCCATAACTTTTTGATGAATTGATTTTATTTTAGTCAATATTGTTATATATTGTTTTAAGGTATTTTAATTAAGCATTTGTACTCTTTTTTATTTGTAAACCACTTTGACATGTTTCAGCATAGGAAGTAGAATGTAAAGCTATTTAACGAAGTCAATTACCTCAGGCAAATATAGGTTTTGTCCTGGGCCTTTTCCTATTCTTGGAGTGAATTTTAACCAGCAGCAAGGTGGATTTTAACCAGTTACAGGAAGGAAGACTTGTAGGACCAGGATGGGCACAGATCATCCTGGAGAAAATCTATCCATGTGGTCCCTAAGAGCTGACCCCAGTTTGATACCACATAATCAATTATTTCTGGAAATGCCACTCCAACATCAATGGTGGCTCTCCATTCTCCCAAAATTGTAGTTTTGATTTTGGCTTAGTGTCCCATTAATGGGAAAGCTTTGATGTTAAAAGAATGGAATATCTCTTCAGCTGCACTTTGGAATTACTTTTCCCAATATTTGTAGCTATTTTCCCTTCTATAATTCAGTGCCTAACGTTGAAGTATTTAGAAAGGTCCAAGCTGGGGAAAAATATTAGCTATATTTTTACAATTCAGGATTTCCTCCCTTCTTCTGGGTGTCTTCTTTGTGCCTAGAATTCTATCTTCTTTCTTTCTAATGGTATCCTCAATGGAGTAGTTATTGATCCATGGTGGAGTAACAGAAGATGGACTGTTGACCCAGATATATTGAGATGACACAAGGGAAATGCATACAAAGACTGTCACAGCAAATGTTCACGTGTTCGAGGAAATTCACAGAGTCTCATCAGGCAAGAAGGAAGATGATGGATGGAGGTACCACCCAACTTGTGACTTTCACCTCCAGTTGTCTCCGCTAACAAATTGCTTCCCTATTCAGTTCACTAGTTTCTCTCAGATGAGACCCCTTTTGCAATACTTCTTTCCACAGACAGGATCTTTACTTTAGTTAGCGAAAATCTTCTTTTTCAGAACTTCCCAAGGGACCACACATTCTTCTGGCTAGAGTAAGGAAAAGTTACTTTGACAAGTTTCAACTGTTTTATAACACACGTCGGTGCCAAATTTTAGCAATTTCAAAATAGGTGGCAGTATCTACCATGGGCATGTAAAAATGAGAGTCAAATGACAAAATGTGTACTCTGACATGTTGCATCCTTAAAGCACTTGTATTGCTTCCCTAATGTAAAGCTATTCAACACCACAGACAATACTGCTACCCTTCAAAAAGACCTCGACTATGTATCAGAATGGTCAAACAAATGGCAACTTCAAATCTCAACAAACAAATGCTCTATCTTACATATTGGCAAAAAAAAAATCAGAAAATAAAATACGGGCTGAATAGTCAAGACCTTGTTGATGATCCAAGCAATATTGCAATATTGCAAAATATTGCAATATTGCAAAATTACAATATTGCAAAATTACAATATTGCACAGAAGCATGCATTGTGCAGAGTTTGCATTTTGACAAAATCTTGGTTTGAGGTAAAATTACCAAAGATAACCAAATGCATCTAGTAAATCAATAGGTAGCAATAATAGTAGTAATAATTGTTCCACAAGGCAAAATACAATTATTTTGTTTTGAAAGCAACATGAAAAATGGTAAGGAAGGAAACAAAAAGCAAAGAATTCTTGGGGTATAAGTCATGTAATCATACTGGTAACCTTCAACTTATGATCACAATGGAGCCCAGCATTTATGTTGCTAAGTGAGAAATTTGGTAAATGAGCTTTGCCCCATTTTACGACTTTTCTTGCCACATTTGTTAAGTGAATCAAGGCAGTTGTTAAATTAGTAACGGTTGTTGAGTGAATCTGGCTTCCCCTTTAACATTGCTTGTCAAAAATTTGCAAAAAGGGACTGCATGACTCCGGGACAATGTAACCGTCATAAATCTGATTTATGGGATTAATCAATTAGACAGATAATTTGCAGGTAGTCCTCAACTTACAACCACAATGGAGCCCAACATTTCTGTTGCTAAGTGAGACAGTTGTTAAGTGAATCACTGTTAAGCTTTCTTGTCACCATTCTAAGCGAAACACTGCAATTGTTAAGTTAGTAACATGGTTAAGTGAATTGGCTTTCCCTTCGATTTTGTTTGTCAGAAGGTTGCAAAAGTTGCTCAAGGACACTGCAACCATGCTAAATATGAGTCAGTTGTCAAGCATCCGAATGTAAATCATGTGCTTGGGGGGATGTTGCAATGGTCATAAGTGTGAAAAATCATTATAATTCACTTTTTTCAGTGCTTCTGTAACTTCAAATGATCACTAAATGGACTGTTGTAAGTTGAGGACTAGCTGTACTTATCTACAGTTTTAAATTGGTTTTGCAGTCCATCCAGTGGTGGTATTCTACCGGTTTGGCTCGGTTCGACCGAGCCGGTAGTGACAATGAGCAGCGGGGACCAGACTGATTCTCTCTGCCACTCTGATGTTGGGCTCACCCAGGGGTGGGATTCTACCAGTTCGTACCTATTCGCTAGAACCGGTTGTTAACATTCTAAGCAGTTTGGAGAACCGGTTGTTAGAAGAAATTACTGGCCTAATCCTGTAAGGAAGGCAGGAAGGAAACATTCTGGTGTTGCTTATAGAAACTGCCTCTCTGTTAACCCTTATTACATTCTTGGCAGAACTAGACTTCCTGTCTCAGGAACATCTCTGGAGTTTTTTTCCCCTCCTTTGCTGGTACTTTGCTTGTGTGGAGTGACCATTCAAAGTTACAATGGTACTGAAAAAAGTTGACTTATCACCATTTTTCACACTTATGACTGTTGCAGCATCCCCACAGTCATGAGAGGCCAGGCAAGGAGAAGCTTGCCTCGATGTGAGTGATGTTGAGTTGGCCACACTCAGCCAGTCACATGACCACCAAGCTACACCCACCAACTAAGTCACACTCACAGAACCAGTTGTTAAAAAAATTTGAATCCCACCCCTGGGCTCACCCACCACCCAAACTCCCATACTCACCTTTATCCTCTGCTTTTGAAGCATAGCTACTTTGCATGGCACAGCAGAGTGCTGCGCGGCAGCTGCTGAAGCGACCCAGAGGGTGCAGGCTTGCAGGAGGTGAGTTGGAACGGCTCTGTGCCTGCACAAAGGGCGTGTTTGGGGCACACGCACACACACAAAGTGTGTGCACGTGCATAAAGCACGCCCACCAAGCCACGCCCACCGAACCGGTGGTAAAACTTTTTGAATCCCACTACCGAGTCCATCCATAATCTTTCAGATGGGGTTAATAGAAAAATGTGGTTCAATAAATAAAACTAATATGCCAAATCTTCAGTCGGAAGACTAAATTGAATAGCCAGGGCATCTTTCAGACAGATATCTCTTCTCAGAAGTAACCTAGATCCCAAAACAGCCTCCTTGAGGATGCCCTCAATGCAGCCTATGCTTGGAGGTCCTGCTATTCATTTCCCATTAATGAAAGTCTTAAATCAGAGTTCTCAATCCCAGGATTGTCTCCCAGGTGAGTCCCACGTGTGCTTCTCGGTCCTAGCACAATATATAGGTGGATGAAGTGGCCCTCAACACTTCAAAGCCACAGAAGGAGTTTATCAGCTGCAAGTCACAACTAAACATCAAGGGAGTTACACTGCACATGCTGTATTAATGAGGAAGTCAGCCATCAATCGGTTTTACAATGAGGATATCAACCAAAAGATTTCACAGCATGGTAGAATGCTTTGAAAAATATTTGTCCTCTGAGGTTTTTTATTTTTTTCTTATACACATTGCGAGAAACTTACAGTGATTTTTTTCACAACCAACAATCTGCAAAAGCTACTTCCTTATTTCCCTATTTGGAAAAACCCATTTTTTTTATAAGCCAGTGAGTTGCTTGCTTCCTAATTGCAGGTAGCAAAACTAGTTTCATTCAACTATTAAAGAAATGAGCCATTTGAACGAGGGGGGGGGGACAGGGATGAATTTAAGATTAAATAGAATTCCGTTAATTGTTTATTCTGATAGATGCTTCTTATGTGGATTGCCTTTGCTAATTATTGATCTGATTTTGACAATGGTTTTAAGGTCCTGAATTAATGTGAGATCACCTCTGTATGCAGAAAGAGCAGAAACTAAAGTTTAACAGGACTCATCAGGGACGTTGAGAGCTGTTTTTCTTTCCACGAACGCACTCAATTTCTGATTGCTTGACCTACAAAATGTCTATGGTTTTACAGGAACAGATGTACTTGAGGGAGTAGCAAATGGTTAAGCATTTATATGATATCTTTTGTGACAGAAATGTGTGGGGGGAAAACCCCTAATCACCAGCTCCCAGTGTACAATTGAGGCCGAGAGTTACTCCTAAATATAACCCATTTAGAATTGCTAAGAATGATCTCCCAAAAATAATGTTACTTGACACGCACCTGAAAATAAAAAAACCCATAACCCTTAAAGGTTAGTGTCTTATGCCTGGGAAGCCATGAAGAAGGTTGATGCTTTAGGATCATCGCCGAGAAAAGTTTTGCTGGCTATGTATCTCTAGCTCTATAGCCAGATAGATAGATAGATAGATAGATAGATAGATAGATAGATAGATAGATAGATAGATAGATAGATAGATAGATAGATAGATAGATAGATAGATAGATAGATAGATAGATAGATAGATAGATAGATAGATAGATAGATAGATAGATAGATAGATAGATAGATAGATAGATAGATAGATAATAGATGGATGGGTGGGTGGGTGGTTGGGGTGGATGGATGGATGGATGGATGGGTACATGATAGATAGATGGATGGATGGATGGATGGATGGATGGATAGATGATAGTAGATAGATAGATAGATAGATAGATAGATAGATAGATAGATGATAGTAGATAGATAGATAGATAGATAGATAGATAGATAGATAGATAGATAGATAGATAGATAGACAGACAGACAGAAGGGTGGGTGGGTGGTTGGGTGGATGGATGGATGGATGGATGGAAGGAAGGATGGATGGATAGATAGATGATAGTAGATAGATAGATAGATAGATAGATAGATAGATAGATAGATAGATAGATGATAGATTTTTTATTTTTATTTATTTATTTATTTTTGTCAGTTGCTTTCAAGATAATAGGTATAAGTAAAAATATAGTTCTGAATACATGGATACATATAAGAAAAATAAGAAAAAAAATAAAAGAAACAATAGGACAGGGACGGTAGGCATATTGGTGCGCTTATGCACGCCCCCTACAGACCTCTTAGGAAAGGGGTGAGGTCAATAGTAGATTGATATGATATTATAATAGATATGATATTATAGGTATAGATATGATAGATAGATAGATAGATAGATAGATAGATAGATAGATAGATAGATAGATAGATAGATAGATAGATAGATAGATAGATAATAGATAGATATCATCATTAGCATTTTAGCCATTTTCTATCCACTGCAAGATGAAGGTGCCTTCCACATGTTTCCAACCTTTACGGTCCTGAGCTTTCTATTTATCTATTTATTTCTGTTTATCCATTTATCTGTCTTTTTTTTAAGACTATATGACGTTTTTATACCCACTCACTATTCAATGTTACATATCAATGTTTCTGAAAGTAGGCAATAGTGCCCCCTGGAGGGCCTTTGAATTATGCAGAGAGGTGTTAGACATTAAGGGAATGTTTGTGGGGGAGCATAAGGGGATGACAGGATGGGGGATTAGGATTAAAATAACAGAAGATTACACAGAATTTACCCAACAAATTTTACTGTGTAATCGTGTGTGTGTGTGTGTGTGTGTGTGCGTGTGTGTGTGTGTGTGTATACTGTATATATAAGTAATGAAAAACATAGCCCATTAGAAATCCAGGACCTTCAACATCCAGTGCAGTCTTTGTTCACCCAGGCAGTAAGTTTCTGTTTAGACTGGTTTTGGCATTTTTTTTCACCTAAAGAGCAGGGTTGTGATTCAAAATTTTTAACAACCAGTTCTGTGGGCGTGGCTTAGGTGGTGGGCATGGCTTGGTGGTCATGTGACTGGGTGGACATGGCTTGGTGGTCATGTTATTGACTGGGCGTGGCCAACTCAATATCACTCACATCGAGGCATGCATCTCCTCGCCTGGCCCGTCATGACTGTGGGGATGCTGCAACAGTCGTAAGTGTGAAAAATGGTGATAAGTCACTTTTTTCAGTGCCATTGTAACTTAAAATGGTCACTCCACACAAGCAAAGTACCAGCAAAGGAGGGGGAAAAAATCCAGAGACGTTCCTGAGACAGGAAGTCTAGTCCTGCCAAGAATGTAATAAGGGTTAACGGAGAGGCAGTTTCTGTAAGCAACACCGGAATGTTTCCTTCTTGCCTTCCTTACAGGATTAGGCCAGGAATTTCTTCTAACAACCGGTTCTCCAAACTGCTTAGAATGTTAACAATCGGTTCTAGCGAATAGGTGTGAACTGGTAGAATCCCACCCCTGCTAAAGAGTCCTCACACATGAGAAGTTGTTGTCTAGTGGTGTTAACGGTCTTATTGCAGGATATGAGCTATTCTTATAATTTTTATCTTTATTCAACACGCCAACCTCCTGGGAAAATAGAATAGAATAGAATAGAATTCTTTATTCGCCAAGTGTGATCGGACATACAAGGAATTTGCCTTTAGTGCAAATGCTGTCAGTATACATAAAATAAAAGACACATTTGTCAAATGTCAAGAATCATAAGGTACAACACTTAATAATAATCATAGGGTACAATAAGAAATCAAATCATACTAGGAAACAGTCAATATAAATCATAAGGATACAAATGACAAGTTGCATACAGTCACAGGTGGGAGGGGATGGGTGATGAGGAGTGATGAGAAGATTAATTGAAAGAGTAGTGCAGACTTTTTAATAATTGGACAGTGTTGAGGGAATCATTTGTTTAGCAGAATGATGGCGTTTGGGGAAAAAACTGTTCTTGTGTCTATTTGTTCTGGTGTGCAGCGCTCTATAGCGTTATTTTGAGGGTAGGAGTTGAAACAATTTATGTCCAAGATGTGAGGGGTCTGTAAATATTTACTAAGCAGAGGCAACAGAATTGATCAAAGTTTAAATAAAATAATTTGTAGGGAATATTTTATTTGCATTTATTTATTTATCTGCAGAGTTTGGAAGTCTTCACACCTTCCAGATAGAAAGACATGCGCATAAACAGAAAACTATAATTCTGAGGGAAAACCATACTAGGATTCTTCCGTTGATATAGGATTCTGAAGGTTTCTTTTTTGTATAGAGAAGCATTTTACCACAAAACCCACATTGGCAGTTAGTGGTAAGTCCCACAGGTCTAATAGGTTCCCATGCTACCCCAGCAAAAAGACCCATTTGACAATATATGTGTGGGCTTCATTTTCTCTTATTTTCAACTAAGCATGTCAGCTATTTCCTTTAACTCTGTATCAATACCATGGTTAATTTACAGGGCAATAAAAGTTAATTAATGCTGTAGTTACAAGCCCATTACAATGTAATTATTGTTTAATTGGATTATAACTTATGTAATTTTCAACAAAGTGCTTATTGCTTCTGTAGTAAAACAGAAGAAGATATTTACAAAGTGATTAATTGTCACTTTCTGCAAAGCAGCCAGCCATGCGTACTGTAGAAGAGGCACAAATGCTCTAGTTTTCAGTATTTTTATTCTTTCAGACAGTAAACCTCTTCCAGACACGTTGGCAGTCTGTTCCTCCAGCTCAGAGAGCAAGGTTTTTTTTAAAAAAATCAATTTCTATTAATGGATTGTTCCTTATGCTAACATATTTGTGTACTCTCAGAAACCTTGATAGAGCATCTCCCTTGATAAGTCAAGCTGTTCATGTAATTCATTTTTAGAATCCTAGGAAGTTATTCGAACCGAATCTCAAATAGTTGAGCTCGTCTCAAATTGCTCAGAAAGCTGATGCATGTGTGGACACACAAGCACATCCTCCTGAAAGATATTCATGTTGGTTAAAAAAAAAAATCCAGCAGGATTTTTATGCATCTTACAGCTCCTTTTGGATTCTAGTTGACTCAGATTATTTGAAAAGGAGAAAGAAAAGGAAAAGAAGGAGAAAGGAGGAGGAGGAGAAAGGAGGAAGAGGAGAAAGGAGAAAGAGGAGGAGGAGGAAGAGAAAGGAGAAAGAAAAGAAGGAGGAGGAGAAAAACATAAAGGAAAAGGAGGAGAAGGAGAGGATGGTGTTGTTGGTAAAGGTGAAGGAAGTCACTGATTTTTGTAAGTGCCATATGATGACAATGGAAGAAAGGACATCTCTCAATGAAACATGAAATGAACAGTTTTTTACTCTCTTTGTCCTTTCTAAATGTATGAGATTCTATCCAGTAGGCAAATGTGTTTCATCTCCTATGCATTCAGAAAAGAAGGGAGGGAGGGAGGGAGGGAGGGAGGGAAGGAAGGAAGGAAGGAAGGAAGGAAGGGAGGGAGGGAGGGAGGGAGGGAGGGAGGGAGGGAGGGAGGGAGGGAGGACAACAACAAAAACCATCACTTTGGGTGTATAGGTAGTCCTCAAATAAGACCTCAATTGGGATTGGAATTGCAGTCATAACTTGAGTCATTGCAGGTATAAGTTGAATCTTGTGGCCATGAATATAAATCCAGATAAATCAAATGATTTTTTTCCCTGTTGATTTTTTCTTTGTTCCAGAGTTTGCCAAAAAATCACAAAAATCATGCAACCATGGGACACTGCAACCAGTCATAACTACAAGTCAGTTGCCAAGTGCCCAATTTGCAATCATGTGACCTCAGGGGTGGAGCAATGGTTGCAAGTTTGAATTTAGGTCATAACTAACTTTTGGGGAAGCTGTCACTAATTGAGCCACATTTTAAAATCATAAGTCAAAGATGCCGGTGGATGACTTTCTTGCTTAGGCACAGTATATGGATATGCCTTCTGGTTCTATGCTTCTATCTCAGTTACAAGACAGCCAGATATCATTGAATAATCAGGCAATTGGCCATGATGCTGCCATTGGCTTGCAGTTTGATTGAAAATAATAGGGATTTCTCAAGAATGAAAAATTGAAAAAGGAAGGAAAAACTCATTCCTGTTTGGGGTTGAGGAGGTGTTCTCTTTTCTCAGCCAAACAACAAAAATTGCAAGCTGTTATTTCAATGTTACTCTGGAAACTTAATAACTTCTTATACAATGGCTGAAGTACATTATTGAGCATATCTCCACTCCCACCCCAAAAAACCCATCCGATACCATTTATCAGAAATTCATTCACTTGTAAATATGATGTATGCTGTTAACAGTATACAGCAGTAACTGTGAGAAGGATCTTAGGGTCTAACGCTGTGTGGAAGCAGCCAAAAAAGTCAATGCAGTCCTAAATTACATTAACAGAGGGATACAATCAAGATCAAGTGAAGTACTAATACCACTCTATAAAGCTTTAGTAAGACCGTACTTAGAATACTGCATCCAGTTTTGATCACCACACTATAAAAAAGATGTCAAGACTCTAGAAAAAATGCAGAGAAGAGCAATGAAGATGATTAGGGGATTGAAGGCTAAAACATACAATGAATGGTTACAGGAACTGGGCCTGGCTAGTCTAGTGAAGAGAAGGACCAAGGGAGACATGATAGCAGTTATCCAGTATTTGAGGGGGTGCCATGGAGAGGAAGGGGTTAAGTTATTTTCCAAAGCACCTGAAGGCCAGACAAAAAATAATGGGTGGAAATTGAACAAAGGAGAAATTCAAGCTGGAAATAAGGAGAAATTTTCTGATAGTGAGAACAATCAACCAATGGAACAGCTTGCCTTCAGAAGTTGTGGGAGCTTCATCACTGGAAGCTTTCAAGAAGAGACTGGACTGCCATCTGTTAGAAATGGTGTAGAGTCTGCTTGGATGGGGGGTTGGACTAAATGACCTACAAGGTCTCTTCCAACTCTGTTAATCTGTATCTATAACTATAAGCAATGTTCCTCTGTTGCTTACGTAGGCCAAGTGAGTCAATCTCAAACAACAAATTGATACTCACCAGGCATTACCACAGTCATATTTGAAAATAATATTTTCCGGCTCCTGGAAGAGAGATTCCTTCATTTTGCTGGGTGAAGCTCGTTAACAAATTTGGGATTATGGAATTTAGAAGCACATAATATTGGGATGTTTCTTCCATACGACCATAAACCCAAAATGCTTTTTGCTTGTTTTGCTTTATACTACACTTCTACGGTAGTGATTGCTGTCAGCCCCAAAGGCCAGACAACATGTTCAACTGTTTGAATCAACACCTTCAAGAAAGGCAGATGCCTACCTGAGGAAACTCATCCCATCTCTTCCCCTTCTGGAGAGAAAGAAGCCAGTGCCTTGTTATTAAGGGCCAAGACAAAAAAAACCTAAGGTAAAATTGTTCTTGAGCCTCTCATTAATGTCGAGAAATCCAGAAAAGCAAAAAGAAGAATTGTTTGGCTCAGGAATTCTATTTGCCTCTGAGGACCATCAAATTTCTAGGTTCTGCTATATCACATGACCTAAAATGGACACCTAACATCAAAAACGTCATCAAAAAGCACAACAAAGAATGTTCTTTCTGCACCAACTCAGAAAGCTCAAACTGCCCAAGGAGCTGCTGATCCAGTTCTACAGAGGAATTACTGAGTCTGTCATCTGCACGTCTGTAATTGTCTGGTTTGATTCTGCAACCCAACAGGACAGACACAGACTTCAGAGGATAATTAGAACTGCAGAAAAAACAATTACCACCCACCTGCCTTCAATCGAGGACCTGTATACTGCACGAGTCAAAAAGAGGGCTGTGAAAATATTTACAGACACCTCACATCCTGGACATAAACTGTTTCATCTTCTTCCCTCAAAACAACACTATAGAGCACTGCACACCAGAACAACTAAACACAAGAACAGTTTTTTTCGAAAGCCATCACTCTGCTAAACAAATAATTCCCTCAACACTGTCCAACTATTACAAAGTCTGCACTACTATTACTGCTAATCTTCTCATCACTCCTTATCACCCATTACTTCCCACTTGCGACTGTATGACTTAACTTGGTCCCTTGTCTCCTTACGATTTATATTGACTGTTTCCTAATATGATTTGATTGTTGATTGTACCCTATGATTATCATTAAGTGTTGTACGTTATGATTCTTGGTTCTTAATGAATGTATCTTTTCTTTATGTATACTGAGAGTATTTACACCAAGACAAATTCTTTGTGTGTCCAATCACACTTGGCCAATAAAGTACCAGGAAACAAGATAAACCTGAAACCAACATTATAATTTTATGCTTTAATTCAGTAAACTATTGACCCAGTTGAGGTAATGGTTAAGCACCTGGCTAGCAGCTAGGAGTCTGTGAGTTCTAGTCCCACCTGAGGTACAAAGCCAGCTGGGTGAGCTTGGGCCAGTCACACACTCTCAGCCCCGGGAAGAAGGCAATGGGAATCTACTATTGAAAAATCTTGCCAAGAAAACCTCAGGGAGAAGCAGTTTGGTGTAGCACCAAGCTAGAAATCAGGATACTGTGAGTTCTAGTCCTGCCTTAAGCACAAAACCAACTGGGTGACTTTGGGTCAGTCACTCTTTCTAAGAAGAAGACAAGGGCAAATCACTTCTGAAATCTTGCCAAGCAAAGTTGCATGAACTAATCCAGACTCTCACCTGGAAATCACCTTACAGTCAACACTGACTGGAAGACACAAGGTGAAGTTGATAATAATGTCTGATTTATAGCCTCAAGTGTTTTATTTTCTCTGGGTAAATTCGCTGATTATATGTTTGTTGCATGTTAGATTCTCTGGGCAACAGAATCCCCTATGGAAATTTCCTCTAAGATACCATCTGTGGTTTCTGCTGTGTATTTATCTGCTCTAACAGTCTTTATATCTTTAATTCATTACTGTTTTAGAAGATAAGCCACAGTCTGCTGATTTTTCCCAATTGTTTTTGTTCTTGGTCCTGCTCTATCATTTCGGAATCATGGATGTAGGGAACAGAAAGGTAAATAAAGCCTGGAGAATTTGCAATTTTCATTTTTCAAGATACCAGTTAATGTTAAACTCCAAAGAGAATCTCTAGGTAGTATTCAGGCCAATTGCCATCTCTGGTAATTTACTTTATTTTCCCATTCAATATCAGATTTGATCATACCATCTTCTCCTCCTCTGTTAGTATTCTCTTCCTTTAGTGGAAGTCAAATCAGTTGCAGGTATTTTACCTGAGTTAAGAACATTTTTGAGACATTCAAAATATCGGCATTCCTAAAGTTCTGATTCCTAAAGTATTCTGATACCTGGTACTCCTCAATTTTTCATTCTTGATGGAATATTTTGCTACATTAGGTTCCCTTGAATGAAAAATAACCACTGAAGGGGAAAAGACAGAGAGAATGAGAGAGAGCATAGTGTATTCCTTCAACTGCAACTCCAAAAATTTTCAACCGACTAAACAAAAGCAGAGAAATCTGAAAGTTACAGCACCAGAACTTTTTTTGTATATCACTTTGTGTGCTGTCCCACTCAGTCTATGGGAATTGGATAGTTATTTAGGAATTATGAGCTGTCCCCTTAAGAGAATGCATCATTGTAAATGTAGTTAAAGGTATCCTGGGAAATGTAGTTCATGTCATGTGGCCACATCTGTAATCCTGATTGGTCACTAAATTGACCCTCAATGGGTTGGGCGAGTTTCCTTCATTCTTGCCTGAACTCATGAACTCATAGCAGCTTCTTTCTATCGCTATGAGATGGGTTAGGTCAGCGGTAGGGAACCTTGGCTCTTTTATCACTGATGGACTTCAACTCCCAGAATTCCTGAGTGAGCCATAAAAGTTTCCCCATCCCTGGCCTAGTGGTTTTTCAGTTGTGAGGGAAATCAATTTTTGACTTGAATGGGACTGTTTAATATACAAATGTAGGACATATAAAGAATATTGATCATTCAAGTCAAAAATTAGGACATTTGTATATTGAACAATCCCATTCAAATAAAAAATTGATTTCCCTCGCAACTGAAAAACCAGTAGACCAGGGATGGGGAACTTTTTATAGCTCATTCAGGAATTCTGGGAGTTGAAGTCCATAAGTGATAAAAGAGCCAAGGTTCCCTACCACTGGGTTAGGTGATAACCATCTTTTACTTTCCGTCTCCTGCACAGAGGTGGATTTGTAGCTGTGCAGATGCAGATAGATAAATTCCACAAAACATCCATAACAAAGTACATTTATAGGTACATCAGGTATCCTCATAACTCGCAATTGTGAAGAAGTTCTTCTTTAATGATCAATCCTATGTATACCTGCCTTGCAGGTAAAAGAAAGAAGCTGCTATGAGTTAGTGAGTCCAGGCAAGAATAAAGGAAACTCCCCCAACCCATCGAGGGTCAATTTAGTGACCAATCAGGATTACAGATGTGGCCACATGACATGAACTATATTTCCCAGGATACCTTTAACTACATTTCCCATGATGCATTCCCTTAAGGGGACAGCTCACAATTCCTAAGTAACTATCCCATTCCCATAGACTGACTGAGACAACACACTTTTATTAAAACTTTTAAACAAGAAGATAACTAACACACACCAATATAAGGTAAAGAAGAAAAAAGAAAAGCAAGACAAGGTAACAGTGCAAAGAAAGAAAAAAAAACAGTTGAAGAAAATTAAAAAAGAAAGTAAATAGATGTACAAGTGGCTTCTGATATTTTTCAACAGCAGTTACGAGTACAAATATATTTTCATTTCTCTCTCTCTCTCTCTCCTAAGTTACATTATATCGTTTTTCTTTCTACAATCTATCCTGTCTCAAGAAATCAGGAGTCCAGGAAGTTCAAATGAATATAGGTTGATTATATATTAATGCTCTGTGAAAGAATCTGAACCAGAGGTAGTATTCAGCAGGTTCTGACCAGTTCTGGAGAACCGGTAGCAGAAATTTTGAGTAGTTCGGAGAACCAGCAAATACCACCTCTGACTGGCCCCACCCCCATCTATTCTCTGCTTGCCAAGTCCCACCTGATCGGCTGGGTCTTCTTTTGTTGCCCTGCACAGGAGAACAAAGCTGGAGAGCAGGTTAGTGGGGTGGGGAAGGAATGGGGATTTTGCAGTCTCCTTCCCCTGCCACACCCACCAAGCCACGCCCACAGAACCAGAAGTAAAAAAAAATTGAACCTCACCACTGATCTGAACTACTAATGGTCAAAGCAAAATGGCAGTAGATAAGAATCAATGGAATTCAAGGTGGGCTGGACTTAGATCACTTGTGGATACAAAGGATTGATGACACATTTGACCCCCCTTTCAATCTCAATCTGGTTATTTCCTACATCCTGTCTAATCACCAAAACCATAAATCACAAGTTCAAGGAGGGGCAGAGGTTATGCCAAAAGTCCATAAGAGGCTTCCAGTCACCAACAGATGTAGATATTGTATTTTCTCTAATCAGAAAAACAGCCCCAACACTTCAAGGATGCCATATTGAGGAAGCTGGAGATATTAAAACAGCAAACTTTGCTTCTAATTTCAGAAAATCTGTGAATTCACCAATGTAATCTCTGCTCTTAAAGCCATAGCTCAGACCTACCTTATTTCATGCATTAAATTTATGTAACCAGCTATGCGTTCCTGCATATATTTATTTATGGACCATTTCCCAATGAGTGATTGATAGCAACTTATGGGGTCAGTCAGCCTATCTTGAGGTACATTAAAATTTGTCCTCATTTTAGGACCATAAATGCACAAAATGGTCTCTGGAAGACCCTACCAACCCCTAATGAGGAACTGGCCATAAGTAAGGCATTTCTTTCAGTAGATTGTCCTCCATATTAGCATGTCATTTTAACAACCTAGCAACCTATTAAAATTAATACTGTACATTTAACTGCATCCTTTAAATTGCAATTTCATATTGGTCCAAACATTCCTTGTTGTTAAAAACAAATTTTATTTACTAAATTGATGGTTTATCAGGAAATTAAGTGAGGGAAAAGTACTCCTTCACACACACACACACACACACACACACAAACACACACACAAGTTGTGCATCCAAACCTGAAAGGGACCTCATTTATCTTAAGCTACAATATGTCAGTATCACATATTCAGACATGAAATTCTATAGGAATATTCAAAGTTCAAATACTGTAGGGCATTGCATAGAAATCAAATCAAATCACATCAAACCTTTATTGTCAATGCATAACATGTGTACAATGAAAATAGAAAATTACTTTGATTATTCCTGGGTAGCTCACAAGTATCATATGTGATCATATTAAATATGTGATCATATTAAGAGCAACTGCATTCTCTTCGCTGATGATGTAAAGCTGTTCAATACCACATACAATACTGCTACCCTTCAAAAAGATCTTGACTATGTATAAGAATGGTCAAACAAAAGGCAACTTCAAATCTCAACAAATAAATGCTCTGTCTTACATATTGGCAAAAAAAATCAGAAAATAAAATATGGGCTGAATAGTCAAGACCTTGTTGATAATCCAAGCTCTGTAAAGGACCTTGGAATACTCATCTCTAATGATCTAAGTGCTAGAGCCCACTGTAACTGCATAGCCAAAAAGGCATTAAGAGTTGTTAACCTAATCCTATGTAACTTTTTCTCTGGTAATATCACAGTACTAACTAGAGCATACAAAACATTTGCTAGACCAATACTCGAATACAGCTCATCAGTCTGGAACCCATATTACGTATCTGATATTAACACAGTTGAGAAAGTCTAGAAATATTTCACAAGAAGAGTTCTCCACTCCTCTACTCATTGTAGAATACCTTATTGCCATCAGACTTGAAATTCTAAACCTAGAAAACCTTGAATTACGCCGTCATCGATCTGATCTAAGTATGGTATATAAAATCATACATTGCAATGTCCTACCTGTCAATGAATACTTCAACTTCAACCATAACAACACAAGAGCACACAATAGATGCAAACTCAAGGTTAACTGCACCAAACTTGATTGCAGGAAATATGACTTCAGCAATAGAGTGGATAATGTCTGGAATACTCTACCTGACTCTATGGTTTCTTCCCCAAACCCCCAAAACTTTAACCTTAGACTGTCTACTATTGACCTCACCCCTTTCCTAAGAGGTCTGTAGGGGGCGTGCATAAGTGCACCAACGTGCCTAACGTCCCTGTCCTATTGTTTCTTTTATTTTTCTTATATGTATCCTTTAATGTATTCATAACTATGTATATACTTATACCTATTATCTTGTAAGCGACTGACAAATCAAATAAATAAAAATAAAATAAAGTAGTTCACAATAAAAAACCCCATTTTTATTATTTTTCCAACTTTGGGAATTTGTAGTTCAATTCTGATAAAACAGAAATATCACCAGTAAATTTATTGTCTCAACTACATGTTATAATAAAGGAAGCACACTGTACAGTAGTTATGACAGCAATTTTAATCACATATATTTTGCTACATGATGTGGTCACTCACGGAAGAGGTTTTCGAAGAGAATTAAATTTATGGGAGATAAGTCTATCAATGGGTGCTAGGCATAATAGCTACATATTGCTTCCAGCATTAGAGGCAATAAATTTTGGAGCACCAATTCTAGGATAAAAAAAATAGAATATTTCTGTTTTCATATCCAGTTTGAGGATTTCCAAAGGCTTTTGGTTGGTCCTAGTGGAAACAATATGTGCAGAACTAAATAGGCCTTTGGTTTGGCTTCAAAGGAATCTAAAGTTTTACTGATCCCATAGAAGCTCGGATTCCACCTACAAAGGGATCTCAGTTCAGAAGACTTGAAGACACATCTTTGAAAACATCCTGGCAACAGTTATTGATATTTTCCTTCATGGGAAAGCTCAGACTATGTTGTAGGGTGTATGACTACTATTCCAAAAGACATTATCAGCACCATAGATCTTCTGAAGATATGTTATAGACCAGCAGGGGTGGGATTCAAAATTTTTAACAACTGTTTCTGTGGGCGCAGCTTAGCTGGTGGGAGTAGCTTGGTGGTCATGTGACTGGCTGGGTGTAGCCAACTCAATATCATTCACATTGAGGCACGCATCTCTTCGCCTGGCCCCTCATGACTGTGGGGATGCTGCAACAGTCGTCAGTATGAAAAATGGTCATAAGTCACTTTTTTCAGTGCCATTGTAACTTTGAATGGTCACTCCACACAAGAAAAGTACCAACAAAGGAGGGGGAAAAAAGTCCAGAGACATTCCTGAGACAGGAAGTCTAGTCCTGCCAAGAATGTAATAAGGGTCAACGGAGAGGCAGTTTCTGTAAGCAACACCAGAATGTTGCCTTCCTGCCTTCCTTACAGGATTAGGCCAGTAATTTCTTCTAACAACCGGTTCTCTGGACTGCTTAGAATGTTAACAACCGGTTCTAGCGAATAGGTGCGAACCTGTAGAATCCCACCCCTGTAGACCAGTTATGGTGAACCTTTTTGTTGTGGTGTGGGGAAAGCGCGTGCCCACAATGTAATGCGCCTTGCCCCCCCTGCGCATGCGTGTACAACACCCCCATTGGAAATACCAGAAATGCCTGTTTTCAGCTCTAGAGGGCCTCTGGAGCCTGGGGGGAGGCTGTTTTCATTCTCCCAGAGGTTCAAGGAAAGCCTCTGGAGAGGCTTTCCTTGAATTTCAGTACTTTCAGTACTTCTAATATTTCCGGAAGGCCCGTTTTTCAGCCTCCCGAGGCTGCAGAGGCTTCCCTTGAGCCCTTCAGGAGGACGAAAACAGCTTCAAATGGGCCAAAAATCAGCTGGGAGACACACACATGCGCAGTGCAGGTAGGTTTGGCTGTGGCTCTCATACCCTCACAAATGGCTCTGTGTGCCACCTGTGGCACGCATGCCATAGATTCGCCATCATGGTTATAGACTACCCAGTCATAACTCATTGTCTACCCAGTTATTTCAACCAAAACTCTGCAGAGGTCGCAGATGCTTTCTTGAAGAAGTGATTGGTTCCTACACTGAGAATCAGCGTAGCAGGTTCCTTTGTTTGAAAATTTGCAAACTTCTACTGTTCCAGATAACTTTTATGAGAATAAAATAAATAAATCACTGGATGAAGTAATTAGGCAATAGCTGAGTCATCCTTCAGGGTGAGCCATCATGGCAGGAAAGGGCCAAAGTTAAACTCACACGGGTTCATTCTTACAAAGGTTCTTAGCATGAGATCTAGCCAGAGCAAAGCAATACCTTGTATTTTGTTTATCCATGAATCAAGTGTCTGACAGTATTAAAGAGTGACCTTAGTACAAAATATGAATTAATTGAACACATCACCAACCTGCACACTCAGTAAGAAAAGAGGCACAGTGTTCATTAAGTGATTTGTTATTGTCCATTAAATCAAAAGTGCCAAACATAAGAGCAAGGGATATTCTTTTTGGAATCCCAGTGAACACTGCATGCCACATGGATTATCAAGCTTCAGAGACTGGAGTTTCTATGCCCTTAATAGATACAAAGGTTGACTCAATTTCTGGCTGTGATTGTCTGTCACAGCACAATATTTGCATGCATAAGGCAATGCTGTGGTTTATCTTAACCATGGATTATTGACTAAGTCATAACGCTCTGTTTCATTCAATGAACCATGAACTATGAATCATGAACTATGACTTACAGACAATGTTTTCATTTATTTTACTTTGTTGTTTTTATTATAGTATTTTAATAGGCTTCAGGAGCTCCTAAGATGCCTTGAAAATTGTCCAAGTGGCTAATATTGATGGGAGTTGATGGTCCAAGGCTACTAGAAAGTGTTGTGTTGTCTACTGTATATTGTAAAATATTTCTGGACTTTCTGAACTGTGTTAATATCAGATACGTAATGTGGGTTCCAGACTGATGAGCTGCATTCGAGTATTGGTCTAGCAAATGTTTTGTATGCTCTAGTTAGTAATGTAATATTACCAGAGAAAAAGCTACGTAAGATTAGGTTAACAACTCTTAATGCTTTCCCCCACCCCTTGGTGTATCATAATTCATATTCTCCAATGGGACACATCCATAGAGTCATCAGTCATGCTCTCCAGTTAGATGTTTGTGCGACAGAAACTTCAGTTACTTAGTTACAATCTCTGAAAAACTATGTATGGAATGCACTTTCAATTTTCAAGCTGCCAAACTGCTTATTCAAACCCCTTTCTCCCCCTCCCTTTCTTTACTGCAAGGTTGATCCAATCCATCTCAGTTCTGAATAAGACAGAGGAAGCCATCAAAATGACCCCTGCACCATGTGGTGGACTGAGTGGCAGCTTCAGGATGCAAACTGGGTTTCCCACAGGATTATCTCCCTGCTGTTATATCCAAAGCTATTCTGTTGTTAGTTGCGAAGTCATGTCCCCATGACCCTTCGTGACCCCATGGACAATGTTCCTCCAGGCCTTCCTGTCCTCTACCATCTTCTGGAGTCCATTTAAGTTCACCCTGACTGCTTCAGTGACTCCATCCAGCCACCTCATTCTCTGTCATCCCTTCTTATTTTGCCCTTCATCGTTCCCAGCATTAGGCTCTTCTCCAGTGAGTTCTTCCTGCTCATTAGGAGGCCAAAGTATTTGAGTTCCCTCTTCAGGATCTGGCCTTCTAAAGAGCAGTCGGAGTTAATCTCCCCTAGGACTAACCAGTTTGATCCAAGGGACTCGCAGGAATTTTCTCCAGCACCAGAGTTCAAAGGCCTCAATTATTTGGCGCTCAACCTTTCTTATGGTCCACCTTCCACAATATACCCAATGCTATAGTGTTGGTATAATGTGGTCATGTTATTAAAGATTCCTGAGAAATCATATTAAATTATTAAAAATTATTTTAAAAAATACTTCCAAGGCTTTGTGAATTAAGCTTTCCCCCCAAAAAAGTACAGATAGTCCTCGACTGATTCATTTAGTGACTATTCAAAATTACAATGGCCCTGAAAAAATTGACATAGGACTGTTTTTCACAGTTTTCATTCATTGTCACCCTTGACCCTGGCTTTACCTCACCCCTGGGTGTATCATAATTCATATTCTCCAATGGGACACATCTATAGCCAAGAGACATCAGTCATGCTCTCCAGTTAGATGTTTGCGTGACAGAAACTTCAGTCACCTAATTACAATCTCTGAAAAACTATGTATGGAATGCACTTTCAATTTTCAAGCTGCCAAACTGCTCATTCAAACCGCTTTCCCCCACCCCTCCCTTTCTTTTGGTAACTCTAAAACAACCATAGGAATACTTTATGAGTTGACGTAGTCCTCAACTTACAACTGTTCATTTGGTGACCGTTTGAAGTTACCACGGCACTGAAAAAAGTAACTTACGGCCATCTTTCACACTTACAGCACCCCAGTGGTCACATGATCAAAATCCAGATGCTTGGCAATTGACTCATATTTACGACCGTTGCTGTGTCACCGGGGTCACGTGATCACTTTTTGCACCCTTCTGAACAAGCAAAGTCAATGGGGAAGCCAAACTCACTTAACAGCCATGTTACTAACCTAACAACCGTAGTGATTCCCTTTAACAACGGTGGCAAAGAAAAGTTGTAAAGTGGGACAAAACTCACTTAACAAATGTCTCACTTAGCAACAGAAACGTTGGACTCAATTGTGGTCATAAGTCAAGGACTAGCTGTATTCTAAATAAGTTTGCACCAAGAAAATTCCTTGTGTGTCCAATCACGCTTGGCCAATAAAGAATTCTATTCTGTTCTAAGTTCCATCTCTGCATTTGTTCAAAGTTCTCCACAGGAATGGATCATAAAACCATCCATTTTCACTTCGCAAAAACTACGTTAAATCCACAAGGAACGAGAAAGCAAAGAGGATGAAAAGAGGGAAGGAGGAGAATAACGGCAGCAAACTTTTTCATGCCCAAATGGTTGCTTATGTATGTGACAATCATTGCTTCTTTTCCTCTCCCTGCCCCCTCCCCCCGCCCACTAGCAGTCCTACAGGCTAGGGTGTAAAATGTTTGCCCCTGGGGACCGAAGCGTGTTATTGTGGCTGGTTGTGTAGAATTGTGGAAGAGGGAACTCCATTAAGGGTGTTATAGACGGGAGACTACACAAGATGACTCCACACTGGATAAATGGATTTAATAGTTCCGCGGGAATGGGCTGAGGGCTAATGGAAACAAGGAAACAGCAGTTCAAATCTGGTCTACATGAGTTGCCACTGGAAGCAGTAAAGACTATTTGTGGAATACCTTACAGAGTTGATGCATCTTAAGATTGTCATCATTTTCTACTATGGTTTAGAAAAAGGGGGCGGGGGGGAAGACTTCCACATCATGCTGCAGCACGGTGCATAGCAGATAATTTTCTGTTTGACAGGTGACATACAGAAGTCATAGAGCAGCAGAGCTGGAAGGCTCAATCCGTTGCTTATCTTATCTTCCATTATATATGCATAACCAGGACAGCATCGTTTGGCACCAGTGAGGAGAGAAGCCTGAGAGCCAAAAAGAAGGATCCACTATTTAGACTGTGGCGTTAGAAAGAGTTTGTTTTAGAATTTTTGCTCATTTTTTTCTAGGTGGTTAATGTGCATCCAATTAAATTGCATCCAGTTTTGATCACCACGTTATAAAAAAGAGGTTGAGACCAGTGGTGGGATTCATTTTTTTTTTTACTACCGGTTCTAGTGGGCGTGGCTTGATGGGCATGGCTTGGTGGGCGTGGCAGGGGAAGGATACTGCAGAATCTCCATTCCCTCCCCACTCCTGGGGGAAGGTTACCACCAGTTCTCCGAACTACTCAAAATTTCCGCTACCGGTTCTCCAGAACGGGTCAGAACCTGCTGAATACCACCTCTGATGTCCTCCACTTTTGCGTTGGTTAAAGTGGTACAGTGGTTAAAGCGCAGTATTGAAGGCAAACTTTGCCCACAGCCTGGAGTTCGATTCTCATTAGCTCAAGGTTGACCCAGTCTTCCACCCTTCTGAAATCGGTAAAATGAGGGTCCAGATTGTTGGAGGCAATATGCAAATAATCTTTCTACATTGTCAATGGCCCAGAGAGTGCTGTAAAATTCTATGGGGCAATGTGTAAGCCTAGATGCTATTGCTATTAAACACACACACACACACACAAAAGCAATGGATCAGCAACAGAACCATCTCAAGATCCCACCAGTCCCCTGAGACCCCTGTTCTGTCCCAACCAGGTTCAAGAGAGCAAACACAAGACAGCAGCCCCCACCTTTTAAGGTTTAATCCACGGATTCCGTTTCTTCACAGATAGAAGGCTGCTTCCATCTAATTAACTCCAGACAAGAAAGAGCCTTGCCAAGTTGTTTTTCAAGACTGCCAAAAACCCACAAATAAGAACTAGTTTTCAAGAGTTTTCAAATGCTTACTATAATGTCCACGAGGCTGAGTTTCAGAGCATCTTTGCCTTCTCCAAAGAACACCTCTTCAAACCTGGTTTTTATCCTCTTGAGGGAGGGGCCATTACCTTGCAGCCTTACTCCCGAGTCGCTGCTGTAACTGATCTCTCCTACGAGCAGCCCTGCGCGCACACGCACTTGGCACAGGCTCCTCAGGAACCTCCTCATGACTGCTGCCAGCCCACACAATCTCTGAAGGCAGCAGTCCACTCTCTAATGGTCCTGGCCCCTCATCTGAGTCCTTGCTCTCCTCCACCATCCGCATCTGCTGCTGGCTAACCACAACAGCCCCCAAGAATCAAGAAAAAGCCGGGGGAGAGTCATTTCAAGCAGAAGAATGTTTATCAGTTTCAGCTAATGTGAAATAAAGATGCATGTGGGAAGAAATCCAGAAAAGAAATTATCTGAAAGAGGAAGGAGGCAGACCATGTCCTGTTTGGGCAGCCATCTCACTCTGTAGAGGCATAGACTGAAACTGACCAGCTGCTGACCAATCACATTTTTTCAGGGACAGGAAGAAAAGGATTAAAATTGAAAAAAGTAGCAAATGAGTACAGAAAAATACCACCAATGCCACCAACACACACACACACAGCAAATATCTCCAGATTTCAACATTTAGGAGAGTTTTGGTAAATTTTAAGGATGAGAATAGAGGTTGAAGACCTCTGAGAGGAATCAACTTACTAACCAATGAAGAAACTAGATGTCCTTCATATCTCATTAAATTTATCCTAAACTCCAATTTTCCAGGCAAAATTGACCGTTTTGACCATTTCTGAAGGTTAGGATGGGGGAGAAGTTTAAAATAAGAACAATCCTTATAATGTCATTCCCGTTTTTATTGCCAACCGTCAAACACCACAATAAAATGCACCTTCTTCCTTCCAGAAGACCTAGAGACCCTAACTAACAAATGAAGCAACTAGCTGTCCTAAAATCCTACCCAGCTTTGTGGTAACCATGTGGATCAAAGATGTCACTGGTGGTCATTCTCATTGCTAAGTCACAACCTCTTTGCCAAGTTCTGTTGCTGCAATCTGCAGTCAATTTCAAACCAGAAAGGAGCAGGGAACTTTTGGGAATGAAACAAACTTAGGAAACTGAATGCTAATGAAAAGGGCAAATACTAGGAGAGAAATGGCTCCAGTGCAGGCTAGAGAGGGACCCAAAGAGATGGGAAAAGATAAGGGAGACAGAATATCTGGCCAGATATGAGAGTCTTTCGGCATGCAGTTCAAGGCCAGTCTTGAACTTGGTGTCAGGTGAGGCTCCATTCAAAATCCAAGAAAGAAAACCTTGTTTTAGAGAAAATTGACATCAGAAGAATACAAGATCTGAAGCAATAGGCGCAAAAGTCGCATATAGAAAGTTACCCCGGGTTCCCAGCCCTAATAGTTCAAACTGGCCATCCAATCTGAAGTGTGTATAATGTCATGTGGATGCATCTTCAGGTGGCTTTTCACACATCTGGTATGCCAAGACGGTTGACCTTGGCTTAGGCAGATAAGGGGCTACATCTGCGCAGTAAGTAAGTAAGCGTAGTCAAGAAAGATCCCAAGTTTTACATTTCATCAATTCAAACCTCCAGCACTCTTCCCCTGCCCTCCATGTAGTCCAATTATTCTTCCCTCCCCCCATTTCTATGGCAGCCGGAAAGATAAGCAGAAGAAGGATTCTTGGAGGCTGACACTAGGTTGAAAATTCAGAGGATTTGCTTATGGTAGATCCAGTGTCAAGTTTTACCTACCATTCAGGGATTTAAAAAAAATGTTTAAATGGTGCCCAATCATAGATGATCCATCTTCTTTGAATCATTGGCAAGAGTGCTAATATTTTGTTCCTGAGCAGGACCAATAGGATCATGAAAGTAGAGAGACATTGTCCATAAGGAAAGTCAAGAAAAGGTTAAGATCAGGGCTGTGATCCTGTGAGGCTCAGCCGCTTTATCTGTATTGTGCCCTGGCACAGATTTTTAAAAGGGGGTAAAACTGCCATCTTGATTTTCAACCCCCGTTATACCCCACAGATGCCCCAGTGAAGGGCACTGCTTTTCCATCTGCTTAACTCTTTGGGTGGTGAAGGATAGCTCCTGGCCCTGAATTGGTATGCTAGATGTCTCCATTTTAGTTTGTGCCTTCAGCATCCTACCAAAAACTTTTTTAAAAGGTATGCTGTGCTAGAAAACAAACTACTAGGGATGTCCATGTAGAGAAGGCAAAAGTCAAGAAGGCAGCTGCGACCTCTGACTGAAACCTTGCCTTCTTTTCATTTATGCATAATTCATGCCATCTTCTTGTTTTGACTCACCTTATAATTGCTTCTGCACCTGGTTCTCATGAACTTGACCGAAGCAGCCCAGATCAATATTAAAATGAGGATTATATCAAGATGGAGCTAAAATTGGGTGCATCAAGAGAGGAAAATATGTAGATGGGATGTTCACTTTTACCTGTTTAACCGAATAAATAGATGTTCTTCCTTCACCCATTCTCTTCTGTATAATCCAGAATTATTAATTTACTCGGCTAAGAAAGAATGAACAAATAACTGCAACTCTGAGCCATAGGCGTTGTAGCCTGCCAGCTGCCAGGGCTGTCTGACATTTCCCAGCCATCAGAGAGGCAGCTGCCTTTGGAGCTGATATGAGTGAGGAGGAAGAACAGCTGGGGCCTGTTCCAGACCCACATATGCGCAGAGCTGTTAGGAGAAGGGAACAAGAGAGGACAAGGAGTAGACTCGGGAAGCAAAGCACAGGTTGATGCTGAATGGCTTCTCTCTGGCTGGGGAATAAATAGAAGGAAAAGGGAATGGTTGTTGTAGGAGACAACAATTCGCCTTTCTGAAGATTTTGCTCATTGTGTTTTGTGCCACAGAGACTACTTGCCAGAACTTAATTTGCAGACTTTCAGCTGGGAGCTCACTGGCCTTGCAATTATTGCAAGGAACTGATAAGGTCTATTGCTGCAGTAAACTCTTTGAAGGACTATTGCCTGGACTTTTTGGTGGGTGAATGCAATTAATTCACATGAGGTAAATAAAGAGAGGGGTTTTTCGTGACAAGGAGTCTGTTTCTTGCTTCTGCTAAGACTGGATCAGAACAATAAATTGTGCTTCTAATCTAGGCCATAGATGGACGGAGATGCTGGCTATGTCATTTAAAACAAGTCAGATGGTCATGCAACTTTCTTTCACATTTATATTAAAAGACTTATGCCACCACAGGAAAGTTATATATAATTATGATGCTTGTAATGGTATACCTACAGCAACATCTTAAGCAGAAAGATCATTTTGCTTTCCTCTCTTTAGCTCTAGTCTCATTACATTTACATGCATCCATTTAGACCAACACAATTCTTTGAATACTCCAGATAAATATAAGAGCTTGCAAGTGAATCATCTAAAGCCCTGCTCAAGTCACTTTGTTAATGTAAAGGTGTCATTAGCTATGGTGATAGCAACTGTTCTGTGTTGGATACTTTGTATTTGAAATACTCACCGTTCATTGGTCATTGAGTCGGCGGGAGATCCTTCTCCTGTCATTGGCTGGTGAGGCGCGGGGAGCCTTTAAAAGAGAGGCTGCCGCGACTCTCCAGCGTGTCCGTTCTGAAATAAACAAGAGAAGAGCTGAAATCACTAAGAGTGCAAGCCTCGTTATTTCCGCCGCCAAAACACTGGCGATGAAGGTGGGATCGAGACAGCACTTTTAAGTGAGTGCGATAGCGGCGGAGATCGAGCGGCACCATGTCTGGAAACAACATCCCACCTGAACAATTCAACCCGGCAAAGGAAGAGTGGCAGTCGTATGTAGACCGTTTCCTCATGTTCCTGGAGAGCAGCGATCTGAGCGGCGTATCGGAACATCGGAAGAGAGCGGTTTTCCTGACCCACTGCGGCCAGGCTGTTTTCCGCAAGGCGAAAGCGCTAGCATCCCCAATCGATGTTAAGACGTTAACCTGGCCGGAGGTTAACCTGGCCGAGCTGGAAAAGATCCTGCGAGCACACTACGCTCCTACAGTTTCCTGCCTAATTAAGCGCCACAAGTTTTATCTCCGAAATCAGAAAGAAGATGAATCTATCGCTGATTTCGTGGCAGTCCTAAGAGATATTGAGGGTGAGTGCGAATTCTCGGACTTCGACGAAGCCCTAAGAGACCGAATCGTGTTAGGGCTAAAAGATCCAGTACTACAGAGCCGATTGTTAAATCGGCCCAAAATAACTGTAAAAGAAGCTATGGAAGAAGCCACCGCAGCCGAAGCCACCCAGAAATCAGCAGCAAAAATGAAAAAGATCAACAAAGCTGCAAATTACAACACCAGAGAATCACCCAAACCAGAGGGGGATCGAGAGAAGACCACAACACACCATGAAGATCTAGAAACTGAGACCAGTAGTGAGGAAGACGATGTATGCCACCTGAAGACAGGTAGAGGGAAAAAAGAGCGGGCGAACAGAAGGTTCGATTTTGAATGTAACCGCTGTGGAGGAAATCACCCCAGGTCAGAGTGCCGTTTCATTGACGCGATTTGCAGAAAATGCGAGAAGAAAGGGCACATCGCAAAGGTATGCAGATCCAGATCAAGCTATAGCCCGAGGCGAAAAGGAAGCCCTCCCCCAAGAGAAAGAGAGAGAGAGAAAGAGAGAAAGACAAGCAGCCGTTGGAGCCAAGAGGGAAGAGAAAGGAGATACAAAGAATCAAGGTACAGGAAAGAAGAAACACACCAAACAGTTATAATTGGACACTCAAATACAAAAAATGTAAGGAAGGTCCACGTCCAAGTAAGGATTGAGGAACAAGACTGTGAAATGGAAGTGGACTCGGGATCATTTCTCTCTATGGTCTCGTGGGACACGATCAGAAACTTAATTCCAGACATCCAACGAAGTGAACTTGAAAGACAAAACTTGACCCTAAAAGACTACCAAGGCAATAAAATTCCTGTCGTAGGCATTGGACACTTCCAGGTCACCTACAAAAATGACACCAAAATTCTACCACTAACAATTGTGGACCGGAACAGACCCAGCCTGTTAGGATTGGAATGGTTCAAACCGCTTGGAATCGGGATGACCGGAATCAACCACATCTCAGATGCAGACTGGGAAGCAGATCTTATTCAAGAATTCCAGGACCTGTTCAGCGGCAAATTAGGCAAGTACCGGGGTAACCCGATATCTTTTAACCTAGACCCTAAGGTAGCCCCAATTAGACTAAAGGCAAGGCGTGTTCCCTTCGCTTTAAAACCAAAAATAGAGGAACAACTAGACAAATTAATTAAGCAAGGAGTCCTAGAACCAGTTGACCACGCTAAATGGGAGACCCCCATAGTCACCCCTATTAAAGTGGATGGGTCGATTCGTATCTGCGGGGACTATAAGGCAACTCTTAACCATGCATTACAACAGAGTGCATACCCCGTTCCGGTAGTCCAACACTTGTTACATTCCATCAAAGGCGGAAAAATATTCGCTAAACTCGATTTGGCCCAGGCATACCAACAACTGCCTGTAGACGCAAAAACAGCAGAAGCCCAAACAATTGTCACACACCGGGGCGCTTTTAAATGTAACCGCCTCCAATTCGGCGTTAGTGTGGCACCAGGCATTTTCCAATGTTTAATGGAACGCCTCCTCCAAGTCATCCCATACTTTGACGATGTCCTAATCGCAGCTAAAGACAAAGTGCAACTGCGAGACCGTCTAAGAAAAGTTCTCACCAAATTCGCTGAATCAGGCCTCAAAGTTAAAAAAGACAAATGCACATTAATCACAGAGAAAATCGAATTCCTGGGATACCTAATCGATGGCGATGGCATTCACCCAACAGAAGGAAAAATCCGCGCAATCAAAGACGCCCCCACTCCGACTAACAAGGGAGAACTACAAGCCTTCCTAGGGTTAATAAACTTTTATCATGTTTTTCTACCGCAGAAAGCCACGGTTGCGGAACCTTTACATAGACTCCTGGACAAAGACACGGTTTGGAAGTGGGGCAGTCGGGAAGAAACAGCTTTTAACAAAATAAAAGACCTCATTACTTCAACAAAGGTACTAATACAATATAACGAGACTTTACCGTTGATATTGACTTGCGATGCATCGCCGTTTGGGGTCGGAGCTGTTCTAAGCCACCTTTTACCTGATGGCAGAGAGGCTCCGATTGCATTTTATTCAAAAACATTGTCTAAAAGCCAACGAAATTACAGTCAACTAGACAAGGAAGCACTAGCCATCATATCAGGTATTAAACATTTCCATGAATACCTCTATGGCCGCCTGTTTTCTGTAATTACCAATCATAAACCACTATTAGGAATTCTGGCTGGGAACAAAGCAACGCCTAACATATTATCACCCAGAATGACGAGATGGTCAGAATTCCTCGCTGCATACAACTATACTTTGTCTTACCGCCCCGGTCCGTGTATCATACACGCAGATGCATTAAGTCGTTGCCCATTGCCGGACAGTGATCCTGATCCGAACCCCACCACATCTGTGCTACTGATTGAAGCCCTAACCGACCTTCCGATGACGGCAGCAGACATCGCTCACGAAACCGCTAATGACCACCTACTGCACAAAGTGAGTGGGTGGATTACCAAGGGATGGCCAGATGATAACTTGCAGGACTCTTATAGACCCTTTAAACAGAGACAAACGGAACTTTCCGTACTTAAAGGTTGTGTACTTTGGGGAGACCGAGTGGTTATTCCACCAAGACTGTGGGATCCGATTTTGAACCTTTTGTATGAAGGACATCCAGGGGTGGTTAAAATGAAAGGTTTGGCCAGAAGCTATGTCTGGTGGCCTGGGCTGGACAAGGACATTGTTGATTGGGTTGCGGGTTGCCAGCCATGCCAGACATCCCGTCCCTCACCCCCGAAAGCACCAGTCGCTGAGTGGGATCTGCCCAGGGGCCCATGGTCAAGGGTTCACATAGATTTCGCGGGTCCGACTAAAGGTTATACATTTTTAATTCTAGTAGACGCTTACTCGAACTGGCTAGAAGTAAGCCTCATGCAATCAACCTCTTCCGAAGCTGTCATCCGACAACTCAGAAAATGGTTTGCCACACATGGGTTACCAGACATCCTAGTCTCAGACAACGGCCCTCAATTCACAGCTACCGAATTTGAGGGCTATTTAGCCAGTTTGGGCATACGGCATGCCCTAACCGTGCCGGCACACCCGGCTGCGAATGGACGAGCCGAACGCATGGTTCGGTTCACCAAAGAGACACTCTATAAGTTAGGCCAGGGCCCTATACAAGCACACATCGATAAATTATTATTTATACAATATACTACACCCAGCAGCACTACTAACAAAACCCCAGCCGAACTACTCATGGGAAGGAAATTACGCTCCCCTTTAGATAGACTTCACCCCACATACTCCACTGACAAACCACTAGACTCTTCCAGCAAACTCCGAACATTTCAAATTGGAGACTTAGTTTACGCAAAAAATTTGGTGGGACATCCCCTATGGGTGCCAGCCACCATCACCCAACTCACAGGCCCACGATCATACCGGCTTACCACTTCTGACAACAGAAGCTGGAAGCGACACATCGATCAACTTAGATCCCGCACCCTTACCAGACTTCACGACCTCCCTGGGGGGGAAGGAGATCAACCACCAAACAACCAAGAAACAGCATACCCACACCCAAACAACAATCATAATACAACAGACCCACAAACAAACAACGACAACCTAACCTCCACACATACACCCTCAACACTAGCTCCGGTCGAGTTTCGCAGCTACGCACCTGAGCCAGGGGAACTTCCAGATGAAACGCCAGACACGGCCGACGATAATCCAAGCCAGGAAGGGAGCGGCCTAGCCATCTCAACTAGTCAAGCTAGGCCCGCTAGGAGTGACTCGGCCGGCTCGACCTTCCAGAAGTTGCCCAGGCCAGGGACAGGAGGACCAACAGGTCCACCTGCACCGACCATCAGCGACGTTGTGAATGAGCCGCGCAGGTCCAGTCGGACCCACAGGAGCCCCGCCTATCTACGTGATTACGTAACATAGGCGGAGCCCCTGATTGGTCAGACTGGACCAAGAAGGGAGGGGTGTTCTGTATTGGATACTTTGTATTTGAAATACTCACCGTTCATTGGTCGTTGAGTCGGCGGGAGATCCTTCTCCTGTCATTGGCTGGTGAGGCGCGGGGAGCCTTTAAAAGAGAGGCTGCCGCGACTCTCCAGCGTGTCTGTTCTGAAATAAACAAGAGAAGAGCTGAAATCACTAAGAGTGCAAGCCTCATTATTTCCGCCGCCAAAACAGCAACTGTATAGTAACAGCATTTTAGAGTGCTCCAGCTCTCATGATAGAGGAGATACTTTTCTATATATGATGGTGTTCTTCACATTTTCTGAATAGACACTTGGTTCTCCAACTTTGTACCAATCATTTATTTCATAATAACAGAGTTGGAAGGACCTTGGAGGTCTTCTAGTCCAACCCACTGCTCAGGCAGGAAACCCCATACTATTTCAGACAAATGGTTGTCCAATCTCTTCTTAAAAACTTCCAGTGTTGGAGTATTCACAAATTCTGGAGGCAAGTTGTTACACTGATTAATTGTTCCATCAAGAAATTTCTCCTTGTTCTAGGTTGCTTCTCTCCTTAATTAGTTTTCATCCATTGCCTCTTTTCCTGCCTTCAGGTGCTTTGGAGCAGGGGTCGCCAACCTTTTGGACCTCAGGGACCACCAAACGCATGATTTGTGCAAAATGTAGCCGCGTGGGTGGTTTTGGGGGCTTCTCGGAGCTCCCATGTTACGCCACTCTTGCTCGAGCTGCATTGACTCCTGGTGGCCTTCCGGGTGCGATTCAAGATGTTAGTGACCATCTTTAAAGCGCTCCATGGCTTGGGACCTGGTTACTTACGGGACCGCCTTCTGCCGTCATCGATCTCCCGTCGCCCAGTGCGCTCCCATAGGGCGGGCCTCCTCGGGGTGCCACCGGCTGGACGGCTGGCAACTCCGAGGGTGCGGGCCTTCTCCTTGGGGGCACCCTCCCTCTGGAACGAATTGCCCCTGGAGATGAGGACCATCCCTGACCTTTTGGCCTTCCGGCGCGCGTTGAAAACATACCTATTTCATCAAGCTGGTCTGGCCTAGGGTTTTATAGGGTTTTAAATTGGTTTTAATTGGTTTTAGTCTTTTATATTCTCGACTGAGTTTTTATCTTTTAGCCACTTTATTTAATCTTTTTAAATTGTTTTTTAATATTGGGTTTGCATTGTGTTTTAACTTTGGCTGTACACCACCCCGAGTCCCTGCAGGGAGAGGGGTGGCATATAAAACTAATAAATAAATAAATAAATAAATAAATAAATAAATAAATAAATAAATTTTAAACCCCACGGACCACTAATATGAATTTTGACTGGTGATGGTTTGCTGACATTGGTGGGAAAGTTGGTCGGATATTTCAGAACTGCAGTAGTCACAGGACTGGCCCTTTGGTCAACCTGGAGTAGCTGTTCCTCCACCCGGGTGCACCGGCCTGCCATGGACTGGAGGAGCTGCTCCGAGATGACCAAAGGGCCATTCCTATGACTACTGAAGCTCTGGAAGATGGGACCGACTTTCCCACCAACGTCAGCAAGCTACCCTGGGGCGGATTTCCCTCCCCCGCCGTTGGTCTTACCTTCCAGTTCCAACTCTCATTGCTCTACTCAAGGTAAGGTTTGTGCTTGGTCAAAGGGTGGGGGCCAGCCAGTGGACAGGTGATCTGGGCGGAGCAGGTTTGTATTCCCACACAGCCTGGATTAATTGCTTTTGGAGGAATGTTTTGGGTGGGACATTTCTTTGCGGACCACCAAAATGTTCTCATGGGCTACCAGTGGTCCCTAGCCCACTGGTTGGTGATACCGCTTTGGAGAAAAGCTTGATTCCCTCTTCTTTGTGGCAACCCCTTAGATATTGGAACATTGCTATAATGCCACCCCTATTCCTTCTTTTCATTAAACTAGACATACCCAATTCCAGCAACTGTTCTTCCTATGTTTTATCTTTGTTGCTGTTCTCTGCATTCTTTCTAGAGTCTCAAAAAGAGCATATCTTTTTTACATTGTGGCAACCAAACTGGATGCAATATTCTAAGTGTGATCTTGCCAAGGAATTATAAAATGGTGTCAGCACTTCATGTGATCTTGATTTTTATCCCTCTGTTAATGCAGCCTGGACCTTTGTCCTCTCAGGGACCTACATCCCTTTTGAACGGTCACTAAACAAGTAGTTGCAAATCAGGACTTTCTGTAGGAGCATTAGAGTACCACAAATATAAATATAAATATTCTTAGACTAGTTGATTTCTGTAGCCCTTAAGTCCACTTAACAGTATATTGCACATTGGCCGCAGGCTCTCGGAAATAGTTCATACATTATTGATTTATTTACCTCATGAAAATGCCTGCATCCATCTCTATGTTACACTCTTCAAGCTTGCTACTTCATCAGATTAATATTTTAAGCATTTGTGTGTAGCATCAGGGTTGTTTTTTCTTTAACATTCCATAATTTTTCCCCCTTCAGAAAACAAATTTATTAAAGGGATCTTTCAGACAGCTTAAATTAAATAATGTGGCATTAACAAATAAAGTTTTATATCTCAGGATGCCACAAGAAAGAAATTGCTGCAATATAAATAGCTATTTAATGCTATAACAGAAGGGGAGAAAGTCCATTTTTCTTTAGCTCCTGACAGCCATTTGTTATCTCTCCCCCTAGTCCACCCCCAGCGTCACCATTGCAAATCACCCGGCAACCCTAGAGCAGAAATATCACAAATGTAAAGCAAGGGAATGTCATCTGTTCTCTGAGATACGGAATAATACATTTCTCAAGGAAACCACCCTCCTCCTTCTTCCAATATGAATACACACACACACACTCATTGATTTGTCATGCCTATTTCAGAGAACTGAACTAAAATGGCTTTCGTCCAACAAGACATGGACGTCACAGGTTTTGAAGAAATCATTCAAAGATACAGTTACTATGAATTCTAATACATATTAGGATCATCCTTTTTGATCAATATTTCTTGCTTCTAAGTCCAGGGCTGTCCAAACTTGATAATTTTAACACTTGTGGACTGCAACTCCCAGAATTCTCCAGCCACCCATGCTGACTGTGATATTCTGGGAGCAAAGTCTACAAGTCTGAAAGTCTCCAACGTTGGATAGCTTTGTTCTAGTCAGGAGTGTCAAATTCAAGGCCTGGAAGCCAGATCCAGCCTGCAGGATGTTTAGATCTGGCCCGCGGCGCCACCCTAGAAACAGCAAAGGACCAACCGACGGTGCCTCTGCCAGCAAAAACAGAGCTCAGTGTTGTGGCCCGCTGGCGGCTGATGGAGCTGGCAGCAGAGTCAGACAGCGAGAAGGTTGGGGAGGAACCTGGGCCAGTCCTAGAGGATGAGGAAGGCTTGGATGAGGGCTCTGCGTCAGAGGCAGAGATGGGGTCAGGGCAGGCTGGTAGTCATCAGCTGCCTTCGGGCTTGGACAGCAGTGAGGCAGGGGAGCTTCTGGAACCGGTTCCCAGCTTGCGCATGCTCAGAGCTGCCAAAAGGAAGGAACAATTAAGAACTTAGGGTCAACGTGGGAGTAAGGCCACAGGTGGATGATGAGTGGCCCCTCCCATCAGGATTAAAAGAGGAGCAAAAGGGGAGGGGGCTTTTGCAGTAAACAATTCGTTCGTTCATTCCAGCCTTGTGAAGATTTCTCTGTGTAACCTAGAGACTCTGTGCCCAGCCCTTCCGTGTCAGCACTGAGTGTGGAAATATTTACTGGGCAGCTTTCCAAGACAGATAAGGTCTGAGCTAATAATTATACCTTTGCAAGACTGTTTGCCAGGCCGTTGGCTGAATGGGAATGCAATAAATTCACATTCATTTAATAAAAGAGGTTTTGCCGGGACTCAGAGTTTACTTAGTGCTTTTGGGGGAAACCTAGGACAGAACACTCAGAGGGACGCATGCGGCCCTCGCGAGCTCTGTTTTCACTGGCAGAGAGTTGCAGAACACAGTCCCATGCCCTCCCCCAGCTCCATTTTTGCTGGTAGAGGGTTGCAGGAGGCCATCGCAGCTGAAAACCTATTTTCTGTAGCAGAGCACTCAGGCCACCACAGGTGCCCCTCAACATGAGTGACATCATGCTGGCCATGCCCATTCTGGCCCTTCGAGGTCAAACACAATCCTGATGCGGCCCTCAATGAGATCAAGTTTGACACCCAGTTCAAGTCAAAAGCAGCTCTCTTCTGTGCCTCTCTCCTAACTTGCATCTTTCATACATTCGGACAGGTGATTCCATCTTGCACCTCTGCTCTTCTAGCCATTCTCCATTCTCTTGAGTCTGGGCTCTTGTTTTTTTTTTGGATTCTGCTCCATCAATCTCACAATCTTGGCTCTTCCATCTGTCTGTTTTGCTGTAAGATCTCCATTAGCTTTTTGGCTTCAGCTCAATGGACATATTAAATCTGCATAATGGTGCATTTAAATAAGAACAAGATATTTCTGGTGTCTGTACAGGGAAGGTAGACATCTAGATATTTCATTGCTACTTGACCTGTTCCAAATATGGCTATTTTGATCTATAGTTAAAAGAATCATAATCTGGAGAATAAACTCACTTTTTAAAGACACACTGAACTACTTGGGTTGGGGAATCTCATATGATGCATTCCTAAAATGTAATTGTTTAATATGTGGTTCATTGTGTGCTTGGAACCCAAGTTAGACTATATCTTGTCTCAATAAAGGAGAATATTTGCAGCCCAGGGTTGAAATGAGAGGTCTTAGTGGTCTCTGAGCTTGCTGTTTTTTGCAATAGTGGCAAATACCTGTAGCTTGCATGTAGGATGAGGGTGAAGTTCATTCTCTGAGGTTGTGGGTTGGTTTCCAAACATTTCATTAACAGGCTACATAATATCTTCAGCTGAGTTTTGGGGATGTTAGCATTCTTTTCTTCATAAGGGCTTCAGGTTTGGGTGTGTCAAGTGAGGGTATTGTGATGAGTCGGGTGTGAGTCATTAGGGGTGTGCTGTCCAGCCAGAATATAGTAATGGGAATTGAGATAGTTAGTTAGGAATTGGGAGCTGTCCCCTTAAGGGAATGCATCATGGTGAATGTAGTTAAGGCATCCTGGGAAATGTAGTCCATGTCATGTGGTCACATCTCTAATCCTGATTGGTCATTGAATTGACGCTTGGTGGATTGGGGAGGTTCCTTCACTCTTGCTCGGACCCCAGCATCATGCTGGCGTATCTCCTTTGGCTACTACTACTACTACTCCACTACTGTGGGATGAAAGATTACTATCCTTTTACACTATGATTTCAACTATGCAAAGAATTGGACATTAGATGCATCTCAACATAACCATAAGTTACCTTGAGAATACCTAATATAATCCAATAAAAGAAACTTTGTATGGAAGAACTCACAGAGTCATCTATCTGTCTTTATATTCAGCAAGCAAATCAAAGGACAGAATAAGAGGGAGTCTTGGGATAGGTCTTGCTAGGGCCGGATTGCTACGGGTTCACCTGGGTTTGGGAGGACTCATTGCTAATGTTATGGCTGGTTCAGAGAACTCAAAAATCCTACCCCTGGCTGACCCCACCCACCCCTCCCCTCCCAGGAGTCTCCACGTGGGCCCATTTTGGATGAGAGGTGTGTAGGGTCCATGCGGAGTCTCATGGAGGGGGGAAAAATGGGTCTCCCAGAAGTTCCAAAAGTCCAGAAATGGGCCCATTTCTGGCTTCCAGAGAGCCTCCGGAGCCTGAGGAGGCCATTTTTGCCATTTCAGAGGCTCCAGGAAAGCTTATGGAGCACGGGGAAGGCAAAAATGCCCCCTGCCATGGTGCAGGAGGCCAACCAGGTCATGCCCACCATAGCCACACCTACCCAGCAACTGGGCACAGAACCCGTTGCTGACAGTTTTGAAGCCTACCCCTGCAACCAGCCTATAAAACCTTTCCGAATCCAAATCAGCACACAGCCAAAACAGAGACACCACCAACTCTCAACCAACCCACACAACCCCCACCACCAGCAGCAATTCACACCTTAATTACCCTGACCTGATGTAACCTCCCTATCACAAAACCAGTCATAAGACTCCCACTGATGACTCCCACCTGACCCATCACGAGACTCTCACTGAAGCCCTTATAAACAGAAGGACACTGACATCCCCTAAACTCCACTGATGATATTACCTAGCCTGGTAATGAAATGTTCAAAAACCAACCCACAAGTTCAGAGGGTGGGAATCCCACCCAGGGGTGGGATTCAATCAGTGTTACTACCGTTTCGGTGATAGTGCGTTTTGCCGAACTGGTAGCATCCCACCCCTGCGTTCACCCTATTAGCTGTTTTATTGCAGATGTTTCATTACCCAAACTAGGTAATAGAATCAGTGCTAGGAAGGAGTGGGATTTGCTCTCAATTTATATTACAGAGTAATATATTATAACGACCCTTCATTTCAACCCTATCAGTGTTGAAAGTCCAGAAATGGGCCCGTTTCTGGCTTCCAGAGGGCCTTCAGAACCTGGGGAGGCCATTTTCACCATCCCAGAGGGTCCAGGAAAGCTTATGGAGCCTGGGGAAGGCAAAAATGCCCCCTACCATAATGTTGATGACAGTGATCTTGGAGGTTCCTCTCCACCAGCAATCAACATCCAGATAAGCAGAGCACCAAGGTTAACATCAGGCCAACAATCAAGAAGTAAACAATACCCCAGTCAAGGAACTGCCAAACAAGCCAAAAGTAAACAGCCCAACCAAAGAACCTCTAAGTTCACCCCCACCAATGCTGACAGGGCAAGCCACTAGAATAGGGGTCCCCAAACTTAGCAACTTTAAGACTTGTGGACTTCAACTCCCAGAATTCTCCAGCCAAGTTGAAGTTGAAGTCCACAAGTCTTAAAGTTGCCAAGTTTGGAGACCTCTGCACTAGAACATAAATTGAGAGCAAACCCCATTCCTTACTAGCACTAGTGATGTTGCCTAGTTTGGGTAATGAAACATCTGCAAGAAAATAAGCAAGCTTAGAGAGCACCAAGGATTCCATACATCTTGTCCTTCCTGGGAGTTTTCCCAATTTTTGATTTGCCTGGTTTTGAACAGCTCTTTCAATTTCCCCAAACACAGAGCTGTTCTGATGTACTGAGATAATCAGGATTATCAGCCAATCATAATTTAGGGTCATAGTGGAGAAATTCAGTTATTATGTTTGTTGATATCAACTCTTTTTGCTGGCAGCTTGAGCTACCACATCTGAGTACTACCAAATATACTGAAGTCCATCCAGAGCATGATTCTGTCTATCTATATCAATGGTGGTATTCAGCAGGTTCTGAACAGTTCTGGAGAACCGGAAGGAGAAATTTTGAGTAGTTTGGAGAACCAGCAAATACCACCTCTGACTGGAGATTTCACAGTATCCTTCCCCTGCCATGCCCACCAAGCCACACCCACAGAACCGGTAGTAAAAAAAAATTGAATCCCATCACTGATCTATATCCATAACCAATCTCCATGGCTCAGTTCAGACACACTCAAAAATGGAGGATAAGCATATAGCATTTGGGAAGAAAACTTGATTTTTATTTCAATTGTTGAAGCTATTTTTGAATCTTGGCGCAGAGACTAAAATGGTCTTTAAATTTGAGATTGAGACTTCTGCTTCAACCACAACAACACACAAGCACACAATAGATACAAACTCAAGGTAAACCGCTCCAAACTTGATTGCAGAAAATACAACTTCAGCAACAGAGTGGTCAATGCCTGCAGTGTACTATCTGACTCTGTGGTTTCTTCCCCAAACCCCATAAACTTTAACCTTAGACTGTCTACTGTTGACCTCACCCCGTTTCTAAGAAGTCTGTAAGGTGCCTGCATAAGCACACCAACGTGCCTACTGTCCCTGTCCTAATGTCCCCTTTTATTTGCACCCATTTCATGTACTCTTAATCATGCTTCCAATTATATCTGTTATCTAAAATATGCTTGGCAAAATAAATAAAATAAAATAAATTATAAGATAGCTCATTAGCCAACTAGGCATTTGTTCCCAGGACATTCCACATGCAGATGGAATTCAATGTCTTTCTCACCATATGACAGTTTTGTTATCCATGGCTGCTCCTGCTCTTTCCTTGAACCATTATTTTATTTTATCTCTCTCCAGCTGGGAACCAGCAAAGAGAGGATCTTCTCCTTTGACTTTGGAGTGTTGGATTTAAAAGAGCTGATCTGGGCAAGGATCAGATTTGACCCTAAACTGTTAGGCATAGACAGTCTTACACTTCCCTATCCAACCTTCTGCTTTTTCCCAAGACCTATTACTGCTGATCCCTTGAAGCATTCAAGTCTTCTTACAGATTGTGATCTGGATACAGAGGTAGAATTTATATTTGGAGTTACTGAGATTTGAGAGGCAAAGGAAGGAAAAGACAAATTAGAAGTGAAAATTGGGTAGGGTTAACAAGAGGTCATCTCTATTAGAATTAAATTAATCATTACATTAAATATAGTACATAGATTTGTGTAATTATAATTTAATAGCACATAAATTAATTCATTTTAGATATATATTTTCAGATATATATATTCATGTTACCTTTAGTGGAACTTTATCCCAGGAAAATGTGTGAAAACATCAGCTGACTCTGTGGCTGGGTAGATCTGCACAAACTAAAGTTTTATTTTTCTTCAAAAAAAAAAAAACAAGTATAGAACTTGTAGTATAAGAAGTATAGAACTATAAAGGAAGCATAACTTCATTGTAAATCCTTCCATACTCTGTTCCCATGAAAGGATATTTTAAATGATTTCATGTTCTCAGACTTTTGAGTTTAATTCAGTGTAAGTCAAAGTAACCAAGAAAAAACTTTGAACAAACTAGATCTGTAATTATTTTATTCAACACTTTCCATTGTTTTATTATTATTTTCTTCTGGACTTTTAATTCCCTTGGCTTTTAGTTGAAGCCCAGTTAATCATTATACTATTATGCTCAAGAAAGTTTTATTTTGCTGAATTTCTGTCTATCGTAGTTATCAGGCTCTAGAGTCAAGCCCAGCCTGAGCAGATGCATAAAGGTATTCCCAACTCCTTACAAGATGAACATTAAAAGATAAACACAACAAATCAATAACCAACTCACCAACAAAAAATGCAAAGAACTCAAGGTATGTTCTGGATTCATTTATAATTAGGGGGGGGAAAAAACAACTCAACATAGGAAGGGAATAATAATAATTTTTGCCTTTTCTGCTTAAGAAAACACACTGCAATCTTATAACTTTGTTTACTCCTAGGAAATCAGTATCGGAGTGCTTGTCTGCTAGCGTCTGAGTCAAGTGTGCATAAGGTTGTAGTGTGAAGCTCACCAGTTGCATTAACATGACATGATTTTTTTTTCAAGGTCTCAAACCTTGCGGTTGAGAAAGTTGGATTAGAATACGTCAAATGTGTCAAATCGTAGCACAGTCCCAAGAATGGACATTTTTCAACCTGGCAGATGAAATCCTCTGTGGCCAGGTTTTGCTATGGTGTCTTTTCACATTTCTCCGTAATCGACACATCTTCTCTGCATGATTATGTGTGGGTATGTATGTATGTGTATGTGTGTAGAAAAAGAGGAGGGGTGTTATTCCTCAGCCCCTTTCCCTTAGGCTGTCTAGGAGGCACCTGCAGCTGGGGAAAGTGATGGTTGACAGGGTAGTAAGATATGGATGAAGGGAACTTGGCCTGTGGTGGGTACTTTGCTACCTCATTATCTCATGGATCTTTGTGCTTTTCAAAGGGCCCCATTATTTCCAATCCCCTTCATTTGCCAAAAGTAATTTAGGGACTTATTATTAAGACCACATGGCCCTTGACCTCCTCAACCTTTTTTGGGGGGAGGGAGCTGCTGCCTCACTCTGTTCAAACTCCCCACCTCTCCCTTTTCCTATTCACACTCCTTTCTTAGTATGAGGCCTCTTGCCTCCATGGACAAAGCCACTGAGCAGCCTCCTGCAAACAGAACCTTGGCCCCAATTAGCAGCCTTCCCAAAGGGACAGGAATTTTAATTAGTAGACAAGTCAATTATATCAATGGACAGCTGTACTTCTCATTATTTCTCGGTGCTCTGTTTCCAGTCTTCTAAGTGGGCCTGTCTTGAAGGATGGAACCCTCCCAATCACATCCCACCCACAACACAACTTTATCTCTACACTCTCCGATCTGTTTAAAAGAAACAAAAGGGGCATGGAAGCCCCATTGTTAGTCAGGAAGCACCTCCTTGTTTGCTGGCTTCCTTTCTGACATCAATACCAAGGGAGACACAGCTTCATATTTCATTTAAAGGGTTTTGTTTTTGCCTCAGTGGGAAATTTTAAGAAGTGAAAAAGAAAATAGTATTCCCTTGGGTCAAACCTGAGACCTCAAACTCCATGAGAAAGTTATTCTGATATCTGCAGGAGGGTTGAGTTTGTCTTCCCAAGTGTGACTCTGTCCATCTGGTCCAACCCTTTGGGACAACCTTCTGAGACTTTTATTCTGAGAAGAAGTGTATGGGATGTATTTTAAAACCAGGTTTTGGAACACGTTTCCAAAACATACTAAGGGTCTTTGGCCCTCCTTGCAATTTGCAAAGCTCTAAACTCCATCTTAGAACATAGAACATGGAATAATAGAGTTGGAAGGGACCTTGCATGTCTTCTAGTCCAAGGGTCTCCAATCTTGGCAACTTTAAGACTTGTGGACTTCAACCCCCAGAGTTTCTCAGCCAGATTTGCTTGAGCAGTCAGATTTGCTTAAGACCCCTGTTCTAGTCCAACCCCTGCTTGAGCAGTCAACTCTGGGAGTTGAAGTCCACAAATCTTAAAGTTGCCAAGGTTGGAGACCCCTGTTCTAGTCCAACCCCTGCTTGAGCAGTCAACTCTGGGAGTTGAAGTCCACAAATCTTAAAGTTGCCAAGGTTGGAGACCCCTGTTCTAGTCCAACCCTTGCTTGAGCAGTCAACTCTGGGAGTTGAAGTCTACAAGTCTTAAAGTTGCCATGGTTGGAGACCCCTGTTTAAGTCCAACCCCTGCTTGAGCAGGAAATCTTATACCATTTCAGAAAAATGGTTGTTGAGTTTCTTTTTGAAAGCCTCCAGGGCACCCACAACTTCTGGAGGCAAGCGGTTCCATTGGATAATTGATTAATTGTTCTAACTGTCAGGAAATTTCTCCTTAGTGCCTGGTTGCTTCTCTCCTTGATTAGTTTCCATTCATTGTTTCTTGTCTTACTTTCTGGTGCTTTGGAAAATAGATTGGCCCCGCCCTTCTTTGTGGCAGCCCTTTAAATGTTGGAACACTATCTTGCCCCCCTAGTTCTTCTTTTCACTAGACATGCTGAATTCCTGTAACTATTCTTCATATGTTCTAGCCTCCAGACCCCTAATCATTCTTGTTGCTCTTCCAGAGTCTCAACATCTTTTTTATATTGTAGTGATCACTATGAATAATCTTGTTCAAGTGAGCTCTTCTTTTGCAACCCCTGTTCATATAATATATTGCTATACAGATATTCTGTTGTTTATATCTTGTTGGTCGTAGATTGTGACTGCCAAGAGTCTACACCAGGGGTGGGATTCTACCAGTTCACACCTATTCGCTAGAACCGGTTGTTAACATTCTAAGCAGTTTGGAGAACCGGTTGTTAGAAGAAATTACTGGCTTAATCCTGTAAGGAAAGCAGGAAGGAAACATTCTGGTGTTGCTCCATTAACTCTTATTACATTTTTGGCAGGACTAGACTTCCTGGCTTAGGAACTTCTCTGGAGTTTTTTTCTGCTCCTTTGCTGGTACTTTGCTTGTGTAGAGTGACCATTAAAAGTTACAATGGCACTGAAAAATGTGACTTATGACCATTTTTCACACTTACGACTATTGCAGCATCCCCACAGTCATGAGGGACCAGGCGAGGAGATGCGTGCCTCGATATGAGTGATATTGAGTTGGCCACGCCCAGCCAATAACATGACCACTAAGCCATGCCCACCAACTAACCCACGCCCACAGAACCGGTTGTTAAAAAATTTGAATCCCATCCCTGGTCTACACCAGGCCTGTCAAACTGGCAGCCCACAGGCTGAAAGCATCACACGAAGGCCATGCCCACTCCATCTCCACAAAAGCAAAAAAATCACAATACATCATGTGACGCAATCAAGTTTGACACCCATGGTCTATGCAATTTTTAAAAATTGTATTGTATAGTCCTTGGCAGTAATCAACTACAATCAACAAGAGAGTATTTGCATGATATGCTAAATATGTGGTTGATCTTGGCTTGAGATTACACTATGCCACAAATGAGCCAACCCCATGTCACTTAGCAAGTTGTGAGCCCCCCAAAAAATGCCACCAGTGTTTGAAAATGCTACTTGATCTCTTTCCATAGCCTAAAGTTCAGCTGCCTGAGTTGTTGTTTCAAAATGCCTACTTAGAAATAACAAAGTCAATGCAACATCATAGGTGCTCTTATTTCTGATTATCTCCACTTGCAGCTCTATTCTGCTTTTGTTGATTTGAGTTGTGTGTCTAGACTATGATTTAAGAAATTGCTTAAACACACACATCAAAGACTCTAGTAGTCACCCATCCCTGGGGAATATTTAACTTCCAGTCGATAGTCTCCCATGCCAATTCACAACTTACCCATTGAGTTTCATTTGAGGGTTTAGGACATCTCCCAGCTGGGGTGCTCCGGCTATGCAATTCAAATTTCATTTGGAGAACATTAGATACAGTAACTCCATCAAAGCAAATCTGAGAATCAAAGCAGGAACTTCAAATCAAATCTGTGACAGGCATCAAAGCAGAGGACTTTCCTGTTTCTCCTGGGGTTGTTATAGACAGCATTGAAACTTACCTGGGAAAAATGTGTTAGGATTTATGCTCCCTAACTCAATTCATGCTAGATTAACACTCTGGGATAATTGTCTATGGAGATTCTCAGGCATAGTTGACCCAAAGGTTTTTTTTTCAAGAGGCAACTGCTGACAGATTCCAAGAAGGCTTCACACCCATTTGCACTACTCAAGTGATCCTGATGACACAGATAAACCTCCAGGTGGCCTCAATGACTCTCTAAAAGAATGCAAATGATCAGCTGTTTGCAAGGAATATAAATCTTTCCATTCCCCACCATTCAGTCCGAGTTGAAGAAGTTTCTTGGATGAGAAGTGAAATGTCATATATATACTGTATGTATGTATGTATGTATGTATGTATGTATGTATGTATGTATGTGTGCATACACACACACACACACACACACACACACATATATATATATATATGATGTTTCGATGAGGTCCCACTCGCCATCTTCAGGCTGGTGCTTTCGGCTTCATGTTTGTGTGAGCAAAGCGTGATCAGAGCTGCCGTCTCTCTATAAATACTGTGGTTGGCTGTGTTGTCATTTCTTGATTGGTTGATGGAGTTGATGTTTGCAGATTGGCTGGCTTTTTCGTAAGAACATGTGTGGCTGAGGTATTGGCTGTGTGTTTATCAGCCTCCTGTGTTGTAACAACCTGGGTAATGGGCTGTGTGATGACCTTCTGAGTTCTATTGTTGTGATATCCTGGGTCTTGTGCTGTAATCTCCTAGGTCATTGGCTGTGTTGTAATATCCTGAGGTTTTGTGGTGTTCCTGAGTTCCATGTTGTGATATCCTGAGTGGGTGGCTGTGATGTGACATTCCAGGTTTTGGTTTGGCTCCGAGTTTGAGGCCTGGCTATGTGTTCATGACGTGTGTCAGTTTGCTTGGTTTGGGGGTCAGGGTGTGTGGCAGCTGGTGACGCAGCCATGGTCTGGTTTCTGGATGGTGGTTGCCTTTCGTCTATGGGGTGGGTTTGGGTTTGAGTCTGGTGGGGAGATTGGTGGTGGTTTTCATGTGTTGTTTTGGGTCCGGTGTTGGTTTTCATGGTTGGGACTCGTTTGTTGTTAAGGGATAGTTTCCAGATGTCTGGTAGGTGGGTGGTATCATCCCATTTATTCATGTTATGAGGGTGTTTCTCTATTTTGATGGCTTCCCTGATTATTCTCTTTTTAAAGTGTTCAGTATTGGAGATTAATTTGGCTCCTTCAAAATTAATTTCATGTCCTGTGGCTTTAAGGTGCTGGAAAAGGGAGGAGTATTTTCTTCTTTTCTGACTGCGTTCTTGTGTTCTGCGATACGTGTATTTATTCTCCTGTTGGTTTGTCCAATGTATGTGGCTGGGCAATTGTTGCATGATATTTCATAAACTCCTTTGTCTGAAATGGAATAAGTTCTCCTGCATGAGCAGGAGTTTGGACTAGAACAGTGGTTGCCAACTAACCGCTGGGGCCACTGATGAGAAAATTTTGGTGATCCGCAGAGAAATGTCACCCTCAAAGCACCCCCCAAAGCAATTAATCCAGGCTGCGCAGGAACACAAGGCTGTGCCACCCATATAGCCTGAGGTAACACAAGGCTTGCATCACTTGCATTGTGAACAACATGAGATAGTGAGGGGAGGGGGGAAGGGGGGAGGGGTGAACTTGCCCCACGTGCCCCATGTGCCTTGCCTGGGCTGCTTCTTTCTGCTTCTTTCTTCTTCTGCTTTTGGCTGCATGCAAGGAAAGCAGCAAAAGTCTTTCTTTCTCTCCCCCAATCTCTGTCAGAAATGAGTCTTTGGGATCCTGCAAGGCATCCTGCTCCACGAGGTGCACCGACAGGACAAGTCTCACAAAGACTCATTTCTGGGGGAGTTTGGGGGAGAGAAAGAAAGGCTTCTGCTGCTTCTGCTGCTTTCCTTGCATGCAGCCAAAAGTCTCTCTCTTTCTGTCTCCCCCTGAGAACGGAGCTGGAGACAGTATCCTGTGATCCCAAATAAAGAATGATCGATCAGTAGGAAAATGGGGTGAGGAATTTTCCTGCAGGCTTTTTGGGGGATTTTCCCAGGATCTCTGGTCCTCGGGATTTAAAATTATGAGTTTGGTGGGCCCTGAGATCCAAAAGGTTGGCGATCCCTGGACTAGAAGATCACTGAGGTCGCTTTCAACTTTGTTGTTCTGTTATTCTGTTATTCTGATAAAAAATATCAATAGTCAAATCCTTCTGTCAGCGCTCCGGCATCCACCCCCATTCAAATCATGAGTCTCTAGCTGCATCTCTCAGTTTTAAAAAAACAAGATGTATTAGGAGTGAACATGCCAGCGCTACTTGAGTGCAGCCGAGACATAATCTGAGACATATAATCCATTTCACCCTTGACCCTGGTCTTTCCCCACCCCCTGGATGAATATTCTCCGATGGGACACATCCATAGCCAAGAGTCATCCAATCATGCTCTCGAGTAATAATCTTGCAGGCCAGAAGCTTCGGCCCCGAGTCATATATTTATGAAAGCATTTAAGGAATGCACTACTTCCCCCATTCCCTTTCTGCTGTCAACTCTAAAAGACCAGAGAAATGTTTTTTGAGTTGACACCTTAATTGTTCCTCTGAGCAGGTGGTTATGATTTTATTCCTAGGCAATCAGACTTCAATTATTTCCAACAAGGCATCTAAAGTTTTAACAATAACCATAGCTTGTAAAAATGTACTTCCCTTATTACTTCACACTTCTCTGTATAACTTCTATTTCATTTTAGATTTATATGTGTTTTTTTTAAATCTTCTATTTAAAAAAAATGGTCGCAGACTCTTCATAAATAAGGACATATATATTCATTTGACTTTGGAACAAGACATGTTTTGGGATGTACATATTCTCTTGAACCCTATACCTTCTATGTGGAAATTGACCACTGGACAGTGGAAATGGTTTCTCCAGGCACTTATTTGAGCCAAGAGATAAGTTCTTCAAAAATTGGAAAGGCATAGGTATGGCTACAATTATGCAGTGAATTGAAAAAACATGATGTTAATTGCACCTACAAATGAGTTATCTAAAGACACGGATTATGCATGGATAATTGCAATGAAGTATAGCTATCTTTCACTGGATTCTTAAAAAATATGTAACACGTACACATTTATATGTGCATGAGAAGCACTCATATAAACATTTTTCCATTATGTTATTGCATTTTTGGCTATTTTTATGTGCTTTCCTCTCCCCCCCCCCGCCCTTCTTAAACAAAGCAATAAAAGCATGAATAATGAAAGAGCAATCCGCTCCTTTTGCCTTGATCACTGTAGCATCAGTACAATAAAAAATAAATAAATAAAGCACTTATGCTAGAGGAGAGAGAATATAGGAAGGGGGTTGAAAGGCATCCATGTGTGAAAACATCTGGGAAAGCAAAGAAAAAGAATGGAGGGAACAATTCCTAAAAATAAAAGGCATGCATTGGAACACCAGTCAACATACAAGCTAGGAAGAAAGGCTGTATGAATGGGACAGGCAAGTAGCAGGATGTCAACTCAAAAATATTTCTCTGGTCTTTTAGACTTGCCAGTAGAAAAGGAGGGGGAGAGGTAGTGCATTCCTTAAATGTTTTCATAGATAATTTCTAGGCGACTGAAGCTTCTGGAGCGCAAGATTATTAATGGAGAGCATGATTGATGACTCTTGGCTATGGACGTGTCCCACTGGAGAATATACACCCAGGGGGTGGGGGAAGACCAGGGTCAAGGGTGAAATGAATGATGTGTCTCAGAATCGGCTACATCCAGGTAGCACTGGCATGTTCACTCCTAATAAATCTTCTTTAAGCTCTGGGAGACCCGGCTAGACACTCATGATTTAAATGGGGGTGGATGCCAGAGCCCTGACATAGGAATTGACCAATCAGAGCCTCTGGTGTCCATAGTCCAATGAAATCTAGGGAGGTGGAAATTTAAATGATGACTGCTAATCGGTTTAGAAGGAGTTCTTTGATGCATAACAAACATTTTGACGTGAAATGTTCTTTTTCAATGTTACAGTCAATTTTGAGTGAAAAAGCTGGACAATTTTATGTTTGCCCTCCTAAATTATAACTAACATTGATTATTATTATTTTTTGGTCTTTCCCTTTCTCTTTCCAATATTCTGAGCTATTTAAATAATTGAATACTAATAATTTTTAAACATATTTTATAAGCCTCAATGTATGGAACAACACAATATACTAAGATTTATAGCAATATAATTTTAAAAAATGATGACAGCTGCACATCTCTTCAAATGAGCCTCAAGACTTGCTATCCTTTAATTCCTTTAATCTCTCCTTTTCTCTTTCCCAACATTTATAACTACAACCGCTTTCCTTTCCTAATCTATTCTCACCTTGCCTTTGAAGGATATACCATAAATTACTTTTATCCCATCCAGCCAGGGTTTTCTGCAGAATGTGGTCAAAAAAGTTAATTTAGCAACCACAAAGAAGTCATTCAATCCTGACCTGTATTTATGGGCACATAAAAAAACCAGAGCTTTAATCAACTCATCATAGCAGCCATCTTTATTTTTATGTATTTATTTTTGTCAATGGCTTACAAGGTAATGGGTATAAGTAAAAACATAGTTATGAATACATGGATACATATCAGAAAAATAAAAAAATAAAGCGAAACAATAGGACAGGGATGGTAGGCACGTTGGTGCGCTTATGCACCCCCCCCCCCCCACAGACCTCTTAGGAAAGGGGTGAGGTCAATAGTAGACAGTCTAAGGTTAAAGTTTTTGGGGTTTGGGGAAGAAACCACAGAATTAGGTAGAGTATTTCAGACATTGACCACTCTGCTGTTGAATTCGTATTTCCTGCAATCACGTTTGGTGCGATTAATTAATTGAGTTTGTATCTATTGTATGCTCTTGTATTGTTATGGTTGAAGCTGAAGTATTCATTGACAAGTAGGCCATTGCAATGTATGATTTTATATACTATACTTAGATCGGACCGAAGGCAGCGTAGTTCTAGGTTTTCTAGGTCTAGAATTTTGAGTCTGGTGGCATAAGATATTTTGCAACGAGTAGAGGAGTGGAGAACTCTTCTTGTGAAATATTTCTGGACTTTCTCAACTGTGTTAATATCAGATACGTAATGTGGGTTCCAGACTGATGTGCTGTATTCGAGTATTGGTCTATATCCTGCATTTTGCCAAAAATGAAAAAAAAATAGCTTCAGGTGTTTAGGTGCTTTACTGTCCTAGCCTGGGAGTGATTTTTTTTAAATCAAATCTTACATTTGGAAACAGGACAGATTAAATTGATACACTCCAGTTCTTTTGAGTTTGATAGAACCATTATCTCTTTGTCCCAAGGTGCTTTTCCAGGAGGCAACTGGGTTTTTTTTTCTTTTGAAGACATTTCTCTTCCCATCTAAGAAGCTTCTTCAGCTCTCCAGTGATAAGGAAAATTTTAGACTGCGCAGAAATGGACAGGCTGGCTTTAGAGTTAAAGGATGGAGAGAGGAATCGATATATTATTCAGTCTGGGACGCCTGGGATGCATGGTTTGAGAAGAGAAAGAAAATTAATACTGTAATCAATTAAAAAATATGAATTTATATATACTGAATGTAGAATTAACAGAAAATGTATTGTGTAACCAGGGATATAAATAAGGAGTAAGGAATAGTAAATTAATAGGAAAAGTAATATGTAATAATTGTAATGCAATAAGAAATTAAGTATAAGAATATTTATTTATTTATTTATTTGATTTATATACCGCCCCCTCTCCCCGAAGGGACTCGGGGCGGTGAACAGCCAATAAAAACACATATACAAGGTACAAAATATGAGACAACATAAAATATTAAAATTTAAAAACTGAAATACAATATGGCTCTAATAAAATATAAGCAAGTATTAAAAAGATTAAAACCCGATTAAAATTTAAAAAACCCCTAGGCCAATCCGGCCTGCTGAAATAAATGCGTTTTGAGCAACCGACGGAAGGCCATGAGATCGGGGGCGGCCCTTACCTCCGGGGTAATTCATTCCAGAGAGGGGGTGCTCCCAATGAGAAGGCCCGCGCCCTCGGGGTCACCAGCCGTCCAGCCGGCGGCACCCCGAGGAGGCCCACTCTATGGGAGCGTACCGGTCGGTGGGAAGCCGATGGTGGCAGGAGGCGGTCTTGCAAGTAACCTGGTCCCGAGCCATGGAGCGCTTTAAAGATAGTGACCAAGACCTTGAAGCGCACCCGGAGGGCCACCGGGAGCCAATGCAGCGCGCGTAGAAGTGGCATAACATGGAAGCCCCTAGGTGCCTCCATTACCACCCTCGCGGCTGCATTCTGCACCAACTGGAGCCTCCGGATGCTCTTCAAAGGCAGCCCCATGTAGAGAGCATTGGCATAGTCTAGGCGGGAGATCACCAGGGCGGAAGTGACCGTGCGAAGCGCATCCCGATCCAGAAAGGGTCGCAACTGGTAGATCCTACGGACCTGTCCAAAAGCCTCCCTGGCGACGGCCGCCACATGATCTTCCAATGACAGCCGTACATCCAGGAGGACACCCAGATTGCGGGCCCTCTCTGTGGGGGCAAGAATATGATTAAGAAATGTAAATGATGTCCTCATTGTTGATCCAATTGTGTTGTTTTTATGGTTTTTTAAATGTTGGAAAATTGAATAAAATTTATTTAAAAAGAAGAAGAAACTTCGTCAGCTCTGACTGAATGGTAGGGAATGGTAAGGTTTATATTCCTTGCAGAAAGCTGGTCATTTGCATCCTTTTAGAGAGTCATTGAGACCACCTGGAGGTTTATCTGTGTCCTCAAGGTCACCTGGTTAGTGCTCCTGGTTCCTGTAATCTGCAATTATTTCCACCACCACCACCCTCTGAAAATCCATTCCTCCTTCCACACTATTCAAAGAGTGTTCATCCAAAATGGTATAGCTCAAGTCTGTAGAGATTCTCAGTCATGTTTGTCCAAAGTGTGTGCTTTTTCAGGAGGCAACCGGCTTTTCTTGGTTTTTTTCCTTTGAACGACCTGGATGACCGAGAATCTCTACAGACATTCTCTCTTTGATCCTCAAAATCTCCAATCTGAACAGAATCAGGAATGGTTCCCTCTGTAGTATTTGGAAATTAGAAAATAAACGTTGCTGCCATAGTAACTGTTTCTAAGGAAAAGAAATTTCAATGCAATTGAAAATGACAAGTAAGAAAAGATGCTGTTGCTGGTCATAAAATACAGTTTGGATTGGTCCAGAAATTGACAGATGTGATTGGTGGATAGAATGTCTATATAAAACTTTGAATTGATCAAAGAGAAAAACCAACAAATTAAAAAGCTGATGGGAAAGAAGTGAGCCCAACTGATTATGGTTCTGAGTTTAAATCATTCGAATCTAGAATTAAGAAAGTTTTAAAGTTAGGCTTGAGAGGAAACAACACAACAAGTAGCTAATATTAGTGTCCCTGAGCCAATTTTTAAAAATTATTTTTAAGAATCAAACAAACATGGGGAAATGTTTTATATTGGGACTGTTATCTCGAGGCTTTTTGCATTTCATTAGATGCTTTATTTCTGAATCTTTCCCCTTGTCTCTCAGGAGCAGTTACCCATTTAAAAACAAAATCCATTAGTGTCACTGGATGTTTACATAGTTAATGGCTATTAAAGAAATAACGGACAGTCATATATTGACAATTTGCCATTTGCCATTAAGAAAAGCTGGGATGGCTGTGTTATTGACCAAACCAGAAAAACAACACCCAGCATCCTATTGCCCATTGTTGTTGTTTTTCTAGTACAAGTATAAAAATTTCCATTGGCCCCAACACAAGAGCCATAGCAAAAGAGAGGAAGAAAAGACAAGACTGACTCAAAATCAATACATTTCTTGGGTCTGCTATTCAAGGTGTTGGAAGAAATATTCTTCTAGGTTCAGTTCCAAGTGGGGAAAAAGACACTGGAAACATGGAGGCTGTTTGGAAGGTTTAATGGTGGATAGGACCACATGGCCTGGAGCTCCAGAGTGAAAAGGAAGGATGATCACATGCTTCAAGGTGAAGGAAAAGATCAAGAAAGGGCTGAGTTGCTGAGAGTGCCTGGGTTTTATAACCTTTGTTGGGATTTGAATTGGAGCTTGTATTCTAATTGGTTGTCAGACTCCCATGAGGCCATGCAGAGCAACTCTGCAGGCTGTCCTGAGTTCCAGGCTTGGTTGAGCCTTGCTGGATGATGCACTGAAAAGGCTTTTGAGCAATTGCTATAGCTTTACCTGGAAATCTTTGTTATGTAAAGTATTCTGGCCCAGGTCTTAATGACCCACCCATTAACAAAGGTGGGGGTGAGCTTCTACTTCTGAGGTGAGTTTCTGCTTCTGAGTTTCTACACTTTTTAGGAGAAATATTCTGCCTTTTTAATATTTCCTAGGCTATTTCAATTTTCTAGGAGAGGTGTGGGTGCTAACGTCCTACAATGGGAAAGTGGGTAGATAATTTTTTCAATTTATGGGGAAGGCAGGACTGCTGTCAGGTACATATGTATTTTCCAGATTCCAATAGATGGAAAGTAGTCAAGGGGAGAAACAACCTAAAATTAAGGAGAAACTTCCTGAAAGTTAGAACAATTGATCAGTGGAACAAACGATTTGCCTGCAGAAGTTGTGGATGCCCCAACACTGGATGTTTTAAAGAAGAGATTGGACAACCACTTGTCTGAAATGATACAGGTTTCCTGCCTCAGCATGGGGTTGGACTAGAAGACCTCCAAGGTCCCTTCCAACTCTGTTATTCTGTTATAGCCTTGTGCATTAACTAGCTTCTTTCATCCAGTTTCCCAATTTTTCATCAAGCAGCCACTGCATTCTGTTTTTAAAATTCTACTCAAGTTCTAAAATACTCTGTCACACCATGGAAGAAACAATCAAATTCCACTTGGTAAGCTTAGAATTTTTCCATTATTCTATGGATTTGTCCACAGTGATTATTGGAGACTATCTACAATATAAATCTGAGCACAGAGATTGTATCTTCCCCATCACAACTCAATTCAAAAGTCAAAAGTGATTACAGTGTCACTGAAATTGGGGGTCTTTGATATTGTAGGAAGAGGGGGAAAAAATAGTGGTGCCATCACTATCCCATCCTAAATGAGTTTCCTATTTATCTTTCTCCACTCCTGAAAGTATGAGCTGGCACCTTGATCCCCAATCATATCAAAGGGGACATGAAACATCATTGAAATGCATTGATCTTTGGGTGTTATTGATTGAATGCATCTTATGTGAGCTCATTATCTATCTATATCTTCCCTCAGAAAGACTATTTATTTCTTTTATTTATTTCTTTTGTTTTTATCAAAACGAGGTTATAATGATTTCCACTTTTCAAGCTTCGTAGTATTGGAATTGCCTCATTTAGGAATGTGCTACTATAGCAGAGTCTGGAAACTAATGGATGCTGCTCTAAGCACATAAATAAATATAACAAAATTCTCCCCTTTGTATCAGTTAATTTAGTCTGGCAAGGTCAGGTTTGAAATTGGCCCATTTTTTTCCCCTCCTCATCAGACGGCTTCACTTTTTGTGCTCCCTTTTATGAAGCATGCCATATTCTTAGTGGATCAGTGTCATCTTCCTTTAATTATAATACTCAAAGGCAATAATGAGATCAGGACAATTGTTTCTACGTGCTTTGTTCCATCACCATATAAAAACAAGGATAGTGGGGTGCCTCTGTTTCATACATAAAAAAGAAAATGAATGGAATGGAATTAAATCAGGGGTGGGATTCAAATTTCTTAACAATTGGTTCTGTGGGCATGACCTAATTTGTGGGTGTGGTTTGGTGGACACATGACTGGCTGGGCATGGCTTGTATGTAAATATTGTAAATATTTATGTAAATATTGAATTTTTTTTTATTTTAAAAAGAGCAACTTTTACCCAAAAGCAGGCAGGCAGAATCCCAGATTCACTTAGAGATCTATCTTTCTGCCATCTGCTACCTGAGTCTGTCACATAAAATTTGCTAGCAAGCAAACTCACAAAATTAACTCACAACACACCATGTATGTAAATATTGATTTTTTTTTTTATTTAGAAAAAGAGCAACTTTTACCCAAAAGCAGGCAAAGCAGGCAGGCAGATTTAGTTGCTCCCAGAATCACAGTTTCACTCAGAGATCTATCTTTCTGCCATCAGCTACCTGAGTCTGCACTGAATAATAGAAGCTTCGGTCCTAAGGAAGGTTCAGCTCTGCTTTTAGATTAGCTAAAAAGCAAGAAATTCAATGATTTCCTGCTTTCTAGCTAATCTAAATCTCCCGGCACAGCAGAACAGCTGATGTTCCCGGGGGGAGGAAAAATAGCAACTTAGCAGGCGAGTTTGATGGCGCACATACCAGGTATGGAGTGAGTGAGAAAGGAGGGGAGGGGCCAACCAGTGGCACCATTTGCCAGTTCTCCGAACTAGGCAGAATCATAACAACCGGTTCTATAGACCAGGTAGAATCCCACCTCCTGAATTAAATCCATTTTTATGTTTTCTCACCCCATTGCACTTTATTGCCCTAATTTCTCTCTTCTAGGCTATAACTCTGCTTTTTATATGAACAAGACGCTCATGTTGATAAAGCTCCCCTGGCTTCTTCATCAGTTCTACTTTGGTCCCGGGACCTTTAAATCATTTATTTCCAAGTGTGATCATAACATTCTTGGAGTATTTGATGAATGATTGTTTGGAGATGCAGGTAGGGAGGTATCTGGGAAAAAAAAACACCAAAAAGTAACAATCACTCATGTACCCCATTTCTCATTGTTTGTTTATGTGACAAGCCATGGTCCATTTTACACAGGAGAGGCATCAAGGCATCAAGCAGGTGTTGTGGTTCAGCCGGTGCAGCCGGCAGTGGAATTGGACAATGGGGAAGAACGGGGACCAGGCAGGGAGTCTGGAGAAGACTCGAATGAGGGTCCTGTGTCTGATGCAGGGATAGGGCCAGGACCATCTGGGAGTGGGGTGCTGCCTTTGGAACCTTTGGAGTCTGGCAGCAGTGAGGCAGAGGACGCAGGGGAGCCTGTTCCCAGTGTGCATGTGTGCAGAGCTGCTAGAAGTCGAGAGCAGCTGGAATAAAAAGGGCAACTCGGGAGTAAGGCTGGGAGGTGATTGCCCCTCCCATAAGAGATAAAAGTCAGGCCAAGATGACAAAACCTTTGCAGGAAGCAAAGTAGTTCGATTGGTTCAGAGTCATTCTGGAAGCTCTTTGTATTTCAGTTTTTTTTGTTTGTTTGTTTTTTTGTACTTCGGTTGGTTTCTTTTCTGGTTAATTTGATACTTCTGTTTTTGGCAGACTTCACAGAACTGAAAGGTGTGTGTTTATCTCGGGGGACTGTTTGAGATTAATTCCGGCTGGGAATGAAAACAATTCCCAGCATTGCAATAAAATAAGTCTTGTTTTTAAAATAACTACTGGATGTGCGTAATCACGGTTTAGGAAACTTGTTTCAGAACAGCCGGAACCAAGAATCCCAAAGGTACTTTTTCAAAAGGCAACTGGACTTGTCTTTGTTTTTCCTTGAAGATGTTTCGCTTCTCGTCCAAAAAGCTTCTTCAGTTCTGAAGTTAGAACTGAGGAAGCTTCTTGGATGAGAAGCAAATTCATATTTCTTTCAAACAAAGAAAGTCCAGTTGCCTTTTGAAAAAGCTCCTTTAGGACAATCATGACCTGGATGACTGATAATCTCCATGGACACTTAGAAACCAAGAAAGGTTCCTTTTCAGCTTCTTAATTATTGTAACAGCGAAACGTAGAGAGGATAAGCTGTTGGATAATTAAATGTCAAGAATCCCAAGCCTTCTTTAGATATGATTAAAGAATATGTGTGTTGTGGTTCGCCGGCAGCCTGTGCAGATGGCAGCAGAATCGGACAGTGGGGGAGAGAACAGGGACCAGTCTAGGAGTCTGGGGAGGACTCGGACAAGGGTCCTGCGTCCAATACAGAGATGGGGCCAGGACCACCTGGGAGTTATCTGCTGACTGGAGTTATCTGCTGACTGGAGTTATCTGGAGCCTCCAGAATCTGGCAGCAGCGAAGCAAAGGAACAAGGGGAGCCTGTTCCCAGTGCGCGTGTGCACAGAGCTGCCAGAAGGAAGAGCAGCTAAGACAAAAAGGGCGAATCAGGAGTAAGGCTTGGAAGTGATTGCCCCTCCCATAAGGTATAAAGGAAGTGCAAAGGTAGGAAAACCTTTGCAGGAAGCAACGTCATGCGCTCTCATCGGCTTGGACTCTAAAAGCTCCGTGGTGAATTTGTTCTCCGTTTGGTTTTGGAAAGACTAATTGGGACTTTAGTCGTTGGCAGCACTTCAAGTAAGATAAGGTGCATTCTTATCTGAGATCTCTCGAAGAACTTTGGCAGACGTCCCTGGGACTAATTATAACCAGTTAAGACTCATTCTGGGCTGTGAATGATGATAATTCACAGCCATTGAACTAAAATAAAAGAGTTTTGGATTTTATGTGTGTTTGTTGGTGTCTCAGGAAGCCGTGGTCAGAACAATGTGAGAGGACTTCTGTTGAGTAGAAGGTGGAGCCATACACAATGCATTCAACTCATAGATTTATGCGCCCTTCCCATCGGTATCTTTCTGTGTTGGGAAAGGTTTAACTTCATGAGGTTTAGAATCATGAGGCTGGTGGCACGTTTCCTCAAAATCTCCCCAAAAGGCAAAAAGGGAGTTAAAGAGAAATGCTCGTCCGGAGATAATAAATATAGAATAATGGAAATTAATACTCCCTTTCTCTTTTTTCATCTTGGTGGCATACAACCTCTTATTTTACAAAATGCACTGGCTGATGAGCATTTTGGGTAAAAATGCACTGTAAGTACGCTTTTCTGCTCTGACATTGATAGGTATGAGCTGTGTGTAGTCATTTTCATAGAGTGCTGTCACTCATCGGGCCCATTCTTGATGACCGATATGTCTGTCTCGTTAGACCTGTTAATACTTAAGAAACATTAAGGGAATTAGGGCTGATCAAACAAGGGGATGGTCAAACAATTGAGGCTGGAACAAAGCTCAGAAAATTAAAATCCTATTTTACACAATTACTTGAAAGTTATTAAATATCTATCTATCTATCTATCTATCTATCTATCTATCTATCTATCTATCTATCTATCTATCTATCTATCTACCTATCTCTGTGTCAACTGTCCATCCAGAATCCAGAAAAATGAATTCCTGGGGCATTATTTTACCAAGAGAATAAACTTTACTGAATAAATTCACATTGGCACTGAAGAAGCGAAACCAGCTCTGACCTTCCCACGCAAACACATACATAGTTCATTTCCCCTTTCCTCAAGGGCCAGCCACAGTCCATTACATCCACCAATCATTTCTGTTCATTTTGTTTTGGGAACCAGTTAATTACGTTGTGACATCCACTCTGGGTGTCCTTGAGGGGAGAGCAATGTCTCACGGGAATCAACAATGCTTGGGTGCCATTCCCCCCACCATTGCATTCCAATCCCCCTACCCTCCCCCCCCTATTCTTTGTCAAGCTGCGAGCAGAGCAGAATATAGATGAAAGTTCGAGTCAGTCTTGACACTCTTGTTTTCCACATGAAGACCAGAATCACATCTTCTCAACTTTGGACCTCTCAAGGCCATTTGCAACAGACATGCAGTGAAATGGTGGCCTAGAGGTAGAGCTCTCACCTCACAATTAGGAGACTGTGAGTTTGATCCTAGGTAGAGGCAGATGTTTCTCTCTCTGGGCACAAAGAGAATATATCTGCTGAACAAAACTCCACATTGGTGACAAGGGAGGGCATCCGGCCATTAAACATTCTGCTAGTTCCATTCAGTTGCCTGGACTCTGTGGTCATTAAAAGGAGTTGATGATGATGTTTCAGTGAAATTTCTAGTAATTTCTGACTCAAGGATAGTGTTCTGATAGGATATTTGTTATGAAAAATATGGCTGATACCTCAACTTTGGCTTGTAAAATCACAAAGAACGCAGGTCTTGTGCTAATGAAATATAAATTCCTATTAACAATTTCTCACAATGCCATTTGCATCAGTCCCCAAAATGTCTAGAAACATGTACTGAATATTTTCTCTTCTGGCAGACCTGTTTAGTTGGCCCCATTCACTAACAATGCACATTTTTTTAAAAAAATCTCTGCCTTCTTTTTCAAAATAAATAAATAAAATTCATTATTTTCCACATTCATCTTTCATTTAAGCTTTCTTTAGCAATCTGGAGAACAAAATAATGCACCATCCATTGGTCCAATGGGAGCTGAAATTACAGCTCCAATTACAATTCACACTTCAACTGCAAGAGTAACAAAATTTGAAAACGATATTTTCCGGTAATGAATGCATTCAAGGCAATCATAACGTGTTTGTAGCTAAGAAGGAAAAAGGGAGACAAAGCCATTGCATAACATATTCATTGTGAAATATTAGCTTGATGCAGATAATGATGTTGTACAAGTGTCAATGGGTTTATTCTGGCAAGCAAGGATTCAGAAGGCTTCACCCACACACCTCTCTCTCTCTTTCTGAGAGAGGGAGACCATTTCAAATGTCAGGCTAATTCACCATTTCTGTCAGCCAACATGAATTTGGCTGGAATGTAAAATGCCTTCCATCATTTAAAGTGTCTGAGGATGAAATTCAGCAAAGTCTGAAGATGATTATTTGAAATGGCAGTGTGTATTCTGTAATGGCTTTTGTTAGGCTAATTTAATTATAATTCACAATCTTACAACACATCCAATTCCACAAACCATTATAACCACAATTTGTCTAATATAAAAAAAATCAGAAGAAAAATGCCTCCGATAAAGTGAACTACAACTCATAAAAACTTATGCTTTTTAATAAATTGTGTTAGTTGGGAAAAGGATTTTTTTATTATTATTATTTTTGCTATCATACATTAACATGATTCTCCTCCTACAGTTATTATCTCTCTTTTTCTTGTTTGGAAGTAAGAGAGTAAAATAATTCTTCCAGAAATTCTTTGGGAAGTACATATCTGCATTCTATTTCCAGTGGATTTTGTCATGAAATGGGTGTTACTATTTTTGGTTTTCTCAAAAAACAATATATTTTTTATTGTCAGTTGTATGCAAAGAACTGGAAGGTTTTCCTTAAGTCAAATTCTACTACAGATGACTTCATGAAAAATGTCCATGCAATTTTCTTGATAACTTCACAGATAAAAGTGATTTGCCATTGTCCTATTCTATTGTCTAACTTCCTAGTCTAGAATATCACCTTGATGTTGTCTGCAGTTGTCCCATCCAAGTTTCAAGAGAGGCAATTCTGCAAGTTCTAACAGTGTCTGCTAGTGTTTTGACCCAAACCTTTTTCCAAGAAGACAAACAATAACAAAAGGGAATCAAAATCTGTTAATGAGTCTTATGAATCCCTGGTTAAAAGGCTGCCGCAAGCTAATTAACTTTAATAAGCATAAACCTTGCCAAAACTGTACAAGACTACCAAGAATCAAATAAGAAATATTTCACAACACAAGAGTCCAACTTAAGATACTGTAATGTCCATGAAGCTGAATTTCAAAACGTCTTTGCTTCCTGCAAAGAACATTCGCTTCACAGCTGGCTTTTATCTTCTTGAAGGAGGGGCCATTACCTTGCAGCCTTACTCTATTGCAGCTGCTCTTTCCTGCGAGCAATCCTGCGTGCACATGCACTTGGCACAGACTCCTCGGGAACCTCCTCATCACTGCTGCCAGCCCCTACAATCTCTGAAGGCAGCAGTCCACTCCCTAATGGTCCTGGCCGCTCATCTCAGTCCTCGCTCTCCTCAGCCATCCATACCTGCTGCTGGCTAACCACAAGAGTTAGGTATAACCACTTTCTATCAAAGATATCAGAAGGTCCCTGAGATATCTGAGAGGTATCTATATGCTATTAATACTCTCATTGTCATGAACTAGGTGAAAGGATACATCAAATGGCAACACATTTTGAACTAAAGTACCTCAAATGGACTAACTTAAAGAATGTATGCAAAATCTGGGATCCATGAATCCCAAGGGAAGGAAATTTGGGGAAGTTGTGGTTGCTTCAGTACTACTGCACTCTTTAGATGCTGCTGAACTGTTGGGTTGTCACATGATCATCATTGTCACATGATCATCATTTTCAATGTTCCATGACAGTTTCCAAGCCAGTGTCCCAATCCTTTGCTCCCTAATCCCACTCAGCAGCAGGCACTTACCTGCCTGCAGGGAGGAAAGGGAAGGGAGATTTTTAATGCTCCCTGCAAGATTCCCATAAGCAAACTCAATGGGGAAGCCAGCAGGAAGTAGGAAGTTGCTGAGACTTGAATGGAACCGTGGTGGTGCAGTGATTAGAATGTAGTATTGCAGGCTAATTCTGCTGACAGCCAGCATTTTGATTCTCACAGGCTCAAGGTTGACTCAGCCATTCATCCTTCCAAGGTCAGTAAAATGAGGACCCATATTGTTAGGGGCAATATGTTGACTCTAAACCATTTAGAGGGGGCTGTAAAGCATTGTGAAGTGGTATATAAGTCTAATTGCTATTGCTATCATTCCCACTGCTCTTTTGGCCACCCATGGTCATTCTGTTTCTCTGTTTAGGTAAAGAAATATCTCTGAAATGATGGCCAAATGATGGCATTTTAAAAGCCTTAATCACTGAAATCTTTCTTTCAAAGAATAAAAGCATAGCTGTTTGCACTTTAAAAAAAATGGGTTAACATTTATATAAACCAGAGGGCATTGCATAGAAAAATCCTCCTGCTTAAGAGACAGTATTCCAGTTTGGACTGGAATACTGCCTTAATGGCAAACACAACAAAATAACCCGTGTTTTTAGCAATTCAGCTGAGTAGACAGCATTGAAATGGCTCTGATAATGTCGTAGCTTTCAAAGGACTGCAACTTGTGATTTGCGGCAGAATGAAGCAGGTAGAAGGCTTCCATTCGGCCTTAGGGATGATGCTGAAGGTGGAGGAACGAGATGCAACAGGCCTTCCTTTTAACGGCCTGGAATTATGGTGCCAAGTAAAATGCCTTCAAGCCAGGTGATTGGGTCAGAAGGGACGTGATAGAAAAAGAGATAAGATTGCTACAGTCCTTCTGGATGAAAAGGTGGGTGCTGGCTGAAATAGAGTTGGGACTAACTTTCCCCCATCTGATGTCAATGGAGATTCTCAGTCGTCCAAGTCAGGTCATGGTTGTTCCAAGGGTGCTTTTTTCAAGAGGCAACTGGACTCTTGAAAAAAGAGCCTTTGAGATCCCCATCTGATGCTTTCTAGTCATGTTGGGGACCAAGCCGTCTCCATCAAGTTGGAGGCAAATATTCTAAAGGACCAAATGGTTTTGTTTTGTTTAGTAGCACACACGATTTCTTACCATTTCGTTTTCATTTTCAAGGCAAATGATCTGTATTACAATGAGAACTACTGGCCTTAGCCATAAAAAAAACACCTCTGACATTGTGTGTGTGTGTGTGTGTGTGTGTGTGTTTCTCTTACTTTTAGTTGTACACAGGAAACTTTAAACCAGCATTAGAGAGTACTTAGTGGGTTGCAGAGAATTTATGTCTTTACCTCTTACGCCAGTGGTGGGATTCAAAATATTTTACTACCAGTTCTGTGGGCGTGGCTTGGTGGGCATGGCATGGCTTGGTGGGTGTGGCAGGGGAAGGATACTGTAAAATCTCCATCCCCTCCCCACTCCTGAGGGAAGGTTACCACCGGTTCTCCAAACTACTCAAAATCTCCGCTACCGGTTCTCCAGAACTGATCAGAACCTGCTGAATACCCACCTCTGTCTTATCCTCTCAATATATGACTCCATCCTCTCATTGCTGAGAACTCAGCCTCTTTATTCTTGTAGGCAAATGAATATTATGTTCATAAGACTTGCACAACAGAAGTGTGAAAATAGTGCCGCTATTCTTTTTTTTTTTTTCATATTTTCTATCATGAAAGCATGATTTGTACATTGCACTCAACAGGTGAGACAAAGACAACTACACAGAATCCCCATCTCTGAGAAGCCCATGATTTATACTTTGTCTACTTGTATTTTAGTTGGCTGTTCACCGCCCTGAGTCCTTCGGGAGAAGGGCAGTATATAAAACTCAGAAATAAATAAATAAATAAATAAATAAATGAACTCTCCCTTAAGTAACTATGGGCACAATTTCATGAAAATGTAGACTTAGGATCTGAAGAAGAGTTAATGGCAAGAATGATCATGACTTGCAGTATGAGTGGCTCATTCTTAACATTTTTTTTCCGATGACTCCAGAGATGGTGAAGATATTTGCCATGGACAGCAACACAGGTGTAGGATCACGTTGGTGCTAGGAATGAAGAGTTTCATGTAGTTTGTATCCAAATGGGCACTTACCTAACTTTTATTATTATTATTATTATTATTATTATTATTATTATTATTATTATTATTATTATTATTATTATTATTATTATTATTATTATTAAAACTTTTATACCGCCCCCTCTCCCAAATAGGGACTTGGGGTGGTGAACAGCCATAATAAAATACAATCGATATAAATTTTAAAATGAGTTAAAAGAGAATTCAATAAACGGCTGAAATTAAAAAGTAAGACCAATAAAACCCCATTAAAAATGAAGATTTAAAAATGAATTAAAACTCTACTAATGGGACTAGGCCAGACCGGCCTGCTAAAAAAGGTGGGTGTTCAGTGCGCGCCGGAAGGCCCATAGGTCAGTGATGGCCCGTATCTCCGTAGCAAGCTCATTCCAGAGGGAGGGTGTCCCCGCAGAGAAGGCCTGTACCCTCGGAGCTGCCAGCCGTCATCGCCCAGCCGCGGCACCCCGAGGTGGCCCACCCTGTGGGAGCGCACTGGCCGGCGGGAGGCCGATGTTGGCAGTAGGCGGTCCCGTAAGTACCCGGGTCTTCCTATTTCCACACCTATATTCAAACCAAATTTCAATTATTGTTTTGAATGTCATCTTTCTCTGAATTTCCCAATGCAGCTTGCAATTTTTACAAAGTGCCGAATTAGGGAAATGCCCATTTGGAAATTTCTTATTTTAGTAATAATGTACAGAAAGGTAGCATTATATTAGGGGAAAAATGGGCAATTTCTGAAGAATCATGATGTAATTTATCCTTATGTCATCATTTGCATGGCTGTGGTCACCATCTTGACCAGCGGAGGTCAAACTCAAAGCCTGGGTCATGCCCTTGTTGGAGTCTGATTCTGAGTGGGAGATTGTGGAGCTGACAGGGAGTGGGAGTGTGGCTCCGGTGGCTGTGGAAGCAATGGGGGAAGGGCACAATCCGGCTGGGCATTTCAGAAGAAGATCCAGGACCACCCCCTCTTCATCCTAGGGCACGCAGGGAAGAACGGAGAAGGGAGCAACGTGACTTATGGGAGACAAAAAGGCCCTGATCCCTTTCATTAGTTCCAGCTGGGAGAACAGGATATAAGAAACGCGTTTGCACACAGCACCTTGCTGGAAGCAAAGCATGCATTATCTTTGTCCAGGCTTATCTGGGTTTTGGCGTCCTCCCAACTGTGTGTGCTTTGTTATCTTTTGGAAGTCTGCAATTTATTATCTTGGCCTGTCATGTTAATTACTTCAGTATGGTTTGTATTGGTTTTTTTATTTCTACTTTATCTGTACTTTGGGTTCGGACTGCATTTCTTTCCTTTGTAGACTGTTTTTGGAAGAGTTTGATCTCCAGCCGAGAACAACTGGACTTTGGGGGCCAAGTTGGAGGCATTAAAAGGACTTTACCTATTTTTGTGCCTTTGTTATTTTTGTGCAACACCCCAGATCATCACAGCCTGCGGGCCAGATCTGGCCCATGGGATGCTTTAGAACTGGCCCACAGGGTCGCCCTGTAAACAGCAAAGGATTGGCCTGCAGCACTCTGCCAGCAAAAATGGAGCTGGGGAGAGCTGCAAGACATAGAGCTGGCCATTCCCACCCTGGTAACACCTACCCCAGCCACATTCACTCGGCACTTGAGGTCAAATACAACTGATATGGTCCTCAATGAAATCGAGTTTGACACCCCTGATCTTAACTCTTTTTACTGTGTCCTGCAGAAACTTCTAGCTTCTTTCATATGTTCATCTGGGAAAGAGTCTCATAATCTGCGAAGAGAGGTTGCGCAAATATGAATATAATCCCTGTCACTCTGTTTCAAATTGCAACACTCACTCCTGAAGGCCCATTTATGCAAAGATAATAAAAATCAAGATTTTCCCCTTTGGATCCTAGTTTTGAATATTTGGCAGGCAAAAGGCAGAACCCAAGTTCATTTTCTAAAATGTTGGATGTCTCTTCACTGAGCAACAGAAATAATTCATGTAGAGGAATTCTTTTTATTATATTTTTAATGATAACTCAACAACATTTAAAAGGCTGTTTTGTGCATTCGGATGGGATATAATTTGCAAACATTTACACATTTAATGTCTGTCGGTTAAAAAAAAAAAAACAAGTTGATCATATATACATGCAATAGAAGTTTAACCAAAGTTAAGCAAGAATGGCTTCCCATACTCTCAACACATCAATCAGCATGGCAAATAAAATAAAACAAAATGAAATTATGGTCTGGCTTCCAAGGAAGTCTACATATGTATAAAAATTTCAAGTTAGAAGATGTGTAAATTTAATAGTTTTTTTTAATGTCTGTCTGTCTATCGTCTATCTAATCATCTATCATCTCTCTATATCACAGGTGTCAAACTCATGGCATCATGTTGCCATCACGCGACATTTCACAATGTTTTCCCACTAGCGGAGCTGGGGTGGGCGTGGCCTGTGCATGACACATCAGACTTCAGGCCACCAGTTTGACATCCCTGCTCTGTATCATCTATCATCTCTCTATAACATCTATCTTGTCTTTCTGTCTGTCTGTCTGGTTTTTTGTCTATCATCTGATCATCTATCATCTCTCTATATTGGTGGTGGCTAACTGTTTTGGCCTCCTGTGCCAAAAATTGCACGTGTGTTCACGTGCCGGCACCCAGAAGGCAAAGTGTGCGCCCCCCCAAGCCCTCTGCGCATTTGCACATGACACCCCTGGCACACATGGCACATCTCTGGACATATGCGCATGTCTCCCATGCACCCCCATGCATTCGTGTCAGATACCCGATAATCCGCTGCTGGGCGGCAGAGCATATATGCACAGTGGGGATCTTCCAGGAAGCCTCTCACGTGCCGGCAGAAATGGCTCTGTGTGCCACTTCTGGCACCTGTGCCATAGGTTCACCATCATGGGTGTATAACCTTTTATGTTTCCCTTTCTTTCAAGACATGCCATGCCACCGTTCTAGGGTTTAAGGACAATGTTCTATATTTCTTGTGTGTATTTAGTTTGCATGCAAGCATTTTGTGTGGTTGTGGCTTACATGAGGTAGAATCTCAGAGATCCTTCTTGGGGAATTGTGTGTCATCGCAGGATGCAGCTGCCTCCTTCCTCTTATTTACAGGATGGCAAGCAGGACTCAAATTCTGAAAGCTGTCAGTCTCTGATGAAAATGAATTCTTTTAAGCAAGTTCAGGGCTCTCTTATGCTTATCTACTTATTTTATTGTATTCTGCCCCTAGAATCAGAGCTAAAGTACCAGAAAAACCACATAAATCCAGCCCCTTATTAAGTGCAGGAATCCAAAGGAGGTTGCTTTGTTTATAAGCCCATATATTTCGCGTGCTTTTTCAAAAGGCATTTGGACTGGTTTTTCCCTGAGGAGGAAGAAAAAGACATTTTGCTTCTCACCCAAGAAGCTTCATTAGTTCTGGCAGGATGGTGGGGGTGATGGAAAGATGAGCTCTGAGCAGGGGTGGACTTCAAAAAGTTTAGCAAACGGATCTCTGCCGGGTTTCTGGGTGGGCATAGCCATGGTTCAGGGTGGTGCAGGAGGCTGACTAGGCCATGCCCACCTGGGAGCAAAAATGGACATGGCAGACTTTTTCACCCTCTGGGAGAGTGAAAACAGCCTCCCGGGGTTCCAGAGGTTTTCCTTGAGCCTCCAGGAAGGCAAAAAGTGGCCTTTTCAGGCTCCAGAGGCACCTTCCCACACTTCTGAGAGGCCCATTTTTCGCCCTCCCCGAGCCTCCGCATGCATCCTGCACTTACCTGTGATCCAAAACAGGCCGTGCAGGGACTCGTGGGAGGGGCAAGGCGGGGTGGGGCCAGCCAGGGGTGGGATTTGCCGATTCAGCAAACTGGCCATAAAATTAACAACCGGATCACCTGAACCGGTGCAAACCGGTAGCAGCCCACCCTTGGTTCTGACTCATCCTTCCATCATCCCTACAATCCTGTCAGAACAGATGAAGTTTCTTGGGTGAAGAACTGAAGTTCTTCTTCCTCAGGGAAAGAACAGTCCAGTTGCCTCTTGAAACAAAAACACCTTTGAGACAACTATGACCTGAATAATTGAGAATCTCCACAAACTTTAAGGCCAATATATACACTTCTAAAATCTATTCTTTGAGATCCCCAGAACTGGATCCCTTTCTCATGTACAATAACAAGTTAATTTTCCATAGCTGCTAATGTCTCTGGAAATATCCTTTTTTCTCTCATATCTCTATTACGCAGCTTGCACTTTCTTCCTTTACACATCAGCTAGCCTACTAACCAGTTACAAAACATGCAAAATCTGTTGGGCTCTGTCACCCATTATCTTGAAGAAAACATAGGGACCTGGCAGTGATTGGGAACAGAGTGGACAGAGGTAACAGATAATCAAAGTTGGAAGGGACCTTGTAGGTCATCTAGTCCAACCACCTGCCCAAGCCGGAGATCCTACACCATTTCTGACAAATGGCAGTCCAATCTGTTCTTGAACGTCTTAAGTGATGGTGCTCCCACAACTTCCAAGGGCAAGGTGTTCCATTGGTTGATTGTTCTCACTGTCAGAAAGTTTCTCCTTATTTCCAGGTTAAATCTCTCCTTGTTCAGTTTCCATCCATTATTCCTTGCCTGGCCTACAGGCGCTTTAGAAAATAGCTTGACCCCTTCCTCCCTGTGGCAGCCCCTCAAATATTGGAAGACTGCTATCATGTCTCCCCTGGTCCTTCTCTTTACTAGACTAGCCAAGCCCAGTTCTTGCAACTGTTCATTGTATGTTTTAGTCTCCAGTCCCCTAATCATCCTGGTTGCTCTTCTCTGTACTTTTTCTAGAGTATCAACATCTTTGTTATAGTGTGGTGACCAAAACTGGATGCAGTACTCTAGGTGTGATCTTACTAAGGCTTTATAGAGTGGTATTAGTACTTCCCTTGATCTTGATTGTATCCCTCTGTTAATTCAATTTAGGATTGCATTAGCTTTTTTGGCTGCTGCTGCACACTGCTGGCTCATATTTAACTGGTTGTCCACTAAGACTCCAAGATCCCTCTCACAGATCCCTCTCACATCTCCACTCCGGACCACCCCAACGATGCCGTGGGGGCTATGTCTAGGTGCCTGGAGGCTGTGCGGGACTGGATGGGCAGGAACAGGCTTCGGCTCAACCCATCCAAGACTGAGTGGCTGTGGTTTCCGGCGCCCCGATATAGCCAGCTGACACCTTCGCTGGCTATCGGGGGGGAAGTTCTGCCCCCCACAGAGAGGGCTCGCAACCTGGGAGTCCTCCTGGATGTACGGCTGTCGCTTGAACATCACATCGCGGCCGTCTCCAGGGGGGCGTTTCATCAGATCCGTCGGATCTACCGGTTGCGGCCCTTCCTGGATCGGGACGCCTTGCGCACGGTCACTCAGGCCCTTGTCACCTCTCGCCTGGACTATTGTAATGCCCTCTACATGGGGCTCCCTGCGGGGAGCATCCGGAGACTCCAGCTGGTGCAAAATGCAGCCGCGCGGGTGATCATGGGGGCGTCACATAGCGCCCATGTGACGCCTCTCCTGCGCGAGCTGCATTGGTTGCCGGTGGCTCTCCGGGTTCGCTTTAAGGTTCTAGTTTTGACCTTTAGGGCGACCCATGGCATGGGACCAGGTTACCTTCAGGACCGCATTCTGCCAGCATTCTCCAACAGGCCGGTGCGTTCCCACAGAGAGGGTCTGCTCCGGGTGCCGTCGGCCGCTATGTGCCGTCTGGCGGCGCCGAGGAGTAGGGCCTTCTCTGTGGGTGCCCCCGCCCTCTGGAATACTCTGCCACCGGAGCTCCGTACCGGCACGGACCTGAGGGCCTTCAGGCGCGCGTTGAAGATCTGGCTCTTTGAGCAGGCCGGCCTTGGCTGAGATGGTTTTAATTTGGTCTCCATTTTATTAATTCTAAATTGGGTTTTAAGGGGGGTGGGGTGGGGTTTTGTTAGTTTTATCAAGCAGCCGATTGAAATTTAATATTTTTTAACTTTTATATTCTTTGTGGGGTTTTTAGATGGGCTGTTCACCACCCTGAGTCCTTCGGGAGAAGGGCGTATATAAATGGAATAAATAAATAAATAAATAAACAGTTACTGCTTTTGAACCTGCTTTCACCCAGTCTATATGTCTACTTTTGGTTTATCTTGCCTAAATGTAGGACTTTACTTTTCTCTCCATTGAATTTCATTTTGTTAGATATGGCCCAGTGTTCTAGTCTGTCAAGATCCATCTGGATCTTGAGCCTATCTTCTTCGGTGTTAGCTATTTCTGCCAGCTTAATATCACCTGCAAATTTGGTAAGTTCCCCTTCTATTCCCTCATCTAAGTCATTAATGAAGATATTGAAGAGTACTGGGCCTAAGACGGAACCTTGTGGCACCCCACTGCTTACTTCCCTCCATGTAGACTTAGACCCGTACTTGTTCAGTACAGTTTGCCAGCCAGTTGCGAATCCATCTAGTGGTGGTGCTGTCTATTCCACTTTTTCTAGCTTACTAAGAAATAGGTTATGGTCTACTTTGTCGAATGCCTTGCTGAAATCTAAATATATTATGTCCACAGTATTTTGCTGGTCTACTAATTTAGTCACTGTGTTAAAGAATGAAATAAGATTGGTTTGGCATGATCTGTTTTTAACAAACCCATGCTGACTGCTAGTTATTACTTTACCTGTTTCTAGATGTTGGCAGATCGGTTTTTTTGTATTATCTTTTCCAGTATCTTTCCATGTATTGATGTTAGGCTGATTGGTCTATACTAGTTTCCTGGGTCTGGTTTTGAAGATGGGAACCACACCACATGGGTGAGGACATCCAATTTCTTGCCCCTATTATTTTCTGCTGAATCAAGAATGAGTGGAGAACACTTCAGTTCACCAGCAAGGAAAAGACCTTTGTTTATATCTTAAGACCTTGTTTAGTTTCTATGCTCTTCTCCTTGGAAAGCAATATTGATTAGAGCCAGTAATTGTCTTCTAATTGGCTGAAGATGCTTGTCTACTTCAGATAATTAAACTGAAGAAGAAAAAGCAGAAAGAAATGGGAGAGAAGAGAAAGGACTCTTCTTAAACTCATTAACTGTGATGATCAATAGCAAAGAGAAGATCTGCATCAAGGACAGATGAGCAAAAGAGAGCTCACTTGAAATGGATGAAGGATCCCAACAGGTGGCTTCAAACTTTTTCAGGTGACAGAATCCCTGATCAAAAAGCAAAGGGAGGGGTCCTTGGGGCTCTCTGAGCTTGCTTGTTTTCTTACAGACATTTCATTACCCTAACTAGGTAACATCACCAGTGCTTATAAGGAGTGCAGCAAAACTGACAGCAAACTGCACTACTTACTAGCACTGAGGATGCTACCTAGTTGGGGTAATGAAATGTCTGCAAGAAAACAAGCAAAAGCTCAGAGAGCACCAAGGACCCTCATTTCAACCCTGAGCTACAAATAGTCTGTTAAAAGGCAAAGTGATAGATAATTGACTGTACCTTTTCCCCCTTAATCTCTCATGGAACCCATCAAGTTATTGCTGAATTTTGCAGAATACAATTAGAAAACCCTGGATTAAAAAAAATATGAACTGGGCTACCCTTAATTCAGAAATAGAATAGGGCAGCCTTAAGACTATCAAACTGATATGAAAGGAAGTCTCCTAGTCCCCCATCCTTGACAGTATATGTGCTTGTTGCTGTCTGTACTCAACTATTTAGCTGGCGGATAGGCAGTGGGGACATAATCACTCTGTCCTTGAACACTGGCAAAAGAAATTCACTATGGTATTGTTGAAAATCAGGTCCAAATATGTATTTTATTCTGTTCTGAATAGAACTTCTGCCTTATTAGAGCAGATCTTCAGTTCCTTATCTCAGAACTTCTCTTGAATGGATGGATGGATGGATGGATGGATGGATGGATGGATGGATGGATGGATGAATGAATGAATGAATTTTTTATTGGCCAAATGTGATTAGACACACAAGGAATTTGTCTTGGTGCATATGCTCTCAGTGTAGATAAGCAGAGCCTAGGCACAAATTGAGTTTTCTTTCTCTTCCTTCTATAATTCTGTTTCTCAATCCTTTAGAATGAAAAAGAAAGAACATTGAGAGTTCATTATGCATTGCTCCGATATCCTTAAATGTGGATAAGTCACTCTGTACATATTGTGTAGGAACCCTGACTGTTGATTGTGCTTTCAGGAGAATTGATACAGTTCCTCCTAGTTTTGGTCTATTTCTTCCTTTCTCCTCTGATCAAACAATGGAAATTCCCCCTATTGAATTAAAACGTCATTGCCCAGAAGATCATGGGTTGCCCTTTCCCCGCTTTGGAAGAACTTTATAGCTCCTGCTGTCTTAAGAAAATTCAAAACATTCTCAAAGATCCATTTCATCCTGGGCACTCTTTTTTTTTGAACTATTACCATTTGGCAGATGGTACAGAATAATAAAAACAAGGACAAACAGGCTGAAAAACAGCTTCAATCCCAGGGCAGTAGCTCTGTTGAATACTACTGTATAGTGCAGTGTTCGTGTGGTGTCAGGGGTTTTCGGTTCAATGTATGGAGGGTGAAGGATGTGTGTTTATGTTTATTTTCATGGTCATGATGTGCACTGAAGATGGTGTTTGATTTTGTTGTACGAGGTGCAATGACAATAAAGTAAACTAACTAACTAACTAACTAACTAACTAACTAACTAACTAACTAACTAACTGAAATAGTTTTCCACCTCTCATGATCCATGTATACAATCATCCTCTCTCAGCAAAGGCATGCCAATAATAATACTTGCAGAAGTGATATATCGGGCTGTCATCGTGGGTTCGGTTTTCACCTTCTTATATGACTAGCTATCCTAGAAAACTACATGCCTTCTGGCTAAAACAGAAGTTTCCATCCATTTCCTTATTTTTGCAATGATTAACTTCAGTCACTTTATGGTTTTGGATGCCAGCACAATGCGTGGGAGAAACCCACATTTTGCCAACCGTAAATGGAAAGTAGAGATATTTTCTACAGAATGTGGAAATTGACCGACTGCATGGGCTTCCAGCATCTGAAGCCAGGAAGTCACGTTTATGTGATTACTGAAAAGAGAATGAATACATCTGTTCTTGTAGTTTCTTTAGTGTACCAAAAGGCTGGCAAAGCCCACTTACTTGTAAAGAAAATAATAAAAGGCAAGCAAGATCTGGATCCAAATATATATTTGCCCCAATTAAAGAGACTTTTAAAATCATCATCGTAAAATCATATTTGCATCCTAGAGTGTGTCACTAACATAAAGAAATATCAGGGAAATTGGCAGGCTAAATAGCTTCCCCAAAAGTTAGCTACCTAATATGTAAAAATTTATTTCCAAATAAATGGCAGTGAAATCTCAAGGGTTTCATAAAATCCTCTTAATTATCAGATTTAGGAAAGTCAATTTGTGATGCAACATAAATGGTTTCTGCTTCCAGTTTAGGAACTTACAGTGAAATAAGGTTATAAAATGGCCCTATTTCTCATATGGACTCCATTATGAGAGGACAGATTAAAAACCCTGTGCATTCCAAAAGTATTATACTACACGCCCCATGAAGTCCAACTAGCATGGCCAAAATGTCTCTCAGTTGTAATAGTCCTCAAACTACAGGAGATCCATTAAGAGCCAAGTTTCTCCTTTGTATCCCTTCTTCTTAGTGGTTATCAAGTCAGATTAGAATAATCAGAAGTCCCTCAAAGCAAGTGGTTGGTAAGGTGCAAACCTATTATGAATCCAATCCTAAGATCCATTCTGATCCCAACTAAATCTACCTATCCTTTGTAGAGTGCATTTTGTATAAATTTGTGAAAAGTTAGGAAACCATTAGCATGATTGCAAGGGAAAAATGAATACATGTCAGTTTTTATGACCCCACTCATTTATATATAGCTGATTAGAATAGAGTAGAATAGAGTAGAATAGAATAGAATAGAATAGAATAGAATAGAATAGAATAGAATAGAATAGAATAGAATAGAATAGAATAGAATAGAATAGAATAACAGAGTTGGAAGGGACCTTGGAGTTCTTCTAGTCCAACCCTCTAGGCAGGAAACTATACACTACTTCAGACAAATGGTTATACAACATCTTTTTAAAAACTTCCAGTGTTGGAGAAATCTCTACTTCTGGAAGCAAGTTGTTCCACTAATTAATTGTTCTAACTGTCAGGAAATTTCTCCTTAGTTTTAAGTTGTTTTTCTCTTTAATTGCTTGGAAACACAAAATAAGTTTTACATCAAGTCCAAAGACTGGCACAACTCATCCATTATCTAAGAGCATTCCACACTCAGACAAGAGCCCTTCAAATGTCTCTTCCCCATCCCATCCCATCCCCTATGGTTTGGCTGTGTATCAGGATATGGCCAAGATTGCTTTCCCAAAAGGAAGCAAGATGTTTTTTATGTGTCAAGCCTTACAAATTGTGTACCCCACAAAAACCAACGTATTTCTAAATCCACTGTACAGAGATATTATGTAGGTATGTATTCCTTTAAAAATAAGGTAGGCAGATAAATACCTCTTTGAAAGTTGCATACTTCGATCCCTGTGCATTTTTCCCTAGACATCCTAAGGAACTAGCTACCATTAGAACTAGATCAGGAAGAAAGTCTTGCTATATAGTAAAAGAGTATAACGTAATAATTTATTGTGCAGCAAAGCTGCAAACATTCCTTTAGTTGTTTGGGCATCACAACTAAGATCTATGGACTTTTTGTTCTCAGAACCAGATGCAGAACTGATTAACAACAGCTGCAGTCATTCAACAACGTCTGTCTCCATCCATGGTTGTGTTTCCCAAAGAGGCAAAATTTACAGGAAAAGCATATTTTGACAAAAAAAAGGGCACCGCCTTAGAGATAAGTTCTTTCCATCTTTTGAGCTGTGCCATTATCCTAAAAGTCTCACTAGCTGCCTCTGGTTTAAGAGCATGAAAAGCTGAGAGAAAGCACTTTGATGCAACTACCCACCCTGGTGTGATTTCCACTATCTCTACAAGATTATAGACATTTGCACACTAATTCATTTGAATTGCACTGTATGTTTTAAAGGTGCTAAAAAAACCATAAGGCATTCAAGTAAAGCTCTCTGTGTTGCCTAACACTTCTGAGCTACTCTTTTTTTTCCCCCTCAGCTAAAATATTCCAACTTTTTCCCCACTTTCAATGCAAATCTACTTGCAAATGTTCCAAGTGGACAAACTTCCTCTGAGCTTACTTAGCTAGGACATGCTAATTCAGTTTAGCAATGAATTTGTTTAACGGGCCAATATTGCAAAGCCTGGAAGATAGATTTCACTTGTATCTGCGGACTTGGATGAAGTGATGCAAATCAATGCAAAATATTAAATATGTTAGCTTCTGGATCTTTCTCAGATCTTGTCTTTGTTCCAGAAGGAGGCTGCATGCAAAAGATAACCGCTTTCTCTATTTGTACAATTTATTGGTTAATCTGTTTCTAACTGAGAACTAATTAAAGGAAGTGAATGCTTGGTTGGAAATGAGGATTAAACATGGATAATTATTATAAATGCTACATTTCTAGTTCCACTCAGGCTTATTCATTCCCCTGTGCCCTTCCCTCACCTCTTGCAGATTGCTGATGATAATGTATGGAGAGTCTCTTGTGAGTGCTTGTTTGCACAAGCTGAAGCCCCTCATTCGGTTCTGTTGGCAAGAACATTAGTATTTTCTTCTTCTAAATTCTTTTGACTGGCTGCAAATGAAGGTGGGGAAGTGGCAGCTGCACAAAACCTAGTGTTAAAAAACATGTGTGTGAATCAGTTTGTCTGGTGTAGACAATCCAAATGTACTGTGAATACCAGGGTAATGGGAGCTTTTTTTCCCCCTTGAGATTGCTCTCTATTAGTCCTGGCCTGTCTGTCAGGCACAAAGAACCATTTGTAAGGTTACAGCATAGATTTATTCAAGCCTACACACAAGAATCTAGTCAACTAAGAGTAAGCACTACCCCAGAGGTCTCCAAATTTGGCAACTTTAAGACTTGTGGATTTCAACTCTCAGAATTCCTCAGCCAGCTATGTTGCCAAGTTTAGGGACTCCCCCGCTACACTGATAAGGATAAATGGTATTCAAGGGTGGGTGGGACTTGGATCTCTTGTGACAATGCAAGGACTCTAAACTGATAACCTGTCTAACTCCACCACCACCCCCAGCTTGGCCTGCTCTTCTCCTAGAGCAGTGATGGCTAAACTTTTTGGGCTCCTGTGCCAAAAATTGTCCACGTGCTTGCATGCTTGTGCTCATGTGCCAGCACCCAGAAGGCAATGCGCGCCCCCCAATGCCCCCTACGCATGTGCGTGCAATCTCACTCACCCCCACCACCCCCTTACCTGCACTGTGCCTCAAAGCTGATTTTCAGCTGGTTTGAGGCCTTTTTCGGCCTCCCAGAGGTTTCAGAAAGGCTTCTGCAGGCTTTTCAGGTCAAAAACTATGCCTGTTTCGTCACTTCCGGTATTTCCGGAAAAACAGGAAGTGATGAAACAGGCCTAGTTTTCGGCCTGAAAAGCCTGCAGAAGCCTTCCTAAAGCCTCTGGGAGGTGAAAAAAGGCCTCAAAGCAGCCAAAAATCAACTGTGAAGCGCACGCATGCACAGTGAGGTAAATTTGCGTCCAGTTAACGTGCCAGCACAAATGGCTCTGCCTGCCACCTGTGGCATGCGTGCCATAGGTTCACCATCACGGTCCAAGTCTGTCACGAATGACATACAGCAATCCACCCAAAGTTCAGTTCCTTATTTGTTCATGCCATATAAACAGAATCTTGCCAGACTAAACCATTACTACTGTCAATACTAATGGATATAAATTGGGAGATTCTAGGGAATGTCTATCCTAACTCTCTTCCTCTATCTCCTATCCAGCTCTTGGCTGTGTTGCCTCTTGCTTCACCTCCCTCCTTAGAATGTGTCCCTTCTTTCCTGCGAAAGTGCTGTTTTATAGTTGTCCTTCACATCATCCTGCCCCTCCATAGGCATAATCCATTATATGACCTTGCTTTTTCCATTTTTATAAGAAACCCTCCTCTACAGAAAAGATATTGATGTATGTGAAAACAGTTTTATTTATTTACTTATTTATTTATTTACTTATTTTATTTGTCAATTTGTCAATTGCTTACAAGATAATAGGTATAAGTAAAACCATAGTTATGAATATATGGATATATATAATAAAAATAAAAGAAACAATAGGACAGGGATGGTAGGCACGTTGGTGTGCTTATGCACATCCCCTACAGACCTCTTAGGAAAGGGGTGAGGTCAATAGTAGACAGTCTAAGGTTAAAGTTTTTGTAGGGTTTGGGGAAGAAACCACAGAGTCAGGTAGAATACTCCAGACATTGACCACTCTGTTGCTGAAGTCGTATTTCCTGCAATCAAGTTTGGTGCGATTAACCTTGAGTTTGTATCTATTGTTTGCCCTTGTGTTGTTATGGTTGAAGCTGAAGTATTCATTTGCAGGTAGGACATTGCAATGTATGATTTTATATACTATATTTAGATCGGACCGAAGGCAGCATAGTTCTCGGTTTTCTAAATCTAGAATTTTGAGTCTGGTGGCATAAGGTATTCTGCAACGAGGAGTAGAGATTGGAGTTGTTCCAATCTTATTCATTTTTGCTTGGCAGACTAATTGGGTTAGCATGTAAGTTACACCCACTCAATTAAAGTAAAAAAAAAAGTGACAAAATTTGCTTTGGGGTATGAAAACCAAAAAAAAATATCAATTACATTGATCTCTCTAGTGATTCCTTTTCATCTCATTGAATTGAAAGCTTCTGCACCATAGATGAATTCCTTGTGTGTTTAATCACACTTGGTCAAATAAAGTAGTCTGGCCTAGTCTAGTATGATCTATTCTTTTTGTGGCTAAGGAGAATGACCCAAACAAGACATAAGATTTATAAAATACCCTCATTTGCAATGATAACTTTGGTTTTAGGTTTTTCTATCAAATCGCACCTTACGGGTTAATTTCTGTGTTGCTTTCCACAGGCCATTTTACAAAAATCCTGTGTCTTTTATTTGATGAGAAGAACAGAAGCAACTGTGGTAATGAGAATGACATTATTTAAAAACAACAACTCTGAACTGATCAGGGTGGAACAAAGCATAGCAGGATGGCCAGCTTCATTGAAGAGATTAATGTACGTGATAGTACCATAGAGAACTGGACATTATATATAGGAAGATTGGGACACATTTTGGGGGCAAATGAGAAAGCTACTGGGGTGGGGAAGTGCCTGTTTGAAGAGTGTTATGAGAGGCAATATATGTAGTTAATTAGGGACTTTAATTGCTCTATAAAATTCTTGTTACTCAGTTCTGTGTAACTAGTAAAAACAATACAGGAACTTTTTGATCCAGAAATTCCAGAATAGTTCAGGTTACATAAGTATAAGTTTAAAAAAGGGGAAGGCCACTGCAGCATGTTCAGTTGTATTTTAAAAAGATACTGATAATTATAAATTTAGTGAAGAGCTAAACTGCACACTGAGAGATTGGCTAACAGGTGGAATTTTGAAGAAATTATTCAAAAAGAGATTCTTAACACAGCTGGATTTAACATTCAACAAGGTATTTTAAAATGGTATCTCTATGGAAACTGTTGCTGGACATATGATACATATCAAAAAAGAAAACATATATAAATCATCTTTAATAACCATACAGGCAATGATGGATCAAACTGAACTGTGATGTCATTGTGGCAGAAATTTAGCCATACTAGCTCAATGCAGATTTAAAGACAAAACCTGCAGAAAATACAATATAGTGTATTGGGGACCTGAGATAGAACATATTCAGAGAATCTTTAGCTCAGGGAAAAGCTAACCATTTGCTAAACTATTTTCTAAGCACTATTTTCTAAGCATTATTAAATAAAGGCAATGCTGCCATTACTTAAATAGAGATAATAGTTTAGGCCATCGATCAAAAATCTGATAATGAATCTGAATCTAATCTGAAAATCCCACCGCATGAAAGGTGATACTAATACTTCTGTGTCAAAAGAACTGAAGAGCTTTGGTAATGAAAGGATTTTCTGGTGACATCACTGTTGACTGAGGGATGCCCAATTCAGGGCTCCTTTTGCATCTCCATGAAGTTGCCCACTGAAGTTTTACCTATTTATCTATTTACAATCATCCATTTTTAAACTGCTGGTTCAGCAGGAACTGGAGCATGTGATGGGAGCTCACCCCATCCTGTAGTAGCAGAGGGTCTTGAACATGAGCCTGCCCATTGTTCTAACTTAGTGAGTCACCACGCTCTTTTAAAAAGTTGATAAGAGACCAGCAATATGGTTCACATAAGAAATGAATGGCTAGATTAGTAAAATTAGACATTCAACTTCCAGTATTGGTTATAACCCAGTGAAAACCTGATAGCATTTCAAAGATGCTGAGTGAAGACAATTAGAAATGCAATTAAAACATTAATAACATTCCCATTGAAATGATATCTGTAAGTATAAAACACAGTACCCAGCAATGTTATGTAAATAGGTCATGATTGCCAACTTGCCAGTGGATTGTGGTTCCATCAACAGCATACAGGCTATACATCGTATTACAAGAATAAATTGAGAAACATAGACTATTATGTTGCATCTGCTTTCCATGATGGTATTGGAATACCTAAGCACACCAAAGCTAAAATAGTATCACAGGAAAATATTGCTACTAGTAGAATCTTCTCTTGGTGATAATTTTGCTTTTCTTGATTCTGTTGACTTTAGGATGTCTTCAAATCCTCCATATTCTTGGGATTCTGCTTTTTATTTTCTTTCTTCTTGTTCCTTTCCTTCCTAGCTTTCTTCCAGCTTTTTTTCCTTCTATCTCCCTTTTCCTCTTCTGCAATATCTGCAATATCAAAAAAAAAAGGGGGGGGAGGAGGGGAAACAGACCCAAGAAACTACAAACCAATCTCTGGCCATTGACTTCTAGTTGGTAGGCAGTCTTGGCACAATGGAAGATGCACTGGACATGTCCATACCAGGGGAGTCAGCCTTCTCTCATCTTCTCCAAAATTGGTGCCACACCAAAATATTGTCGAATGTTGTCATTTGTGATGTGGTCAAAAAGAGAGGTGCCCGATATCCAACAGAGCATTTACATTTCCATGGCATGGAGATAGCTTTCGGTTCCTGTTGCTGCTGCCCAGCATTCAGTGCCATACAGTGCAACAGGGCAGAGGGTTGTTCTTACGTCCAAAAGATATTATCAAAGAAATCACATGTGAAAGAAAACATCTTTAAGATCTACTAGATAAAGATGTAAAACAAGCTTCCCATGCTGCAAAAACATCAGAACAGTAAGAACTTGCAGAAATACTGGAGAAAATGCAGACATACACGCATAAGTACACACAATAATGTGAATAATCTTGTGACATTGTGCTGCAAGATGGCTCACCTCAGGCATAAGGAAAAGAGCAGGAGTCACATTACAACGTAGAAAGATGCTTGCATTTCTCTGAACTCTTTTTCCTCTCCGAAGATGCTCTTGCCTCTAGTTGTTAGTGAGGCCTGGCACGTATGCTTTGGTCCTGTTTATTCTAGTAGGATTTGTCCAGGAGAACTTTCTTAAAACAGATTTCCAGTACAGCTTTTAACAAGTTGCTTGATTTCTTTTTGGACAACATCGGGAAAAGTCACTAAGAAAGAATTGCCATTTTGGAGGAAAAGCAAATGCAATCAATAAACATACACACCAAGGGATTTGTCCCTTGATCTTTTAAAATTCTTTGACTTAAGCCCAACTAACAAAACATTTCCAGAACTATAGGATGAAAAGAGAGAGGGGGGAAGGGAAGGGGAAGGGGAAGGGGAAGGGGAAGGGAGGGAGGGAGGAAGGAAGGAAGGGAAGAAAGAGAGGAAGGGAGGAAGGGAGGAAGGAAGGAAGGAGGGAGGGAGGGAGGAAGGAAGGAAGGAGGGAGGGAGGGAGGGAGGGAGGGAGGAAGGAAGGAAGGAAGGAAGGAAGGAAGGAAGGAAGGAAGGAAGGAAGGAAGGAAGGAAGGAAGGAAGGAAGGAAGGAAGGAAGGAAGGAAGGAAGGAAGAAAATCTAACTAACTAACAAAACATTTCCAGAACTATAGGATGAAAAGAGAGAGAGAAAGGGAAGGGAAGGAAAGGGAAGGGGAAGGGAGGGAGGGAGGGAGGAAGGGAGGAAGAAAGAGAGGGAGGGAGGAAGGAAGGAAGGAAGGAAGGGAGGGAGGGAGGAGGGAGGGAGGGGAGGGGGGGAGGGAAGAAAGAAGGAAGGAGGGAGGGAGGAAGGAAGGAAGGAAGGAAGGAAGGAAGGAAGGAAGGAAGGAAGGAAGGAAGGAAGGAAGGAAAAAAGGAAATCTATTTGTTTATATTTCTTCAGTGTTTTGGAAATGTGATACAGAAGGCACAACCACTGCAAGACCCTAAGATGTTTGCCTAAACATCAGGTTCTCAGACTGCAAGTTTTAATAATTTTATTTATTTGTTTGTTTGTCAAGCACGTATTAGATAACAAATGTAAGTATAAACCTGAGTATTAATAAATGAAATGGATATGAATAAAAAAGGAACATTAGGACAGGGGCGGTAGGCACGTTGGTGCACTTGTGCATGCTCCATACAGACCTCTTAGCAATGGCGTAAGGGATCGATCACCAGTAGACAGTCTAAGGTTAAAAGTTTTGGGGGTTTGGGGAAGAAACAACAACAAATTTCATCAAAGCTGTATAGTTGCTGCCTTTGAAATTAAATCTGGTTCTCACTGCTTGGCTTTGCCTTTATATGCCTCATGTTCCTCTTCTTCTGCAATAGCCACGATTCCTAAACCAACATCCCCTTGAATGATGGGAATGGCAATGAACCTGGGACAGTGATTATAAAAAGGCTGGCATCTTCACAAAGCTGCAACATCTAGAATTAGGTTAGCTTCGGCTCCTGCATTTTCTTTCCTTCCCTCGCCAAGGTCAGTGTCATTATCTTAAACCACAGGATCCAGGTGACTTGTCCAAACACCAGCCCTCCACTTAATAAATTTCTGTGTTTCAGGAGAAGGTTTCATGCTATCACCTACGATTTAAAGACAGAACTTTGAAAGGACATGCAGAGGTGAAAATAGCCAAAGAATTGGTACCTAAGAAGGTATTAAAAAGATAGGAGCAAGAAATGAAAGATGAAGGAGTCTGTTTCTATTCAATCTTTTCCTCCCTTCGATTCTGTCATGTCTTATTCTTGGAGACTGCCTGGATGAGTCCCTGCAGTTTTCTTGGTAAGGTTTTTCAAAAGAGGCCTCCCGTTGTCTTCTTCCTAGGGCTGAAAGAAAGTGATTGGCCCATGGTCACCCACCTGCCTTGGTGCCTAAGGCAGGAGTAAAACTCATAGTCTCCTGGTTTCTGACCCACTATACCAAACTGGTTGTAAATCCAATCATTAATAAACTGACATATCTATCCCAAGAAAGAATATATGAGAGGATTCTCAGAGTCTTAGTGGACAACCAGTTAAATATGCTGCCTGTGGCAGCAGCCAAAAAAGCCAATGCAATCCTAAATTGCATTAGCAGAGTTACAGGAACTGGGCAAGGCTAGTCTAGTGAAGAGAAAGACCAGGGAACACATGATAGCAGTGTTCCAGTATTTGAGGGGCTGCCACAGAGAGGAGGGGGTCAAGCTATTGTGATGACCCGTAGTGTCTCAAAAATAACACAAAAACTAAAACATGAATCCAAGTATTGTAATGCCTTCAACTTAGCTTCGCTGTTTTATTCGTCACAGTTTAAATTCAAAAAGTAGATAATGAGGAAACCAAAAACAAACCACATTGATGAGAGTTCCAAGGCAAACCAAGATAATTAATCACACATTCCAGGAAAATAACCTGGGAGAGTCCATGGGAAGAATGCCAACAAAGATAAACCTCATCCAAGGAAAGCACTAATTTGACTCCAGCGTCTGTGAACACGCAGTTCCAAACTCTTATACATAGCTCCTAGCTGCAACCCATGAGGAGGATCATGGCCCTCTCCTGCCAAGTAGACCATGCTTTTCCCTGATACTCTCCTCCCTGCGTTCCCTAGGATGGATAGGGGATGTGCCTGGATCCTCTTCTGACTGCTCAGCCAGCCTCTGCCCTTCCCCAGCCTACTCCACCACACTCCTGCTCCCTGTTGGCTGTTCTTCCTCTTCCTCAAGGAAGGTCTCCACCAGGGTCATGACAGCTATTTTCCAAAGCACCTGAAGGCCAGTCAAGAAATAATGGATGGAAATCGAATAAGGAGAGATTCAACCTAGAAATAAGGAGAAATTTTCTGTCAGTAAGAGCAATCAACCAATGGAACAGCTTGCCTTTGGAAGGAGCTTCATCACTGGAAGCTTTCAAGGTGAGAAACTGGACTGCCATTTGTCAGAAATGGTGTAGGGTCTCCTGCTTGGGTGGGGGGTTGGATAGGATGACCTACAAGGTCCCTTCCAAATCTGTTAATATGTTGTTTAAAAATGAATGTTGCTATGTTACTATTCAAGGCTTCGTTTTTCTAGAAGGGAAACAATGGTGCTCTTATGACTTGTAGACTTCAACTCCCAGAATTCCAGATCCAGCCATACTGGCTCAAGAATTCTGGGAGTTAAAGTCTACAAGACATAAAAGGGATATTGTTCCCCATTTCTGTTCCAGAAAATTAGTGAACATTTTATTTGTGAATAAAAATCAATTAAAAATATTTTGCCTTCATATTTTTGTCTTTTCTTGTTCTTCTCATCATTCCATGGGGCCATTTCCTGAAACATGGCCAGAAAAATTTTGAGCTAGTCTTCCAATGGCAATTTGTATAGGTCGAATGGAAGATGATCCAAAAGGGATGGAAGGTGTGTATTAATAAACTTACGGTGTTCAACCTTATGGAAACAGCATTTATTTCTATTGCTGATGAAGATGCCATAAACATTCTGATAGGGAAATGTAAACCCATATGGAATCAGTAGCATAAAATAGCTGAGTTTATACTAATCCATAAATTCACATTTATGGAGGACAGAAAACCACCTGAAGGGTCATTTCCTGAAAAATTGAAATTGCTGTCAAGTGAGATGATTTAGTCTAGGAACTGTTTTGTATAATTAAATGAAAAATGTGCAAATTTAATGGGCTGTGCAATTTAGCCATCTGAAGTGTAGTTTGGGTTAGCTGTGCAATTATTAGGTTAGTCAAAAAAGAAGATTTGTGTATATTTAGGTGGAGATGGTACACACAGTGGGAAATGCTTGTCTCTGAGTGCACGTACACAAAGAATACATGTAGATCTCATACAAAATCCATTGTACAAATAGCATGTTTATTCAAAGTGATTTTCAAGGGCACATGAGTTATTAATTATGTGAACCTGCAGGATAGCAGAATCCAGGGCCTATCCCGTATCTGGCAAAATACCAAAGTAGGTCCCCAATCATGATTGTGATATCTAACCTTCTCTCTCTCTCTTTTTTTTTTCTCCTCCTCCTCCTCCTCTTCTTCTTCTTCTCCTCCCCCTCCCCCTCCCCCTTCTCCTTCTTCTCCTTCTCCTTCTCCTTCTTCTTCTCCCTCTCCCTCTCCCTCTCCCTCTCCCTCTCCTTCTCCTTCTCCTTCTCCTTCTCCTTCTCCTCCTCCTCCTCTCCTCCTCCTCCTCCTTCCCCTCCCCCTCCTCCTCCTCCTCCAACTCCTCCTCCTCCATCCCCTTCCCCTCCTCCTCCTCTTCCTCTTCTCCTCCTCCTCCTCCTTCCCCTTCCCCTCCTCCTCCTCTTCTTCTCTCTTTCTCTCTCTCTTTCCTCCAGCCACATGGAAACTAGTGTGAATTAGGGTTGTTGTTTTTTTTGCTCTTCACACATACAGATGTAAAGCTAGGAGGAGTTCCAGGACAGTAGCAGACCTCTTGAAAGCATGTGGGGTTTAGCTGATGCTTCTCAGTGGTATTCTTCATGGATCTTCGGCAGACATATGGGCCATGTATATTTCCAATATTTAATATTAACAGAATGATAGAATTACAAAGGACCTTGGAGGTCTTCTAGCCCAACTCCCTGCTCAAGCAGGAAGAAGACCCTAGGGGCTTTCCAGTCTCATCTTAAAAGCCTCCAGTGATGGAGCCCCCACAACTTCTGAAGGCAAGCTGTTCCACTAGTTAATTGTTCCCACTGTTAAGAAATTTCTTAGTTCTGGGTTGCTTCTCTCCTTGATTACTTTCAATCCATTGCTTCTCGTCTTGCCTTCTGGTGTTTTGGAAAATAGATTGATCTCCTCTTCTTTGTGGCAGCTCCTCAAATATTGCACACTGCTGTCATGTCACTCCTAGTCCTTCTTGTCATTGAACTAGACATATCCAATTCCTGCAACCGTTCTTCATATGTTTTTAACCTGCATCCCCCCAAATTAACTTTGCTGCTCTTCTCTGCACTCTTTCCAGAGTCTCAACTTCTTTGTTATAATATGATGATCAAAACTGAATGCAGTATTCTAAGTGGGGTCTTATTAAGGCTTTATATAGTGGCATTTATAATATTCTAATCTAACACATTCCACTTAAAACGGTGAAATGGAATGTATGGCAATGAAAGGCTGTTAATTATCATACTTTCTTTCCTTTTTTACCTATTATATGCCGCTCTAATCCAGGAGGAGACTGAGCAGCTGAATTCTCTCAAACACTAGAGGGTCAGCAATGGAATATTCCATAATAGAAAGCTCACCTCTTCTCAAGGACATTGCAAGAGTCACATTGTAATGGCTTTCAAAAAAACCAACAGCAGAGGTGGTATTCAACCAGTTCTGACAGGTTCTGGAGAACTGGTAGTAGAAATTTTGAGTAGTTTGGAGAACCAGCAAATTCCACCTCTGACTGGCCCCGCCCCTATCTATTCTCTGCCTCCCGAGTTCCAGCTGATTGGCTGGGTCTTCTTTAGTCGACCTGTACAGGAGAACGGAACTGGAAGGTAGGTTAGTGGGATGGGGAGGGAATGGGGATTTTGCAGTAACCTTCCCCTGCCATGCCCACCAAGCCACACTACTCACCACTCCCACAAGAATTGGTAGTAAAAAAATTTGAATACCACCATTGACCAACAAGATATGTAATCATCTTATATGAGGAAATGTGTTTCAAACAAGGGGAGGTCAACCCTGTATGTTCCCTCTTGTGTCATCCCTGTAGTCCTTATAGATAGCATTCTGTAAGGCAGGTGTCTTCAAACTTGACAGCTTTAAGACTTGTGGACTTCAACTCCCAGAATTCCTTCTCCAGTCATGTTATGTCAGGAATTCTGGGAGTTGAAGTCCACAAATCTTAAAGTTGCCAAGTTTGAAGACCCTTGCTCTAAGGGTAGAATAAGAAGAACGTTCACCCTCCCATATCTTACTGAATGGACAGAAGTCATTTCCCTGAGGTCCCAGATGAATCTAGGTCATAGACCAGGAAGGACATATTGACTTGCACCTGGAGTGAAATTAGAATCTAAGCAGGGATGTTATGTGGGCAAAATCTAATGTTGCTGCATTCTGGACCAGTCAAAACATCTGTGCACCTTCAACAGAAGTGTCCTGCAATAATCCAAATGAGAAGTGATTGAGGCAGGTATTTTCTCCTGTCCCTGAGATCATAAACTGATCTCTTCCTGATCTCAGGGATAGGAGAAAAATGCATCCACAAGTTTTTGTTCGTAAGTCCATAGTCCTGACTTACTGACATATGTTCTGCTCTAGTAAGAACCACTTCCATTCCCTGGGTAGATGTTGCACCATGTTGAAGCTCTTGTGGTTTGGGGGCAGGAGGGAAGGACAGCACAGAGGGAGTGAGACTTAGTCAGATGGGAAAGCATTCTATTTTAGTCCCAGTCACGTCTTTGTTAAATGGAAATAAAAACAAATGGATCTCTCGGGATTTGCTGGAAGCTGAAGTAAACAAGGGCTGACTCATAAAAACAAACTACTTTCTGAATAAGATGCCACTAATGTGCCTTTCTCTCTTTTCACCACTTCTGTGGTGGGAGAAGTATGAATAGCATAACCAGCCTGTGGTTCAGCCCCCAATAACATATGAATAACAATTCCTTTGACTCATTTCAGCTGAAATCATAGGCAGCTCCCCTGGGAAAGGTGACTCATATATATCCACATCCATTAATTGAAAGGGAGCCTCCAGCATCATATTCATCCTGAAGTGTGATCAACACTGTATTTAAATCTCTGTGTGGGGGAAAAACACAAATATTTAACTCAATTTATCACCTCTTTCTTCAAACGCCCAGTTCTGTCCTTCCTCCTCATTCTTCTCTCCATTATGTGATGATGATGCTATAAACTTTTTTTAAGATAACATTTTATGTTATCTCAATCTTCCTTCTCTTCTTCCTTCTCCCCGCTGTATGATGATGATACCGTACACTTTTTTTTAAAGGTAATGTTTTATTTTATCTCGTTCAACTAAGAAGTTTCCCAGGCTGACTCAGGGTTTGAACTGTCCAGGTTTTCAAGCAATTTGTTCGCCAGGCTGTTTCATAAAACCCACATAAAAAATATTTCATGCGATTGTTGCCTACAGCTTATGAAGTTTATTAGCATCTTTGTGTTTATGATATTTTATTGTGTGTTTCATTACATTAATCGTTCACTGTGAATTTGAAAGGATGAGGAAAAATATCTATTTAAACTGAGCATCTGTTGCTCATCTGGCCACCTCTCAATTTAATTTTTCCACCGTTAAGTTAATTTTAATGCATTGCTGTGTTATTTTGAAATTGAAGTTCACATCAGAAGGTTTTTATGCACGTTTCTTCTAATATGCTCATTTTATATGCACTTTTCCTTTTGTGCATGGGGATTTTGTACATTTTTTCAATATATACATACATTTTGTGACACTTTCCTCTGATAGCTGATTGATAATTTGCAGATTGCATCACCTGCTTGGGAAAATAATTATTTTTAGGCATTTGGGAAGAGCAAATAAGGTAAGCTTATGTATGAAACTGAATGAATGAATTTCTCCTCCATTCCAGTTGACAGACAGGCAGGATCAAACTAACCAGATAAATGCCACAGATATGGCTAAGCCATCTGCCCAGATAATTCCATAGTTTAGAATGAAACTTTTCTCTGTGTTCATAATTTTTTCTAGTACGATCATGCAGCATCTCCTGAACAATTTCCATATTTGGTATTGCTTCAAAGAAAACCCTGCCCAGTTTCCCTATAAGAGTCTATGATCTAAGATACCCCCTTCCATATCTAATAGGGGGAGAGCTATAATTTTAGCATCACTAAAAGAATCACGGTAGAAGTAAATCAAACACTACTGTGTCTTCTATTCAATTTTTCTTTAATTCCAGTGAAATATAATCTATTTTTTCTTTTTTGGAATACATAGTCTTTTCTATCTTGAGATGGAAAAATAGAGATGTGGAAGCAAAAGATGATGAATTTCAACTGATGTGAAGTTTCCTACTGTTTGGAAAAGTTATTTTCCCAATTTAATTGGTTAGGCAGTTTACCACTCATTCCCAAATAAATTGCCAAGCCTGAAAGTGCCCTGATGAGAAAGCATATTTGACAGCTATTGACCCATATCGTATATGTAAAATTCCCTGGAAGAAAACCATTAACTTATGCCAATAGGGATGACCAGATTTTTCCAGTTCCATTTGGAAGAAGTTTGGAATTTTTCAAGGCTTTTTGAGATCTGAGGACAGAATGTTGATTCGAGCCTTCCTCATTTTTAACTTCAAATTGTAGTAAGAAATTGTGAAGATGTGGTTCACATTATTGGATTCCAGCATTGGCTTGATTGAAACGATCAAGGAATGCTATTGACTTGACTGACTTGGAAAAACGAGGTATAGATGGTCTATATAAAAATTTTTTTTGAAAAAGTCTGCTAATTGTCCAATCCAACCCTTCTCCATTATCCTCAAAAAACTTAGAAAAGAAATACCAAATAAAAGCAGGAGAGTAAAAATCCTTATCATCAATCAATCAATCAATAAAGTGGATTTATGAATCATAAACCAGCTTGATTTCAATACTTGGGAAGATTTTAGAGCAGATTGTAGAACAATTTATCTGTAAGATGGTTTAAAAATGCAAGGACAACTAGAAGTCAACATGGGCTTATAAAGAATCAATTTCTTGATGGGTTTGTCAAATCATTTTATTTTCTGATTAGGTAACTTCTACATTATGCATATCATTCAATGAGATTCCTTGCTTGCCCCCCTGGATTTGCTCTAGCTACAACTCAAAAGGCTGAAGACATGGGTGTTTGAAGGCTTTCCTAAGATTTTTGGGTACCCAAAACATTTCCACTGGAATAGCTCAAACAGTAAGCAATCTAGTTAAGAAAGTGGATATACAGTGAGATTACAAACAAAACTTAAAGAGCGCTCATAAATGGTTCTTCATCAAACTGGGATCAATCAAGATGCCACTAGATGTTCTTTGATGTTTTCATTAATGACTAAAATGAAGTGGAGAATAGAATGCTTATCAAATTTGCTGATGACAGAAAATTAGTGGCATAGCTAATTGTCTTGTTATATTAGAGAAGTGGGTTGAAACTAACAGGATGAAATGAGACAAATGCAAATTCTTCATTTAGGAAAAAATAAATCAAATACATGGGTCTAAAACTGTGAAAGTATAACTTCTTTTGTTTCGGATTTCACTGGATTTCACCTTGAGTATTATGGCCAATTCTGCTCTCCATGGTTAAGAAAAATGCAGAACAACTAGAACAGGACAGAGGAGATAATAAGAATACTTAAAGGACTGGAAGAAAATGAATGTGTGTGTTTACTCCTCGGATATGACAAATAGTGGGAAGTTACCATAAACTGTTTGAATACATGAAATAGTGACACACAGAAAGTCAAAGTGGTTTCTCTTCTCATATATATATATATAATTTTTTAATGTAGTAAAATATACAAAACTAGAACAAAGAAATAAAGAAACGAGGAAGAAATTGAAAGGGAAAAGGGAAAAAAACCATACAATTGTGCCTTCAAACTGTTTTTCTATTAAGTAATCATTATCTTTAACTTTTCTCCAACCTCTCTGTTCTATTTTTAATCCCCATTTCATTCCCTCATTCTTTCAACAAAAAGTCCATGTAAGTTTCAGTCATTCAGAAAAGACAACTTTTTGTTCTCTGACCAAGCTGGTCATTTTCTGTAAGTTCAATGTCTGTGGAGATTCTCAGTCATTCAGGTCATACTTGTCACAATGATGCTTTTTCAAAAGGCAACTGGACTGTTTCTTTCTTTGAGGAAGAAGAAGAAAAAGTTTAATTTCTCAGCCAAGAAGTTTCATCAGTTCTAATGGTAAGGGGATGGAAAGATACATATTTATTTATTTATTTTTATTTTTGTCAATCGCTTACAAGATAATAGGTATAAGTAAAAACATAGTTATGAATACGTGGATATATATAAGAAAAATAAAAAATAAAAGAAACAATAGGACAGGGACGGTAGGCACGTTGGTGTGCTTATGCACGCCCCCTACAGACCTCTTAGGAAAAGGGTGAGGTCAAGAGTAGACAGTCTAAGGTTAAAGTTTTTGGGGTTTGGGGAAAAAAGCCACAGAGTCAGGTAGAGTATTCCAGACATTGACCATTCTGTTGCTGAAGTCGTATTTCCTGCAATCAAGTTTGGTGTGATTAACCTTGAGTTTGTCTCTATAGTTTGCTCTAGTGTTGTTTTGGTTGAAGCTGAAGTATTCATTGACAGGTAGGACATTGCAATGTATGATTTTATATACTATACTTAGATCGGACCGAAGGTGGCATAGTTCTAGATTTTCTAGGTCTAGAATTTCGAGTCTGGTGGCATAAGGTATTCTGCAACGAGTAGAGGTGTGAAGAACTCTTCTTGTGAAATATTTCTGGACTTTCTCAACTGTGTTAATATCAGATACGTAATGTGGGTTCCAGACTGATGAGCTGTATTCGAGTATTGGTCTAGCAAATGTTTTGTATGCCCTAGTTATTAGTGTAATATTACCAGAGAAAAAGTAGGATTAGGTTAACAACTCTTAATGCCTTTTTGGCTATGTAGTTACAGTGGGCTCTAGTACTTAGATCATTAGAAATGAGTACTCCAAGATCCTCAACAGAGTTTGGATCATCAACAAGGTCTTGACTATTCAGCCTGTATTTTATTTTCTGATATATATATATATATATATATATATATATATATTGCCAATATGTAGGACAGAGCATTTTTTGGTTGAGATTTGAAGTTGCCATTTGTTTGACCATTTTGATACATAGTCAAGGTCTTTTTGAAGGGTGGCGGTATTGGAATTATATTATATATTATATATAAGTATGGAATGGGATTCTACAGGATTGGACTAGTTCAGGTGAACCGGTAGTTCTGGTGATCTTTTGGCTCTCCCCACACACCCCTGCCCTTTTCCTGTGCTTTATTTCCTTGTTTTTAAGCACAGCTGATTCGCGTGACAGAGCGGTTTGCCATGCATCAGCTGTTTTACTCACCGGGGCTGCAGCAGAAGGTAAGTATTATAGCTAAAAATGGTCTTTTTAAAATGCTGGGTACACGTGCGAAGCACGCACCCACCGAACCAGTTGTTACACTGGTTGAATCGCACCACTGGATACATACTGACAGTTGAGACTAGATGGTAGGATAGGTTCTGCTGGTGGGGGAGGGATAGAAGAATTGAATTTCTTTGCAGTCATCTGGTCATTAGCACTTGGGGATTTATCTCTGCCCTCAGAGTCACCTGAATCAGGGTGTAACTAGTTGTGGAATCTACTTGGAATTGCTGTAAGGGTTGCATTGAAAATTGGAGACAGATCAGAGGTGGTATTCAGCCAGTTCTGACAGATTCTGGAGAACCGGTAGTGGAAATTTTGAGTAGTTTGGAGAGCTGGCACATGCCACCTCTGACTGACCCTGCCCCCATCTATTCTCTGCCTCCTGAGTCCCAGCTGATCGGTTGGGTCTTCTTTGGTTGCCCTGCACAGGAGAACAGAGCTGGAAAGCAGGTTAGTGGGGTGGGGAAGGAATGGGGATTTTGCCCTGCCATGCCCACCCAGCCACGCCCACAGAACCAGTAATAAAACAATTTTAATACCACCACTGAGACAGATGATGTTTTATTCCTCCCCTTCTGTTGAGGAACGGATGTTCAAATCTAACACAGATGGATTATTTTACCCCTCTTTCAAACCAATGGCCCTCCCTATTCAAAATATGGACCTTGCTGTCTTCAAAAAAGTTATCTTTGTTTTTCCGATGTAGGTAGACTGCTGAATCTTGTCCTGGTGGGTTTGTTCTTCTATGTTGTGCCATGAGTTTGTGAAGTGATTGTTTTGTTTGTCCAATGTACAGATCCGTACATGTCTCACCCCATTGTACTCCATATATCTCATTGCTCAGTTTGTGTCTGGGTATTTTATTCTTGGAGTGGATAAGCCTTAGTGTATTTGGGGGTTTAAAGTGTGTATATTTATATTGTGTTGCTTGAAAATCCTCCTGAGCTCTTCAAATATTCCTGCTACACATGGAATGACAATGTTGCCACCTTTGTCGTTCTCTTCTTTGTCTGTAATGGAGGAGCTATTGGGGTTTTTGGGGTTTGATGAAGGACCAGTTAGGATAACCACAATTTTGTAAATCCAGTCTTTTACTATAGAAATGTCATTGCTTTTCCAACTTTTTGCATATAATAATCTTGCCAATTTAAGATCAATTTCCCACCATTTAAATAATGGTAGAAAGATGCACCTACGTTTATATGGCAGTGGAGGAAAAATCATGAGTCAAATAAAGAGGAAGATTGGGCCTATCTGGTTTGAAATTATACTTCGTAGCCTGCAGTTTGTTCTGAATAAAAGAATGGATGTTGCTGAGAAGCAGAAGGTTTTTGGTTAGAAGGTCATGACTTAAGATTCAGGTGGCACAGATATCTACAGTACGATGAACCTAAGGCTAATGATTTAAAAATAATTTTGTTAGAGTGCCATACTGAGAGTACAGAATGCATATAAATCTAGGTTATGCCCAATACTTTTGTGGCTCTCAGGATAGGAAGCATTTTACAGAAGAGAAATAATCACTAAACAAAATAGTTAATTTACTCTGATACACTAGATTTTGTCAAGGAGAACATAGAATAAAAACAAGAGAAAGGCTGCCAAGAGAAGAATATGTCTGTTGACTTTGTAACATAATTTACAACATAAAATACATTTACAACATAAAAGGAGGAGGAGGAGGAGGAGGAGAAGGAGAAGAAGAAGAAGAAGAAGAAGAAGAAGAAGAAGAAGAAGAAGAAGAAGAAGAAGAAGAAGAAGAAGAAGAAGAAGAAGAAGAAGAAGAAGAAGAAGAAGAAGAAGAAGAAGAAGAAGAAGAAGAAGAAGAAGAAGAAGAAGAAGAAGAAGAAGAAGAGGTGGCTATCTATTTTAACAATCAATATTATACATTATATTTTAACTACTGTCAAAGAAAAAAATGATGAAAAGTAAGAAAGTCAAGGCCAAGAGTAACTCTGGATAGTGAAATGGATGCTATATATAATAAAAAGATAATAAAATGCTGTGAGAATATCGAAAAGTGGGAAGACTAGAGATCTTGATGGTGCAGTTGAAGAAATCTTAAAATATAGCTATGGTTCGTTTGGAATGGCTCAGCCATATATGTAAGGAATAGATCTACAGTATGCCTGGCAATTGGAAAAATGCAATTATAGTTCTCATAACAAAATATAAATCTTAATAAAGTTTGCCCGAGAAGGTTTTTGGCAATCAGAAGGGTATGAGAGATGACAATAGCAAAATAAGGGAAATACAATGAAACAGTGGGTAAACTAGATAGGGGAACACTGGGAAATTTCTAAGTATAAGAAATCTTATTGTGTGATTGTTTATTCAAAGAAAGTGTCTAACAAAATAAACAGAGTTGCCTGATTGAGTGTAAGAATAGTGAATGGTGAATGGTGAAACAAAACTTGTAAGAGAATAAATGGAACATTTAGAAAAGGGTTCAATATTTGAACAAGAAGAAATAACAATAACTTAGTCATGAAAGACCAGTTAGGTGATTTTGAGCCAGTCATTCTCTCTCAGCTCAACCTACCTCACAGGGTTGTTATTGTGGGGAACATAGGAGGGAGAGGTGTGTTGGATATGTTTGTCACCTTGAATTATTTGTAAAAGTTACGAAGGTGGGATAAGGTAAAGATAAAGGTTCTCCTTACACATATGTGCTAGTCATTTCTGGCTCTAGGGGGCACTGCTCATCTCCATTACAAAGCTGAAGAGCCAGCGCTGTCCAAAGACATCTCCATGGTCATATGGCTGGCATGACTAAATGCCAAAGGTGCACAGAATGCTGCTACCTTCCCACCAAAGTGGTCCTTATTTTTCTACTTGCATTTTTAACATGCTTTCGAATTGCTAGGTTGGCAGAAGCTGGGACAAGTAACGGGAGCTCACTCCGCTATGCTACGCTAGAGATTTGAACCGCTGACCTTTCTGATCGACAAGCTCAGTGTCTTAGCCCCTGAGCCACTGTGTCCCCAGAAAGGCGGGATACAAATTAATAAAAACAAGTATTATTATTTATTAAACTTATGTGACACCCAATTCTCAATGACTCTGGGAGGCTCAGAACAACCAAAGAAATTACAATTAATGATTTTAAAAAATAGCCAGCATGTTTCTCATTGAAGGCCTGGGTAAAGAGTCAGATTTTCATCACCCTTCTAAATAGCAATTGTTGGGGCTCTCTTGATTTCAGAGGGAATCTTGTTCCAGAAGTCAGGCACTGCTACAGAGAAGGTGAGGTTGTTTAATCAAAACATCCAGACTATGCAAAGCCTGCAGGATCAAATCAGCTGGATAAATGTTTTGAGAGGCATATAGTCCCTGAAATAACCAGACTCTATGCTATATAAAAACAACCAACACCTTAAATCTTGTTTGGAAATGAACCAAAAAAGACCAGGATGTGTGATACCTCCTTTATGTCTTAAAGGGTTTACTGATAGATGTATAAATAGCAATAGACTTACATACCACTTCATAGTGCTTCACAGCTCTCTCTAAGCAGTTTACAGAATCAACATATTGCCCCCAAGGTCCTCATTTTACCGACCTGGAAAGGATAGAAGGCTGAGTCAACCTTGAGCCAGTCAGAACTGAACTCCTGACAGTGAGCAGTGAGTTAGCCTGCAATACTGCATTCTACCTACTGCACCACCATAGCTCCTAAGCAGTGTATGTGTGTGATGATATTAGGGATGTCTTTATTGGGGATACAAATATATGTGCAGATGATGCAATAATGATGCATTGAGGACAAGAGATCTGAAAATTAATGCATTGAATGCCAAAGTTCTTAATGGCTGCAGTTTAGTGAATTTGTGTTTCTTGGTAGGTTTATGGGAACATGGTATGCAAAGCTTTTTGAATGTTATATTTTCAAACATCAGGTGGGATGAAATTGTCCAGCTTTGCTCCAGAGAATGAGAAATTCAGTACTGAAGCTTTCCACTTTAGGCTGCTTTTGTGAGCATTGTTTTGGGCAATATCATCAATTGGTTCCCTCTAATGGATAGAAAAGCAATTTTTTTCCAGGCTGTCCTTGGTTTTTGAATGGCATGCCAGGGGCCAGAATCCAAAAAAAAGGTGAAAGTTAAATTTGATTTCATTTACATTTAATTAAAATTAAATGTGGCTAAAATGATTACTCTCCGGTTATATATTTCATATTTTTTCTACCTCTGTCATATTAAAAAGTCCAATAAGGTAACAATTTTGGGACTATCTGGCAGCAGCACAGATAGTTTTTTAGTGGTCATATGTAGCCCTTGGGCAGCAGCTTGTTCACTTCTGCTCCAATGTACCATAAATTACAAACCACTTATCTGCAGGCACCGACTGTAGTAATTTTCCTTAGAGCTTCAGGAATACGTTTCTAATAAACTAAGCGAAATGCTAGAAATGATAGGAGGTCAGCAATTGTAGCGACAAAGCTTCAGGTGACTGATGCAATCCACAATTCCAGTGTGGCATCCATGCTGTCTCGTGCACATTTTGTTTTGTTTTTTTCCTCCACCAATGCCTGAACTTGTTCTTGGTCTGTGAGATGTATGGAATAATATTAGTAACCTTGCAAAAGTGATAAGGATGTTCAAGAGGTGATTGGATGAGGGTGCTCTGTTGGGGGGCAGTGACATCAGCTGGAAATAATAGCTACTATGGTCTTCCAGAAGACTTCTTATCAGATTGACTGTTTCCCAGTATGATTTCGTTGCCTACTTCAATTGCCTACCACAATCATTGACAAGAATATCCTTCTATTGTTAAATCTAGAACAAAATCCTGATTGCATCAATTTTTATTTATTTTTTATTTATTTTATTTTGTCAAGCGATTATTAGATAACAGGTATAAGTATAAACATGGTTATGAATACATGAAATGGGTACATATAAGAAAAATAAAAGAAACAATAGGACAGTAGGCACGTTGGTGTGCTTATGCACGCGCCCTACAGACCTCTTAGGAAAGGGGTGAGGTCAATAGTAAACAGTCTAGGGTTAAAGTTTTTGGGGTTTGGGGAAAAAAAACCACAGTCAGGTAGAGTATTCCAGACATTGACCACTCTGTTGCTGAAGTTGTATTTCCTTCAATCAAGTTTGGTGCGATTAACCTTGAGTTTGTATCTATTGTGTGCTCTAATGTTGTTATGGTGAAGCTGAAGTATTCAATGACAGGTAGGACATTACAATGTATGGTTTTATATACTATACTTAGATCGGACTGAAGGTGGCGTAGTTCTAGTTTTCTAGGTCTAGAATTTCGAGTCTGGTAGCATAAGGTATTCTGCAACAAGTAGAGGAGTGGAGAACTCTTCTTGTGAAATATTTCTGGACTTTCTCAACTGTGTTAATATCAGATACGTAATGAGGGTTATTGCAAAAAACGTTATTGCAAAAAATGTAAAAAAAAAACTTTTGTTCAATGCGAGACGAAAGAAGAATAAATGGAAGAATGTATGATAAAATGGGTTAAAATTTTTGGTTATAATGTATAAATGGAACAATGGGAAAACATGTGGTGGAAAGGTTGAAATTTACATTATGTTTTAACCTTGAAGAAAACTTTTATAAAATGATGTATCGCTGGTATTTGTCACCAAAGAAATTGTCTGGAATATATAAAGATACTTTGAATCTTTGCTGGAAATGTGAACAAAATGAAGAAACATTTTATCGTGTTTGGTGGACATGTATAAAAACAAAAAAAATAAATTAAAAATATATATGCTTTTATTAATTCAGAAGACTTTAAAAGCTAAAGTACAACTGAATGCACAGATTTTCCTTTTGGGATTAATGGACAGGGTTAAAGCCTTTAAAGTCTTCTTTGATCAGAGGAAAAACAACATCTACATATGTAATGTGATTTTTTTTGCATGAAATAGGAAAAATGCACTTACGATTTGCAGTTTTGATGAGTAGAAAAAAAATTAATAAGAGAAAAAAATGACCTTTTTTCTAATCATACAGTAAGAGATAGTTTTGTAAATGTACTTATTTTTGCTGCAAAGGAAATTGGACGCTCCTTTCTCTTTGTTTATTCTTTCTGCAAGTTTGCATTTTTTTTTCTTACTTTTTTCTTTCCTTGCTTCTTTTACTCTTTATTTGTGTGTGTTTTTATTGTCTCTGGAAAACTTGAAATAAGTAAATATAACCAACAATTTGGGTATCTACAGGACCACCTAATGTCAATGTGTTTTTCCCATCCATTAATACCTGGAAGTGAAAGGCCTCTTAAGGTGTCTCTAAGTCATTTGCCTTCTTAATCACAGTCCCCCTTGTTTAAAAGAACCCTTTCTCAGAGGTGATTTCAACACTAGTTCTTTGGGAGTTTTTTAGTAAGTCTTTGGGGTTGGATTGGAATGGATTGGATTGGATTGGGTTGGGTTGAGTTGAGTTAGCTTAAGTTGAATTGGGTTGGGTTGGGTTGGGTTTGATTGATTGATTGTTCAACAGTGCTTGGGCTACTTTGTTTTTATGTACAGTTTTAAAGCATTATTCTATTTAAGTATCTACACCAGTTAGAGTTGGTTAAGAATGGAACAGGGTGCAAGCCTAGCAAAATAAATAAATAAAGCAAATACAATTAACATACCAAAAGTTAGATTGCATTGATATACATGTACAAATTGATATACATGTACAACTCTAATCGAAATGGTTAATGAAATTTCATGCCATATTGCCTTCATAGATATTTGCATGACAAGTTTGTTTCGTTGATCAGTATTTACTGAAATTTCTAAATTTTCTTATAAATGATATGATAGGAACTTAGGAGGTCTCCTTAAGGAAGTTAGTTTCAAGTAAAACTGGCAGATTCGTCCATATCTAATTAAAAACAGAATGAGATGAAACACAGATTCCTTCATTGGAGTCAGGGGAGGAATGGAAGAAGAGTCCTGTTGGATCAGGAGAGATTAGTTAAGTAATTTCAACCCCACACCTCTGTCATAATAATAATCACAAATCAGAGATTTACAGTTTCTGTGGAAAACCAGCAAAGATAATTCAGAATTGTAAAGAATAAACAAATGAAGTAAATCTGGAAACAGCATATCCATTCAAGTTCAGAAGAGATGGGATTTCTGACCTGTGAAGAGAGCTCTACAGACATTTCGGTCTAGATTCCTGGGGGTATCTCCAGGTTATGCCTGTCTTAAACTAACTCTAGATCAGAATAGAATAGAATAGAATAGAATAGAATAGAATAGAATAGAATAGAATAGAATAGAATAGAATAGAATAGAATAGAATAGAATAGAATAGAATAGAATAGAATAGAATAGCTTTATTGGCCAAGTGTGATTGGACACACAAGGAATTTGTTTTGGTGTAAATACTCTCAGTATACATAAAGAAGGAACATTTGTTAAGAATCAAGAATCATAATATACAACACTTAATGATAGTCATAGGGTACAATCAACATCAAATCATATTAGGAAACAGAGGATACAAGCAACAAAGTTACAGTCACAAGTGGGAGGGGATGGGTGATAAGGAATGATGAGAAGATTAACAGTAGTAGTAGTGTACACTTTGTAAATAGTTGAACAGTGTTGAGGGAATTATTTGTTTAGCAGAGTGATGGCTTTCGGGAAAAAACTGTTCTTGTGTCTAATTGTTCTGGTGAGCAGTGCTCTATAGCGTTGTTTTGAGGGAAGGAGTTGAAACAATTTATGTCCAGGATGTGAGGGGTCTGTAAATATTTTCACAGCTCTCTTTTTGACTCATGCAGTATACAGGTCCTCGATTGAAGGCAGGTGGGTGGTAATTGTTTTTTCTGCAGTCCTAATTATCCTCTGAAGTCTGTGTCTGTCCTGTTGGGTTGCAGAACCAAACCAGACAGTTATAGAGATGCAGATGATCAGGGGTGGGATTCTACCAGTTTGCACCTATTCACTAGAGCCGGTTGTTAACATTCTAAGCAGTTCGAAGAACCGGTTGTTAGAAAAAATTACTGGCCTAATCCTGTAAGGAAAGCAGAAAGGAAACATTCTGGAGTTGCTTACAGAAACTGCCTCTCCGTTAACCCTTATTACATTCTTGGCAGGACTAGACTTCCTGTCTCAGGAACTTCTCTGGAGTTTTTTTCCCCTCCTTTGCTGGTACTTTGCTTGTGTGGAGTGACCATTCAAAGTTACAATGGCACTGAAAAAGGTGACTTATGACCATTTTTCACACTTACGACTGTTACAGCATCCCCACAATCATGAGAGGCCAGAGAGGAGATGCGTGCCTCGATGTGAGTGATGTTGAGTTGGCCACACCCAGCCAGTCATATGACCACCAAGCCATGTCCACCCAGTCACATGATCACCAAGCCACGCCCACCACCTAAGCCATGCCCACAGAACTGGTTGTTAAAAAATTTGAATCCCACCCCTGCTCTAGATCACTGTTTCTCAACCTTAATATGGCTGGCTAAGGAATTCTGGGAGTTGAAGTCCACCCCTCTTAAACTTCCCAAGGTGAAGAAACACTTCTCCAGATACACCGAAGCTGAAAAAGAAACAAAACCTGCAAAAATTATATTCTTGCCTTCATCCACCTCCTTTGAGATATAGTCATAGTTACTGCTGGAGTACAGATTCACATATACTGATTTCAGTGAAGAGTATGAGGATTTTGATAAGGGAAACAAATCCCCACTTCTACTTTCAACATTATAAATATCCTTTGTGATGCTAAGAAGATGAAGATGCCTCCACAAACCTTTATAAGCATGATTTGAAATGTGCATCCCTTCCACTTGTTCCCAACCTTTGCTAGCAGTCACAATAGTTCAACGTTTGTGACTACTGTTTCATGAGGAAGGCAGACATCTCCCATTTTTCAAAGGTTGTCATCTTTCTACTCACCTTTTTGATTTTCAACTTGCCCTTTAGATGTTCAGGTTTTTACACATACAATAAAAAGGCCAACCAATGAGAATTGAAAAGAGAGGGAAGAACCAGCGTTTACTCAGTCCAGAAGGGAGATATTGAAACATAAAAGAGCCACATGTGCATAGATCAGTCAATCAGAATAGAGCTGAAAGGGACCTTGGAGGTCTTCTAGTCCAACCCCTGCTTAAAGAGACCTTATACCATTTCAGACAAGTGACTGTCCAGTCTCTTCTTAAAAACCCCTAGGGATGGAGCAGCCACAACTGTTCCACTGGCTAATTGTCCTCACTGTTAGGAAGTTTCTCCTTAATTCCAAGTTGCTTCTCCCCTTGATTAGTTTCCAGCTATTGTTTCTTGTCCTGCCCTCTGGTGCTTTGGAAAATAAGTTGACCCCCTCTTCTTTGTGACATTCTTTCAAATACTGGAATACTGCTATCATGTCCCCCCTAATCCTTCTTTTCTCTAGACTAGCCAAACCCAAATCCTGCAACCATTCTTCATATGTTTTAGTCTCCAGGCCTTTAATCATCTTAGTTACTCTTCTTTAGGTATCCACCTAAAATGGACACCTAACATCAAAAACGTCATCAAAAAAACACAACAAAGAATGTTCTTTCTGCGCCAACTCAGAAAGCTCAAACTGCCCAAGGAGCTGCTGATAACTGTTTGGTAGCGGCAATGAAGAGGCACACACGGATAGTGATTCAGTCTTTTTGTTTATTTACAGGAACACCGACTGACTCGGCGGCGCGGCAGCCCTTCTTTTAAAGGGCTCCCGCGCCTAAGTCAGCCAATGACGGGGCGAGGATCTCCCGCCGGAATGTAGACCAATGAACAGTAAGTATTTCAAATATAACCAATCCAGAACACCCCTCCCTCCTTGGTCCAGTCTGACCAATCAGGAGCCGCGCCTATGTTACGTAATCACGTAGATAGGCGGGGCTCCTGTGGGTCCGACTGGACCTGCGCGGCTCAGTTGCGTCGCTGCTATCGGCTGGTGCGGAAGGACCTGTTGCTCCTCTCGCCTCCGGCCCTGGAAACTTCGAGCAGGTCGAGCCGGCTGCGTCACTACCAACGGGCCTAGCTGGGCTAGTTGACGTGGCCATGACGCTCCCTGCCCGGCCTGGATTATCGTCAGTCCTGTCAGATGTTTCAACGGGACGTTCTCCAGGATCAGGTGCATAGCAGCGCGACCCGACCGGAGCTAGAGTTGAGGGTGTGTGTGTGTGAGTTAGGGCGTCATTGTTTGTTAGTGGGCTTTCCTTGTCCTGACTGCTTGGTGGTTGCTCCCCTTCCCCCCCAGGAAAATCGCCAGGTCTGGGAAGGGTGCGAGTTCGAAGTTGGTCTATGTGTCGCTTCCAGCTTTTGCCATCAGCAGTGGTAAGCCGGTAAGAACGGGGTCCGATTAGATGTGTGATGGTGGCTGGCACCCATAAGGGGTGCCCTACTAAGTTTTTAGCGTAAACTAAATCCCCAATCCGGAATGTTCGGACTCTGGTTGAAGAATCTAGGGGTTTGTCTGTAGAGTATGTAGGGTGTAGTCTATCGAGAGGGGAACGTAGTTTTCTCCCCATAAGTAATTCAGCAGGAGTTTTGTTAGTAGTGCTACTAGGTGTAGTGTGTTGGAGAAATAATAATTTGTCGATGCGTGCTTGTATAGGGCCCTGGTCTAATTTAAGAAGGGTCTCCTTGGTAAACCGGACCATGCGTTCGGCCCGTCCATTCGCTGCCGGATGTGCCGGCGCGGTTAGGGCATGGCGTATGCCCAAGCTTGCTAAGTAACTCTCAAATTCTGTAGCCGTGAATTGAGGGCCGTTGTCAGATACCAGGACGTCTGGTAAACCGTGGGTGGCAAACCAGTGACTGAGCTGTCGTATGACAGCCTCGCACGAGGTTGATTTCATTAGGCTCACTTCTAATCAGTTGGAATAAGCGTCTACCAGAATCAAGAAGCTATGCCCCTTAGTCGGACCCGCAAAATCTATGTGGATTCTAGACCAAGGGCCCCTAGGTAGATCCCACTCAGTGGCTGGCGCCTTTGGGGGTGAGGGCCGGGATGTTTGGCAGGGTTGGCAACCCGCGACCCAGTCGGTAACATTCTTGTCTAATCCAGGCCACCATACATAACTTCTGGCTAAACTTTTCATCTTTACCACCCCGGGGTGTCCCTCATGCAATAGTTTCAATATGGGATTTCGAAGTTTTAGTGGAATGACCACTCGATCCCCCCATAGTACACAACCTTTGAGTACGGAAAGTTCCATTTGTCTCTGTTTAAATGGTCTGTACTGTTCTTGTAAATCAGAGTCTGGCCATCCCTTTATGATCCACCTACTCACGGTACGCAGTAGGTGGTCGTTAGAGGTTTCGTGTGCGATGTCTGCTGCCGTCATCGGGAGGTCGGGCAGGGTTTCAATCAAAAATGTTGAGGTGCTGGGGTTTGGTTCAGGATCAGAGTCTGGTAACGGGCAACGACTTAAAGCATCGGCGTGCGTGATGGCCGGACCCGGACGGTAAGACAAGGTGTAATTGTAAGCGGCAAGGAATTCTGACCATCTTGTCATTCTGGGTGATAAAATATGAGGAGTAGGTTTGTCTCCCGCCAGAATACCTAGTAGGGGTTTGTGGTCGGTGATGATAGAAAATGATTGGCCATACAGGTATTCATGGAAACGTTTAATACCAGAAATTATGGCTAGTGCCTCCTTGTCCAGTTGACTGTAATTTCTTTGGCTTTTGGACAAAGTTTTTGAATAGAAGGCAATCGGAGCCTCTCTGCCGTTAGGTAGAAGGTGGCTCAGGACAGCTCCGATCCCAAAAGGCGAGGCATCACAAGTTAGTAACAAAGGCAAAGTCTCGTTATATTGAATTAGTACTTTTGCTGAAGTGATCATGTCTTTAATTTTGTTAAATGCTGTTTCTTCCCGATGTCCCCACTTCCACGAGGCGTCTTTGTCCAAAAGTCTATGCAAGGGTTCCGCCACCGTGGCTTTCTGGGGCAAAAAGACATGATAAAAGTTTATTAACCCTAGGAAAGCTTGTAGGTCAGCCTTGTTAGTTGGGGTGGGGGCATTTTTGATAGCACGGATTTTTTCTGCTGTTGGGTGGATGCCATTGCCATCGATTTGGTATCCCAAAAACTCTATTTTGTCCGTGATAAGGGTGCATTTGTCTTTTTTGACTTTTAACCCAGCCTCAGTAAATTTGGTAAGCACTTTTCTTAAGCGGTCTCGTAGCTGTAATTTGTGTTTAGCTGCAATCAGGACGTCATCGAAATACGGGATGACCCCTGGAATTCCTTGAAGGAGGCGTTCCATAAGAGATTGAAAAATGCCAGGTGCCACGCTAACGCCAAATTGGAGGCGATTACACTTAAAGGCACCCCGGTGTGTTACAATGGTTTGGGCTTCAGCTGTTCTTTCGTCAACGGGCAGTTGCTGGTAAGCCTGAGCCAAATCGAGTTTAGCGAAAATTTTTCCGCCTTTGATAGAATGTAACAAGTGTTGTACGACAGGCACGGGGTATGCGCTCTGTTATAGTGCATGGTTGAGGGTCGCCTTATAGTCCCCACAAATACGAACCGACCCGTCTGCTTTTATAGGGGTCACTATAGGGGTCTCCCATTTAGCGTGGTCAACTGGTTCGAGGACCCCTTGCTTGACTAGTTTATCCAGTTGTTCTTCTATTTTTGGCTTTAAAGCAAAAGGTACCCGTCTTGCCTTTAGTCTAATTGGGGCTACCTTAGGGTCTATGTTAAAAGAAATCGGGTTACCCCGGTACTTGCCTAATTCTTCGCTGAACAGGTCCTGGAATTCTTGAATGAGATCTGCCTCCCAGTCGGCGTCTGTAATATGGTTGATACCGGTCATCCCTATTCCAAGCGGTTCGAACCATTCCAGTCCTAGAAGGCTTGGTCTGTTCCGGTCCACAATTGTTAGGGGAAGAATCTCAATGTGGTTGTTGAAGGTTACCTGGAAATGTCCAATCCCTACTACCAGAATTTTGTTTCCCTGGTAGTCTTTAAGCGTTAAGTTCTGTTTGTCTAGTTCGCTTCGCCGTATGTCTGGGATCAATTTTTTAATAGTGTCCCACGAGACCATGGAAAGGAATGATCCCGAATCCACTTCCATTTCACAATTTTTTCCTTCAATTCTTACTTGCACGTGGACTTTTTTAACGTTTTTTGTATTAGAGTGACCAATTATTACTGTTTGGTGCGTTTCTTCTTTCTTGTAAGATGACTCTTTAAACTTTCTATTCCTTCCTTCCTGGCTCCAACGGTTGTTTGTTTTCTTTTCTCTCTCTCTTGGAGAAGGACTTTCTCTCCGCCTGGGGCTGTAGCTTGATCTGGCTCTGCATACCCTTGCGATGTGCCCTTTCTTTTCACACTTTCGGCATATTGCGTCTATGAAACGGCACTCTGATCTGGGATGGTTTCCACCGCAACGGTTGCATTCAAAATCAAACCGCCTGATTGCCCGCTCTTTTTTCCCTCTCGTGGCTTTTAGGTGGCAAACCTCGTCTTCTTCACTACTGGCCTCAGTTTCAAGATCCTCGTAGTGTGTTGAGGTTTTTCCTTGTTCGTCTTCAGTTTTGGTGGCTTCTTTGGATTTGTGGTGTGCAGCTTGATTAATCTGTTTCATTCTTGCCGCCGATTTGTGAGCAGCTTCGGCTGCGGTGGCTTCTTCGATGGCCTCTGTGGCTGTTATCTTGGGTCGGTTTAGTAACTTACTCTGCAATATTGGATCTTTTAAGCCTAATACGATCCGGTCTCTCAGAGCCTCGTTGAAATCCGAGAATTCGCACTCTCCTCCTATTTCTCTTAAATCTGCCACGAAATCAGCGATAGGTTCACCTTCTTTTTGATTCCGGAGGTAAAACTCATGGCGCTTGATGAGGCAGGAGACTGTGGGAGCGTAGTGTTTTCTCAAGATCTTTTCTAGCTCGGGCCAAGTTAGCGTTTTGACATCGATTGGAGACGCTAGCGCCTTTGCCATCCGAAAAACGGCTTGGCCGCAGTGGGTCAAGAAAACCGCTCTCTTCCGATGATCCGACACTCCGCTCAGATCGCTACTCTCCAAAAACATGAGGAATCGGTCCACATACGTCTGCCATTCCTCTTTTGCCGGATTGAATTTCTCTGGCGGGGCGTTGCTTCCGGACATGATGCCGCTCGCTCTCCGCCGCTATTCACTCTCTAACCATGTTGCCTCGATCCCACCTTCGTCGCCAGTGTTTGGTAGCGGCAATGAAGAGGCACACACGGATAGTGATTCAGTCTTTTTGTTTATTTACAGGAACACCGACTGACTCGGCGGCGCGGCAGCCCTTCTTTTAAAGGGCTCCCGCGCCTAAGTCAGCCAATGACGGGGCGAGGATCTCCCGCCGGAATGTAGACCAATGAACAGTAAGTATTTCAAATATAGCCAATCCAGAACAATAACAGTTCTACAGAGGAATTATTGAGTCTGTCATCTGCACGTCTGTAATTGTCTGGTTTGAGTCTGCAACCCAACAAGACAGACACAGACTTCAGAGGATAATTAGGACTGCAGAAAAAACAATTACTACCAACCTGCCTTCCATTGAGGATCTGTATACTGCACAAGTCAAAAAGAGGGCTGTGAAAATATTTACAGACCCCTCACATCCAGGACATAAACTGTTTCAACTCCTATCCTCAAAACAACACTATAGAGCACTGCAGAGCAGAACAACTAGACACAAGAACAGTTTTTTCCCGAAAGCCATCACTCTGCTAAACAAATAATTCCCTCAAAACTGTACAACTATCTACTAACTCTGCATTACTATTACTATTAACCCTCTCATCACTCCTTATCAGCCATCCCCTCCCACTTGTGACTGTATGACTGTAACTTTGTCGCTTGTATCCTTACGATCAATATTGAGTGTTTCCTAGTATGATTTGATTGCTTATTTGTATGCTATGACTATATTAAGTGTTGTACCTTATGATTCTTGATGAATGTGTCTTTCTTTTTATGTACACTGAGAGCATATGCACCAAGACAAATTCCTTGTGTGTCTAACCGCACTTGGCCAATAAAGAATTCATTCATTCATTCATTCATTCACTCATTCATTCAATTGTACTTTTTCCAAAGTCTCAAAAACTTTTTTTGCAATATTGTGACCAAAATTGGTTGCAATATTCCAGGTGTGGCCTTACTAAGGCTTTATAAAGCAGTAGTAATACTTCACATGATTTTGATTCTATGCCTCTGTTTATACAACCAAGGATTGTCTTAGCTTTGTATTGTATTATTTTTTATAGGAGGGATAACTTTTACATAAATGCCATCGGTTGCTTTAGATTGCATTTGCCCCATTTTATCCCAGAGCAATGTTTATTTTACTGCTGTCAAACTAACTAGCAGCCTGACTCCCCTCTGGTCCCTGGCAGCATCTTTCTCAGTCCTGCCTTGTGGTCATTCCTCAACTTGGTCTGGCCTGATGAATGGGCAGTGCAGGGGTGGGATTCTACCAGTTTGGACCAGTTCTTTAGAACCAGTTGTTATGATTCTGCGCAGTTCGGAGAACCGGCAAGTCGCACCACGGGCTGGCCCCTCCCCTTCCCACCCACCCCACCCAGGAGGCTTCCCTGAGGCCCAGTCAGGGGTGGTATTCAGGGGGTTGAGGTTTGGGGGAGAAGTGGCCTGAGAGCAGAGCTGAACCTTCCTTAGGATTGAAGCTTCTCTTTTTCAGTGCAGACTCAGGCAGCAGATTGCAGAAAGGTAGATCTGGGAGTGTGCTGTCCCAGTCAGTCTATGGGAATGAGTTAGTTACTTAGGAATTGTGAGCTGTCCCCTTAAGGGAATGCTTCATGGGAAATGTAGTTCATGTCACGTGGCCACATCTGTAATCCTGATTGGCCACTGAATTGACCCTTGAAGGGTTGAAGGAGGTTGCCCTCCATTCTTATCTGCACTCATTACTGATAACATCGTTTCCTTCTATTGATACGAGATGGGTTAGGAGATAACTATATTGAGCAGAATAGGGAGTGAAGCTGTGATTCTGCAAGCAGCTCAACCTGCCTGCCTGCTTTGCCTGATTTTGGGTAAAAGTTGCTCTTTTAAAAAAAATAAAAAATTTAATCTTTACATATATATTGACAATATTTATACACAAGCCACGCCCAGCCAGTCACATGACCACCAAGCCACACCCACAAATTAGACCACGCCCACAGAATCAGTTGTTAAGACATTTGAATTCCACCCCTGGGGTGATGGCTGCAAAACTGGCATTCACTGTCCACTGATTGGCTGTTGGCAGCCACAAACCCCTAGGTTGAATAGATTCTGGGGCAGGCTGGCTAGCTTGTGCACACACCATCAGCAGATAGGCAGACTGTTACTGTCCACCATGGCTACCATAGCAGAGTGCATTCCTTTCCCTCACCTTGGTCTGAAGAGGAGCCACAGTGTTGTCCCTCTTCTATTTCCAGCCTCTTCTGATCCATCCAGAGAGCTTAAAAGACATGAAACAAGAACATGTAGATCTGCTGACTCAGCAAGCAATGCAGCAGGTTAAGCAGGCAAAACAGTTCAGCAGCATCAGTAGCAGGAAAGGGACTGTTGCAACAGACAAAACCCAAGGAATGGAAGAGGCATTTTTCTCAAGACCCAGCACAGCTACTTGTACTGCAACCCTTTAAACCAGTGGTTGGATTAAAATTTTTTTACTACTGGTTCTGTGGGCGTGGCTTGATGGGCATGGCAGGGGAAAGATACTGTAAAATCTCCATTCCCTCCCCACCCCACTAACCTGCTTTCCAGCTCTGTTCTCCTGGGTAAGGCAACAAAAGAAGACCCAATCCATCAGCTGGGACTCGGGAGGCAGAGGAGAGATGGGGGCGGGGCCAGTCAGAGGCGGTGTTTGCTGAACTACTCAAAATGTCCGCTACCAGTTTTCCAGAACTGGTCAGAACCTGCTGAATGCCATCTCTGCTTTAAACTGTACCTGGAGACATGTGGGCTTCCTTTCAATGCTGTTGCGAGTATGCCAGATGATTTTGCTGAAAACCAGAAGAGAAAAACAAAACTGAAAACCACCCCTGTCTTTATCTATGAGCTTCATCACTGGAAGCTGGACTGCCATTGTCAGAAATGGTGCAGGGCAGGGGTGAGATCCGACAGGGTTAACTACCAGTTTGGTGATTTACAAGGTTGGGTGATTTACAATGTGCTTTCCCTGCACACTGCCGGCGTGTGCCTGTAAATTGTCATCAGCATGCTGCGTGCAGAGAAGCAGCCTTTCAAAAAACCCTTTTTTCCTGCTTTTTTTAACTGCAGCTGTGCCTCGCATGGCAGCTGAAGTTGAAAAAAATCAGAAAATAAAGGTCAGGGCAGGCGGGTAGGTCAAAAACATCAGCAGACATAGAACCGGTATTTATGTCTGCTGGTCTTCAGAGCTACTGGTTCTACAGAGGTGGACAGAACCGGTAGAAACCCACCCCTGGTGCAGGGTCTCCTGCTTGGGCAAGGGATTGGACTAGAACAGGGGTAGGGAACCTTGGCTCTTTTATCACTTATGGACTTCAACTCCCAGAATTCCTGAGTGAGCCATAAAAGGTTCCCCATCCCTGGCCTACTGGTTTTTCAGTTGTGGGGGAAATCAATTTTTGACTGGAGTGGGATTGTTTGATATACAAATGTAGGACATATAAAGAATATATAAAGAATATGTCCTACATTTGTATATTAAACAGTCCCATTCCAGTCAAAAATTGATTTCCCCCACAACTGAAAAACCAGTAGGCCAGGGATGGGGAACCTTTTATGGCTCACTCAGGGATGCTAGGAGTTGAAGTCCATAAGTGATATAAGAGCCAAGGTTCCCTACCCCTGGACTAGAAGACCTACAAGGTCCCTTCAAACTCTAGTTAAATCTTTTTGCATGCTTTGAACAGTATCCCTCACCTCTTTACAGGCCATCATGTTTAGGTCCAGATAGAGAGCAGTGTCGCAGTGGTTAGAATGCCGTATTGCAGACAAATTCTGCCGACCGCCAGCAGTTCAATCCTAATCGGCTTAAGGTTGACTCAGCTTTCCATTCTGCAAAGGGCAGTAAAATGGGAAGCTGGATTGTTGGGGGCAATATATTGACTTTGTAAACCGCTTAGAGAGAGGTGTAAAGCAGAGGTCTCCAACCTTTGGTCTGTGGACCAGCACTGGGCCATAGTCAGGGGTAGGATTCTACCAGTGTGCACCTATTCCCTAGAACTGGTTCTAAGCAGTTCAGAGAACCGGTTGTTAGAAGAAATTACTGGCCTAATCCTGTAAGGAAGGCAGGAAGGAAACATTTTGGTGTTGCTTACAGAAACTGCCTCTCCGTTAACCCTTATTACATTCTTGGCAGGACTAGACTTCCTGTCTCTGGAATGTCTCTGGAGTTTTTTTCCCCCTCCTTTGCTGGTACTTTGCTTGTGTGGAGTGACCATTCAAAGTTACAATGGCACTGAAAAAAGTGACTTATGACCGTTTTTCACACTTACGACTGTTGCAGCATCCCCACAGTCATGAGAGGCCAGGTGAGGAGATGCGTGCCTCGATGTGAGTGATGTTGAGTTGGCCACGCCCAGCCAGTCACATGACCACCAAGCCACACCCACCAGTTAAGCCATGCCCACAGAACCGGTTGTTAAAAAATTTGAATCCCACCCCTGGCCACAGTGTGCCAGAAACTGGGCCTTGCAAACAAGCAAAGTCCCATCAGCGGGATGCGGGCAGTGCTCAAAACACTACCTCCTTTGGTCTGCAGAAAAACCTCTCTCCACAGAACTGGTCCCTGGTGCCCAAAAGATTGGGGGCCACTGCTGTAAAGCACTTTGAAGCAGTATATAAATCTAAGTGCTATTACCATTTCATGAAAAAAAATCTAGACATAAATCTATAGGAATAGAACTTTGCTCTCACTACAAAGTGGGTCGTAAAATGGGTCAGATTTACATGACTTTGTATGTAAAGTCTTAGCACACACCTGGGATTCAGAGAATAGGGCGTCAAGTCAGCTGGTCAAATATTCAAGAAGACTTGCCTGCTGCCAAGGCCCCTCCTTTTTTTAAAACAATGAAGCTCTGCTATCTAGCTGCACAGGAATTTAAGCAAAATCTTTGGGAATAAATAGAAATATATATCCTTTTCTATTACTATCACGTCAGACGTTCGCTCAGGAATAGAGATAGGGAAAGAAAAGATGATAAAAAAGCCTATAAACAATAGATATTTCTCGATTAATTTTGCAACCTGCAGCTCATTTGCTTCTATTTATTTCCTGCTTAGCATTTAGAGAAACAAGCATTACTCAAGCTTGATGAAAAAGAAATTTTGGCATCAACACTGTGCGATGTGGGGACCAGTAAGTAATTGCCCTGAAAAAAATAAAACAGAACAAAGCATCTTGGGAGAATATTAACTTAATCTGAAACCCTTTAAAGATGGAAACGGCTGTAGATTCCCGTTATCATCCAGCAAAAAGTTGCAGAACATAATAAAGAAGTATTACTAGTACTATCTGGTTCTACAATGCAAACATTTTCCTTAAAATAATAATAAGAAAGCTCTGTGCATAAAATACAGATGCAAATAAAGATGTAAGCTGGCTTTGCAAATTATAGGCTTTCATATTCCTCTATTTTATAGTGTGATATCTTTGACATTAACAGGGCAATATATCATTACAAGTAGGTTCGCTAGCAACCTTTAAAGCAGAAGCTTCAAATATGCGTGGAGCCAGTGTTCATCCTTCAGCAAATTTTAAAAATAAAAATTATTGGAAGTGCTGATCTCTCAGAGGGACAGAAGCTTGACTCTAATTCAAATAAGAACCAGAATCCTAAGGATATTGCCCTGGATTTGGGCAAAGGTCGAGCATATTTATATAGATTGGAGATTTTCCCAAAACAAAGCAAAAGCCCAGCATTGCTAAATAAAAAAGCTGAGTTCCTCTTTCCTCCTTACTTCTGATTTAGCTCAGAACTTTTGGGTTCAGTTGGACCAATAATGAAGCAGTATTATGGATTGTGTTGAAAGATAACCTAGGTTGGTTTTCTCCTTGATTAGTTTCCATCCATTGTTTCTTGTTCTTGTTCTTTGTGGCAGCAAATATAATCAAGGCCTAATACTTTTTGATATCTTACATTGACTTAGATGCGGGGATAGAAGGAGTTTCATCCTTGAGTAAATGACACCAAGGAGCAGGAGATTGCTAACTTAGAAGACCAGCTAAGAGTTCAAAAAGATATTGATAAACTGAAACATTGGGTGCAGAGGTGGTGTTCAGCAGGTTCTGACCAGTTCTGGAGAACCGGTAGCGGAAATTTTGAGTAGTTCAGAGAACCGGCAAATACCACCTCTGACTGGCCCCGCCCCCATCTATTCTCTGCCTACTGTGTCCCAGCTAATCGGCTGGGTCTTCTTTTGTTGCCCTGAACAGGAGAACAGAGCTGGAAAATAGGTTAGTGGGGTGGGGAGGGAATGGGGATTTTGCAGTATCCTTCCCCTGCCATGCCCACCAAGCCACACCCACAGAACCAGTAGTAAAAAAAATTGAGTCCCGCCACTGATTGGGTGCTATCCGTCAAAATGCAGTTCAGTGTCAGGAAATGTTGGATTCACCAGTTAATAAGAAAAATCAGATACACAATTACCGAATAAACAGCAGTATTTGAGATGAAAGATTTGGGCATCCTGATGTGCCATAGATTAAGCATGCAGCATCAACAGAGATACAGTATACAGATCACAGGATGTGATCGTTCTGCTCTAGGCTCCACAGCCCAGATGACATCTGATTACACCATACTGTGCCTCACTTTGATTGCAACAATACAAGAAGAATGCAGAGAAGAGCAAATAAGACAGTGAGGGACCTGGAGGCTAAATTTTATGAGAATAGTTTAAGGAACTGGGTGTGTTTACCTTAAAGAAGAGAAGACTAAAGGGAGACATTATAGCAATAGCACTTAGACTTATATGCCACTTTATAGTGCTTTACAACCCTCTCTAAGCGGTTTACATAGTCAGCCTATTGCCCCCAACAATTTGGGTCCTCATTTTACCCACCTTGGAAGGATGGAAGGCTGAGTCAACCTTGAGCCTGGTGGGATTTGAACTGCCAAATTGTAGGCAGCTGATTGCAGAAGTAGCTTGCAGTACTGCACTCTAACCACTGTGCCACAGAGGCTCCTAATTATAGAAGTCTTCCAATACTTGAAGGATTGTTACTACAAAGAGGGTCTGTATGTGTATTCTCCATAGTTCCAAGGATAAGACAAAAATTGGTAGAGAAAAGAGGTAGATCAGTGGTGGGATTCAATTTTTTTTACTACCAGTTCTGTGGGCATGGCTTGATGGGCGTGGCTTGGTGGGCGTGGCAGGGGAAGGATACTTCAAAATCCCCATTCCCTGCCCTCCCCATTAACCTGCTTTCCAGCTCTGTTCTCCTGTGCAGGGCAACAAAAGAAGACCCAGCCGATCAGCTGGGACTCGGGAGGCAGAGAAGAGATGGGGGCGGGGCCAATCAGAGGTGGTATCTCTGAACTACTTAAAATTTCTGCTACCAGTTCTCCAGAACTGGTCAGAACTGGCTGAATACTTCCTCTGATGAAAGATCCTGTCTCCTGGCATCGTAAGTGCTCAAACCCTGGAGATTTGCAAGCAAAGATAGACAGCCACTGATCTGGAATGGGAAGGGATTTGAACTAGATCTCTAGGCTACTTTCCAACTTTTGATTCTATGACTCTATAGCACGGCTATCAAATTTGTGGTCCATGGGCCAGATGTGTCACGCGCTGCCCAGGCCCAGTTTAGCAAAGGGGAAAAATGTTGTGATGTGTCAGGTGACGATGCCGTGACGACACAAGTTTGACACCCCTACTCTACAGGCATGCTTTATGGAATTATCAGCAATTGGTTGGGCTTACACAGCCTGCTCAATCCATAACAAATGCTCACAAATCATCATTACAGGTAGTCCTCAAGTTACAAGCACAACCGAGCCCAAAATGTGTGTCGCAAAATGTATATTATGTTAAGTGAGTTTGCTCTATTTTACGACTTTTCTTGCCTCAGTTGTTAGGTGAATCATTGCATTTGTTAAGTTATTAGTGAACCTGGACTGGACTGCATCTGAACTGCATTGACATAACCTGTTACCTAAATAAATAAACTTGGCTTACAGATCTTAAGGGAGGATTGTTTTGCCTCCACATTATGCTAAATCACAAAATACCCAGTCTGATATAATCCTGCTGAAAGTGACAAGCAAACCAGACATTATATTTATTGCAATTTGCAAAACTACGCAGCCACTGAAAACAACAGAAGAGAGATGGGGGACAATGATCAATACATATTTATATGGAATTGTTTTGCATGGGTAAACAACTTCTCAGATCAAAGCAGTAACATTAAAACAGACCAAAAACAATCCGCTTTTGAAAAATGACAGCTGGGTCATACAGATGAAACAAAGGGAATAATTTAGTTTTGTCTTCTCTTAGGATAATTCTAATTCAGAGCTTAATGTACCAGAGAATTCATGTGTAATACAAGGCGTGCAAAGCTGATGTTTTTCCTAACCTTTCATCCCCAGTGCTGTACTTTCCTCAGCTCTGCTGATACTTAACTCTTTTTTATCAAAACATCCTCATCAAGTAAATTACCTTGTCTTTGAGTATTTCCGTAGTTCATCCTTTAGATGCCTGTCTCCCATATGAAAAAAAACAACAACTAGCTGGGAATGAAACCAGCTTAAGAAAACCCTTTGAAGATTTTAACTCCACCTTCATGTGCAGTCCTCAAAAATGAACTCTTTCCTCTCCTTTTCCTTTTTTCCAGTTTCCCTCTGGTTTTGCAGAATCTTGCAGCCCAGATCTAGAAGTTATAAGTGTTGAAGGTCCAGAGTGAAGGTGGCTGCTGGATGGTTGGCAGACTCCATCTCCCTTCCCCCCCTTGTACTCTCCTTTCTACCCATCCATCTTTCTTTTTTGCTAATCATATAGTTTGAGTTTGAGTTTTATTTAATTTATATACTGCCCCCTCTCCCAAATTGGGACTCAGGGCGGTGTACAGCCAGACTAAAAACAATACAATACACGATATAAAATTTAAAAACGGATTAAACCAATGGCTGAGAGAATTAAGACAATAATAAAATAATAAAAACGGGGTGAATAAAATACCAAATTTAAAACCTTCCAATATTACTAGGCCAGACCAGCTTGTTGGAAAAGATGAGTCTTCAATGCGTGCCAGAAGGTTCGCAGGTCAGGGATAGTCCGTATCTCCGGGGGTAACTCATTCCAAAGGGAGGATGCGCCCACAGAGAAGGCCCGTACCCTCGGGGCCGCCAGCCGGCATCGTCCAACTGATGGCACCCCAAGGAGGCCCACCCTGTGAGAGCGCATAGGCTGGTGGGAGGCCGATGGTGGCAGAAGGTGGTTCCGTAAGTACCCAGGTCCCAAGCCATGGAGCGCTTTATAGATGACCACCAATATAATATTTTTCTTTGTGTTCTGTTTTTTCCATTGCTTACTTAATTGTTCTATTGTCGAATTTCTCTTCACACTCTTTTCATGTCTTCCTTTTTATTGTTATAAGCTGCCTAGAGTAGCTCCATGGCGAGATAAGTGGCAAATAAATTTAACAAATACAAAATAATAAATGAAGTGCAACTGGCTATATTAGTGAGAGTCCACCCAGTCTGGTTAGGAAGACATAACTTCATCTTTGAATACAGTCACAAGCTCTTTAATTCATGGCTGGTATTGAACTTGGGGTGGGGGGTGTTTCCAACTAAAAGATGTGCCTCGAGGGCTCAGGAAGAGATTTATTTGCCCTCCTGATCAATAGCTTGTGAATAAAATAGCTCAAACTTAACATTAGCCACCAACTCACCAATTTTTCAAAATGGTATGTATAAATTGGGAATCAAACCACCATGCTCTTGCTAGTTTTTCCCAACAGACAATCCACTAGAATAATTTTCATAAACCAGTATAGATTAGATTACACTAGATTAAATTAACAGAATTGGAAGGGACCTTGTAGGTCATCTAGTCCAAACCCTCCAAGCAGGAGACCCTACACCATTTCTGATAGATGGCAGTCCAGTCTCTTCTTGAAAGCCTTCAGTGATGAAGCTCCCACAACTTCTGAAGGCAGGCTGTTCCATTGGTTGATTATTCTCACTGTCAGAAAGTTTCTCCTTATTTCTAGGTTGAGTCTCTCCTTGGTCAGTTTCCATCCATTATTCTTTGTCTGGCCTTCAGGTGCCCCTCAAATATTGGAACACTGTTATCATGTCTCCTCTGGTCCTTCTCTTCACTAGATTAGCCATATATATTGAGTCTTGGTTTGTTTTCCAGTTACATTTCTATCTGCTTGCCTAAAAGCTGTAAATATGGCAGTGGCCCTATTGTGTAGTGGGCTTCAATAGGCAAGAACCAGACCAGCATAGCTGCAACAGCATTTGTTGACTCAAAACTGGAACTGAGGAACTGCAGGCAAATGCCTATAATTTGTACTCTGGGCCCACAGTGTCTTAACCAATCATAATGCTTGAAAAATCCCACCCAATTATAAATGTTCAAAGTTTCCCTTCAAAACAGTTGGAGCTAACAGTGAGGGTCATCTAAAGGTTGGTTTCACTTTAGGAGGCTTACACAACTATATACATTCAATATACAGTATAACAGGCCAGCTCAATAAATGCCTTAGATTCTAACTTGAATCTTACCATAATTTATACCTACCCATAACATTACAACATAACACCTAAACCTTACCCATAACATTGCTTTGAATTGCAACCACAGGAATGAACTTTCAATGTTCATTTGAAAAATGTTCAATGGGAAAATGTCACCTTGTGAGGGTGCAAGAATCACAGTCAGAGCATTTCTAAGAAATAATTGCTTTCATTTACACTTTTCAGAAATGCTAGAATATACCAACAACAGCATTTATCTTTCAGGCACCTAAGCGCCTCTATTATAACAAATCTTTCCTGGATTGTTCATGGTATACAGCCAGAAGGGAGTCTGTTTCTCCATTGTATAAGCCATAATCACCAACATTCCAGCTTTCATGTTTTTTTAAAAAATATTAATCTTTCATTCCCAGGCAATAAGATAGGAAGTACGTGGTCACCCTTTTGTTTGCTTTGTGGAAAAAAGCTTTTCTTGGATTTCAGTATTTTTAGTCAAAGGATGAAAAGTATAACAGGGACACTACATGGAGAAGGAAGCTCTTTGTTTATTTAAAAAATTCTTCCCTAGAATGAAATGACTGCTGAATAATTAAAATATGTAAGGATTTTGAAGTACCTAATGCTGGACAATAGATAGGAGTAATGTCAGGGCTTTGTAGGATTTGTAATGCAGGCTTTAGTAAAGAAACCTGCCAATGCCAGCAGATAAAAATCCATCTTATTATATATATAATCATAGAAAAGGTGGCTGCAAGATATAAAGTATTTTGCTCTGCAAAATTCATCTGGTATTATTATATCAATGGAGAGCAGGAGGAAGGATCCACTATTCTTGTGTTTAGCCTAAGAGAGGGAGGGACCCTTATATCTTTTTTTTCGTTGGTTTGCATAAGTGGCCTCCACAATTGCGGCTAACAACCATGACAAAAAAAGGTGTAAAATAGGGCACAATTCACTTAACAATCACCTTGCTTAGCAATGAAAAATTTGGTCCCAGTTGAGGTCATACATTGAAGAGTTCCTGCATACCATGCTTGCAAGGCGAGACCAAAGGTGTTATGCTTGTTCTCTTACCCTATTAAGACTTTCTTGCGTTTACCAAGAAGTTTAACACCATAAGCCACAGTGGCGCAGTGGTTAGAATGCAGTACTGCAGGCTACTTCTGCTGACTGCCAGCTGACTGCAATTTGACAGTTCGAATCTCACCAGGCTCAAGGTTGAACTCAGCCTTCCATCCTTCCGAGGTGGGCAAAATGAGCGCCCAGATTGTTGGGGGCAATAGGCTGACTCTGTAAATCACTTAGAGGGAACTATAAAGCACGGTGAAGTGATATATAAGTCTAAGTGCTCTTGTTATTACCATGGCACAAAATCTGCATTCCTGGACCCGAAATATAGTCCAAAAGTAGCAAGATGCTGTATTCAATTCTTACAATTCAAACGTTGTGTTACATTAGCCAAGGCAAAAAGAGAAGGAGGGAGGGGAACCAGAAGTGGTATTCAGCAGGTTCTGACCAGTCCTGGAGAACCTGTAGGGGAAATTTTGAGTAGTTCGGAGAACCGGCAAATCCCACCTCTGACTGGCCCCGCCCCCATCTATTCTCTGCCACCCGAGTCCCAGCTGATTGGCTGGGTCTTCTTTTGTTGCCCTACACAGGAGAACGGAGCATGGAGAGCAGGTTAGTGGGGTGGGGTGGGGAGGGAATGGGGAATTTGCAATAACCTTCCCCCAGGAGTGGGGAGGGAATGGAGATTTTACAGTATCCTTCCCCTGCCACGCCCACCAAGCCACGCCCACCAAGCCATGCCCACAGAACCAGTAGTAAAAATTTTTGAATCCCACCACTAGGGGGAACTGATCAACAATGTGGAAGTAAAGAGGAATCTAAACCTTGGTCAACAATAACAATCCTTGTGGGATCTGATCTGGGTCAGTTACTGGGAGGTAACTGAGGTTTTGTCTTCTGAGCTTTCAGCCTTGTACTGGAGTCCACCTTCAGGGAACTTCTCTTTAGCAGAGTGTCCCAGTGAGTGGTCCCTGAGACCGACCCAGGTTGGATCCTGAAACATTATCCCGGGACACTTATATTTGCCTTCATTCATGAAGTTCTCCCTGTCCCCATTGCGATTTGCTACAAAAAGCTCTCCAATATTTCCAAATGGAAGGAAGAGGCTCTAGATGGGTGATAGAGCTCCTGATTTAGCTGCAGAGAATCCTAACCTGAACTTTGGGTTATTTAAGCCTCAGGTCTGATGCCCTGCAGAGCTGTTGCTAGGCAGCATCAGCAAAATAGAAAAAGGTGGATCGTCAGAGCCTGACTCAGGATAAGGCAACTTCCCAATTTTTTACTTGAGACCCTTGCCTTGAAAAATCATGTGAAGCTGCCATATTTTTTTCCCCAAAAGTGTGTTCCCCCCAATATTTTGTAGTAGACATGCAATTTATCTGCCTGATATTTTTATACCAGTATACGATATCTTACAATTTCTCCCTCTCTCCCAGCAAAAATTAAAAAATAATGCAAAGGCCCAGGATGACATTATGTTAATAAGCTCACCCAAGCAGGGGTGTCACACCTGACAATTGCTTTATGAATGACCGCTACTAAGAAGCTATTTATCATTGTCCGTAGTTTTTGCACAGACATAGCTTTCCTGTTGTTGAGATTTCCCCCCCGCCCTCCAATTTGGTGAAACAACTCCCACACCTGCCATGTTCTGGGCAAACATGGTTCATAACATCTATGCCATTGTTTCTCAACCTTAGCAACCTGAAGAGAATTCTGGGAGTTGAAGTCCACACCTCCTCAAGTTGCCAAGGTTGAGAAATGCGGATCTATGTTCTTGTATATTCGACCAAGTATACTTAAGAAAACAGCGGTTTAATATGCCATGAGTCAGCCCTGAAGTCATTTTTTATGCTGGAGACATTTTGGGAGCATCTTCAGGGCTGCCACAGCCAGGCTGGTTAGAGCTGTGAGAAATAAAGCGGGGGTAGAAATAGTTGGGGATGTGTAGCTAAAACAACATTATTTCCTGTGGGAGCCAAGGACGTTGTACCAGGTGTTGGAGAGGCGTGGACCAAACCAGCCAAGATGGTGGCTGCAACCTGGTTGGACCCTGTGATGGACATGTGACTTGAGGGGAAGAATTTCGGGGTTTGATTTGGGTGGGGAAAACCTCAAATCTTCCAGAGTTGGGTTTTTCCCCAGATCAGCCAATATGACACTCCTAATAAATCTATACTTTGAGGAAGATGCCTGCCTTGGAGTTTTGATTCCATCAGGTATGTTAACTGGAACCCTGACACCATGTATGTTGAATGAGAGTTCATTAATCTTATTAAGTATTTACGCAGAGTATCCTTGTTGTCAAGGAGTAATGCAGCAGACGGAAGTAGTGTTCAGATTATAGCAGTGAGTATAGAACCACACAAGCACAGCAGTTGAAGTGCAAAGTCTTTATATACAGTGATATAAGCACAGTCCAAGTTTCAGTCCAATATCATACACAGTTCATCCATCAATAGATTAGCTTACTAACCATTCTTGTTCAGCAATACATCATCTTCAATACATCCATACATCAATGGAGATATATAGTTACAATGTTGAAGATACTTGCCGGGTAGCCGAGTAGCATAGTAGAAGCCTAGCAAACCAGTAGCAGCATTCCAGTAGCACAAACACAGACACACACAGATACTAGCCATGTGCTCTCTGGCTTCTTACTATATAGCACTCCTGCTTCCTGTAGCCAATCAGCATCTTGGCTACAAGATAGTGCTGAGTCATTCTGACTTTCAGCTATATATGGTAAACCAATATAGTTAAGTTTCTTAAAGAAATCTAACATATCTGCAGGATTCTGATGTTCCAAGCTATAATGCCCAGCAATCCAGCTGATCTGGATGCTGGTAGTTGACAATCAACATGCCAAGAGAGCTACATGCCAAGGCAAGTTAAGTAGAAAAGTACATCCATAGTAAAGATGGCTTATCTCACAAGAGTAATAAAAAAAAAAACCAACAACTCCAGATTCACTATGACTAGAAAAGTTGTTTAATAGTTTTTCTGAAATCCAGTAGTAATTGAATATATTCTCCTCCATGCTCACATATTCAATTTTTAGAAGTACAGTTTTTTTAACAAATGCTTTTGAATAGGTCTCAACTCTTAAGCAATTGTCCACCTGAAGTTTTATGGTCTCCAGCTTTCTAGCCTGATATCCCAACCACTACACCACAACCACTACACCACACTGACTCTCTCAGTAATACAGGTGCAAGCCTACGATATCTTCTCCATATATCTGTTGCATCTTTTTCACTGGGACCAGTTTTGTCAGCACCACTGTGGCCTTTTTTTTCCCTTTATCCCTGTGTTTCTCAGTTATTTAATTCAATTCTTCATTTCTCTTTTTTTGAAGTGATGGTTGGTATGTGACACCAAAACACTTTCATAGGGACTACTGTTTTTCTAAGCTTTCTTTATTCTTTCTATTGTCTCGATCCTCTTTACAGAGACATTTTGGTTATACTAGAAGAGTTCTGTCTGAAGGAAATTGAAATCCAATTATTTCTTAAGGCAAAGCAGACAATGGAGAGTAAAAGCCCTTGAGCTCAATGGAGGATGATTTCTGAGCAGAAACACAAAGACCGATGAAACATTCTAAGGACTACAGATTGGGTTCCAATTGACTCAAACTCAATTCCTGGAGATTACACAGGCACGCAATCTATGGCAACAATATAGAAATGATTTATTCTTCTGGGTGGTGGATGATTTGGTTTGACTACTCCAACCAAACCACCGCCATTTATTTGTGCCTATAGCCCTGAGCTCTACTGGTGTCTTCTACCAGGTTTAACTCTGTCCTTGCTTAGCTTGCCAAGATCAGCCATGTGGTACCATCCAGCAGAGTGGAGCATACCAAAGAAATCATAATTTCTTTTTTCTTTTTAATTTTGATTATAAGAATATAAGAAACAATGGTGGCCAAACAAATTTCAATTACAATATTGGATTGGCTAAATGGCAAAAGCTTTGGACTAAGGGTCTTCAAACTTGGCAAGTTTAAGACATATGGAGTTCAACTCCCAGAATTCCTGAGCTAACATGACTAGAGGAGGAATTCTGGGAGTTGAAGTCCACAAGTCTTAAAGGTGTCGAGTTTGAAGACCCCTGCTTTCGACCATCCATAAGAAAATAACATTGGCCACGGCATACAAGGAAAACCTTTATAAGATGTTTCACAGCTGACATCTTCCGCCAGCAAGGCTTTCCAAAATGTTCAAAAGTCTGTCTCCAAATTGTTGGAAGTGCAACGATGTATCAGGCACATTTTTTCACATGAGGTAGACCTGCAATGCTAAAAAAAAGTATTGGAGACTGATTCAGACATGGGTGGAATAAATGGTGGGAGAGTGTATTTCATTTAAGCCGGATTTTTTTCTTTTAGGAATAATACCAGAAGGATATGGGAAGGATTTAATTTATCTAATAGTACATGTGTTGACGGCGGCTAGAATAATATATGCACAATACTGGAAGAAGGAAAGCATACCGCCAGAAACAGAGATAATAAGGAAAACTATAGCCTGGGCAGAATCAGATTAACAGATAATCAGAGTTGGAAGGGACCTTGTAGGTCATCTAGTCCAACCCCCTGCCCAAGCGGAAGACCCTACACCATTTCTGACAAATGGCGATCCAATCTCTTCTTGAAAGTCTCAACCTAGAATTAAAAAACAAGGGGGAATCTGAGTACTATGAAACATGGAATAAATTCTATCAGTGGTTGCATAGAAGAAGGCAAGGTCGGAACATAAGTAGCTATGATGATTAGAATAATTAGTAAACAATGTATCAAACAAGAGAATAGTAAATGGTGAAGTAAAATTTATATACGTACAACAATTGTAACACCAGAAAGGATGCACTGTGTTGTATTCTTTAATGAAAAATAGAAATCATAATTTCTTGTTCAAAGTAGTTTTGTAGAAGATGGGACACATATTTCAATAATACCCTGACAGATAATGCCATGATACACTCAGGACGAAGCAAAAGACTTGTGTAAATAGTAAAGATCATATATTCTAAGCAAAGGACATTCAGTAATCACCCTTTATAGATAGTCCTTGACTTATACCCACAATGGAGACCAAAATTTTTGTTGTTAAGTAAGACATTTGTTAAGTGAGTTTTGCCCTACTTTACTACCTTTCTTGCCACAGTCATTAAGTGAATCACTGCAGTTGATAAGTTACTAATCAGGTTGTTCAGTGAATCTGGTTTCCCCCATTGACTTTTCTTGTAGGAAGGTCACAACAAGGGATCATATGACTTTGGGACACAGGAACAGTCATAAATATGAACCTGTTACCAAGCATCTCAATTTTGACCAAATGATCATGGGGATGCTACTGTGAAAAGGAGTCATAAGTCACATTCTTCAGTGCCGTTGTAATTTTGAACAGTCACTAAATGAACTGGATATTATTTATTTATTTATTTATTTAAATTTATATACCACCCCCCTCTCCCAAAAGGACTCGGGGCGGTGAACAGCCAAGATAAAATACACATATAGAAATACATATACAACATTTAAAAGTTAAAAGAATTAAATACGTTGGCCATATCAAAAGATTAAAAATAAGGGAATTAAGAAAGTTAAAACCAGATTAAAAGCTCCAAAAACCCCTAGGCCAGACCGGCTTGCTGAAATAAATGAGTTTTCAACATACGGCGGAAGGTCAGGAGATCAGGGATGGTCCTCATCTCTGGGGGCAATTCGTTCCAGAGGGAGGGTGCCCCCAATGAGAAGGCCCGCATCCTTGGGGTCACCAGCCATCCAGCTGGCGGCACCCCGAGGAGGCCGATTCTATGGGAGCGTATTGGTCAGCGGGAGGCCGGTAATGGCAGGAGGCGGTCTCGCAAATATCCTGGTCCCAAGCCATGGAGCGCTTTAAAGATGATAACTAAAACCTTGAAGCGCACCCGGAGGGCCAGCGGGAGCCAATGCAGCTCGCACAGAAGTGGCGTAACATGGGAGCCCCGAGGAGCCCCCAACACCACCTACGCGGCCGCATTCTGCACCAGCTGGAGCCTCCAGATGCTCTTCAAAGGCAGCCCCATGTAGAGAGCATTGGCATAGTCTAGGCAGGAGGTTACAAGGGTGGAAGTGACCGTGTGAAGCGCATCCTGATCCAGAAAGGACCACAACTGGTAGATCCTACGGACCTGGCCAAAAGCCCCCCTGGCGACAGCCGCCACATGGTCTTCCAATGACAGCCGCACATCCAGATCCGGACACCCAGATCCGGACAGCCGCACATCCAGATCCGGACACCCGGATTGTGGGCCCTCTCTTTGGGGGCAAGAATTCCCCCCCCCCCCACAGCCAGCGATGGAACCAGCTGGCTGTACCGGGGTGCCAGGAAGCACAGCCACTAAGTCTTAGACGGGTTGAGCTGAAGCCTGTTCCACCCCATCCAACACCGCACAGCCTCCAGGCACCGGGTCAAGGACTACCTGTAATCACATCTAAGAAGGCCTTCCTTGGTATCTTCTGTAGATTGTCAGCATTCTGACTGAGGAGACCAACCAAAGCAAGCATGGTCGAGATAGTCCAATCTCTGAATGCAAAACTTTATTGAGTACATCATTTCAGTACTGATGAGGGCAAAATCAGATCTAGCTAATTGCCAGGCAAACCCAAACCCACATAATTAAAGTATAGAATTCTCTCTCCCCCATTAGAGCAGGTCACGTTGTCCAATTGAGTGTCATTGTATTGTTATGAGAAAAAGTCTTTGGTTTTGACAAACACCTGCCAAAGTGTCCTTGGTACTCACGGATCATCTTCTTGATATCTGGAGCCTACATTCCATCTCCCCCTTCTCTCCCCCTGGTTCAGTTGCAAGCTGAGAAGCCATAATAGTTGCAACAGCATAAGTGTGCTTCAAACTTGACATAACCCTCTTTGCTTTTGGTCTCTTAGAATGCAAGAAAGAGACAGATAGTTCTTCACAAATATCTTAACTGAACGTTTGCAGAGAAACTACACCCACCTTAGTAACATCAGGGCCAAGGGAGCAAGTTCGTCTTCCCAAGAAATTTGAGGTCCTTGAATTCACATTTATACTTTAATACTCCAGTCCCTTCCTTTCATTTTAGCTTTATGAAGGCGTTTTGGTTGGATACAGAAGAGATTTATCACAAACAGGTACTGATGTCCTTCTGGGAATTATCTTTTTCATGCTTCAAAAAGTATTCTTTTTTCTGAAATCAGAAAACCAAGTAAATTACTTTATCAAATGGGACTAGTGCTAGAGTGGAACATCTGAGGCATTACTTTTCATATTTTGAAAAAGATTTATCTATGCTCTACATATTGATGCATTGAGATTCTCAAGGCAGTAATGCACTACATAATGTTAGCTCCTCACTTTATACACTTCTATTTTTTTTTAATGTGTCCTATCAATATTTTTTTTTTGGGGGGTGAAATTGAATGGGAATGTTCTTTTATTGATTTATTCTACATCTATCAATATTGGTGGATGTCTGTAAGCAAGTCATTTTGTTGAAATCATTTGGGCAAAGGTTTTTCGTACAATTACATTTCCCTTTGGGCATCATTTAAAAGTTTTTTTCTCTGCTTTATTGCTTTTTTTAGATATTAATTGGACTGATCTAGGCAATTTGATATGATGCCAAAAACAAATGCAGATCAAAAATATTTATTTACTCTGGCCTTTCCAAACAGATGATACCTTTACTGAATACCACTGAGTTTAGCATTTTATTAACTCATGTGTTCATGTTTTATTAAAAATGCAGCCTATACGGATTAGAATAAAGGTAACCCTTTTATTTCCCTTGCAAAGCAATTAGGATTTTTTTTTTTCTGTCTGTCTGTCCATCAGCAGGATAACTCTCCAAAAATTAAATTGGGAGAGGTAGAGGAAATCACAGAAGAAAGGTTGAGTTAAAAATAGACAGGACTTAGCTGGGGACTACAGGGTGGGGCAGAAATGTTAGAAAAATAATTCCCTAACATCCCCGTATGAGAGAGGGAGTTGGAGAATGACTCATAATATTGATAACTGCTCCATTCTAACTTCCCTACTGGCCAAGTGATATAAAGCAACACATATGGAGCCTGCCTTGGGTTTCACGTCAAACACACACAACCCACACCCAAGAGGAAGGAAAAACAGAAAGACAGAGACACTCACAGGCAGAGCATATAAGTACAATCTGGTGTGTTCGGGGGGGGGGGGTAGCATATTTATGTACACCAGCATTAGATACATATTTCTTCATAATGTAGTGGAGAATACAGGTGTCTTGTACCTGACGTGTTGGAAGAAATTCCAAAAATCCTCCTGTTTGCTTCTAAAAACTATATTCCAGTTAGCCCTGGGTTGGTCACAATTTATAGAATAGAATAGAATATTGAAAGGAACCTTGGAAGTCTTCTGGCCCAATCACTGCTCAAGCAGGAGATGCTATGCTATTCAGACAAGTGTCTTCTTAAAAGCTAGCTATAGATATATAGATATAGTAGACACTGTAGATTTAGATGGATGGAGATGGGGGAGATAGAGAAGTAGAAATAAAAATAGAAAAAGGAATAGGTAGAGATAGAGAGATGGAGATGGAGACAGAGACAGAGACAGACAGAGACAGAACAATCAGCTCGAATACAGATTAAATGAATTGTGTTTTCTTTTTAAAACCTTCAATATATTTTATTTATTTACTTGATTTCTATAGCCACCCAACTCAACCAAGTAACTCTGCTAACTGAGCCTTCAGATCTTAATAAACATGAAGCTATCTATGCTTTTGGACATAAAGAATTTAGCTGAACTGTCTTCTTAAATACCAATCAGCCTTCATAAAAAGTAAGAATGGGGCAGGTAGAAGTATCCTATTTTCATGTAAATATTATAAACGTCAGTTCTAGATATGTATTGGGCCTTTTAAGTCTAGGACTATGCCAGAGTTAGTGGAATGGTGTAGTAGCTTATGGTAGTGCAAATCCAGATTGAAGAAGAGAATTTGCACTACTATAAGCTACTACACCACACATTATATATATATATATATATATATATATATCTGTCACAAAGAGGGGGATCAACCTGTTTTCCAAAACACTGAAGGCAAAACAAGAAGCAATTGATAGAAAATAATCAAGGAGAGAAGCAACCTAGAACTAAGGAGAAATTTCTTGAAAGAGGGAACAATTCATCAGTGGAACGACTTGCCTCCAGAAGTTGTGAATGCTCCAACACGGGAAGTTTTGAAGAAGAGATTGGACAGCCATTTGTCCAGAATGGTGTAGGGTCTCCTGGTTTTGCAAAGGGTTGGACTAGAAGAACTCCAAGTCTCTTACAACTTTATTATTTTGTTATACACGCATGCCCTACTTTTCCATTAAGTTTCTCTGCCTTCTCAAACCTCAATTAAATCCCAAGAGATTGTATGAGCTGATTTTAAAAACAACAACAACAAATAACTCATAGATTACTACTGAAATGTTATTATATCATAGAAGTGTTACATTAATGCTGAGTCTGAATCAGGATATAACTATGGAAAAAATAATAGCTCAATGTTTCATCTACTGTATGTTGCCGATTCAAGACCTAGAGAAATTAGCCTTTTCCCAGTTTTTAGATCCAATATTCCTACAAAACCAACCAGAAATGGTTTAAGCCTTTCAGGCTTATCATGTCCAAGTTTGAAGTGAGCTTTTTACAAATTGATTAACTATGACACATTTAAATGATTGTGCAAATTAATTTCTGAATTACACCATTAGAACCTAATTAATTTCTCTGCTGCAAAATAAAGATATCACTGATGAGCACCCACTGTCTAAATCCATAAAAGAAAGAGAATGCTGAACTGAAGACTCCATTAATGTAAAAATTGATTTTTCTATTTGGTTCTTTGCAAGAGGTTTTCTCCCACCCTTCTGCAAAATGCATTTATGCTCCAGCAGAAATGGGGAGTAGGAAGAGCAGACTAATTTATATTTCCACTGCTAATCAAAAGATCATAAAAGCTCATTTCAACCCAATAATGTCATTATGGAGGTTGTTAAAGCTGATGTTGCCTTGGAAACATAAAATACTGATGTGTTAATTTGGACATTTGCTCTCCTTCTGTAAGCTCAATATGGAAAGATTGAATGTACACTGTCAATTCAATGTTTAGAAAAGGTGCCACACTCAATTCATTCATATGGATACTATGTCCATGAACCCAACTACTTCCAGTCCCTTGAAAATCAGTTCTTCTTCACTTTTCCAGGACCAATTTGGAGATCATAGAAGATATGGCCGCATACCAAAGAGCTGTGGTGGTGCAGGGGTTAGCATGCAGTATTACAGACTGACTCTGCCCACTGCCAAGAGTTCGAGCCTGACTGGCTCAAGGTTGATTTAGCCTTCCATCCTTCTGAGGTTGGTAAAATGAGGACCCAGATTGTTGGGGGCACATGGCTCTGTAAACTGATTAGAGAGAGCTGTAAAGCACCAGGAAGTGGTATATAAGTCTATTGCTAAATGCTATGGCTGCCTTGTCTTTCTTACATGCTGAGAGGTCCCAGATCAGAATATTAATCTGAGCCCTTCCTTTCCCTTCCTTTGTCGCCTCATTCTGTATTATTATAGCGCCACGGTGGCACAGTGGTTAGAATGCAGTACTGCAGGCTCCTTCTGCTGACTGCCAACTGCCTGTAATTTGGCAGTTCAAATCTCACCAGACTCAAGGTTGACTCAGCCTTCCATCCTTCAAGGTCAGTAAAATGAGGACACAGATTGTTGGGGACAATAGGCTGACTCTTTAAACCTCTGTAAACCACCTACAGGGGGCTAGTGAAGTGGTATATAATTCTATAATGCTCTTGTTATTGCTATTTCACTTCCAGATCTTGATTTTTTTTCCCCCTCCACTGAAATCCATGGGTCTGCGCTTCAGAGAAACACATGCAAGTAGTCCTTGGCTTATGACCTCAATAGGGACCAACGTTTCCATTGCTAAGCAAGACAGTCATTCAGTGAGTCGTGCCCAATGTTACAAGTCTTTTTTTGCCACGGTTGTTAAATGAATTGCCGCAGTTAAGTCATTCATGCAGTCATTAAGTAAATCCAGCTTCCTCCATTGACTTTGCTGGTTGGAAGTCAGCTGGAAAAGTTGCAAATCATCATCACGTGACCCAGGGATGCTGCAGCCATCATAAATATCCAGTAGGTCAATTCCAAGCAATCCGATTTTGAAAATGTGACCATAGGCATGCTGCATCAGTTGTAAATGCTAGGACTGGTTGTAAGTCACTTTTTCAATGCCATTGTGATTTTGAATTGTCACTAAACGAGTGGTTACAAGTCAAGGACTACATACACACATGCACACACACACACACCTTTAGAAGAACTATTCTGAATACACCTTTGAATTAAAAGTATTCTTGGTCAAGGAATCCCATTGCTTAGATGGGGCATAAGGAAATTGCTCCTCATGACTAATATCCCAAAGACCATCTGTCCAACAGTCATTTTTGGGGAGCAATTCTCTCCAACCTGGTGTTGTCAAAAGGGAAGTTGGTCTCTGAAAATTTGCAGAATTACTTGCAAACACCTGGTTGGAGAAAATTCCTTCAATGTATTTTCTGAGTGTGCCAAAATGGTATTCAGCAGGTTCTGACCAGTTCTGGAGAACCGGTAGAGGAAATTTTGAGTAGTTCGGAGAACCAGCAAACAACCGTAACAAAATCCAAAACGTAAATAAATGTCCTTTAATGCCTCCAACTTGGCCCCACTGTTCAATTATTCTCAGTTGGAGATAAAACATACTCAAAAATAGGCTTCAAAAAAAAGCAATACAGTCTGAACTTAATGACCAGATAGAGGTGAAAACAAAAATCAAACAAATTACAATGATGAAATTTCCACAATGGAACAGGAGAAGTATTTACCAAATTCAAGAAGATAACAAGGCACAGTCTGTTGGAAGGACATCAACCAAGATAACCTCAAACCAAAATAAAACATGCTTTGTCTCCAGCGTTTTATTTATTTATTTTATTTATTTATTTATTTTTATTTGTCAATTGCTTACAAGATAATAGGTGTAAGTAAAAACATAGTTATGACTACATGGATACATATAAGAAAAATAAAAGAAACAATAGGACAGGGATGGTAGGCACGTTGGTGCGCTTATGCATGCCCCCTACAGACCTCTTAGGAAAGGGGTGAGGTCAATAGTAGACAGTCTAATGTTAATGTTTTTGGGGTTTGGGGAAGAAACCACAGAGTCAGGTAGAGTATTCCAGATATTGACCACTCTGTTGCTAATGTTGTATTCCCTGCAATCAGTTTGGTGCGGTTAACCTTGAGTTTGTATCTATTGTTTGTTCTTGTGCTGTTGTGGTTGAAGTTGAAGTATTCATTGACTGGTAGAACATTGCCAGAATACAGGTCCAAACTCTTATGCAGTTCTCACACCTAAAGCCCATGAAGAGGATCAAGGCCCTCTCCTCCCCAGTAGACCATGTCTCTCCCTGATCCTCCCCTCCTGGTGTGCCCTAGGATGGATAGGGGATGGGCCTGGGTCCTCCTCTGACTGCCAAGCTGGCCTCTGCCCTTCGCCAGCCTCCTCCACAACCTATGGAGCCATACTTCCACTCCCTGTCGGCTGTTCCTCCTCTCCCTCAGAGTCAGTCTCCACCAGGGGCTTGACACATCCGTTCTTATATCACATCCCTATTTATAGTTGCACTGTACCATTTAAGGGGGTTGATTTTTTTTGACTGATCGCCTGTATATGCAGTGAGCTATTTTAAATTTCATGCTCTGCTCTAGAAATCTGCTTGCTTGCAAAGCCACTAAGATAAGATGGATGCCAGTGCTTTAAAAAGAAACCAGGTACTCCATCTTGTCGGAAAAGTTTGCCAGGCAAAACTGCTGTCAAAAGCACTGCAGGAGGAGTCCTGGAGGAACCACCTGTGCCAGTTTTCTAAATCTGAACTACAAGGTGAACCTGTGTCCTAGTTTACAGAGAAAAATTCTCTAACTGGATACTGAAGATGGTTTATCTATTAGAAGGCACTGGCTTTCCACAGAACTGCCCAGTCCAAGAATGAGGTAAGACAACCTTGGCAACTTTAAGACCTGTTGAAGTTCACAGGTCTTAAATTTGCCAACCTCTGGTTTAAGATGAACAATACTCAGAAGGTAAAGTTGAGAATTGGATGCAGCCAACAATGACCCTTCAGATGGCACAGATATCACCTGGTCACTTTCCCCCCACAATGTATATATTCTCAAAGTTATTCCTTCATACCGTTAAATTTATGTATTTTCTCCATTAGGATAACTATATTTTTCTAGTCAGCTTCCAACTTCTAATCTCTCTCTCTCTCTGTTCTCATATTTTCATTTAAGATCTTTAACTGCTAGACTCTGAGAACTTTCCCTTCTATATTAATCCTCCTCCTTCTTCTGCAGCAGGGTATGATATAGCCAGTGCCTTCATCCATGTGCTTGGATTCCGAAGTCCTTCTTGAAGACTTTCTGTCTAGGTCACCTGTTGCCTGTCTACTGCTTTGGAGTGACGCCTTGTCGTCTTCTTAGCCTTTACACTTCTCCAGAAACTTTTGGTGATAATTTTTCTCCACCCCTGATGCCTGGTTGCTGTTACCTTTGAAAAATATACTTTGCCCACACATATTAGTCATCTTTCTTTTCTCATTTATATATATATAAATTATATATATATATGCAGGTCTTGGTGTGTTCGGGTCTTTTCCCGAAGATTGCTCGCACAAAGCCGAAAGCACCAGCCTGAAGATGGCGAGTGAGATCTCGTCGAAACATTGCCCAGATAGTCTCTATCTTACACAGGAAAAGACCCGAACACACCAAGACCTACATACCTGTACCCGTGAAAATCTACGAAAACAAATATATAATTAATATATTTTAATTAATTATATATTAAATATATAATATTAATATATACATACATACATACATATATATATATATATATATATATATATATATATATATATATATATATATATATATGTGTGTGTGTAAGGTTTTTAAGCTGATAATTTTTAAACAATAAATAAGGGAGACTAGTATAGATCTATTTCGAGCTAGTTAGCTCTCTTCAGCTAGCCATACCCTTACTGGGATTCGAATATATATATGTGTGTGTGTGTGTGTGGATCTTTAGTTCTTCGGGTTTTCTCCCGCGTAGAGTTGGAAATATCTAGGCGACGTTTCGATGAAGTCTCATTCATCATCTTCAGGCTTGTGTCTTCGGCCTTGTGCTTTTCAGAGTGAACTCTGAGAAGCACAAACTCTGAGAAGCACAAGGCCGAAGACACAAGCCTGAAGATGATGAATGAGACTTCATCGAAACGTCGCCTAGATATTTCCAACTCTACGCGGGAGAAAACCCGAAGAACCAAAGATCCACATACAAATACCCGCGAAAATCTCCGAAAACATATATATATATATATATATATATATATATATAAAAACAAAATATCACTCATGCATTATCACAAAATCTCCAGAACCGTAAAGCCTACAAACTTGAAATTTGGCACATATGTTCCTTTTGGTTTCTAGGTACTCACTAAGAAAGGATTTTTTGAAATGAACCATCAGAGCATTAATATTTCATATATTATTATTATTAACATGCTCTGATGCTAAGGAGTTCTACTCCCCCTCCCCACCTGAAAACAAATCTGTTCCAAATGCAATACACAAGCAGAGGACAGGAGTTTCCATTTCCGTTTTAGTTTCACAGCAGCAACCAGCTTTAGTACAGAACAGTTGAGCTAAGCCATGCCCAGGCTCCTTGCTGTCTCCTTCTTGCTCACACAGCAAATGCTGTTTCATTTTCCAAACAGCCCTCAACTCTCTCACACATTGAGATGACGCTAGCCAGATGAATACGGATGGATGCAGGTAGGCAGAGGCAGAATTTTTTAAACCTTAGTTTCCTCCCCAAAAACTAAGCCCGACCATATAGTTTTGTAGCGAAGCATGGGTATTCAGCTAGTACAGAGGTGTTTGTTAGGGTTTCTGAGTACATCCAGGTGTTCCTGGATGTTCAGTGAAGGTAGGACGAGAATGCGGTCTCTATTGGAGCCATGCCTTCCTGTTCTCTCTGAGTTCTCTTCTGTCCTGAAACTTCTATGCTCAGACAACTCTTTCATACATATACAGTACAAAATCCTTACTTCTCACCTTCACCTGGTTTCAGTGAGACTTCTGGCAATGCTTTCTTTATGATGGATACCTCCTTATCCCACTGTTTGATCTACTGAATGTATCTTGGTTCACTAAATATCATTCAGTTATTGAACTTTTCTGAGACTTTTACTTCTCATCTACTTGTTCTTTTCTCTTTTTGGTTCTTCTTGTTTTTTCTTCAGTTCCAACTACTGCCAGCAAACCATTCCTGGCACTGTAATGAACTTATCATCTCCATCTTACACCTTTTAGAAATGCAATTAAGTATGGTTCCTCTAGACCTGTTTTTCTGGTGCTTGAAGATTTTTTGTAAAGGTCAGGTGAGGGCTGTCCGTTGGAATTTCTTCTGCACCCCTTCTCTGTCACTGCATGCATTCAGTCTTTCTCTCCATAATTTCACATGTTAAGAAGATCACCAATTAAAATGGATGGGATTTTTTTTACAGTTTTTTTAAAAAAATGATAGACAGGAAGACGTGCTTTCTTAACTCAGGCAGTGAGCAGAATAGATTATAACTGCTCCACTCTCCCTTTTCGTAGCTTCTCCATTGCATCCGATGCATTTAACTTTAGCATTAACTTCCTACATTTCTAATAATCTAATATTCCTCTCATGTATATACATATGGGATTAAGGGTAGAAGGGCTTAGACAAAGTAGGCTGGATAGTTCTTGTTGTGGTTTGCTGGTAGCCTGTGCAGATGGCAGTGGAATCGGATAGTGGGGAAGAACTGGGACCAGTCCAGGGGACTGGAGAGGACAAGGGTCCGGCGTCCAATGCAGAGATGGGGCCAGGACCATCTGGGAGTGGGGTGCTGACTCGGGAGCCTCTGGAGTCTGGCAACAGCGAGGCAGAGGAGCAATGGGAGCCTGTCCCCAATGCGCATGTGCACAGAGCTGCTAGAAGGCAAGAGCAGCTGAGACAAAAGGGACAACTCGGGAGTAAGGCTTGGAGGTGATTGCTGAACTTTGTACTTCGGTTGTTTTTTTTTATAATTCATTTGGCACTTTAGTTGTTGGCAGCAATTCAAAGGAGAGAAAGGTGGGTGCTTATCTCAAGGAACTGTTTGGGACTCATTACAGGCTGGGAATGAACATAATTCCCAGCATTGAAATAAAACAAGAGTTGTTTTAACTGAAGCGTGTGCTTAATTACAGTCTCAAATAGCCTTGGTCAGAGCAGTTCCTGTGGCTGAAACTGAACATCAAAATGGCTCAAAATCTTCTGTAGTTAGAATCATGGAGGACACACGCTGCATTTCAACCGATCATTGTCTCGTCGTGCACCTGTTTCTTAAAAAAAAAAAAAGCACCCTTCATCTGCTGTGCTCAGCTTTGCCACAATGATTCCGTTTCAGTGTTCTCAGCATAAACACAAGCAGCCATTCAGAACAATACTTTGAAATTAATCATAAATAAGCCTTCATTTGACTGCAGCATTCCACATTTGTATCTCTGCCATCTGCTCATTCCTTCCCTGTTACAAAGTGAAAGAAAGACAGCTATCGACCAATTTGATTTTTTAAAATTAATGCATTAAATCCAGCTTCTATTGCACCAAGGGCTCACAGGATGCTTCAAAAAATATATTAAGACACCAACATCAATTAAACACATGCCAGATATTAAGGGGGAAAAAAAACAGAAAATTGCCAGCGCCAGGAAAAACAGAGACATCGCCATGCTTGTATATCATGCTGAGTTATAGGAGTGGATAACTTAATGACCAGAGTTCCTTCTACAGTTTGTTTAGTGCAACTTCTCCACCAAGGTTTTTGACTTGTTTTTATGAGTGATGGATGTCAAGAAAAAACTAAGGCTTCCAACTCTGGATTGTTACTCAAGGAGCCAAAAGTCCTTTTCATAAATCATGTTAAACGTAAGGTGGGGAAAGATTCCCTATTTCATTTAGCTTCTTCCTGTCAGCTTTGGAAGCCATATTAGCACCAGATGCTTCCACACTGCCACATTCTTGAGCCTGGGAAAATGGGAGGGGGGAATTTCTTGGAGTGTATGTGGTTAGACACAACAGCATTCTTCTTCTAAGTCAAGGTCATGTTATTTCTGCACCTGGTTGAGGGAACGTCTCAAATTGGAATGGATGGTAATTGGGGCATGTGATACTATGAGGGGTGCAGGGGGTGGATTTGTAATTTTTTACTTATTGCAAGGAGATCTGGAACTTTCAGATTCGGGATTTCCTAGATGTGCCAGTTTACTACTCTAATAAAAGGAACCTTGCAGACGATGGATGTTTGTCTCAGAGTTATTTGTTGAGGTTTTCTGGAATGCTGACATTTCCATTGTAGAAGAACATATACTAAATCAAAGTTTCAGAAAAGTCCAGATGATCATTCATGAGAACCATGAAAATAGAAAAGGACCCCAATTCTCTTCTCAGCACATAAATTCAAATTAAAATATCCTTAATAGATTTGACATGTAGTGAAGGGCCTCCACCACTTTTCTAAATAACAATTTCCTCTGTTGAAACGTTCAGCCAGAATTTTTCTTCCTGTAATTTAAATTCCTTATTCTGTGTCCTGAACTCTAGAAAGAAAACATGCCCTGGCCTTTTTCCAGGTGGCATCCTTCCAGTTGTTTACCAATATCCTTGTGTGTTTGTTTGCTTTATCTCTTTAAAGTCTAGCATTCCCACTTGCTGGAAACTGTCTTCATAAAACTTCGTTTCTAGTCCTAGATCTGTCATGCCCCTGGTGGAGACTGACTCTGAGGAGGAGCAGCTGACAGGGAATGGAAGTGTGGCTCCGGAGGTTGTGGAGAAGGCTGGGGAAGGGCAGAGGCCGGCTGGGCAGTCAGAGGAGGACCAGGCCCATCCCCTCTCCATCCTAGGGCACGGAGGGAGGAGAGGATAAGGGAGAGACATGGTCTATTGGGGAGGAAAGGGCCTTGATCCTCTTCATGGGCTGCAGCTGTGACAACTGGGTAAGAGGACGGACTTGCGTATGGGAGAGTGCTGGAAGCAAAGCGTGGAAATATCTCTAGTTTATTGCTCCTCTCTGAGTTTGGCATCCTTCCCAGTGTGTGTTCTGATATCTGTGGACATCTTCAAGCCCTTATCTTGCCTGGTTTCTGTTGTTTTTTTACTCTATAATTTAAACAGCATTTCCTCCTTCTTGTAACTGTTCGTGTGGGAGTTTTTTGTCTCCAGTCAAGGATATTTGGAGCTTGGAAGCAAAATGAAGGAATAAAAGGGGCTTCACATATTTTTTTGTGTATGTGTTTATTTTGTATCCCATTCTGAATCATCACATGATCATTCTAGTTATCTTTCTCTGAAGCATTTCAACTTTGAATCTTTAAAAGGAATTGTCCAATATCAAACACGGTACTCATGATGGCGGTTGACCAATGCAACCACATTGTCTTCTTGTGCTGTTCTTCAGTTTCCCCTCATTGAAGAAAAGAAAGTCCTTCTTCATCTTGAAATCTTTCTTCTGTTTGCTTTTCATACTATGGAATCCTACTTATATTTGCTCTGAATTCATTGAAAAGTGCTGTGTTTTATTTTTGTTGTTGTTGTTGAAAAGTTTTTTTTTAAACATACATCAATATCATTTCATGGACAGTGTAGGGTCTGAGTATCATTCATTTTGGTACAACAATTGTATTGATACAGATAAAAATTACCACATTAATCAAACTTACATAAACTAATGTTATAATACATATCAGTATTAACACATAATCCTTTCCATTTCAATTATTCAATATTTGCTACATCCTTCTAATAGTAATAGAATAATTATTGAGCAAAGATCCTCTTTCAAAATCTGATCTTATTCTGTAACATTCACTTTAAACATGTTAGGTAAAAATACTGTATATATAACAAAATTCCCCTATTTCTAATTTTTTCATCTATTCTAATTTTTAATACAGCTAATTGTTTTTTTTAAATAAAAATCTTTCCAATCCATCGTCTCACATCCTCTTCTCTTTTTGACCTGCTTCCCATATTCCTCTCTTTTTATTTATTTATTATTTATTTATTTATTATTATATTTATATACCGCCCTTCTCCCGGAGGACTCAGGGCAGTGCACAGCCAACCATAAAACTTTATTACAATTTACAAAAGTTAAAAATAAATTAAATATTTTAGGCTGTCTAAAATTATACCCTCCCCCAATAAGTTATTAAAACTCAAATTTTAAAATCCCGATTAAAACACAAATACTAAATTAAAAATCCCATTTCAGCCTAGGCCGGCCTGCTCGAAGAGCCGGGTTTTTAATGCACGTCTGAAAGCTCTCAGATCCATATTATTGCGTATTTCCGGAGGCAGACCATTCCAGAGGGCGGTGGCCCCCACAGAGAAGGCCCTATTCCTAGGGGCCGCCAGGCGACACATAGAAGCCGAAGGCACCCGAAGAAGGCCCTCCCTGTGGGAACGCACAGGTCGGTGGGAGATTGGGTCCTTATCTACAGCTGTGTTTTATTTCTTGAAGTCCAGGGTAGGCATTCTGCTGCATTCACCCTTATTTCTCTTAAAACTAACTACTCCAGCAGTAGATAGCATTTTGTCTAAATGTGCTTACCACTTCTGCTTGCTCAACTCAATCTTCCCTGGTACAGGTAGCCCTTGACTTACCGCCACCATTGAGCCCAAGATTTCTATTGCTAAGTGAGACATGTGTTAAGTGAGTTTTGTCCCATTTTATAACCTTTCTTGCCAACGTTGTTCAGTGAATCGTTGCAGGTTTTTTTAAGTTAGTAACACGGTAGTTAAGTGAATCTGGCTTTGCAATTGACTTTACTTGTCAGAAGCTGGCAAAAGGGAATCACATGACCCCCAGGGACATTGCAACTGTCATAAACATGAGTGAGTTGCCAAGCACCTGAATTTTGATCACACGACGATGGGGAGCTGTAATGGTCACAAGTGTGAAAAATGGTCATAAGTCACTTTTTTTCAGTGCTGTTGTAACTTTAAACAGACACTAAATGAACTACTGTAAGTCAAGGACTACCTGTAGTTAGGGTTGTGCAGTGCTTCAATTTCAAGAGGGGAAAATTGGTTTTTTTAAAATTTATTTATTTATTTTGTCAAACAATTATAAGATAACAGGTATAAGTATAAACATAGATATGAATACATGAAATGGATACATATAAGAAAAATAAAAAGAAACAATAGGACAGGGACGGTAGACATGTTGGTGCGCTTATGCACGCCCCCTACAGACCTCTTAGGAAAGGGGTGAGGTCAATAGTAGACAGTCTCAAGTTAAAGTTTTTGTAGGGTTTGGGGAAGAAACCACAGAATCAGGTAGAGTATTCCAGACATTGATCGCTCTGTTGCTGAAGTCGTATTTCCTGCAATCAAGTTTGGTGCGGTTAACTTTGAGTTTGTATCTATGGTTTGCTCTTGTGTTGTTATGGTTGAAGCTGAAATATTCATTGACAGGTAAGACATTGCAATGTATGATTTTATATACTATACTTAGATTGGACTGAAGGCGGCGTAGTTCTAGATTTTCTAGGTCTAGAATTTCAAGTCTGTTGGCATAAGCACACTTTCATAACTTTCATAATTTTTTTGAAGAATTTTTGAAATTTTGTTTTGAAGCACACATGTGTGTCCATATAACTGTGTTTGCCTGCCTGCCTGCCTGCCTGCCTGCCTGCCTGCCTGCCTGCCTGCCTGGTTGTTATAACTCCTAGGATCATAGTCCAGCTTCAGACAATCTTTGGGAAAAAAACAAATGGCCCAAGATCTGGTTCTGTGGGCGTGGCTTGGTGGGCGTGACATGGCAGGCGTGGGGAAGGGTACTGCAAAATCCCCATTCCTTCTCCACTCCTGGGGGAAGATTACTGCAAAATCCTATTCCCTCTCCGCCCCACTAACCTGCTTTCCAGTTCCGTTCTCCTGTGCAGGGCAACAAAAGAAGATCCAGCCAATCAGCTGGGACTCAGGAGGCAGAGAATAGATGGAGTGAGGCCAGTCAGAGGTGGGATTTGCCGATTCTCTGAACTACTCAAAATGTCCGCTACCGGTTCTCCAGAATTTGTCAGAACCTGCTGAATGCCAACTCTGCCCAAGATCACCTAGTTGACTCTATGCCTAAAGTGGAGCTAGAACTTTTGGTCTTCAACATAGACAGAATATGCATCAAATCAAAAATGCTTGATTCTATTTTATTTTTCTCTACCTTCTGAAGAAGAAGTTTCCTAGTAAGACAAGTCTGATTGATCTTCATGGCCAGGTTTATCCCACAACAGATGTTAGAGTAAATCACTATTACTTTCATAACTTCTTGAAAACCACCATCCATATCTTCTCATTAATTGGGCAGGTGACTTTAGACACCAGTAACTATATTGATTTCATTTCTTTCTTCACTACTTTTTACCCAGATGGTCTCTATGGTGTTGTCAGCTTCACTTACTTGGATTTGTGACTATGAGCATATCCTTTTAACTTGCAGTGCAACTCACATTTACTATTATTTCTGTTTCTTTTGAACAAATCTTATCCTTCCATTCATGTATTGCAATCATGGGGGTTATCCTGCCAAGTCTCTATTATATATATTTAATTTATATGTGCACTTCTGTACGAAGAATTTAAGCTCAGCTTCCTTATTCCACATTTGTGCTTTCTGACTGACTTATCGCATATTACTTAATTTAATAGTTCAATATCAGAAAGTTTCCCCGCTTCCTTTTTCAATAACTAATCTCAAGGTAGTAGTCCATCATTTAGATAACTCAGACCTCAATCAAGCTCAAAAATGAAGTTTTCCATCACCATCATTTTCATAGTCTTGCATTCACCCTTAATAGGACTGTGATTCTCAAGAGAGTGAGTTTTTTTTTTTTAACATGGCTTTGTAAATCATGACAGAGGATATAGTACAAGAACCCTGGTGGCACAGTGGTTAAAGTGTATATTACAGGAAAATTCTGCCCTTAGTCTGGAGTTCAATTCTGATAGGGCTCAAGGTTGACTCCGTTTTCCATCCTTCCGAGGTTGGTAAAATGAGGACCCAGATTGTCGTGAACGATTTGCAAATAACACTTCTCCATTGTAAACCAGAACTAGAGAGACTGCTGTAAAGTACTATGGGGCAGTATATAAGCCTAAATGCTATTGCTATTGCTATAGTTGGCGCTCATCCCTATCCTACTTGTACAAGATGGAGGAAGTTCACAAGATTCGTTCATTATTTTAGCGGCTCATTAGCAGCACACGTTTTGAGAATCTCCAACCTATAGTATTCTTCTTTCTCTTTCCATTCTTTTTGCATGATCTAGAACAACTCCAACCCTCAGTCTGTGGACTGACAGTGGTCCGCAACATGCCAGTAACCAGTCCATACAAACAGGCAAAGCCCCACTGGTGGGATTCAAATAATTTAACAATCGATTCTCTGCCCTAAAGATTTCTTCCAACAATCAATTCAGCAAACTGCTCAGAAACTTAACAACCGGTTCTTCCAAAGTGGTGCGAACTGGCTGAATCCCACTACTGCAAAGCCCCACCTGTAGGATGCAGGCAGCATGTGAAATCATGCCCTCTCTGGTCTGTGGAAACATATCTCTCCATGGAACTGGTCCCTGGTGCCCAAATGATTGGGAGCCGCTGATCTAGAAAGATGGATAGAGAGACCACGTGAACCATCTGGGACTTGAATTCTTTCCTTGGAGATATTTTTGAAAGCCTTCTTTGCCATATCATTTGTCATCGTATGAATTTGAACCAGAAGGAATATCAGTAGAACTGGTACATCTTTTCTTCCTCTGTCTTAGATCCAAACTCTTGGAACATTTGATCAGCGGGTGGTTCCAGCCACCATATTGCCTAGGTATTTTTCATAGTGGTGAGTCACCAGCTACCAAGGTATTTCTCTTTGTCTTCTTGCAGAATATAGCTATATTCTTTCAATCCTTAAAAGAATCCTGTTCCACTGGGTTTTTATTTTCTTCCCCTAAAAGCTAAGCTCTGTTCTTCTTTAAAGCTTGAAAGCTGGTCTTAAGATCCTGCACTGCGGGAGAACTTTTCCATCTCCTGCTTCTGACAATCACTTTTCTCCACAGGGTTTGCATCTTTGTTTATTTCCTCATGGAGAGTTGCTTCCTCTTTCACTCCTTTGCTGGATCAGATAAATCTTCAATCTCTCCCTTCAGTTGAAATGTAGTTATTCACTTCTCCAGTCACATGAGTTTTTCTTCATTGTTGCAAGCTTGCAGTTGCTATAAATATATGTTGGAGGCAGAAACACATGTCGCAGTCATTTTAAATCATGAGGGCAAACACCTCTCAATTTACGTTCAGTCTTCTTTTGTAAGACATCATTGGTGCTCCTTTCTTCTGTTCTCTTCCTCAGGCTACCAAGTTAGTGAAGTATCCACCATAGGCTTACTATGTATGATTTATCTTCCTTTTCTTATCCAGGGGTGGAATTCTACCAGTTAGCACCTATTCGCTAGAACCGTTTGTTAACATTCTAAGCAGTTTGGAGAACCTGTTGTTAGAAGAAATTACTGGCCTAATCCTGTAAGGAAGGCAGGAAGGAAATATTCTGGTGTTGCTTACAGAAACTGCCTCCCCATTAACCCTTATTCATTATTGGCATTCTTGGTTCTCAGGAACTTCTCTTGAGTTTTTTTCCCTATATAAAATGTAATTAAAAATAATATATATATATATTATATACTACACTTAGATCTGACCGAAGGTGGCGTAGTTCTATGGTTTCTAGGTCTAGAATTCCAAGTCTGGTGGCATAAGATATTCTGCAACGAGTAGAGGAGAGAGAGGAGATTGGGGGCCACTGATGTAGAACGAGCATCTCCTTTTGAATTTCTGTAGTTGCATTCTACAATTAAGAATACGAGCAAAGACAGATGTTTGTTGTGGTTTGGAAACCCCATCTTTCCATTGTGTCATTTTCTAGCTGAAAGGAATTGTTCTACTGTTACCTTCCTCTACTATAAAAGGAGGCATGTTGGGTTTTGTATCTATTCTACTCCTAAATGTACTATGTCCAATATGCTGTAGAGAACCCTGCCTCCCAGAGTCCCACCGCAATCTATATGAATGATGGAAAGTGCCACCTTATCCAGTTGCTCAAACTGCCATCAGCCCAGGCTGATAAATGGCAGCAATTCAAGTCAAGTGCTTATTTTATTGAAGCAAGGACCCATTCAGATTTGTTTAGCTCACTAGTCACATGGAGTGTGCAAGATTTCATGCTGCAGTGGTGGTCTTCTTGACACCAGATCTTAAGCTGGCAAGTTTGGAAACCAGGGTAAAAAAGATTAATTTCTGAGAGGCCAATATGTCAAATGTGAGTTCAAACGGCTGTGGCTTATAAAAATCATGCTGTTACTTATAGTAAAAGGAACCCTCCCTACACATACTAAATAAAGGACTACCAAACAGTTATTCCTAGTGGGGAAAGAATTTAAAGCAGTGGTGGATAATACAAGGACAAAAATATGGATCAGAATTATCAGCTCAGCTAGTGTGGCAGCATGTATTCATGCCTTGCCAAGAGTAGATTTAGCCTAGAGGAACAAATCCTTATTAAAACCCACCCACCCCTGCTCCAAAAAATAGTTTTCAAGGCATGATCAACAACTCTAAGCCACTTGGGAGTAAAGCTTCTTATGTCAATTTCTAAGTAGACAGGTAGGGTGAAGTAGAGATGCTTCTATGAGAGGAAAGAGGTAGATGAAGATTGGAAAGGTTTTCTTGAAAAAGCCAAGAGATTCACAGGAGAAGAAAGAAGATATTTGACAAAGTCATCCACCATACAGAATAACAGAATTGGAAGGGACCTTGTAGGTCATGTAGACCAACCCACCCACACCCAAGCAGTAGTAGCATTTCTGATCGATGACAGTCCAGTCTCTTCTTGAAAGCTTTCAGTGATGAAGTTCCCACAACTTCCAAGGCAACTTCTGTTCCATTGGTTGAATGTTCTCACTGTCAGAAAGTTTCTCCTTATTTCCAGATTAAATCTCTCCTTGTTCAGTTTCCACTCATTATTCCTTGTCTGGTCTTCAGGTGCTTTAGAAAATATATTGATCCCTTCCTCTCTGTGGCAGCCCCTCAAATATTGGAAGACTGCTATCATGTCTCCCCTGGCCCTTCTCTTCACTAGACTAGCCATGCCCAGTTCCTGCAACTGTTCATCGTATATCATGTCCTCAAGATGTTGCCCTAATCCAGGATTTGTCAACCTTGGCAACTTTAAAATTCATGGATTTCAACTCCTAGAATTTCTCAGCTACCATGCTGGCTGAGAAAATCTGGGAGTTAAAGTCCACCTATTTTAGACTTGCTACAATTGAAAAACGCTTTCCTAAACAGTTCTCCAGCCCCTTAAGCCATTCTGAATTGTTTCCAGTGCTAAAGCCATGTTTGCTTCCTCCTGACTGCACAGATTGTGTCATGGATAAAATCCCAAACACGCTACTGGTCATTTTGTCAATGATGCAGTCACACCTAGGGGTGAGAGCACCCCAAATCCTATTGCACATGTTATGCTTATCCAGGCATAGCCGCCTCCCCTTCGGTTGCTGGGTATGGTCTTCCAGGAACACTCAGCTTTCAACAATGGGAAAATCCAACTGTTTCAAATTGAGTTCTTCTCCTGAAATCCACTAGGTCTATCAATCATCCCCCAGCTTGGAGGCTTAGCTATCAACCTGAATAGCAGCTGACTGGCAGTACCTCCTGTCTACTTTGCTCACACACCTCTACTACTAATGTTAGTCAGTTTTGAAAGAAGTCTAATTACAGGCAGGTAATCCAGCTTCCTTTGAGAATATACTTACAAAGTACTTGTGCAAAGCTAGAGTAGGTTTTTTGACAGATGTCTAAGACATCAGTCTAACTGTCTATCATAACTCATCTCCTTCTCCCCAAGCCCAAACCATCTTAAGGAGAGGCTGCATACCCTGTATGCATACACTATGAGAGCAGAGAAAAGCAAAGCTAGTGAAATTTACTTGCAACACAAGTAAGGGCGGCATTATTTGCCCACAGGCCACAATGTTATGCATGAACAGTGTAACGCAGTATCAACTGCACTGCAAACATTAAAGTACAATTTTATAATCCCTTGGTAAGACACACTTGGAATATTGCTTCCAGTTTTGGTAACCACGATATATATATAAAAAAAAGATGTTGACCAGAGGTGGTATTCAGCAGGTTCTGACCAGTTCTAGAGAACCACTAGCAGAAATTTTGAGTAGTTTGGAGAACCGGCAAATACCACCTCTGACTGGCCCCACCCCCATCTCTTCTCTGCCTCCTGAGTCCCAGCTGATCGGCAGGGTCTTCTTTTGTTGCCCTGCACAGGAGAACGGAGCTGGAAAGCAGGTTAGTGAGGTGGGGAGGGAATGGGGATTTTGCAGTAACCTTCCCCTGCCATGCCCACCAAGCCACACTCACCAAGCCATACCACGCCCACCAAGCCACGCCCACAGAACTGGTAGTAACAAAATTTTAATCCCACCACTGATGTTGATAGAGTGCAGAAAAGAGCAACAAAGATGATTAGGGGACTGGAAGTTAAGACACATGAAGAACAATTGTAGGAATTGTCTAGTTTAGTGAAAAGAAGGAAAAGGGGCAGGGGTGGGTTTCTCCTGGTTCTGTCCACCTCTGTAGAACTGTTATTTATTTATGTATTTATTTATGTATTTATTTATGTATGTATTTATTTATTTATTTATTGTACTTACATACCGCCCTATTTCCCTGACAGGACTCAGGGTGGTGCACAGCCAAATTAAAATACAGAGGATAATACAAAATTAAGAACAGTTAAAAAACCAAATATAAAAGGCTGAAATTTATAAGAAGTTTAAAAGCCAACCTAGATAAAAACCAGATTAAAATCCTAAAAACCCCTAAAAAACCCTAGGCCAGACCGGCTTGATGAAATAAATAAGTTTTCAATGTGCGCTGGAAGGTCAGGAGATCAGGGATGAATGAAGAGTAGCAGACATAGAACTGGTTCTACGTCTGCTGATGTTTTTGCCCACCTGCCCACCCGAGCTCTTACCTGATCTTTATTTCCTGATTTTTTTTCAACTTCAGCTACCGTGCGAGGCACAGCTACAGTTAGAAAAGCAGGAAAAGAGGGCTTTTTGAAAGGCTGCTTCTCTGCACGCAGCATGCTGATGACGATTTAGAGACGTGCGCCAGGCAGCGTGCAGGGAAGCACATTGTAAATCACTGAACCTCGTAAATGACCGAACTGATAGTTAACCCTGTCGGATCCCACCCCTGACTATGGGTGGCATGATAGCAGCGTTCCAATATTGGAGGGGCTGCCCCAAAGAAGAGGGGTTGAGGACAACCTATTTTCCAAAGCACCAGAAGGCAAGGCAAGAAACAATGGATGAAAAACTAAGAAAGGACAGAACCAACGTAGAAATAAGGAGATATTTCCTGACAGTTAAAAGAATTAATTAATGGAACAACTTGCCTCCAGAAGTTGTGAATGTTCCAACACTGGAAGATTTTAAAAAGATGTTGGATGACCATTTGTCTGAAGCGTTGTAGGGTTTCCTGCCTAAGTAGGGGGTTGGACTAGAAGACTTCCAAGGTCGTTTCTAACTCTGTTATTCTATTCTATTCAATCCTTGCCTTCAGGATTTGTGGATGCTCTATTACTAGAGGCTTTTAAGAAGAAATTGGGCAGCCATTTGCCTGAAATGTACATGGTCCCTTCCAACTCTGTTATTCTGATTCAAAGAGAAAAGAACTGAAAGCCAAACAAAGTTATCGGAGTAGGGAGAGAAAATGTTCTATCTCATTTTTGCTATTTCATTGTCGATTTCTGCCGTATCTAACCTTGGCCCCCAGTGATGAAAATCTATATTTTTATTTTATTTATTTATTTTTGTCAATTGCTTACAAGATAATAGGTATAAGTAAAAACATAGTTATGAATACATGGATACATATAAGAAAAATAAAAAAGAAACAATGGGACAGGGACGGTAGGCATGTTGGTGCGCTTATGCACGCCCCCTGTAGACCTCTTAGGAAAGGGGTGAGGTCAATAGTAGACAGTCTAAGGTTAAAGTTTTTGGGGTTTGGGGAAGAAACCACAGAGTCAGGTAGAGTATTCCAGACATTGACCACTCTGTTGCTGAAGTTGTATTTCCTGCAATCAAGTTTGGTGTGATTAACCTTGAGTGTGTCTCTATAGTTTGCTCTAGTGTTGTTTTGGTTGAAGCTGAAGCAGTCATTGACAGGTAAGACATTGCAATGTATGATTTTATATACTATATTTAGATTAGGGGACTGGTTATTATTGATTAGTTTTCAGCTTTGTTGTACACGGCTGTTGAGTTGTTTTTGGAGAGGTGGGTGGTTGTAGAAATTCGATAAATAAAATAATAGTTTTCTAGAGCAAAAAAAAAAAAAGTAAGCCATCTGTAATGCCTTAGTGGTTGAGCTGAGATTTGAAATGAATTTGGCTGTCCCCTTTCATCATCTTAACCACTGACCTGGCAAATCCCTTATTCACTGAGATCACGGCATTTATAGAACCACTTTAAGGGCAGCCAACCAAGAGGTTGAAAATGAATCATCTTCCCACCACCCAAGAGAATGTTATACCATATAAATACTGAGGAAATCAATGTTGTCCATAAACCAACATTCTTCCTTAACAAGTGACATCTGGGTCCCACAGGACAATGCTTGCTCCTTTGTGTAAGCAAGAAAAGTCTTTAGTCAGGGAAACAACCATTCTCAACTGTCAACAATCACATTCCTTTTCTCATGTGTGTACTTTATAGCAGGGGTCTCCAACCTTGGCAACTTTAAGACTTGTGGACTCCAACTCCCAGTAATCCTCAGCCAGCTTCAACTTTAAGACTTGTGGACTTCAACTCCCAGAATTCCTCAGCCAGCTTCAACTTTAAGACTTGTGGACTTCAACTCCCAGAATTCCTCAGCCAGCTTCAACTTTAAGACTTGTGGACTTCAACTCCCAGAATTCCTCAGCCAGCAAAGCTGGTTGAGGAATTCTGGGAGTTGAAGTCCACAAATCTTAAACATGCCAAGGTTAGAGACCCCTGCTTTATACAGTAGTTAATTAATGTCCCAAAGCAAGTGCTTAATTTCAGCTAAATCAAGGCTGAATTTATTAATCTGTTATTATATTTTACCGCACTAATTTCAGCATCATGTTAGAAATTTACACCCTACAATTTCTTTATTTTGAGATTCAATCCTAGGATAAGCTTCCTACATAAGTGCCCTTGTCATCTTTTTTTTTTTTTTTTGACAAGGGTACGGAGAATAACATGTATACGTACATAATTATATTTGTAACTATTTTGACGTGCATTTTAAAAAGAGTTCCATGCTGCAGGAGCCTATATTAAGAATGATTAATTGTATGCCAAAGAAAGCAGTGAATCGCTTTTTTTTTTACATGTTATGGGATGAATGTATAACTAAAAATGAAAAACTGAGCAACATCAAGCTTGACAGATTTCTAGGCTGCATGGGACAATCTCTATGGTGACAGTAGTGCACGTGTGGTATGTTTTCTGCAAAATATTTGCATGTGCCAAAGGTTCAAAATTAAATTGGCTGTTAAAAAAAAAACAAAGAAAAGAAAAAAAAGGAGGGAAATAGAAAAAGAGGAAATAAACAGTTGATACTAATTTCAGCCACTTTTTTCATTTTCTGAAAATTAACATCAAGTGACTTAAAGTGAAGGTAAAGGTTTCTCCTGTCCAGTCATGTTCAATAACAGGAATGCTCATCTCTGTTACTTAGCTGAGGAAGCCACTATTGTCTGAAGTAACTTCCATGGTCAGGTGGCTAACATGACTATACTCTGGGGCACATGGAATGTTGTTACCTTCCCATTGAAGTGGTACCTTCAATGGGAAGGTAAATTATATTTTGCATGCTTTCGAACTGCTAGGTCAGAGATGTCAAACTCAAGGCCTGCATGGCAGATCCGGCACACGGGGTGCTTAGAACTGGCCCTGGAAATACTGAAGGATCAGCCCGTGGTACCTCTGCCAGAGAAAACAGCTTGGGAAGGCTGCTTGCAGCCCTCCCAAGTTCCGTTTTCATTGGCAGAAAGTTGCAGAAGGCTGTCCCAGCCAAACATCGAGCTGGTGAGGGGTGCACACAGCTCACCCAAACTCTGTTTTCACTGGCAGAGGGTTGCAGGAGGCCATCCCACCAGAGGTGGTATTCAGCAGGTTCTGACCAGTTCTGGAGAACCGGTAGCGGAAATTTTGAGTAGTTCGGAGAATTAGCAAATGGAGATTTGACTGGAGATCTGACTGGAGATTTTATAGTATCCTTCCTCTGCCACGCCCACCAAGCCACGCCCACAGAACCAGTAGTTAAAAAAATTTGAATCCCACCACTGATCCCAGCCGAAAACGGAGATTGGGAGTCCATTGGGAGTCCCTGCCACGTGTCACAGGCCCTGCCCGGACTCTTCGAGGTGATAGCCGAGCTGGCGGTTGGGACCCCTAGGCTTTTAGTCATGGGGGATTTCAACCTGTCTACGCTCGGGGAAACCTCTGGGGTAGCTCAGGAGTTCATGGCTTCCATGATGGCCATGGACCTGACCCAATTAGTTTCTGGCCCCACTCATATAGGAGGACACACGCTGGACCTGATTTTTGTCTCTGGTCAGTGGTTGAATGACTGTAATTTCAGGGACTTAGATATCAAGCCCTTGTCATGGACAGATCATTCTCTTCTTAGACTTGACTTCTGTACCGCCACCCCCCACTGCAGGGAGGCGGAGCCTTGTAGATGTTTCCGTCCCAGGCGCCTGATGGACCCTGAGCGGTTCCAGAGGGAGCTTGGGCCATTTCCCGAGACTCTGGCTCATAACTCGCCTGGAGACTTGGTGGCCACCTGGGATAAGCTGGCTGCCGAAGCTCTGGACCGAGTTGTGCCTTTGCGACCTCAGACCCGGCACAGATCCCATCCAGCTCCATGGTTTACGGAGGAGCTGCGGGAGATGAAGTGCCGAAAAAGACGTCTGGAGAGTGTTTGGAGGGCTAGCTGCGCTGAGTCCGACCGAAAACAGGTGAGGTCCTATATTAGGACCTACCTTGTGGCGATAGAGGCGGCAAAGCGTTCGCATTTCTCCGCCCTTATTGCGTTGGCAGAAAATCGGCCTGCTGCTCTGTTTAGAGTGACCCACTCCCTGCTTGAGCCGAGAGCGCGGGAGGACCTCTTGCAGGGCAGGGCAGAGGAGTTTTCTGATTTCTGCACGACAAAATCACTCAGATTCGGGGCGGGCTGGACTCCAATTGGGTGGTCCCGGGGGAGGTGTCTGGGGCAGGTCTTGAGACTGTTATCTGAGAAGAGTTTGACCCTGTGACCGCTAAGGGTGTGGACAGGTTGCTGGGGAGGCTGAATACCACCACATGTTTGTTGGACCCGTGTCCCTCCTGGTTGGTTTCGACCGCCAGGGAGGTGACATGAGGCTGGCTCCAGGGGATTATCAACACTTCGTTGAGAGAGGGATCGCTCCCTACTGCCCTGAAAATGGTGGTGGTGTGGCCCCTCCTCAAGAAGCCTGCCCTGGACCCAGCTGTTTTAAATAACTATCGTCCAGTCTCCAACCTTCCTTTTCTAGCGAAGGTTGTTGAGAGTGTGGTGGCACATCAGCTCCCTCAGTACCTGGAGGAAGCAACTTATCTCGATCCTTTCCAATTGGGCTTCAGGCCCAGGCATAGTACCGAAACAGCATTGGTTGCGTTGGTTAACGATCTCTGGAGGGCCCGTGACAGGGGGCATTCCTCTGTCCTGGTCCTGTTAGATCTCTCAGCGGCTTTTGATACTATCGACCATACTATCTTATTGCGGCAGCTGGAGGGGTTGGGGATTGGGGGAACTGTCCTGTGATGGTTCTCCTCCTTCCTCTCCAACCGTTCGCAATTTGTGTTGACGGGGGGGGAGAGGTCCACCTCTAGGCCCCTCATTTGTGGGGTGCCTCAGGGGTCGGTCCTCTCCCCTCTTTTGTTCAACATTTATGTGAAGCCGCTGGGGGAGATCATCTGTGGTTTTGGGGTGCGGTGTCATCTGTATGCGGATGATACCCAGCTTTACATCTCCACCCCAACGATGCTGTGGAGGCTATGTCCCAGTGCCTGGAGGCCGTGCGGATTTGGATGGGTGGGAACAGGCTCTGGCTCAACCCTTCCAAGACTGAGTGACTGTGATTTCCGGTGCCCCGATATAGTCAGCTGACTCCGTCGCTGGCTATTGGGGGAGAGATCTTACCCCACACAGAGAGGGCTCGCAATTTGGGTGTCCTCCTGGATGCACGGCTGTCTTTAGAAGACCATATTATGGCTGTCTCCAGGGGGCCTTTTTATCAGGTTCGCCTGATTCACCAGTTGCAGCCCTTTCTGGATCGGGACGCCTTACGTACGGTCACTCACACCCTTGTCGCCTCTCGCCTGGATTACTGTAATGCTCTCTACATGGGGCTCCCTGCGGGGAGCACCCAGAGACTCCAACTGGTACAAAATGCAGCCGCGCGGGTGGTTATGGGGGCGTCACGAAGCTCCCATGTGACGCCTCTCCTGCGCGAGCTGCATTGGCTGCCGGTGGTTTTCCGGGTTCGCTTTAAGGTTCTGGTTTTGACCTTTAAAGCGATCCATGGCATTGGACCAGGTTATCTGCAGGACCGCATTCTGCCGGTAATCTCCCACCGACCTGTGCGTTCCACAGGGAGGGCCTTCTTCAGGTGCCGTCGGCTTCTATGTGGTGGCCCCTAGGAGTAGGGCCTTCTCTGTGGGGGCCCCCGCCCTCTGGAATGATCTGCCTCCAGAAATACGCACTAATATGGATCTGAGAGCTTTCAGACGTGCATTAAAAACCTGGCTCTTTGAGCAGGCCGGCCTAGGCTGAAATGGGATTTTTAATTTAGTATTTGCGTTTTAATCGGGATTTTAAAATTTGGGTTTTTAATTAACTTATTGGGGGAGGGTATAATTTTAGACAGCCTAAAATATTTAATTTATTTTTAACTTTTGTATATTGTAATGGGGTCTTATGCTTGGCTGTGCACCGCCCTGAGTCTTCCGGGAGAAGGGCGGTATATAAATATAATAATTAATAAATAAATAAATAAATAAAAATAAATTTTCACTGGCAGAGCACTCAGGGCAGTGGTGGGATTCAAAAAATTTTACTACCGGTTCTGTGGGCATGGCTTAGTGGGCATGGTGTGGCTTGGTGGGCATGGCATGGCTTGGTGGGCATGGCAGGGGAAGGATACTGCAAAATCCCATTCCCTCCCCACCCCACTAACCTGCTTTCCAGCTCCGTTCTCCTCTGCAGGGCAACAAAAGAAGACCCAGCCAATCAGCTGGGACTCAGGAGGCAGAGAATAAATGGGGGCAGGGCCAGTCAGAGGTGGTATTTACCGGTTCTCTGAAATACTCAATATTTCTGCTACCGGTTCTCCAAAACCAGTCAGAACCTGCTGAATACCACCTCTGGCTCAGATACAGACAACTCCAACATGAATGATGTCAAGCTGGCCATACCCACCCTGGCCATGCCTCCCCTATCCCCAAGGTCAAACACAACCTGAGGCAGGAACAGGAGCTCACCCTGTTGTGTGGCACTCGAGTCTTTAACCTGGGCTCTCAGCTTTCTAGCTTTAACTGCTGAGCCATTGTAAACTACACACACATATACACACACACCAAGCAACTTAACCTTCAACAAAAATGAAATTTCAGAAATGGTAGTTGCTGAGACAACTCCATCCTTGGCAGTTTTCTGGAAGTCCTTCGAAACATGCTGGTTCCAAAGGCTTTAGGGATCTCAAGGAACTGGAGTACTGTTGTGGTGGCTTCACTGTTTGTAATATCAAAGATACTCTCTTTTTTGTCTTTTTTAAGAATGTTGTTGGGTTTTTTTTTTTAAATTAACTGTGGAGTGTTTTAAGGGTTGCTTTTCACTTTTGCCTTTTCGTTTTCAGTTGATTTTTAACAGTGTTTTAATCATCCTTTAATTTTTAACTTTTTTATATTGTTATATGTTTTAGTACCTTATTGTAAACTACCCAGAATCTCTTTATTAGGCAGATGGGCACTTTAAAAAATGTGATGAATAAATAAACAAAGTGAACAATGTGCAAGTATGCACGTATGAACCGAATTATCGTGGCAAATATCTATCACAAATGAAGACAAATACACATATCCCACAGGATTGGGATTCAAATTTTTAACAACCGGTTCTGTGGGCGTGGCTTAGGTGGTGGCCGTGGCTTGGTGGTCATGTGATTGGCTGGGTGTGGCCAACTCAATATCACTCACATCGAGGCACGCATCCCCTCGCCTGGCCTCTCATGATTGTAGGGATGCTGCAACAGTGGTAACTGTGAAAAAGGGTCATAAGTCATTTTTTTCAGTGCCATTGTAACTTTAATGGTCACTCCACACAAACGAAGTACCAACAAAGGAAGGAAAAAAACTCCAGAGAAGTTCCTGAGACAGGAAGTCTAGTCCTGCCAAGAATGTAATAAGGGTTAATGGAGAGGCAGTTTCTGTAAGCAACACCAGAATGTTTCCTTCCTGCCTTCCTTACAGGATTAGGCCAGTAATTTCTTCTAACAACTGGTTCTCCAAACTGCTTAGAATGTTAACAGCTGGTTCTAGCGAATAGGTGAGAACTGGTAGAATCCCACCCTGATGTCCCAGAATAATGGTGCAGGATCCAGTCTGGGTCAGTTACCAAGACCAGAAGTTTAGTATTTAAGCTTTCGAAGTCATGCTGGAGCCCATCTTCACTGAATTTCTCTCTAGTAGAACTTCTCTCTAGCAGGACTCTAAGTCCGAAAGCTTGAAGACTAAACCTCTGGTCCTGGTGACAGACTCAGCTTGATCCTGCAATGTTATCTTTAGGAGCAGAAATGTGAGTAGGTGGCACAGATTTGGTGCACAATATTGGAACACATTCTAGGCCCCTCTGTGATTGACTGATTGTATGGCATGTACTTTATCTGTTACTAACCAGTTTGACCCCAAATGGATGTGGAAGAAGAACAGAAATTAGTAGGGCTTTTGACCAGAGGTGGTATTCAGCAGGTTCTGACCAGTTCTGGAGAACCAATAGTGGAAATTTTGAGTAGTTCGGAGAACTGGCAAATACCACCTCTGACTGGTGCCACCCCCATCTATTCTCTGCCTCCCAAGTCCCATCTGATTGGCTGGGTCTTCTTTTGTTGCCCTGCACAGGAGAACGGAGCTGGAAAGCAGGTTAGTGGGGTGGGGACGGAATGGGATTTTGCAGTATCCTTCCCCTGCCACACCCACCTAGCCACACCCACCAAGCCATGCCATGCCCACCAAGCCACACCCACAGAACCAGTAGTAAAAAAAAAATTGAATCCCACCACTGGTTTTGACGAGGCACTATGGTATTCTAATAGACTATTTCATCCACTTTTATTGCTCTTGTTAAAGAAAACATGACACTTGTTGCAAGTTCTATTTGAAATATATAGCAGAGGTGGTATTCAGCAGGTTCTGACCAGTTCTGGAGAACCAGTAGCAGAAATTTTGAGTAATTCAGAGAACTGGTAAATATCACCTCTGACTGGCCCTGCCCCCATCTATTCTCTGCTTCCCGAGTCCCAGTTGATCAGCTGGGTCTTCTTTCGTTGCCTTGCACAGGAAAACAGAGCTGGAAAGCAGGTTAGTGGGGTGGGGAGGGAATGGTGATTTTGCAGTAACATTCCCCTGCCACACCACGCCCACCAAGCCATGCCCACAGAACTGGTAGTAAAAAAAATTGAATCCCACCACTGAAGTATAGCATTAATATTTGACAGATTTGCTGGTGCGAGAAAGGATTTGAGTCCTTGTGTATCACATACATTTCAAAGACTGGCATCTTTTTACTGCTAATCTTAAAAGAAAAATCTGTTGCATCACTGGACCATTTTTCCAAACTCACAATGCTCATCCAGTTCCAAGAATAAATTCATCTACAGAAGCAGTTCCTCCACATCATATTTACAGCTGGTTTGGGTCCTTAAAAGCTCCTTGCAAAGAAAGAAGCATGGAACAGGCAGACATCTGCTAAATCCCCCTTTCTCTTTTCTTGGCTCTTGGTAAGCGAAACTGAATTGCTGAAGCCACACCTCATAAAGTTCTTGTGCTAAAACTTTCTGCTTTAGGGGAAATGCTTCCCCTTTACCGCCATTGTGCATCTTGCTCTATGTCTCATTACCAGCCTTTGTCACCAATTGGAAAATGATGAAGAGATGAAAGTGGGATCTAAAGTGACAGGAGATGGATGAGATTAGGCTCCACTGGAAGTTGGGTTAAGTGAGGCGCTCGTGCTTTCTTCCTTTCCTGCCTTATAAAAAATTGCCTTGGAAACCCTGCATGGAATCAAATGGTGTTCTTCACTTCACTCGTTGAACAGGAACCTCAGGCACATGCAAACCCCCATATTGGTGGTGCCTTTAATACCACATGGGGATTACATCTCGACCCTTCAGAAAATCCTCAGGGGGGAATCTTCCATTGTTCCCGAGAAAATTCAGTGTCCGAAAAGCCACTCAATCACAATTTGCAACATATCATCCATGATTCTCTGTCTGCAGTGCTTCACGGTTTTGCAAAGCCTGCATTATGCTCCTAGGTTACTTTGTTCTGCTCTTCTCGTTCACAGTTAACACTCTGGTGTATTCTGTCTAGAAGGGACTACATTCTAACTTTCAAGAATGCAATATCTTTTTGTTTTCCTGTTAAGAAAGGCCAGGTTCAGATGTCAGTTTTTTCACCTTTCTGTATGTCTCTACAGGCAAGACAAGATGGACACCATATACAGCAAAGAAACCATTTAATTCTCATCTTAGATTGACTACTGAAGTCTTAGAATAACTTTATAGTCACTTAAATGTACACTAATCAGCATACATTAAAATAAAATTTCATTGCATACAGCTCTCATAGGGTCACCACTTCCAATATACACTACATAAACATGACAAAAATATAAATAAATACATATATCCACATACACACATATATTATATGACACAGAGAAACAATACAGTCTATTTATTCATTTTATTTTATTTTGTCAAAAGCTTACAATATAACAGAAACAAGAATAAAGGTAAGTTTAAATACAAGAAAAAGGAATTGATAATTGGGGACAATAGGACAGGGACGGTAGGCACGATTGTGCACTTATGCACGCCCCTTACAGACCTCTTGGGAATGGGGTGAGGTCAATAGAGGTTAGTTTGAGGGGAAATGAGTGGTGGTTTAAGCAGGGGACAACAGAATCAGGTAGTGAGTTCCAGACATTGACCACTCTGTTGCTAAAATCATACTTCCTGAAATCAAGTTCGGGTGTATTGATGTGCATGTTGAGAAAAATGAATCTTGCGAGTTTACCAGATGGATGGCATAGAGAACAAAGTTGTTACAGAAACTAGGAGTCTTGCTAGAAATACTTGGAAAACTCCTCCCAGAGGGGAGCAACAGAAACAAACTGTGAAGTGGGAGTGTGGGGTCTCTAACAATCTTTGAGCTCTAAGCACATAGCACTTATAAGCAGTATCCTGAATAACAGGAAGTGAGCTTCCTATAATCTTCTTGGCTGTCCTTACCACTCTCTGTATGGACTTTCTATCGGAGGCACTGCTACAGTTGGAAGGCACCTTGGAGGTCTTCTAGCCCAACCCCCTGGTCAGGTAGGGAACCCTGTACTATTTCAGACAAATGTCTGTCCAATCTCATTTTAAAAACTTCCAGTGTTGGCGCACCCACAATTTCTGAAGGTAAGTCGTTCCACTGACAGTGATAAGTTGTTCTCACTGTCTAAAGGAAAGCTAGGGTCTATAATTGAAACTTTATCCAGTAGAGAGCTCTCTAGCCTACTTTACAGAACAGAAAAGTAGTGTCTCAAAGGTTTGAAAGGCTGCCCAAGCAAAGGTACATTTTAAAGTTAAAGCACAATTAAGGGGTCATGCAGGTCACCTAATTATAATGTTCTCTCTAGCCGTGGGATGTATTACATACTGTATTTATAAAAGTCACAGTGATTAAGGTGGTTCTAAAATTCTATTTATATCAGTCAATTTGCATGCACAATTACTAGCAAATCTACGTCATCCTTTGTCCTTTTTTAATTTTTAATTTTACATATCGATTTCTTGATGTGTGATTTCGAGATGGCGACTCCATCTGACAGGTTCTGCATTTTCAACTTGCTAAAAGTGATGTGATAACTTACAGAGCTGATCAACGTTTATAGTCCTTTCTCTCTGACCTTGGCATGAGAAGTTGGAAAGTCAAATGTTTCAGCAGTAGCTTCATCACAGGAGTGAGCTATAGGTCATCCACACAAACCCCTATCAGTGGCTTGAAGATGTGTTTCTAACCCTCATCCTTCTCATCTCCAGGCCATAATCAAGACCACCTAACTTTGCATTTAATTAATCTGTTGTTTAGGTGACATTTTCCATCCTTCTGCTTTCAGAAGATTTGCTGAATGGTGATTTGTAGTGCTTTGACAGTGCTCATGATGGCTCAGTCCAGAACTGGGATCTGCAGAGTTCCTATTGGTTCCTTTTGGCTGCTTTTTGGTCTGGCCTGTCTTTCACTCACAGGCATTACTCCGGTGTCCATTTTGATCTGTGCTGCAAGATTGACACAAAAGTTGATTTCTGAAGGCAGCCACCTGTGAAATGCTTGGCCGATATTTTCCAAAACAAAAGTCAATCTCTTTATTAACATGTGTTCACAGCTCTTGACAAATAATATTACATCTCCTTCAAAATATATTTATCTCTGTCTCTGTAAAAAATAACCTGGAGAGAGTGCTAATGTTTTCTCTTTAGAAAACAAGAATGATCACTACTGTCCTTCTGTCTACCATCCCATTGGCATATGTAGCAAAAGAAACTCCTGGGACATTATTTTACCAAGACTATAACTTTACTGATAGATTCATAAAGGCTCAGAAGAAGCAAAGCGAGCTCTGAGGTTTTCGCACAAAAAGCAGCATGGTTAATTTCTCCTTTTCCATTTGAGCCACCCATTGTCCATTGTCCATCAATCCAACACGTTCTTTTTATTTTGGGGAAATAGTCTATGCCTTCAGAAAATTCCCATCACACGGCCTTGAAGTGTCAGGATTTTCTTAGGCTGCAAACAGCTCCCATAAATTCTTCACCTCTCTCCCAATTCCCATTATATTCCAAGTGTTTTCCTCCCCCCTCCCTTCATTTCTGTTGTCAAATTGTCAAATTGTCAAGTTGTGAGTAGAGGTATGTTACGAGTCAGCCTTGACACCTTTGTGTTCCTTGTGTTAGTGAGTCTGGATGGAAGTCCGCTACTAGGTTCATATGTGCTGCTAAGGTGTTGATACACTGCTGTTAATTACATTAGAGTAGATGTGGATCACGACCAGACCAAGTGCTAACCATCTATTTATGTTCTTTACTGCTGTTGAATGTCTTCTAAGGTGACTGGGAGAGAGTTGTGGTCTTCTCTCAGGTCTTACAGCCACTTTGTACTGGTGCTATGTGTCTTCTCTTTCCCACATATGTTCTTCCAGTATGGTCCAGTTTCTACTTTGGTGGATCTGTTATTATTGTGTTGCAGTTGGGATCTTGGGATGGTTCCTGAAGGACAGAACACTTATCAGCTTAGCCTTTGCCTCTCTAATATAGTATATCTCCTTAGCTTGATAGCCAGTGCTATACCTTCGTTTAGCAGTCTCCAGGGTTTCAGAGGAAATCAGTAGCCAAATCTTCCTCCATCTGGTTCATCCAACCTCTCTCTGAGTTGCCTTGATCTTAGCTTCTAACCTCATTTTCCAGAGGGGATATCTACTGTTGTTCTGATCATCTCCTCAAGCATCCTCCTCCTTAAGCATCTCCAGGATTACAGCAGCTGTAATGTATGCCAGTTCATTGGTTTGAATTATAATAGCCCTAAGGATTGTCATGATGGGTCTATTGGCAGTGCTGTAGCCACTAAGCTATCATTATGCTATGCTAACAGTGATATATGTACAATATTTGCACGATTTCATATGCTCTGCTGGTTTAGCAATCTCATGAGATTTCAAGCAATACAAGAGGGTGCTTCAGATCTCAAACATTTCCTGATTCCTCCATTTTAAAATGTTTCTGACTTTAGGAATATTTTTCTTTATATTTCTGCAGAACAACTTTTCCAAGAAAGGTCAGAATAAACTTTTGATTTTTGCTTGATAATAATTCCAGAATCTTGTAAGCTTTTTCCTTTTTTGGAGAAAGAGATTTCGACTAGCTCTACTAGGTCAGCATTAGACCATCCAATTAAAGAGAGGACGTGCCTATAATATATATGGTAAAGTGATATAAATTCAGATACTCACATCATGAGGTTACAGGGTAATTGTAACATATGGTCTTATTAAATCTAATTAGCAAGTTCCTTCATCTGCAGTAAGGACATGTAATTGCACACTATGAAATTAAGACGGGCAACCTCTATGGTCAAAATGACAATAACACAGGAGAGGATGACATTTTTTCAAAAAGTTTTCCATCTGAATGATGCTTCCACTTGAGAAGATATACGATGAGAAATGTTTGTGACTAAACTTCTGTGTGACTAAATCCACCTTTAAATACACAGGTTCACAAGCACTCAGCCTAACATCTGAATTAACCTGAACAAAATTTGTACACCCTGTTCATTTCAGTTGGAGTGTGAGTTAAGCTCCTAGTTGGGTTAATGAGACTTAAATATGCACAATGTAGCCATCTGAGTCTTTCTCCAAGCAAAGCCCACAAAGTTATAGAAATGGAGTCAAATTCACTTGGCTCTTCCCATACACATTGTGCCAAGATGTTACATGAGATAAATTTTGACTCAGGATCTTTACAGAATAACAGAGTTGGAAGGGACCTTGGTGGCCTTCTAGTCCAACCCCCTGCTGAAGCAGGAGACTCTATACCATTCCAGACAAGTGGTTGTCCAGTCTCTCTTAAAAGCCTCCAGTGATGGAGCATCCACAATTTCTGGAGGCAAGCTGTTCCACTGGTCAATTGTTCTCACTGTTAGCAAAATTTCTCCTTGGTTCTAGGTTGCTTCTCTCCTTGATTAGATGCCATCTCTTGTTTCTTGCCTCACCTTCTGATGCTTTGGAAAATAGGTTGACCCATTCTTCTTTGTGGCAAATCTTCAAATAAAATCATACATTGCAATGTCCTACCTGTCAATGAATAGTTCAGCTTCAACCATAACAATACCAGAGCACAAAATAGATACAAACTCAATGTTAATCGCACCAAACTTGATTGCAGGAAATACGACTTCAGCAACAGAGTGATCAATGTCTGGAATACTCTACCTGACTCTGTGGTTTCTTCCCCAAACCCCAAAAACTTTAACCTTAGACTGTCTACTATTGACCTCACCCCTTTCCTAAGAGGCCTGTAGGGGGCGTGCATAAGCGCACCAATGTGCCTACCATCCCTGTCCTAATGTTTCTTTTTTTTTTCTTATTCGTATCCATTTCACGTATTCATAACTATGTTTATACTTATACCTGTTATCTTATAATCGCTTGACAAATAAATAAATAAACAAATTAATAAATAAATAATATTGGAACACTCCTATCAATGTTCCAATATTTGCCGTATATATATATATGCATTTTTCATATGTATGTATGTATGTATGTGGGTGTGGGTGTGGGTGTATGGAGGGGAAGTGTATTAATTGTATTTTGAGGTTGTTTTTAATGTACTCACTCTTCCAGAATAGGTTGAATGGATGGTTGGAAGGATGAGTGGAAAAGTGAATGACTTGAGTGGCGAAACTTTTTTTTATTCCAAATCAATTTCTTGCTGGATAATAAGAAAGTTCAAGTATAGTTACAAAGGAAACCCATTCCATTTTATTTTATTTTGGAACATTTTTATGCCAATGCATTCCTTTTAATTTTTACTCTTTCCAACTAACAGAAAGCTGGAAATAAATAATATAAAGAGGCTCGAAACTGTATCCATTTGTCCAATATCTTTTACCAAACGTTCTTCCTAAATCTTCATTTACCTGCCATCCTAGAAGATTCCATCTTCTGCATTTTGCAATCTAACTAGACTAGACTAGAATAATAGAGTTGGAAGAGACTTTGTAGGTCATCTAGTCCAACCACTTGCTCAAGCAGGAAACCCTATATCATTTCTGACAGATGGCAGTCCAGTCTCTTCTTGAAAGTTTCCAGTGATGAAGCTCCCACAACATTTGAAGGCAAGCTATTGATTGTTTAATATCTGCCAATTTCCCTGCAAACACTGTCACACAGAGGTTACGAGGTTCCTTTCATAATAATTCATAGAATTGTACATTTCAATAACATAAAACTCCATTACTACTGTGTTTTGATATATTTTGGAATAGGTGACACTATTATCAGAAGACAGGACAATGCTAATTTAAAAAGGTCTGAACTGAAGTACCAAGTTTCTGACTGGCTATCATACCTTATCTTTTACAGTTTTTGGATGGGTAGACGTGGCCAGCAGATGTGGTTTGTTAAGTGTCAATGTTTACATTGTAAAATACTTATACCTATTATCTTGTAAGCAATTGACAAATTGATAAATAAATAAATGCCATTACAATAACGGTGGGGCAACTTATATTCTGAAGCAGAGCAGCATAGAGTGAATTCAGCTTTCAGCATGAAACGAGGAAGAGAGAAACAGAAGTTCCGCTTCAGAAATCTGAAATAGTTATAAATGTTGAAATACCGAAAGGCCTTCTCTCTTTTATTCTACAGGCTGACTCACAGAGCCTAAATAACACAATTCCTCTGAAAAAGCAAGCATTCATGGCTGAGTGGTAGGGGTCTCTGTAGAATGGGATCAAAAAATCAAGATGGCAGCTGCATCAGCACAAAACCCTGTATTTTTTGAGACAACCACTCTGCAGATTTGTTTTTTGTTTGTTTTTTTGATCCCCTGGTGTCAATGTCCCTGATGGGTACGCTAGAGATTTCTCCTCAGGAAATGCTTTCTGATAGTAGCAAAATCAGACACGGCAATGCACTCCAGCAATGAAGGCTGTTTATCCCATTTGCTGGTTTAACACATCCAGACATGACAATGGTGGCAGGGGGGCAAATCCAACCAGTAAGGAAATAGTGGATTGACTACTTAGCAATGGGCACACACAGGTGTCTGGACCAGTGATGGGATTCAAATTTTTTTATTACTGGTTCTGTAGGCATGGCTTGGTGGGCGTGGCAGGGGAAGGAGACTTAAAATCTCCAGTCAGAGGTGGTGTTTGCCAGTTCTCCGAACTACTCAAAATGTCCGCTACCGGTTCTCCAGAACTGGTCAGAACCTGCTGAATACCACCTCTGATCCTGACCTTTTCCCATAACTGCTCTCTGCCTGCTGCCTGTGACAAATTCTCACTCTCTGTCCTAAAAAATCTCATCCCTGGAATGTATTTGCATGTCTGCAAAGCCTGTAATTGACAGGTCTTTATTTTGATTTTAATGCAAATCTCAGGAAAGCTTTTCATCCCCTCTTTAAATGGACTGAAAGAATCGTTACCTTTTTTCAGCTTTTTATCTACATTTTTGGGCCTGTGCTGAAAGACACCTTCAAATGAAATATATATAAAAGTTGGGATATGCAGGATAACTTTTTCTTTTGCTGGATCAGCAGAGAATAAATAAAAATGGGTCAAAAAGGAAAAAAAAATGAAAGGGAAAAGGAAACCAGAATACCCATTAAAGTGTGACTGGAGTCTATCATGAGAGGAGCTGGCAATATCCGCCATTTTGATATGTCAGCATTCTTATCGGGCCCAGGACATTTCTATGCACAGCCGATTATTCAATTCTAAGCTCCTTGCCATTTCAGAAATTTGTCCTGTACCCACCCAAAGTACTTTCTCCTTTTTTTTTTCAATCCATAATCACATAATTTTTATGATTTGCATGAAGGTCAGTTGTACTTGGAGAGATTTCTCAAAGAGTATCAGACACTACTGAGGACCAATTGTTATGATTGCACTGGTTATTACTGCGTTTCAAGTTACAGTAAATGTATTTGAATGGAGAGGTCTTTTTCCCAATACTACCGCTCTTTGTAAGGAGGGAAATGCCATTAGATATGGGAATCTCTATGTCAGAAAAACATCACCTGAGAGGTCTTCAAATTCACAAGAAGACCTAACGAGCATCTTCAGAAATTTGCTGTTGGGTTATCATTCTTAATATAACAGAACAAGGAAATTATTAAATACATGAAGCGTAGTCATATTAACTGCATTTTATTAATTTATGTTTAATGAAGCCTACATGTAAATTAAATTAAATTTACCTTTCAACCTACTTTCTTTTTTTCTGGCTCAATCCAATTTTTTTTAGTGCAATTTAAGCACGCTACTTAAACAGCAAGTTCTCTGGAGATTCTCAGTCATCCAGATCATGATTGTCTCGTGCTTTTCAAAAGGCACCTGGACTTTCTTGGGATTTTTTTTTAATATTTATATTTTCTTAGTTTTTTTTCCTTGAAGACATTTTACTTCTTATCCAAGAAGCTTCTTCAGTTCTGACTGAATGATGGCGAATGGAAGGATTTAAAGTTACCGGTCATTTGGTTGTTATAACTCTGAAGGTCAGTTGGTCACTCTCAGAGAGCTAAAGACCAACCTTCAGAGTGCAAAAAACCAGATGACTGGTAAGTATAAATCCTTCTACTCCCCACCATTCATTCAGAACTGAAGAAGCTTCTTGGATGAGAAGTAAAATGTCTTCAAGGGAAAAAAACTTTAAAAAGTCTTGTTGACTTTTGAAAAGCACCTTTCGGTCAAACAGCAAATGCCAACTGTCAACAGTCCCATGTGAGGCAACTTGGATTGGCCTCAATCCCATAGGGTGATGGGATTCTTTGTCAAGGGAAAGAGGCAATACAACTGGTTCAGAGATGATATTCAGCAGGTTCTGACCAGTTCTGGAGAACCGGTAGTGGAAATTTTGAGTAGTTCGGAGAACTGGCAAATAATACCTCTGATGGGAGATTTTACAATATCCTTCCCCTGCCACGCCCACAAAGCCACACCCACAGAACCGGTAGTAAAGAAATTTGAATCCCACCACTGAACTGGTTTCAATTAAGCACTTAGCATCATTTTGCCATCAATTGTCTCTTACATCTTTTGACCATTATTTGTAAAATATATAAATTGTTTTCATGCAAATCCTGGGCAACCACAAAAGCCTCTTGTGACATTTTCTGTACTTATCTCTTTATGCTTATAGCAATAGTACTTAGACTTATATACCATTTTATAGCTCTTTCTAAGAAGTTTATAGAGTCAGCATATTGCCCCCAGCAATCTGGGTCCTCATTTTACCAGCCTCCGGAGGATGGAAGGCTGAGTCAATTTTGAACCACTCAGCATCGAACTCCTGGCAGTGGGCAGAGTTAGCCTGCAATATTGCATTATAACTACTGTGCCACCATGGCTCCCCTCATATTCAAAGTTGGGTAAACATTCCCAGTCCAACAGATTAAACCAAAAATCTTTATTTCAGACACTTATCTTCAAATAAAGTTTGTGAATGAAGAACAATTGCATTTAGTCCAAAGGCCAAATTATAATCTTAGCTGTTCTTATAGGGAGGTTCTGTATTCATTCAGATACATTTTTGTTCAAATCTACTTTTATCCAGTGAAAGTGTTTAATCCAATAATAAGGCTATATGTGTAAATAGAAAAATACGTTTGGCTTTAAGTGCTCACTATAACTGTGAATGAGTGACAGTATTTCTTTAGATAAATGCAACAAACTCCTCAAAAATAATTTTGAAATAATATACCGTTTCATCCATCTGAGCTAATGTCCTTTTCATAAATTGGCACTATACTGCCTTTTAATACCTGAGACTCCCAGGAAAAATTACTCCCTGTGACACTGGGCTAGTAGAATAGAGTAAACTTTTCCAAAAAAAAGTCAACTCCCCAAAATATAATCCTGATTTACAATATGTTGTCAACATAACAGGCTACAGGCTAATAATTTACACAGCATTTTTGTTTTAAAGTTCAAATCAAACTTTCCAAAGAGTTGCCCCAAGATTAATGGTATTAAATTGATAGACATAGTAAACGATGAGCTTACCTGATTCATGAAAATCCTCAAGATCCACAACATTCTAATTTTGTTAATTTTAGGGTTGCTTAAATCTGTGGTTAAGCTGTGCAATTGCAGAGCCATAATTTCCTGCTTCGTTGTAAGTTGTAATTAAGCTCCTGATGCCTTTAACACACCCAAATGAGAAATGGGGAGGGGATTAAGCTTTAAATGATGACATCATTGCATTATTGCACCTCCCACCTGTACGGCTTCCATTCCCCCAACAAAAATGGGGCGCATTGCTGAAATCTGCAAAGAAAGTGATGGACTTTACATCAATGGGTGAAGTGTTTGTATAGATCAAAGGTCTTCAAACTTGGCAAGCTTAAGACTTCAACTCCCAGAATTCCTCAGTTAACATGACTGGAGGAAGAATTCTGGGAGTTGAAGTCCACAAGTCTTAAAGCTGTCAAGTTTGAAGATCCCTGGTGTAGATGGGATAGCCAGAAATGCTAAACAAATTTTCTCCTTTAGACAGAGTTGACTATGAACATAACAGATGTGAGGGAATAAATAGACCTGCTTGCCTTGTCAGATGCCAATCATCTTGCTTACTTGGTCCTCCTTGATCATCAGCTCTTCATATGGAGATAGGGGTAATTATTGGTTGTTGTTTTTTTTGCAATTAAAGTTGCACCAAATGCAGCACCAATTATATCAGTGTTTCTCAATCTCAGAAACTTTAACATGTGGACTTCAACTCCCAGAATTCTTCAGCTAAGATGTTGGCTGGGAAATTCTGGGAACTGAAGTCCACCTATCTTAAAATTGCTATGTTTGAAAATCACTGAGTTTTATGGACCTGCTGCTTTTCAAATGGCTTTGTAAAGATTTTTCAAGACTGACTTCCATTTTTAAAAAGCAAAGGCAATTGGATAGAGGCAAGAATTCAGAATGTCTTGGACTGAAATTTAGTTGGGTTAGATGGGTGATGGCAAGTAAGACCATTAACAATACTTCCATCCAATTACCTTTTCCTTCAAGTATCTTTATTTTTAAGAGTCAAGTAAAATTAGCATTTGCAAAATCTAAGAAGCCTTAGAGATGAAAAATATACAGGGTACTTCAGAAAATAGTACAAACTAGATGCCATCCAAAATGATGAACTGACAATTATGCCTGCCTCTTTGCCTTTTTTCAGCCTATTAACAAAACCCCAAAAAAAAAGTCTTCAGATGAATAGACAAGGCAGAGGCACAACGCTACCCCATCCCTAAAGCTCTGACAAATATAGCAGCTAGATGTTACTGAAGTGCATCTTGCCTCGCTCTAACCCTCTTGAAAGCCAGCATGAATTTCCCATTAATGACATCTCTCAGAAATGCAATTAGCCTTCGTTCTTAGCAAAAATGCATTAGAGGCTTAGAAACTCCACACGGGTGAGGCTATAAGGCTTAACACAATGAAAACTGCATTTAAGAAAGAAAGGGTAAAAAAAAAATGGCCCAAAACAAGGTTCTAATATTACTTAATTTACCCTGTGACATCCTTAGATGTAACTGAGCTTGGAAGGCTAAATGAAGGCCGCAATGGGGATAAAGTCTGATTCATTGATAATGGCACCACTTTGTAAGGCAAAATGGGGCCCTGGCAGGACAATCAGGGAGGAAAAGAAGGAAATGTCAGAACAAAAATCACTTGTGTGCTTTTGGAAGAATTATTGGAAGGTTCTTCATTAGAGGTGAAGACGCTCACCTCCCACTCAAAAGGTTGAAAGTTCAACCCTACGCAGTGATAGGTGTTTCTTTATCAGGATGCAGAAAGAAAATATTTGCTGGGAGCTCCATATAGGCACCAGGAAGGGCATCTGGCCAGTAAATATTCAGCTCCATTCAGTCGCCCCAACTATACCATGAAACAAGGGATTGTAAAAATGGGGGGGGGAGGTTCTTCATCCCCAAGATTCCTGAAGAAGAAGATCATAACATCACTCCTCTGTGGCCTTTACAGATTTAATATGGCTATAGAATTGACCCACACAAGCTCTTCAATCACGATGTGCTGGAATTTACTCAAATATTGAAGTATAGGCAGTCCTCAATTTACAACATTTAGTGAGAGGTCAAAGTTACAATGGCATTGAAAAAAAGTGACTGTTTTTTACACTTACTGTCATGCCCCCATCGGAGTCTGAATCTGAGGGGGGAAGATGAACAGCTGACAGAGAGCGGAAGAGTGGCTCCGTTGGCTGTGGAGGAAACTGGGGAAGGGCAAAGTCAGGCTGGGCAGAGCAGGGAAGAAGTTGAACAAGAGAGAGGGGGTTCAGATGATCAAGGCTCACCCCCTCCTCATTCTAGGATCAGAGGTGGTATTCAGCAGGTTCTGACCAGTTCTGGAAAACCGGTAGCGGAAATTTTGAGTAGTTCAGAGAACCAGCAAATACCACTTCTGACTGGAGATTTTACAGTATCCTTCCCCTGCCACACCCACCAAGCCACGCCCACAGAACCGGTAGTAAAAAGAAATGAATCCCACCTCTGCCTAGGATGCGCAGGGAAGAACACAGAAGAGAGCAACGTGGGTTGCGTGGCTTACGAGGAAGAAAAGGGCCTCGATTCCCTTCACAAGGCACACTTGGGGATGGAGTTTAAAGGACAGGCAGTTGGGAGGGGCATTTGTCAGGAACAAATGTTGAGAGTTTTAGCCTGCATCCCTGACATTCCTACTGACTGTTTGAATTATTGCCGTGCTTCTGTGTGCTTATCTTGCCTTGCTGGGGTGATTGACTGCAGTCATTCTGCTTGCTTACAGCATTTGGACTGGAATATCTGCAGCCAAAGGCTGTTGCAGGTTTGTGAGAGAGCTTTTCTCCAGGCCGGAGAGTAAATGGAACTTTGGGGGAAAGTTGAAGCAAATAAAGGGACTCATACATGTTCTCTGGCTGTGTTGCCTTCGTGCCATGCCCCGGGTCATCACACAACCCTTGTAGTATTCACATGGTCATGTAATCAAAATTCAGGTGCTTGGCTACTGACTCATATTTATGATGGTTGCTGTGTCCTGGGTTCATGTGATCACCTTTTGTGACCTTCTAATAAACAACGTCAATGGGGAAGCCAGGTTCACTTAACAACGAACCTAACAATTGAAGTTTCACACTTAACAACTGTGGCAAGAAAAGTCATAAAATGGGGCAAAACTCACTTAACAACTGCCTCACTTAACAGGAGAAAATTTGGGTCCAACCTGTAACGTTGGACAACGAAAGGCAGCATTTTATATTGTCTGCAGAAAAGGGATGTCTAATAGAAAGATGCATGCAAGGAGGAGGGATCAAGCCCAAAGCTAGCCTGAGTCACTACGCAACTACAAAGGGTCAGGACCAACCTTTCCCTTCCCCAAAGTTCCTTGGAACCTTATCTGATTGCTCCCAGGAGTAGGCTATCAGATTGAGAAGATTCCTGTATTATAGGCAGAACGTAATAAAGTAGTTTGCTTGAACTCAGCAAGTGTGGGTCTGGTTGTTTACACCTGACAGTATCCTGCTAGGATCCCATCATGTTGTCCAATCGGCAGCAGTTGGGGGAGGCATTGAATCTTAATTCAGTCTATATAATAAAGTTGAAATTATCTGAGGACAATATAATTTTGACATTATTGCCTCTACTCAGTGCAACCTTAATAACAATTGGGCACCCAGAGCAAACTTTCAAGGGAGAAGATTCTTTTTCCTGAAATATATGCCAGGAGCAACTGGTATGAGATGCAACTCCTCCTGGCATATGATGTTTCCAAGTCATATCCCAGCTTTTCACAGAGGAGTATCCCTTCAGTGGTGTTGACATTTGGCAGAAAGGGTGAATGCTAAAATGTTTTTGTGTGGTCTTACCTCTTGAAAATATCAGAGACAAATATCACATCTCCTCATGTGTCCTGGGTAGATACTTTAGTCTATGATTTCCAATAAGCAGTTTTGATCACACTTTTATTTCCATTCATGAACAGGTTTTCTAGCCTACTGAACTACAGTATTTGACTATGAATAGATGGAACTATGGCAGTGGTGGGATTCAAATTTTTAACAACCGGTTCTGTGGGTGTGGGCAGGTGGACATGGCCATGTCACTGGGTGGGCGTGGTCTCTTTTTTTGCAGCTCTACCTCCCCCAGTTTTGGGGCCTCCTGGGCCTCAGGGAAGTCTCTGGGAGGGCATTTTTGCTCCCAAGAAGCTTCCTTGGGACCCAGGAAGGCAATAAATGAAGGCGAGCACAGTTCCCCTCTGCCCCTTTTTGCCCTCCTGGATCTCAGGGAAGCTTCCTAGATGAAGCAGTGAGACAGCGAGGGGGATTCCGGCACAACTGATCATCGGAACAGCTGATCGTTGGGATGGGGGAGAAATACTTTAAGGAGTGAATGGGTGAGGGAGAATGCAGCCAGCGATCTCGGGCATGTGCACAATGTTGTGCATGCGTGATAAGGACTGACTGGGCAGGGAGGGGAGGGGCAGGCAGAGAGGGGCAGGGCCACCAGGGGCCCAATTTGCCAGTTCTCCGAACTGCGCAGAATCATAAAAACCGGTTCTATAGAACTGGTCCAAACTGGTAGAATCCCACCCCTGGACCATGAAGTGTTCATTAATGATCTTGGGGCAGGAGAACACTATGAATATGCAAGTTTGTGGATTCAGGATAGCAGAAAACAAACGAACAAAGATTATTTGGATTGCTTTCAATTGGGCCACTGGCCAGCCAAATGGCAAGCATAATTTCGTTTGTGTACTGTAAGCATAAAGTGATCTTGTGTACAAAGTTACTCAAGGACCATTTCTTAACATAAAGTTATTAATGTTTCAGGCTCTTAGACAATAAAAGACACAGCCTGGTAGGGGCCTACTGATAACCACTGATAAGGTGCAAACCCTGATGGAGGTGGCATCTCAAGAAGATTGTTCATTGCTTTCCCTTGCTTTAGCTCTTCTTTCCTGGTATAAAAGTGGGGTACTGCAAAAGGAATAACTTAAACTCGTTGGTTATTATTACTTTTTTTGGTTTTGGGTATCTTGAAGCACAGCCTCTTGAAATAGAGCATATGCTATTTCTCCAAAATGTTCTAGTTTCCATTTCTGGCATCTCTAGAAATGTTGGAAAAGTTCCTGCTAAAATGTTGTAAAGCCACTGCAAAGCCCATGGTCCTTTTTTGCATCCCACAGTAAACTACAAATTGACCAACTACATTTTATCTTAGTGTATGGAGCAAATCCAGCTCACACACTTGGTTTAAGAGCCAGTGAAAACCTGGGAAACTGGCTTCACTGAGTCAACCATAATTAAGTTGCCAGTGAGTAATGACATGCAAATTCCTCTAGAGCTGGCAGTGCTAGGCTAGATGGAGCAATGGTTTGACTCATTATAAAGCAACTTCCTATAAAAGCAAAGTCACACATCTTATCACCTGCTCGTAGTTGGAGTGAGTTTATACACACAGGATTGGAGTTACATCGCAACTATGAAGTTAACTTTGCATTCCTTTTTTTAATCCATGTATACTTGAAGAAAAAGGGACATGGTGGCTCAGTGGCTAAGATGCTGAGCTTGTTCGATCAGAAAGCTCGGCAGTTCAGCGGTTCAAATCCCTAGCGCCACATAACGGAGTGAGCTCCCCTTACTTGTCCCAGCTTCTGCCAACCTAGCAGTTTGAAAGCATGTAAAAATGCAAGTAGAAAAATAGGGACCACTTTGGTGGGAAGGTAATAGCGTTCCATGCGTCTTCGGCATTTAGTCATGCCGGCCACATGACCATGGAGACGTCTTCAGCGCTGGCTCTTCGGCTTTGTAACGGAGATGAACACCACCCCCTACAGCCGGAAACTACTAGTACATACTGTATATGCGAGGGGAGCATTTACCTTTACCTATACTGGAAGAGGGGAGAAGAATATTATCAGGGTAACAAAAAGAGGCATCTATATCAGCAAAGAACTACTGGGTCTCTTGGACCAGTTGTCACAATTACAAAAAAAAGCGTATGTCTATCTGACGTTGGGAGATCTTGATATGAGCCTGTGATTTTCACAGATGCCATTTAAAAGTCCATCCTAACAGGGAGCATACTTGCTACAGCTTAACAATTTATCGATTTTGCTTGGTTTGCTTTTAACTCTTTTATTCTTGGCTTGGAGATTTTAGATCAGAGGCTTATTCAGAGGATAAGCCAGCACAGCACGCATATATGGGCTGTATTTACACTTTAATCCAATTACTACATTAATTATTGCTTGAGTTCACCCAATGCATGGGAAGCATCGAGTAACCAAACCAGTTGGGTTCACAGAGTATCTTGGGTTATAGAGAATTGAATGAAGATGAGCATGCTGTGAAAAGACACTTGTGAGGCTTTTGCCAGGCTTAATTTGAGTGTGTTGTGTAAACTACAAGCACAGGAATGTGAAGAAGGAGACAATAGATTCTAAACACTGTAATAATTATCTCTCCTTAAAACCTGATGCAATTCCACTCTGGATTAAATGTGGCTTGTTTTCTGGGAGACGGAAGGAAGGAAGGAAGGAAGGAAGGTCAGACTTTTATGGAGCATACTGATGTGGTACCGTACCATATTTTTGTGTGTCTGGTCTTTTTCAGAACTGCTAGAACAAGGACATTATAAAGACTGCTAATTGTTTCACTTCTAATAATTGCTGTGAACAGTCACTGCAGGAGAGAGAAAGGCTTTCTGAAGACATAATAATAGAGAAGGGTGGGGGTGGGGAAGAAGCCTGCCTCTGACATAGACATATTGCCCAAATACTGTTCTCTTCATACTGTTTAAGCACCACAATGGATAACAAATAGCTATTAACATACAGCTCCCTGTCACTGGAGAAATGACTACTTTTGGAGGCCAGCCTGCCTTAGCTGCGAACAAAATGCGTTATTTATCTCCATTAAAATCTTTTTTTTCCCCCCCCCCCTCTGGTTTCACTAGCCTTTTAAGCACGTGTGGCGTAAGAGAGGCTTATTCTATATTGTCCTTGCCTCCTTCAGCAATGTCATTAAGGGAAGGCTTGTAAAATAATCATAGTTAACCATATAGTAGAGCATGTTTCAATCCGGCAAAAGACTGCTTCTAGCTATGTTTGTGCCTGAGCATCTGTAGGTGTTTCTCTGGGAAATCCTTCAGATCAGAGTAATTCTTCATTACAATGCAATTTCAGAATCAGCCCTCTTATTTCCTGAAATGTTCCTTCCCCTGCACAGATGGTTTCGATTCGCACACTCAAACTGTGTCAGGATTTCTTTACAATTTCTTTTTAAGGAGGGTTTTCCATCTGCTTTCTTCTGGCAGGAGATGGCTGCACTTATCTAGGTTACCAAGCAGAGCCTGGCTTAGTTATGTCATGGATGAGAGATTGTCGCAAAACCCAGGGCCAATAGGTTAATCTGGAAAGAGAATAGAAGCAAAACATTGCCAAGAAAGCGGCATAGATGCAACCAGAAGTTGATCTTGACTTGAGGGAGCTTTGGCTTTTCCCTTTTTGTCATCCCGATGTTATGAAAGTTTTATGGTATATGATGTCTCTCCATCCCTCTGCAATCTTCTTGCCATTCATAACGAGCCACAATGACATTAAATAATGACATTCATCAGGATGTCATTCTGCAAATGATGCCACGATGCACTTATTTTGTGATATTGGAGGCTAAGATGCAATTGGTTTAATTTACTACCTGCTCATTTCTTGGGAGATACCCTGTCTGGCTGCCTATGTTCCCTGATCTTAAAAACCTTAGGAAAGGGGTTCCCATATGATGTGTTCCCTTGGGATTTGACTCAAGTGTGGGAAGCTGGACAGGATGAAAAAGCAAATATTGCAGAGGTGGTATTCTGACCAGTTCTGGAGAACCGGTAGCGGAAATTTTGAGTAGATTGGAGAACCAGCAAATATCACCTCTGACTGGCCCTGCCCCTATCTATTCTCTGCCTCCCAAGTCCCAGCTGATTGACTGGGTCTTCTTTTGTTGCCCTGCACAGGAGAACGGAGCTGGAAAGCAGGTTAGTGGGGTGGGGTGGGAATGGAGATTTTGCAGTATCCTTCCCCTGCCATACCCACCAAGCCACATCCACCCAGCCACGCCATACTCACCAAGCCACGCCCACAGAACCAGTAGTAAAAAAATTTGAATCCCACCATATTCACCTACCTACTATAGATACATTGTACAAATAGCATCTGGGAGAATTCTGAAAGAACTGAATATTTTCTTGATTATTCTAGAGAGTTTTTGTCCAAGGAGAAGGAAACTCAGCCAATGTAAAACTTTGCCAATCTGAAGGGTCTTAATCTTTCCAATACAATTTTTTAAAATAATCCAAATCTAGAAGTGATTAACAGATCAGGCTCAGTCATGTTTTATGTTCTTAAAAGTCTGAGCTTGGTGAAATCCTCAACTCTCAGCCACTCAAATCATAAGCTCATAAACTCAAAATGACAGTTACTGAGGTCTACTCACAAGGCACAACTATCTGGAGTCATTTGGATTACCTCAACAAAAATCTCCAGAGAGATTTTTTCCATCTGGATCAGTAGTGGTATTCAAAAATTTTATTACCAGTTCTGTGGGCATGGCTTGGTGGGTATGGCTTGGTGGGCGTGGCAGGGGAAGGATACTGTAAAATCCCCATTTCCACCCCACTCCAGGGGAAGGATACTGTAAAATCCCCATTCCCTTCCCACCCCACTAACCTGCTTTCCAGCTCCGTTCTCCTGTGCAGGACAACAAAAGAAGATTCAGCTGATCAGCTGGGACTCAGGAGGCAGAGAATAGATGGGGATGGGGCCAGTCAGAGGTGGTATTTGCCGGTTCTCCGAACTATTCAAAATTTCTGCTATGGGTTCTCCAGAACTGTCAGAACTGGCTGAATACCACCTCTGATCTGTATCCAACATCCAGCCATGTTTCGCGTCAACTTGCCATTGCACTCACTGGAAGTCTTCTATATCTCACGTTGTCAATATTCACTCCATGTGCAAAACTAGAATGGTCCACGGTGCTTTTATCACACATAAAAAAAATGCCTTGAGGGAGAATGTCATCCGCCATTGATTCTGTTTCTTCTCAACTCTGTGGAATCCTTTATTGTCTGCCAGGTAGTTAGCTTGATAGATTCCATTATAAATAAAGAAAAGAAAGGCACTCCCTGGCTTTGCATTTGATTGCATGCTGGAGCCCTGAGGCACAACTAAAACAGATACTGTCCTTGAGAGAGAAGACTATTGTCTTCAGCTGCATCAAACATACTATAACGAGAAAGAAAAATAACAGCTACATAGGCTGGTTGCCATCTTTCTGATAAGATTTGGAAAGAGAGAGGGGGAGGAGAAGGAGAAGAAGAAAGATCATTTACAGAAAACAAACTACATCAAAGTGACAATGAGTGAAGAATGTGAATATTAGATGGCTAGCAGGAACCTCATCATTTTGTAGGTACAGCAGTGGATGGCAATTCACTTCTGATGAAAGTTTAAAATGTTTGTGATTAAGCTTAAAGATTTGGGGTCATCATATTCCTGTAAAGACATAACTGGATGCTAGGAAGGTCTTTTCCAGAGGGACTTCCTCTCAATCCATTAAATTTATTTCAGTACTGAGGGAAGATCAGGCCATTTACTCAAACTTTAGGATGACAGTGATCTTCATCCTTAAATGCATTGCACTGTTGAGTTGCATCATTCTGAGGTGTCAGAGCTTAGCATTTTATTACTGGTGAGTTATTTTATTGATTGCATCTCATTCTCCAACTTACTGATAAATAAATTTCTTGCGGTAGAGAAATCTATAAATTTATTTCATGATGCATATAGGTAGCATGCATGGTCACTTCGACTAAAGGTATAAAACTTGCTGCATTCTTTTTCCCTTACTAATTGATTATTGCAATGGTGTTCAGTGCTCAAGAACCATGCAATTGAAATATACTGTCAAGTTCAGAAAATAAAGAAAATATTCAGCTGGTGGCATAGGAAATTTTTAAAAAAAATAGACAAAACATGATTTTTTAGCTTCCCAGTTTATTTTAGATTTGTTTTCACCTAATGAGAAATCTTTCTTTCTCTAACATTTGCATCCCAATTTTTATCTAGAGATCACATGCAATATTGAATTGTTGGGAATCATCTCTTCATCCATGTGCATTTTTAAAGACAGACCCAGTTTGATTACTATATTCAGACTAGAAACCTGGAGGCAGTGAGTTCTAATTCTCTTTTGAGCTCACCCATTGTCATTGGTTGATCTTAGGGCCAATCACTCCCTCTCAATCCTACCCACCTTTCAGGACTATGGTTGTGAGCAAAATAGGAGGAGGGTCCATGAAGTGTCCCGACTTGGGTTACACAAAATAAAGAAAGGATATACATTTTAACTTAAAATGTTTACTGCAATGTGTATTTTTGGAATAGGCAAGAATTCAGGTCTTATGGGTTTCTTTTAATCAATTTGCATTTGTTAGAGTGGATTCAAACATAATTTTTAATCCATAATTATCAAATATATCAGAATTACATACGCATTTAAGTTTTCAGATGTTTCAAAAGCATTTGATAGAGTGGAAAGTAGCTTTCTTTTAAAAGAAAGTTACTGGAAATGAGATTACCCACTGATTAATTATAATCACTTTTATTCACCAGCTCAATATTAGCACAACATATTAGACGCAGGCATTTTTCTGATAAATAAGGGCACCTAAAGTGGATGTTCTCTTTCATCCTTCTTCAATCTTATTTAAGCATTTCTGACTAGAATATTAGGAAGAACAGAAATATTCAATGTCTTAATATAAAAGTAGAACATAATATAATTAATGATACACTCATTTTTCTTAAAAACCCAAATAGAGACATATTTCAATTGCTGTTTGAATTAAATTTCAAGCAGTAGCAGTTTGGAAATTATATCCAATAAATCCTCAGCTGTACTAATGAATGTTGACAAAAATGGCAAGAAGATACAGAACTTCATATGAATCCAGAGGTTTTAAATATTTAGAGTAATTATTGTAAAGGGTTGTTACCAGTATTTGGGGGGGAAGTAATTATGGTTCTGTCCTGCATGAGATGAAAAAGAACTTAAATTATAGGAATAGTTTTCATTATCATTGCTTGGTAGATTAGCCGCGCTTAAAATGCTTACAAATTCCTATAAAGCTAGTTTTCTATCATGCACTAATAATTCCAATTCTGTGAACGCGGTGGCGCAACTGCTTAATGATGCTGGAACTGCCAGCTAGAAATAGGCTGCACTCCAGCGGTTCGAGCCTGGCTCTTCAGGATGGGGTGAGCTCCCGCAACTTGCTCCCCGACTCCTGCCCACCCAGCAGTTCAAAAGTATGCAATATTGCAAGTAGATAAATGGGTACCACTTCGGTGGGAAAAACCTAGCTGCATTTGGGTGTGTGGAGAATGAAAGCTGACACTGGACCTAGCCAGACATGAGTTAATGCAACACCAGATGAGTCAAAGTGAGACCAGCAGGGGAGTCCGGAAGAACCAGTCCGGAAGAGCCAGCGGGTAAGATAGTTCACCCCCTGCGCTGCACCAAAGGTAAGCACACAAGTGCTGAACACAACAAACTAGTAATTTAGGTTGTCAGAACTGCATTGTGTGTCTAGCATGTGCAGATGTCCCTGATATTGAATGCTATGAGCCACGGTGGCACAGACATTAAAGTGCAGTACTTGCAGACTACTGCTGCTGACTGCCAGCTGACTGCAATTTGGCAGTTCAAATCTCACCAGGCACAAGGTTGACTCTGCTTTTCATCCTTCTGAGGTGGATAAAATGAGGACCCAAATTGTTGGGGGCAATAGGCTGACTCTGTAAACCACTTAGGGAGGGCTGTAAAGCACTGTAAAGTGGTATATATGTCTAAGTGCTATTGCTATATGCTAAATAAATAAATAAATCCAATTCCCATTGTTAAAAAAAACCTTTGCCATTAATTCAAAACACTAAAATAATTAGAACTAAGAAACTATACCATATATTCAAGAGATGTTGCTATTCCCAATGACCCGCATTTGTGAATCTGGGTCATGGTTTAAATTTGTCAGTCATCAAGCCACATATAATCTCCTGGTGAGAATGCAGAAAGAATACCACTCCTCAAATTGATATGAATACTTTCTGTACAGAGATTTCTAATATCAGAAAGTTTGTGTTAGGAGTTCTTATTTAGAAACACAATAATTTAAATGGTAAATAAGTAGTTATTTGATTTCAGGAATAAGTATCCACTAAAACTAGAATAATTGACCGTGGTAAGTGCTCTGAACTGTATGCATACATTTAAGATTTTTTTCAGCCACATCAATATGAAAATGAAAAAGAAAAACATTCTATGCAGACTAACAACAAAAAATAACTATCAAGCCTTTGATGATAACAAATAGCATTCAAAGCATTGTGGAAATATAGTTTCCCCCTTCAAAGCAATCTGAGTCAATGGGATTCTTCAGCAATCCTTGAACCTGAAATTTTGTTAGTAATATCAATCTTTTAATAGAAATTGTGTGGAATTTCAGCATACACCTATCATGCATGGTTGAGATAACAGAGGCTAGAATCCTTCAATTTCTACACTTGAGTGTATAGCGCAGCGTGTACACATGAATAGAATTCATTGTACTTATTGTGTCATGCCCCAGGTGGAGACTGACTCTGAGGAAGAGGAGGAACAGCCAACAGGGAGTGGGAGTGTGGCTCCAGAGGTAGTGGAGGAGGCTAGGGAAGGGCAGAGGCCGGCTGAGCAATCAGAGGAGGATCCAGGCCCATCCCCTATCCGTCCTAGGCCATGCAGAGAGGAGAGGATCAGAGAAAAGCATGATCTACTTGGGAGGAGAGGGCCATGATCCTCCTCATGGGTTGCAGCTGTGAACTCGGTATAAGAGTTTGAAACTATATGTTCACAGACGCTGAAGTCAGATTAGTGTTTTTCCTTGGATGAGCTTTATCTTTGTTGGCGTTCTTCCCATGGACTCTCCCTGGTTATCTTCCTGGAATGTGTGATTAATTATCTTAGTTTGCCTTGGAACTCTCATCAATATGGTTTGTTTCTGGTTTCCTTTTGCTTCATTATCTACTTTTGGAATTTAAACTGTGACTAATAAAACAGCGAGTTGAAGGCATTGCAAGACCTTGATTCATGTTTTAATTTTTGTGTTATTTTTGAGATACTATGGATCATCACATATTGTGAGTAGAACTGCACTCACAGAGTGCAGAGAAGAGCCACAAAGATGACTAGGGAAACTGGAGGACAAAACGTATGAAGAACGGTTGTAGGAATTGGATATGTCCTGTTTAATGAAAAGAAGGGCTAGGGATGACATCATAGCAGTGTTCCAATATCTACGGGGCTGCCACAAAGATGAGGGGGTGAACCTATTTCCCAAAGTCCCCAAAGGCAGGACAAGAAGCAGTGGGTAGGGACTAATCAAGGAGACAACCAACCTAGGACTAAGAAGAAATTTCCTGACAGTTAGAATAATTAATCAGTGTAATGACTTGCCTCCAGAAGTTGTGAGGTTTTAAAGAAGAGATTGGACAACCGTTTGTCTGAAATGATTTAAGGTTTCCTGCTTGAGGAAGGGGTTATACTAGAACAGAAATCACCAACCAATGGTCTGCAGACCATTAGTGGTCCGCAGTGTATCTGCAACAGGGGTGATACTGGCAGCGGATGGACTATGGACTGAGGCATGTGGGGAGAGCAGAGAGGGAGGGTAGCACGCGGGAGATCACAGCATCGGAGCCCTTCCCGGGTAGGGGTGGGGGGAAAGGAACCTCTGAACTGGTACTGGTGGTGGGAATCCAATGTCCAGAGGCCGTTGAGCCACATGCTGAAGACCAGATGCCTGCTAGGGAGGTGGGGCAATCCTGCAGTCTCCCTAGCAAACCTGTGTCATGGCTTCTGCCTCCACGCATCGAGGACGCCAAGCAGCAGCAGGAAGAGCGCGGACTTCCTGAACTGCAGGAAGTGGCTGCCAGTGATGCCCTCGGGTGAAGATGTTGCGAGGGGAAGGCTCGACCTCTCCCCTCAGGAGCTGCAAAGCGCTCACTGTCCCTCTGGCACCTGCCAAGCCTCCTCCCACCATGCTTCTCTTTCTCCTCGCCAGCGAGAAGGAGGAGGTTTTGCAGGTGGCAGAGGGGTGGTGAGCACTTTGTGGCTCCTGAGGGGAAGGGTCAAGCCTCCCCCTCACAACTTCTTCACCTGAGGCCATCGCTGGCAGCCGCTCGGCCTCCTTGGTATGTGGAGGCAGGAGGCAACACCAGTTGAGAGGTTCCTTTCCCCTCACTCCCACCCCCTCGTATGCCAGGAAGGACTCAGATGGTGCAATCTCCCACACACTACCCTCCCGCTCCATGCGCATCAGTCCATCCAATACCGGTATCACTCCTATTGTCCCACCTCCCCGCCAGCCATCTGGTCTTCTGCACATGGCTCATTGGCCTCCGGACGTCAGATTCCCACCACCCAGCCCCAGTTCAGAGGTTCCTTCCCCCCTACCCCCACCTCTGGGGACAGAGAGGGGGGACAGAGGGTGAGGGAGAAAGTGAAAGAGGGAGAAAGAGAGAGAGTGGGAGGGAGGGAAAGAGAGATGAGAGATCCCGGTGTTTTGCTTTCTGTGGGAAACGGGTCCAAATGACTCTTTGAGTATTTAAGTTTGCAGAAACAGGCAGCCAAGCTAAGTGCCTGAAGGACCCCTTCCCGTCAGTGGGAATCCAGGCACTTCAAGGGAGCGGCATGCTTGATTCATATTAGTGGTCCGCGGGATTTAAAATTTTGAAATTGGTGGTCCCTGAGGTCCAAAAGGTTGGAGATACCTGTACTAGAAGACCTCCAAGGTCCCTTCCAACTCTGATATTCTGTGATTCATTAAAAGTATCTAGAGACAAGGGGCAGAAGGTCCATAATGACATGTATTGTCCTGGTGGAGAAAAGAAGATGATAGAAGAACACTTCTGTAGGAATGAGGCTGAAAGGGGAACCTAGCAGAACAGAGGAAGAATCAATGAAGAAACTCAGTGATCAAGAGTTGGGTAGGAAGGGGCAAAGAATTTATGCAGCCAAAGCTGCACCTCAATAACAACCTAACTAGTGATTTGCCAGATGATGCAAGAAATATGCAATCTTTTCAGTTCCTGTGTTTATGATGTTCTTTTTGAAAACATTGTATGCCAAACAGCTTTCCTAAATGCTTGTATTAATAAGAAATATTGGGAAGAATGTGCATTTTTCAGGTTCAGAAAGCAACAGGATTAAATACAACACTCAACAATCATTTTAGAAGAGATCGTGGCTTTCCTTTCATCGGAGGCCTCATGCCAGAATAACTGTTTGCACTCTTGGTCCTTTGCCACCATCTCTGAAGAAAGAAAGCCAGCAAAAGGTTAAGTTAATCCTAACAATCACTCTTGAGAGAGAATAAGTAACTACAATTGTAAAGGTGTTAAGAAAACCACCATGGTCTTTAAAAAAATGTCTCAGGTTAAATATTAGTTTATTTTTGCCACTACTTCTTTGTGAAGCAGAAAACATCAGACATGCAATAACGTTTCAGCTAGTTATAATTTTTAACTGGTGAAGTGTCAAAGTGAATGGTTTCTCATATTTTGGGGTATTATTTTATTCCCTCTGGCCCTAACCTAGCAGTCTATAATTAAAAGCCATCTCCAAAACCTTCTTGACATCTCTGTACTTATTAATAATCTTCACTAAAAAAAAGGAAGGAGTTGTTCCAAATTTTTACAAGGGCATGAAATGAATATTGGAATAGGAAAAACAAACCTCTGCTTTTCACAGAATATTTGAGTTTATCTGTATAAAGGCTGAAGATTCTGTGAAGATTATTTGCACAGAGGTTTTCTTGTGACCGGTCACCAAGCTCAGTTCTGTTTATGCTTTATGCATCACTCGTTCAGTTTTTATAAGTATTGTTTTGTTTTTCACAACATTTTTTCTACAGGGAAGTAAAGAAAGGGGTGGGATTCAATTTTTTTAACAACCGGTTCTGTGGGCATGGCTTAGTTGGTGGGCGTAGCTTGGTGGTCATGTGACTGGGTGGATGTGGCTTGATGGTCATGTTATTGGCTGGGCGTGGCCAATATCACTCGCATCGAGGCACCATCTCCTCGCCTGGCCTCTCATGACTGTGGGGATGCTGCAATAGTTGTAAGGGTGAAAAACGGTCATAAATCAATTTTTTCAGTGCCATTGTAACTTTGAATGGTCACTCCACACAAGCAAAGTACCAGTAAACGAGGAAAAAAAATTCCAGAGACGTTCTTGAGACAGGAAGACTAGTCCTGCCAAGAATGTAATAAGGGTTAACGGAGAGGTAGTTTCTGTAACCAACCCCAGAATGTTTCCTTCCTGACTTCCTTACAGGATTAGGCCAGCAATTTCTTCTAACAACTGGTTCTCTGAACTGCTTAGAATGTTAACCACCGATTCTAGCGAATAGGTGCGAACTGGTAGAAACCCCTGAAGTAAAGTAGATGTTTTTCTAATGTCTTATGGAGATTCTCAGTCATCCAGGTCACAGCTGTCCCAAAGGTGCTTTTTCAAGAGGCAACTGGACTTTCTGGATTTTCTTTGAAGATGTTTCACTTCTGATCCAAGAAGCTTCTTCAGCTCTGACTGACAGCCTCACCCATCAGTCAGAGCTGAAGAAGCTTCTTGGATGAGATGTGAAACATCTTCAAAGAAAAACCAGAAAGTCCAGTTGCCCCTTGAAAAAGCACCTTGGGGACATGTTTTTCTAATGAATATACATGGTCATGTGTATTTTCCTCTATGCAAATTAATATGGTTTTTGAGTTGTCACAAACATCTAAAACAAAAGCTTTGGTAAATATCTGTATTTTGGATACTCCTGCAAAGCAGACATCTGGGATCTAGGGATGCTTAAACAGAATATTCTCTGTTCTTTTAAATTGTTGCATTTTTCTTCTGTATTATATTGTAATCATGTAGGAAGAGAAGTTGGGTGTGGGTGTGGGTGTGATTATTGTTGATAATGATGTTTCATTGATAATTATGTAAAATTTGTGTGAATCCCACTATTAAAGCATATACTCCAAGTACTTTTCTAAAAAACAATTAGATGCACAGAGAAAACCCACTGATCCTCCGTGTTTCCTGCAGTGCCAGAGTCTGAAGAAAGAAGCTGAAAGAAAGCATGTTTACTAACCATGAATTTAACATACACTGAACTGTAGACTGGCCAAAAAGTTGTAGAATAATAATTATTAAATACACCTCATTTTGTTGCAGCTGTTTTTCTGACCCACAAAGCAGCAATATTATGCTTTTTTTTTTTTTACCCAAAGGCAAATCTAAAGATGTATATTTGTTACTACGAGTTCAATTTTAGAGTAATGCTGAAAACACAACTCTTAGCAAATACCATATTCGTAAACAACATTTTTAACTGCATATATTTTCACTTCTATATTTGCACAATGTTTCAAGGAAAATGCCATGCTTAAGTTAAGTCTTTCCTTGCTTTAAATATCACAAATTGCTTGTTTTGAAAATATAAGTTTTTCTTAGCACGATGTTGAGCACCATATTCTTTAAAAAATAATCTCCAACTATTTCCAAAAATTCTGGAGGACTCTTCTTTGTGAGGCATACTTCACAGGTTTTTGACTCTAAAATCTTTGAGGGAAGGGAAATAAATCAAAATGTCTAAACAAGGAAATTATGATCAGACATTCCAATATACAGAAATCTGTGTACAATAATGGAAACAGAAGCAATAGGAGCTGTGGTGGCAGAGTGGTTAAAATGTAGTATTTCAAGCTAACTCTGCTGATTGCCAGCAGTTCGATCTGGAGCAACTCGAGATTGCTTGAGTTTCAGATTGTTGGGGGCAATACACTGACTCTTAAACTGCTTAGAGAGGGCTATAAAGCACTGTGAAGCGGTATATAAGTCTAAGTGCTATTGCTATTGCTATTTTGCATGTGTCTTGTTTCTATATTGCTGCTACCCAATTTTGATCCGAATTTTGATCACATTACGCCGTGGGGATGCTGCAACGGTTGCATGAAAAACAGTGATTAAGTCCCTTTTTTCAGATCACTAAATGTACAGTTTTAAATTGAGGACTACCAGTAAACTGAAAGGGAATGCTGTAATGTAATGGAGTTGAGGGCTGAGGAACAGTTAGCTGAGTTGGAATTTTAATCATGAACTCTCAGTTTCATGGTGTCGACTGTCAAATGCAATATCGTTAGTAGCTGCAATATTATTTCTCAACTAGCCTCAAAATAAATGAGAAGCAAGATCGAGCACATAGTTAAAATGCTTATAAATGATCCTTGAAATGGCTATCTTTAAGTTTATGTTCTTCAGCCTTACAGGCTATTTTGTTGAGACAATTGTCTATCCTTCTGCCTCTTGACTGAGACTCTCTTTGACTTACTTAGATCCCATTATTGTAATATCTTCTGTTTTGTTGTATCATCAGCCTAAATCAAGTGTGAGGAATTTGTGGTCCTCCCAAATGCAGCTGAACTTTGACCTTCTCAATCCAGTCCCAACCAACAACATAGAAATTGAAATTATCATTCATCACAATCTATTGGTAACAGGTTGTTCATCTGTGTTCTAATTGTAGCTCCAGCAATAAATCAAAGTGAAGCTTAATGTGAGTGGATTGGATAACTTTTTTTTTTCTTTTTGCATAAAAGGATTCATCTTGAAATAAAATTTAATTGCAAACGCATCTAATGTTTGGATATGGAGGCAGGACAATTAAATGGGCTAGTATTCAGTTTCACCACATAAAAGAAAGAAACCACTTAAGGTTTCCTTTTTCTCCCTCTCTTTATTTTATAGATTGTCACAACAACAGTTGAGATGGGTTCTGGATTTCCTCCAGCATCTGGAGAAGCTAAGAAATAAAATAGCAGCCAGATATTTACTTCATTACTTCTTCCAGTAACAGTTAAGAGGAAAAAAAATTACTTTTTATCTAATGCATTCCTTATGAACTAATTTAATTGTTCTACATCTCGCTGGGCATTAAAAGCATCGGTTTTCTAACCTCTATTCCATTAGACTTCTTTGTCAACAATAAATGAAAGAATGCACCAGTCTCAAAGGTGCTTTTTTTTAAAAAAGGCAACAAACTGGACTGTTTGTTTCCATGAGGAAGAAGAACAAAACATTCTTCCTGTACAGTTTCATCCAAGAAATACAGTTTGGCCCTTAGATACCTGGAAATTTCTACCTACAACACAGAAAGGCTGTGATGACCCAGGGTGGGATTAAAAAATAAACACAGTCATTAAAAACAGGTGAAGCCCCTTTTATTCCTTCACTTTTGCTTCCAAGCTCCAAATATCCTTGACTGGAGACAAAAAACTCCCACGCAAGCAGATACAAGAAGGAAGAAATGCCGTTTAAATTATAAAAAACAACACAAACCAGGCAAGATAAGGGCTTGAAGATGTCCACAGATATCACACACACTTGGAAGGACGCCAAACACAGAGAGGAGCAATAAACTAGAGATATTTCCACACTTTGTTTCCAGCACTCACCCGTATGCATGTCCATCCTCTTATCCAGTTGTCACAGCTGCAGCCCATGAAGAGGATCAAGGCCCTTTCCTCCCCTGTAGACCAGGCCATTCATGTCTCTCCCTTATCCTCTCCTCCCTGAGTGCCCTAGGATGGAGAGGGGATGGGCCTGGGTCCTCCTCTGACTGCTCAGCCGGCCTTTGCCCTTCCCCAGCCTCCTCCACAACCTCTGGAGCCACACTTCCACTCCCTGTCGGCTGTTCCTCCTCTCCCTCAGAGTCAGTCTCCACCAGGGGCATGACAAGGGCTAATTTGAGGACACGCTTACCATATGGGACATTCGTGTTTTTCTTGTTCTGTGATGGACTATTTTTCATACATCTGGGAAGATGCTCAGGAATATACGAACCAACTGATCATTACAAAGATCTCCGTTCACGTGCTTGACGTGCTCCACAGATGCAAGAGATGTTTTCATGTTAAGATACACTGAGTTCTGCATTCTCTTTTTGAAATCACAAAGAACCTACAAATTGGCCAAGGAGAATGGAGGAGAAAGAAGCAGTGCTGTTAATAATGTGAGCTGGGACAGTAGATCATGAAATAACAATGTCTTGGTTTCTAAGATTAGATACTGGGAGGAAAAAAGGAAATATTTAGGTTTTTTTTTTTAAATAAATCCACTGCTTGAGTTATTTTCCCTGAAAAAAAAGCTTACTTCTCTACCACTCAGTATTCCTTGCCATCTTTTGTATTATCCATCATGACCACTTGAAGGTCTTCAAAGAGATAGAAGCTGCAACAGTGGCACTGTCAGATTTCTGGACAATGGATATTTCTCTCCCCAGACTGTGTGTGCAGAAAAGTGGAAAATAATAGGTCTGCAAGGTTAACTAATTATTTTTGTCAAAGTTGAAAACTCTAACTCTTTGTGCAGAACTGGTGTTCTGACCCAAACCCTTTTCCAATAAAACAAACACGAACCAAAGGGAACAGAAACCTTTTAATGATTCTTACGAATCCCCGGTTAAAAGGCTGCTGCCAGCTAATTAACTTTGATAAGCACAAATCTCGCCAAAACTGTGCGAGGCTGCCAAGAATCACAGATAAGAAATATTTCACAACACAAGAGTCTTCAAACACCAAAATACTGCAATATCCACGAGGTTGGAGTTTCAAAATCTTTTTGCTTCCTGCAAAGAACGTTCACTTCACAGCTGACTTTTATCTTCTTGAAGGAGGGGCCATTACCTTGCAGCCTTACTCCCGAGTCACCCATGCTGCTGCAGCTGCTCTTTCCTACAAGCAGCCCTGCACGCACGTGTACTTGGCACAGGCTCCTCGGGAACCTCCTCATCACTGCTGCCAGCCCCCACAATCTCTGAAGCAGCAATCCACTCCCTAATGGTACTGGCCCCTCATCTGACTCCTCGCTCTCCTCAGCCATCTACCCCTACTGCCGGCTAACCACAACAACTGGTTATTGTGGGATGTGCTATGTGACCCAAATAACTGTGTAGGAGTTCCATCAGGGGTGGACTGCTGGGGGTTCTCATCCCAGAGAGAAGGGTGCAGGCCTTCTCTCTGGGAGCACCTTCCCTCTGGAACAAATTACCCCCGGAGATGAGGACCATCCCTGACCTTCTGACCTTCCGGCACGCATTGAAAACCCACCTATTCCATCAAGCCAGTCTGGCCTAGAGTTTCTTCGTAGGGTTTTAATTGGTTTTAAAAGGTTTTTAATTTTTAAAACTTTTAATCTTGATTGCTTTTATTTATCAGCCACTTTTATTTAATCTTTTTTAATAGTTTTTTTTTAAATATTGTAAATATTGTATTTTTTATTGCATTTTATCTGGCTGTACACCCCGCCCCGAGTCCCATTGGGAGAGGGGGCGGTATAAAAGTCCAATAAATAAATAAATAAATAAATAAATAAATAAATAAAATTCTGCACAGTTCGGAGAACCCCCAAATCCCACTCCTGGATGGCCCCGCCCACCCCACCCCTCCCCTCATGGAGTCCTCACATAGCCAATTTTGGATGAAGGTAAGTGCAGGCCTCCCAGAAGTTCGGGAAGGCCAGAAATGGGCCTGTTTCCGGCTTCCAGAGAGCTTCTGGAGCCTAGGGAAGCCCTTTTCGCCCTCCCGGAGGCTCGAGGAAAACCTCCGGAGCCCAGGAAGGGCAAAAAGCCCCCCCCCCCATACTGTGATGCAGGAGGCTGACTAGGCCACGCCCACCATGGCCACGCCCACTCAGCAACCGGGCAGAGAACCCATTGCTAAAATTTTTGAAGCCCACCCCTGATTTCCATCTTTTGCAATAAAAGAGAATACATGTGGCTCAGTATTGAACCGTGAGGTCCTTGGTCTTCTCAGAGCTTGGTTGTTTTCTTGAAGACATTTCATTACCCAATTAGGTAGCACCATCAGCGCAAATGTATATGGATTTGCTCCCTACAGCAAGCTTAACAGGAAGCAAACCCCACACTCACTCAACTGATGGTGTTAACCTAGTTGGGTAATGAAACGTCTGCAAGCAAACAACCAAGCTCAGAGTGCACCAAGGACTTCACAATGTCATTATTTGGCTCCCCTTGGATTTATCATTTTTTAAAGAATAAGGATATCTTCCTTGCAATACAAAAATAAAAGCAATTTCCCAGAAGATGTGGGAATAAATGCCAATTTAGCACAGTCAATCATGAGATGCAGCCTCCCACCACTTCCTCGTAAGTCTGAATGATTCATATTTTTGTCAGCTTTGAGCCAGGTAAGCTCAAACTGCCCTTTAAATTTTCTTTGAATAGATTCTATCCCGCTTCTCGGTTTCCTTAAAAATACATATTAGAAACAATTAAAAATTAACATTAAATTAGACAGCTTTTTTTTCTTTTCAGTAAAAACATTTCACTCTGTTCCAGTCCTACTTCTTTTCCTGCGGAGGAGGTAAACTTTGATTTCTACTTCACAGTAGGGGACAATGGGCAAAAAATTTTCAGCCTCCAATAATCCCTGCTTGTGGACATTTTATCAGCACCTTAACACTCCTTGTGTGAGGGAAAAGCACCTTTTTTTTTCAAAATGGAGAAATCATAAGCATTCACATGACTCAGGACAGCAGTAATTGTGAAAGGGACCTTGGAGTTTTAGTGGACAACCAGCTAAATATGAGCCAGCAGTATCAGCAGCAGCCAAAAAAGCTAATGCAATCCTAAATTGTATTAACAGAAGGATAGAATCGAGATTAAGGGAGGTACTAATACCACTCTATAAAACCTTAGTAAGATCACACTTAGAATACTGCATCCAGTTTTGGTCACCACACTATAAAAAAGATGTTGAGACTCTAGAAAAAGTACAGAGAAGAACAACCAGGATGATTAGGGGACTGGAGGCTAAAACATACAACGAACGGTTGCAGGAACTGGGCTTGGCTAGTCTAGTAAAGAGAAGGACCAGGGGAGACATGATAGCAGTCTTCCAATATCTGAGGGGCTGCCACAGAGAGGAAGGGGTCAAGCTGTTTTCTAAAGCACCCACGTCAAGCTGCTTATGATAACAGACAAGGAATAATGGATGGAAACTGAAAAGGAAAGATTTAACCTGGAAATAAGGAGAAACTTTCTGACAGTGAGAACAATCAACCAATGGAACAGAAGTTGCCCTCGGAAGTTGTGGGACTGCCATCACTTGAGACTTTCAAGAAGAGATTGGACTGCCATTTGTCAGAAATGGTGTAGGGTCTCCTGCTTGGGCAGGGGGTTGGACTAGATGATTTACAAGGTCCCTTCCAACTCTGATTATCTGTTAATCTGTTCATCTGTTAGCTATTTGGTTCCTTTGAAAAATTGTTTATTGGCCAGATTTTAGTCTGAACTGAAGTAGATAAATTATTTGAGGGAATCCATAAAAACAGCATTACAACCAGGACCCATGTTACTTCATTCTAAATAAATGCAGGTGTTTTTTTAAAAAACAAAAACCCAAACTGGAATAGGCAAACCTCTCAGTCTGCATTCATCTTGCCTTTCATAGTATGGCAGGTGATGGAAGAGAGAGGGGACCATGGGTTGTAATTGCTATAAAGGTAGTGATGTTGAATCTTCTTTATTATCAGGCTGCCCAGACGTAAAGGGAATCCGTAATATTTATAATGTGTCGTCTGTTATCATAAGCAGCTTGACGTGATGGATGGGAGACAGATTCAAAGGTGTCAATTAAGAGGAAAGCGCCGTACAATATATATTTTTTTCTTTTCCCCTTGCATTATAGATTCTCTTTTCCAATCCACGAACAGTTGGGCAAAAAAGGGTCCTTTGTCATATTTTAACTTATTATTCCTCAATGAACTCTTTTCATTATCTAAAGAGGCCATCCTGAAATCCACCCGTGCTTTATTTAAAGTGACGTATCGGCTTAAAGGGAAATGACTGGTATTTAAATGTCAGGTAGGCTACAATAGGGGAAAAAACACTTTCAATAATGTTTCCATTTGATGACTTTTCCAAAGTCTGGCCCATGCAATTAGCAGCTTTCTCTCCCATGGTTATTCCCTAACAGTAAAGATATACAGCAGTAGTGGGATTCAAATTTTTTTACTACCGGTTCTGTGGGTGTGGCTTGGTGGGCGTGGTGTCGTTTGGTGGGAGTGGCTTGATGGGCGTGGCAGGGAAAGGATACTGCAAAATCCCCATTCCCTCCCCACCCCACTAACCTGCTATCCAGCTCCGTTCTCCTGTGCAAGGCAACCAAAAGAAGACCCAGCCGATCAGCTGGGACTCAGGAGGCAGAGAATAGATGGGGGCAGGACCAATCAGATATTCTGAACTACTCAAATTTTCCGCTACCAGTTCTATGATATTCTGAACTACTCAAATTTTCCGTTACCGGTTCTCCAGAACTGGTCAGAACCTGCTAAATACCACCTCTGATCTACAGAGACATGGCATTTCTGATTCTTGGTCTAATAAGTAGCTTTCATAATCAATTACTAATTCTATTTCACCAGGCAGTTTTTGGCAGTTTTCTAGTGACTTCGACATACAATCATTTGTTCTGTGGTTTTGAGAGGCTGCCCCAAAGAGGACCGGGGGGGGGGGGGTCAATTTATTTTCCAAGGCACCAGAGGGCAGGACAAGAAACAATGGATGGAAAGTAATCAAGGAGAGAAGCAGCCTGGAACTAAGGAGAAACTTCTTAACAGTGAGGACATTGTGGAGCATCTTGCCTTCAGATCTTGTGGGTGCTTCATCACTGGAGGTTTTTAAGTAGAGACTGGACAGTCACTTGTCTGAAATGGTATAGCAGGGGTGTCAAACTCAATTTCACTGAGGGCTGCATCAGGGTTGTGTTTGACCTCAGGGGGGCAAGGGGACATGGCCAGGGAGCATAGCCAACTTGATGTCACTTGTGTCAGGGGCACCTATGGTGGCCAGAACACTCTGCCAGTGAAAATGGACTCCATTTTTGTTGGCAGAGGCACCATGGGCCGGTCCTTCACGGTTTCCATGGTGGCCCTGCAGGACAGATCTAAACATCCTGTGGACCAGATTCATCCCGCAGGCCTTGAGTTTGACACCCCTGTGGTTTGTTTGAGCAGGGGGCTGGACTACAAGACCTCCAAGGTCCCTTTCACCTCTATTCTGAGCCTGAGTCGGATTCATTTGATCTGTGGTGAGGCATGGGTTGCCTGCCTCCGGACCATAGGCAATCTGAATATGTTCCTCCCATGCCCCCAAAAGAGGAAATCTCATTGTTTCATCATCACCCAGTTTGCAGTTTGGTGCATGTACAAATTAAGAAGATCAGAAATGTGAGCAATTATCAAACAAATGGCAGAGGCAAAAAACAACATAGACTGGAGGGAACCCTCTCGTCACTCTGAACCCTTCATGAGTTTCCCTAGAAAGCAAAATGTGCACAAGGTTTTGTAAATTGTGCCATTTCCCAAAAAAAACAACAAACCTTCACTGAAGAAGTTACTAGCACTGCCTAACTGACACCTAATAGAATATTTGAATTCAGGGCCTTATCAGACACACTGAATGTCTCGTTGGAAATTCCATATGCAAAAAGAATCTAAGGCTAAGTGCTAGAGACTTTAAACAATCATTTAGCACGCAAAAGTTTCCAGAAGACTGTCATGCAAAAATCAGGTTATGATTTGATTCTGTCTTCTTTTTTTTTTTTAACTTCATTAAAAGTTTGGCCAGTAGTCAATTTAAATCTTATTATTGGGATGAGGAAGTAACTAAACCCAGAGTGAAGAGAACTGAGAAATTCAAACATCTCCAGCATAAACAATGAATGCCATTTATAGGTATATTGTAAGCTATGTGATAGTGAATTTTAAATAGCACTTATTAAAAAAAAAAAAAAACCATAGTGCTGGATCACATAGTTTTACTTCATCTAATTTATTGAGCGAAATGTAGAGGATCGTGATATATGTTTCTGCTAACTCTAATCCAAGATATTAACATGGCTGGGAAGAATAGTCTTTAGAAATAAGAAGAAATAAATTCAATGGTATTGTTCATAAGATGCATGCAGAAATCCCCAAATTAAGTTCATGGCATCTCCACAAAGGACTGGTGAGGGTCTTATCTGAAATCCTGAATAGTCACTGCTAATCAGGTTAGACTAGAACAGGGGTGGGATTCAAATTTTTTAACAACCGGTTCTGTGGTTGTGGCTTAGTTGGTGGGCACGGCTTGGTGGTCATGTGATTGGCTGGGCGTGGCCAACTCAATATCACTCACATCAAGGCACGCATCTCCTCGCCTGGTCTCTCATGACTGTGGGGATGTTGCTACAGTCGTAAGTGTGAAAAATGGTCATAAGTCACTTTTTTCAGTGCCATTGTAACTTTGAATGGTCACTCCATACAAGAAAAATACTAGCAAAGGAGGGGAAAAAAACTCCAGAGAAGTTCCTAAGACAGGAAGTCTTATCCTGCAAAGAATGTAATAAGGGTTAACGGAGAGGCAGTTTCTGTAAGCAACACCAGAATGTTTCCTTCCTGCCTTCCTTACAGGATTGGGCCAGTAATTTCTTCTAACAACTGGTTCTCCGAACTGCTTAGAATGTTAACAACCGGTTCCAGTGAATAAGTATGAACCTGTAGAATCCCACCCTTGGACTAGAACATTTTTCACATAAATCAACTGCAAAATTAAACAGACCGCATGGCTGAACTCAATATATGAAGAATGGCTGCAGGATCTGGCTAGTGGTTGTCTAGTCTAAAGAAAAGAAGAATTAGGGGCAACACGATATTCCAGTATTTGAGGGGCTGCCACAAAAAAGAGTGGATCAAATTATTCTACAAAGCAACAGAGGGCAGGACAAGAAACAATGGTTGGAAACTAATTGAAGAGAGAAGCAACCTGGAATTAAGGAGAAACTTCCTAACAGTGAGGACAATTAACCAGTGGAACAGCTTGCCTTCAGAAATCATGGGCATTCCATCACTGGAGGTTTTTAAGAAAAGATTGGACAGTCACTTATCTGAAATGGTATAGGGTCTCCTCCTTGAGGAAGGGGCTGGACTAGAAGACCTCCAAAGTCCCTTCCAGCTCTATTCTATTCTAAATTCTATAGCAGTGTTCTATGTTCCTAAAATGGCATTCTTTGCAATTGTAAAAAAAGACAACCTGAACTGTTTTTAAAATTACGCATAGCTTCATTGCTCATTACCTGATGAAAGGCTGCGGCCCTAAGAAATTTTAATAAAAGGAATAGCATTTCTTAAGAGAGTCAGCACATGGTTAATGACATCAAATTCTTTCATTAAAGCAACATGCCCTCCTTGATTATTCTAGATTTCTTCAGCACAGTAGGTATCACATTGCAAGGAGCTGTGTTCAAAAACACTGGGTTCTCTGATTCATAGCAAAGAAGGAGATTGAGAGGAATGCCAGATTTATCCCATCTGTGATCTTAAGTAGTGAAAATCTACTATATCTGTCTTTTACAGACACACACACATGCAAGAGCAAATAGTTGGTGGAGAAAGATTTCGTGCAAGTCTGTAGTGAATCCCTCTGCCAGATCAGTGCCAAGAAGGCTTGTTTTTAAAAAATGCTGCTCTCTCTCTCTCTCTCTCTCTCTCTCTCTCCCTCTCTCTCTCTCTCAATGCCCTGACAATTCTTTAAATTTCATTTAAGCCATTTCTTGCTTTGGACACCTTATGAGCAGAGCTAGCTTTCTTAAGAAAATCTATAACGCTGGCAAAGTGGAAAGAAAGTGAAGAGAAACCAGCAGATAGATGGTAGATGGATTCAATTACACCAGCAACTGGTCCAGGTGTTGAAATTGCTGAAAGGCCATGCTAAGGGAATAGATCATCCTGGAGAAGGTTTATCTGTGTAGTCATTAAGAATTGACACCAGCTTGATGGCGCACAATCGATCAATCCCTATTGTATCTTACTATTTCTCCAAGGGATATTGGCAACACCAAAGGGTAGTAATTTATTTTATCCTTGTGTCAATACAGTAAGATGTTATCGTGAGAGACAGTGACTAACCCAAGACTTCTATGAGAAATCAATAATTTGAATGAACTCAGATCCTTTAATGCTAGAACGGCTTAATCTTACGTTCAGAAACCAAAATAGAAGATGTCTTCGGGAATGGAAAAGATTGTTTGGGAAGAGAATTATGATTTTAAAAAATCTTAGATAATATGAATGAACTGAGTTGATTCTAGCTCATGGGCAAGTAGGATACAACCTGAAATCTACCAGTGGTTCTTTGCCTGATCTACAGTAGAACCCGAATAATTCTTGATTCCTAATTATCTAACAATACAGCCAGGTTGTTCTAGTGCAGTGGCGGCGAACATTTTTTGTTGTGGTATGCTGAAAGTGTGCGAGTGCTGGCACCCACAATGCAATGCGCCCCACCCCCTGCACACGTGCACGCAACATCCTCGCCCCGCCCCCTTACCTGCACTGCGCATGAGTTTGCCTCCCAGCTGATTTTCAGATCAGCTGATTTTGAGGCCGTTTTTGCCCTCCTGGACACTCGAAGGGAAGCCTCTGCAGCCTCAGGAGGCCGAAAAATGGGCCTTCCAGAAATACCGGAAGTGCCCGTTTCCAGCCTTCAGAGGGCCTCTGGAGTCCAGGGGAGGCATTTTCTCCCTCCCGGGGGCTTAAGGAAAACCTATGCAGCCTTTGGAGGGCAAAAAATGGGCCCATTTCGGCATTTCTGGTATTTCCGGAAGTCCCGTTTTTCGGCCTCCCGAGGTTGCAGAGGCTTCCCTCAAGCCCCCGGCAGGGCAAAAATGTCCTCAAACGGGCCAAAAATCAGCTGGGAGCTCCATGCATGAGCAGTGCAAGTAAGTTTGGCTGGGCCTTGCATGCCCACACAAATGGCTCTGCGTGCCACCTGTGACACGCGTGCCATAGGTTCGCCATCACAGTTCTAGTGATTAAAACACCAGGCTAGAAACAGGAGGCCATGAGTTCTAGTCCCATCTTATGCACAAAGCCAGTGATTGTTCCAATCACTCTGTTTCAACCCTAGGAAGTAGGCAATGGCAAACCACTTCCATAATCTTGGTGTAAAACTGCAGGATCTTTTACGAGCAGTAGCCAGGTATCAATACTGACTCAAAAGCTCCCAATAGAGGTACAAATCTGACAATAGGGGTAAACTTTGAAAAATATTATCCAGATTTGATCACAGGAAATGAAGCATTAAAAGAAAATATGGAGAATGCATAGATGTGAATGACATTATGAGCTCAGTATTCATATTGGAAACAAATTCCTGGATTGAGTATCTGTTCAGAAATATTCTGAATCATAATGCTTAATATATCATGTCTATGGCACAATCAATATCTTCAGTTGGCACGTCCAATTAATTGATTTTGGGTTATAGCCAAATCATCCTTTAAATCTTAATTCCATGTATTTATTTATTTATTTATTTAATCATACTTTTATACCGCTCCCTCTCCCAAAAAGGGACTCGGGGCGGTGTACAGCCTACTAAAAAACATACACTAAATACAGAATAAATACTATTAAAAATAAATTAAATAATTTAATCCGGCTGTCAATTTTAAGTTAAAAATTAAAAATTAAAACTAATAAAACCCCAATTAAGAATTAATGTTAAAACTAGAAAACATAGTTACTGGGCCAGGCCGGCCTGTTCGAAAAGCAGGGTTTTCACTGCACGCCGGAAGGTCAGAATATCCGTCATAGCCCGTATCTCCGGGGGGAGATCATTCCATAGGGAGGGAGCTCCCACAGAGAAAGCCCGAACTCTCGGGGCCGCCAGCCGACAACAGTCAGGCGGCGGTACCCCAAGTAGGGCCACCCTGTGGGAGCGTACTGGGCGGCGGGAGGTTGTTGATGGCAGCAGGCGGTCCCGTAAGTACCCAGGTCCCGAGCCATGGAGCGCTTTAAATACCATCAGTACCACCTTGAATCGAATCCGGTAGGCCACAGGAAGCCAGTGCAGCCTGCGGAGAAGTGGTGTTACGTGGGCGCCTCGAGGGGCGCCCACGATCACCCGCGCGGCTGCATTCTGGACTAACTGCAACCTCCGGAGACTCTTCAAGGGGAGCCCCATGTAGAGAGCGTTGCAATAATCCAAGCGGGAGATAACGAGGGCGGAAGTGACTGTGCGAAGTGCGCCCAGATCCAGAAAGGGCCGCAACTGGTAAATCAGACGAATCTGATAAAAAGCCCCCCTGGCGACGGCTGCAATATGTTCTTCCAAAGACAGCCGTACATCCAGGAGGACACCCAAGTTGCGCGCCCTTTCCACGGGGGTCAGAACCTCTCCCCCCACGGCCAGCGAAGGAGTAAGCTGGCTGTATCTGGGCGCAGGAAACCACAGCCACTCGGTTTTGGCCGGGTTGAGACGAAGCCTGTTACGACCCATCCAACCCCGCACGGCCTCCAGGCACCGGGCCATCACTTCGACGGCTTCGTTGGGGTGGCCCGGGGTGGAGATGTACAGCTGAGTATCATCAGCGTACTGATGGAACTCCACCCCAAAGCCACGAATGATCTCACCCAGCGGCTTTACATAGATGTTAAACAGCAGGGGCGAGAGCACCGACCCCTGAGGCACCCCACAAAGCAGGGGCCTTGGGGACGATCTCTGCCCCCCCGTTAACACAAATTGCGAGCGGTCGGAGAGGAAGGAGGAGAACCACCGTAATACGGTGCCTCCAACCCCCAACCCCTCCAACCGCTGCAATAAGATACTGTGGTCGACAGTATCAAAAGCCGCTGAGAGATCTAACAGGACCAGGACAGAGGAACAACCTCTGTCCCGAGCCCTCCAGAGATCATCAACCAACGCGACCAACGCCGTCTCCGTGCTGTGCCCGGGCCTGAAGCCCGATTGGAGGGGGTCAAGATAACTCGCTTCATCCAGGAATCGGGGAAACTGACGGGCCACCACACTCTCTACAACCTTCGCAACAAAGCGAAGGTTGGAGACGGGACGATAATTTAATAACAATGCTGGGTCCAGGGACGGTTTCTTGAGGAGGGGCCGCACCACCGCCTCCTTCAAGGCGGTAGGTAGAAGCCCCTCTCTCAAGGAAGCGTTTATAATACCCTGGAACCAGCCTCGTGTCACCTCCCGAGTGGCCAAAACCAGCCAGGAGGGGCACGGGTCCAACAAACAGGTGGTGGCATTCAGTCCCCCCAACACCCTGTCCACGTCTTCTACAGTAACAGGGTCGAACTCAACCCAACTGGCCTCACCGATATCCACCCCCACCCCCCCGCCCGGAGATGCCCAGTTGGAGTCCAGCTCGTCCCGAATCTGAGCGATTTTATCCTGCAGAAAACTAGAAAACTCCTCAGCCCGTCCCTGTAAGGGATCCTCCCGCGCTTCCCTCTCTAAAAGGGAGCGGGTCACCCTAAACAGGGCGGCTGGGCGGTTTTCCGCGGACGCAATAAGGGTGGAGAGGTAAATCCTCCTCGCCACCTTCATCGCCACTAAATACGTCTTAATATAAGATCGTAGAAGTGTTCGGTCAGACTCAGAACGGCTAGCCCTCCAACTGCTCTCTAGGCGTCTTTTCCGGCGCTTCATCTCCCTTAGCTCCTCAGAAAACCAAGGAGCCATTTGGGATCGGCACCGGGTCAGAGGCCGCAAGGGCACGACCCGGTCAAGGGCCCCAGCAGCCACCCTATCCCAGGCGGCAACCAAGTCCTCAACCGAGTCGTGTGTGTGAGCTTCGGGAAATGGCCCAAGCTCCATCAGGAACCTATCCGGGTCCATCAGGCGCCTGGGGCGGTACCATTTTAATGGCCCCGCCTCCCTGCGGTCAGGGGGTGCGGAACGGAAGTCGAGCTTCAGGAGCGAGTGATCCGACCATGACAGGGGTTCTACAACTATATCCCCTATACCCAGATCACTCTGCCACTGATCAGAGACGAAAACCAAATCCAAGGTGTGACCTCCCACGTGAGTAGGGTCCCGAATTAACTGGGTCAGGCCCATGGCCGTCATGGAAGCCATGAACTCTTGGGCAATCCCCGAGGTACCACCAGCAGATGGCAGGTTGAAATCCCCCATGACCATAAGCCTGGGGGTCCCAACCGCCACGCCAGCTATAACCTCGAGGAGCTCAAGCAGGGCCGCTGCCGCATAGCAGGGAGCCAGGTATGCGACCAGCAAGCCCACCTGAACCTTGGAACCGAACTTCACAAAAAGGAGCTCACACCCGGTCGTCTGAGACACAGTGGCTTCCCTCGGACACAGATCCTCCTTAATAACCACCGCAACCCCCCCTCCCCTCCCCTGGGCCCTCGGCCGATGAAAAACCCGAAACCCGGCTGGACACATCTCCACCAGGGGGACTCCCCCCTCCTGGCCCAGCCAGGTCTCGGTAACTCCCACCAGGTCCGCACCCCCCTCACAAATCAGATCATGGACGAGGGGGGCTTTATTAACAACGGACCTGGCGTTACATAACATCAGCCGAAGGCCCAGGGCCCGATTGCTCAAACCCCCTGGGGAACGGGAGATGACAAGGGGGTCGGAGCGCGCCACAGCTAACAAATAGCGAGGGCGCGCTCCCGACACAAAATATGGCCCCCTACAACCGCCAAATCTGCCCCTCCCGCTCACCGTCTCAATGAAATTAATTCCACCCTCCCCAACGACCCCCCCCATCCTCAATACAGAGCCATCCGGATTCCGACTCTCCCGGCCGTGCTCAACCCCCGGCCTGGTCCCAGCCTCTGGCGAGTTGTCCCCCAACTCCCGCCCGGACCTACCTAACCCCCTTAAAAATCTAAGTAAAAATTTATTAAGAAACCCCTCCCTCCTACGTTTCTTAAAACCCCCCCACCATCCCTCCGGATCCCATAATCCGTCCTTGAGATGGGCCCTCGAGAGAGTGGAGGGCCATTCCCGAGACAGGGGGACATGTCTCAGGGCCCATAGATCTCTCCTCGAATAAGACAGCGTCCCGGGGAAGATCTTCTTTTGTCGATGACCAGCTTCAAGTCCAGGCCACCCCTGCCGCCTCCAAGCAGGTAAAAATTGTGGGGGCGGTCCTCCATCTTCGGTTCCAGCTCTAGGGGCAGCTCTCCGACCCTGACTTCGATGGCAACGACGGTCTCCAAGATCGGCTAAAACCTTTACAACGGGGGCTGCCCATCCCCCCCCGGGCCCCCTCACCACCCCTGCCACAGGTGGGGAGGACCCAAGAGGGGGAGAACTCCACACCCCGTCCAGATCGCCGAACATAAAGCCGCCGGACGACGAGCATGGTTCTCCGGCACATAGTCCTCCAGCGCCCCTTCCCCGCGGCACGAGTCGATAGCCACTGCCGCTGGGCGTAGCGCCAGGCCTGCCATGCCGTGGCCCGGGGGCCCACCCCCCCACGGGTCCCCTCACCACCCCTGCCACAGGTGGGGAGGACCCAGGGGGGGAAAAACTCCACGGGCCGCCAAATACCGGGTCCTCCAAGCTGCCATAGGTTGAGCCGCCAAACGCCGCCGAACGCCAAGCCGCCGAGCTGCCAAACGGCGCCAAACGCCAAGCCGCTGGGCCGCCAAACGGCGGACATAATCCATTCGGCGCAGCGCCGGGTCTATCACGCCATGGCCCGGACGCTGCGCACCTCCCCACGGGTCCCCTCACCACCCCTGCCACAGGTGGGGAGGGCCCGAAGCGGGGGAAGCTCGACGAGCCGTCAGACGCCGAGCCCAAGCCCTCAGAGCCATCAAGAATCACGCCGCCGGGTGCCGAACGGAAGCCGCCGAACACCACATCGCCAGACGCCGAGCCGCTGAACGCCGAGCACCGTCCTCCAGCAACACACCTCGGCCGCGGGGGCTGCCCACCCCCCCACGGGACCCCTCGCCACCCCTGCCACAGGTGGGGAGGACCCGGGGGGGGGGGAAATCATCGCCCCGTCTGGCTGCCTCGGAGGAGCTCTCCCAGCCGACCTCCGGTCGCCATCTTAACTCTTAAAGATGTAATCCTGCCCCCATACAAATTATACCCATTATCCATTAGAGCTTGGTACTGTTCCCTTGGAAAAAAGTATAAGAACGTATTTGGGTCCATCCTATCTGTTTGACAATGTCACATCCATGGGGTATGTTTTTGGCCAAGAGATCTGCTTTTACTACCATTCTACACTTCCTTTCCTGTCTTCCTATAAAGCCACAAGAGGTCTCTTTTAATGAAATCTCTCGTAAAAACAACCGCCATGATAGAAAGACAGCAGAAGCCATCAACAACAAGGGAACATTAATACTGGGCCCAGCCTAGCTTTAAAAAAGAAAGATCATATTTTATTTTATTTATTATTTTATTATTATTTATTTTATTATTAATGCTGGGACCAGTAAGCAGTATGTGGCCCGGGGATTAAATTGCATGGGAGTGAATTCCCAAGGCCATGAGTGCATGACATTGGAAGGGGTGGGGAGAAATCTATCTCTTTTTTTTTTACTTACACGTGCCATCCAATACATACCCTGCTGAAGGTCAGAAGGTTTAGCATAGCGTTTTTCCAAACTTGGCAAGTTTAAGATGTCTGGACTTCTGCTGGCTAGGGACTTCTGGCAAGTGAAATCCATGTGTTTTAAAGTTGCCAAGTTTGGTTTCATAGCTATTCACCTGTCCTGTGTCAAGAATATAAAATGCTTAATTTGACGTTTGATGGGAACATACCAAGGAGAGTTCCACCCTAAAACTAGACAAATTACCTCACAGTGAGAGGAAATTAATTGATCAGTGGAACAGGTTGTCTTCAGAAATAGTGGGACTTGTTTTATCAATGGTTAGATAATAAAAACAGAAGTTATAAACATGGGAATACAAAAAGGACTAATGTTATAAAGGAGATTTGTTAAAGTAGATAAGATTATTATTATTATTATTATTATTATTATTATTATTATTATTATTATTATTATTATTATTGAATTAAATATCAATGTAATGAATATTATTGTAAACATTTTGATTATGATTTCCTGAAAATAATTGTATCCAGGCAACACACTGTTTAATTGAAATTGATTTTTATGTGTTATATAAATAAAAGAAATAAAAAATTGTGGGGGGAGGAAATAGTGGATGCTCCATCACTGGAGATTTTTAAGAAGAGATTAGACAACCATTTGTCTGGAATGGTATAGGATCTCCTACTTGGACTAAAAGATCTCTAAAGTCCCTTTCAATTCTGTTATTCTGGATTCTGATCTACAGGAAGACTTGGTCTCAGCAAAGTACCATACGAGGTACTCTCTCCTGTGATTATGATCCACTACTACTTTTGAAAATAGATCAAGTGCTGAAAGAAATTAAACTGCAGGTTATGTGGGCTTTCAATCACAAGATGACACATGTGCACTGTAATCTGGAGGTTAAATTTATGAGTTAGACATTTGGTTCTTGGAAGAATTAGTATTCTGCATTTTCATAATCAACTGAATAGAAAGGAAAGCATGTGGGGCATCTCCACATACCCTATTTTTGTTCACATGATGAAAAAGTCTCCACTCTCAAATTAAAACAATATTTTTTATCCCATCTCTGTCCCAAACAATTAGAAAGAATAAAGTGGTGAATTTGTCTTTGAGATTTGCAATGGTTGGCACACAAAGGTTTAAAATACATAAAGAATGAAGTCCACTCATATTTCCCTAATGCTGTAAAAAAAAAAACAGTGCTTGAAAATAATGTATTTATTCAAAATTGTCTCCCTTTCGGAGAGGGGGTGCTTGAGTCGTACTATTCCAAATATTAATCTCTCATCTCTTTGATTTATGACAAACCACATTTTGATCCTTTCCGTTTTCCTGCAGAAAATTCTCTTCTGCCTTCCTGCCATCTGTTTCTCCCCATCCATGTTGCTCATATGAAGAAAGTTCCTCTCTCTAGAAATGTTGTAAATATAATCCCCCATATTTGATCAATCATGAATTACTCACCCATCCCAGCCTTCTGCTGTTTCCTGTTATTGTGAGAACTGGATGGGCAAAATCAAAAGCAAACAGACTGAGACCAAACCATTGTTACAATAAAAAAATCTGGGCGTCCATCTTTTCCCCACCACCAACACAAAACATGAGGGCTTTAGTCTCTTATGCCAGCAAGGCAGGTGAGAAAGATACAAGAACTGGATCTTGTTTCTACAAGAAATAAGGTTTTGCATTTTACACATGGAGGTTGTTTTGTTTTGTTCTATTTTGCTTTTCTTTTTTTGCCTTGCTTAGTTTTCCGATAAATGTAATTTATCGAAGAGTTGCCTCCTTAATTATCACAGCTAGGGCTTCTAGTTCTGATATCAGCTGGGAGAAGTCTGTCGGGGGGTTTTTTGGATAAAGAAATGAATTATTTGTTTATTTAAAATATTTATGTACTTTTGCTATGCGAACGCTCTCATTTTAATTCCTGAGATAGTATCAACACAAGGGACAGAAATACACTGGGTTTTTTTAATATTGTTTACTGACTGTTTTTGTTTTTCGGTTCATATTTCTGCATCCCGCCTCCCCAGAGTCTGTAACTTCTTCCTAGTCACAGAAATAACCAGGGGTGGGATTCTACCAGTTCGCACCTATTCACTAGAACCAGTTGTTAACATTCTAAGCAGTTCTGAGAACCAGTTGTTAGAAGAAATTACTGGCCCAATCCTGTAAGGAAGGCAGGAAGGAAACATTCTGGTGTTGCTTACAGAAACTGCCTCTCCGTTAACCCTTATTACATTCTTGGCAGGACTAGACTTCCTTTCTCAGGAACTTCTCTGGAGTTTTTTTCCCCTTCTTTGCTGGTACTTTGCTTGTGTGGAGTGACCATTCAAAGTTACAATGGCACTGAAAAAAGTGACTTATGACCATTTTTCACACTTACGACTGTTGCTGCATCCCCACAGTCATGAGAGGCCAGGCGAGGAGATGCGTGCTTCAATGTGAGTGATATTGAGTTGGCCACACCCAGCCAATAACATGACCACCAAGCCATGTCCACCCAGTCACATGACCACCAAGCCATGCCCACCACCTAAGCCACGCCCATAAAACCGGTTGTTAAAAATTTGAATCCCACCCCTAGAAATAACCCACACTGTATATAGCCCTGCCTTCTCCATTTTTATCCCACAGCAACAATAACCTTGCGAAGTAGGCTGGGCTGAGATAAAGTGACTGTCCCAAAGTCATCCAGTCTGTTTCTTTGGCTGAGACTGATTTGTCCAAACCCAACATCTGAACAATTGTCTGAGAATCAGAGGGTTGTAAAATCCAAAGCCACTCAGTCTTGCCAGGGTTCGGTTGACAGAGAGAAGAGAGTACTGCCTCCTGCCGAACCCCGCATAGTAGGGGCTGAAGGCAGGACCTCTTGTCTCCAATCACCGCCAACTGGAACTAACCCCACAGAAAGGAGGCGAACCAACAGAACACTGTGCTGTCCATCCCCAGTCCTCTGAGTTGGTCCAGAAGGATACTATGGTTGATGGTATGGGAAACTGTCAATAGATCAAGTCAAGCAAGGATGGATGCACCATCAGCAGCCCACCCATGCCAGAGATCTTCCAACACCACAAAAATAGGGCTGGGTTTTACTTTGCTAGCCTTGCCAAATATAGGAGACAGTGCTCATCTCTGCTTCTAGGCCATTGAGCCAGCACTGTCTAAAGATGTTTCCGCAGTATGACGTCACAGAGATTGTTACCTTCCCACCAAGGTGGTACCTATTTATCTACTTGCATGCTTTCAAACTTCTAGGTTGGTAGGAGCTGGGGTGAGGATGGGAGCTCACCCCATCATGTGGTGCTTGGGTCTCAAACCTGGATTGCCAGCTTTCTAGCCGACAAGCTGAGCCACCGTGCCATCCCTGCAACACCATAACCAATGCCATTTCTGTTCCATTCCAGGTCTGTAATCTGACTGAAAAGGATCTAGATCTGTGATGGCGATCCTATGGCATGCATGCCACAGGTGGCACACAGAGCCCTCACTGCGGGCATGCCAGCCATCACCTCAGCTCAGCTCCACCACGCATGCGTGCATGCCTCCTGCCAGCCAACTGGTCTTTGGGTCTCTGCCACGCATGTGCAGGGTCAGAGTCTTCCCTGATCTCTGCAGTTTACCCCCTAGCATGCCCTACCTTTCTCCCCCACAGCACACCCTAGTTTTCTCCTGCATTCCTGCCTCCAGTACCTTCCCTGATCTCCATAGCTTCTCTCCCCAAAGTGCCCTACCTTTCTCCTGCAGGTGCCTCTCCATGGCAGAAATGCAGGAGAAAGCTAGGGCACCCTGGGCGGAAAAACTGCAGAGATTGAGGAAGGCACCAGAGGCAGAAATGCAGGAGAAAGCTAGGGTGTGCTGGGGGGGAGAAACTGTAGAGGTTGTGAGGTCCCCCCATTGCCCCGTTTTATGCCTGAAATGCCTCCTGCACTGACCTGGAAGCCAAAACAGGGGGCAGGGGCAGGATGCAGGTGCATGCATGAGCAAGGTGTCTACATGGGGGACACTCACATTGCATTTTGGGGATTGGGGCATGCGTGCACGCACTTTGGGCACTCGGCACCAAAAGGTTAACCATCACTGATCTAGATAATCTGTTTCATCCAGGGTCCTCTCAAGATGTTGCTGAACCACCTTCTCAATCAGCTTTTCCCAAAAAAGGGGAGGTTGGATATTGGATGAAAATTGTCCAGATTTGAGGGGCTCTGACAATGGCTGCTTGAGGAGGAGGCACACCAAATCCTCCTGAAGAGGTAAAGAAACAACCTTCTTACTCAAAGCAGAATTAGCCACCACTAAGACCCATCTAAATGACACTCCCACCAGGCCATTTTCACAAGCCAGGAGGGACGTGGATCTAAACATTGCTTCATGCCACAAAATGAGCACACAGGGGAACATTGAAACAATGAAAGTATTCACAGGAGTTTTCTGCAAGTTATCTTTAAAAGGATATTCTGGTTAGAGCAGGGGTGGGATTCTACCAGTTCGCACCTATTCACTAGAACCGGTTGTTAACATTCTAAGCAGTTTGGAGAACCAGTTGTTAGAAGAAATTACTGGCCTAATCCTGTAAGGAAGTCAGGAAGGAAACATTCTGGTGTTGCTTACAGAAACTGCCTCTCCGTGAACCCTTATTACATTCTTGGCAGGACTAGACTTCCTGTCTCTGGAACTTCTCTGAAGGTTTTTTCCCCTCCTTTGCTGGTACTTTGCTTGTGTGGAGTGACCATTCAAAGTTACAATGGCACTGAAAAAAGTGACTTATGGCCGTTTTTCACACTTACGACTGTTGCAGCATCCCCACAGTCATGAGAGGCCAGGCGAGGAGATGCATGCCTCGATGTGAGTGATATTGAGTTGGCCACACCCAGCCAATAACATGACCACCAAGCCACGCCCACCAACTAAGCCACGCCCACAGGACCACAGGTTGTTAAAAAAATTGAATCCCACCCCTGGGTTAGAGGAATGCAAGGATATTCTGGTTAGAGGAATGCATTTTAGTAAAGACCGTTCTAGATATTTCTTAAGGAAAATAATGAAATCTCATGAGGAGAGAGGGAGAGGGAGGGAGGGAGGGAGGAAGAGAGATAAGTGTGGGATCATGGAGTATACTGGAAGCGATGACAGTTATGAGAAATTAGTGTGCCCAATTAAAGACATACTAGGTAGTGTCAAAGAGGAAACATAAAAGAGGCGAAGGACTTTCCTCCCAACCATGTTAATGCACTAGTTCCTCCAGTCTTTGAGTTAGCAGAAAATAAATTGTGCTGCCACAACTGCCAAGCCATTATGTGCTGTGTGATGAGGCTGCAACTGGTGATGATGCCCTTGCAGCTCTAATGCAGGACATGTTAAGGATCACAACTGCCCCCTTTCCTTTTCTCCCGTCGCCCACAGGAGAAACAACCTCTAATCATGTGTCGGGGAACTTTGACAGTTATGAGCAGGTGACTGGGATGGAGGTTTCAGCTACCTTTCAAGTTGCCCGACCGATAGGTCACAAGCCCAGAGGTGATTCCTTTGCTGTGCTGACATTCAAGCTGTTTATCAACCTGACGTTCAGTGTTTCTGAAGGAGTTCTGGAGCTGATTCTTTTGGTATTTGCTGCCGTTGTGAAAGAACACTAAAAGCATGTTGGACAGTCATGGGCTAACACTGATGCAGATTATATGTGCATTGTAAGAATTTGCCCTTTCTGACATAATCTTTGTGGTGACACGTAGGCAGGCCAAACACAATGGTCCCTAAGAGAAATATTCTATTTTAATGTAATTCAGCAAATGCAGTGTAATTCCAGCAGTCCTAAAAAGATTCTGTCTTAAAGCCTTTTCATCATTCTCTTTCCAAAAGACGAAACCTCTGCCTTGTTTTATTTTACTCTGCTTCAACTATAGCTTAAGCCCAAATTATTCAGAGCTGTCCATTTTTTGCTTGTATTGGCAACATCCTAGTGGTGGGATTCAAATTTTTTTACTACCAGTTCTGTGGGCGTGGCTTGGTGGGCCTGGCTTGGTGGGTGTGGCATGGGAAGGATACTGTAAAATCTCCATTCCCTCCCTGCTTTTGGGGGAAGGTTACTGCAAAATCCCCATTTCCCCCACCCCACCCCACTAACCTGCTTTCCAGTTCTGTTCTTCTGTGCAGGGCAACCAAAGAAGACCCAGCCAATCAGCTGGGACTCAGAAGGCGGAGCATAGATGGGGCGGGGCCAGTCAGAGGTGGTATTTGCCAGTTCTCTGAACTACTCAAAATTTCCACTACCAGTTCTCCAGAACCGGTCAAAACCTGCTGAGTACCAACTCTAAAACATCCTGAAATAAAAGCAACGGTAGACCAAAGAGGACATTAGTTTAAAAATGGAATAGAGAAGACAACATTTTCTTCCACAATACAAAAGCACGCAAAAAAAATCTCTTGCTTAGGTGAAAACCTTCTCTTTCTAGGCACACAAACACACATACACACACAAACACACAACTGGGTCAAGTAACCCAGTCATATTTTTCTTCTCCATTCTTTGCCTTTTGAAATTGGCATCTACAGTGGATCTTCAGTCAGCTTGAATGAGAAGAGTATTTTTCTCCATATAATACGTAAGACTAACCTGTAAAATGCCAAAGCATAAGGACAGTGTGATGGATTGACTTAAATGCACGAGGCAAATCCTTAGCAAAGACGTCTGACAGGTTTTGTAACTGAACAATTAGCACAACAGGATTTATTAAATAAGTTGCAAATTTGCAACTGCATTTGTAGCGCGTGCTAAGCTTGGTAAGGTTTTGTTCTTTATTATTTCATTTGGCTTTTGTGGCTTAATCTGCCAGGTGACTCCAGTTGAATCTGGGCCGTTTAGCTATGTTTATTTTTTTAATGATCTATTTATGTATTTGCTTTATTATAGAATACATGTAATTCATTATAGAATACAAATAATAGCTAAGTACAGTGGTGTTTATACAATAGAAACTGGAAGGTATTAACGCGGCAATGATTAAAGTGAATTAAACTTTTCACAATAGAACATTTATATCAATGTTAAATCTGATTTTTAAGAAGTAATTGAACATATTTGCTTAAATTGTACAGTCAATACTAACTATGACACCTGCAACTTCTTCTTTTTAAAATTTTATTAAATATAAGCATTAAAAACAGTGAACGTGGTGTCTCTTCTTTGACATACATTTCTGTCCAATCCTTTTACAATTAGAAAGAAAAGGAAATGTATACATTTGTATGTATACATACATTTTAATACATCATGTTTTCCATTTTTCTTTTGTTCCTTTTTGTCACCTTCTCTACTTATTTAAGTTCTATGAACACCCTTTCATGTCCCTCCATTTATAAAATTTGTTCCATATTTTATAATATTCTAATTCATCTCACTCTTTCAATTCTAGTGTTAGCCTATCCATTTCGGCAATGTAATATTTTCCCAATCAAGGCATCCTCACTTGAAATCTCTCTTGCTTTCCAATTTGGGGCAAATGTTATTCTTGCTGCAGTAATTACATGTATAATTAAGTGGGTATCAGCTTTGTTTACATTTTTCCCCATTATTCCTAATAAAAACATCTCTGGAGTATACTTAATTTTAAGCCCTGTCATTTCCTCTAACCATGACCAGATTCTATGCCAAAAATCCTGCACTTTCTTACAGGACCACCATGTATGATAGTGAGTGCCGTGTTCTTTTGAGCATTTCCAGCAGTTAGGAGATGACATCCTCAGCTTCTTAATCTATGTCATTTAGTTAAGTTTAATGCATTATGGAAGCCCCCAAAATAATGCATTAAACATAACTAAGTGTTAAACATAACCAGTGTGTGTACCACAGCAAACAATGGATGGATACCAATGCATTCACTAAAGATGGACTTTCTTTGTGGCAAATCACCTTCACCAGGTGAGGTTGCCATAAGATCTGACTGATAGAGGAGGCAGGATACTATTAGCCATTAGTCCTTATCTATTCTTACTGCTTTGGCTCTCATAAATATAATTAATGGGAACCTCTTGTGTTACAAAGAAGCAGTGCCTGGGTTATCTGTTGGGATCCTATGACTGGCCCTTCTCTTTCTTTGAAAGGAAAGTCTCTGCTTCTGTGTAGCTTCAGGCTAGTTCCTCCCCACCTCTTATCCATTTCCTTCCAACCTTTTATGTGGCCTCTTCTTCACTTTATTCCTCAACATGAATCATCCTATTATTAACTTGTGACATCATTAGCTTCTGCTGTCACCAGAGCTGACAATTCAAAGGCCCCCGAGAGCTCTCGGCAAAGACACCATAAATGAGATCTCTTAATTAACACTTCCCTTAACTAAATAAATTAATTTTATGCTGCTGATGGGTCATCTTCGCTATCTGAGAATGGATGAACATTCTCTCCAGCTGTAAGTTTTTCTGATCTGATTGGCACTTTCTTTTATTAGGAATTTATTGGGGGTTGGAGGGAGGTTGGGGCATTGGTAAGATTTTTAAAGTGGTAGTCAGAGTTAGTGAGCCATTTTGTGGATGAGGAATTCCCAGAGTCTTAAGTGATCGGGGCAGACTAAGATACTGTAAAATATATAAATAATCAATCAATCTGTTTTACACAAACTGGGCACCAACTGGAATTCATGGTAGAATAAAATTGCCATCAGCTAGCACTCATCTTTCCCTGAATAAAAGTGGAATATATGAAACATAGGAACGCAGGCACATTTGGGGATAGTGGGGGAGATATTGTCCAGAAAGTTTCAAATCCAGTAGTTAAGGCACCAGGCTAGAAATCAGGGGATTGTGAGTTCCAGTTTCACCTTAGAAATGGAAGATTGGTGGGTGTCTTTGAGCCATCCTTCTCTCTTGGCAAGATCCACCTCAGAGTTTTTGTTGTAGAGAAAACAAGAGGAAGGAGGAGTTAGTTTGATATGCCTTCAGTTATTTATAAATAAATAACTGCCTTCAGTTATTTATAAAAATAATGAAGATGGGATAAAAATCAATCAATCATAAAGAAATGTAACTAAGGAAAGCCACATTGAAGTTTGCCTGCCCTGGGATTTCTTACTCATTGCTATTCAGAATTAAAAATAGGTCATTGTATACTAGGACTACTTTTACACAATAGCTTGTTTGTAAATAACTCAATGCAGGCACATCTGCCACAAAGTTGTTTTATGACTAGGTTCACTCTGAATTTAGCTTCTCGTAAAAAATGTACAATTGGATCAGAGCAAAAGGTAATGGTAACCCAACATTTTATTCTCTAACGAAGAGCAGGGAGATGCTTTTAGAAAATGCACAAATATTGCATGAGGGGAAGAAATCTCCTTTGTTGTTTGACACCCAGCAACTAGAATTCTGAAATGTTCACGGACTCAAATATCTTCCACAAAGATGCAACCCTTGGGTGCCCATTGGAGACCAGTATTTAACAATATTCAATAAATGTATTCTAGACATGAATTTTTAAATTTCTTTTTCTGCACAAGCATCTTTGGTTCCCTTTTGGGGGCTTTTTAATATTATAAAAATCACAAGTCATTGGGAGTCAGTCCTTCTTAAACATAATTAATAAACAATGGATGAATGAGGGTTTTTTTTCGGTTTTCCTTTCTCCTTTTTATTAGTGATTGATGATGATGAGAGAAAGAGAGATGATAGCTGTTTGTCCATTTTATATTTTATAAACTATTTTACGATGCTTTTTACATAGGAAGTGGTTAAAAGTTATTATTATGGTTCGTCGCACAACCAACCAGATGTTTAGAGTAGATTTAGCATTTTTATCCACTTATTGAGTCCAACTCAAGGACCAGATGTTGTTTGATGGTGTTAAAGATACTGCCACAAGATGTAATCCGTTCCAAGTAAAGCTGTCTTTTGCAATTAACTGATGGTGATTTTTCTCAGTGTTGATGGTGTTCAAGTAGTAATCCAGATGCTTTGAAATTGCACCCTAGCCACCTATTACTGTTGCACGATCTTTCCTCTTTTTTTTTTTGCTACAGTCATGCTTCTATTTGCAAGTTCCTTTATACTTTGTGGCTTTCTCCAGTCCTTTCTCTTCATTTCTGCTGTCTCCAGGTATCACAACATCCACTACAGTGGTGGAATTCAAATTTTTTTACTACCGGTTCTGTGGGTGTGGCTTGGTGGGTGTGGCAGGGAAAGGATACTGTAAAATTTCCAGTCAGAGGTGGGATTTGCCGGTTCTCCAAATTACTCAAAATTTTCGCTACCGGTTCTCCGGAACTGGTCAGAACCTGCTGAATACCACTTCTGATCCACTACCCAGATCTTTTTTGTCTTTCTTGTCAACAGTTGTTGTTAAATCTCAGGTGTGGTATTGCAGATGCTTGCGTGTTTGAATTCTGAAGTCCCAGTATAAACTATAAAAAGGAAGGATAACACAACCATACATCGACTCAGAAACAACCATCAGATGGTTACAATCATGCAGCTTCACACTAGCACACGAAGGAATTAAACCCCTTCAAAAAAAAATCTTAAGTAAATGAAAGACCCAGCAGCCCATGAAGAAGGAGAAAAAAAGAAATTATTTACAACAGGGGTGTCATACTCAAGGCCCGCAGACCGAATCCGGCCCATGATGTGGTTGGATCTGGCTCATAGGGCCATCCTGGCTTAACCAATGCAAAGAGGAAAGATCAGGTCAGTGTGGCTTCAGCCCAGTCTACTCAATGTGAAAAGGAAACATGCCAGCAGTTTGGGGAGTGGCATCAAGATGGTCATGCCCACACAGTTGGCCACACCCACCCAGTCAGCCATGCCTGTCTGGCCCCCCAAGGTCAACCACAGCCCTGATGCGACCCTCAGTGAAATTGATATACAAGATACAATGAAAGGACTGTGTCATGCCCCTGTTGGAATCTGATTCCGAGGGGGAGGTCAACAACTGACAGGGAGTGGGAGTGTGGCTCCAGTGGCTGTGGAAGAAACTAGGGAAGGGCAAAGTCCAGCTGGGCAGAGCAGGAGTGAGGTATAGCAAGGCAGAGAGAATTCAGAAGAAGTTCCAAGCCCACTCCCTCTTCATCCTAGGGCACGCAGGGAAGAATGGAGAAGGGAGCAACATGAGTTGCATGGCTTACGAGGGAAGAAAGGGCCCTGATTCCGTTCATTAGCTGCAGCTGGGAAAACAGTATTTAAAAAGGCAAACTACACACAGCAAAGTTGCCGGAAGCAAACCGTGAGTTGTCTTTGTTTGTCGAGGCTTATCTGGGTTCCTGATGTCTTCCCAACTATGTGTGTTTTGTTGGTTTTTGAAGTCTGCAATTCCTTATACTGCCCTATCCAGTTAACTGCTGCAATGTGGTTTGTGAGGATTTTTATTTACAGTTTATATGTACTTTGTTTTCGGACTGAATTTCCTTCATTTAAAGACTGTTCTTCGGAGAGTTTTTCTCCAGCCGAAGGGAATTGGACATTGGGGGCAAAGTTGGAGGTATTAAAGGGACTTTTCTTACTTATGTGATTGTGTTGCCTTTCTGCCATGCCCTGGGTCATCACAGACTGTAAGAGCCACCATATGGAACAGACAAGCAAAAGACTTGAAGAACGTATCCATGAGTACAACTAGCAGTCAGAAAACACAATGAAAACTCCTGAATGTCACATCACGTAGACACAAACACAACCATAGATTCAACTGGGAAACTGTGAGCATCCCAGACCAACCAAATCCTAGGGAATTCCTGGAAGTTTGGCATTCAAACAAATCAGCCAACCAAATTTTACAGGAAGCAACCTCATTAGGTTCAACAGGAACCTACCACAGAGTACAGCCAGAGACATTAACTAAGAAAATGTGCAGAGCACATAAAAAGACAGAGAAGATTGGGCAGTGGAAAGCAGAGCTAGCAAGCCAAGGGGGCTGATGTTTGGTCTTTATTTATTTATTTTTTATTTGGTTTGTCAATTGCTTACAAGATAATAGGTATAAGTAAAAACATAGTTATGAATACATGGATACATATAAGAAAAATAAAAGAAACAATAGGACAGGGATGGTAGGCACATTGGTGCGCTTATGCACACCCACTACAGACCTCTTAGGAAAGGGGTGAGATCAATAGTAGACAATCTAAGGTTAAAGTTTTTGGGGTTTGGGGAAGAAACCACAGAGTCAGGTAGAGTATTCCAGACATTGACCACTCTGTTGCTGAAGTCGTATTTCCTGCAATCAAGTTTGGTGTGATTAACCTTGAGTTTGTATCTATTATTTGCTCTTGTGTTGTTATGGTTGAAGCTGAAGTATTCATTGACAGGTAGGACATTGCAATGTATGATTTTATATACTATACTTAGATCGGACCGAAGGCGGCGTAGTTCTAGGTTTTCTAGATCTAAAGTTTCGAGTCTGGTGGCATAAAGTATTCTGCAACGAGTAGAGGAGTGGAGAACTCTTCTTGTGAAATATTTCTGGACTTTCTCAACTGTATTAATATCAGATACATAATGTGGGTTCCAGACTGATGAGTTTTGGTCTAGCAAATGTTTCTTCATAATGAAGGAGAGGCCTGCCTTGTGCTTAGACTCCAGGCTCTTGGTAAAGTTATTGTCTTTTTGGTCCCAAAGGTGCTTTTTCAGGAGTGAACTGGACTTTGTTTTTTCTTTTGAAGATGTTTCGTTTCTCCTCCAAGAAGCTTCTTCAGGATAGTGGGAAATGGAAGGATTTATATTCCTTGCAGACAGCTGGTCACTTGCATCCTTTTAGAGGGTCGTTGAAGCACTTGGAGGTTTATTTGTGTCCTCAGGGTCATCTGAGTGGTGCTCCTGGTTCCTGTAGTCTGCATTTTTTTTCCTCTGGAAATCCCTTCCTACTCCCACACACACATTCAAAGGGTGTTCATCCCAAATTGTATAGCTAAAAGTCCCCACTATCCTGTCAGAGCTGAAGAAGCTTCTTGGATGAGAAGCGAAATGTCTTTAAAAGAAAAAGAAAAATCAAGAAAGGCCAGTTGCCTCCTGAAAAAGCACCTTTGGGAAAACCATGACTTGGATGATTGAGAATCTCTACAGACTTTTGTTGTCCTTTTGCACTTTCTACCAGACACTATTACAGGTGAGGCAGGTGTGTGCTTCCTCCTTTGCAGAGAGACTTGTGTCTGTGTGATCAGTTGCCCCTTGAGGGTAGTGAAAGATGCTGGATTGTTGTCCTCCTTTATGTGGCACTTAGGAAAAACCTAACCAGTATTTCATAGCATCCAGTCTAGACCTGGCTAGATAATGCACCTGCCTACAGTATAATCAGGGGTGGGATTCTACCAGTTTGCACCTATTCTCTAGAACCGGTTAACATTCTAAGTTAACATTCTAAGCAGTTCGGAGAACCAGTTGTTAGAAGAAATTACTGGCCTAATCCTGTAAGGAAGGCAGGAAGGAAACATTCTGGTGTTGCTTACAGAAACTGCCTCTCCATTAACCCTTATTATGTTTTTGGCAGGACTAGACTTCCTGTCTCAGGAATGTCTCTGGAGTTTTTCCCCCTCCTTTGCTGGTACTTTGCTTGTGTGGAGTGACCATTCAAAGTTACAATGGCACTGAAAAAAGTGACTTAGGACCATTTTTCACACTTATGATTGTTGCAACATCCCTACAGTCATGAGAGGCCAGGCGAGGAGATGTGTGCCTCGATGTGAGTGATATTGAGTTGGCCACACCCAGCCAATAACATGACCACCAAGTCATGTCCACCCAGTCACATGACCACTAAGCCACGCCCACCACCTAAGCCATGCCCACAGAACCGGTTGTTTAAAAATTTGAATCCCACCCCTGAGTATAATACAGGGCTCCAGCACTGCAAACTTTTGGAGGGTGTCTTAACCTGAATCCATATCAAATTTAGCCAGAAGATCAATCAGGAATTAATTGAGGTACTTGTAACAAGCAACCAGAAATATACACGAAAGAGAAAGATAAGCAAAAGAGAAAAAAAATCAGAACATTCTGTTCTGTATTTAAAAGATGGGAGAAACATAAAAGTGCATGGAATTCAATTTTATTTTTGTCTGGTGTATAATAAAACATAATAGGGATATACAAAACATTCAGAATGATGCTTCCCAAAATAAACTAGCATGAATAAAGCACATATATATGGAAGCATTGAAGTGGCTGAATGCATCTGGTGAAAATGAATTCTGGAAGAATCAGGACTGACAAAGGGGAAATAGATATGATAGATAGATGATATATAGATAGATATAGATGATAGGTAGATAAAGATTAGATGGATGGATGGATGGATGGATGGATAGAGATAGATAGATAGATAGATAGATAGATAGATAGATAGATAGATAGATGGATGGATGGATGGATGGATGGATGGATGGATGGATGGATGGATGGATGGATGGATGGATGGATGGATGGATGGATGGATGGATGGATGGATGGATGGATAGATAGATAGATAGATAGATAGATAGATAGATAGATAGATAGATAGATAGATAGATAGATAGATAGATAGATAGATAGATAGATAGAATTCAACTTTGGAATTTGCTGCCATGAGATATGGGATTAACTACCAGTTTTACTGGCTTCAAAAAAGAGTTGAACCAATTTATTGAAGTCATTATTACCAGCTATTACCCTTGCTGGCTACCTGCTGAGAGACTTGTGGGCTTCCTTGTGTAGTGGCCTGGCTATTGTGAGAACAGACTACTGGACTAAATAGGTCGGGGATCCCCTCCAGAAGGGCACTATTTTATATTTTTTATAGCTTACATCCCATTGACATTGCCTTCATCTCATCCCAGTCTCAAGAGTAAAATAAGCTTAAGTCATCCATTGGTCTACTGCTGTTTAATTTGTATGCAGCATTTTCTCTGTCAACTGTGAAAAGGATCAGAATGTATACGATCTGACAGGTTTGTCACCCATTATTTTAGAGACATGCAGAGGGAAGAGGGCAGGGCAGATGATCATCACATTTAATGTCGGTCAGCAGAATATAAAAATCTTAGGTCTATTAGAAAGTGAACTCAGAAGAGCCATTAGAATGCCATGGATCTAACATAATGGCAGTGAAAGCAGTTTTGAATGAGCATCAATTTAAAAACAAAGAAATAAGTGGCCTCCATTGAAATGCCATGCCAACTATAAACCATGAATTTTTTTAAAATTGGGTGATTGATTTTAAATTGAATTCTTTCTACAAACCAGTCGATGTTTTTTTTCCTTGTTTTGTTCAAGGTAAGAGCCTGAGTCATGCCTTACTAAGCAGAAAAGTGGGAGGCATGAATTAAACTGAGAATTGGCAGCGACTAAGGTTGCAAAGTCTGCTGTTTATGAATAGCCTCAAGGAAGTGTAAGATGATTGCGTATTTCCCGCCAGAGTTCCATAATAGTAAATTAGGGTACAAATCTGGCCCAAATTCAACATGTGGTTTAAGCCAATGCGATAATAAGCAAAGGGTTTTGCTTCACGGCAACTTAATCGTGTCCTCCTTGTTTAATTGGAACTGAGAGGGTTATGATTTCTCTTAAAGCCAAAAAATCCATGTTTGGGTCTGAGTGCAAAGTTTATGGGGATTTATTCATATTTTTTTCCTTTACGACTTTCCATGCCTTAATTAATGAGTTGGAAACGGGAAACGGATGCACAATTTTTGTGACAGCGTGTGAGGAAAATCTATCACATGCCACCTTGTGCTGTTAACACAATCATACAGTAGTTCTATTGCCACAAACAATGACGTTATGTCTTGAATTATATCTGGAGCGACCTAGTCTGAATTTATTTTTCTCCATCGTATCCTGTATTTTCCCCCTTTTGACATTCTGGGACCTGGATTTCAGGCACACATATTATTTCCAATCATTCCGAATTCTGAAAGAGATTATCCAACACATTCAGAAGCCACAAGCTAGAAAAAGATGAATCAGAGTGTGAATGCTAGACAACTTTTCCATAAATCATTAATCTAACCATACCTAAGACCATTGCAGCATCCTCATAGTCACCTGATTAAAATTCAGACACTTGGAAACCGACATGTATCCAGTGGTGGGATTAAAATAATTTAACAACCGGTTCTCTGCCCTAATGATTTCTTCCAACAACCAATTCACCAAACTGCTCAAACTGGCTGAATCCCACCACTGCATGTATCTATGAGTATTGCAGTGTTCTGGGGTCATGTGATCACCTTTTGTGACCTTCTGATAAGCATAGTCAATGGGGAAGCCGGATTCACTTAACAACTGTGTTATTAATTTAACAACTAATTCAGAGGTGGTATTCAGCAGGTTCTGACCAGTTCTGCAGAACCGCTAATGGAAATTTTGAGTAGTTCAGAGAACCGGCAAATACCACCTCTGACTGGCCCCGCCCCCATCTATTCTCTGCCTCCTGAATCCCAGCTGATTGGCTGGGTCTTCTTTGGTTGCCCTGCACAGGAGAACGAAGCTGGAAAGCAGGTTAGTGGAGTGGGGAGGGAATGGAGATTTTGCAGTATCCTTTCCCTACCACACCCACCAGGCCACCCCCACAGAACTGGTAGTAAAAAAAATTTGAATCCCCTCACTGAACTAACTCACTTAACAACTGTGGCAAGAAAGGTCATAAAATGAGACAAAAGTCCCTTAACAATTGTCTTGCTTAGCGACAGAAAGGTTGCGCTCAATTGTGCTTGTAAGTTGAGGGTTACGTTTAGGACTCTAGCAGCTTACTCCTAAATAAATAAGTACAGGATTTCCAAATAACCTTTTTCTCAACTCATTACAAATAATGAAAGTCAAGGGTTTTGTGGGGTTTTTTTTTTTTTTTTGCCTCCTCTACAATATTTCCTTTATTCTGGCCACCCTATTCTCAGTTGTCTCTATCTTAATGAAGGGAGCTGCAGAGATGGTTTGGGCAACGCACATTAGTGTTAAATTAATATACTTCTTGTCAACTTGGGATAAAGAATGCTGAACATAAATCCGACATCCTGGCTTACTAAATTTTAATACCAAATTGCTCCATTAAAAAAATAATAATCCCTGCCATCTGCTGTGCTCGATGAGACCGAACCAAGAGCTGTGCACCTTACGCAGCCCGGTTTCAGTATTGCCCTGTTAAAAAGGCCATGCCTTTTGTTTTCCTGCCAAAAGAGGAGAGAGAACAGGAGGGGTGAGTCACAGCTCAGAGTTGGCAAAATATTTTGCGTGGAGCACTGACCTCAGGCTCCAGAGAACGAGGGAGTCTGTTCTTGTCCATTAGCCCACAGTCATGTGAAAAAGCCATGCTGGGTGGCCAGGTTTTTCTTCGCACACTGCTTTTCTTGCCCGAATGCTGCTAAGCAGAGAGAAATGCCTCCAGAAAAGAGGCAGAGGAACCGTGAACCATGAAGGCAAATTCGGCACGGAGAAGTCAGCCACCTTCATACCAACCCTGCATCTTCTCCACTTCCTTTCTAACATCTAATTTCGAAGCCTTTTTTTTTCTTTTCCCACCACATCAAAACACCAGCGAGCATTTTTGTGCATGCAATTGTAAGAATTATGAAAATGTTGTGTGGCAAAGGAGTGATTTTAGGAAATGGTATGCAGCCATGATTAAAATATTTATCCAGGAAGAGAACATCTGTAGCCCAGGATCAACTGTGGAGGCCTTGGTGATCTCTGAGCTTGGTTGTGTACTTGTAGACGAGGGGTGTCAAACTTGATTTCACCGAGGGCCACACCAGGGTTGTGTTTGACCTCGGAGGGGGGGAGGGGGCGTGGCCAGGGTGGATATGGCCAGCTTGATGTCACTCCAGTGGTGAGATTCAAAAACAATTTACTATCAGTTCTGTGGGGCATGGCATGGCTTGGTGGGCCTGGCTAGGTGGGTGTGGCAGGGGAAGGATACTGCAAAATCTCCATTTCCTCCCCACCCCACGAACCTACTTTCCAACTCCATTCTCCTGGGCAGGGCAACCAAGGAAGACCCAACCAATCAACTGGGACTCAGGAGGCACAGAATAGATGGGGGCAGAGGTAGTATTTGCTAGTTCTCCGAACTACTCAAAATTTCCACTAACAGTTCTCCAGAACTGGTCAGAACCTGCTGAATACCACCTCTGGGTCACTCATGTCGGAGTCGCCTGTGATGGTCCAAGCGCCCTGCTGTTTTCGGCTTGGACGGCCTCCTGCGACCCTCTGCCAGTGGAACCGTGGGCCAGTCCTTCGCTGGCTCCACGGGACAGATCTAAACATCCTGCAGGCCAGATCCAGCCTTGAGTTTGATACCCCTGTTGTGGACATTTCATTACTTGACTAGATCACAACACCAGTGGTAGTGATTGTCAGGGCTGCTCCCTGTTTACACACGGTACAGAATAATAACTTTATTTCCATTCTTTATTTATTTATTTGTATCCTGCCTTTATTGTTTTTACAAATAACCCAAGACACCAAACATACCCAACACATGATTCTCCTTCTCCTATTTTCCCCGCAACAACAACAGCCCTGTGAGGTGAGTTGGGATCTGAGAGAGTGACTAGTTCAAAGTCGCCCTGCTGGCTTTCATGGCTTAAGGCCATGGTTTCCTGAACTCATGGTTTCCTTCTTTCTAGCCTAGTGCCTTAACCACTGGACCAACCTGGCTCTCAATTTGGGCTCATTCTGGATACCCCTTGTCAAAATATTATGATGTCCAAAAATCAATACTTGACCAATTAATAACTTCTGCTATGAAATTTGCATGTACCATTGAAATATAAAGCAGTTTTTGCCTTCAGAAAGGTAATTTTTACATGAAAAAGTTATGCAAAAATATTTGATTAAATAACTGATTCATGAACCCAGATATTAATCAAATCAGATTTCTTTAGCTGGTGGTACACCTAATTAATTCTTAATAACTTGATGTATTTCTAATTTCGGTCATAAACCTTAAGAAAAAAAAGATTACCCTGAAACAAACTCAGAATATTTAATTTTTATTTTAGGATATATCTTAACCATTTATCATTACAATAACCCATAAGTGGTATGCAGGATGCAACGTGTCTTGCTTTATGGCACAAATAAAACAAATAAAGCAATAAAGCTTAGGCAGAAGACAAGAAGCTTTTCTGAAACCATCTAACCAACTAAAGCCATCCAGAGTTTTATTGTATATCTATCTTTTCAATAAACAAACAAATAAAATTTCAGAAGTCATGGTCATCAAGTCAAAAGGATATGCACACAAAGAATTAAAAACAGCCCCAAAGAAAGTTGAAAAGAGTCCAATGTTTAAATTTGCAATAACTTGTGAGTTGTTAAATCAATCCTAAATTATCATAGTGTCTGCTAAGAGTGAGGTAGCTCAGTTCCACCTTGTTGAAAGTTCAGATTTAAAGACAAAACCTTGAACATTAGAAGCCTTGATTAACCCTCTATTAATCCTCTACTGCAGGGGCCTCAAACTCACATTGTCACAGCAGTGTCACATGACTTATTGGGATTTTTCCCCCTTCGCTAAACCGGGCATGGGCGTAGCCAGTGCGTGATGCATGTGGCCCGTGGGCCAGGAGTTTGACAGCCCTGCTCTATTGTAATCCCTGTTCCATGACATGGCTGAAGAAGGAGGACTGGGTTGAAATCATTTCCCTAATGTTGACTGATTGTATTATTTACACATAAAACCTTTTTCCTGGCATCCATCCCTTTGATCCAGGTAATTGGTTGCATGATCAAGACCATAGAAAGCCTGATAAAAATCCAATCATGAAGTTACAAGTGCATGTATTAAATTGACAAGGTTATCTCTCTGCAAAAAGACCACTAATAATAACTTAGTGCACCTCTGTATGGTTTGTCAATTGCACAGGGGCAGGTAGGAAAGCACTCCAGAGGGTTAACATCATTGCCCAGAAGATCACTGGTTGCCCTCTCCCCTCTTTGGAAGAGCTTTATAGCTCCCGCTGCCTTAAGAAAGTTCAAAATATTCTCAAAGATCCATCTCATCCTGGGCATCCTATTACCATCTGGCAGACGGTACAGAATAATAAAAACAAGGACAAATAGGCTGGAAAACAGCTTCTATCCCAGGGCAGTAGCTCTGTTGAATTCTACTGTATAGTGCAGTGTTGGTGCAGTGTCAGGGGTTTTCAATTCAATGTGTGGAGTGTGAAGTATGTGTGTTTGTGTTTATTTTCATGGTTTGATTTCATTGTACGAGGTGCAATGACAATAAACTAAACTAAACTAAACAATAACCAAAACTGGATGTACAATAAACCAGGTGTCTCCAACCTTGGCCACTTTAAGACTTGTGGACTTCAACTCCCAAAATTCCTCAGCCAGCAAAGCAAAGCAAAGCTGGCTGAGGAATTCTGGGAGTTGAAGTCCACAAGTCTTAAAGTGGCCAAGGTTGGAGACCCCTGCAATAAACGGTTACTATCATAGAAGCTAGCTAGATCTTAGCAGATATTAACACTTAAACAATGCAAGTGTGTTTTGGTTCAAGAGGAGTGCAGTGTTGTTAGCGATTGGAAACCTCACAAGTATTTACCCACATCAGCTTATTCACCCTGTTGCATGGAAACATGAGTCAAGAGCAGCCACTGTTCAGTCTGATTTAGATCTATCAAAAATTACCCTTGCAATTAGAAGAGAACTCCTGCAAAAAAAAGTACTGGAATCTCCATTTCAAGAAACTGGGTCTAGAAAAGTCAATACCATCAAAGGCCACTGAGATAGATCCTCCATAGCTCTTTCCAAAAGAAGATACTTAATCAAGGAACCAAGATTGATTTTGCCCCAAATCCAGATTGAATTTAGGTTGGAATGGGTGAAAATAATCAATTTCTTCCCAGAGAGGCTACAGTGAATTGCTAGAGTCTTCTACTGTCTAGTGTCATAGCTCAAAAAGTCTACTGTTATAATTCAGAAATAAGTATTTGTTGCTACCATCAATTTTGTAATTGCAGTATCAAGGAGTATGTATAGCAACTTTGATTTGTCCTGATGTCTAAGTAGAAATGGCATCTCTCTCAAAGTCTGCCCAGAGAGGCAGAATTTGTCAGTTAACAAAAGATAATTTACATGTGATCCTACTGAGTCACTTGACCTTGTCTCTTTATAATGAATGTTATTTTTCTCTTCCTAAAGTTTTCCCACAGGGTCTGCTTGGTTTTAATCAACCAAATGTTGGTCCATTTTTTGCAACAGGAATTGACTTACCAGCTTGTCACCCAAGCCTGACATCATAGAGTGAGAGAGAGAGAGTAGCCCACAGTCACCCATTTTGGCTTTCATGCCTAAGGTGGGACTAGAACTCAGAATCTCCAGGTTTTGTTGTGAACATAGATTAAGTTAGGCTGAGAAATCAGATGGCTGTAAACACATTTATAGTTGCCTGCTTTCTCTTAGTGAGAACTGCTTTCTCACTAACACTGAGACCTAATTTAATAAATATTCCTAAAGTTTGCCTGATTATGGAGAATTAAAGAGTATGTCTTTTTTTCTTAGGATATTGCTTAGAACAGGATGGGGCAATGCTTAAATCTCTTAGTAGTTTCAGTCTATCTATGGGCATCCATGAGAGGAGACAAAGCTAAGATGGCAGCCACAATAGAAGCCCCATCCCTTTTTCCATATACAATGCATGTAAAACAAAGTGCAGTGTCCCACAGCTACATCCACCATCTTGAATTTTTTTTTTCAATTCCCTCACTGGCCCCAGCTAGTACTATACAACCTTTACCATACGTTTCTAAAGAAAGATGAGAAACAGGCTTAAGGTTAGTGATTAGCAATAATGAATACAGTCAAGCAAGCAAGCAAGAATTCATTCCCTTTGATAATCATCAAATTTATGATACATATATGAATCATAAAGTATTAATAAATATTGACTTTCTACTTCTTTGGTTCATACTGAAACTGCATCATGCTGTATAAAGCTTCTTGTAAAGATGTTACACAAATCTGCATTCTCTTTTCTTGTAGCATATTTCTACTTGGAAAGACAAGATACAAAACTAGTAGCCTAGTTGTCCAGGAGTATTGATTTTCCTTTCTGGTATCCAACTTTGGGTTTGTAAGAGTTTGGAGAGCCTTGTCTACTCTGTAATATTTTTCATTTTAATCCTTGGTTTGGTAAAACATGTTAAATTTTAAAAACTTAAGCCAACACTTTCCCCCAATTCAGATCAAGATCCCACAAGCCTAGAAACTCATCATGTAATTCACCAGAATGTGGATATTGTCTCTTTCTCTTTGCTATTCTTAGTAAGATGGGTAACTTGAAATGGCTGAGCAAATACAAATGTATTTTTCAAATAGACTGTTATTTACAATTGCCAAAACATCTTAGGGAAATATTTACGTCGTGAGATTTGAACAGCTTGACACAATGGTCAGATATGGGAGATTCCATTCTATACCCTACGATGGACATCTCAGCATTTGCGGAGCGGCAGAGGTAGAAGACCTGGCTCACATCCTATTTGATTGTTGCCTGTATAAGAGGATGAGAGAGAGGTACCTCGGTGTATATAGTAAACGAATGGCCCATCGGGATCCCCATATCAAAACAACTTACCTTATATGCAGCCAGAATTGGAAAACAACATTAAACACCATACAGTACTTAAGCAAAATGGTGCAGTTGAGATTGGCATATGTGGGATTGATTGGGGTAAATTGTAGGGGTAACACCGAAATATAATTTTATCATATTTTATTTATCCATATATTAAATTATTGTATTTTATCCCAATCTCATTTTAAATTATATATTTATTCCAATTTCATTTTAAATTATATTTTATTCCAATTTCACTTTAATTGTATTTTATTCCAATTCCATTTAAATTGTTTTTATCGGATTTTAGTAATAATTTGTGTTTGGAACACTTTGACATGACCCATGGGCTAATCAATAAAGTAAACTATCTCATTAACTTTGTTTTCTAGAGTTAACATTCTCTAAATAACTTATGTGAAATTGGAAATAATAGGGCAATAAACCACTAACTAAACAAGCTGATGTTTTTCAGAAATCCAAGAATAAAGCTACAGTGAATGATCAATCAGCACCCATTTATTAACCTTTTTTAGTCTAATGGTATGAAGGCAACCAAATAATGATGAGCTGACAAGGAATGTAATCCAAACAATTTAAAGCTAACATATCAAGCCATCAAATAAGAACAGATAATGATCTATTCATTATGCTTAGCTGCTTTGCACTCCCTCAGAAAAGTAGGTCTGTAGCAGGGATGTTAAGATTCATAAAGCTTCTTTGCCATTGGAAACTCAAGGAACCTTAATGCTATAACAATTGTGTTATTTCTTAGATATTTACAGTCTGAATTCTGTTGTTCTAGCTACTAATCCCACATTTGGTTCACTTTAAGCCCTCAATATGTGACTTACCCTCAGACTTGGTCTCAAATTGCAGTTGGAGCAGTACGTGGCAGCTATGTTTAGTGAGATGGGCATTCAGTTTTGCAAGTGTTGTGTCTCTATTAAAACATTTGCACTGAGGGTCAATTTGCTATGAAGTCAGACTTATACTTTCATTGTTGACATATAAAGCCCTAAAGAACTTGAGGTCAGAATAGCCAACAATGCTTACCTTTGCTAAGCGTTAAAGTCAAAATGTGCTGTGGGTAGAAGGATTTGTAGGAGGTTGAAAACACTCATATTCCAGAATGTTCTCTCCATCATAATCCTGAGGCAGCCAGTACTTTATCTTCATGTTATTGAAGATAAATGTCCAAAGCTTCTCTGTGTCAACATTGGCTGTGTGAGTAATCTGTTTTTTCTTTCCATCCCTCCCCACTTTTTAAATTAACATTTCCGAGTGCTTTAATTTATATTTCTACTCTTACTTGTATTGTTTTTAATTATGGCCCACTTTGAGCTGATAATAATGAGAAATAATTATATATGAAAATCTACACGTATTTATTCTTTCCTGACTGTTCACGCCCAAGAAGCCCAGCATGCTTCTTATATCAACATGTGTCTTGTACAAAATATGATTCATCCTCTTCTTTTTGAAGAGTGTCCTGCAGGTCAGAAGAGGCCAATATCCCTCCTTACTGTTCTTAAATAATAGAATAAAAGAATTGGAAGGGATCTTGGAGGTCTTCTAATCCAATCCCCTTCTCAAGCCGGAAACCTTATACCACAGAAAAATATTCTGAGAAAAATTTCTATGTGAGGAAAATGCAAGCATGCTTGCCCAAAAATTCATATGGATGATTCATATGTACTAAGAAGGTGCGTTAGAATCTGGTCACATGTGCGATACATATCATGATCAATTGCCAATTTCAAGGCAGCCTTACCCTGTAAATTCCCTCACCAATGAATCCCCTGCTCATCCAACAGTATGTTTAAACAAATCAACAACATTTTGCAGTCTGTTCTCATCTCCTTTAATTTGTGTTCAGGATTTCAGCCATGTACAGAGCTTAATAGATGATTCTACAACTAACTTTTCACATCTGGTATTTAATAGGTACTACATACCATCAGATATGTTCAGATGTTCTGTTGTTCTAAGATAAAACATTGTGAAATCCTGATTGGCTGTATTTGAACAACACAAATAACCTGTTCCCTTCAAAGCCATTAAATTCACCTTCATTTCATTTCATTCATTCATTCATCTACCCTGTCTTTATTACTTTTACAAATAACTCAAGGTGGCAAACATATCCAACACACTTTCCTTCTCCTATTTTCCCCACAACAACAACCCTATGAGATGGGTTGGGCTGAGAGATAATTAATTATTTTTTTGCATCTCAGGTATGATAGTTTTACCACTGAGGTGAAGGTAGGGATGAAGAAATGTAATTTAGAGCACATAACAGGTCTTGAGAACACCTCCATCCAAACATCTGTTTTCTTACAATTTACTGCTCAGCTATCAAAGGCAACTATACAAGCTCAGCTTTAAGGTGTTGCCAGCAGGTGCTCTGTCCACATGGATGCATGCTCCAAATCCCATTTGCTTCATTGCATACAGATTTATACATAACCCTGATGTTCTTTTTTGCTTCTGAAAGCTGCCAGATGGTTCATCTGCTGACATGACATCAGTGAGGGGCAGTTAACATTTTAAGCCTTTTTCCCCCTTTTGAAGGAGGAATGAAATGGGGTTTTCAGGGATGGGATTCAAATTTTTTAACAACCGGTGTGGCTTAGTTGGTGGGTGTGGCTTGGTGGTCATGTGACTGGGTGGACATGACTTGGTGGTCATGTCATTGGCTGGGTGTGGCCAACTCAATATCACTCACATCGAGGCACACATCTCCTCACCTGGCCTCTCATGACTGTGGGGATGTTGCAACAGTCATAAGTGTGAAAAATGGTCCTAAGTCACTTTTTTCAGTGCCATTGTAACTTTGAATGGTCACTCCACACAAGCAAAGTACCAGCAAAGGTGGGGGGAAAAAAACTCCAGAGAAGTTCCTGAGACAGGAAGTCTAGTCCTGCCAAGAATGTAATAAGGGTTAACAGAGAGGCAGTTTCTGTAAGCAACACCAGAATGTTTCCTTCCTGCCTTCCTTACAGGATTAGGCCAGTAATTTCTTCTAACAACCGGTTCTCTGAACTGCTTAGAATGTTAACAACCAGTTCTAGCGAATAGGTGGGAACTGGTAGAATCCCACCCCTGGAGGGTTTTAGCATGGTACCTGATATGTTTTTGCCTTGCAGGATGCAGCTGTTTCCACTCTGAGCCCAAAACCACAGCTCTGAAAATTAGTTATTTTGCTCTGAAGTTTGAAGCTGATCTGGGTCTGAAAATGGAGGCTGGTGGAGACCATAATATTATAGATAGACCACCTTGTCCTAGTGCATTGTCCATCTAGGAGATAATGCAATATGGTCCACATTGATGCATACTGATCTGGAAAAGGGTAGGCAAGCTACCGGTATAGTTTATCACTGCTGCGATTACAAAGGAAAGAAAACTAAATAATATTCTCTTCTTGTTGCTATTAATTACCAATGTCCCAGAGAATGCTCAGACTCATCTCAAAGAAAATGTTGTAACTATGCCATTCTTGGAAGGAAACTTCTAACATGCCCCCATATAGACATAATGAAGAACTACGGGGGAAACTATTTCCCAAATAGATGGAGAATTTTGAGAGCCCCTGGATTACTAAATCTGTTGAATGGTCTCTCATTCAACAGATTTGTAAAAACATTTACAATCCATTAGCAGAGATTTCTCCTCCTCTGTTTCTTTTCCAATTCATTTGCATGTGGCAATTCTGTTATTTTAAGATTCCCTCCAAGTTATAAATTTTATATTTATAATTAAAAGCTAAGCACTAGATCCATACTTTTCTAGCAAAGGCAGCTCAACCAAAAAAAAAAAAAAACCATCCCTTTTTGGTGACATCTTATTCATTGAAGAACTGGGAAAACAGTTTATTCACCTCATAATCAAATGTGCAGACAAATTAATATTATCATGTAGGACACTTTTCTTTCCCTTTTTCCCAGATATTTAATTAAGCTAATTTAGTGCATGAGGTGAGACAGTAGTTTCCACATTAGCCCTGCACACTACCACCACAGAAAATAATGAGTGTATCTTTCTTTGGTGACAGCCCTCTATAGGGAATCTGTGCCCAAAACATGGTTTAGCTCATTCGTTAATATATGAGGAAATCTCAGCTTACAAAAAAAAAAAAAAATTCCTCAGCCATTCAAAGCAGGCTGACCCCTAAAGCAGCTGTTTAAAAGTATGACTCTTAAATATTTTCAGCTTGCTCCAGGTGATAAAATTGCAGGAGGCAAGATGCTATAAACCGGTTCAAAGCAGTCAAGAACAAATTGAAGGAGGAAGCGAATCAGCTGTTGAATAATTGTGCTTCATTACATGCCTACTGAACTCACAGAATAACAAGAGCTGGAAAGGACCTTGGAGGTCTTCTAGTCCAACCCCCTGTTTGAGCAGGATTCACTATACCACGGGTGTCAAACTCACCGCATCACGTTGCCATCACGTGACATTTCGTAATGTTTTTCTCATTCGCAGAGCGTAGCCTACATGTAACTCATCCAGCCTGCGGGCCACCAGTTTGACACTCCAGCATACCATTTTAGACAAATGGTTATTCAGTCTCTTCTTTAAAACTTCCAGTGATGGAGCACCCAAAACTTCTGGAGGCAGGCAGTTCCACTGATAGTTTTCACTGTCAGGAAATTTCTCCTTAGTTCTACATTGATTCTCTCGCTGATAAGTTTCCATCTGCTACTTCTTGTCTTATGAGCTCTGTTGATGTCAGCAAAAGTAATCGTTTTTAGAAGAGCAACTATTAAAATCCTCAGAAAGACAACGAAGAGGAAGAAGGTAGTTTTGAGTAACTTAAAACAACAATCCCCAATTTTCGTTTTTATGCAGACTATTGCATAGAATCCTAAAAGATGGAGTTGCAAGGCGTTGCTGATAATCCTCAATTTATGATCATGAATAAGATCAGAATTTTCATTGTTAAGCAAAGCAGTTGTTAAGTATGTTGTACCCAATGTTATGACTTTTTTTTTTGGCACTGTTGTTAAGCGAATTCCTGCATAATGTTGATCTCATGATCCCAGGACACTGCAGTCATTGTCAACACATGACAATTGCCAAACAGCTGGATTTTGCTCACATGGCCATGGGGATGGTGTGACACTTGTAACCATGAGTACCAGTTGTTAGTCACCTTTTTCAGTGCCGTGGTACGGAATACTATACAAGGATCACTCAGTCCAACCATCTACAATATGCAAGAAAAACAGATTTAACCATCCTCAAGAAGTAGCTATCCACCTTCTTCTTAAAAACCTCCCGAAATGGAGATGCCATAACCTTCATTGACAGACTTTTCCACTGCTGTACAGATTACAGATTAACAGAGTTGGAAGGGACCTTGTAGGTCATTTAGTCCAACCCTCCACCCAAGCAGACACTACACCATTTTTGAGAGATGGCAGTCCAGTCTTTTCTTGAAAGTTACCAGTGATGAAGCTCCCACAATTTCTCAAGGCAAGCTGTTCCATTGGTTGATTGCTCTCACTGTCAGAAAATTTCTCCTTATTTCCGGGTTGAATCTCTCCTTGTTCGGTTTCCATCTATTATTCATTATCTGGCCTATAGGTGCTTTAGAAAATAACTTGACCCCTTCCTCTCTGTGGCAGCCCTTCAAATATTAGAACACTACTAACATGTCTCTCTTGGTCCTTCTCTTCACTAGACTAGCCATGCCCAGTTCCTGTAACTGTTCTTCATATGTTTTAGTCTCCATTCCCCTAATCATCCTGGTTGCTCTTCTCTGCATTTTTTCAACATCTTTTTTATAGTGTGGTGACCAAAAACTGAACTCAGTATTCTAGGTGTGGCCTTATTAAGGCTTTATAGAGTGGTATTAATACTGCACTTGATCTTGATTGTATCCCTCTGTTAATGCAATTTAGGATTGCATTGGCTTTTTTGGTGGCTGCCACACACTGTTGACTCATATTTAATTGGTTGTCCACTAAGTCTCCAAGATCCCTCTCACAGTTACTGCTATTAAGCCTGGTTTCACCCAGTTTGTATTGTACTGTACTGTTGGTTTTTCTTGCCTAAGTGTAAGACTTCAGTTTTCTCTACACTGCTTCAGGAAGTATTTCCTTATATTCAGATGCCTGCCCAAGGACATAAACGATAGGGTCAGGATATTACACAGGACAGGTCTATACCATCGTTTTTTTAAAAAAATCCCAATTTTAGAACTCAATAATTCTTCACACTAAGAGTCAGGCCCTATAGTAGCTTGAATCACAAACTGGATATACACTCACCTGGTGTCAGGTTTTCCTATTGTGATGAGAGGCATATTGCATTCCTATTGTCATCATTGCATTATATCTAGATAGGTACTGTATCTATTCATTGATAGAAATGTGTTTACATCTATGCAAATCTGTGTCTTTCTTCTTCTTCACCTCTCCGTTTGGTGGTGCGTGCCCTCTCTCTGCAAAAAAACATGTAGCTGGTCCCTTACCGTGAAAAGAGGGTACTGAGTTAAAAAAATAGCAAGGAAAATCATTATCTGTGATTGAGGAGAATATAAAAGAAACATTCCAAGTGTCTGTGACTTTTCAGGTTGTAGAAGAATCGTCTCTATATTCATGTTCAATATTTGCTCTCCAACCTCCAACAAAATGCCAGAGATAAAATAGTGCGGCTTCAAGAAAAGAGCAGGAAAAGCAGTGGAATATTTTTGCTGGGTAGAATTCTTTGTGATTTGTGTAACTTGTTAAATGAATCCCACCTCACTGCCCTTCTTGAACAGACACGTAAAGAGCTGGGGTGAGAAGGGAGGGAATGTTTTTGCATAACACTTGCAAGAAAATGAAATCAGACTTCTTTCTAAATGTAAGCTTTTGACACCCTCTTCAAGATGCTGCTAAAAGAATTTTAAAAGCCATTAAGCCAGCGATTAGCAGCACCCAATGGTCACCTTGGCCTCATGGTGAACTCAAACTGAATTCATAGTAGCCAGCAAAAGAAGCAATAATATGTATGGCAAACCAAGTTGTGCTTTCTTAAAGGAGACTTTGGAGATAGCTAAACAGTTGACCGATCATTTGCAGATAAGAACAAGGTGTGCAAAGAAGAGCAGCAACAATAATAAAAGGTCTGGAAGCTAAATTGCATGATGAATAGGTTGAGGGGACAAAGTATGTCTAATCTATTGAAGAGGAAGATTGAGGAGTGGGGCATGATAACTGTCTTCCAATACTTGAGGGGCTGTCACTGAGAAGAGGGGATTGATTTATTCTCCAAATCACCAGTGGGCAGCACAAGAAGTAATGGGTGGAAGCCAGGGATGGGATTCAAAATTTTTAACAACCGGTTCTGTAGGTGTGGCTTAGGTAGTGGGCGTGGCTTGGTGGTCATGTGACTGGGTGGTCATGGCTTGGTGGTCATGTGATTGGCTGGGTGTGGCCAACTCAATATTACTCACATCGAGACATGCATCTCCTCGCCTGGCTTCTCATGACTGTGGGGATGCTGCAACACTCGTAAGTGTGAAAAATGGTTGTCACTTTTTTCAGTGTCATTGTAACTTTCTTCTAACAACCAGTTCTCTGAACTGCTTAGAATGTTAACAACCAGTTCTAGAGAATAGGTGCGAACTGGTAGAATTCCACCCCTGGTGGAAACTTATTCTAGAGAGATTCAATCTAGAAATAAAAAGAAATTTTCTAACAGTGGGAACAATTAATGAATTAAATAGCTTGCCTCCTGAAGTTATTGATTGTCTCTCACTGACGGTTTTCAAAAATAGACTGGATAACCATTTGATTGGGGTGGTATAAGGAGGAGGACACAGGGACACGATGGCTCAGTGGCTAAAACACTGAGCTTGTCGATCAGAAAGGTCGGCAGTTCGGTGGTTCGAATCCCTAGCACTGCATAATGGAGTGAGCTCCCGTTACTTGTCACAGCTTCTGCCAACCTAGCAGTTCGAAAGCACATAAAAAATGCGAGTAGGAAAATAGGGACCACGTTGGTGGGAAGGTAACAGTGTTCTGTATACCTTTGGCATTTAGTCATGCTGGCCACATGACCATGGAGACGTCTTCAGACAGCGCTAGCTCTTCGGCTTTGTAACGAAGATGAGCATTGCCCCCTAGAGCCAGAAACGACTAGCACGCATGTGCGAGGGGAACCTTTACCTTGGAGGAGGAAGGGAGGAGGAGGAGAAGGAGGAAGAGGAGGAGAAGGAGAAATATACACCTATTATCTATAGACAATATTTGGCCTAATTTTTAAACAAAGATATTACCTTGATCACATAAATATTCATCAGTCTTTCCATTGCAGTAGTAGACTGCTAGTTGATAAATGGCATTTGAGCACGTATCTGTAATCCAAGGTTATAAATCCAGAGTAACTCCATCTTTCTAGCTTCCCCTGAGGTGTTTATTTACAATCGCATGCTAATAAGTTATCAAATGAAACATGATCATTTGTAAATACTTATCCATGCTGCATTTTTAATTAGAGAAACTCTTCTACTGATAGAAGCAGAGGTATATCCGGTGTGTGGAATCGGAATTGGAATTGAGATAAGCTGCCATGGCCCATCCATCATGGGTGGCTGGCAGGAGCCAAGTCAAAGAATCAGTAGGTAGAAAGTGGAATGACTCCTAGGACCTTACCATTTGCTATGACAGTGCAGAGAAGATGATGCAAGACATCAATGGAATCGTTATTCATGAAGAATCCAGTTTCACTCAGGACCATGCAAGATTCTGCTCATGGTCTTGATTATAATAGAAGAGAGTATCCATAGTTCAGTGTTGAAGTGTTTGATTCAGAGGTGGTATTCAGCAGGTTCTGATCAGTTCTGGAGAACTGGTAGAAGAAATTTTGAGTAGTTCAGAGAACCGGCAAATACCACCTCTGACCGCCCGAGCCCCCATCTATTCTCTGCCTCCCGAGTCCCAGCTGATTGGCTGGGTCTTCTTTGGCTGCCCTACACAGGAGAACGAAGCTGGAAAGCAGGTTAGTGGGGATGGGGAGAGAATGGGGATTTTGCAGTAACCTTCCCCCAGGAGTGGGGACGGAATGGAGATTTTACAGTATCCTTCCGCGCCACTCCCACCAAGCTATGCCACGCCCACTAAGCCATGCCCACAGAACCGGTAGTAAAAAAAAAAATTGAATCCCACCACTGGTTTGATTCTTGGTGTTCTCTAAGCTTGATTGTTGTGTTGCAGACTTTCATTATTAGACAGTTTTAGACAACCACCCGTAAGAGGAGTTGCATAAAAACATTAGTTAAACGAGCACAAACTCTCTGCAGTAATCTGAAATATATGGTATATTAAAAAATGACTGGTCATACAACATCTTCCAACGCAATAAATACCCACAAAACATCAACAAAATGTGCCTGTCTATGCAACCTTCCACAACCAACAAGTGCAAACTAAAAAAAGGACAACACTCCTCTATGTCAAAAAAATATCTTTAAGACAACCGAAAAAAATTATTAAACATCATTGTCACATACAAACCAAGAAAATTTATCCTTAAAATTTTACACAAACCAATGTAAGGACTGCAATAGCCACCAGAACAGGCAAGTACAAGATTGGCAGACTGTATCCACAAACACCAGCTGGCTGTCAGAATACATGAAGTCCTCAGGCTTGCATCCAGGGGTGAGATTCAAAATTTTTAACAACCGGTTCTGTGGGCATGGCTTAGTTGGTGGGCGTGGCTTGGTGGTCATGTGACTGGGTGGACATGGCTTGGTGGTCATGTTATTGGTTGGGTGTGGCCAACTCAATATCACTCACATCGAGGCATGCATCTCCTCGCCTGGCCTCTCATGACTGTGGGGATGCTGCAACAGTCGTAAGTGTGAAAAATGGCCATAAGTCACTTTTTTCAGTGCCATTGTGACTTTGAATGGTCACTCCACATGAGCAAAGTACCAGCAAAGGAGGGGAAAAAAATCCAGAGACGTTCCTGAGACAGGAAGTCTAGTCCTTCCAAGAATGTAATAAGGGTTAATGGAGAGGCAGTTTCTGTAAGCAACACCAGAATGTTCCTTCCTACCTTTCTTACAGGATTAGGCCAGTAATTTCTTCTAACAACCGGTTCTCCGAACTGCTTAGAGTGTTAACAACCAGTTCTAGTGAATAGGTGCAAACTGGTAGAATCTCACACCTGGTCCCTTTTCTTATGGACTCTTTATTTGAACAGCTCTTCATACTATGGACACTTCCTCACTTAGGCTGCCCTTTGCTGTTTTCCATATTGACCCTTGAACTGGTTGATCAGCCCAGGGCTTTGTAGCCCACACCACAACCACCGTCAGTTATGAAGACATGCTTGGCAAAACTAATTGAAATAAAATGTGGCTTAAAGCAAGTTTTACATTGACATTAACAAAGTGATAATTACAAAGGCAGCTTGCTTTAGTGCTTAAAACACACAGAGAGATTTAGCATGATTAAAAGTTAAATGCAGCAAACAGTCTGGAATCTCATTTTTATTTATTACTTTTTTTTTTAAAGCCATTATGGAGAGCAGCTCGTTTAACAGCTATTAGGCTTTGATAGCTAGTTGGTGCAGAAGCCTATATGAGTATCTTGACCCAGATCTTCCTCTCAGCATTTGAGATGCATTTGTAAAATAACCTAACATGGCAGTCAACTATTACATGCTGAAGGGATGCCAGTGATGGCTATTCGCTTAAATATTCTCATATATAATCAACCAATGCCCTGAAAAATTAATTACAGAGCTTCACCATATCAAGGATCATGGGAAGCAGAGTAGATCAATTTCTTCTTTGTGTTAGCAGGTTCTGGAAAGTTGGCATACTTGGGGAAGATGTTCATTTGGAGTAAAGTACTCCTTGAGATGACCCGGAGTGTAACACAAATGTAACAAAATTCAAAACATAAATAAATGTCCTTCAATGCCTCCAACTTGGCCCCACTGTTCAATAATTCTCAGTTGGAGATAAAATGTACTCAAAAATAGTCTTCAAAAGAAACCAATACAGTCTGAACTTAATGAGCAGATAGAGATGAAATAAAAAAACCAAACAAACTACAATGACGAAATTTCCACAACGGACCAGGGTAAGTAATTACCAAATTCAAGGAGATAACAAGGCATAGTCTGCTGGAAGGACGCTAACCAAGATAACTTCAGCCCAAAATAAAACACACTGTGTTGTAATCATCTCTCTTATATACTAGTCTCCCCAGCTGCAACCAATGAGAGGGATCATGGCCGCTTCCTCTCTCGTAAGCCAAGTTGTTGCCTTCTCCATTCCTCCCTGCGTGTTCTAGGATGCAGAGGGGATGGGCCTGGTTTTTCCCCTGACTGCCCAGCAGGAAGGGCATCCGGCTAGTGAACACTCTGCTCAGACTCCATCTCAGCCATTGGTCTGGATAATCATAGGTAAGAAACATGAGTTAGCAAACTGGAAGGTTTGAAGTACCTTTATTCTTCTACGCGCACAGCATTCGGCAAGAACGGTTTAATTCCGATCCAGGTTAGCACTGGGAGCCTTTGCCTTCCAATGTAATTTATTCACTTACCCCACTCACCTAAATGCTTCTAACTCCGCCCTATGCTCATTTCCCAATCACCTTTCCCTATTATGCCTAGCCTTCTATAAACCTTGTACCTTAATGCGCCCCCTTTCTGATCCCTATCTACTCCCCTTTCCCAATAGCAATGCTCAGTGGCACTGTAGGATTCCCAAATGCGTCTGTCAGGGATTCTCCCCTCAACCATCACCTCCCAGTCATGCCCCGCTCCGTGACAGCTGAATCCTGGTTAGTGTTAGAGATTTCCCCACCCAGTCATTGTAGAATCAACAGAGCTTCCCCACCCAGCCACCGCCTCTCAGCCGTTGCCTCTCAATTGCTTCAGCTGATTCTGGCGATGTCATACATGAGCGCCAATTCTTCCGGGATCTAAGACGCTGCAGCTGTCGGGTGCCGATTCGTACGGAGCCCGACACTCCACCTGGCAAGGAATTATGGGGATATTAAATGATGATCATGATTTATGATAATGTAAGCCACCCAGAGTCACTTAATAATGAGATGGGTGGTACATCAATGTAATCAATAAATAAAATTAGCACTATCAAAGCATATATGGCATGCATAAAAAACAAGCTAAGCTTGAATTGGGCTGTTGTGACTGCCATTTTAACTTTGTTAACCAAATGCTGCAGAGACCCCTCCTTGGGGTTGTTGTTTACATAATCAAAATGGCTTTCCAATTGCATTCACACCACCAAAATCACTCTGAATTTATAACTTTAGAAACTGCTATCATTTTAAAGAGCATGAACGGTATTTAAATCTGACATGTAAGTCATGCATGTCAAATAGTCTTGGGGAATATCAATTTGTTTTTGGTTAGTTGGTGTCAGGGCATAAATTGCAATGCGTTCCTGGAGATGTGAGATTTGGCCATGATGACATACAGTATGACTTAGTTCATAATGTTGGGTTTCAACCTAGGCCTTTGAAAACAGTTGGGAAAAATTCAACCGATCCAAAATGTTCTGACCAGCCTGTTGATCAGAGCAGGATATAGTGATTCTGTGATTCCTTTATTACAACTGATACCAATCTGTATAGGTTTCTGCTGTATAGTGCAGTGTTGGTGTGGTGTCGAGGGTTTTCAGTTCAATGTGTGGACGGTGAAGGGCGTGTGTTTGTGTTTATTTTCATGGTCATGGTCATGATGTGCACTGAAGATGGTGTTTGATTTCATTGTATGAGGTGCAATGACAATAAAGTAAATTAAACTAAAGCTGATTGACCAAAGTCAATTCAAAATGTTTGTAAAGCCCAATAAAACCTGGAGTCAGGTTGTTTTAGCAACCAGAGTCTCTGCAAAAAAAAAATCTACTTATTTAACCTTCTTGTGCCTATTTCAGGATGCAGATCATGAAGAGAATTTAATTGCTGTGCCTTGTACAAAGCTTTGACAAATATGATCTTCCATGCAGCCCATTTTCATCTATATATTTCATCTAAAACCTCTCAGGTCGGTTTGTAACCTTCAGTTGGACAAAATGGTGCATCCATTTCTAAATCAAAATGGTCTCAAATGGGTTAACTTAAATAGCGTGTCCAAAATCTGGGACCCATTACTCCCATGGGATCGAAATTCCAAAGATCTTCAGACCAATGTATTGGCAAAGTTGTGGCCACTGCCACAATGTCAACTGTAATCTTATTATTGTGATTTATGACACTCCCTGAGCTTCCTACAAGCGAAGACAATGGGGCAGTCAGCAAGAAATCAGAACTGTTCCCACTGCTTTTATGTCCACCCATGGTTATTCTGTTTATCAGTTAGTTCAGAGGTCTCCAAACTTGGCAACTTTAAGACTTGTGGACTTCAACTCCCAGAATTCTCCTGGCTGGCTGGAGAATTCTGGGAGTTGAAGTCCACAAGTCTTACAGTTGCCAAGTTTGGGGAGCCCCGAGTTAGTTGATAAAATATCTCCCAAACAATGATTCAATAGGTCATGGGTTGTCTATTAAACTATATAAATCAAACCTATAACACATTGGTTTTTGGTAATATAGTGGTCCTGACTACCGTGTTTTATTTTAAACTGCTTTATGAGGATACTCAAGTAAAATAAAATCATATTGATCATCACCGTGCTTACGTTTAGCAAAAGAAATTGGTGCAGAAAATTCACTATTCACTTGAACAATTACAGACCTGGAAATGCACTCTCATTTAATCAGGATACTTCACCAACCTGCTGTAGCGTTCACTTCTTTCTGCTGTTGCAGATAAAATCCATTCTGACTTACAAATGGATGAGATGGTATCTGATCGGCAATATCTTTCCCAAATCTGGTACTCTCCAGAAATGCTATGCAAAATATTGGAAAAAAATGGACATTTCACTGTGCACATTAGATTAAATAAAGCACTCCAAGGCACCTGAAGTCAGGACAAGAAGCAATGGGTGGAAATTAATCAAGGAGAGATCCAGCCTAGAAATAAGGAGGAATTTCCTGGCAGAACAATCAATCAATGAAACAGCTTGCCTTCAAGAGTTGTGCATGCTCCATCACTGGAAGTTTTTAAGAAGAGATTGAACAGCCATTTGTCTGGAATTGTATAGAGTCTCCTGCTTGATCAGGGATGGACTAGAATGGGGGAATCCAACTCAAGGCCCAGAGGCCAGATCCGGCCCTTGGGGTGCTTAAATATGCCCTGGAAACAGTGAAAGACCAGCCCATTTCCAGAGAAAACTGATGGCCCCCACAGGCAGCTTTCCCAAGCTCCATTTTCTCTGGCAGAGGGTTGCAGGAGGCTATTGCGCCTCAAATGGAGCTTAGGAGCCCGTTTTCACTGGCAGAGTGCTCAGGCCACCATAGGCGGCCCTGACATGAGTGATGTTGAGCTGGCCACGCCCCCCCCCCCCAGTCTCCCCAAGGTCAAACGCAACCCTGATGCGGCCCTCAATGAAATCAAGTTTGACACCCCTGGACTAGAAGACTTCCAAAGTCCCTTCCAACTTTGTTACTCTGTTAATCTGTCCTTCGGTGAAACCCATAGCATGATTGTGTGTGTGCACCACCAACCCTTCTATTGCCACATTAGTGAAGCAAGATGACTGTGTGTACACATGTGCCATCAACGGGGGACAGCTTTCAAAGCAGCCGCATGAACCTTACAAAAGCTTCCGCTACTTTCATTGTTCTGAGGTGAGTGCTTGGCTGATCCACAAGGGCATTTGCCAAATTCCTTAAAGTCCAATGGGAATACAGAGAGAGAACCAATCCCTGTAGAAAAATATTTAAAATGTATTTAATCAATGCACTGGCTTCTGTGATTGGAGAAGCAACTCTTATTTATAGCAATTGTGAAAATGGAGATAATGGGAGAACTGAATTGCTCGATGTTGAATATCACACTGAAACATCCAGGTCACTATATTCTATAGCAGGGGTCTCTAATGTTGGCAACTTTAAGCCTGGAAGACTTCAACTCCCAGAATTCACCAGCCAGCAGCTGGCTGGAGAATTCTGGGAATTGAAGTCCTCCAGGTTTAAAGTTGCCAACATTAGAGACCCCTGTTCTATACTATAGAAGTCTATTTTACGTTTCCTTGCCACAGGTGGATTCTAACTCCCCTGCAAGGAAGGTCCCTCCGTATAATCATCCTCTGAGGATGCTTACATGGGACACTACCATAGAACTCCCTCTCCGTGGAGATCCTTCAGCCTTTTCATCTCTTTAGTCCCTGAGGAGGGCAAGGCAGAATGCAATCACAAACCTCCCGCTGGCCTGGGCAAGGAGGCAAGACAAGATGGATGGGTTGCCTGGGGGAGTGGGACGCTGCAGAGAGAGGGAAGTGAGAGAAGTTTAAAATGGCAATGATGATTTCCTGGGTGATTGATTAAACTAATTAGCGTGAGTGTTTAAGTGGAGTGCAGAGGGAAGAGATGTTGGTGGGGGTTGATGAAGACCATGTTTTAAAGGGCAAGGATACTAGGAGAATTTTATTGTTTTCCTTATTCTCCTTTTCGTGGCCATTTCGTGCTCCTTTGCCATTCCACCTCCACGGAGATGAAGCTGGAGGAGGAGATGACTTGCTGGTGGTGGAAAGAAAGAAATTAGCTATTACTGGATCTGTTGCTACAGACTCCATCCTCAATGTCACATTGGATGCCCTAATTACTAAGTTCTGTGCCCTCTTTATCACCCTGTTTCCAGGCCCTGCCAGTCACCTGTCCTCTTTCCAAGGTCATAGATGACAGATTCATTTATTTTTTTGGGTACCTAGAGGCTGTTCTGAGATGCCTACAGAATTGAAAGGAGCATATTAACACCAGGTATATATACAAGGATGTTTTTCCCCATAAAAAGATGCAGACAAGGTGAAGACAACATCATAGGGGCAAAGCAGAAAAATGTATTTATATTTATCTTGAATCAGAGTTGGATTGGATAACTTTTCAAACAAAGGTTGCCTTTCACAGAAGCATCTGTAAGCTCATGAAATTCTTGAAATCAGAATTAAACAGAAATTCATGGAAGTCTCGAGGGCATCCAGATAAAATCACAAAATTGTGGAATGATTAGGTTGGGCTTTTCCTCCTGACATAACTCAGTCTTCATCTACAACCAAAGCATCAAAACACGCAGTCAACACAACTGATTATTAATTAATTTAAAAAATAATGAAATTTCTCAGCAAATAAGGAACTTATTAAGTGGAGTTGCTTCTGCTGAATTCCACTCCTTACATTTTCTCCTTCTGCTACAGAAGAAACTGTGCAGAAGGAACCCCTGCACTTTATTCTTGCTCCTCTCTGTGAGAGCTCACCTTTTTTATATATATATAAAAAAGTTTTTATTTTTTAAGACAAACATATACAAACAAAACATAAAAACATAAAACCATCTTCCATTTTGTATACATACAATGTGTCAGTTGGTTACAAATCTTTTATGCTACCCTTTTGTAGTCATTACTCACAGTTTATATCAATTTTCACATTGTCAGACTAACATATGCTTATATATTTATCAGTTATTAATTATCCATGACTAAACTATTTATTCTAGTTATTTTAAATAAAATTTAAATAAATAAATAAATAATTTTATACGAGATATTCCAAATTTTGTTTTAAAATTTATATTATACTTTCATCCAGTGGTTATATATGTCTATATTATATTTTATATCAATCTATTAAACTTCTATTACAAAATTATCTAGTCTATTACATTACCATGTCTTTTTGTCCAACCATTGATAAAACAAATCTCATATCATGTAAAAACGTTTATCTTCTTGTTCTCTAATTTCAAATGTCAATTTACTCATTTCAGCACAGTCCATAATTTTCTTAATAACTTCCTCCTGCATGGGAGCTCACCTTTACAGCCAGAAACGATGGACAACTTTGACTGACCAGTCGTTGAATCCAAACTTTTTTATTATTATTGTTAAGGAACTCTACTCCCAACAGGGATTGCATTAAAGACATCCTATTTAGATTGCTGATCAATAAATTGGAAGTTAAAATCTCAGGGCTTCGGTGTCCTAATTCCAGCTGAGTGTTGGTAGGATGGAGAAAGATCAAGCAAGGTTAACAATGCAAGCAGCAAGCACTAAAGGTAATAGCAAATAGCTAGCTGACTGAGAAAGAGGGAAAGAGTCAAAATGGAAGACTCTTCGAATGAACATAGGCAGACATTCAATCATTGGAAGGATACTTACAAACAATGTCTTCTTTGAAATTATCTCCTTGATGATTGGAAAATTTTGCAATCTACCATTTCAATCTTAAAGTTAGGAGTTGGGCCACGTCATCTGAATTCTATAAATAAGACAATCGCAAAGCAGGCTACCTAAAAACTCTCCAAATGCCTAGAATTTAACAAAGTGCCTGCGATGAAACAAAAAAAAAGTCTGCATTTTGATCCCTCTTTAAAAATTTAAACCTTTACAAGGCAACTGATGGCTGTTGGCAAGAATGCACCATCAACAGGCTAACAATTTCAGCATAAGAGCCTGTAGGACTTGGTGCAGTAAGTGTACAGACAACAGAAAAGTTTTATACCTCCATGACATCAAAATAAATTTATTGTTTCTCTTCCGGGCTCTCTTTTTTATTAGAATGCAGGTAAAAATAAAATCTTTCTGCATATGTGTCCCCTGAAGCTGGGGGCATACATCAGGTTTCCCTCTCCCGCCCGCCCCCAATAACCTAGAGCAGTTATGAACACACAGAGAAGCAACTGAGAAAAGGATGTGAGGCCCAGTTCCTGGTTCCTCTCACAATTTTTTTTAAAAAATGCCTCCTAGCAGTAAATATTGCATTCTCACTATACAACAACGGAACACTGTAGTATCCATGATGAACAAATGTTTATTGATATTAATAGAGAGAACAACCTCGTTTATCTGTGCCAGGCTCTGCAAAGAGGAGGAGGGGGAGGAGGAGGAGGAAGAAGAAGAAGAAGAAGAAGAAGAAGAAGAAGAAGAAGAAGAAGAAGAAGAAGAAGAAGAAGAAGAAGAAGAAGAAGAAGAAGAAGAAGAAGAAGAAGAAGAAGAAGAAGAAGAAGAAGAAGAAGAAGAAGAAGAAGAAGATAAGGAACAACCTGACTTACTCCCAGGCCTGTGAACATCCATAGTGATTTACTGCTTTAGTTGTGGAATTGCATTGTAAACTCCTTTATTTTTACCATGTGCATGGCATCACAAAACATGTACAAAAGGGTGGGGCACTCATCACTTTACTGTTTTGTCAGGCAAGATTCTGTCTGAAAGCAGACACCAATAAAGAAAGTACTCAGAAGTAATTCTACATATTGTTCTTGATTCTTTGGGCCTGACATTAAATTTAAACCTGTCAGCACCCTTGTCTCTTATTTATTGACCCCTTGCATCTATGATTTTGAGACCATAAGAACTCTCATAGAAATAAAATTGGAGATACAATTGGATGCAAAATGAATTCCATAAGATTTGTTGAATGCTTGTTGGGAGCATGTTTACTACAGATGTGAAAGAAAATGGCCCCAGTTACTAAGCGAGCATTTTGGCACGTTCTGTTAAACCGACTGCACTGTGACATAAAAACCAATTGTCCAGACAGGACACAGATCCTTCTGGAGAAAATCTATCTATGTGGCCGCTGAGAGTCAATACCAACTTGATGGCACATAATCAAGCATCACTGAGACTTTCTTCTCTGGTCTAAAATGTGTACCTCCTTCCCACACACACACCATTTCTGAACTGAACAGGAGCATGTATTTGTAAAATATAGAAACACAGGCAATTAAGCTTATTTGTTTGTTTTAAAGAGCTTACATCAAGAAATATGTTTTTTTTAAATCTCTGTGGGAGAAAAAAATTACCTATCAAAGACCGCTGGGGAAATTATTGTCATAAAAGGTTTTCTTTGAGAATTTATGCCAAGAAAGCCCAGGTATTAGGGGAAAGAGATGAGAGAGCAGAGAGATCCCAGTATGATAACGAAAGATGGATGCATAATTTTAATAAAGAAATACTTTTTTTAAAAAAAAAAAAAGCCTGCTGCATCACATCACTGCCAAATTAAAAGGACAGTCTGCCTTTTGAAGTTATTTTATTTTAAAAGATGTTCATCTTGTGCTGTATTTTGTTTTTTTGGTATTTTTTTCCCTTGGATGTAAGAGAGAGGATGGACTACAGCCAACAGCACTAGCAGCTTTCCCATTCTTTTTGATATGGTTAAAGCGCCTTTTGAAAGCAAAACTAAAGGCCTGAGACTGAGCCCCTTAAGCTTTTCCTTCAGGCAGGTTTTCAACAACAGCGGGGGTGGGGGGTGGGGGGAGAAATGAATGGAGGAAAGAACAGCCAGTGCTAAACAAACCTGTTGATGATACAGTCCTTTTTTTCCTGAATCTTCTGTCAAAACCATTCGGCTGCGTTTACGAATTATACAATTAGATCTGGAAGATTCAGCTAATGTGTAACTAAACTTAGTGAGGTAGAAAAAAAAAAAATATTTTCCTTCCCGCTGTAAGAAGTGCATTCGATACGGTAGAGGGGGAAGCAAAGAAGATCTTCCAGTTTAGAGGTTTTGAGCTATTGGAATGGCACTTCTGAAGAGTCAGGGAGAATGCAGCAAGAGGTGGAATGCCGTGGTTAAGCACATTTGGACAGATTAGGGATGTACTTCCGTTTTATAGACTGCAAGTAGGCAACCTATAAAAAAATACGTACAAAAACCAAAAGGCTTGAAATGAGGTTCAGAAGGGGGTTGACCTAAAAAAGGTTAAGAACCCTGATCTATATGCCCATATGCCTTCCAGTGAACTCGGGGTAGCTAAAATAACTTTTCCTACCTTCCTAGAAGTTTTTCTTAGAATAGTCTGGCCACATTACCCTGAGTGAGGACTTGACATTTAGCCATTACATTAAACTGCCCTTTGCGGTTTTTCATGTGATTGTCAGGCAGGAGAACAAAGAATGACATGTGGGATTACTTCTAAGTAGTTATTTTATTCTTGCTCACCAATAGAAGAGAATAGAATTGGGAAGGGACCTTAGAGGTCTTCTAGTCCGGCCCACTGATCAAGCAAGAGAACCTATACTATTTATGATAAGTGTCTATCTAATTTCTTCTTAAAAACCTCCAGTGATGGAGTGCCCACAATTTCTGAAGGCAAGCTAATTTTCTTAAGGTTAATTGTCTTTACTGTTAGGAAGTTTCTCCTTAATTCCAGGTTGTTTCCAACCATGGTTTCTTCTCCTGCCCTCTGGTGCTTTGTAGAATAATTTGACCCCCTTCTTCTTTGTGGCAGCCCCTCAAACAGTAAACAACTATCTGCATAACTAGAGATATATTCTATGAACTGCTAGGGTGGGGCCCATCTTCACGCTTTTCCTGCCTACCAGACATTCCAAGCTCCACTGTTTCTATGTCCTAGGGGAGGTAGCCCTTCCCCACCTGGGGCTGCATGTTACAATTCACCTCAGTGATAGGCTATGCCACTAGATCCAAAGTTAAGAAGAACGGGTTTCTAAAGTCAGTGTGTGCATAAGAGCCCATGGGTTTCAGAATTATATTCTCAATTCTCGCACCCCATTGTATAACACCAACACACTTATTAAATTTGTGGATGACACGACAGTGGTGGGGCGAATTAATAAGAACAATGAGTCTGCTTATAGAAAGGAAGCATAAGGGCTGACACTGTGGTGTAAAGAAAATAATCTTACACTTAACACCAAAAAAACGAAAGAACTTATAATTGACTTTAGGAGGAAGAGAGATGTACATTTACCATTGTATATAAATGGCGAGGAGGTGGAGAGGGTTGATAGTTTTAAATTTCTGGGCACTTCTATACCTCTCATGGACTATGAATGCTAACATGCTTGTAAAGAAGGCACAGAAGAGGCTGTACTTCCTGAGAATGCTCAGGAAGATAAATCTATCTCAATAGCTACTTCTGTCCTACTACCGCAGCACCATTCAGAGTGTCCTGACATACAGCATTCTTGTATGGTATGGGAGCAACTCTGTAGCGGACGAAAACGCTCTACAGAGAATCATTAAAACTGCCCAGAATATCATTGGGCTCCAACTACCAGCCCTGGATGACATTTTGGCATCTGGCTGTTTGAGGAAGTTGCTCAACATTCTCAGAGACTCTTCCCATCCTGTCTACAATCTTTGTGCATTGTTGCCTTCTGGCAGAAGATGTCCTACCTATCAATGAATACTTCAGCTTCAACCATAACAACACAAGAGCAAACAATAGGTACAAATTCAAGGTTAATCGCACCAAACTTGATTGCAGGAAATATGACTTCAGCAACAGAGTGGTCAATGTCTGGAATACTCTACCTGACTTTGTGGTTTCTTCCCCAAACCCCAAAAACTTTAACCTTAGACTGTCTACTATTGACCTCACCCCTTTCCTAAGAGGCTTGTAGGGGGCATGCATAAGCGCACCAACGTGCCTACCGTCCCTGTCCTATTGTTTCTTTTTTTCTTATTCGTATCCATTTCATGTATTTATAACCATGTTTATACTTATACCTGTTATCTAATAATTGTTTGACAAAATAAATAAATAAATAAATAAATAAATAAATAAATAAATAATTAAATAAATAAATAGAAAGGGGGGAAAATGATACAGAACAATTAAAACTCAGACCACACATTTTCTGAACAATTTTTTACCCCAAAGCTATAATTGCACTTAATAATAAACTTAAGGACCACCATCAATGAGCTGCTGGACAGTATTTCTTGGTCTGTTGTGTGGAGGCTTGTGTGTTTTTAGGAGGCGGGGAATTTTGGCAGGTGAAGAAACAAAACCCATCCAAGCCATCAAGGGGATAAAAGGACTGCACGTTTCTATCCAATCATCCTCCTGCCTCATTAATCTCATCACTGGAAAAATAAAAGGAAAACATTGATCCTCTTTCATTTAACTCTTCAATCCAGCCATTTTCAGGCAAGCCATTCAGTTTTGCTGCTTCCTAAATGGGAGCTACTCAGGGGTAGGCTTCAAAAATTTTAGCAACAGGTTCTCTGCCCGGTGGGCATGGCCATGGTGGGCGTGGCCTAGTCAGCCTCCTGCACCATGGCGGGGAGGGATTTTTTACCCTCCCTGGGGTCCGGAGGCTTTCCTCGAGTCTCTAGGAGGGCGAAAACAGCCTCCCTGGGGCTTTGGAGGCTCTCTGGAAGCCAGAAATAGGCCCGTTTCTGGGCTTCCTGAACTTCTGGGATGTAGGAATCAAGACTCAGGACCACATGAAGATAATAATAATAATAAATATTTATTTATATACCGCTCGTCTCCCAAAGGACTCGGAGTGGTGCACAGCCGTACAGTTAAAACAATAAATATGTGAAAAAATAAAACTAAATTAAACCAAGACCCTGGCTGTAAACAATTTAAAACCCTTCCCTAAAACCCTAAAATTTAATAAAAAATAAAACACCCAAAACTAAAATCAGCCCAAGCCGGCCTGGTCAAAGAGCCAGGTTTTCAAGGCACGCCTGAAGGTCCCCAGGTCCGTGGCTGTCCGTAACTCCGGGGGCAACCCATTCCAGAGGGCAGATGCCCCCACAGAGAAGGCCCTATTCTTCGGGGTCATCAGCCGGCACATAGATGCCAACGGGACCCGCAGGAGACCCTCCCTGTGGGAGTGCACCGGACGGTGAGAGGAAAATGGCAGAATGCGGTCTTGTAAATATCCTGGTCAGATGCCATGGAGCGCTTTAAAAGTTAACACCAAAATTTTAAAGCGCACCCGAGAGGCCACTGGCAACCAATGCAGCTCGCGCAGGAGGGGCGTCACATGAGAGAACCTTGACACCCCCATAACCACCCATGCGGCCGCATTCTGTACCAGTTGAAGCCTCCGGATGCTCCCATTCGGGAGCCCCATGTAGAGGGCGTTACAATAGTCCAGTTGGGAGGTGACCAGGGCATGAGTGACTGTGCGTAAGGCATCCCGATCCAGAAAGGGCCGCATCTGGCGAATCAGGCGAACCTGATGAAACGCCCCCCTGGAGACGGCCATTATATGGTCTTCCAAAGACAGCCGTACATCCAGAAGGACACCCAGATTGTGAGCCCTCTCTGCAGGGGGCAAAATCTCACCCCCAATAGCCAGCGATGGAACTATCTGGCTATATCGTGACGCCGGAAACCACAGCCACTCAGTCTTGGAAGGGTGAGACAAGCTTCCTTCTTTATTGTCAGATTGAAAATAAGAAGAGCTATCTGCTCTATTGTCAGAGTTCATTCTATCTATCTCTCTACATAGTAGCACACCATTGGTTAATTTATACATTATACATCTACTTAGACAACCTTTGTTACTACCTGCTTCAGCAGTTTATAAATTCATCTCTAGTTAAGATTAACTCTAGTCAAGATTAACATAAGCTTCAGTTCCTGTCCTTTGTTCCGTCTTATCTGGGTTTTAAGATCTTGTTTTCTTCAGGTTAATCATGCACACGTTGCACTTTGCATGGAATATTCTTTGTCTGAGGTTTCCCATCCAAGACAAGGATATCCAAAATGCACAACGCCTGCCCTGGGAGGCCCTTTTTCTGCCCTCCCCAAGCTTCTGTGCGTGCCGTGCACTTACCTGCATCCAAAATGGGCCATGTGGGGAGTCCTGAGAGGGGAGGGGAGGGATGGGCGGGGCCAGCCAGGAGTGGGATTCGGGGGTTATCTGAACTGTGCAGAATCTTAGCTCCCAAGGGTCTCCTAACCCCAAGCAGCCCACCTCTGGAGCTACTCCTGAGCAAGAAGAAGCAAAAAAGCTTCAAAGCCATGCCAAGGCCAATGTGCTTCAAAGCCCTCCAAGGTAATTGAAGACGTCTGTAAGTCAGAGGACCAAGTGTGGGTTCTGATCTATAGTTTCAGAGATGGCACTGATTATGGAAGACAATGACACTCAGCCAAATCCAGGGGTGGGATTCTACCAGTTCTCACCTATTCACTAGAACTGGTTGTTAACATTCTAAGCAGTTCGGAGAACTGGTTGTTAGAAGAAATTACTGGCCTAATCCTGTAAGGAAGGCAGGAAGGAAACATTCTGGTGTTGCTTACAGAAACTGCCTCTCTGTTAACCCTTATTACATTCTTGGCAGGACTAGACTTCCTGTCTCAGGAACGTCTCTGGAGTTTTTTTCCCCTCCTTTGCTGGTACTTTGCTTGTGTGGAGTGACCATTCAAAGTTACAATGGCACTGAAAAAAAGTGACGTATGAGCCTTTTTCACACTTACGACTGTTGCAGCATCCCCACAGTCATGAGAGGCCAGGCAAGGAGAAACGCCACTTGATGTGAGTGATATTGAGTTGGCCACACCCAGCCAATAACATGACCACCAAGCCATGTCCACCCAGTCACATGACCACCAAGCCACGCCCACCACCTAAGCTACACCCACAGAACCGGTTGTTAAAAAATTTGAATCCCAGCCTTGGCCAAATCTGCTCCAACATAACTAAGAACTGATATACACATTATGCATTTAGCACAAGTGGAGGAGCAAGTAAGAGACAGGTGCATCAAAAATAACTTCTTTCTGAACATCTATTTGATACCTAGGAAGGATCTGCAGTATATCCAAAGCATCTGAAGACCAGACAAGGAATATTGGATGAAAACTGATCAAGGAGAGATTCAACATAAAAATAAGGAGAAATTTTCTGACAGTGGGAACAATCAATGAATGGAACAGCTTGCCTTCAGAAGTTGTGGGAGCTTCATCACTGGAAGCCTTCAAGAAGAGACTGGGCTGCCCTCTGTCAAAAATGGTGTAGATCTCCTTCTTGGGAGGTGGGGTTGGACTAGATGAAACACAGTCCCTTCCTACTCTGCTATTCTGTTCTGTTCTATTTACTAATTCTTTCTTTCACAGGCAACAATAGGTATTGTAGTGTGGATTACAAGTGCAAACTTCAAAAAAGTGCATTTGCTAGGAATTTAGTTCTGCTAATGTTAACAAGTCTGGTCACTTTATCCTGCTAGCTAGTATTACCTTAGCTGAATTGGAAGTAAATATGATCTTCCTTTCGAAGTCAGCAATGATGACTGCATCAGTAAAAGGTAAGTTCTTAGGCTTTCTAAGCAAACATTTGCAAACAGGGTTGACCCCCGCATTAAGCAGAATAAAGAAATCATATCAGGAAGCAGATATTGAGAAATGGTACTAGGGTAATTGGAAGACAGGTGGTCTGAATCCTCCTCCTCGTATATGTGATGATTCCTAGTTCTAAATAGACTACAACATTAAATTTGGATTTATATGGCCCTTTTGAAAAGTCTGTAATGCTGAGAAAGGAGGAAGGAAAAAGATTACCAGCAACAATGTGAATAGATTTTATTATAGCAGCAATGGGTGCACTGTTAGATCAGGATAGGGACAGATCCTCCTGGAGAAGGCTATTTAACAGATAACAGATAATCAGAGTTGGAAGGGACCTTATAGATCATCTAGTCCAACCCCCCGCCCAAGCAGGAGACCCTACACCATTTCTGACCAATGGCAGTCCAATCTCTTCTTGAAAGTCTCAAGTGATGGCGTCCCACAACTTCCGAGGGCAAGCTGTTCCATTGGTTGATTGTTCTCACTGTCAGAAAGTTTCTCCTTATTTCCAAGTTAAATCTCTCCTTGTTCAGTTTCCATCCATTATTCCTTGTCTGGCCTACAGGCGCTTTAGAAAATAGCTTGACCCCTTCCTCTCCGTGGTACACTGCTATCATGTCTCCCCTGGTCCTTCTGTTTACTAGACTAGCCAAGCTTATATGGTTACTGAGAGTCAACACGAACTGGATGGCAAATAGCACTTAGACTTATATACCATTTTACAGTGTTTTACAGCCCTCTTTACGCAGTTTACAGAGTCAGCATATTGGAAAGCTGAGTCAACCTTGAGCCGTTGAGATTTGAACTGCCAAAGTGCTGGCAATCAGCAGAAGAAGCCCGCAGTACTGCACTCTAACCACTGTGCCACCGTGGCTCATATAAACCAGAATCAATCCAGAATAAATGCTGGGCAAGCCTCAGTGGGTAGATTAATTCCTAATGACTACCATTGAGTTCTAAAGGAAATGCTCAAAAAAAGGGAACAAGCCACGACCTTCAGCTTCAGCATTACTGTCAGGGATCCTAATAAATGCAAACGATCATCCACTGCCACTTTTAAATGGAGCGGTAATTCATGAAACTAACATTAAGCAGCATTTCCATGTACTTAATTGTGCTAATCTAACCAATGAAGACATATGGATAAATGAGATTCTAAACATTTCCTTACTATGGATCAGCAATCATGGAAAACACCCTGCTTGGTAAATTACACAGGAGATTCATTCATGTAGTCTGGTATATATATATTTTCAGTGCTCACTGATAATTTTAATGTCAAATTGAGCTGCAAAAAGTCACAAATTTCCTGTGACCAATTAAGTCATAAATAGCCGAATAAATTATTCAGTGCAAATTGTTCACTCGGTTTTAATTCTATTTGTTTCTTTGGCTCAAGATTGGAGGAAACTAACAGGGACAAGTTGCTAAATGTTATTTATGATTTGGTTGTTGGTTGCTGGGCAAAGCCAATCCTACAGCCATTCAGCTATATTAGTCCCACTGATTTTAATTAGACATACTTTCAAGTAAAGATTGAGCCATGCAGCTAAAGCCTATGCATAGTCACACATTAGTAAATTCCATAGTTTCTTAAGACATACAGTTCTCCTGAATACATGTTGCTCCTCATAACTTTTTCCTGTGTTCAAACTCAACTTTCTCAACAAATCAACAAATCTCAACAAATAAATGCTCTGTCTTACATATTGGCAAAAAAAATATATCAGAAAATAAAATACAAACTGAATAGTCAAGACCTTGTTGATGATCCAAGCTCTGTTAAGGACCTTGGAATACACATCTCTAATGATCTAAGTGCTAGAGCCCACTGTAACTACAAAACCAAAAAGGCATTAAGAGTTGTTAACCTAATCCTACGTAGCTTTTTCTCTGGTAATATCACACTACTAACTAGAGCACACAAAACATTTGCTAGACCAATACTCGAACACAGCTCATCAGTCTGGAACCTACATTATGTATCTGATATTAGCACAGTTGAAAAAGTCCAGAAATATTTCACAAGAAGAGTTCTTCACTCCTCTACTCGTTATAGAATACCTTATGCCACTAGACTTGAAATTCTTGACATAGAAAACCTTGAATTACGCCGTCTTCGGTCTGATCTAAGTATGGTATATAAAATCATACATTGCAATGACTTACCTGTCAATGAATACTTCAGCTTCCACCATAACAACACAAGAGCACACAATCGATACAAGGTTAACTGCACCAAACTTGATTGCAGGAAATACGACTTCAGCAACAGAGTGGTCAATGTCTGGAATACTCTACCTGACTCTGTGGTTTCTTCCCCAAACCCCAAAAACTTTAACCTTAGACTGTTTACTATTGAGCTCACCTCTTTCCTAAGAGGTCTGCAGGTGTGCATAAGCGCACCAACGTGCCTACCGTCCTTCTCCTATTGTTTCTTTTTATTCTTCTTATATGTATCCATTTCATGTATTCATAACTATGTATATACTTATGCCTATTATCTTGTAAGCGATTGACAAATCAAATAAATAAATAAAAATAAATAAAACTTTCTACTTTTTGTAGGCACAGGCACAGTCATGCACCTCTGTGTGTCAATAATTCAGCTGTGAAGGTGGTTAGTAGAATTACGTTCCTGGGTGTGCAGCTAACAAGTAGGTTAGCTTAGTTGCTCCACAGTGAGACTCTGTTGAAGCGAGTGCAGCACTGCCTACATTTTCTGTGTTGTACAAAAACAGCACATCTCCCTTCCCATGTCCTTACTACTTTCTATAGAGGAATGATTGAAAGCATCCTGTTGTGTTATATTATTATTTTTTTCTACTTGCATTTTTACATGCTTTCGAACTGCTAGGTTGGGCAGAAGCTCGAACAAATAACAGGAGCTCACTCTGTTATGCAGCACTAGGGATTCGAACTGCCGACCTTTCTGACTGAGCCACCAGGTCCCCTGTTGTATTGTATTATTGTGTGGTTTGGAAGTATTACTGATTTGGACAGGAAAGCTGTGCAGAGTGGTGAGGACGGCAGAAAAGATTATTGGAAGATCACTTCCTTCTATCCAGGATATGGCATATAAGTGCTGCTTGACCAGGGTCTGTAGTATTGCCAGGGACACTCCACATCCTCTTCATGACCAGTTTTCTTTGTTACCTTCTGGGAGGAGGCTTCACAGTATCCGAAGCAGAACAACTAGATTCTGTAGTAGCTTTAGACCATATAGTATCAACCCTGTTAACTCTCAAAACTCTTTATTACTATGTATTCAAAATGGACTGTGATTTACATATGTTTATTTCTGCTTTATTTCTATCTCCCTTTCCATCTGTCTGTCGGTCTATATGTACATATCTGAGTGTGTGTGTGTGTGTGTGTGTGTGTGTGTGTGTTTATGTACTTGTGTATCAGTGGTGAGATTCAATTTTTTTACCACCGGTTCTGTGGGCGTGGCTTGCTGGGCGTAGCAGGGAAAGGATACTGTAAAATCTCCAGTCAGAAGTGGTATTTGCCGGTTCTCCAAACTACTCAAAATTTCCGCTACCGGTTCTCCAGAACTGGTCAGAACCTGCTGAATACCACTCCTGCTCTGTGTGTGTGTGTGTGTGTGTGTGTGTTCTTTTGAGACTAGGCATCAAAATTTCATTTTAGTGTGTGCCATTGTGTACACAGAAAAGTGACAATAAAGGTTATCTTAATTTTTTGAACCAAATATTTCTATACTGTCAGATTCAGGCCCAAAGACGAGACTGTGAGATCCAATCACGTCCAATCCTTGATTTGCTTACCACCCAGTAGACAGAATCTTGCCCAACTTAAAGCTATAACTTCCTAATCCACTAGGTATATCCTGAGATATTCTAGGTGTGGCCATCTTGAAGCTCTTCCTCTCTCTCCCTCCTCCATCTTGGGACTGCACAGTCTCTTCATCTGAGCCTTGCTGGGAAAACTCTCTGTTGTCAAACCTATCCCACGCACATTCTTTCATATACACGTATGCTTCTTTTATTTACTTTAAATAAAATAACATCCTATTTTAAGAAAAGTGTTTATTTGGGGGGGGGAGGGGGAGAAATCGGCCATTCTAAATTTATTTACAATCTTGCCTCTTATTCAGGAAGATGCATTTTTACATAAATGTAGAAATGCTTATTTGAGAGAATGTGTCTGTGTACAGCCACCTTGTGATACAATCTTCATTATGGATCTATTTACAGTAATTATTGGGTGGCCATTTCAGATGACAAAATTACCTCAGCACCATCTCTCAGGCCATATGGCAACTGCTCGAAGTTGGAATAAAAATGTCTACTATTGCTTTGATTTTGCTGGATGCCAGCCATGAACTCAGAAGGCAAGGAGACTCGCACTCATCCTGTTCAGATAGTTGGGGCAATAAAAGCACCATTTGAGAAGAATAATTTACTTCATTGCATATGGCAGCTAATACATCCACTGCAGATCTTTTTCAGCTTCAGATCAGTAAACTGCAGGCAGATCTTTCTTGCCGTATTGGAAAGGGAGCTGGTTTTTTTCCCCAGATTGAAAGACTGAAATTGACATTGATCTGATGCTTGGTGCCATCTAGAGGTAATGTTTGCAAGAAAAACTCTGCCTCAATGAACAGAACAAATTGAATATTACCAAGATGAGATGAACTCAGCAGGAAGTAAAACTATATTATGCAGCAGTTGAAAACTAATACATTGTTCTCTGGCACGGATCTGTCCCCTTAAATATTGTATGGGCTATGGACTTCTCCATTGTAAGGAGAAAGGGGAGAGGAGGTGGATTGTGGTACTGGAAGTTGGCATTGTAAGAGTTCGTCAGTATACAAAACAGCAGTTACCTATACCAGCGGTTGCCAACCGGTGGGTTGTGAGAAAATTTTGGTGGGCCGCAGAGAAATCTCACCCCCATAGCACCCACCCAAAGCAATTAATCCAGGCTGGGCAGAAGCACAAGGCTGCGCTGCCCACACGGCCCGGGGGAATCCTTCCCGCCTACTCACTCCTTACCCAGCAAACTTGCCAGCTATATTGCTATTTTTCCTTTTTCTGACCATCAGCTGTTCTGCTGTGCTGGGAGATTTAGATTAGCTAGGAAGCAAGAAATGGTTGGATTTCTTGCTTTCTAGCTAGTCTTTAGATCTTCAGCTCTGCTTTTAAGCATAGCCGAACCTCCCTTAGGACTGAAGGTTCTATTATTCAGTGCAGACTCATGGCAAGCAAATTTTATGTGACAGACTGAGCTAGCCAATGACAGATAGATCACTGAATGATTCTGTGAGCAACTCAATCTGCCTGCCTGCTTTGCCTGATTTTGGGTAAAAGTTGCTCTTTTTTAAATAAAAAATTCAATATTTACATACATGGTATGTTGTGAGTTAATTTTGTGAGTTTTCTTGCAAGCAAATTTTATGTGACAGACTGAGCTAGCTGATGGCAGATAGATAGATCTTTGAATGAATCTGTGATTCTGTGAGCAACTCAATCTGCTTGCCTGCTTTGCCTGATTTTGGGTAAAAGTAGCTCTTTTTTATAAAAAATTCAAAATTTATATAAATATTTATAATATTTATATACAATGCCCAGCCAGTCACATGACCACCAAGCCACACCTACAAATTAGGTCACACCCACAGAACTGGTTAGTGGGATTTAAAAGTATGAGTTTGGTGATCCCTGAGGTCCAAAAAGTTGGCGACCCATGGTCTAGATCACGGGTGTCAAACTCGATTTCATTGAGGGCCGCATCAGGGTTGTATTTGACCATGGGTGAGAGGGGGGGCATGGCCATGGGGCATGGCCATCTTGACATCACTCATGTCGGGGGGCGCCTGTGGTGGCCTGAGCACTCTGCCAGCGAAAACGAGCTCCTGAGCTCCGTTTTCAGTTGTGATGGCCTCCTGCAGCCCTCAGCTAGAAAAAATTGAGCTTGGGGGGTGCGCGCAGCCCTCCTGGGCCCCACTATCAGCCATGACAACCTCCTACATCTCTCTGCCAGCAGCACCCCTGAGCTCCATTTTTGCTGGTAGAGATACCGCTGGCCGGTCCTTTGCTGTTTCCAGGGTGACCCCACAGGCCAGATCTAAGCATCCCATGAGCCAGATCCAGCCTCCGGGCCTTGAGTTTGACACCCCTGGTTTAGACTCACCATTTGACATGGGTGTCATGTGAGGTATTACATTTTTTTGGTGTCATGTAAGGTATTGCAATGTTTTTTTGGTGTTGTGAGGTATTGAAACATTTTTTTGGTGTCATGTGAGGTATTGCAATGTTTTTTTTGTGTCATGTGAGGTATTACATTTTTTTGGTGCCATGTGAGGTATTGCAACATTTTTTGGTGTCATTTGAGGTATGGCAACATTTTTTTGATGTCATGTAAAGGAATAGTAACATTTTTTTGGTGTCATGTGAGGTATGGCAACATTTTGCGGAACTGGGGTGGGCGTGGCCTATGCATCACACATCCAGCCCGCGAGCTGCCAGTTTTACACTCCTGGTCTAGACTTTAGGCAAATTCCAACATTGTATATTCTGACAACTGTGGATTATTTCCCATTCTTCAGAGCAATCATGGAAAAGGAAGGAAAAGGGAATGAATGATCCCCAAATAAACACGCCACGAATGGAAATATTTATAACTTCAGTATTGATTGCTTGGGATAGATGCCACGTTAAAGACGATCCTGTATTCTCAACACCACTAATCCTTCCCATACTTTGCATTTTAAAGACTCCATTTTTAGGCACAGATCTCATTCTGTCTTGGATCTTCTAGAACTCTGTTGGGGAAGGAGAGCCACATAAATGATTCAATAAAGAGTTGTCATCTTTTTCTTTTTTTTTTTCCCTCAAGGGACATGCCGTATGCATAAAGTTTGCACTGTTTTACAAGCTGCTTGAATGCTGTGAACGCTATCTTCCTCTCCTCCTCCAATAAATTATTTGACAACTCTCAGCATCGCTCATCCAATAATGTATTCATTGAACACTAGTTGACCTGCTCTGTTTTGCATCAGAATTAGAAGGCGAGAATTTCACAGCTCTCTGGAAATAATTCAGCAAACTGGCTTCGGTATTTCCCTCCTGACCCAGTTTTTTAAAGCCAATTATAGAACAGTGAAGCTGCAACAGAACCCCTGCAGTTAATGGGCCTGCCACGATGACTGGGACAATCAGAGAGATGTATCTACCAAGGTCCCTTTCACTGGCCTTCCTGAACTGACAGGGTTTAAAAGGCAGAAAGCAAAGGGAAGGGTGCACAGCATTCTCTTTTGAAACCAGGGTAGGCTCCTATTAACTGTTGCTATCCAACCTGAGAAACAAAACAAGGGATAGGAGTTGCAGTCCAAGTCATTTTAGAGGTCCGCATACAGCCCATTTCACTTCCTCAGGATTTGCAGGTCCTAGTAACTGGCCATCATTATCATGATTTTCTGGGGAAATATACAATTGGACATGTGATGAGACACCAGCAGTGGGATCCTACCTGTTCTACTACCGTTTTAGCGATCACGAGTTTTCTTCCCTGGGGCACTAAAAAGGCTTGTTTTTTAAAAACAGCAAGTAACACCCTTTTTAAGCATGGAATTCCACCCTGAATCTCATCCTAGCATCCGTTGCCTCCCCACACACCAGTTTTTCTGACCACACGCACAGCATTCCACACGCCAGCCGAGGCCTGCAGCGCCAATCAGCTTAGAGGATAAAGAAGAGGAAAGCACAGGGCCGGGTGGAGGGGTCGATCCTGTGCTTTTCTCTTCTTTCTCCTCTCAGCAGCTGGAGGCTTTTTTTCTTCCTCTCTGCTGATCGTAGGAGGGTTTTTTTTTTACTACCGGTTTGGCCAAACAGGGCCGAACCAGTAGTATAACACCACTGTGTGACACCCAGAAAAATACGGCATACTTCACTTAATCCTCCAAGAAAAGATGGAAGGCAAATGAGATCCAGGCAGAAGAAGAACTTCATGGCTTCAAAATCTAAGGGACTGGTTTGGACAAAACTCAACAGCACTTTTTTGTGTGGCTGTTGATAAAAATAGGATCACCAACATCCGATGATGGATGTGGCACAAGAAGAAGAAGTTACAGCATTGTTTTTACTTTGAATAATGCTCCCTGCTAGTCACATGCTATATAATTTTGGGATGGAATGTGGTTATCCCATACTGTCTGTTTTCCTGAGGGAAAAGAGATCAGATTTAAGGTTCCTTCCTTATATGTTTTGTAAATTTTAATGCAGGGAAATCATTGGGTTTTTTTTTAGTAAAGCCAAAGCTAACCAAGGGTAGGTGGATGGGCCGACAGGCAAGAAGGCAGGCAGGCAGGCAGGCAGGCAGGCAGATGTAGAAGCAGGATTCATATTAGCAACATTTATTCTTCCCCAAAGACTTATAAGTGTTGCATTTTTCAACAGCTCTTTACAACAAAATTAACCCCAGGTAACAAGTAACCCCCTCTGGAAACTATCTACCTCTACAAATACCGAGATCATCCTTGGAATAATTATTACAAGGTATTTGGATGAATTCAAGCTACCTTTAAGACCACAAACATTACAAATATCTCCGAATGCCTAATATCCTCCAGGAAATATAATAAATGTATTCAATAACTTCATCAAAACACTTTTACCAAGATCCATAATTCAACAAAGAGAATGTAATTATCAATAATGCATATCTTTTCCTTAGCGTATGACAACAATTTGTGCTCGACACTGGCTGCCTTAATTCCTCAAATTCTGCCTTTCTGAGCTTCAGAATTTTCATGATATTGTCTTCATCTGTTCCTCAGCCCGTGAACAGGATGTGTTTAAATCATCCTTAACTGTACTGCTGTGTTGAAGCGGTGATCTTCCTTTTATTTTAGCAGTGTCTAAGGGCAAACCCAAGGTGTCTAAAAGATATTAAATGTTGTCACGTTAAAGAGAAGTCAGAGAAATGCAGTGACTATGAACTGAAGCAACAGAGTTAGGCTAGGAATGGGGACACAAATAACGAAATAACAGAGTTGGAAGGAACCTTTGAGGTCTTCTAATCCAACCCCCTGCTCAGTCAGGAGACCCTATATGATGCCAAACAAATGATTGTCCAATCTCTTCTTAGAAATCTCCAATGTAGGAACACCCACAATTTCTGGAAGCAATTCATTCAGAGGTGAGATTCAGCAGGTTCTGACCAGTTCTGGAGAACCTGTAGCAGAAATTTTGGGTAGTTCGGAGAACCAGCAAGGACTACCTCTGACTGGTCCCACTCTCATCTATTCTCTGCCTCCCAAGTCCCAGCTGTTCGGCTGGGTCTTCTTTTGTTGCCCTGCACAGGAGAACGGAGCTGGAAAGCAGGTTAGTAGGGTGAGGAGGGAATAGGATTTTGCAATAACCTTCCCCCAGGAGTGGGGAGGGAATGGGGATTTATTTATTTATTTATTTATTTATTTATTTATTTATTTATTTATTTATTTATTATTTGATTTGATTTGATAATCGCTTACAAGATAATAGGTGTAAGTATATACATAGTTATGAATACATGAAATGGGTACATATAAGAAAAATAAAAGAAACAATAGGACAGGGATGGTAGGCACGTTGGTGCGCTTATGGACGCCCCCTACAGACCTCTTAGGAAAGGGGTGAGGTCAATAGTAGACAGTCTAAGGTTAAAGTTTTTGGGGTTTGGGGAAGAAACCACAGAGTCAGGTAGAGTATTCCAGACATTGACCACTCTGTTGCTGAAGTCGTATTTCCTGCAATCAAGTTTGATGCAATTAACCTTGAGTTTATTTGCTCTTGTGTTATTATGGTTGAAGCTGAAGTATTCATTGACAGGTAAGTCATTGCAATGTATGATTTTATATACCATACTTAGATCAGACCGAAGACAGCGTAATTCAAGGTTTTCTAGGTCTAGAATTTCAAGTCTGGTGACATAAGGTATTCTGCAATGAGTAGAGGAGTGGAGAACTCTTCTTGTGAAATATTTTGCAGTATCCTTCCCCTGCCATGCCCACCAAGCCACGCCATGCCCACCAAGCCACAGCCACAGAACGGTAGTAAAAAAATTTGAATCCCACCGCTGAAGTCATTCCACTAATTAATTGTTCTAACCTCCAAGAAAGTTTCTCCTTAGTTCTAGGTTGCTTCTCTCCTTGATTAGTCTCCATCCACTGCATCTTGTCTGCCTTCAGGTGATTTGGGGAATAAGTTGACTCACTCTTCTTTGTGGTCTCTCAAAAATTGGAACACTGCTATCATCTCACCCCAGATGTCATACCGGTGCAGTATCCTGTCAACTCAGTGTTGGCTAGAAAGAATTTCACCGTAGGAAAGCCTCTCTTGGAACCCTATGGCACAAAGCCATTTGGCATTGATGGTTTCCCCAACAGAAAAAAAGGAATCTAACAAATAAACATTCCTACAACATTATGGCTGTGATCAATTCCATTCAACTTCACTCTATATTATGGTTGATGCTATTTTTAAACAAAATGAGACCGCCGTCTATGGCAACGGAGTAATTTCACAACATGAACTTGTTAGCAGTTGCAATGTTTTTGACAGGATTGCTGCAAGATATTTTTGGGATGTCCCCACCCATCTATTAATATAATGTGGATGATTTTGCATAGTACAGTATGTTCTTTTCATGTTATAATATACTACTATCCTGTAAAACTTTGGCAACTTTGTAAGACTTGTGGACTTCAGCTCCCAGAATTCCTCAGCCAGGATAGCTCGCTGAGGAATTTTGAGAATTGAAGTCCACAAGTCTTACAAAGTTACCATGACTGGAAGGCCCTGTATTACCTCTTCAATAACCAGGCTTCTAACTGGCTATCAAGCTGTGAAGTTCTATTGATAACATCACAGAATTATATTTATATTGAATATTGTGTCCACCCACCGTTTCAAACTACCAGAATAATTCCTGAGCATCCAAGTTCATCTGTGGTACAGATTGTAGAAATCTATGTTAAAATTTAGCGAAGAGACTTCATTTGACACAGAGAAGCTATAATCAAAACCAATATTAGCAAATGTGATATAGACCCCTAAAAGATGTTGAGACTCTAGAAAAAGTGCAGAGAAGAGCAACCAGAATGATTAGGGTGCTGGACACTAAAATATATGAAGAACAGTTATAGGAACTGGGCATGGCTAGTCTAGTAAAGAGAAAGAGAGATATGATAGGGGAGATATGATAGCAGTCTTCCTATATTTGAGGGGCTGCTACGGGGGGGGGGGGGGGGGGTCAAGCTATTTTCCAAGGTGACTGAAGGCCAGACAAGGAATAATGGGCAGAAATTGAACAAGGAGAGATTCAACCTGGAAAATAAGGAGAAATTTTCTGACAGTGAGGCAGCTTCATCACTGGAAGCTTTCAAGAAGAGACTCTGGACTGCCATCTGTCAGAAATGGTGTAGGGTCTCCTGTGTCAGCTTTGGAAACCATGTTAGCACTAGAAGCTTCCATGCTGCCATATTCTTGAGCTTGGGGATTTGGGAGGGGGGATTTTATGGAGTATGTAGTTAGACATAATAGCATTCTTCTTTAAAGTCAAGGTCGTGTTATTTCTGCACCTGGATCAGGAGTGGTTGAAAGGATGTCTCAAGTTGGAACGGATGGTGATTGGGACAGAGGTGGTATTCAGCAGGTTCTGACCAGTTCTGGAGAACTGGTAACAGAAATTTTGAGTAGTTCGGAGAACCAGTAGTGGAAATTTTGAGTAGTTCAGAATTCCACCTCTGATTGGCCCTGCCCCCATCTATTCTCTGCCTCCCAAGTCTCAGATGATTGGCTGGGTCTTCCTTTGTTGCCCTGCACAAGAAAATGGAGCTGGAAAGCAGGTTATTGGGGTGGGGAGAGAATGGGGATTTTACAGTATCCTTCCCCTGGAGTGGGGTGGGAATGGAGAATTTACAGTATCCTTCCCCTGCCACGCCTACCAAACCACACCCACCTACAGAACCTGTAGTAAATACATTTGCATCCCACCACTGGATTGGGGCATAGGGTGGAATGATGGATGCAGGGGATGGATTTGTAATTTGCAATTATTGGAGGAAAACCCAGAACTTTCAGATTCGGGTTTTCCCAGATGTGCCAGCATGGCAGCTCTAATAAAATGGAACTTTGAGGAAATGTCTGCCTCTGAGTTTTGCTGTTGGAGATTGTTTTCCTGGAACGCTGATATCCTACTTGGTCAGGGGTATTGGACTACATGACCTATAAGGTCTCTTCCAATTCTGTTAATCTGTTAAACCTGAGAGCTAAACCTGACAGCAACGGTGTCCATCCTTGGAAACTTTAAGACTTGTGGACTTCAACTCCCACAATTCCCTAGCCAGCATGACTGATTGTAGAATTCAGGGCGTTGAAGTTCACAAATCTTAAAGTTGCCAGGGTTGGACAACCTGCTTTAGAGAAATGTCAGTAGGGAGAGAAGAAATAACTCAGGATTCTCAGAATTTCTCAACACCGCCGCCCCAAATTTTTAGGCAAGGCTTTATTAAGATTCAATGAGCCAAGGCTTCATTAAGCAACATCTTCCACCTCTGAATCTTACAAGCATCATCAAATTTCATTGGAACAAAATGTCGCTAGTTGATACCAAGACCACATTAAAGCTTCTAGCAATATCTTTAGTTTCCAAATTAACTATTTCTCAGTGGAAAGCACAACAGGATGGAAGGTTGGCTGGATATTAAAGTAAATGATGTGCGCTTGTAAGGACCTTTTTACTTAGCTGTGTCACTAATGAGTTGTCACAGCAATTGTTCACAAGTTTTTGAGGGTGAGAAGTTGCTTTAGCTGAATGCTTTAACTTTTCGGTGACCCCAGTTGGCCTGAATCCAACCCACGGAACAAGTAGTCAGATGTGTCAATACTTTCAATTAATTCATACAGGGAATATCACTAATCGTTTGAAATATGATTCAAAAATTCCTTTCGGTGTTTAGAGTTTCTCCACACAGAGATGTTTAATGACCCATTAACTTCAAGAGAAAACAATGGGGGCGGGAAATAGATTGACTTTGGATGTCGTGAGAAGCAAGTTGGGACATCTTCTGCCTTAGGCTTTCCAAAACTAAAAAAAAAAAAATTTAAAAAAAATCCTTGTGTCTACAAACTGTTAAGAATATTTTACCCTCAACTGACAAATTGACTTGTCTGGCTGACAATCCACTAGTGATTAACTGTGGCCTCCGGGTGAATAGCTTCAGTGGCTGCAGTGCACGCACAGTCAGCTGTAGACGGGGAAGCACGTAAGATGCAGGCGGTATTGTGATCTCGCAGGATTTATTATTTATCAGTTTATGTATCCAATTTATGTGCTGCTTATCTCGCAGTTCAAGGTGATTCTGAGTGGCTTACAACAGGGGTCCCCAACCCCCAGGCCACTAACAGGCTGTGGCCTATTTGGAATCGGGCCACCCAAGTGGCTGGTTCGAGTGTGTGCGCACCCACAGCTCAACTTGCATGAGTTATCTTATTGCATTGATCGTGACTTAAACACAATTTTATACACATTCGAAGAGTAAAAAGATCCATCTCCAAAAGACCCAGATAGGGATGGAGAGAGGAAATCTATGCGAGGAAAGGTTTGTCAGAAATTCTAACCAGAATAAGGTCTTGCGTGTTGCTGCACAGACAAGCCAGATGCCATAGCTGGATTGGATCCCACAACATAGCTTAGTTTTAGTTCTTCATGAAAAAAGCCATGTTAGAATGACCAAGCAACCAGGCTATTGATTCTCAGTTCACCAACATGGTATTGCCTTAAACTGAGACATGATATGAGACATGATAGGGGGCGTGCATAAGCACACCAATCATGCCTATCATCCCTGTCCTATTGTTTCTTTTTATTTTTCTTATAAGTATCTATCTCATGTATTCAAAACTATATTTATTCTTATACCTGTATCTTGTAAGCGATTGAGAAATCAAATAAATATTAAATACTAAATCCATTCTAGTCCAGCATTCTTGAGTTGGGCTGGTAATATTTGCCCAGCCCACATTAAAATGTTCAGGGAAACACCTGCAACTTTTTGTCTACAGAACTTGAGTTCCACTTCTGCACTATGTCTTTCCTTTGATAGAAGTTCCATTCGTAGCTTCTAAAAGACGGGACAGAGGAGAAACGTCTATGAAGATTTACAGTCATCCAGATCACGGTTGTCCAAAAGTTGCTTTTTCAAATGGCAATTGGACTTCATTTTTCTTTGTTCCTTCCTTCTGATCAACTGAAGAAGCTTCTTGGATGAGAAGCAAAAAATGTATTCATGAACTGGAATAGAGCTTGGTAACAAGGTCAGCCAATGAATAGCAACTAAGTCAGCCAATGAGGACTGTTTTGGAAACTGAAACTAGAATTAGTCTAGGCTGGAAACTAAAACTAAAAGTAGCCTAGGCGTGGCTCTATGTTAAGCTCTGCAACTCTACAGCTATGTTGAGCTCTGAGTCTGTCTATTGAAGATGAAACTAACGTGCTTGCTTGCTGAAGGTTGGAGCTCTGCTCTGAACTTTATTTATTTATTTTTATTTTATTTGGTTTGTCAATTGCTTACAAGATAATAGGTATAAGTAAAAACATAGTTATGAATACATGGATGGATACATATAAGAAAAATAAACAGAAACAATAGGACAGGGACGGTGGGCACGTTGGTGCGCTTATGCACGCCCCCTACAGACCTCTTAGGAAAGGGGTGAGGTCAAGAGTAGACAGTCTAAGGTTAAAGTTTTTGGGGTTTGGGGAAGAAACCACAGAGTCAGGTAGAGTATTCCAGACATTGACCACTCTGTTGCTGAAGTCGTATTTCCTGCAATCAAGTTTGGTCTGGTTTACCTTGAGTTTGTATCTCTTGTTTGCTCTTGTATTGTTATGGTTGAAGCTGAAGTATTCATTGACAGGTAGGACATTGCAATGTATGATTTTATATACTATACTTAGATCGGACCGGAGGCGGCATAGTTCTAGGTTTTCTAGGTCTAGAATTTCAAGTCTGGTGGCATAAGGTATTCTGCAATGAATAGAGGAGCGGAGAACTCTTCTTGTGAAATATTTCTGGACTTTTTCAATTGTGTTAATATCAGATACGTAATGTGGGTTCCAGACTGATGAGCTGTATTCGAGTATTGGTCTAGCAAATGTTTTGTATGCTCTAGTTAGTAGTGTAATATTATCAGAGAAAAAGCTATATAAGATTAGTTTAACAACTCTTAACGCCTTTTTGGCTATGTAGTTACAGTAGGCTCTTGCATTTAGAACATTAGAGATGAGTACTCCAAGATCCTTGACAGAGTTTGGATCATCAACAAGGTCTTGACTATTCAGCCTATATTTTATTTTCTGATTTTTTTGCCAATATGTAAGACAGAGTATTTATTTGTTGAGATTTGAAGTTGCCATTTGTTTGACCATTCTGATACATAGTCGAGGTCTTTTTGAAGGGTAGCAGTATTGTCTGTGGGGTTGAATAGCTTTACATCGTCTGCGAAGAGAACTTGCAACATGTTTCTGTTTGAGTTTGCTCCATGTTAGAAAAATCTACAACTGGTTTGTAAAATCTACTTATGTTTTTAAAGATGTTAAATGAAGCATCAGCCATCTGTGTTTATTTTTCTGGCGCTGAATTATTGTTGCACAACTCTCTATAAAACGTCTTCAAGGAAAAACTAAGTCCAGCTGCCTTTTGGAAAAATGCAGAGGAGAAAGCACTTGATCCAAATCAGAGTAGGAAGGGGAGAAAGAAAAGACACAAAATGCAATTTAATAGAAATCTCTAAAAGAGCACGGTGCTATCTGCAGTTAGTAGTAATCATAACATGATCGCGTTGTACAAACTCTCTATATGTTTTCCTTATATTCTTATCACCAAATCTATCAGACTCTGAAATTATGAAACTTGTACAACAGGACAATCAGAAATCAGAAATGAAATTCTGCCTCTATGGGACTTTTTAAATTGAAGTGGGACACCTGTGCCTTTCCAGATTGTATTGTATTTCCATTCCTGTTTTCTCTGTGCTTTCGTCACACTGTGGCTGCTGGAAGTTAGAATCCATATTTCCTAGTTCTGTTATACCATTGGCACAAATTCATTGGCTGAGGTCTAAATGGAAGACAAGGAGACAAGAAATAGAAAATGAAAATTTGGAGCAACTTACCTTCAGTTATAAGAGAGATGTAGTGTTTTTTTTTTTACTATCATGATAGCTCCAGAGAATCAGAGTTGTTAAATAAACTTTGGTGCCTGCCTGCCAATTCTACAGATTCATTAAATCAAACTCATTTGTTTTAAACCCAGTTTTATCTGTTTAATAAAATATCTACTCAAAGCACAACTGATTGTGAAAGAAGAGAGCCATGTGGGGAACCCAAACTCCACTCCTAAGCTGCAAATTTTACAGTAGGAGAATGGCCTCTTTAATCAAAAACAATGTGTTTTTTTTTTCTCACCAGGAAAGTGGGATGGAATAAAATTAAAAATGTGGGACTTGCCGTATTGTTTCAAAAATTGCTCCCTTTGTGTGAGAAGTAGAAGAAAGGAATTTCATCAAGCCGAGGGTAAACAACAGCTTTGGCCCTAAGAGTTAAGTGGTTGATGAGGGTTTTATACACTTTCCACTCACATTTCTCTACATATCAACGTATCACCCATATTCACATACTTGCATAGAAAAATAGCAATAGCACTTAGACTTATATACCGCTTTTACAGCCCTCTCTAAGTGGTTTACAGAGTCAACCTATTGCCCACAACTATCAGTGTCGTCATTTTACCCACCTCGGAAGGATGGAAGGCTGAGTCAACCTTGAGCCTGGTGGGATTTGAACTGCCAAACTGTAGACAGCTGGCTGCAGAAGTAGCTTGCAGTACTGCACTCTAACCACTGCGCCACAGAGGCAGTGGTTAGAGTTTAAAAACATGGAGTTTAGTTTAAAAACATGGAGTTTAGTTGCCATATTGACTTTTTCCAATGTCCCCAAGAAGAAAGCCTGTTAAACAGCTCTTTGGTGAGTCAGGGTACAGATTGTTAGGGTTAGTTAAAAACAGAAGTGGTATTCAGCAGGTTCTGACCAGTTCTGGAGAACCAGTAGTGGAAATTTTGAGTAGTTTGGAGAGCTGGCACATGCCACCTCTGACTGGCCCCGCCACCATCTGTACTCTGCCTCCTGAGTCCCAGCTGATTGGCTGGGTCTTCTTTTGTTGTCCTGCACAGGAAAACGGAGCTGGAAAGCAGGTTAGTGGGGTGGGGAAGGAATGGGGATTTTGCAGTAACCTTCCCCAGCCATGCCCACCAAGCCACGCCCATAGAACCGGTAGTAAAAAAAATTGAATCCCACCACTGGTTAAAATCCCTGGTGATTTCTCTATTAAGATGTCCTTAGTGGCACTGGATAGGGAGAGGTGGGGTTGAGAGGATCAAGAGATTTAGGGGCATATAAGAAATCAACTGTAGAAAAAGCAAAACTGGGATTAAATTTCTTTTTAAAAAACATTTTTATTAAAATTTTACAGTGCAATAGTATAAAAAGAAAAAAGAAAGAAAAAAGAAAAAAACATAGTATTTTTTACTTCTGTCCTTCTTTCTATCAAGTAATAATGTTTAGATTTTTTTTAATCCTATATTTTTATGCAATATCCGAGGCAGTGGACATACCTAACACTCCTTCCTCCTCCTATTTCCACCATACAACCTTTGAGGTGAGTTGGGCTGAGAGAGAGTAACTAGTCCAAAGTCACTCAGCTGCATTTCATGGCTAAGGAGACACTAGAACTCACTGTCTCCCAGTTCCCAGGACTAGGCAATATCTTAATATCCTCTTTTCTTATTCAGGCTTTTTTTCCCCTCTTTCAACAAAAAGTCCATACAAAACTTTGAGATTTTTTAAAAAAAAGTTTTTGTCATTTGTTTCCTTGACCAAATTGGTCAGCTTTTCCATTTCTGCAAGTTCCATCAATTTAATAATCAAATTATCTACTCTAGGTAGAACCAGGAGGACATTTCTTAAAGAGCAGGCAAATGGGAAGAGTAGAAATCCACAGCTAGGGATGGGATTCTACAGATTCACACCTATTCACTAGAACCGGTTGTTAACATTCTAAGCAGTTCGGAGAACCGGTTGTTAGAAGAAATTACTGGCCTAATCCTGTAAGGAAGGCAGGAAGGAAACATTCTGGTGTTGCTTACAGAAACTGCCTCTCTGTTAACCCTTATTACATTCTTGGCAGGACTAGACTTCCTGTCTCTGGAACTTCTCTGGAGTTATTTTTCCTTCCTTTGCTGGTACTTTGCTTGTGTGGAGTGACCATTCAAAGTTACAATGGCACTGAAAAAAGTGACTTATGACCCTTTTTCACACGACTGTTGCAGCATCCCCACAGTCACAAGAGGCCATGTGAGGAGATGCGTGCCTCGATGTGAGTGATGTTGAGTTGGCCACGCCCAGCCAGTCACATGACCACCAAGCCATGTCCACCCAGTCACATGACCACCAAGCCACACCCACCAACTAAGCCAGGCCCACAGAACCAGTTGTTAAAAAAATTGAATCCCATCCCTGTCCACAGCTACTCATCCTACTGTAGAGAGCCCTTCCTGAGCCACTTGTAAGTTGCTCTCCTGCCTTCAGGCACCATTGTTAGTATTGAAGTATAATTCAATTCTAGGTCCCTTTGGATTCTGTTCATCATAGAATGGAGTGAGCACCATCCTATGAGCCTTGATGGCACAGTGGTTAGAATGCAGTACTGCAAGCTACTTCTGCTGGCTGCCTGCAATTCGGCAGTTCAAATCTCACCAGGCTCAAAGTTGACGCAGCCTTCCACCCTTCTGAGGTCAGTCAAATGAGGACTCAGATTGTTGGGGGGGATAGACTGATTCTCTAAACCACTTAGGGAGGGCTGTAAAGCACTGTAAAGTGGTGTATAAGTGCTATTGCTATTGCTATCCTTTCCTTCCCCTAAGAAATACCTTGGACCAGCTGTGCTCCGACTCTTATAAATAGATTGAAATTTCCAGTCCTGTTTATGGACTGTCCTACTAGGTGACATATTCAGTGACTGCAGCAAAATTTCCCTTTCTCTTCCCTGAAGATCTATCCATAAACACAGCCAGAAAATAATACCACTAATGAGGGTCCATGTTCTGCACCACGATCCCTGAAATTTTCTGCAATTGTGAGATGCTTTCATTGACAGTCTATTCATGTGTCCTTGTCTGTTGGCAGAGTCACTGTCATTCAAAGGCTCCCGTGTCTCCTCCTCCAAACTCCCAAAGGCATCTAATGAACTTAATCTTGAATGTCAGGAATTAGAAAATGCCCTGCTTGTCCTTTTCAGCTCAAAGGAAAACTTATATGCCAGTCCATTTTTTTTTCTCCCTGCATTCTGGGGCTGAGCACATCTGTCTTCCAGATAACTCAAGGGGATGCCTTGCTGAACTTTGAGGCCACCACAGAAAGCCGCCATCTTCTTTTCTGTGAAGTCTCTCCCGCCTTAAAACGGACTAAAACAGATCCGATAACATCGAGAGACGAGGAAGGTTAGGAAGTTTCACAGTCTTTCTCACAGATGTGACACAAGTTGGCTTGTGGGTGAAATTAACCCAGCTGGAAAAAAGCAAAAATGAAGCTTGTCAGGATAATGACATCTGATGTGGCCTTCTGAATGCTCCAGCATGAATGAGAATGTTCCTTTGTGCAAAGTGTCTGCTTTACCAAATCTGAAATAACCTTTGAATACAATATGCCTCATAAACTGAAAGACGACAAATTACCGTCTGTGAAGGCGAATGCATCTTCCTTTTCAAAATTGTTCCCTTGCCAGTCAATCAAACTAAATGTACTCAAGGCAGCTCACCACCCATAGTTACCATCATGGCTCAAAACAGATTAAAGTACCATTTATAACAGCAATAATATTATAATAATCAAGCTTGGGCTGCACTGAGTGTCCACCTTTCCCAATTCTGGGTTGAAAACTGGGTTTTAGAGTCAGGAAAAGAAGAGGTCTTGAGGGAAAGGCTTTTTTATTTCCTTTCCTTGTTGTTAGGTCCAGAGTTTGATTTTTTTTTTTTTTTTTTACTTATCTGTTATTGCCTTTAAAACTTTCTTTCCCCTTTGCAGGACTGTGCTGGCTCTTTCTCAGATTCAGTTAAGTCTGTAATCTTAGCCCTGAGATGGTCACAACATGAGTGAACTCATGGAGTTCTCTAGCCAGATTTTGCAATATAATGTAATAACAGAAATGAAGTTCAGTTCAAAGTGAGGGCAATTTGCATAGATGATTGTAGCCAATAAATTATGTAGAAAATGATACGAAGTCAGAGCGCTAGGGAAGCAGTAAAATTTAGCTACAGGCTGATCTCATCAGAGGCCATTTAAATTATTACAAAGAAAAAGCAGTGTCTCTTGAAAAGGCCAAATAACTCAAAGTCATCATTTTTCATTATTTTGATGAAATGTATGTGAAACTCAGTTCTACAGCGTACAAGAATTCCAATAAAATGATACTGTACATAAATATTCTACTATACTATAGAGTTGTGGATAAGAACTTGAGCTGAGATGTTTCCCATCGTACCCGAACTCACCTTTTAAAAACTTTTGAGCCACGGTGGCACAGAGGTTAGAGTGCAGTACTGCAGGCTACTTCTGCTGACTGCCGGCTGCCTGCAATTTGGTAGTTCAAATCTCACCAGGCTCAAGGTTGACTCAGCCTTCCATCCTTCCGAGGTGGTAAAATGAGGACCCAGATTGTTGGGGGCAATAGGCTGACTCTGTAAACTGCTTAGAGAGGGCTGTAAAGCACTGTGACACAGCATATAAGCCTGAGTACTATTGCTATTGCTAAAGCAGCTGCCTCGGAAAACTGTTTAGACAAAAGTCCCTACCTTTTTTTTACATCTTAGATCTCTCCAATCGTTAAATCAAAGACCCTGGATCCTGTCATGCCAGAAGCAAGGGCTAGCCTTTTTTCCAAGAAGGGTGCATATGTATTTATATTGTTACAGTGGAGTCTTTACCAAAAAGTGATGCAAATCAGGTTCATAAACAGTGGACTAAACAGATGCAATTTATGTTGTTTGATGTCATTATGTGAAGGATGCAAACAATGTAGCCGACATCATTGGCACAACCATGACATATATTCTTTAATTCATTAGAATTTGGGAAACAAAAAAAATATATTATATAAAATGAGGTTCTGCTATATTATGTTTATCATTTATGGTAAACTTTAAAGCTTTAACCATACAGTACTTAATTAGAGTGATTTTTCCCAATGCCCCACACAGATTAATTCTGAGCCACTCCTATGGTATACCTAATACTATTTCAGTACCCTTGAACGTTTCAGAACATTAGAAATTTAATTTAATTATTTAATGTAATCATTTAAATTATATTACTTTATTTTATGTATTTATATTCTTAGCAAAAGGAGGATATAGGAGGTGACCAGGCTAAGTGTGAGGGAGGGGTCAAAGCAGAGGTTCTGACCAGTTCGGGAGAACTGGTACTGGAAATTTTGAGTACTTTAGTGAACCAGCAAATACCCCCTCTGACTGGAGATTTTACAGTATCCTTTCCCTGCCATACCCACCAAGCCACTCCCACAGAACTGGTAGTTAAAAAAAATTGAATCCCATCACTGGGTTAAACTCACTAGTCATGAGTACCTGCATGCCCACAAGATATCTAAGTCCATACGACCTTGAATGCCTTCTTATTCCCGCCCTTTATCTTTGACTGTTAGTAGTTCAGATTCTTGTAGAGAACTGCAATAAAATGAATTAATCTTTATACTCATTTGAACAGCCTGGATCTCCTGATTTTCCCAGTGCTTGACAGCAAAATGTACCTGTGCCATTTTCTGACTCAGGTGTTAATAGGAGAGTTTTTCAACTTATGTCAGGCACAACAAGCTAAGTGGAAATGGGAGGATTGATTTATTGTTAAAAGTTCATGAACAGAAATCTTCTCAACTAATGGTCAGCACCTGATTGGAACCAGATAAGGATCAACAGCATTCGAGGTGGATTGGACTTAGTTCACTTGTGGCTATGTAGGAATTCTAGGCTGATTTCTCTTTTCACTCCTCCCCCTAGTTCTGTCAGTCCTCCTCCTACACCAGAGGTCCCCAAACTTGTCAACTTGTCAATTTGTGGGGTTCAACTCCCAGAACTGGCTGAGGAATTCTGGGAGTTGAAGTCCACAAGTCTTAAAGTTGACAAGTTTGGGGATCTCTGTCCTACACCTTATACAATGTGCAGTAAAAGTTTTCAGATAACCTGGATTGCAAAATGAGGCCAAGTTATAGAAATAGTATAAATATATACACACACAGTGAATTGGCAATTCTTGGATAGTTATATCCCAAAACAATACAATTATTCAGGAAACTCCAAAGTAGAACAAAAAGCACTGAAAAAAATATTTTCTTAAGTTTTTTTTAAAGAGAAAGATGATTTATATATACCCTGGCCTAACCAAAAGGATTGAAACAATTTAGCTTCATGGAAATGCGGAAGTTTAATTAAAATAAAATGTTGATGCCTATGTTTGCATGTTGAAATGTTGATATATGAGTACATAAATTATTTTGTGAATGTAGAATTCCATGCAGTGATTTACTATATCCAAATGCCATATATTCTGTAATAAGGCTAAAGAGATGCAAGAATGATAGTCTTCTATTATGAGGAAATGAGGGAATAAAATGAAGATGAATTATCACACGCACATTTTCTGGAAATATTGCATTTTGTACTGTGTACTAGGTGTGGTCCCTTTTATTGAAATTTCTTTTTTTAATCATAATGTTGTTAAAAATTATAACAATGAAAACTAATACAAACTTAAAAAGGAAAAGAATGGAGAAGAAAAAATAGAAAGTGCAGAGAAGTACTCTCACATAACTTGATAAGGCCTTCTGTCGGCGCCATACCTGCCTCTCCCACTTCCATGACAGCCTTGGGCCTGACCCAATTAATTAGGGACCCCACTCACACTGGGGGTCACATCCTGGATCTGGTTTTTGTCTCTGGACAGTGACAGGATGATCTAGGTATAGGGGACGTTATTATTGAGCCCCTGTCATGGTCTGAGATCATTCGCTCCTTAGGCTGGACTTCCAGGCCGCCTCCCCCATCGCAGGGAGACGGAGCCAATACAATGGTTCCACCCCAGGTGCCCTAACCCGGATAGGTTCCTGATGGAGCTTGGGCCATTTCCCGATGTTCGAACATGTGACTCGGTTGAGGACCTGGTGGCCACCTGGGATAGGATGGCGGCTGGGACCCTTGATCGGGTCGTGCCCTTGCGACCTCTGACCCGTTGCCAATCGCATTCCGCTCCTTGGTTTTCTGAGGAGTTGAGGGTGATGAAGCACCGGAAAAGATGCCTAGAGAGTGGTTGGAGGGCCACCCGCTCCGGATCTGACTGAACACTATTGCGGTCTTATATTAAGACCTATTTAGTGGCGATAAGGGTGGCAAAGCGTTCTCACTTTTCCGCCCTTATCACGTCCACAAGAAATCGCCCAGCTGCCCTGTTTAGAGTGACCAGCTCCCTCCTAGAAGTGGGAGCACGGGAGGATCCTTTGCAGGGACCGGCTGAGCATTTTTCGAATTTCCTGCTGGACAAAATCACTCACATCCGAGATGGGTTGGACTCTGAATGGGCAACACTAGACGGGGGGTCGGGGGCAGAATTTGGGGAGGTCATCTGGGAGGAGTTTGATCCTGTGACCCCCAAAGGACATGGACAGGATACTGGGTGGGCTTAATGCTACCACATGTTTACTGGATCCGTGTCCCTCCCGGCTGGTATTAGCCACTCAGAAGGTGACACAAGGTTGGTTCCAGAGTTTATTAACGCTTCCTTGAGTGAGGGGTTTCTGCTGGCCGCTTTGAAAGAGGCAGTAGTGAGACCCCTCCTCAAGAACATCCCTGGAGCCAACTTTGTTATCTAATTATTGTCCGGTCTCCAACCTTCGCTTTGTAGCGAAGGCTGTTGAGAGTGTGGTGGCACGACAGCTTCCCCAGCACCTGGATAAAGCTGTTTATTTGGATCCATGCTAATCATGCTTCAGGCCCGGGTACAGCATGGAGACAGCATTGGTCGCGTTGGTGGATGATCTCTGGAGGGCCCGTGACAGAGATTATTCCTCTGTCTTGGTCCTGTAGATCTCTCGGCGGCTTTTGATACTGTTGACCACAGTATCCTATTGTGGCGGTTGGGGAGGTTGGGAGTGGGGGGCACTGTTCTGCGGTGATTTTCCTCCTTCCTGTCTGACCGTTCACAATTTGTGTTGGCAGGGGGGCAGAGATTGACCCCAAGGCCCCTGATCTGTGGGGTCCCTCAGGGGTTGATGCTCTCGCCCCTGCTGTTCAACATTTATATGAAGCTGCTGGGTGAGATCATCCGTGGCTTTGGGGTAGAGTTCCATCAGTACACTGATGATACTCAGCTGTACATCTCTACCCCAGGCCACCCCGATGAAGCCATGGAAGTGATGGCCCAATGCCTGGAGGCTTTGTGGGGTTGGATGGGGTGAAACAGGCTTCAGCTCAATCCAGCTAAGACCGAGTGGCTGTGCTTTCCGGCACCCCGATACAGCCCATCGCTGGCTGTGGGGGGGAAATCCTTGCCCCCACAGAGAGGGTGCGCAATCTGGGTGTCCTCCTGGACGTACGGCTGTCATTAGAAGATCATATAGCAGCCGTTGCCAGGGGGGCTTTTTGTCAGGTCCGTAGGATCTACCAGTTGCGGCCCTTTCTGGATCGGGATGCGCTTTGCACGGTCACATCTGCCCTCCTTATCTCCCGCCTAGACTATGCCAACGCTCTCTACATGGGGCTCTCCTTGAAAAGCACCCGGAGGTTCCAGCTGGTGCAGAATGCAGCCACGCGGGTGGTTTTGGGGGCTCATCGGAGCTCCCACATCACGCCGCTCTTGCGCGAACTGCATTGGCTCCTGGTGGTCCTTCGGGTGCGCTTCAAGGTGTTAGTGACCATCTTTAAAGCGCTCCATGGCTTGGGACCGGGGTATTTACAGGACCGCCTACTGCCACTATCGATCTCCCATCGGCCAGTGCACTCCCATAGAGTGGGTCTCCTCGGGGTGCCGCCGGCTGGATGGCTGGCGACCCCGAGGGTGCGGGCCTTCTCGTTGGGGGCACCCTCCCTCTGGAATGAATTACCCCCGGAGATGAGGACCATCCCTGAGCTTTTGACCTTTCAGCGTGCATTGAAAACTTACTTATTCCATCAAGCCGGTCTGGCCTAGGGTTTTCTTGGGTTTTAATTGGCTCTTATTTGGTTTTAGTCTTTTTTAATCCCTTTTTAACCCCTTGCTCTTTTTTACTTTTCAGCCATATTATTTAATTCTTTTAACTGTTTTTAACTGTTGTATTGTTTGTTGTGTTTTAATCTGGCTGTACACCGCCCCGAGTCCCGTTGGGAGAGGGGCGGTATATAAGTTTAATAAATAAAATTATTATTATTATTATTATTATTATTATTATTATTATTATTATTATTATTATTAAATAAAAAATGGTAATAATATAATAATATTAATATTATAATATTATATAATATAATAATAGTAATAATAATAATAGTAATAATAGAAAAGAAATAAAAAAATAAGAATATATTAAAAGAAAAAGAAAATAGATACATAAAGAAATGATTTCCCGTTTTATCATGTATAATGAATTTTAGGAATTTATCACATTCTCTTAAAATACAACAAACAATCTCTTCTTCCCATATCCCTTCTCTTATCTATAAACAAACGCTTAAATCCTCATCTTTTAATCCTAATAAGCACAAATAGGCTGAAAAACAGCTTCTAAATCAGGCCAGTAGCTCTTTTGAATTCTACTGTATAATGCAGTGTTGGTGTGGTGTCAGGAGTTTTCAATTCAATGTGTGGAGTGTGAAGGATTGTTTGTGTTTATTTTCATGGTCATGATGTGCACTGAAGTTGGTGTTTGATTTTGTTGTACGAGCTGCAATGACAATAAAGTAAACTAAACTAATCATCGAAAAAAATTCCATTAAAGGTTACCAGAGATGACAACATAACCTAACTTTATAATTCCTTTCATTTGCGTTTAACAATCCTGATTTTTAGTCCTTTCAAAGAATGTCTTAGCACTTCTTTTCATTTTTCTTTTCTTTCTTTCTTTTTTTCTTCAACCCTTCTCACAAAATTCTTCAAAGCTTTTACAAGCCTCTTTGGTAAATCCAATGAAGGAAAATTATCCTTGTTGTTCTCTTGGATTATTATTTGTGAATTGCTTTTTATTATTTAAGACATCAGACTGTTTTGTATTCCAGTGTAACACCTTGTCTCCCAAGCTCTACATCCACTGGAGGTCTCCATCTTGCAATAAATGTACCGACCACCTATGGGCTATCTCAAGTCTTCTCCTTGTCTGAAGAGTCTATTTGTCGGTTCTTCATTTCGACATGACATTAGTTCACCAGAGTCCCTTTGATCCAAGATGGGCAGCAAATACATTTATAAAATAAATAATTACATTTCTTTCCTGGATGTCCCTTTTATTGAAATTTCAAAACCCTAATCACTAAAATTTGCTCATGTGGGACCTCTATTGTCCTGTGATTCCTCTTTTTCTTCCATTCCTGTTTTCAAACATTTTGGCAACGATCACAAACTTTCCGTACAAGGTGAAACAATTTGCCATTTTTGCAGCCCTTGACTATTCAATAGTCACTCTTGTGACCCAGCAGTGATGACAACGATCTTGGAAATAAATCACCATCTCTTAAAAAGAAATTCACACAGCTATCTCTTTGAACTTCCTTGTCGATAAAGACTTCTCTTCCCTCCCCAAAATGACCATGTTATCACATCTATTGTGACATAATAAGAAACCATGAAAACATTTATTTATCAGTCACATTTATACCTTGTCCATCTCACCGACTCAGAACCGTTTACAAATAAAACATTTTTAAAGTTTCATTTCATTTGTAAATAAAAGCTTTGCCTTCACTCTACTCAAAGCTTCTAAATCCATGTCGCCAAAACAATGAGAAAAATCCCAGTAAACATTTGCTTTGCGTCTTTCACAACTGTAATATTGCACTGGAGGCCTCTGAAAGTTTACAAATCAATATATCCTGGTTGGTGGTCAGAGTTGTGATATACTTGTAGATACCATCAAGTAGGGAAATGAAAAACATATTGCAGTGATCATCCTACAATCTCTGTGTTTACAAATGGGAAAGGGACAGCCGTTATACCTTTGGAAGCTTCCAGTTACTAACTCTTAAACTTTAAATTAAAAAAAGCAATTAAGAGGAAATAGAAGGAGGGGGCTCCAAAAATCAAGATGTAGGTGAATGGAACAACAACAAAAATAATTCTGCCATCTAGTGGTCATCCAGATATTTACAGCCCAATTATTTATCAAAAAAAAAAGAGAATTTTAGCTGACACATCTCGTTTCTTGCCCATTGGAGCTAGCATAGATATAGCTGCATGTTACTTGTTCTTGTATGACAAAATGCCATAGCAGAAGCTCACATCTGTTTAGAGCAACTTGTTTTGCTCCAGTTTCCTTTGAAAATAATTGGGAGATAAATATTAATTAGAGCTAAGAAACGGGGGGATGCTGTAGAGAGGATCAGCACTCTTACCATTCTTCTACAAGTGCATCAATTAATTAGAAACTATATCTATGTAGGATTTGGTCAGAGGGACAGTATTTCTTCATTTAACCTAGAATTATCTACTCCAGAGTTTCAAAGTTGATCTCCTCTAATTCATTGGGATTTAAGACAAAGCTGGACATGAATAGCCTACTCTGAATGGCAACGTCATTCCGGAACTCAGAGACCTTTCTTGTCCTATGCTCCTTGGTCCATTTTCATTGACGATGCCAAGGGATGATCATCTGAATATAAAGCAGGTTCTACCTTTGAATATGGACACGATACCACTGATCAGGTAATCCTAAGTAGTTCGTGCTGAACTACTTCCTGTAGTTGTGAATATGGTAGTGTGTCAATTCATAAAACGTTTTGTATACACATTTTATAGTTGACAACAGAAAGAAGGGGGGAGTTTCAAAGAGCAGGCAACAGTGTGGAATCGAAAGTATATTCCATTCATATTTTCTTCAAAGACTGATTAGATGGCTGAAGCTTCTGCCATGAAAAAATCTAACTGGAGAGCATGACTGATGATTCTTGGCTATGGACGTTTTTCGTTGGATGATACACCCAGAAGGGTGGGGGGGGAAGCAGGATCAAGGGTGACAGTGAATTCCGTATCTCAGAGTTGGCGGGACATAGAATGTTAACCTCAAATAAGTCCTCTTTAGTTTTGGGAGTGTGGCTTGAGGCTCATGATTTAATTGGAGCAACTGCCGGAATCCTGACATAGTGTTTTCATAGGAAGTAAGATAACACCATTGTAAACATGTTGAGGAGAGGAGAGGAGAGGAGAGGGGAGGGGAGGAGAGGGGAGGAAGGGAGAAGAGGAGAGAGGGAGACCAAAGGAAAATAAAACAAAAGCAGGCAACGTATGTTAAGAGAGTTGAAACTTCTGGTATGACATCAGCTTTTTTTTAAAAAAACCAAACAGTTCTTTTTCTTTAAACAAAAAAAAATAGATTCTTCCTTCCTTCTTTCTTTCTTTCTTTCTTTCTTTCTTTCTTTCTTTCTTTCTTTCTTTCTTTCTTTCTTTCTTTCTTTCTTTCTTTCTTTCTTTCTCCCCTCCCCTCATCTCATCTCATCTTTCTTTTCTTCTTTTCATGATCCAGTTCTGGAACAAGGATAGAGGCATTGCTCCCAAATATTTGCCTAGCACATTCAAAGACAGGCTGAAAAGAAATGGTTTGAGCACTACTGGTAATCCAGATTATTTATAGGAGATTCAGACTGTTAATGTAAACTTATAAATCAAAGCTGAGATGCAGCTATTGGTCACAAACTATAAAGTTTCATTGGGCAGCATGCATCACTTACTGTCTTCCTTAATGTTTGGGCATGTTTAATTTCCTACTGACTTTTTCCTAATTTTGATTAAATAGTAAATCTAAAAGTTTCCAAGCAGATATGGTAGAAGTGATATTTGTCATTAAAGGAATGGGCCTGTGGCAAAAGCAAGGAAAAATAAAGGTCTTAGCTATGTTGCGAACAATTTGTTTTACTTGGTAGAAAAAAGTTTAGAAACTGCTCCCTTCCTATTTCTCCCCCTTGTTTCTGCCACTAAAGTGTATAAGTTTGAAATATGGTGGGGTAGGAAGGCATTCTGGAGTGCTATATGCAAGTATATCAAGCAGGACTAATCCTATTAGGCAGAAGGAGGAGTTCATTTCAAACAATGGTTTCTGGGTGCCTGGGTGGTGACAACTTCCCAACTACTTCTGCTGGGTGGGACATGGATGGCAACTTTCCAAATATTTGTTGATTGCCTGAGTGTGCCATCTGTTTATTTATTTAGGGAGATATTTGGCACACAAGTGAGTTTGGATTGTCAGGCCCTTGGTAGAGTCGGATTCTGAGGGAGAGGAGGAACAGCCGACAGAGAGTGGAGGTGTGGCTAAGAGGTTGTGGAGGAGGCTGGGGAAGGGCAGAGACCAGCTAGACAGTCAGAGGAAGAACCAGTTCATCCCCTCTCCATTCTAGGACACGCAGGGAGGAACGGAGAAAGAAACAACTTGGCTTACAAGAGAGGAAGCGGCCACGATCCTCCTCATTGGTTACAGCTGGGGAGAATAGTATATAAGAGAGACGATTACAACACAGCATTGCCAGAAACAAAGCGTGTGTTATTTTGGGCTGAAGTTATCTTGGTTGGTGACCTATCCTGTTATCTCCTTGAATTTGGTAATTACTTCTCCTGGTCCATTGTGGAAATTTCATCATTGTAATTTGTTTGGTTTTTTATTTCACTTCTATCTGCTCCTTAAGTTCGGACTGTATTGCTTTCTTTTGAAGACTATTTTTGAGTACGTTTTAACTGAGAATTATTGAACAGTGGGGCCAAGTTGGAGGCATTAAAGGACATGTATTTACATTTTGGATTTTGTTACATTTGTGTTATACTCCGGGTCATCACAGGGATGCTGCAATTATTGGGTGTGCCTTTGGCATGTTTAAAGTTATATACTTGAAAAGTAGTTGATAGTATCATGAAAGAGAGAAGAAGGGATATACAAGTGCTGACCCATGATTGAATGAATAGCTATTTATTATATTATTATATTAATTTCCTAGGCTTGCACAGCTACCTGGAACATACTAATACCATAGACTGGATGGTAATCAAAATATCAACAATCATTGTGAAGAAAATTCACAATCCTTTGTCGGGACTGCAGAATTAAGAACATGGAAGAGAGGGTAGCTTAAGACAGTGTTTTTCAAACTTGGCAACTTTAAGACTGCAATGCCCAGAATTCCTAATTACTCCCATAATTCCCTAGCCAGCATTATATTTCTTCTTTCTCTAAAATGTAGACCCTCCTCATCTTATCCTCCATTCGGTTATCTGCAGAAAATGCTCAACTGACTTGCCTGTTAAGCCTCTGCCTTCAGCAATTGCATAGCTAGCAGAAATCCAGCAGATGGTTTTTTTTTTTTTGCCTGAACGGCTGGTGTTAATGGCCACTAAAGAGAGATAATCTGCAATAACTACACCTCTCCAAGCCAACTTGGAAATGAGAGGTTGTTACTCTAGAAAGGAACATTACAGTGTATGCATGTACAAAGAGACAGTGATTCAATCTTCACTTCAATAAGAATATCTCTTCCACTCTAAGAAGCTCCTATACCTAAGACAGGGGTCAGCAACCCGTGGCTCTGGAGCCGCATGTGGCTCTTTCATCCTCCTGCTGTGGTTCCCTGTCACCGGTCAGCTTCACAATTGATAGGCTTTCGGTTAAGACAGGTGGAGGAAAATGGATGCTGCGCTAGGATGAGACTGTATGGTGCGGAAACCGGACTTCCGGTTGGCTCCGGGATTGAATGGGGAGCTTCCTGTTAGGACTTTTGTGACTCTTTGAGTGTTTAAGGTTACTGTGATGACCCTGGGCTTGGCACAAAGGCAACACAGTCAGATAATCAATAAGAGTCCCTTTATTATCTCCAACTTTGCCACCAATGTCCAGGTTACCTTCTCTCCCAAGAACAGCCTTTGACTGCAGAAAATTAAGTCCAAAACAGGGTAAACACAAACTGTAACTTAAAGTCCAAACAAGCCAAACTGAAGTAATTCGTTTGGCAAGGCAGGAGCAAGAATTTCAGACTTGAAAACATGGCAAAACTCACACGGGTGGGAAGATTCCAGGAACACAGATAAGCCACGACAACACAAGATAAAGTCACATTTGCTCCCAACAACCTGCTGCATGCAGCTTGCCTTTTTTATAAACTGTGTTTCCAGCTGTGGCTAATGAAGTAAATCAGGGCCCTTTCGTCCCCCGTAAGCCATGCAATCCACGTTGCTCTCTTCTCCGTTCCTCCCTGCATGCCCTAGGATGAAGAAGGGGTGGGCCTGGGTCTTCCTCTGAATTCCCTCTCCCTTGTTCTATCTCTTCCCTGCTCTGACCAGCCGGAGTTTGCCCTTCCCCAACCTCCTCCCCAGCCAACAGAGCCACACTCCCACTCCCTGTCAGCTATTCAGCTTCCTCCTCAGATTCAGACTCTGACAGGGGCATGACAATTACTGACCCCTGACCTAAGAGAAGCCTGGTATGAGTCAAGGTGGAATGGTTAAGGTGTTGGACTGGTACTAGGGACACTCAGTGTCCATCCTCAGTCACAGAAGCTCATTGGGTGACTTTGGACCAATCATTCTCTTTCAGTCTACCACACAAAGCTGTTACTCTGGGCAAAAGAGCAGAGAATATTCAAAATCCTGCCTTGAGCTCACGAATGAAAGGCGGGATCAAAATCTTAAAAACCTATAAATGCTACTTCATGTTTCTTACCATTGCACCCAACTAGAAAAACCAAAATTCAAGATGTTTCTTCTAAAAGTTGCTTTGCCACTCTTAGTCCATGAAACACGCAAGAAGATAACATCTCTGAGCCAGCAGTGCATTATTGTTAGGTGAGTCTTGTTCTCATTCAAAACCTGGAAATTTTGGACATGTTTGGCTGAAGACTATAAAGATTCACAGAGGAAAAATTTATTGCTGCCATGCTTAAGATAACAACATAGTTTGCAGTGACCTGGGGGGAAATACATGTGTTTTTTATGCTTTTATCTTTGTACAGTTTTTGTTACTGTAAGCCATGCAGTTGCCCTGAAGTAGGATAGGTAGCCAATAAATTTTATAAATAAATAAATATTATGGATGGATGGATGGATGGATGGACGGATGGATGGATCCAGCAAGCCTTTTTTTATAAGTTGTTTCCTGCAATTCCTCCAATTCACCATGGACCATAGTTGCCCATTCTCATATCAGTGGAGCCCAACTGTAATACTAAGAGTTTCTTCTGAAATGTTATGACATACTTTTGGTCACTTTTTGATGTGGTTCACACCATATTTTCAGTTGAGGCCATCATTGTGCTGCAAAAATCTAGATGACCAGTTAAAGGTCTATGAAGATTCTCAGTCATTTAGGTCATAGTTGTATTAAAGTTGGGGTTTTTTGTTTTTTACTTTTTTTAAAGGTAATGATTGTTTTTTTTTTCAGGAAGAAGAAGAAAAGGAAAAAAAAATCCCAGTTTGACCAGTTAAAGATTTCTATACTGCCACCAAGTGCTCATCCAGATTTATGAAGCCCACATCTGCCAGTTGTAGCTTGAGCAGGTTATTTCAAGGAACTATGTGAACTATGAACCTTACTAATATTGGAGGTTTTGGGAAGTAGTTGTAACTCAAAACTATATCAAGGTGACTGTGAATTAAGCTACCTTCTCTTGGTCAGCTGTGTTGTACAAACCATGAAGCCCAGTCATTAAAGTTCTGCCTAGTCAACCATTCAAGGTTAAATTGGTCTCATACATTATCTTCATGCAGTTTCTTTTTATTGTGATTTCTTTCATTTTTTTCCCACGTCTATTTTTTCTCATGATTGACACTACCAAAAAAATAACCAGCTCAGAACTGGTCACCCTTTCCCTCCTAATTGATTCTTTCAATCTTTTAGAAACAATCAAATTAACTGTGCTTTCAAGATGTATATTCATCCACTAATCTGTGTTTTTTCCATTATCACTGCAGCACAACATGCAACAATCATTAATTTATGGATCCCTACTTTCATGTGCACCACCACCATCAACAAATACATACTTTCATCATTTTAGTGCTTTGATTCATAATTAAATCTAGGGCTTCACTTCCCTGTATGTATTCACCAATTCCCTGAACTAATACCATGTCCATCCAGATCAATTACATCCTTTCATTTTCTCTCAGTTTGACTGACACACAACATGTTTATTTTTCTTTGCTCTTTACTAGTGCTCTTTACCATTTAATCTTCTTACATTAGAAATCACAATTATCATATGTCATAGTAGGCTCCAGATAGGCCCATAGATACAGACCTCTGCCATTTGTCATGAATGTGATTAATTAAGGCTTCCATACAACTATTTTTAATATTATAGAGAAGGTGTAAATTAGTCTACTTACCTTGATCATATCTGTCCTCGCAGCAATGGTACAACAATCAGGCTTGGTACATTTTGACCAGCATGGCATAGTCATGCAGGTTAGTCCTATCCTAACAAAATTAATGGGGTGTTTGGTCCAACCAATCTTGCTTTGGGATTAAAATCCAGACTATATAGGTTTGCTTGGATAAATAGCAGCTTTACCAGTAAGAGTATTTCTAGGCAGCCCACCTTGTCTCCAAGATCATTCATTAGTTGAATTTAACCTTTGGGTAACACTTCCTCACCTGCTGAGAAAGCTCTAATTTCATTCCTTTCAGTCTCTCTAGACAAAGCAGGTTAAACAGGGGGGAATATGTGTTGTATGACACTGATCATTTGAAAGTAACATTTTTGAAAGAAGTTGTTCATTGGCAGCTGAACTAAAATGGGAGGCGGCTTCAGGAAACATCTGGCCCAGAGCCATCATTCAACCCCTCTCTGGTTCTGGATTCAGAGAGTTAATGAAGACAGATGAAGCCATCCTTACTGCTGACCTCTTGGTGCTAATGAAAATTATTTAATGGTCAAGCCCTGTCACTAGAAAAGTAGATTAATTAGTGAAGGAGGCAAAGGGAAAGCACTCTAATGTCTTCTTGGCTTCTAATAATAGAGTTGCAATCAAGTCAGGTAACCTATGAGCAAAGGTGCTAATAGAAGAGGGCAACTTTGCAACTCACCTTCATCACCAGCCACAATGGCAGCAAATGCCCTCATCACCACCAGATGCTCTGCAGAGGGACAATGGCAAAAACAAATTGCTGTCTTCCCTGAAATTAAGTTTAGCCATATGGCTGGGCACATGAGCAAAAGAGCTAGGAGAGACATGCCAGGGAAGGGAGGGAAGAAGAAGGAAGGAAGGAAGGAAGGAAGGAAGGAAGGAAGGAAGGAAGGAAGGAAGGAAGGAAGGAAGGAAGGAAGGAAGGCGGGCCTTCATTTTGTCCTGGGAGAATATATTTATTGTTTTAATCAAAGTTGATGCAATTTAGTGAGTTTGGCCCAATCCTTGGAAATATTTTCTAGTTCCATGTGAATAAGGCAGCAATTCTGTATCTTTCACTGCCTGTGAACAGGAACAAGACCCATCCACTCAGATTCTCCAGAATTTTTTCTAGCGTTTGGTAGGCATGCTTGAAAGAAAGAAGGGGCACAGACTCATACTTTACATGACAGGCAGAAACCTACTGGAGTTTTCTGAGTACGTGGATCCTACCAGCCCATTTCCTACTGCTTGGTTTGCCTTGCTCCTAAACTGCTCAAGAAGTTTTACTGTTCTACTTTAGACAATGTCCCAGGACTTAGGAGATGTTCAGTCCTGGATTTATCCATATTGGCTAAGAATATAAATGCCACTTGGAATCTGAGTACGTATTTACACTACCTGCTATTACATAACAGGGGTAGACAATATTTTAAGAGCTAAGGACTACAACTCAGCTTTCTTCTTCTGAGCCATGGAAAACCATGATAGCCAGAAGGAAAGATCAGAGCCTAAATTTTTCAGCCCTATTCGTTTGTTTGTTTTAATCTGGGGTAGAAATTTAAGGATAGCAATGGAAGTAGAAACCCTCTGGGTTCTAGCAACACAGAAGCGAAACACTTCCATCTCCTTTTGACTCCCAATGCAAAAACTCCCCCAAACGTATTTGTTATTTAGCCTTAAAACATCCAAACTTCAAAAGAACAATTAAATATATTTTTTTAAAGAGTAGAAATGGGGATGATCTGCCCTCCAGAACCTGCTGCTTCCATTCCTACCCTTGATTTTACAAGGAAACAAGGAGATTTTGAAGTTGATCATCAAGTATTTTGCCATCACATTTCAAGAATGCAACATTAGGAGCCTCAGGGGTGGAGTCATACATGGACAATCCTCATTACAAAGGTTTAGATGTGTCCAACTTTTTTTGGCCAGTCCCAAAAAGAAATGATGTGGCTGCTTGGGACAATTGAAACCAAGACCCATTTCAAAGGATCAAATTAGTTTAGCCTTCATCTTCTACTATTCTTCACCTTTGACCTCAGTAGTCATTTTATGGAACTGGATGATCATTGGGTTGGTTGGATGGTTGATTTTATGTATCTTTCTGCATAACTATAGTTCCCTGAGCACATTCCTTTGATGTGCTAGTACATGAGAGATCACAACAACAATTAACAACAATAACCTCGAGTGGGAGAAAAATGTGTTATGTTCAAATAATGTTCAGTGAAACACCATGGAGAGAATTTAATAGCAGTACTAACAAGGTTTTGTTTATTTATTTATTAGATTTTTTTATCCTGCCTTTATTATTTTAGAGCAGGGATCTTCAAACTTGGCAACTTTAAGACTTGTGGACTTCAACTCCCAGAATTCCCCAGCCAGGTTGGCTGGGGAATTCTGGGAGTTGAAGTCCACAAGTCTTAAAGTTGCCAAGTTTGGAGACCCCTGCTTTAGAGATAACTCAAAGCAGCAAAAAACACTCTTTCCTCCTCCTCTTTTTCCACACAACGACAGCCCTCTGAGGTGGATTTGACTGAGAGAGGAAGAGAGAGAGAGAGAGACAGACACACAGACAGACAGAGACAGAGAGAGAGAGAGAAACAGAGAGAGACAGAGAGACAGAGAGAAATAATGTGTAGCTGGCTCAAAGTCACCCGGCTGGCCTTCATGTCTAAGGCATGACTAGAATTCACACTATCCTGCTTTTTAAATCAGCACTTGAAGAACTAACATCAAATTGGCTCTCAGTTTTAAGACTGCCAAGACAAAAGTCAAATTCATTGGAACCAGTGGTGGGATTCAAAAAAACTTTTACTACTGGTTCTGTGGGCGTGGCTTGATAGGTGTGGTGTGGCTTGGTGGGTATGGATTGCTGGGCATGGCAGAGGAAGGAGACTGCAAAATCTCTGTTCCCTCCCCATCCCACTAACCTGCTTTCCAGCTTCGTTCTCCTGTGCAGGGCAACAAAAGAAGACCCAGCCGATCAGCTGGGACTCAGGAGGCAGAGAATAGATGGATGCGGAGCCAGTCAGAGGTGGAATTTGCCAGTTCTCTGAACTCAAAATTTTCACTACCAGTTCTCCAGAACTACGGAATACCACTTCTGATTGGAACTAATATGCCATCTCACTCTCACCTAAAAATAGGTTTTTAATGTGATGTATCACCTGCATTTCGAAAGTCATCACTTCAGCAGCATGATAAACCTTTCAATATTTCCATATGGATTTCAGATTTTATTCTGCATTTGGTCTGATTACTCAGGGGAGCTCACTCCATTTCTATCTGAGATGTCCTTTAAAAGCCAATAGTGGAAGAAAATCTGTCCCTTGAAAAAAATCTATCAGATATTATGCCAAGATTTCATCTGCACAGGTTTCAGAATAGTTGCTGAGGATTTGTTCTTGGGTACTAATGATATATTTCTCATTAATAAACTATGTCAAACCACAGCTTCCAGTGGGGATTCATGGAGAACTAAACTCCCTGAAGGAGAAGGGATAGCAAGGAGCAGGTTTCAGCCAGAAATGGTGCCTGGACCAGATGCATCGTCAGTTTTTTTTTATCATAAATGTTTTGATGATGAACTTTTAGAACCTTTACAAATCATGATGAACTCTATGTTACAGGGAAGAAATATGCCAGAAAGTTGGAAAGAGAAATATATCTGTTCTGACCAAGGCTTCCGAGACAGTAATTATGCACATCTTTATTTTAAAAACAAGTCTTGTTTTATTGAAGCACTGGGAATTATTTTCATTCCCAACCAGTAATGAATCTCAAACAGTCCCTTGAGATAAGCACTCACCTTTTTTTTCCTGTGAAGTGCTGCCAATAACAAAAGTGTCAAATGAACTAGAAAACAAACCAACCGATGGACAAAGAACTTAAAGAATGAATCTGAACCGAACTAATGACTTTGCTTCCTGCAAAGGTTTCATCATCTTTGCCTGTCCTTTATACCTTATGGGAGGGGCAATCACCTCCCAGCCTTACTCCTGAGTCACCCCTTTTGTCTCAGCTGCTCTCGCCTTCTAGCAGCTCTGTGCACACGCGCACTGGGAACAGGCTCCCCTTGCTCCTCTGCTTTGCTGTTGCCAGACTCCAGAGGCTCCAGAGTCAGCACATAACTCCCAGGTGGTCTTGGCCCCATCTCTGTATCGGACGCAGGCCCCTCATTCGAGTCCTCTCCAGACTTCCAGACTGGTCCCTGTTCTTCCCCATTGTCCAATTCTGCTGCTGCCTGCACAGGCTGCTAGTGAGCCACAACAATATCATTAATACCCAAAGAAGGATAAGATTTGACTTTAACGTGAAACTACTGAACAATATTGTTGTTCAATACTGACTTATTTGCAGTCAGTATATAATTCATAATTCATAATAATTCTAGATTGAAAAAAATCTAGATAATTCATAATAATTCTAGATTGAAAAAAATCTTCAGGAATTGATTGATGAGGATCTCTCTGGCTTTTCACCTAAAAGAAATGTAATTTTATCCTATTTTATTAAATTGTTATATTTTATTCCAATTTCATTTTAAATCGTATTTTATTCCAACTTCATTTTAAATCGTAGTTTATCCAATTCCATTTTAAATTGTTTTCAATCAAATTTTTATGGCAATAATTTGCGTCTGGAACTCTGCACTCTGATATGGCCCAAGGACTAATCCATAAAGTAAACTAACTAACTTTGTGATGGAGAACTTACGACTGGCGAATGTATGGCCCGCATGCCGGAAGTGGCACAAAGAGCCACTTCTGCCAGCATGTGAGAGGTCGCCTGAAAGAGCCGCATTGTGCATACGTGTGCATCCCCCACCAGCCAGCTGGTTGTCGGGTATCTGGCATGCATGCACACACATGTGGGAAGCACATTCACATGCGTAGTGGCATGCGGCATGCAGGGGGGTTATGTGCCCATGCACAGAGGGAAGCAGTGCACACGCAGTAGTCACGCACACATGCACAAGGCACGGGGAGTCACATGTGCATTGCATCATGGATGCAGGCAGGGGTGGGATTCTACCAGTTCACACCTATTCGCTAGAACCAGTTGTTAACATTCTAAGCAGTTCAGAGAACCAGTTGTTAGAAGAAATTACTGGCCTAATCCTGTAAGGAAGACAGGAAGGAAACATTCTGGTGTTGCTTACAGAAACTGCCTCTCCATTAACCCTCATTACATTCTTGGCAGGACTAGACTTCCTGTCTCAGGAACTTCTCTGGAGTTTTTTCCCCCCTCTTTTGCTGGTACTTCGCTTGTGTGGAGTGACCATTCAAAGTTACAATGGCACTGAAAAAAGTGACTTATGACCATTTTTCACACTTACGACTGTTGCAGCATCCCCACAGTCATGAGAGACCAGGCGAGGAGATGCGTGCCTCGATGTGAGTGATGTTGAGTTGGCCATGCCCAGCCAAAAACATGACCACCAAGCCAAGCCCACCAACTTAGCTGGTTGTTAAAAAATTTGAATCCCACCCCTGGGTGTAGGCACACAAGCGCGCGCACGCAAGCACTTTTGGCAGGCGACGTGGAAAAGTTCGCCAACACGGAACTAACCTAAAAGACAGTTAAAGGACGACATTAGAAATGTGTTAGACAATTTGGAATATTTGGAGCAATACAATAAAAAAAACAAGCCACGTTGATTTTCTTAGATGCAGAATTTGATTGTTTGAATTGGCTTCTTTGTTCGGGGTTTTGGAAGCTACAAATTTTGGAGAGAATTTTATCAAATGGGTAAGGTACTTTGCAGAAAGCACAAATAAAGGTTAATGGTTAAAATCCAGTGAGATACCAAAAAAAAACAAGAGAGGGAAGATCACCGCTTTCTGCTCTGTTTATTTTGGTTCTTAAAATACAGAGTAGAATAGAATAGAATAGAATAGAATAGAATAGAATAGAATAGAATAGAATAGAATAGAATAGAATAGAATAGAATAGAATAGAATAGAATAGAATAGAATAGAATTCTTTATTGGCCAAGTGTGATATGACACACAACGAATTTGTCTTGGTGCAAATGCTCTCAGTGTACATAAAAGAAAAGATACATTCATCAAGAGTCAAGAATCATAAGGTACAACACTTAATGATAGTCATAGGGTACAATCAGCAATGAAATCATACTAAGAAACGGTCAATATAAATCATAAGGATACAAGCAACAAGATTATAGTCATACAGTCATAAGTGGGAGGAAATGGATGAAAGGAAGGATGGGAAGATTAATAGTAATAGTAATGCATACTTCGTAAATAGTTGGACAGTGTTGAGGGAATTATTTGTTTAGCAGAGTAATGGCATTCAGGAAAAAAATGTTCTTGTGTCTAGTTGTTCTGGTGTGCAGTGCTCTATAGCGTCGTCTTGAGGGAAGGAATTGAAACAGTTTATGTCCAGGATGTGAGGGGTCTGTAAATATTTTCACAGCCCTCTTTTTGACTCGTGCAGTATACAGGTCCTCGATTGAAGGCAGGTGGGTGGTAATTGTTTTTTCTGCAGTCCTAATTATCCTCTGAAGTCTGTGTCTGTCTTGTTGGGTTGCAGGACCAAACCAGACAGTTATAGAGGTGCAGATGATAGACTCAGTAATTCATCTGTAGAACTGGATCAGCAGCTCCTTGGGCAGTTTGAGCTTTCTGAGTTGGCACAGAAAGAACACTCTTTGTTGTGCTTTTTTGATGGTGGTTTTGATGTTAGATGTCCATTTTAGGTCTTGTGATATGATAGAACCCAGAAATTTGAAGGTCTCTACTGCTGATACTGTGTATCAATAGAGATATAATATCAGAGGATCATGGAAGTAAAGATTTAAAAGGATTCTTATAAGTTAAGGGTTTTGCTGGTGATTTGGTGCTGGGTTCTCACCCTCTAAGGCAGGGTTGTCAAATTCAAGGCCCATAGGCTGGATCTGGCCCATGGGATGCTTAGATCTGGTCCACAGGCTCATCCTGGGAACAGCAAAGGATCGGCCCACGGTGCCTCTGCCACCAAAAACAGAGCTTGGGGAAGTTGCACGCAACCCAACTGAGCTCCATTTTCACTGGCAGAAGGCTGCAGGAGTGCATGACAGCCGAAAACGGAGCCTCGATGAGTGACGTTGAGCTGGCCATGCCCCTGGCCACGCCCCCATCCTCTCCCTGAGGTCAAAGACAACCCTAATGAAATGAAATCGAGTTTGACACCCCAGCTCTAAGGGAATTGAAGCATTAATGGGGAAATTAAAAGAAGTTGAAATATTAGCAGGTTTCAGTTGGACTTCAGAGGGCTCTGAGCCATGATGAGAAACTAGAGAAAGCCACTAGAGAAAGCCCCAAAGCAGAGTGGTCTGTGGCTAGTGTGGAAATAAAAAGACGCAACTTGGATTTCACACTACTGCTCCATTGTCCGGCACCAATATGTGTTGAGCATGGTCAACTTCTCCTTCTCTAGCAGTATTTTATTTTGATATGATTTGATTTGTCAATCACTTACAAGATAATAGGTATAAGTAAAAACATAGTCATGAATACATGGATACATATAAGAAAAATAAAAAAAACAATAGGACAGGGACGGTAGGCATGTTGGTACACTTATGCACGCCCCCTACAGACCTCTTAGGAAAGGGGTGAAGTCAATAGTAGACAGTCTGAGATTAAAGTTTTTGGGTTTGAGGGAAGAAACCACAAAGTCAGGTAGAGTATTCCAGACATTGACCAGTCTGTTGCTGAAGTCGTATTTCCTGCAATCAAGTTTGGTGCGGTTAACTTTGAGTTTGTATCTATTGCGGGCTCTTGTATTGTTATGGTTGAAGCTGAAGTATTCATTGACAGGTAGGACATTGCAATAGATAATTTTATGTACTACACTTAGTTAGAACCAAAGGTGGTGTAGTTCTAGGTTTTCTAGGTCTAGAGTCTGGTGGCATAAGGTATTCTGCAATGAGTAGAGGAGTGGAGAACTCTTCTTGTGAAATATTTCTGGACTTTCTCAACTGTGTTAATATCAGATACGTAATGTGGGTTCCAGACTGATGAGCTGTATTCAAGTATTGGTCTAGCAAATGTTTTGTATGCTCTAGTTAGTAGTGTGATATTACCAGAGAAAAAGCTACGTAGGATTAGGTTAATGCCTTTTTGGCTATGTAGTTATCAATATAGAAAAATATAGTATCAATATAGAAAAATATAAGAGAAATGTAAATTTCCATTGGGCTTCGATGCTAGCCAGGCACAAGGCAGCAGATCAGGTAATAATCCCATGCAGACTAATTCTGTTCGATATTTGCATTTGAGAGCTGGTATAATACATAATGTTGCTGTTAGCATTTGAATGTGTTAACATTGTATTTATTAACAACTCAAATGCTCGCTGTGAAGCTTCGTTGCTTGACTTCTTATAATGATTCACTGAGTGTGTATTGTCATGCGCTGCCTGCTTCAGGGAGATGATGAGATCATTAAGCATTTGGAAAAAAGCTTTCACGGATGCAAAACACTTTGCTTACATTATCTGAGTAATGTTTATCTGAAACAACTGTATTACATTTATGCCACTGATGATAGAGGTTCAACTTCTCCCATCAGTTCCAACCAAAGTTATGGGAGAAGGAAAAACTTGATCCACACAACAGTCCAGATCATCATCATCATTTAACAACCCCATCATTCCTTGCAGGGTGGAGTCTGGGCATGTCATGCCCCTGGTGGAGATTGACTCTGAGGGAGAGGAGGAATAGCCAACAGGGAGTGGAAGTGTGGCTCCGGAGGTTGTGGTAGAGGCTGGGGAAGGGCAGAGGCCGGCTGGGCAGTCAGAGGAGGACCCAGGCCCATCCCCTCTCCATCCTAGGGCACGCAGGGAGGAGAGGATAAGAGAGAGACGTGGTCTATTGGGAAGGAGAGGGCCTTGATCTTCTTCATGGGCTGCAGCTGTGACAACTGGATAAGAGGACAGACATGCGTACAGGCGAGTGCTGGAAACAAATCTTGTAAATATTTCTAGTTTATGGTTCCTCTCTGAGTTTGGCATCCTTCCCAGTGTGTGTTATCTGTGGACATCCTCCAGCCCTTATCTTGCCTGGTTTGTGTTGCTTTTTTCCTTCTTCGTGTAACTGTGTGGGTTTTTTTTTTGTCTTCCATCCAAGATATTCAGAGCTTGGAAGCAAACTGAAGGAATAAAAGGGGCTTTACCTGTTTTCTGTGACTGTGTTTGTTTTGTATCCCACCCTGGGTCATCACAGGGCAACTGAATGGAGCTAGCAGAGTGTTTAATGGCCGGATGCCCTTCCTATCGCCAATGAGGAACTTTGTTCAGCAGATATATATTCTCATCATGCCCAAAGAAAGAAATATCTGCCTTCACCTAGGATTGAACTCGCAGCCTCCTGATTGTGCGGCGTGAGCTCCACCTCTAGGCCACGGCACCATGCTACACACAATCCAGATGATTGGGCAGTAATGATATGCATACTTGCCCAGGTGTCACTTAAACTGAACCTGTTTCGTGTCCTTCTCAGTAGACTGACAACAGAATTGAGATCATGTGAAGTGTTAATACCACTATAAAATGCCTTGGTATGATATGCATCCAGTTTTGGTGGCCACAATACAAAAAAGATGTGGAGACTCTAGAAAGAGTGCAGAGAAGAGTAACAAAAATGTTTAGGGGACTGGAGGGTAACACATATGAAGAACGGTTGCAGGAATTGGGTATGTCTAGTTTGATGAAAAGAAGGAGTAGAGCCGTGATGGCAAAGCTATGGCACACGTGCCACAGGTGGCGTGCAGAGCCATTTGTGCCGGGCACGTGAGCTGCAGGCAAACTTACCTCACTGGACATGCGCACACCTTAAGCTGATTTTCGGCCAGTTTGAGGCCTTTTTCAGCCTCCCAAAGGCTTGAGGAAGGCTTCTGCAGGCTTCTGCAGGCTTTGCAGGCTGAAAACTAGCCCCGTTTCAACACTTCCGATATTTTCAGAAAAACAGGAAGTGATGAAACGGGGCTAGTTTTCGGGAGATTACGTGCACATGTGTAGGGAGCGTGCATTACCTTCTGGGTGCTGGCACACAAGTGCAAGTGTGCAAGCGCACACACATTTTTTTGGCACAGGACCCCAAAAAGGTTAGCCACCACTGGAGCCATGATACCACGGGTGACAGGATAGCAGTCCAATTTATGGCCAGGCATGTGCAGAAAGACACATTATTGACAACATCTTTGTGAAGGATACTACTGAGGTTCCCTGTAGTACAGTGGAGAAGTCAAATCAGGTTTGTACAAGCTGTGAAGACAATGCAGAAGCCAATGGCTTTTGTGTGGAATATGTAGAGCGGTTATGCAAGACGTATATACGGCTCATCAAAGAGTGAAATTCACAAAAGACCATACAGTTAGACAGAAAGGTTTCTCCAGAAGCTGTTGGTGTAACCAATCAAAGACCTGTGTTCTGCCCTTACCACTAAAAGGAGCAATTGAAACTCTATTGTGAAACCTGTGACAAATTGACATGTCAGAATTGTCAGTTGCTAGAGCACAAAGAACACAGATACCAGTTTATAGAAGAAGCCTTTCGGAATCAAAAAGTAATAATTGACACTCTTATTACAAAATTGATGGAAAAAAGCAAGTATATAAAATATACAGTCTTCCAATATTTGAGGAGCTCTCACTGAGAAGTCGGGGAGGGTTTTCCAAAGCATCTGAAAACAGGATACGAAACAACGGATGGAAACCTAGAAATAAGGAGAAATTTCCTGACAGGGAGAACAATTAATCAATGAAACAGCTTGCCATCGGAAGTTGTGCAGCTCTATTTTAAGAAGAGATTTTATGAGGGTTAAAAGGGTTGTCTGAAATGATACAAGATCTCCTGCTTGAACAGGGGTTGGACTAGAAGACCTCCAAAGTCTATTCTACTCCAGTCTACTCTACTCTACTCTACTCTACTCTACTCTACTCTAGCTACTCTACTCTACTCTAGCTACTCTACTCTACTCTATATCTACTCTACTCTATCTACTCTACTCTACTTTACTCTACTCTATCTACTCTACTCTACTCTACTCTCAATTTGTGTTGCCAGAAACAGGTTTGAGGTCATGCAGATTAGGAACCCGGATAGATGGATGGGTGGGTGTGTCCTGTCTCATGCACAGAGGTGGATTTGTAGCTGTGCAGATGCAGATAGATAATTCCACAAAACATCCATAATAAAGTACATTTATTGATACATCAGGTATCTTCATAACTCACATTCATGATGAAGTTCTTCTATAATGACCAATCCTTTGTATATCAGCATTGCAGGTAAAAGATGGTTATTTTCCTAACCCACCACGTAGCAGTAAGCTGCTTATCAGTTCATGAGTCCAGGCAAGAATAGAGGGAAACCTCCCCCAACCCCTCAAAGGTCAATTTAGTGCCTAATCAGGATTACAGATGTGGCCACGTGACATGAATTACATTTCCCAGGATACCTTTAACTGCATTTCCCTTTACTTAAGGGAACAGCTCACAATTCCTAAGTAACTAACCAATTCCCATAGACCGGCTGGAACAGCACAGGGTTGGTGGGTGGATGGATGGACCAATCGAAAAATGAAATGGGAGATGGATCAATCTTGAATCTAAGGGCTTTTCCCTATCTGCACTTAATTATCCATGCCAGTAAGGACTCAGAAAAGGCAAGATGCAAGCTACACATACAAAAGAGCTATGGCTGCCTTCACAATGACATATTTGCCATGCTACCTTTTTTTGACACATCCATACCCCAGATGCTGTCGCCTTCTGCCACCATCAGCCTCCCGCTGGCCAGTGCACTCTCACAGGGTGGGCCTCCTGGGGATGCTGTCAGCTGGATGATGCCGACTGGTGACCCTGAGGGTACGGGCCTTCTCTGTGGGAACACCCTCCTTTTGGAATAAGTTACCCCCAGAGATGCGGACTATCCCTGACCTGCGAACCTTCCGGTGCGCACTGAAGACTTATCTTTTCCAACAAGCCGGTCTGGCCTAGTAATATTGGAAGGTTTTAAATTTGTTATTTTATTTACCCTATTTTTACGATTTTTATTATTGTCTTAATCTTTTCAGCCATCGATTTAATTCATTTTTAAATTTTATATCCTGTATTGTATTGTTTTTAATTAGGCTGTACACCGCCCCGAGTCCCACAATTGGGAGAGGGGGCGGTATATAAATTAAATAAAACTCAAACTCAAACTCAAACACAGTACTAAGGAACCCTGTTAAAATATGTTTTGTTCTATATCCCCATAATGTTGCCTCACTGGTCCATGAGTGAGGTTGTGCTCAGCTGTGCCAGTTTTTTACTTTATCTTAAGGTAATCTCTTCTCCCAGAGATAATGGCTGCCCAGTGGCATCTGTGGAGATGGTGGAGGGGTCAGAAAAAAAAAGGCAAGAAGGCCAAGTCATGCCCTTTTCGGATGGCCATCAGTGATTTATACACGTTCAAAAGTGGCAGAACTTCCATAATATTCATAGACTTACATACACACACTCATATGTACATACACCAGTGGTGGGATTGAAAAAAATGTACAAGGGATGGGATTCTACCAATTCGCACCTATTTGCTAGAACCGGGTGGTTAACATTCTAAGCAGTTCAGAGAACCGGTTGTTAGAAGAAATTACTGGCCTAATTCTGTAAGGAAGACAGGAAGGAAACATTCTGGTGTTGCTTACAGAAACTGCCTTTCCGTTAACCCTTATTGTATTCTTGGCAGGACTAGACTTCCTGTCTCAGGAACTTCTCTGGAGGTTTTTTTTCCCTCCTTTGCTGGTACTTTGCTTGTGTGGAGTGACCATTCAAAGTTACAATGGCACTGAAAAAACTTATGACTTATGACCATTTTTCACACTTACGACTGTTGCAGCATCCCCACAGTCATGAGAGACCAGGCAAGGAAATGTGTGCCTCAATGTGAATGATATTAAGTTGGCCACCACCAAGCCAATAATATGACCACCAAGCCACGCCCACCAGCTAAGCCACGCCCACAGAACCAGTTGTTAAAAATTTGAATCCCACCCCTGAAATTTACTACCAGTTCTGTGGGCATGGCTTGGTGGGCGTGGCAGGGGAAGGATACTGTAAAATCTCCAGAGGTGGTATTTGCCAGTTCTCCAAACTACTCAAAATTTCCGCTAACAAATCTCCAGAACTGGTCAGAACCTGTTGAATACCACCTCTGACACACACATTCTGCTGGTGCAATCTTAATGGCATATCAAAAGTATAGGTCCAATCAAAGGTATTCACAGGGGAGAATATGAGTTGCAAAAGAGTCAAGATGGTAGCTATAACCATGCAATGGAAGCCCCATCTTTTTTTTTTAATGTGCGACGAATATCAAAAAGTATAAGGCTTCACTTGCATAATCACAGCCGCCGCCATCTTGATTCCTTTGATCCTCTTCCCATGGATATCCTCAGGCCAAAGTTGCAGGTCAAGAAAGAAGAGCGAACTTAGTGGAATGTCTTTCTCCAACGCCCCCTGAAAATGATTACAGCCAGTTTACGTTGGTCCCTATTGCAATAGCATGACGTAACAACGAAACCTCAATCCGAGCAAGGGACATATTGTTTCATGTAGTAGTTAAGGCGCTACTCTAGCAACCAGAAGACGGTGAGTTCTAATCAGAGGTGGGCTGCTGCAAGTTTGGATGGGTTTGCCTGAACCCCTTCCGATTCTGCAGGGTTCGGAGAACCGCCAAATCGGACCACCAATTGATCCCGCCCTGCCTGTTTTTCAGGCCATTTTTGGTTGTTTTTTGGGCAAAAAACAGCCTGAATAAGGCCCCAAAAATGGCTGAAAACAGCCCAAAAATAGGCTGTTTTTTCAGGCTGTTTTCAGGCCATTTTTCAAACTGATTTCAGGCCAATTTTGGCTGGAAAAATGGCCTGAAAACACCCCGAAAAATGGGCTGTTTTTCGGGCTGTTTTCAGGCTGTTTTTCCAGTCAAAATCAGCCTGAAATTGGACAAAAAACAGCCTGAAAAGAGTCCAAAAATGGCCTAAAATGGCCCCAAAATGGGCGGGGCCAGCCAGTGGTGGGATTAGTCCCAACCAGCTGAATCCTATGTGTTCCTTTGAGGCGAATGGCCGGGAGGCGGGGCTAGGTGTGATGAGTGACATCACCCACCCAGTCACATAATCAACCGGCCACGCCTACACAGCCAAAGAACCGGTTGTTTAAAAAATTGCAGCCCACCACTGGTTCTAATCCTACTTTAGGCATAAAGCCAGCTGGGTGGCCTTGAGCCAGTCATTCTTACTCAGCCCTAGGAAGGAGTTAAGGGCAACCCACTTGTGAAAAATCTTGCCAAGAACACTGCAAAGACTTTCTCCAAGCAGTCAGCAGGAGTCAGCACTGACTCAAAGGCACGTACACACATACACACCCAAAAAACAGGTTGAGACGTTGAAATTTCCACTGCATCACATAGCATATTCTCCCCTGCTGAGTAAAAAAACAAATCAACAACTTGTGAGACTTCTTACTCTCAAAATGTTCTATGGTTTCTGAAGTATTTGTGAGTCCTCATATTAATATTGCTTTATTAAAAACGTACTAGCAAGGAGAACGGGGTATGTGTTCCAAGAATTTGCCTCACTAGAAATATATTCATATTTCCACACAAAAAATATTTTTTTTTATTTGATCTTATAATAAACCTCTGTTTCTGTCTCCCATTTGGCTTCAGAGCAAAAAAAATACTCAAGAATCAGATTGGCAAGGTATTTATCGGAGAAAGTAATCAGGACGTTTTTAAGTTGCTAAAGTTTATTGCTTTCCCAAAGTGCTGATGAGAACTTTACGCAATATATCATATCACTCTCCCCTGTCCCTAAATGATATGTTTTAATACACTGACAGAAGGTTTAAATTGTAAAACAGAATTGCTTACCAACAATAATATTAATAATAATTTTGCTTTGGATTCCAGCTTGAACTGACCACCTAATTGCTAAATATTCCCCCGCCTCTTCGCTTCTTTTTCCTTCTCTTTTTATACACAGACCCCACTATAACAAACTTCTCTAGCTTTTGACTGACCCCTTGTGGCAAAAAGAATAGAGTTGCAACACATACTGTGTAAACTCTGCACAATTTATGACCCATCAAGCCAAGCACCGTCCATCAACTGTCTTGTAATCAAATAAGTTCTTAAGTATTATCGCCTCATTTTTTGCAATCCCAAATAGGAAGCAAAATCAGGCATGGAAATCATATGTGCAATTATATGTGCCATAATGATGCTGCCTTTGAGTTTAGGGCAGTCTTTCCCCCACCGGCGTGAGCCCTGCAATTTCAATAATTCCCAGCTTGCGTCTCCCTGCCTACCAAGGCAGTACACAATCTGGTTGCCTTTGTTAGGACTTGGAAGCTGTTCTGGATTGGTTAATATTTGAAATACTTACTGTTCATTGGTCTACATTCCGGCGGGAGATCCTCGCCCCGTCATTGGCTGGCTTAGGCGCGGGAGCCCTTTAAAAGAAGGGCTGCCGCGCCGCCGAGTCAGTCGGTGTCCTGCAAATAAACAAAAAGACTGAATCACTATACGTGTGTGCCTCTTCATTGCCGCTCCAAAACACTGGCGACGAAGGTGGGATCGAGGCAACACGTTTAGAGAGTGAATAGCGGCGGAGAGCGAGCGGCATCATGTCCGGAAGCAACGCACCGCCTGAGAAATTCAATCCAGCAAAGGAGGAATGGCAGACGTATGTGGACCGATTCCTCATGTTTTTGGAGAGTAGCAATCTGAGCGGAGTGTCGGATCACCGAAAGAGAGCGGTGTTTTTGACCCACTGCGGCCAAGCCGTTTTTCGGATGGCAAAGGCGCTAGCGTCTCCAATCGATGTCAAAACGCTAACTTGGCCCGAGCTAGAGAAGATCCTGAGGAAACACTACGCTCCCACAGTTTCCTGCCTGATAAAGCGCCATGAGTTTTACCTCCGGAACCAAAAAGAAGGTGAACCTATCGCCGATTTCGTGGCAGATTTAAGAGAAATAGGTGGAGAGTGCGAATTCTCGGATTTCAATGAGGCGCTGAGAGACCGGATCGTTTTAGGCTTAAAAGATCCAATATTGCAGAGTAAGTTACTAAACCGACCCAAGATAACAGCCACAGAGGCCATCGAAGAAGCCACCGCAGCCGAAGCTGCTCACAAATCGGCGGCAAGAATGAAACAGATTAATCAAGCTGCACACCACAAATCCAAAGAAGCCACCAAAGCTGATGATGAACAAGGAAAAACCTCAACACACTACGAGGATCTTGAAACTGAGGCCAGTAGTGAAGAAGACGAGGTTTGCCACCTAAAAGCCGCGAGAGGAAAAAAAGAGCGGGCAACCAGGCGGTTTGATTTTGAATGCAACCGTTGCGGTGGAAACCACCCCAGATCAGAGTGCCGTTTCATAGACGCAATATGCCGAAAGTGTGAAAAGAAAGGGCACATCGCAAGGGTATGCAGAGCCCGATCAAGCTACAGCCCCAGGCGAAGAGAAAGCCCTTCCCCAAGAGAGAGAGAAAAGAAAACAAACAACCGTTGGAGCCAGGAAGGAAGGAATAGAAAGTTTAAAGAGTCATCTTACAAGAAGGAAGAAACACACCAAACAATAATAATTGGTCACTCTAATACAAAAAACGTTTAAAAAGTCCACGTGCAAGTAAGAATTGAAGAAAAAAATTGTGAAATGGAAGTGGATTCGGGATCATTCCTTTCCATGGTTTCCTGGGACACTATTAAGAAATTGATCCCAGACATACGGCGAAGCGAACTAGACAAACAGAAATTAACACTTAAAGACTACCAGGGAAACAAAATTCCGGTAGTAGGGATTGGACATTTCCAGGTAACCTTCAACAACCATACTGAGATTCTTCCCCTAACAATCGTGGACCGGAACAGACCCAGCCTTTTAGGACTGGAATGGTTCGAACCGCTGGGAATAGGGATGACCGGTATCAACCATATCACAGACGCTGACTGGGAGGCAGATCTCATTCAAGAATTCCAGGACCTGTTCAGCGAAGAATTAGGCAAGTACCGGGGTAACCCGATTTCTTTTAACATAGACCCCAAGGTAGCCCCAATTAGACTAAAGGCTAGACGGGTACCTTTTGCCTTAAAGCCAAAAATAGAAGAACAACTGGATAAACTAGTCAAGCAAGGGGTCCTCGAGCCAGTTGACCACGCTAAATGGGAGACCCCTATAGTGACCCCTATAAAAGCAGACGGGTCGGTTCGTATTTGTGGGGACTATAAGGCGACCCTCAACCATGCACTACAACAGAGCGCATACCCCGTGCCTGTCGTACAACACTTGCTACACTCTATCAAAGGCGGAAAGATTTTCGCTAAACTCGATTTGGCTCAGGCTTACCAGCAACTGCCCGTTGACAAAAAAACAGCTGAAGCCCAAACTATAGTAACACACCGGGGTGCCTTTAAGTGTAATCGCCTCCAATTTGGCGTTAGCGTGGCACCAGGCATTTTTCAATCTCTTATGGAACGCCTCCTTCAAGGAATTCCAGGAGTCATTCCGTATTTCGATGACGTCCTAATTGCAGCTAAACACAAATTGCAACTGCGAGACCGCCTAAGAAAAGTGCTTACCAAATTTACTGAGGCTGGGTTAAAAGTCAAAAAAGACAAATGCACCCTTATCACAGACAAAATAGAGTTTTTGGGATACCTAATCGATAGCAATGGCATCCACCCAACAGCAGGAAAAACCCGTGCTATCAAAAATGCCCCCACACCAACTAACAAGGCTGACCTACAAGCTTTCCTCGGGTTGATAAATTTTTACCATGTCTTTTTGCCCCAGAAAGCCACGGTGGCGGAACCCTTGCATAGACTTTTGGACAAAGACACGTCGTGGAAGTGGGGACATCGGGAAGAAACAGCATTTAACAAAATTAAAGACATGATCACTTCAGCACAAGTGTTAATTCAATATAACGAGACTTTGCCATTGTTACTAACTTGTGATGCCTCCCCCTTTGGAATCGGAGCTGTCCTGAGCCACCTTCTACCTAACGGCAGAGAGGCTCCGATTGCCTTCTATTCAAAAACTTTGTCCCAAAGCCAAAGGAATTACAGTCAACTGGACAAGGAGGCACTAGCCATAATTTCGGGTATTAAACATTTCCATGAATACCTGTATGGCCGATCATTTTCTATCATCACCGATCACAAACCCCTACTAGGTATTCTGGCGGGTGACAAACCCACTCCCCATATTCTATCACCCAGAATGACAAGATGGTCAGAATTCCTGGCCGCTTACAATTACACCCTGTCTTACCGCCCGGGTCCGACCATCACGCACGCCGATGCTTTAAGTCGTTGCCCGTTACCAGACTCTGATCCTGAACCAAACCCCAGCACCTCAACCTTTTTGATTGAGACCCTGCCCGACCTCCCGATGACAGCAGCAGACATCGCGCACGAAACCTCTAACGACCACCTACTGCATACCGTGAGTAGGTGGATCATAAAGGGTTGGCCTGACTCTGATTTACAAGAACAGTACAGACCGTTTAAACAGAGACAAATGGAACTTTCAGTACTAAAAGGCTGTGTACTATGGGGGGATCGAGTGGTCATTCCACTAAAACTGCGAAATTCCATATTGAAACTATTGCATGAGGGACACCCCGGGGTGGTAAAGATGAAAAGTTTAGCCAGAAGTTATGTATGGTGGCCTGGGTTAGACAAGGATGTTACCGACTGGGTCGCGGGTTGCCAGCCCTGCCAGACTTCCCGGCCCTCACCCCCAAAGGCACCAGCCACTGAGTGGGATCTACCTAGGGGCCCTTGGTCTAGAGTCCACATAGATTTTGCGGGTCCGACTAAGGGGCATACCTTCTTGATTCTGGTAGACGCTTATTCCAACTGGTTAGAAGTGAGCCTCATGAAATCAACCTCTTCTGAGGCTGTCATACGACAGCTCAGTCACTGGTTTGCCACCCACGGCTTACCAGACGTCCTGGTATCTGACAACGGCCCTCAATTCACGGCTACAGAATTTGAGGGCTACTTAGCAAGTTTGGGCATACGCCATGCCTTAACCGCGCCGGCACATCCGGCAGCGAATGGACGGGCCGAGCGCATGGTCCGGTTTACCAAGGAGACCCTTCTTAAGTTAGACCAGGGCCCTATACAAGCACGCATCGACAAATTATTGTTCCTCCAACACACTACACCTAGTAGCACTACTAACAAAACTCCTGCTGAATTACTAATGGGGAGAAAACTACGTTCTCCCCTCGATAGACTACACCCCACCTACTCTACAGATAAACCCCTAGATTCTTCAACCAAAGTCCGAACATTCCGAATTGGGGATTTAGTTTACGCTAAAAACCTGGTAGGGCACCCCTTATGGGTGCCAGCCACCATCACACATCTAACCGGACCCCGTTCTTACCGGCTTACCACTGCTGATGGCAAAAGCTGGAAGCGACACATAGACCAACTTCGAACTCGCACCCGTCCCAGACCTGGCGATTTTCCTGGGGGGGAAGGGGAGCAACCACCAAGCAGTCTGGATAAGGGAAGCCCACTAACAAACAATGACGCCCTAACTCACACACACACACCCTCAACTCTAGCTCCGGTCGGGTCGCGCTGCTACGCACCTGATCCTGAAGAACGTCCCGCTGAAACATCTGACAGGGTCGTCGATAATCCAGGCCGAGCAGGGAGCGGCATGGCCACGTCAACTAGCCCAGCTAGGCCCGTTGGTAGTGACGCAGCCGGCTCGACCTGCTCGAAGTTTCCAGGGCCGGAGGCGAGAGGAGCAACAGGTCCTTCCGCACCAGCCGATGGTAACGACGCAACTGAGCCGCGCAGGTCCAGTCGGACTCACAGGAGCCCCGCCTATCTACGTGATTACGTAACATAGGCGCGGCTCCTGATTGGTCAGACTGGACCAAGGAGGGAGGGGTGTTCTGGATTGGTTAATATTTGAAATACTTACTGTTCATTGGTCTACATTCCGGCGGGAGATCCTCGCCCCGTCATTGGCTGGCTTAGGCGCGGGAGCCCTTTAAAAGAAGGGCTGCCGCGCCGCCGAGTCAGTCGGTGTCCTGCAAATAAACAAAAAGACTGAATCACTATACGTGTGTGCCTCTTCATTGCCGCTCCAAAACAGAAGCTAAGAAGGTTAAGCTAGAACATTCCGCTTTGTGGTCTGTTATAAATTGGATAAATAAAAACGAATGGTGATGGTGAGAGAACAGTTGTAAAGTTGCAAAGAATCATTTCCATGTTGTCTCTAAAAAAAAATTTAAAAGTAAAATGTCAATGAAACTACCACAAATACAGCCTGACTCAAGGGAGATGTTATCTTTTCCAGCATAACTTTGCCCGTGCTGTTTAAAAAGCTATAAATTCCAGGAGAATTTGAAAGGGAGCATTGCCCTACATCAAACCCACACCGTGTAGTAATTTGCATGCAAGTGCTTATAAAGAGTTGGAAAATCTTATGGATCAAGAATCTACTTCACACTGTGAAGCCATTAACATATTAAAATAAAAGGCAAGGACTAAGTAAGCACTTTGCAATGTGGGAAATAATTTGCAAATATGGCCTGATATTTTAACTCACTTAATTCTTAAGTGGAGAGAATTTCTACATCAGTTAAATTCAAAACAATAGAGTAACTACGGTTGCTGTGGAGGTTCTATACGGTCATTTCAACAACATTACACCTGTAAACTTGGATTTTATAATAAAATGAGGCAATGAAAATTCTGCACATAAAGAAAAAAAATAACAGTGACAACTTGCTAGAAAGACAAAACCAAAATCCTTTTGTCCCGAAATTTCTTAGGGGATACCTTTGATTCAAGTTTCTGGGAAGCAAGAGCCTTTTTTCTGTCTATTTTTGTTTCCTATTAAATATTATTCTTGCCATGGTTGACCCCGGTTGCCACCAGACAACTGTAATGGGAATGGGGAGGGAAGGCCTTGGAATCTAAGGGAGGTTTGGGAAAGAAATTTGGAGTTCAAGTGTGCCAACTGGAAATCTGAGACAGACCCAACACCTCAAGGTCGCCATGGGGAAGTCGAGGCAGACAGACCATTCTCAAAGAAAGTGCAAATGATTGGTGGACAATGGACAATGGGAGGGCCGGAGGCTTGGGTGAGTTTCCCTATGCTGTTTTCACACAAAATAGTTACAACTGGCTTTTCTACTTCTGTATCCATATAGAATCTTCACTAAAGTTATACTCTTGGTAAAACAATGTCCTAGGAATTTCTTTTGCTGTCTGTTATCCAGTGGGACAGTTGATAATTCTATATTTGTACTTTAGGGTTTTTTTTAACTTCTGATTTTGAAAATCAGAATCCAGGAACAAGAGTATGGGGGATCAAAGTAGAGTTTACTTGACGTGTCCAAGAGTAGATTTATAATACTATTTATAACGGAGAGGAAAGTGGAGCTTCCTGAATCAGGTGAGGTCAAAAGCATAGAACAGCGTTCACTTGGTGTATTCAAAATAGTATATTCTGTAGCATAGAAGCAGCAGTTAAGCTAATAAAAGGTAGGCCATCTGCCTGATTGTTAATAGTTAGACAAGCAGGACGGTCCTCCATTTGGTGTTTCATAAATAGAGACGACCTTGCCAAGATTTGTTTAAATCTCTCAGGAGAAAGCACAATGAAAGTATACTTGTACATCGTCTACCCCACTGAACTGAATTTCAGTTGCAGCTGTTATTTTGAAATAGACCTCTATAATTGTGCATTAGCAAATGTGCATTTAATGCAAATCTGGTTTTGTTTAATGATGTGCAGTCAGCTTCATTGGTAGCCTTATTTTTGCAACCACTATCAATCCAGAGATTACCAACAGCTCTATTATCCTCTCTATGATTGCTGATTACAAAGTCATTTACATGTTATATGACTGATTTCAAATAGCACCCTGATAATTAATTTTCTGCTTTCTTTACCCATTCCATTCCAACTGAATCTATATAGAGCTCCCTGGAAATAAATCCTATTGTTTTCTATAAACCTTATTCCAAGTATGGAGAATTGGTGGACAGATATTGGTAAAGATCATCCTTAGTGTTGCAACTGAACACCAACTAGTTCAGAGATCTCTAACCTTGGCAACTTTAAGACTTGTGGGCTTCAGCTCCCAGAATTCCTCAGCCAGCTGGAGGAACTAGGGGGCTAAAGGTTCTCCATTCCTGTCCTTTGATAAAGAAATGTTCCTATTCAAACCTTTGCCTTGCTGTCTCTGCTCAAATGATTTAAAATTATGCATACTATAAAATGATGCTTTTTCTCTTTAAAAAAATCCGTTTGGACAGATTATAAAAAAATTGCTTCTCCAGTATTGTTGCAATCAATTTCACCTCCTAGGAAGCACCTTCAATTTTTGGAGACTAGAGGAATAAATCTGGACTGTCATCCACCATGACTGTGGGCCAGGGAAAGATACCTTGTTTTCAAAGTTGGTATTCAGCAGGTTCTGACCAGTTCTGGAGAACCGGTAGCGGAAATTTTGAGTAGCTCGGAGAACCGGCAAATACCACCTCTGACTGGCCCCGCCCCCATCTATTTTCTGCCTCCCAAGTCCCAGCTGATCGGCTGGGTCTTCTTTTGTTGCCCCGTATAGGAGAACAGAGCTGGAAAGCAGGTTATTGGGGTGGAGAGGGAATGGGGATTTTACAGTATCCTTCTCCTGCCACACCCACCAAGCCACACCCACCAAGCTACATCCACAGAACCAGTAGTAAAAAATTTGAATTCCATCACTGCTTGTTTTCCATCATTCATTTAAGAGACTGTGGTACACTAATTGTAGGTCACTGAAGAGACAATGTACTAATCTTGGATGATGGGAAGGTAAATCAGAAAAAGACTAGTACCTGCTCTGGAGTAGCTTCTTCTTTCCTCCCCAAATCTATATTTGGTTTCCTTTCCACCAGGCCCTGTTTCAGATAGTGTGATACCTAAACCTTCTGCTGCTAATTATAGAAAGGAATATTGGAACAGAAGAATAAGGATAGCAGTGTAATTGGGCATTTTTTAAATTGGATTAAAGAGTTCTAGTACAATGTAGAAGCTCTCCTGAAACAGGAAAGTATGTAATAACATTTCACTTACAAACGGGCATCTCCGTGGATTGTAGGGTGAAAGGAAAAAAAAAAAACCAGTTGTGTGAAGCACCAGCCAAAGGGGTACAATAAATTGCATTGATGGCATCTCCGATTGTTTTAACAGAAAGCGAATGGAAATAAAAATTCTGTTCCATTCTGCCTGACACAGCTTATAGATGATATTCAATGATAAAGAGTCATATTTTAAAGATACTGACAAATTGAGGTATAACTGAAGAGCAATCCTGAAATATAGGTGAAAAGATGTCATAATTTAATCTAGAAAAGGTCAAGGGGAGACATAATACAGCTAGTCTTCAACTTACAACAACTGAGCCCAAAATTTTTCTGGTTAAGTGAGACATGTGATAAGTGAGTTTTGCCTCATTTTACGACCTTTCTTGCCACCGTTGTTAAATAAATCACCACAGTAATCTGGTTGTTAAGTGAAACTGGCTTTCCCATTGAGTTTATTTGTGGGAAGGTCGCAAAAGCTGATCACATGACTTTAGAACACAACGGTCATAAATACGAACGAGTTTTCAAGCATCTGAATTTTGATCACGTGGTCATGGGGGTGCTACAAAGGTCATAAATGTGAAAAATGGTCATAAGTAACGTTCTGCAGTGCCGGTGGAACTTCGAGCGATCACTAAATAACCTATTATAAGTTGAAGATTACTTGTAGTGGCTGAAAAGTTGTCGCACTGAAGTTATAGCAGAGTTGTCTGATACTGTTTTACAAGGTAGGGCTGAAAACAAGGGATAGAAACCAGATTCAATGGTAGACTATACTGGTAGCTGTCGGGTGGGGATTTATTTTTTTAAGGCTGACACATCTGGGCTGCAAAACTCCATACTATCAAGAGATGGCAGCCAATTGAATGAAGTTTTTAAAAAGAATATCCTTTTGCTGCCATCTAATGGTCATCCACATTGCATCAGGCAGAAATAATGGCCCTTTTTTTCTATGCAGCACAGTTTTTAGGATTTATTTACGATTGTAATGGGGAGGGGAAATGACCTTGGGAGACAGGAGGAAAGGATGCTGCCCAGGGAATAGTCGGGTAAGATGTGGTGGAGCCCACAGCTGCATAAATGGGTGGAGGAAGAAACTCAGAAGGGAACCTTCCTAACTTACCAAGCTGTAAAAAGAGAGGCAAGAGATTTATACTAATCAGGTTTACAAGGTTCTGTTAATGCTAGCCTTACAATAAAATAGAATTAGCTCATCTGGTCTGTTTCCTGTCTTGTCTATCTGAGAGGGCTGACACATATAACTGATATAGGATGCAAACTCTAGCACAAGGGTGTCAAACTGGATCTGGTTCGCGGGGTGCTTACATCTGGCCTGAGGAGCTGCCCTGGAAGCAGCAAAGGACCGGTTCACGGTGACTCTGCCAGCAAAAACGGAGCTCAGGAGGGCTGCAGGCAGACCTCCTAAGTTGCGTTTTTGCTGGCAGAGGGTTGCAGGAGGTCATCGCAGCCAAAAACGGAGCTCGGGAGCCCATTTTACTGGCAGAATACTTGGGCCACCACAGGTACCTGCAACATGAATGATGTTGAGCTGGCCACACCCATCCTGGCCACGGCCCCCACGGCCCCCCGAGGTCAAACACAACTCCATTGCAGCCCTCAACGAAATCAAGTCTCACAACCCTGCTGTCCGCTTTGGAAGCCATATTGAGACCAGACTCCACACGCTTCCGCACTGCCACATTCTTGAGCCTGGGGAAATGGGAGGGGGGAATTTCTTGGAATGTATGTAGTTAGACACAATAACATTCTTTTTCTAAGTCAAGGTCGTGTTATTCTGCACATAAGTGAGGGGAAGTCTCAAGTTGGAACGGAAGGTGATTGGGGCATGTGATGTGATGATGGGTGCAGAGCGTGGATTTGTAGTTTTTACGTTGCAAGAAAGCCCGGAAATTTCAGATTTGGGATTCCCCAGATGTATCAGTTTACTACCCAAATAAAACAGAACTTTTGAGAAGATGTCTGTCTCAGAGTTATTTGTTGGAGTGGAGGTTTTCTGGAACACTGACACCTGCTCTAGCAAGTTGCACTTTGTTCTGACAAGACAGTCCCACCTTACAAGGTCCTTCCTAATCCCCTTTGCTTACTTTTCTTGAGACCATCTTGAATTTCTAGTTAGGTTTTTAAGAAGAGACTGGACAGCCACTTGTCTGAAATGGTTTTCCCCGGTCACTACCAAGGCAAGGCAGAACAACGTATGTGAAGGAGATAACTAATGCCCGAGCACCTTGCCTTCAGACCTTGTGGGTGATTCATCACTTGAGGTTTTTAAGAAGAGACTGGACAGCCACTTGTCTGAAATTAGTTTTCCCCGGTCACTACCAAGGCAAGGCAGAACAACGTATGTGAAGGAGATAACTAATGCCCGAGTCCACTCCATTTTATATAAATCACTGAGTATGAAATAGAATAGCAGGGAATGGAAGTGTTGTATTTTGGCTAAATGAGTTTAATGCTCCCTCTTCCTTCATTTCCCTCAGGGATGGTGACAGATGTTTTTCTATCAGGGAACTCATCAAATTTGCAAATGACGCTAAGTTGGCAGGAATAGCCAACACCTCAGGAGACCAGCTCAAAACCAAAAAGATCTTGACAGACTTGAACAATGGGCCCTATCCAACAAAATGAAATTTAATGTAGAGAAAAGCAAGGTTTTACACCTGGGCAGGAGAAACCAAAGGCACAAGTACAGATTAGGCAAACCCTGGCTCAAAAACAGTAACTGTGAGAGGGACCTTGGAATCCTAGTGGTCGATCGCTTAAGTCAGCAGTCAGCAGTGTGCGGCGGTGGCAGCCAAAAAAGCGAATACAACCCTGGGTTGTATAAACAGAGACGTAGAATCAAAATCACATTAGCACCATTTTATAAAGCTTTGGTAAGACCATGCCTGGAATACTGCATTAGTTTTTAGTCACCACATTACAAAAAATAAAGATGTTGAGACTTTGGAAAAAGTGCAAAGAAGAGCAACTAAGATGACTAAAGGCCTAGATACTAAAACATATGAAGAATGATAGCAGGATTTGGGTTTGGCTAATCTAGAGAAAAGAAGGAGTAGGGAAGACATGATACTGTAGCAGCATTCCACTATTTGAGAGGCTGCCACAAAGAGGAGGGGATCAATTTATTTTCCAAAGCACCCGAAGGCAGGACAAGAAACAATGGTTGGAAACTGATCAAAGAGAGAAGCAACCTGGAATTAAGGAGAAACTTCCTAACAGTGAGGACAATTAACCAGTGGAGCACCTTGCCTTCAGACCTTGTGGGTGATTCATCACTTGAGGTTTTTAAGAAGAGACTGGACAGCCACTTGTCTGAAATGGTATGGAACAGTGATGGCGAACCTTTTTGTTGTGGTTTGCTGAAAGCATGCATGCACGCATGGTAATGTGCGCACGTGTGCCAGCACCCACAATGCAATGCGCCCCCTTACCTGCACTGCGCATGCACGTGCCTCCCAGCTGATTTTTGGCCTGTTTGAGGCAGTTTTCAGCCTCCGAGGGAAGCCTCTGCAGCCTCTGGAGGCCGAAAAATGGGCCTTCCGGAAGTACCAGAAGTGCCTGTTTTCACCCTCTGGAGGGCCTCTGGAGCCTGGGAGAGGCTGTTTTCACCCTCCCGGGGGCTTGAGGGAAGTCTCTTGCAGCCTTGGGAGGCCGAAAAATTAGCCTATTTCAGCACTTCCGGTTTCAGCACTTCCAGTATTTCCAGAAATACCAAAAGTGCCAAAATGGGCCTGTTTTTCGGCCTCCAAAGGCTGCAGAGGCTTCCCTCGAGCCTCTGGGAAGGCAAAAAAGGCCTCAAACGGGCCAAAATTCAGCTGGGAGGCATGCGCATGCGCAGTGCAAGTAAGTTTGGCTGGGGCTCGCGTGTCCGCACAATTGGCTCTGCATGCCACCTGTGGCACACTTTCCATAGGTTTGCCATCACAAGTATAGGATCTCCTGCTTAAGTATGGGGCAGACTAAAAGACCTCCAAAGTCCCTTCCAGTTCTATTCCGATTCACTTCATTGATTCAATGTTACACTAAGATGTAACAACTATCCCTCTCTCTGTTCTTCCTGTATTGGAATGGAAAACCATCCTATCTTTCACCTCATATTGGTTCTTGCAGGGAGCATCCGATCCTATTTTAAATCCTAAAGCAATTAATGAGAAAAATACTGTGGAATCCTCATCGGGGGCACATTTAGAAATTCAAGCGGATTTCTTGCCAGCACAAATCCAAGGCCAGGAGGGAATTCTAAATGGAGAAATAGCAGCCAGAGGAATAAACTGAGCATAGGAAAAAGGCAAGAGGAATTATCCACACCTGCTTCTCATATGCTACCTTTTGTTATTTAAATGAATAATAATCTCTCATACTTCAATGAATACATGAAATTAAACAGGTGTCTGCCGCCATTAAATGTTTAATACCCTGCTAATTGTAGTATTTCCAATCTGTTCAATCATGATCCCTTTTTGTAGTGTGAGAAGCCACCTCGCTCCTAGAAGAATGAAATATTTTGAGGAATATTTAAAAAAGCAGAACATTGTATTTCCCTAAATGATAAATGGAAAAACATGTTTTTAGAGGGAAAGAGCAACCCCCCACCTTTTCTTAAAAGCCCACAGCAAATGACAGCACTTAAGAGATAAAGAGCTTATTGAAAGAAGATAAGTATCTAGATAGCTCTATTGATAAGCAAATACCCTCACCCAAGAGCCAAAACAGGATGAAAAGCCATTAAGCCATAATAGGAATTGTGCATCAATGCATCACCCCTAGAGCAGTCCAAACTTCAACCAAACCTGGGAGCTCAGACAAACGCCTAGGATTTGTACTTTGCCTGTAAAGCCAGCTATGACCTCTATATAACCCTTACATGGCACCATGGGAGTTTGACAACAGCTAATAGAATACATGTTCTTGCACAGGAACAGGGAGTTGCCAAATACTGATCTATTGGACAACTGTAGTTCAAATTTCTAAACATATTCGCATGAACTCTCTACCCTTCTAGGAACAGATTTCTAACCACCATCCCCACATTTTCATTTTGTGCTTGGCTCCAGAAGGGTGATTTCATCTAGTTAAGTTGAGGAATAATTGCATTTTTATGTTGTGCTAATAAATTCACCTCTTCTATTTGAATGACAGAGATGTGCAAAGTCTCCTTTATACACACAAACACGCAACTTGAGTTACATGCCCAATGCAATTCACTCTCAAAATAGTACGTAAGATGTAGCCACTTAGGGCGCTTCAGAATTACTGGATGGTATTGTCCATAGTTGCTGTGGATGATAGGAACTATGATCCAACAACACCAGGAGCAGTGTTTCCCGACCTTAGCCATTTTAAGATGGGTGGGCCTCAACTCCCAGAATATTCTGGGGGTTGAAATCTACCCATCTTAAATGGCCAAGGTTGGGAAACACTGATCAAGAGGCTTGTTCACTTGCAAATGATACAATTCTGGTGTAACAACCCTTTTAGTTAAAAGAAAAAAAGACCTGCACAAATTACAGAGGAACTGTGAGGTTTAAAAAAGCTCTTCCTATTTTCTGAATCTACAACAGGAATTTTCTAATACTTTCATGAATTATTTGTCCTATGTCCTATTGCTAAATTCATGCAGACTTGTGATGACTTTCCCATCATATTTTCTTCCCTTTAACTTTGATTTGTGAGCAATCTACAGCAGTGATTGCCAACCGGTGGGCTGCGGCCCACCAGTGGGCTGTGAGAAAATTTTGGTGGGCCGCAGAGAAATCTCACCGCCAGAGCAGCCCCCCCAAAGCAATTAATCCAGTCTGCACAGAAACACAAGGCTGCACCACCCACATGGCCTGCGGGAAGTCTCCTCTCCCACTCACTTCTTACCCGGCAAATTTGCCTGCTAAATTGCTATTTTTCCTTTTTCCGACCATCAGCTGTACTGCTGTGCTGGGAGATTTAGATTAGCTAGGAAGCAGGAAATGGTTGGATTTCTTGCTTTCTAGCTAGTCTTTAGATCTTCGGCTCTGCTTTTAAGCACAGCCGAACCATCCTTAGGACTGAAGGTTCTATTATTCAGTGCAGACTCATGGCAAGCAAATTTGAGAGAATGAGCTAGCCGATGGCAGATAGATAGGTCACTGAATGATTCTGTGAGCAACTCAATCTGCCTGCTTTGCCCTGATTTTGGGTAAACATTGCTCTTTTTTAATAAAAAAAATCAATATTTACATACATGGTGTGTTGTAATTTAATTTTGTGAGTTTGCAAATTTTATGTGACTGACTGAGCTAGCCAATGGCAGATAGATTGATTTCTGAATGAATCTGTGATTCTGTGAGCAACTCAATCTGCCTGCCAGCTTTGCCTGATTTTGGGTAAAAGTTGCTCTTTTTTAAATACAAAAATTCAATATTTATATAAATATTTATAATATTTACATACAAGCCATGCCCAGCCAGTCACAGGACCACCAAGCCACATGCACAAATTAGGCCATGCCCACAGAACCGGTTAGTGGTCCCTAGGATTTAAAATTATGAGTTTGGTGGTCCCTGAGGTCCAAAAGGTTGGTGACCCCTGATCTACAGTATTCTTGGTGTCAAAAGGCAGCCGAAGAGGGCCTGTATATTAGGAGAAAGTTGGCCACTGACACAGCATCTAGCTTCTCTCAAATCAGCATTTCTCCTGGAGCATTTCTCCTTAAAATCACCATTGAATCAACAGAGAGGTTATGCATTGTTTTCATTCACAGCTTCCTCTGTTCCCAAGTGAAACAAACATATTAAAGCAGAGGCAGAGGTTTTTCATATATTAATTTATTTTAATCAGCACAACCACAGGCAAGCTGATAAGAGAGAAAAGAGCACCCAGGGTTAAGGAATCAGAATGAATCTCTTATGCAAGCAAATATAAAGCAACCCAATTCCACATTATGACAAAGAAACAACTCCAAAAATGTTTTCTAACAAGATAAATATTTGATGTACAAATTACCCAGAACAAAATACGCTACTAAGGAATTTTTTTTTCTAAAAATACAGGTGCTTACCTCTGAGTTTGTCTTAATACAGATGCAACCAGGAATACCCTAGGTGATTATCAGAGGAAAAAGATAAAAATGAGACAAGATATTATCTCTAACTTTATTACCCAGGTTAGAAAGCTAAGATATGCTGAAATGTGTAGCTAATTGGATTGATCAAATGAGAAGTCAGGAGAGACGGTGTAGAAGAAAGGCCAAAAAAAAAATCATGTGTAAATATCTTCTAAAGTTCTTATGCAAATTATATCAGAAGATAGATAGATGAGAGATAGATGAGACAGAGGAAGGAAGGGGGGAGGGAAAGATGATGGATGGATGGATTGCAGATGATAGCTAGATAGCTAGATAGCTAGATAGCTAGATAGATAGATAGATAGATAGATAGATAGATAGATAGATAGATAGATAGATAGATAGATAGATAGATAGATAGATAGACAGACAGACAGACAGACAGACAGACAGACAGACAGACAGACAGACAGACAGACAGATGATAGAGCTAGATAGACAAATAGACAAATGATGGATAGAGACAGACAGAGAGAGACAGAAGACAGAGGCAGAGATATGCCAGTTCTTGTGCAATTATGCATGAAGATTAATCACTGTTTCAGAGATAAGGACTTTGAAGACATTCTTTTCTATTGCCATTATGGCAATGTGTCTTAGGTATTCATCACTCATACATTCCTCAAACAATTCTTTTTTAATTTTATTGCTTTTTTAGTATAACAAAGGAAAAAATATGAGAACAAACTCTAAAATAAGCAGAACTAAGTAAAATACAACAGACATATATGTATAGGTTTAAACAGGTGGAACAGCACCATTTTTCAGCAATAAATTAAGGCTTGACTAAATAGAATTCATTTGGCCAGTCTTTACATTGCTATGATCAAGAACTAATTCAAAGTCTAAAAATACATTTTCCTGAAATATTCTTCATTTGGTGTGGGCTGTGTCTGCAAATCATCATTTAAGTTTACTAAATGTTGAGTGCTTAGTATTTATTGAATCACAAATAGAACTTTGACTTTGAAATGTTTTTTGGGAAAAATACTTTCAACTGTATTGAGCTCAGTCGTAACATAGTTTGGAAATTTGGGGAATGTACAGCAAATTCTCATTTCTGTGCAGGTTGCTGGAAAGCTCTTCTGCAATAGCCTTGTTATCAGTCTTAACTCTGTTAAAATTCTTCTCATGGACCCTCAAATCTTCCAATTTGTCAAAGAGTTCAATAAGAAAACAAACTTGAATTACACCACGATCTGATACTATTTTAAATTCAAGAAGCACTTCTCTAAAACATAAAAGAGCCAGAAGAGTTCGCTGATTATATTCAGGGATGGTAAAACTACTCAAGGTGTTGATTTCAACAGCTCAACATAATGCTGTCTGACATACCCAGTGGGTGTCTGACACAATTTTTCAATAATTTGTGTTCCCATTTTCTTCTTACAATTCAGTGAAACATAAATACACAAAGGAACTTGACGAAAACACATAGACTTGTTAAAGAGATCTAAGATTTTACAACTATCAACTTATCGCATTCAAGCCTTGGTGGTAACAATAAGCAGAGCTTGTCTCGCCACTTTGCTAGCAGTACTGTGCCACTTAGGGTTGTGCTCATTGTGTGGCCACCGTCCCTGGTTTGCGCTACGCAACTTTTTGTACCGGTGCCACAATAGGCGCTAAGATGTTCTTTATAAAACTCATAAATTAAACAGTATCCAGGGGACAAATTGGTCAAACATATTCCCACTGTACCAACAATGGAGAACAATTGATATTCCTGTACAGACACAATTGATATTCCTGGCTTCCTCAACAATTAATGCAATATTTTTTTTGTCTTCCTGGGAAATCAACTCTAAAGCCATTTGGCTCAAAATACCTACTTTGTTTTTAATTGAATGATTCCTTTAGTTGGCATGACAAGGTTAACTCGATAAAGGTTTTCTCTGTCCAGCCGTGTCTGACTCTAGAGGGCAGTGCCCATCTCTGTTTCTTAGCCAAGGCAGCCAAAATGGTCTGAAGACAATTTTTCTGGTCATGTAGCCAGCATGACTGTCAGAAGAATTATCCTTCTGGGTTCAGTTCCAAGTGGGGAAAAAGATTCTGGAAAGATGGAGGCTTGTTTGGAAAGATGGTTTAATAGTGGACAGCAAGACCACATGGCTTGGAGATCCAAAGTGAAAAGGACGATCACATGTTTCAAGATGTTGGGTGAAGGAAAAGAAGGAAAGGGAAAAGATGCCGAGAGTCCCTTAGTTCTATACCCTCTGTTGGGCCCCACCTTAGTGTTTCCTGTTCCTGTGTAAGAAATGTATCCCATTGGCTGTCAGACTCCCAGGGGGTGAGGGTCTTAGCTAACTTTGTAGGCTTTGTCTGGACCACATGGCTTCACCTGAGTACTCACTGATGCAATCTTCCCAGGCCAGGTAGCGAGATGGGTAGAGGGCTTTGTTATGTAGAATACTCTGGCCCAGTCCTTAATGGCCCGTCCATTAACAAAGGTGTGTGTGGGGGTGAACGTCTGCTTCTGAGGTGAATTTCTGCTTCCGAGTTTCTATTTCCCTTTTAGGGAAAATATTCTGCCTTTTTAATATTTCCTAGGATATTTCATTTTTCTAGGAGAGGGGTGGGTGCTAACTTCCTACATGACCATACAGTGTACACTGAGGCACACAAAACACTGTTTCTTTCCCACCAAGGTGGTACCTATTTATCTACTTGCATTTGCATGCTTTCAAACTGCCAGGTAGGCAAGTAACAGGAGCTCACCCCGTCGCACAACACTCAGGTCTCAAACCCCGGGCTGTCGGCTTCCTAGCCAACAAACTCAGCATTTTTAACCACTGAGCCATTGCACCCCACAAGCTTAACTACCGCAGACTACATTCTGAGGCTATGGTTTCCAATTAGCTGCAAGGGTTCAGAAAGGTTTCCTCCGTTGTGATTCATCCTATCACTTTCCGAAGTAATGTTGTTGTGCTTTGTTCAAAAGTGAACCGGAGTAGCCGTTTAATGTGATTTTTCTTTCCCAATTTCTTTAGGAACATCACTTAATTGGGCTAAAACTGTTGTGGTATGTGGGAAGGACCTTGGGAGACAGAAGGAAGAGCTGCACAGTGGCCACCTGGTGGAAAGGTATCACAGCCCATAGTAAGAAAGGAAGGGACCCTTCCTAGTTTCCAGGAAAGGAAGGGAAAAATGCTTTCAGCCTTGCAAATTCTCTTACCACGAAGATAAGAGCTAGCATTCCTGGTTGTGCTTCTTATTTGACTACCTCACAAAGCTAACAAAAACTGAGCTTCCTTTGCCTGTTTGTAATTCTCCCAAGGTACCATGAAGTCTTCATAGTCAAACTTTTTCCAGTTCCAGTACCCCCTTGCATGTGTGAACACCTATTCGTTACTACTTGCATATTTTCCAGGGAAATGGCAACCAGCAAAGCATCACCCAGCATTTTCCAATATGCTGAATTTTAGTTTAGCTTAGTTTACTTTATTGTCATTGCACCTCGTACAATGAAATTAAATACCATCTTCAGCGTATAATTTATGACTATGAAAATAAAAAACAAACACACACCCTTCACATTCTATACACTGAATTGAAAACCCCTGATATTGCATTAATATTGCACTATACAGTAGAATTCAATAGAGTCACTGCCCTGGGATAGAAGCTGTTTTTCAGCCTATTTGTCCTTGTTTTTATTATCCTGTACCATCATACATTCCAACCTAGGATAAACTTCCCACAAGTCTGGAATACACCGTTAACCATGATTTGCTAAATTCTGTTGGGAAATTCTGGAGCGCTGGCTCCATAGGACTTTGATGTTCAGACTGATCAAGGCCACAAGGTCCAGGCAACATATTTACACATGTTTTGATCCAGAGATCTGCACACAGCCGCCCTGGATTATTTTCTGCACCCCGTTCATCTCTGCGAATATCAGAATTCTCTCGCCCAACAAATGTTGCTTCCCTGGACCATTTGAAGAAACTCTATGGATCCCTCTATAACAGGGGTCTCCAACCTTGGCAACTTGAAGCCTGGCGGACTTCAATTCCCAGAATTCCCCAGCCAGTTTTGCTACTTGCATACTTTTTTTTTTTTTGCTGGCTGGGGAATTCTGGGAGTTGAAGTCCACCAGGCTTCAAGTTGCCAAGGTTGGAGGCTCTATGTGGCAATCAAAAACCAGTCATTGCAGGGTCCAAAGATGTCTGACTGCCTGGGCAGTGTTTATTACATTTATAGGGTTTTTACAAGAAGACAAAGGCAACATAGATACAGCATCTGGATTGGAGAATAGATGCCACATGGGTGAAAGCTCCCATCCACATTGGTACAACCTCCCAACCAATCCTTAAGACTAATGGTGATGTTAATAAAATGAGATCACCTGTATGTCTGGAAAGTTAGGGACTTTCCACCTTTACCAAAATATAGGGAATGAGATCATGCAGTAACAAAAGAGGCCCCCTTAGCCAAATGTGCAGTCTGCTGCTAGCATCTAGCACCATCCAGAGGATCTCAGTGGCTACCACAGGAGGCTCTATAACATCAGCCAGGGACTTGTCAAAAAAAAAAAAAAAGTCAAGAGAGTGACTGCAAGCACCCAATTGAAATTCAGTCGCTCTTTAAATGCACATTGCATGTTTTCTTGACTTCTTGAAAAAGTCTTGTGGATTTCTCCAAACTTCAGAATCTTTTGAGGTTACTGAATTGTTGATACTGGGTGGAACTGAACTCGATTTCCGAGAGGGAGATGCTTTGGGATCAGCCAAGCTGCTCCAATGCCCAGGACTGTTTGGGATCTTTGGGGGAGTGGGGGGGGGCGGAGGGGGCTATTTGTTTTCAGTCAACAACTGCCTGGACCGATCCCTTGATATTTTATTTATTTTTGTAAGACCTGGAAGCTTTCAAGAAGAGACTGGACTGCCATCTGTCAGAAATGGTATAGGGTCTCCTGCCCTGGGGAGCAAGGGAGGGTTGGACTAGATGACCTACAAAGTCCCTTTCCAACTCTTTTAATCTCTCTGTTAAGTGATTTGTCATTGCCTCCACCCAGGGGCTGAGAGGGAGTGACCAGCCCAGGGTCACCCAGTTGGCTTCGTGCCCAAGGCGATTCCTAGCTTGACCCTTTTAACTACTGACTCTTTCTTCAAGCCTGGAAGAAAATGAGAACAAGACAAGCAACTGTTGCAACAACAACAACAAAAACCCGCAGAATTGTTGAATTTGCTACCTTTCCTATTGTGTGTCTTTTTCACTGAGTAAAATTGTAATTGGCTTGATTCATAGGTATTTTGTTTATGGAAGGAGGAAGAGGAAAAAGAGGAGGAGGAAGGAGGAGGAGGAAGGAAAAGGAGAAGAAGGAGGAGGAGGAAGAGGGGGAAGGGGAAGGAGGAGGAGGAGAAGAAGAAGAAGAAGATCTCACACCGCGGGAGGAAAACCCAGATCGCTTTTGATCTTCCCGAGATCCCTCGGGATTGCACGATCCTTTCATTCCCCAGGCGGCTGGGAACCTCAGCGGCCACGCCCCGCGTTCGACCTCCCTTCTTACAGAGGGACCGTCCTGGAGCCCTCCGACCCCGCCCCACCTCCGCTTCCAACCGCACTGCTCCGAGGCCGCGCCCCTCCGCCTCCCGAGTCGCGCTTGGAAATCCACGCTTCTTTTGCGCTCCGCGATTTGCCAGCCATGGTGAGTTCCGAAGAGCGCTTGGCGGTGCTGCGGGAAAGGAGGGGTGGGGGGAGAGAGAGAAAGTTGCAAGCCCCCCCCCCCCCCCCCCTCAAGCCCGGGAGAAGCATTGGCGCTGAGATGGGGTTGGAGGGGGGGGAGAATCTTGGTAGCTCTCGGTTAATTCTTAATCCGAACTCAGCCCGGCGAAAGGGAAAGTGGGCGAGATCGAAGTTGCGCCGGTTGCGTGCGCCTATCCATCTGTCTGTCCACTGTCTGTCTCGATCCATCTCTGTTTTCTATTATTTGTCTGCCAATCGTGCCTACCGTCCCTGTTCTATTGTTTCTTTTTATTTTATTTATTTTATTTGTCAATTGCTTACAAGATAATAGGTATAAGTAAAAACATAGTTATGAATACATCGATACATATAAGAAATATATATGTATATGTGTTTGTGTGTATATATGTGTGTGTGTGTGTGTGTGTGTGTGTATATATATTGCCTCACATGTAATACTTCCCAGGTTCGAATCCCAGTAAGGTATGGCTAGCTGATGAGAGCTAAGTAGCTCAAAATAGATCTATATTAGTCTCCCTTGTTTAATTATTTATCAGATCAAAACCTAACATAGATAGATAGATAGATAGATAGATAGATAGATAGATAGATAGATAGATAGATAGATAGATAGATAGATAGATAGATAGATAGATAGATGTTTTCTTATGTTTTCACTGGTATTTATATTTATGGTATTTAGGCTTCTTCGGATATTTTCCCACGTCTTAATATTTGTGCTTTTATTATAGCTATAATAAATGCTATAATAAAAGCAAATGCTATAATAAAAGCACAAATATTAAGACGTGGAAAATACCTGAAGAAACCACACACACAGACACACACACACATATATGAAACATTAGGACAGGGACAGTAGGCACATTGGTACGCTTATGCACCTATCTCATGTATTCAAAACTATATTTATTCTTACACCTCTATCTTGTAAGCAGTTGACAAATCAAATAAATACTAAAAAATAAAATATTAAATACGCTTCGCCAGAACAGGAAGAACAGGCGCATCTCCCAACTACGACTTTACTCCAGTTAAGGCAGGAGGGACGGGAGGGAGGATTAGCAAGTGTGGGAAACACACCGGGAGGCGTCCTATCAAAACACAGCCAAGGAGATTAATTTGGCAGGCAGGTCTAGATGAGTTTTTTTCTTTTTCAATTGCAAAGGGTCCGTGGAGATTCTCAGTCATCGAGGTCATAGTTGTCCCAAAGGTGTTTTGTTTGTTTATTTATTTATTTTATTTTATTTTGTCAAGCAATTATAAGATGACAGGTATCAGTATAAACATGGTTATGAATACATGAAATGGGTACATATAAGAAAAATAAAAGAAATAATAGGACAGGGATGTAGGCATGTTTTGGTGCGCTTATGCACACCCCCTACAGACCTCTTAGGAAAGGGGTGAGGTCAATAGTAGACAGTCTAAGGTGAAAGTTTTTGGGGTTTGGGGAAGAAACCACAGAGTCAGGTAGAGTATTCCAGACATTGACCACTTTGTTGCTGAAGTTGTATTTCCTGCAATCAAGTTTGGTGCGGTTAACCTTGAGTTTGTATCTACTGTTTGCTCTTGTGTCGTTATGGTTGAAGCTGAAGTATTCATTGACAGGTAAGTCATTGCAATGTATGATTTTATGTACTGCATTTAGATCAGACCGAAGACGTCGTAGTTCTAGGTTGTTTAGGTCTAGAATTTTGGGTTGTTGTTTTTTTTCCCAAGAGGTAACTGGGCTTTCTGGGTTTTTCTTTGAAAACATTTTGCTTCTCATCCAAGAAGCTTCTTTAGCTCTGACTGGATGTGGTAGGGAATGGAAGGATTTATAACAGTGGTGGCTAACCTTTTTGGGCTCCTGTGCCAAAAATGTGTGCGTGCTTGCGTGCCAGCACCCAGAAGCCAATGTGTGCGCATGCGCATGCAATTCCCCCACCACCACCATTTCCCCCTTACCTGCACTGCGCCTCCCAGCTGATTTTCGGCCTGTTTGAGGCCTTTTTTTGGCCTCCGAGAGGTTTGAGGAAAGCCTTTGCAGGCTGAAAAATAGGCCCGTCTCATCACTTCTGGTATTTCCAGAAATACAGGAAGTGACGAAACAGATCTATTTTTCAGCCTGCAGAGGCTTTCCTAAAGCCTCTGGGAGACCAAAAAAAGGCCTCAAACAGGCCGAAAATCAGCTGGGAGGCGCATGCATGCTCAGTGAAGTAAGTTTGCCTGGGGCTCGCGTGCTGGCACAAATGGCTCTGCGTGCCACCTGTGGCACATGTGCCACAGGTTCGCCATCGCGGATTTATACACTTGCAGTTGAACTGCATTTGAAAGACAAAAGGCCACTCTTTCGAAGACAAGCAAAGTCCACATTTTGGGCACGGAGGACAGCTGGTTTCCAAGAGGGGTCAAAGAGGCCATCTATGTCCAAATTGAACAGCCCTCTCTGAACAGAAGGGCTGTGACCCCGATGACGTAGATAAGCCTCCAGGTGGCCTCAACAGTTCACTAAAAGGATGCAAATGATCAACTGTCTGCAAGAAGTATAAATCCTCCCATTAATCACCATCCGGTCAGAGCTGAAGAAGCTTCTTAGATGAAAAATGAAACTTCTTCAAAGGAAAAAAGAAAGCCCAGTTGCCTCTTGGGGAAAAAAAAAAAAGCACCTTTGGGACTTTTATTGCAAAGCTTCCAGGAAGAACCAGCTGTTTTCTAGGATTGATGGGGGGGGGGAGACGAAGAAGAGGAGAAGGAGAAGGAGAGAGAAGAAGGAGAAGAAGAAGAAGAGGAGGAGGAGGAGGAGGAAAGAAGAAGAGGAGGAGGAGGAGGAGGAGGGGAGGAGGAGGAGAAGGAGAGAAGAAGGAGGAGGAGGAGGAGGGGAGGAGGAGAAGGAGAAGGAGAGAGAAGAAGGAGAAGGAGGAGGAGGAGAGAGAAGGAGGAGGAGGAGGAGGAGAAGGAGAGGAGAAGGAGAGAGAAGAAGGAGAAGAAGAAGAAGAGGAGGAGGAGGAGGAGGAAAGAAGGAGGAGGAGGAGGGGAGGAGGAGGGGAGGAGGAGGAGAAGGAGAGAGAAGAAGAAGGAGGAGGAGGGGAGGAGGAGGAGAAGGAGAGAGAAGAAGGAGGAGGAGGAGGAGAAGGAGAGGAGAAGGAGAGAGAAGAAGGAGGAGGAGGAGAAGGAGAGGAGAAGGAGAGAGAAGAAGGAGGAGGAGGAGGAGAAGGAGAGAGAAGAAGGAGGAGGAGGAGGGGAGGAGGAGAAGGAGAAGGAGAGAGAAGAAGGAGGAGGAGAAGGAGAGGAGAAGGAGAGAGAAGAAGGAGGAGGAGGAGAAGGAGAGAGAAGAAGGAAAAGGAGAGAAGAAGAAGGAGGAGGAGAGGAGGAGGAGGAGGAGGAGGAGAAGGAGAGAGAATAAGAAGGAGAGGAGGAGGAGGAGGAGCAAACCTAAAGAGTTTAAGGGAGATGGATAATGTTAATGCTGCTCCCTCTGAAGCCAGAAAGGAGTTGCTATACTTAGGGTAAATTTTCAGTTATTTTCTCCTGGATGCAAGACCAGATGTTCTGGGCCTCAGTTGCTTTTCTCTCAAGTCTGGAACCTACCCCCCCTCCTCCCCCCCCCAAAAAATACCTCTCCAGTCTTGAACTGGTCTCTTCTCTGCTTCACATTTTTTCCTGCAGCTTGCTGTAATTGATTGCATGTGTTCTTTTAAACATCTGTGCAATATTTAGTGGCATGTGTTGTAATCAAAGGCACATATGGTGAAATGTTTCAGACTTGTTTCCCCCCCCCCCCCAAAAAAAAAAAAAATTAAAATCTTAACCAGGGAAATGCAGCTGGATTGGATTGGTGGGAGGAAAAACAAGATTGTGGCTATTAGCAGCAGGCAGCAAGCAGTTTTGCGATGAACTTTTGAGTCTGCAAACAAAAGTGAAATACTTCTCACTTTGGACCCCACACGAATCCAATGCAATTAAGTACATTGCTGGGATCAGGGATTGGCAACTGGTGACGAGGATGTAGGCTTGTCGAAGGATGGTGGGCTAGGCAAGCAAGAATTATACCAGCCAGAAAACCCTTCGTATCCCAGACGAAAGGACAAAAGAAGAGAAATGGAATTTCAGTCGTTGTTAGTGCCGTATGGAGAATTGTGGGACAGCCTTGGGTAGAATAACACAATAACTTGAGTCAGAAGGGACCCTAAGAGGTCTTCCAGTCCACCCCCCTGCTCAAGCAGGGGACCCTATACTGTCTTTTGCCAAACTGAGGCTTGTAGAAATCTGATCACACCAGTTGGCTTAGCCATCCAAAATGGGAACTTTACCCATTGAAGGTGCATGGTTTCTGTTCCTAGTCTACGTTTATGATCAGACTTGGTGGTACCTTCCAGGTATCAGGGGTCCTCAAACTCTGGGCTGCATGCAACCCACTAGAGCCGTGATGGCGAACTTATGGCACGCATGCCACAGGTGGCACACAGAGCCATTTGCGTCATCATGCGAACTGCAGGCAAACTCACCTCACTGTGCATGTGTGTGCTTCACAGCTGATTTTCGGCCAGTTTGAGGCCCTTTTCGGTCTCTCAGAGGCTTGAGGAAGGCTTCTGCAGGCCGAAAACTGGCCCGTTTCATCACTTCCTATTTTTCTGGAAATACCGGAAGCAACTAAACCGGCCTAGCTTTCAGCCTGCAAAGCCTGCAGAAACCTTCCTCAAGCCTCTGGGAGGCTGAAAAGGGCCTCAAATTGGCCAAAAATCAGCTGTGAGGTGCAGTGCAGGTAAGGGGTGGGGGTGGGGTGGGGATTGCGTGCGCATGCATAGGGGGTGTGGGGGAGCGCACAGTGCCTTCTGGGTGCTGGCATGCACGAGCGAGCATGCAACATTTTTGGTACAGGAGCCCAAAAAAGGTTAGCCACCACTGCACTAGAGGGCTGTGAGGGGTTTGCAACCAGGCTGCAGAAACAGCTGGTGAGAGTGCGAGCACGCACACACATCCTCACTTGTGCAAGCAGCAAATAGAGCTGCGTACACACACACACATACACACACACACACACACACGCCGACCACTCATGCAGACCACCCCTCCCCCTTCCCGAGTCCAGAAAGCTGGAAACGTTGGGCAACTCTGTCTTAGACTTCAACAGCCAACACAGCAGAGGTGGTATGCAGCAGGTTCTGACCAGTTCTGGAGAACCGGTAGTGGAAATTTTGAGTAGTTCAGAATACCATCTCTGATTGGCCCCACCTCCATCTATTCTCTGCCTCCTGAGTCCCAGCTGATTGGTGGGTCTTCTTTTGTTGCCCTGCACAGGAGAACGGAGCTGGAAAGCAGATTAGTGGGGTAGGGTGAGAATGAGGATTTTATAGTATCCTTCCCCTGCCACACTCACCAAGACACACCACGCCCACCAAGCCACGTCCACAGAAGTGGTAGTAAACAATTTTGAATCCCACCACTGCAGCACAGCCAGTGCAATTTGGTCCTTGGTAGACACCGAGTATAAAAGACGTGCTGGTCCTATAACTATCTACCTATTTTTCCGGAAATACCGGAAACGACTAAACCAGCCTAGTTTTCAGTCTGCAAGGGCAGGGGTGTCAAACTCAAGGCCCGGGGACCAGATCTGACCTTTGGGGTGCTTAGATCTGGCTCACGGGACCACCTGGGAAACTGCAAAGGACTAGCCTGTCATGCCTCCCGAGCTCCATTTTCGGCTGCGACGGCCTCCTGCAATCCTCTGCCAGGGAAAACAGAGCTCGTGAGCCTGTTTACGCTGGCAGAGCGCTCAGGTCTTCACAGGTGTCCCCAACACAAGTGATGTCGAGCTGGCCACGCTCCCTCTGCCCCCCCCCCCCCCGAGCTCAAACACAACCCTGATGCGGCTGCCTTGAATGAACCCGGAACCCATTCCCTTTAGAATTAATCACTTCTTTGTTACGGTACGGAAAGCTTGTTCGTCTCAAAAGGAAACTTTTCAATCAAGGCCTCCAGAGATTCTCAGTGCTCCAAGTCATGGTTGTCCCAAAGGTGCTTTTTTCCCAAGAAGCAACTGGACTTTCTGTTTTTGTTTTTCTTTTGAAGACGTTTCGCTTCTCATCCAAGAAGCTTCTTCAGCTCTGACAGGATAGTGGGGAGTGGAAGGATTTATATTCCTTGCAGAGAGCTGGTTATTTGCATCCTTTTAGAGCAGAGGGCTCCAAACTTGAAGTTGAAGTCCATAAGTCTTAAAGTTGCCAAGTTTGGGGACCCCTGTTCTAGAAGGTCATTGAAGCACTTGGGGGTTCATCTGTGTCGTCATACTCCTCATTCCTGTAGTCTGACATTTTTTTAAAATCAAGGTGGTTTTTGTTGTTGTTATTGTTATTATTGTTGTTAGTCTTGTTATTGTTAATGTTGTTATTATTATTATTATTATTCCTAATTCATCCCATCTTGATCATGCTAAATACCGGAAAAGTATGAATACTCTACCAGACGAGGTTGCAATTAGGAAAATTTGGGATTGTGCTGAAATGGATAGATTAACTTTAAAAATTAAAGACAAAGATGATTCAGAATACCTTTGGACATGGAATAAATTTTATGAATGGATAGAGAAAAGAGGTAGAAATTAGAGAAAGTAAGATTTTAAAGGTGAATATTATATATAGTGAAAATAAAGAGGTAGATAAATATAAATGTAGTAATTGAGAAAAAATGTAATGAACCTAAGAAACCGATCAACTCTTTTGGTTATATTATTAGTACTGTTACTATACCATTGCTATTGCTATTAGTTTGTATGTTGACATTTACTACCAACGTATGTTGGTTATGTTTTATTTGTAAATAATGCTCTGCCAATGCACTGTTATTCAAAAATGTTTATGAATAAAAATTCATAAAATGAATAATAATAAAATAATTGATTACAAAAATAACCCCTAATACAACGGATTTAACCAAAGCTGAGAAAAATCTGCTACATTTAGTATGTGCAAAGATAGATGACCAGACTCAGATAGTTATGTGATATCTAGAAGGCACTGACTTCAATCTTATTCTGAGCACAATTGTCTAAAATCCATTCTTATAATATTAACTCTCCATTCCCCCGCCCCCATTGCCTCGCTTTTAAGTTATTCAATAATAAAAGCAGTGTGTTGAAATCACTGACAGACATAAACCTTGCCTGTCTCTTTCTCTAAGAGCCTTATCAGCGTCGCTAAGATACCAGGAACACATTTATCAGGTGATCTCAGTAAAAGGGCAGTGGCTGGAGGTTTATTGTGCTGCGCAGTGTTTACTCAGTACGGGTTTCAATTCGCTGAAGGGCTGCGTGTAGCATCCATTAAGAATCACGAAAGTGAGGGTTTTCAGAGAAACATGCAAGGAATGCTTTTGGGGAACTCTCAGAATATTTTCTAGGACACTATAGATCAATAAAAGATGCCAGCGAGGCCTTCTTCCAGAACTAGGAACTGGAATTATTTAATTCCATTTTAATTTTTGTATTCATGTGTGGGGTAGAATTGGCTGTGCACCACCCTGAGTCCTTTGGGAGGGCGGTATATAAATGTTTGAAATAAATAAATAAATAAACTGTGAACATAGCTTTTTCACTAGGATGACGCATTGCTCAAAATCAGGAGTGTCAAACTCCATTTCACTGAGGGCTACATCAGGGTTGTGTTTGACCTCAGGAGCTGGGGTGGGTGTGGCCAGGGTGGGTGTGACCAGCTTGACATCACTCGTGTCGCGGAGGGGCGCCTGTGGTGGTCCGAGCACTCTGCCACAGAAAACGGACTTCCTAGCTCTGTTTTCAGCTGGGACAGCCTCCTGCAACCCTCTGGCAGCAAAAATGGAGCTTGGGAAGGCCACGTTTTTGCCAGCAGAGGCACCACGGGCCGGTCCTTTGCTATTTCCAGAGTTCCCCCACGGCCTCTGGGCCTTGAGTTTGACACCCCGGCTCTAAATCAAGCAGTCTGCAGATGTTCCAAATGCTCACTGGTGCCTTACTATCACTTTGAAACCATATATGTGTTTATGAAGTATATTAAATGTCATATAACATAGCGTTATATAATTGATATGATACACAGGTAGTCCTCAACATACGGCCACAATTCAGCCCAAAATTTACATTGCTAAGTGAGAAATTTGTTAAGTGAGTTTTGCCTCATTTTATGACTTGTCACATTTGTTAAGTGAATCACTTCAGTTGTTAAATTAGTAACACGGTTGCTAAGTGAATCCTGCTTCCCCACTGACTTTGCTTGTCAGAAGGTTGCAAAAGGGATGACCCTTTTGGGACACAGCAATTGTCATAAATATGAAGCGGTTGTCAAACATCCAAATGGAAATCACATGGCCATGGGAGATACTGCAGTGGTCGTAAGTGTGAAAAATAGCCTTAAGTCACTTTTTCCAGTGCCTTTGCAACTTCGAACGGTCCCTAAATGACCATTGTAAGTTGAGGACTACCTGTAATATAATGTAGTTTTGTATGCACATACACAATTACTTTGCTAAGTGGGTTATAGTAGAATGAATCTATGCCAGCTACAAAGATCAAGATGGGAATAAAATCTTTTCAGCTGGAGATTCTCAGCTCCAGAATCCTCAGGGAAGAAAGTCACAAAATGTTGTGTTGGATCCAGACCGAATTATTCTCCCTTCTATCTTATTTTCTTTGCTTTGCATTAGCATTCATCAAAAAGTTTCCAGAACTGTTGCCCAATTGTCCTTCCAACTGACAGTATGAAACCGGTAGGAGCTGCTGGCATGCTCCTATTTGTCACCATGTGCTCCTCCCAATATCCGCAGAAGTTTAAAGGACAGGGATTAATGATGCAATAATAGCCATTAACCATTAACTAAGAAAGAAGTTGCTTATTAAGGTTTGATTTCTCCCTTTTATATAAATGTAGGTGTCTTCTAGTTAACCATTTCTCTGGAAGGATCACTCTGCTTTTAATAAAGGTTTTATTTAACATCCAAGTCCATTGCAGCCAACTTCCAAATGGTGTAAAATTATCAGTGTAAATTATCATAGCTATTCATCATGGGTTTCTGAATTAGAATTTAGCAGGGCCATAAAGGTTATCTCTGTAGGTAGAATTGAGCAATAAAAATGACTAGTTGAGGATGTTGGGGGTTTTTTTGGCTGCATGGCAACTTTAAACATTCTACAGGTAGGTAGTCCTTGACTTACAACCATTTGTTAAGCAGCCATTCAAAGTTACAACAGCATTGGAAAAAAAAAGTGACTCATAACCAGCGCTTGCCCTTAAGACTGTTGGGAGCATCCTCACAGTCAAGTGAAGAAAATTGGAGTGGTTGACAACCAGCATATATTTATCAGTCTGGGATCATGTGATTCCCAACTTGGGACCTTCTCAGTTGGCTTCTGGCAAGCAAAAGTCTGGAGGACGCTGGATTCACTAATGACTGCATGATTCACTTAACAGCAAAAAAGGTCATAAAATTGGATGTGATTCTCTTAAGAGCTACCATGCTTAGCAGCTGAAATTCTGGTTGCAACTGTGATAGCAAGTCGAAACCTGTGTTGCATGACCTATTTGGCATCAAATTAGTGGCAGTGTTTATGCCATGAAGAGACCCCTAACAAGGTACCATGCCCAATGGAATCTGATTCCGAGGGGGAGGTCGAACAGCTGACAGGGAGTGGAAGTGTGGCTCCGGTGGCTGTGGAAGAAACTGGGGAAGGGCATAGTCCAGCTGGGCATTCAGAGGAAGGCCCAGGCCCACCCCCTCTGCATCCTAGAGCACGCAAGGAGGAACGGATAAGGGAGCAACGTGGGTTATGGGGGAGAAAAAGGCCCTGATTCCCTTCATTTGCTGCAGCTGGGAAAACAGGATAAAGAGGGTGATTGCACACAGCAGCTTGCTGGAAGCAAAGCACGCGTTATCTTTGTCAAGTCCTATCTGGGTTCTGGCGTCCTCCCAACTGTGTGTGTTTCGTTATCTTTGGAGTTCTGCAATTCCTTATCCTGCCCTCTCTCGTTAATTGCTGCAGGGTGGTTTGTGTTGGTTTTTATTTATAATTTATATGTACTTTGGGTTCGGACGGAATTTCTTCCCTGTTCTTGGGAGAGTTTTTTTCTCCAGCTGATGATAACTGGACATTGGAGGCCAAGTTGGAGGAATTAAAGGGACTTTACCTACTTTGTGACTTAGTTGCTTTTGTACCACGCCCTGGGTCATCACACAAGGTGGTTTAGCACATATTAACTGCTTCCAACAAAGGACTGTAAATTAAGGGATAGTTTTAGTACTAACACAAACCTTCTTGGATATATTTTTCTTCCCCAAAATAGAAGCTCCTTGTTTTCTGCTTATAATAAATATTATAATGGAGAATAACACAAATGGATATCTAAGCAAAATGGCCCATGTATTCCATCTAAATAGGAACCCAACAGTTTAGGTCATGTCAGCCAAGGAATACACCACTTTAATGTGCTGAAGTTCGCCACAATCTGGATTTACCTTGAACAAGAGTTGGATGCAATAAAATCAGGCCAGGATGTCTGTTGCATGAAAGCATGTGCAATATGCATGTGTTCAGCACTGTGTGTACCAGCTTGTGCTCCTCTGTGTTGGACTACATCTCCCATCCTCTCCCCAAGCCAGTCAAGGAATGTTGGTGTGCATTAAGCTTGGAATGTTCTATATTTCTCTAAGTAGCTGTTCATGAGATTGACCCCTGAAGAATTTTTTTAAAAAAAATGATGCTCTGGATTCATCTGAAAATAGCTTCTTTGTAGACGTGTTGTTCATGCTTAGAATAAGTTTATCTAGATGTTTATTGCAGATGCTTTCTCCATTTTCTCCTAGGCAGGAAAAGCTCACCGACTGAGCGGCGAAGAGAGAGAACAGCTCCTGCCAAATCTCAGAGCAGTAGGATGGAATGAGGTGGAAGGCAGAGATGCTATCTACAAGGAATTTCATTTCAAGGACTTTAATCGGGTACAAAAGCACTTATCCATATTTAATTTTGAGAAAGTCAGGCTTAGGCATGTGTTGAGAACAGTTGACCAAGCATGCAGCTCTTCACTGGTTCAACTAAGATGCAAATCCCTCGCAGGACACAACAAGCTGCATAGATGCTCAGTTCCTAACCCTGCAGTGTTGCAACTCTTGATATGTCTAAAGTGGATTAATACTTGCCAGTGCTTCTCTTTATGAAGCACTTTATAAAGGTGCTTTTTTTCAAAAGGCAACTAGGCTTTCTTGATGTTTTGGGTTTGAAAAGGTTTGGCTTCTCATCCAAGAAACATCTTCAGAACACTTTTGGGACAACCATGACCTGGATGATTGAGAATCTGCACAGACATCCTTTATGTGGGATACCAAAATTGCTTCAGTCTTCATGTGATAAGAGAAAAAGGAGCATAGCTCTACCTCTTGGTGCTACAACAGCTTTGTAGAGACAGGAGCTGCAAAGAGTGGCTCTGAAATCCCACCTGCATTTACTATCTGAATGTTCCTTGGATGCAAATGTGAATAGCCTCAGGTCCAGCCCTCATTATTTTTCCACTCCCATCGCAAAAAGTTGGAGAGGATGCCAATGCCTTGAATCAAAAAAGGTGCATGGGTTTTCCTTTTTTCTGCCATGCTTGTCAGGAAAAGACCAACTCAAAACACCTGCTTATGTCTGGCAGTCCCATCACTTGCTGATTTGCACCCATTAGTGGCCTTTTCCTGACAAGGAGGGATGTAATAATCCCATTCATACCATTCAGACTTTTCCTTTGGAGACGTGGAGAAAAGTATTGAACTCCTCCCCATACCCATTACGATCCTAATCCTGCACGAAGGGAGGCTCAGCCAATCTCATTGTACACCTGTTGTACTCTGACAATAAAGGTAATAATAAGAAGTAGCACTCTTGCAGGAGTGCACATGTTCCTGAACTACGACTCCCAGCCTCCCACATCAATGGCCATGTAAGCTGGGGGCTTTATTTAATCTTAAATCTGTCTCGTTCTGCATTTTTGCACAAACACGAGAAACTACATGCTGTCCTTGGGAGTGTTAACTCAGGTATACTGATAGTCCCTTAATTGTGTGATTTGTGCAGTGTACCTTTCAGTTGTGGCAACATTAACAAGTAGATTATATGTCTTATTAGTGGAGCCTGTTTGGAAGTTTCTCTTCTTTGCTTGTCTTTTTCTAAAACCCGTTTTCATCTTTCGAACAGGCTTTTGGATTTATGACCAGAGTAGCTCTGCAAGCAGAAAAACTGGATCATCATCCTGAATGGTTTAACGTTTACAACAAAGTAAGAGATAAGAGTTGTTCAAGCCCTTTTTTTTGTCTTTGAATTATTCTTGCACTTTTCTTGGTAATATTGTTTGGGAGTAGAGTGGTGCAGTAGCCCAAAGGTAGAGCTCTCACCTCACCATCAGGAGGCTGTGAGTTCGATCCTAGGTAGAGGCAGATATTTCTCTCTCTGAGAATATATTTGCTGAACAGAACTCCGTACTGGTGACAGGAAGGGCATCCGGCCATTAAAACACTCTGCTTGCTCCATTCATTGCCCAGACTCCACCTTGCAAGGGATTATGGGGGTCATTAAATGGAGATGATAATGATTGTTTGGAAGTTTTCCATTGCTTTCTTCCTAAGTCTGAAAGAGAAAGGCTAGCTCCAAGTCACTCACTTGGTTCTGGTCTCCCCAACTTCCAATGTTTTATCACAACCCCAAACCGGCTCTCTGTTCAAGCTTACAATAAAGTTATGTTAACTATATAAGCCAATTGTTGCACAAGCCCATTAAATCCATAGTGTTTTGTGCCTTTCTAGGTGCCCAAACCTATACCTGGGGATTATATTTGTGCAAAGCGGTGGTGTGTATGTGGGAGGAGGGTATTTAAACCTTATCGGAAGTATTTATTCTGATACGATAAATACGATTAAGCAACTACTAGACTTACAATGCAGCAAGAAGAGGAGAGGGGTGTGAATTATAGATTGGCTCTCAGTTGCTATGGAAGGAGTTTGTAGTAGTGGCTCAATCTAGCAACTGCAATGTAACTCTTTTGTAAAAACAAAAAAACAAAATCTCTTCTGCACCAAAGTGACAGACTTCCCTAATCCTGACGGGGATAGAGTGTTTTAAATTTCATCGATAAGCACGGAGGCCAGCAGTGAATGACGATACTGAAAACGTCTCTTATTCCGTGCTTTTTAAAAAATGGATCTTTTAGCTCTTCCAGGGGCTTGCAGCTATGCTGCTATATGTTCTCATAACTGCTGTATTAACTGGGCATTTATTTATTTTTTTACAGGTTCATATAACCTTAAGCACGCACGAGTGTGTGGGCTTATCTGAACGGGACATCAACTTGGCCAGTTTTATAGAGCAAGTTGCAAACACACTAGCCTAAAATGCTCATCCCCATCTTTGTCTGTAAAGGTAGCTCCCGCGTCTTAACTTGTTGGAAAGTATCATGACAAATGAAACCTGACCTCCGTATCCAGTTAATAGGGGAGAGCCCATCTTTTGGTCAAAGCTTCATATTTACTTACTGTAGGGTCACACCTTGCAATAGTGCTGTGAATTCATCTGTTATCCATTATAAATCTGTCTTGTGTCAATATCTGTCTCTAGGGTTCTTTAGTCTGTAACCCTGTTTAGCAGTATTAAGTAAGTGCAGGAGGAGTCGCCTGTGGTTGTCCGTTTTAATAAAGCCTGCTTTTACACAATCTATTGGAATTTGTGCATTTCTCTTCCACACTGTTTCTTGTATTGCCTGACTTCAATGGAAAGGGTAGACAGGGAAATGCTGGAATTGTTTTCATCTTCTTTTAAACTGAGGTAGGCAGAACTTTGGATTGGCGATGTAGAAACCTAAAGCAATAGCACTTAGACTTATATGACCGCTTCACAGGGTTTTACAGCCCTAAGTGGTTTTACAGAGTCAGCCTATTGCTCCCAAACAATCTGGGTCCTAATTTTACCCACTTCGGAAGGATGGAAGGCTGAGTCAACTTTGAGCCTGGTGGGATTTGATCTGCCAAATTGCAGGCAGCTGACAGTCAGCAAAAGTAGCCTGCAGTACTGCACTCTAACCACTGCACCATCGTGGCTCAATCTATATACTACAGATTGCAAATCATGGCTACTTTTTTTCCCTTAGGATAGCTTTACCCCTCATGCAGTGCAAAACCATACACAGTTTAACATACAGCAGAAGATAGGAAATTAAAACCACTTGCATGTTCTGTCAATCAACGTTTTAAAAAGAAAATTAGGTTCTCATTTGTCAACATACCCAACACATGTGATAGGATCAATAGCATGTGTGATGGGCTCAAAAAAATTTAAGATGGCAGCTGTGTCTCTGCCATGCCTCCTTTTTACATTCATTATCCTTGTACAATAATGGATTTCAGTCAGAACTGAAATTACTCCAAAGATTCTTGAGACTTGTACGTGAAGGGAAGTAAAATTCCTACAATAAAAGTATGTTGATAAGTTCTTTTATTGCCACCTTGATTTTTTTTAACCATTTCAGTGTCCCTAGCTTGCCAGAAATTTCAGACATGAAATCCTAATAATCTTGGTGCCTAAGGCAAACTTGATTGGTGAGGTCGGCTTTCCAATAAACAAACTTTCCAATAAACAAAGACAGGAAAAAGCTACCCTCCAATATTTTAAACTTGGAATTTGAGGAAGAAAATAACATTTATTTTAAACCCGAAAACATGTACAAGATGCATGATGAAGTATACATGGGTTAAGTATTGAAACAAAGCAGTTTTGAACATGTATCAGGATTAAACTGAAATTAAGATCTTACAAAATTAACATTCCGTTCTAGAACATGAATGAAAACAGTTCATTAAATTACATAGGTACGAGGGATACAATTGAGTTTTCCTTTCGTAATGTATTTCGAAACCATATCTGTGTATCTCTTCAAACTAGTCAATACACATACATGTCTTAGGCAATTAACCTTAAAATTATTTTGTATTCACTCCATTCAAAATTGAAATAGAAAGATAGCCATGAAGAGAGAACATGATTAATCCAAAGATTCACATAACATAGACCCTGAACTCATGAAGTCACAAAAGATTGTACAAGAATAACTGAAAGGAATATGAGTCTATATCACTAAAATATGCTTTTTTTTCCCCAGAGAACTATTGCTGACTGAATCTAATGAGACCTTGAGTGAACTAGCAAAGTACCTACTTACCTCTAGAGGAAGCTTAAGGCAGAATGGACCTGTTCTCCATTCACCTCTGTAAAACTAGGCTGGTGAACCTAGCTTTTCACCTCAAGCCTTAGAATGAAAAGTTAATGTGCCTGCCATTTGGCCCACTGGAGCCACAGTTCCTTCTAGAAGCAAACTAAACAATGGGATAGCAGTATCACTAACCCATTAGAAGTCAAGCTTCAAGACCACAGGTATACCATCACAGTTTCAAAGTGCTACCTACAGGTGGACTGAGCTGAGACGTCATGAAACACTGGAGGATTATATGATACCTGAGGTTGAAGTTACTTTCAGTGTAATACCGTAACAGAGGTGATCATCGGTGGATTGGATCGTCTGCTTGGCTTCTTGAATAGAGATGCTCTCAGCTTTTAAGGCAAATCTGTGTGTGCTGTCTTGAGAACATGTCTGATAAATCAGTGCAACGCCTGAAAAGGAGCCTTGGGTCCTACAAATAATTACATTCTGTGTCACTGGTTCTCTTGAGTCTATAAAGGCGCTTAACAAAATGGCAGAACTAGGAACTGGAACAGTTGAAGCAGCAGCTCAACTTCTCGAACAGTGACAGTGAAGAAATGCAATTTGCTTTCTCCTACTGTAGTAACACAGAAAGTAGGACAAAAGCCCCTAACACATAGAAGAACCGTTTTATCCTTAGTACCTTCATGGATCTCTATGGCTCAAAGACTTGTTTGGGGCGGGGGAGGGAGGGTCACAGTAAAAAAAATATAGGGAAAGGGAAAAGCACCCCGAAGGTACAAGGAAAGAAGGAAGTGTTCCTTTTTCCCTTTGATCCGTTTCCTCTCCTTCAGAGCAAATTCCCAAACACTCACCCTGACTTTATCCTATTATCTGTGAAGGATGTTTATGTGCAACCTTCTGTTGAATTCACTGCTCAGTGTGAATGTCAACCAAGAGATCTGTATCCACCGAAGTAATGTGAAACACCTGAGCATGAACAATGATGGAACAGACTTATATTGCCCTCAAGCCTGCTGTTTCTTGGACGACTAGAAGCAGCCGTGAGTCATAAGAAATACAAATAATTATCAGAAGTTAAGAGAGTTAAGAGAGAGAGTATTCCTGAAGTTTCATAGATCTGAACAGCCAGTCTAAGATAGGGGGTTGAACCGGTGTGTAACCTAAGAGGGAATGTTATGCCAACAGATCAAGCTGCCTTGTGAGCTGTATCTGCAGAAGAAACACTTCCAAGAGATAGTACCTTTCCTTTGAATTGTTTAGTGTGTCACCATCCAACGATTGAGATATATGACTAAAAATCAGTGGGGACTTGGAGAACCATTCATGTGGGTATCAGCCAAGGGGACAGGATCTGTGCTGTAGATGCTGTCCAAATAACCACGAGCAATTTCTGAAACCAGGTTTCTGTCAGGAATGGCTTGTGCCAGACCATAGATTGCACTCTATAAATTGAAACAAACAAAAAAAAACAGAACACAATGATCAGCTAAGATTTATTCCATGCAACATTGCTTCTGAAATGTGTTACTTGTATTTGCATAATGCCCAAACAATAAAATTCAGTGCTTATGAAATAAGCAACCACAAGCCATATAAAAATCAGGAGATTAAAATGATTTAAAAAATATTAAAATAGAGCAGATTGTCTTAAGTTATCAAATGCCTAGGTATATAAAGGGGTTGTGCAGTAAGGGCAGACCACCTACAGAAATTCTAAAGAAAGCTGAAACATAAAAGATGTAACAGAAAATAACAAGTGAAATGCTTAAAACACAGAGAATCTGAAAAAGCCCTTTATTGAATTTCTATCCAGTGTGCATCAGATGGTAACACACCCAGATAAGACCTCTCTGAAAGACCTCCATGCTAATGTAAAATAATGCTAGAGAAGGAAGTTCCCCAACTAGTTTGTATTAAAATAATGTATTTCTTTAATCAATTTCATGATTCGTACCTGGAAGGGAATGGCAGCCCAAGTAACTATGCTAAGCAAAGAAATATTCTGCGTCCTAACTAATCCTGGTCAATAGCCTAGTACTCATTGGATATATTCAACAATAAGCTAAAGTAAATGCAGTGCAATTAGTAAACTAATTAAGATGTAATTAAGGAATGTGTGAATTACAGTCTGATCTGACATCTCTTTGAATTATTTTAGCAGGCTCACCAGCCTCAACTAAATAAAAATACTTGGCCAACAACTGAAATATAGATATTACAGGATCTTGGGTATAAAGCTTAGCAATGTCCCCAAACTTCCAATCTGATTTTTCAGGCTACACCTAGGATTTAAATCCTATTCTCTAATTTACTTTCTATCAACTGCAAGCGCCACTGTCTTGTCTCTATATGTTTCCATAACAGCAAACGTCAAAAACAAAAATGCAAAATTTTCCTTTACCATGCCAGTGGTCTTTTCCTTTGGATTCTTCATGATCTCAGAGACACACTCTCTGACATCCTTCAGCAGTTGTTCAGCCACCCCAGGTTCTGTTTGTAGCAGCGTTATGCAAAAATGAATACTTGGGAAAAGATGGAAAAAGATAAAATGTTAACCTTTCTTCACAATCAGAACCTTGTTTCTTGATCATACTCTATCCAGAGCTGGCAAATAAATGCATGAGAAATCATGTTGATTCACTAGCTATCTATCACATCCATATTACAAATTGGCTGAAGGTCCCAATTCCCTATTTTTGCAACATCTGAACACACATTAAGTTATTACTTACCGTATTTCTTTCCTGTATTATAATGAAGTGTGTACTTTCTGTATGGAGTAGTTATTTTTTCTGCATTTATTATGCAAATTACACACAGGAGGCCCTGTGTAGGTTTTAAATAATAACATCATCAGCCTATTATATTATTATACTATAATTTCAGCTTTCTGGAAAGCCTGTTTCACTTCATGTCTTCTTAAACTCTTAGCCAGGGTTGGGCACATAAATATCTCTTGGCTATTCTCAACAAGTGTCACAATACCAAAAGCCATTCACAAGAACTTCTTAATAATAATATTCTCACTTGAAATAATTCCTAAAGCCAATTCTCTTCCAATATGTTTGAAATTGAATGGACTTTAAATTTAAACTGAAATTAGACCAAGTTCAACTTAAGACAGGTTGCTTAAGACAGGGGGCCTGAACCTGTGGGTCGTGTGGGGTTTGCAACTAAGTTGTATAAATTTTGTGTCATCAAAGATCAAATCAGCACAAAGTCTCATACTCTTCATAATTAAGAAGTTGCAGACATTTCAAATTAAGGTTCAAAAGAAACATTTCAGCTCCCGTACCCCCCAACTGTTATATTCTCCAAAACATCCAGCAGTTTTGTAACTATCTGGCAATTTAGCAAGCATTCTTCACTTTCTGTATATTGGAGATTAAATAAAATTGGAGGAAAATGATGAAATAGCTAAATGGCTTTTCCAGTTCTTTCCTCCAGGAAATTTGAGTGCAAACTATGGTTTTGTTTTAGGTAAGATTGGAGTTAGTTTATTCCGATCAAACAGATAGTGTTGTTCAATGCAAAATGGGTTCAGGGTTTGCTTGTGACTAGTTTGTTTTGCTTTGTTTTGGGTGAGGTAGTTGAGAAAATGTCATGTTTTCTTCTTTTTTTGCTAGTAGCAATAATCATGCTTAAAATAACTTTTCACAGATGAAATTATGACCGATTAGAATTGTAAACCTAAAATAATTTAAAAAGTAATCTAATTTGACAATGCGAAGAAAGCCCTAGGATGCAATGTATTAACTAACAGATTAGTCATTATTTTGGCTGAACTGAACTATTTATATATACTTTCATATAACTGAAAAGAGTAAGAAAGCTACTCATGACAGGGTGTCTTCTAAATAATAATAATAATAATAAATAATAATAATAAATATTTATTTATATACCGCTCCTCTCCCGAAGGACTCGGAACGGTGCACAGCCGTACAGTTAAAACAATAAACACAGTAATTCCACTTTTCAGAAGCATATTCTGCTGACAATAAATAAGTACTGTAGTGATGACTTAACTCTGCACCATCTATCTGTTTTGTTACCTTTTTGTCTAAAATAACTAAATAGTTATTTTCTAATCTAAGTTTCCTAATTTTAGGTTTTAAGAAAATGGCCAGAACTAGGAAATTTCTTTGGAGGGGTTCAAGGGCCTATTTTTTAACAGCTGTGAAAAATAAAATCTAAAAATATGAAGCAAAACTTTTGCTTGAGTGTGAGTGTGTGTGTGTGTATCCTTTTACCTCTTTGTAATTGTCACTCCCTCCACAAGACAGAAAATAAGACTGTGATTTTATTCTCTAATCATGAAAGTCAAATTTAACAGAATAGCAGAACAGAGTAAGAATTGGAAGGCCTTCTAAGTCCAGGGGTCTCCAACCTGGGCAACTTTATGACTTGTGGACTTTAACTCCCAAAACGCTGGCTGAGGAATTCTGGGAGTTGAAGTCCACAAGTCATAAAGTTGCCAAGGTTGGAGACCCCTGTTCTAGTCCAACCTCCTGCTCAGCCATGAGACCCTATACTATTTCAGACAAGTAGTTTCCAGTCTATTTTTAAAAGCCTCCAGTGATGAAGCACCCACACCTTCTGAAGACAAGCCATTCCTGGTTTATTGTTCTCACTATCAGGAAATTTCTGCTTAGTATAAGGTTGCTTCTCTCCTTGATTAGTTTCCATCCATTGCTTTTTGTCTTGCCTTCTGATGCTTTGAAAAATAGGCTGACCTTGTCTTCTTTGTTGGCAGCCCCTCAAATATTGGAACACTGCTTTCATGTTGCCCCTAGTCCTTTTTTTCACAAGAGTAGATACAATTCCTGCAACCGTTCTTCATCTCTTTTAGCTTCCAGCCCCCTGATCATCTTTGTTGCTCTTTTCTGCATTCTTTCCAGAGTCTCAACTTTTTATTGTGATGACAAAAACTGAATGGAGTACTCCAAGTATCATCTTACCAAGGCCTTATAAAACAGTACTAACATGTCACGTGATCTTGAGTCTATCCCTCTGTTAATGCAGCCTATTGGCTTTTTTGGTGGATGGCTGCAGCAAAACTGCTAGCTCATATTTAAGTGATTGTCCACTAGGACCCCAAGACCCTTCTCGCAGTAACTACCATTGAGCCAGGTACCACCCATATACTATATCTCTGCATTTTGTTTTTCTTGCCTAAATGTAGAGTTTTATTCTTTTTTTCACCACTGAATGTCATTTTGTTAGATAGGGCTCCGTGTTCAAGTCTGTTCAGATTCATCTGGATCTTGAGCCTGTCATCTAGGGTGTTGACTATTCCTGCACCTTGGTGTCATTTTCAAATTTGATGAGTTCCCCTTCATTTGTAGAAAAATCTAAGAAATTGTATATTCTAGTGCTAATAAGAAAGTATCAATCAGTTAGCAACTTAAACAAATATGGAGTAAACATGTGGTGGTTTGATCTTTGTACCTGTAGGTATGAAACTATACTTTTGAGTAGAATTGAATTCGCATTCCAGAAAAAAGAAGAGAAATTGGGCTTCGACTCAAATCCCAAAGAGTGGAATCCCAAATTTTATATAAAACATATTCCAAATATCTTGGAATAAGCACCATTTCTTCCAAGTATTTTTTACAGAAGCAAAATTGTTATCCTGAATGAGAAACCACACAAAATAGCTAACGCTAAAGGGAGAATGTATTATTTTTCAAAAACTGGTAATTTCGTTATATATCCTGCATACTTTCTTTTTCCTCCCTTTCTAATAATTATGGAAGCCCCATCCAGATGCAGTGAAAGCCCACCAACTTAACTGCAAAACAAATTAAAACAAAATCATGGAAGAATAAGGCTCTCGAAACTATACATGCTGGACAGGTGTGTATCAGCCCAAGATCAGAAACAAGTGAACTTTGAATTCCAGCTACTGAGATGCAACAAAACATGGAAGTTTTGTCTTGGAACTCCTCCTTATGGGTGAAAGCAGTGAAGAAAAAAAACAAAAACCAGAAACTCACCTTCGAGGGAACTGTAAAATATTAAGATTCCATCCTCTGGCTATTAACAGGTTTGACAATTGGTAAATGTCAAATGAATCAGACATGAAAGCAAAGACAGAAACCTCTGGTTTGCCAATGATACGGATGTGGTCAATTTTCTGCAACCTTAAAAAGAAACATGTTAAAAATACGTTCCATCTAGTCTATGGTCCTCTAGTTACATTCAGTGCTGTAATTTATGCTCTTTAAAGGCCACTCTCAAATTTGTAATTTTAGCTGCTGTCCCCATTTTTGACCCAGGAATCAGTTATTCTTGACAGAGAAAGGGGGGGGGGAAGGGCGGAGGATAGGTTGGTGGCTTTATTAGTAGTATTTTTTTTTCTTTACAAAATATGTATCTGGACCTGTGTTCTGTGCATGTATCCACAGAAGAGAACAATTGAACAAAAACATCATCCAAAGGAACATGAAATATTACTTTATAAAACAACTCGACTTTAAATGAAGAGTATGCAACAAGAGGCCACAGCTAAGCGCAATGGCCACATCTGAACAAAGAACGCGATCTTGTAATTTAATTCAAGGTGAATGGTCTTCCCCAAGTCACAAATTTCTTACTGTACAGCATGGCTTTAGAAGTTTTTTCTCCCCCTTTCTTTTGGTCTAACGTAACATGTATGGGGAAAACTGCTTTTTAAGCCCATTTTCATTATATCATAAAAAAAGGAAGCAGTCGGCATGTGGATGGTTGATCAAGATAGAATGTAATCTACCAGATCCCCTGCATAGATTGTCCCTCTGACTATGTAGGACAGACAGGGAGGAAGCTAACCACCAGATTGCAAGAACACAAGCGAGGAGGTCAGGCAAGGAGATCCAAAATCATTGGTAGTCTCACACTGCAATGAAACAAGGACATACACTCAATTTTGCAGTTTACCAAGATTGTTGGACGAGCAGGCACAAAAACAGCCAGGGAAGTGACTGAAGCCTGGGAAACTGGTCCCTCCTCAGTCAACGGGAGTGCTGATTTACCACCAGCTTATCAAATACTTAGGAGGCGAGGGCTTGGCAGCACAAGCAAACAACAGCCAATGACTTAATACCCTGCCATCAATACCTCAATCAACAACTAAAAAGCCACATACAACAGGCATCATAAATGCCACACCACAGAGAACAGCCAAAAAGCACACACTCTGCTAGAAAGAAGTTTTTCTGAAGATGGGATCCAGCACGAGTCTGGAAGTTCAGAAGACAAAACCTCTGATCCCCGTGACCCACCCAAATTGGATCCTGACCCAGCTATGTTAAACTAGCATGGAGAAAAAAAGATGGAACTCAAAAGAGTCCCCACCCCTATTGCAAAGCAGCAGGTTTCTAGCTACATGTTCTGGAGTATACTACAAAGAAAGAACAAGCATCACAAAGCAGCATTTCTTCATCTTATCCAAATAAGCCTTGAGGAACAGCAAGGTTGAATTTATTTATTTATTTATTTAATTAAACTTTTATACCGCTCCCTCTCCCAAAAAGGGACTCGGGGCGGTGTACAGCCTACTAAAAACATACAATAAATACCCAATAAATACAATTAAAATAAATTAAACCAAATTGATCCGGCTGTCTATCCCAAGAATTCAGTTAAAAGTTAAAAGCTAATAAAACCCCAATTAAAATTAAGTTAAAACCAAAATACAGTTACTGGGCCAGGCCAGCCTGTTTAAAAAATAGGGTTTTCACTGCGCGCCGGAAGGTCAGAATATCCGTCATAGCCCGTATCTCCGGGGGGAGATCATTCCATAGGGAGGGGGGTCCCACAGAGAAAGCCCAAACCCTCGGGGCCGTCAACCGACAACGGCCAGGCGGCGGTACCCCAAGGAGGGCAACCCTGTGGGAGCGTACTGGGCGGCGGGAGGTTGATGATGGCAGCAGGCGGTCCCGTAAGTACCCAGGTCCCGAGCCATGGAGCACTTTAAATACTGTCAGTACCACCTTGAATCGAATCCGGAAGGCCACAGGAAGCCAGTGCAGCCTGCGGAGAAGCGGTGTAACATGGGAGCTCCGAGGAGCACCCACAATCACCTGCGCGGCTGCATTCTGGACTAACTGCAGCCTCCGGAGACTCTTCAAGGGGAGCCCCATGTAGAGAGCATTGCAATAATCCAGGCGGGAGATGACGAGGGCGGAAGTGACTGTGCGAAATGCTTGGAATCCCAAGAAACACAAGAGGTTATGCATTCTTTATTTAAAACACAACTTGAAAGTTGTCTACACAGTCAGCATGACCCTTCAGATGTTTCCTGAACTAAAAAGACCTAACATCCTTCCTTACTGGCTGTGCTAACGGGAGCTGCTGGGAATTGGGAATGTTTGTTCAATAGTATCTGGAAGGCTGCAAAGCTCCATCAAATCTCAAAAAAATGCAACCAGATGAAATCTCAATAGAATTTTGCACTTTTTAAATTAACAGTGGCATCTACGGATGAGGGCCGTTTTATTTCCAACAGAAGATGAATCTCTGTAGAAAATTTATTAAAAGATTCATGAAATATTGCTTTATGTAACATTTGTAGTGATGCCAACCTAGGGCGATGGCAGTGACCCTTCCCTAAAAATGTTGCCTCTTATCTGGTAAGGTAGAGTTATCTGATCAACCAACAGAATGGCGTAGTCAACCAAAAGTGAAAGCCACAATATTAGTCTCACAGAGTGTGTAGTTAAAGGTCGAAGGTAAAGGTGTCCCTAAGGATTTTACTCCTATAGTCGTTGCCAACCACAGAAGGCAAGGGTCAACTCCATTTTGAGGCCGTTGAGTCAGCACGGTTCAAAGACGTTTCCGTGGTCATGTGGCCAGCATGATGTCATGGAACGCTGTTACCTTCCCACCAAAACGGTACCTATTTATATACTCGCATTTGTCTGCTTTCGAATTGCTAGGTTGGAGAGAGATCGGGAGCTCACTCGTCTTGCAGCACTTGGGTCTCAAACCTCGGCCGTTTGTCAGCTTTCCAGCCAACAAGCCCAGCGTCTTAAGCGCTGAGCCACCATGCCGCACAGTCCTGTCCAAATGTACCACATAATCCCTTAGCAGGCATAGTTAGTTGATATTTGGCTAAAAAGAAATCCCATGTTTAATTAAAATATTATTTCATGGAGCTTTGTTGAGAGGTATTCCAAATTTTATCTTTCTTCTGAATTTGAAAGATGCCTTGAAAAAAAGGAGATGGAAGAAGGAAGCATGAAGGTCTTCTGAACTGCACATATCTACTTTCTACTATTTCGGTCAGTAGGGCCTCTTCTTTCTGCCCACCACCAACGGAGAGCCAGGTAAGAGCCATCTTTATCGATGCTCAAAAAAGGACTGATTTTTCACTAATGTTCCCTCTCCCCCCCCCCCCCCTTCCCAAAATCCAGTAGTTTAATGTTACCATTTTCCCTGTATACTTTTTATTCATGCATATCATCTTAACACATCGATAGCTAAGAACAAGCTCCTGTTTGATGCTTGCAAATCGTACACACTGTAGAGCAGCCAAGGAGTGCTGAGATGGACCCCCGGGGAGATGTAAGGGAAGCATAAAATATGGAGAATCAATGGATTGGAAATCGTATACGCACTCAGATACGATGAACCGTGTCGTTGAGATGATCTTCCTGGTGGCTTCCACATAACCTTGTTCCCCTAAGTGCACCATTGTTGCCCAGCAAGCTGCAATAAGGCATCCAGGTCTGGAACCAGCAATAGTGGGCGAGGGGTAAATTCCTCCTTGCCAATCAGGAGCAACAAAGAACTGGTGACGTCGGTATTTCACATCGCTGTACAGTATCACTGAGGAGCCCTTTGGAGCGTAGCCGTACTGCAAAGAAAGGGCCAATATTCAAGTTGCAAAATAACCCCATCCCACCAAAATCACTGTTGACAGGTTCAAGACCCTTTTACAAGAATTAGAAGATTTGCTAAGTTAAATCATGCTCTATTGATTTATCAAATAAGAGATGCGCTCTTATCACTGTGGATGAAGCCTTACCACTGGGTTTTTTTTTAAAAAAATCAAGAGGTATTCAGAATACAGTTATTTCATGAGTAAAGTCATGAGAACAAATTGTGTCTTTGCTCCAAAGGTAGAGAATCCTACATGCTCTCAATAGCAAACAAGTATTTGATGTTGAACAGGAATCATTCTCACTGACGCACTTTGGTGCGGGGCTGCAATTTTAAACGAACTGCCATGATATATTTATTCTCTATTTTTTAATTGTGTATTTCATATATTTTATTGTTTAAGCCGCCTGGAGTCGCCTCAAAGGTGCTTTTTTTTCTCCCAAAAGGCAACTAGACTTCCTTGGATTTTTTTTTTGTTTGTTTTTGTTTGCTTGTTTGAAAACATTTCACTTTTCATCCAAGGAGCTTATTCAGTTCTAACTAAAAAGTTCTAACTGAAGAAGCTTCTTGGATGAGAAACAAAATATTTTCAAAGAAGGAAAAAAACAAGAAAGTCCACTTTATCATCATCATCCTCTTTTAATGACCCCATAATCCCCTGCGGGGAGGAGTCTGGGCAACTAAATGGAGCTGAGTGTTTACTGGCCGGATGCCCTTCCCGTCACCAATGCGGAGTTTTTGTTCAGCAGATATATTCTCAGTGTGCCCTGAGAGAGAAATATCTGCCTCCACTTAGGATCGAACTCACAGCCTCCTGACTGTGAGGCGAGAGTTCCACCTCTAGGCCACTGTACCGTTCACAAGAAAGTCCAGTTGCCTTTGGAAAATTTACCTTTGGAACAACAGTGCCCTGGATGATTGAGAATCTCCATAGATATTCTGCCTAGAGCAAGGGTCTTCAAACTCGACAGCTTTAAGACTTGTGGACTTCAACTCCCAGAATTCCTCCTCCAGTCATGTTAGCTCGGGAATTCTGGGAGTTGAAGTCCACAAGTCTTAAACTGGCCAACTTTGAAGACCCTGGGCCTAGAGTCACATAAAGGTGAAATGGGTGCCTATATAAATCAAATGAAGAAATGAATAAAATGTTTTTAATGATACGGATTTCAAATCAAACATTTATTGTCAATGCACAACATGTGTACAATTAAATTGAAAAGAATTGAATCTAATTTTTTAAAAAAAATCTAAATTGGAAACAATTTAGAGGAAATATGCCTGATCCAGCTTAGCAGAGTTTCAAAGCAACTCCCATCAGAAGCTCATAAGAAATCTTCCTTGGCTCACCTTATGCGTATCTGCAGAAATGCTCGTGACCCCTTTCACTCGGAAATCAAAACCCTGCTGTAAAGGAAACCCGGCCTTCTCCATGAAGACAGTGAGAAAGCCTCCCAGGCAGGCATCAACATGGAAGGGAATATCGTATTTCAGGGCAAGCTGCATCAAAACAGGAGAAGAACTTAAGTCATTTTCTTCTTAGGTCACCAAAGTGAACTACTAGTAGAGCTTGAAGCTTAATAGACATATTCCTTACAGTGAGTCTCAAGAGGATGCTGCAATGTTTATAAGAATGAAAAATGGTCATGGGTCTCTTCTCTCACGCCATTGTAACTTTGAATGATCACTAAATGAATGATAATAAGTCAGAGGACTGCCTGTATTTAGGGAAGTTAAGGCATTCTCTTTAAAAAATAAACAATTCAATGCCATCAGCTTAAACGGCTCAGACTTTTGACCGTGGCTAACAGCTCTTCCTGCTGTTAATTACCAAAGTGATACAGATACAGATTAACAGAGTTGGAAGGGATCTTGTAGGTCAACTAGTCTAACCCTCACCCGCCCGCCCAAGTAGACCCTACACCGTTTTCTGACAGGTGGCACTCCAGTCTCTTCTTGAAAGCTTCCAGTGATGAAGCTCCCACAACTTCCGAAGGCAACTTCTGTTCCACTGGTTGATTGCTCTCACTGTCAGAAAATTTCTCCTCATTTCTAGGTTGAATCTCTCCTTGATCAGTTTTCATCCATTATTCCTTCTCTGGCTTTCAGGAGCTTTGGAAAATAGCTTGACCCCCCTCCTCTCTGTGGCAGCCCCTCAAATATTGGAAGACTGCTATCATGTCTCCCCTGGTCCTTCTCTTCACTAGGCTAGCCATGCCCAGTTTTAAAGTAAAATATTCTTTTGTGTGAATAAAGCCATTTACCAGCAGATCTACATTAACAGACCATTCCTTTAAATTTGGGGAAAAGAAAAAAAAAAAAAGAACACTTTTCTCATACCTCATTTTTTCATTTTTTCAACCCGGATTACTTGCTACTTCAACTCAACATCCACCAGATGAAATGCATCCTAGTATATTGATTAGCCAATTAACCATATCAAATATATGGCATACAGGATGCAGTATGAAGCTGATCTAGACCCCTGGGAGTAGCTACCATGAATCTTTGGAAAAATCTGTTCTGAACTAGGAAAAATTTCAACTTGAATTTTGAACATGTATATAGTGATGAATAAGTTGTGGCCTTTCTTCTAAAATTCAGTCTGATTCCCAATTCCTGGATAGGTCTGGAATCCAAACTCAAATAATTGATGGGAGTCCCTTTCATTAACAGATCATAAATCCAAATGACAAATAAAGCAAAAAAAAAAGATACGTGGCACATAAATGTGTACTTCCGAAATTTATTTTTAGAAGCATGCGTTCTCATAGACCAGTGATGGCTAACCTTGGGCTCCTGTGCCAGAAATTGCAAGTGCACCAGCACCCAGAATGCAATGCGTACCCCCGCTCCCTCTGCATGCCCACGCAATCCCCACCCCCACCCCCAGCGCCTCACAGCTGATTTTTCGGCTGGTTTGAGGCCTTTTTCGGCCTCCCAGAGGCTTGGAAAAAGCCTCTGCAAGGCTTCTCAGGACGAATAATAGCCCCGTTTCATCACTTCCGGTATTACAGGAAGTGACGAAACGGGCCTATAATTTGGCCTGAAAAGCCTTGCAGAGGCTTTTTCCAAGCCTCTGGGAGGCCGAAAAGGGCTTCAAACCAACTGAAAAAAATTAGCTGTGAGGCGTGCGCATGCGCAGTGAGGTAAATTTGCCTGCAGCTCGCGTGCCAGCAAATGGCTCTGCGTGCCACTTGTGGCACGCGTGCCATAGGTTCACCATCGCTGTCATAGACAATTACAGTAAAGCAGACAACCAGAATTGGTACTTTTATCTGTTTAAGTCCGCACAGATGAGCATCGCTTCAGTGATTTAGATGCTGCCTTATAACTGGGGAACATTTTTTGGAAATCAACAGTAAAACCCCAAGCCACAGCAAAATTAACCTAGCAGGGCACAAAAGCCACAAAACAGTGATGCCCAAGTACCTGGCAGGTAAGTTCAAATACCTACAGGGAATTCTCGACTCACAGCCATTTGTTTAGTGACTGTCTTAAAGTTACAATGGCACTGGAAAAAAATGAGTTAGGACCAGTTTTCACAGTGGGGACTGTTGTAGCATCCCCATGGCCATGTGATCGATATTCAGGCACTTGGCAACTGGCATGTATTTATGACAATTGCATATGAGCTGAAGTGGCACAGTGGTTAGAATGCAGTACTGCAGGCTACTTCTGCTGACTGCTGGCTGCCTGAAATTTGGCAGTCCGAATCTCACCAGGCTCAAGGGTGATTCAGCCTTCCATCCTTCTGGGGTCAATAAAATGGGGAACCAGAATGTTGGAGGCAATATTCTGACTCTGTAAACTGCTTAGAGAGGGCACTGTAAAGCACTGTAAAGCGGTATATAAGTCTAAGTGCAATTGCTATTGTCCTGGGATCATGTCATTACCATTTATAACTTTCCCAGCTGGTTTTAATACGCAAAGTCAGTGCGGGAAGCCAGATTCAATTAACAGCTCCAAAATTCACTTCACAATTATAGTGATTTACTTAACAATTGTGGCAAAGGAAAAGGTTGTAAACTCACTTAACAACTGTCGTGCTTAGCAACAGAAATTTTGGGCTCAATTATGGTCGGAATTGCAGCATCTTTGCTATCAATACAAAAATATTACCTTCCCTACTTCCTCAATGGGGTCAATACTTCCATGAGGGAATTGTGGAGCCGAACAGACCAACATGGCTGTATTCTTAGTAATGGCTTTCTTCATTGCCTAAAAAAAAATAAGAACAAAGTCATTAGGAATCCATAAAACCCTGTGTACAAATCAAGGGATTAAAAGCGAACCATCTGAAGAACTCCTTGTATTAATTTACTTCTTTCCACCCACCAGCCTCTCTCAAAGATTCCATCATTCTGTTCAATTCAAAATGTATTGGAAACATCTGGAAATGGCAGGAGAGTACCTTCACATCCACCTGCATCAATTCAGTCAACGGAATACGCACAATCTTCATCCTGAAATAATGGGCAGCCTTTTCGAATGCTGCATGAGCACTTACTGGCACCAACCTAAAAGACAAAACCAACACCGAAAATAATACATTTCAGGAAAAATTGGCAGCACACCAGACTAAACTCCTTTCCTTTCTTTTCTGGACAGAAATAGACTGGTAGAGATGAGACTAACGGGGAAGAGGAAAATCTAAATAAATAGGCATACCCCCCCCCCCCATAGACCAAACACCGTAAGTTAAATTTGCAAGATCAGCTCCATCTTTCTACCTTTAGTCTTTTAAGCTACATCTTCAATATTATTATTGATGGAACTTTTCTCAATACGATCCCCACAGTCTGTATTGGACAATAATGCCCATTATCCTCAGCCTTCTGGCATTCTAAAACGCTGCACATTTCACCCTGCCCATGTGCAGCAAAAACGAGAATTTTCCCATTCAGGATTTCCTAGCAAGAGTTTGCTAATTGTAAAGTACATTTACTAGATTTGCCAACATTAAAATTTGATGTTTAAATTGTTATAGCGATGGGGGAAGTTATTTTCTTTTTCTTACTGTATTCTTCCTATTCTTCATTCAATTTTTTTCTTTTTCCCAAAAAAAGACATTGGATCCAAAGAACTTCATAACTACCGTGTTTCCCCAAAAATAAGACCTGGTCTTATATTTTCAGTGGGGGGGGGCTCCAAAATAAGCACAAGGGCTTATTTTTGAAGAAACGTGATTTCAGGGTAATCGGATGGGCGCTTTGCTCCCCGGCACGTGTACAAGTAGTGAGCCCATGCAGTGCAGGTGAGTTGATTCCCTGTCCAAGCAGCAGGGAGAGGCAGAGGGGAGGAGGCAGCCAATCTTGACATATTGCGGGAAAGCCGAGAGTCAGCGGCTCGTCTTCACATGGTGGCAATGGCAACAGACGGAGGCAGAGATGAGGGCGGGAGGCAGGCTACCTCCCGCTCCATCCCACTAACTCTTGGCTTTCCCACAGCCCACAGAGCATGTTCCAGATTGCCTGCCACCCCCCATGCCTCTGCCTCCATCTGCTTCTTCGACAGGTAATCAATTCACCTGCGCTGCGTAGGCTGTGGCTGCTGTCGAACACCATCAACCCACGCACGCTCACCGCCTTCTGTGCTGACCATGCCCACACCTTCACCTAGGACTTATTTTGGGGGTAGGGCTTATATTAGTCGCATGCTTAAAAATCAGGCTAGGGCTCATTTTTGAGTTAAATCCTATTTTCAGGGAAACACAGTAGTTCACTGTATTGAGATTCAGAAGAGAGTAGTCTTCAGAGAATTAGAAACCAACTTTATAACAATACTTTATAGCAAAATTGTCTCCTTTTCAAAGGCACACGGAGCAATTCTTCAGATTTATAGTAACTGCCTCAAAGAGACTTTGTCCATCTGAAATTATTTTTATGAAAGTAAACTAATGAAAGTTTAAGAGCCAGATTCATAGTGACAGAGAAAAAATGGAAAAGGATTTAGTATCTGCTTAGATTCATGGACTCCTCACTTCCCTTTTCTTGCACAGCATTACTGCAAGATGACAGGAATGCTTTCAGTTCTCTATAGCTCAGAGTATTTTCCAATCTTAAATTGTCACTAAACATAATGATGGTTTCAGCCAAATTAGCCTCATAATCTATGCCTTCCAATTGGCTTGTTTTAAACTCTTGATTATAATAAATCTGTTTCTATTTCTGTCAAGCCAGAAAAAAAATCAAACTAGTTCCCATCAGAATAAACCCACTGTGACGGCCAGAGATACACAAGAGTTACATACATTTCTGGATATTTTATCCCTTTTTCATAAGCCAAATCTCTGTAGGCTTTACAGACCAGCAGGATGCTCTCTGTCCCTCCAGATGTCATCTATAACAAAAGAAATAAAAATATATCAGATAACCAAATGATCATGGGAAAGCCAAAGTAGAAATACACTTAGTTAGTCTCCGTTTTAACAAAACTTTTAAAATATTTTTTTTAAAAAACATAAACTTAAAAAAAAATTTAAAAAAATAAAACTGATCGACACAAGATTGGATCCTGCAACATTACCCTAGGATACATATATTTGCCTTCATTCATAAAACCTTCTCACTGGTGTTTCTCACACTGGACTTCAACTCCCAGCATGCTGGCTAGGGAATTCTGAGAACCGGAAATCCACACTCCTTAAAGTTGCTAAATTCTTCTAACTAAGTAGTAAGCACCAGTGTAGAGTTATCTATGGAAATCTTTGGTCTTTACATGCTACAGCAATCCTAATAAATCTCAACCAATGGTCTCTTGTGTCCTAAGATCTCTTCTAATTCAAACTGAAGATGCATTTAAATACCAGGTAGCAAACATTTAAAGCAAAGTTTTGTTCTTGTTGCTGGACTGATTCAATAGACAAATATTGAGAGCCAGTGAATTGCAATAACTAAGGAATTGGACTGGCATTTAAGAGACTCGGTTTTAACAACACCATTGGCCATTCTGCCTCACAGGGCTGTTGATTTTGAAGGAAAAATAAAAACAGAAAGTGTTATTTGTACGACCCTGAACTCCGGAAAAAATGGATGGATGAGTAGGTATAATAATCAAGACAATATTGCAGCTATCTGGTTTAGATATAAATCATATATCTGGGCAAAGGGCACAATTTGATATTTTAAAGCTCAGAATATTCATCTTAAGTCACCACTGAACGAGGAAGAAAAGGCCAATACCATTATTTTATTAAAGCATCTGAATTTTTTTTTAAACCTCCTGTTGCTGGGCAACAAGGTAGGCACCTTATTAGGCCAAGGAAATTGAGGCTCGATATGAAACAGGAGTCAAGACTCTTTCTAATGCTAAAAACCTTTTGTTTTCCAAATGACTTGTCACCTACTTGGGAGCACATGAATCATTCTCAAAAGACATTTTTGCTGATTATTGCAGGACACTGCAATAATCCAGCCAATGCCGGTTGACTCATGAGTAGCTTACAGTTTTTTCAAACACAGATGTCTGATTCTTTCAATTAATACCCAGACTAAAAGGAAAATCCAACGTGTAAGCAAAAAAAGACAGACAGGGGAAGTTGCTTTAACACAGCAAATCAAAAACCAGCGAGAAACCTGAAGAGTGATACATAGGAAGTCTGTCTTAAAACTGAATGGAGAACATGGTACTGTATATCCTTTAAAAAGAGGAATAAAGAGGCATAGAGAACAAAACTCTCTTTCTGTCTCTTTTCTCTCTCTTTCTCTGGTTGGGTTACATGCAACATCATACACGAAATCCATGAACTTAACTTTGTTTTTTTCCCCACTGGCAGTACGAATTTCCAATTCTTGAGGCACTGTAACATCATATTAATTATTCTGCTACTACTGCAACTACTATCTATCCGGAACAAATCGTGAAACTTTCTCAAGAGTTTTGAAGCTCTCTTGGCTGTCAAACCACTTGATGCTAAACATTCTTCAGCACTTATTTATATATTTGGAACACAAGAGGGAAATGAGAGCTCCTTCTGCATGCAAAAAACGGAAGGCAGGATGTTCAATGTATTATTTTTATTTTCAGAAATGGTTCCCGATTCTCTTTTGGGAAAGGACCATCTGCTGCTAATGCTAATGGCAAACACATGGCTTGGTGGTCAGGAGAAGTTCAATCTGAATGCTCAATTGGAAAGAAGGAGGAAATTCAAGGTGAAACATTTCTGGATTCTCTTTAAGGGGAAGGGCTGACTTTTGGTCCTCAGAGAGGAAAAATCCTGATGCCAGCAGTAGGCCTGCAATTGGACAGAGTTGCTGAAGGGGAGGAGAGGCCTGGGAGAAATTAAATTTGAATCCTTGATACGACAAAACCAAAAGCTTGAAACTCACTTGGTAGCTAAGTGGCGGCTACTCCAACAAAATGCAACACAATAATAGTTACACACGCCATAGTCTGCAATCTGACCACTCCCTTGCAGCTTCCAGACCAAACATAAAGGGAGCCCATGTACACGTCATTGTTTGCTTTTATAATGCCCATATTCAAAAACAACAACAGAGGAAATCTTGGTGACCACTGATCAATATGTTCAATATGATCAACTTTATGCTGACCCCTTCAACAATAAAATAGAAGGTCGAAATAGGATCAGTTTTGGACAATGAACAGAACAGTTTTTGTCCCCATCACTAGGACTATGTTTTGATCCTAAGATATTTTATTGAAAAGTTTGCCTACAAGGTTTTGCTTCAGATGGCAGCTCTTTGACTATGGACAAGCTTTTATTGTTTTTACATCTTTTTTGTGACTTCAGTTTCTTAATATTCTTAGTATAAATATTAAAAAAATATATTTTAATGGGAAGTCTCTCACCCAGTGCACTTTGAGAACTTTGGCAAATCTCCCATTAAGAACTTCAGAAAGCTCAAACTGCCCAAGGAGCTGCTGATCCAGTTCTACAGAGGAATTACTGAGTCTATCATCTGCACCTCTATAACTGTCTGGTTTGGTTCTGCAACCCAACAGGACAGACACAGACTTCAGAGGATAATTAAGACTGCAGAAAAAACAATTACTACCCACCTGCCTTCAATCAAGGACCTGTATACTGCACGAGTCAAAAAGATGGCTGTGAAAATATTTACAAACCCCTTACATCCTGGACATAAACTGACGCTATAGGTCACTGCACACCAGAACAACTAGACACAAGAACAGTTTTTCCCCGAACACCATCACTCTGCTAAACAAATAATTCCCTCAACATTGTCAAACTATTTACTAAGTCTGCATTACTATTACCATTAATCCTCCCATCCTTCCTTTCATCCATCTCCTCCCACTTATGACTGTATGACTGTAACCTTGTTGCTTGTATCCTAATGATTTTTGACTGTTTCCTAGTATGATTTGCTTATTGTACCCTATGACTATCATTAAGTGTTGTACTTTATGATTCTTGACTCTTGACAAATGTATCTTTTCTTTTATGTACACTGAGAGCATATGCACCAGGACAAATTCCTTGTGTGTCTAATCACACTTGGCCAATAAAGTATTGTATTCTATTCTATCTATTAGAACATCATGCCTGGTTCTGAGAAAGACTTTTAGATTTACAGTATATCTAAAACAGATATATTTTAACCTTTTAAAATATTAAAACAATGAAATATTATTGTTAGCAACCCCAGCTTTTACTTATCATTTTTCATTGTACGTTTGAGCGGTATTATTGAAAAAGGTGTTATTTTTCTTGCTTGTATTTTATGCCAGTTAATTATTGACATAAAGATTTGAATTCAATATATTATATATAATGACCAAAAATTCACCTACAGTTTATGAGGAGCAGCTATAAAACTATACTATATACAGTATATAAGTAAAGCATAAGCAAGAATAGTCACATATATTACAAAATTCTTATGAATTTTGGATTTCAGGCCTTATGAGCTAATCTTTGTAAATATTATTCAGTAAGCACAAAAGGGCAAAATTATATCGATTCATTTCCATAAATTTCCATAAATAATTTTAGGAAGTTTTATTCCCCATGAAAATCACACTATTTTGATCCCCTCTTTCATTTGTGGCAGGGGGTGAATATACTGACAGAAAACAATAAGTTGCTAAAGTCAGCATCCCCTTAACCCAATGCTGGCTTTCTTCTCCTAACAATGGAGTGAAGTGTTGGATCATTACAGTATTGCGTGCTTGTTGAAAGATAAAGGCAGGCTTTCTTTGAAAGAAGAAAAAACACAAGGCATTTTCCTCCTACAGCATAGTTAGCGTTTCATCATGTACAATGAAATTCTGTTTTGTTGTTTTGTTGGGTTTAAGAAAACAACTTGATCTATTATCTTTATACCAACCTTTTCCAGAGGGCCTCCTCAGATGATACTACCCTTCCCATAAACCCTGCTGGACATAACTGATGACTTATGGTAGAACTTACTGTTGTTGGAGCCTAACCCTAACCCTAACCCTTATGTTAAGGTATTGAGATTTAAGAACTGACCAGCTGCTGTAAGGCTGATGCAATAAGGATGAATCAGCAACTGCACTGACATTTTATATATGGGTCCACAGAGGTTTTACCACTTTAAGAATTGTTTATATAAGGCAGCCATTAGAGGTCTTATTTCTCTCTCTTTGTGTCCTGTCTTCATTGCAGAGTTTTCCATACAGAGTTAAGAAGATTGATTGCTTTTCAGATATTTACCTACCGTGCATATATCTGTATATGTCTTATATATAAACCACTGTTAATGTCTAAGCCTGTGTGTGCTGTGTTTTGCTCCTGGGTTGTCTCACAATAGTTGTCACGCTGCAAATGCTCTGACATCTTGTTAGAAAAAAATTGTCACAAAGAATAAGCTGTGGTTTTAGACCACAACTCCAGGTATCTTGAGCCATTACCCAAGACATGTTCTTGTATAAACGTAGAATTGAAAATAGGGAAAAGTCAAGTTCAAGAGCCACTGGCAGGGGGAAAAACACTGTATCTCTTTCACTGACTGGTTGACTCAGCCTTCCATTCTTCTGAGGTGGATAAAATGAGGGCCCAGATTGTTGGGGGCAACATTCTGACTCTGTAAATCGCTTAGAGAGGGCTGTAAGGCACTGTGAAGCAGTATATACAGTAAGACTAAGTGCTATTACTATTTCTTTACTCAGCATTATTCTTGGTCAGATTATTTTGAATTCTTCTTTTTTTACATTACTACCCAGCTAGGAAGATGAGATAATGGAAGACTGAACAATAGAAAAAAGACAATGAAAAGAACAGAAGTTGATGGACTGGCTTTTTAGCTCTTTTTGGTGAAAACCAATTTGGGAAGAGGTGAGTACAGAAAAATAGGATGAACACATGTTTGAACTGCAACTATATGGCAAGTGGAGACAGTGAAAAGCAAAAGATGAGTGTTCGTGTGGGAAGAGCTGCAAGGACCAAGACAAATGGAGTTGACCTTGACCAACAAAAGTTTGGGCAACAGTATTTGGGCTATAAGGAACCATTATGTTATTTACTACTGTAAAAGATTAACAGTATAGCCTTCTGGAAATCAAGAACAAGTATATTTCCTGAGAACAGGAAGAAATGATAAACTAGAAAGCTCGTTTGACTAGAGCGGAGAGTCATGTCCTACACTTTCACCTCTGCAGTAAGTTAGCTCTGCTCTCAGATATACAACTGAGTGGATTCTTCTCTTCTACAAGTAAAAATTGTAAGCAGCTACTCTTGCACTTATGAAAACCAATATTGCTTGAAATCAAATAACTGCAGTGTAAGCATGTAAGTCTCCTGAAGTCTTACATGTTTATCTTTATCCTATGATTAATTGATTTTATTGCAATTGCTTGATTTGATAGTTGTGAGCTGTCCAGTCAATGTGTCAGAGGAAGTTCAATAACTTATATAATATTACAATAATTATGCACATGGATGACTACAGTGTAGATATGCTATACCAACACAATAAAGTAAGTTTTTGATCTGAACTTTTCATTTAAAATGTATGTTCCTTTTGGCACTGACAAGCTTTTATTTTTTAGTCACTATTTTGCTTACTCCAAGGTATTTTACATTGAAACTTTATATAATCTGTGGGATGGGAATATGAATGAGGGCTCTGCTGGGACAGAATCTTCTTAATCTTTGCCTGCTTACTCTCAATCTGGGCTCATTTATGAAGATGAAAGGACAAAGAAATTCGACCAGTGAAGATAATGTCATTTGCTTGCAAGATGTTGTTAATAATAATACAAATATAACATCTCTTGGGTTCCTTGTTACATAGTGCTCTTTTAGATTTAATTGGTTTCAGAATCTTGAGATAACCATTGCAATAATAAAAGATTATAAAACAAAGGAATGCTGTACTGAGAAGTTTGACCAAAGTTGACAACCCTTTAACATGCAATAAAGATCATTTGTTAGGCAAGATTTATAAACCTCAAATGAAGAATCCGAACAAGTCAACGACTGTATGATTAAATTGATTCAGAATACAATGCATCCATGGGAATTTCAATGGAAGAATATCATAATCATTTTGAACCCTATATTTGTGTTTAAGGTATCTGTCTAGAAACCAGGAAACTATGAGTTTTAGTCCTGCCTTAGTCCAAAACCAGTCGATTGAGCTTGGGCCAGACACTTTCTCTCAGCCCTAGGAAGGAGGCAAGGGCAAACCACTTCTGAAAACACTGTCAAAGAAACATCAGCTGCCAGTTCTATCTAGAAAGCACACACACACACCCCAAAAAAAGAGAACTAACTAGGTCAGCAGTATGCAACTTGGAAGAAACACCAAATAACATTCCTGTATATCCACAGGAATCAAGTTACCATTATGTTTTGGCATTCCTTTTGCCAATTCTTTAGTTGCAGCAATACAGTTTGCAGGTAGACCTAGAAAACCTAGAACTACGCCGCCTTCGGTCCAACCTAAGTATAATATATAAAACCATACATTGCAATGTCCTACCTGTCAATGAATACTTCAGCTTCAACCATAACAACACAAGAGCAAACAATAGATACAAACTCAAGGTTAATCGCACCAAACTTGATTGCAGGAAATACGACTTCAGCAACAGAGTGGTCAATGTCTGGAATACTCTACCTGACTCTGTGGTTTCTTCCCCAAACCCCAAAAACTTTAACCTCAGACTGTCTACTATTGACCTCACCCCTTTCCTAAGAAGTCTGTAGGGAGCGTGCATAAGCGTACCAACGTGCCTACCGTCCCTGTCCTAATGTTTTTCTTATATATATTTCTTATATGTATCCATGTATCCATAACTATGTTTTTACTTATACCTATTATCTTGTAAGCAATTGACAAATAAAAATAAATAAATAAATAAATAAATAAATAAATAAAATGGTGCACAACCAGTTTGCTAGAGAATGTTTCCAAAAGCAGGTTTCTGTAATGCGTAACAGGACAGTCACATAGCTAAACCAACTCAGTTCACATAGCTAAACCAACTCAGGGATACAAAAGCCAGAATTTTTTGAGGATACTATGAAAACAAATCCTGGAAAACATGCTTGACATGTAACCGTAAATAAAAGTTGTAGCTGCCTTAAAGATAAATGGACAAGGCTACTAAGGTAACATTTGTCCTCTTACTTACTGTTCCACATGATTTAGGTCCACCGTGAAAAAGCGTGCAAGCCATTCTCACAATTTCTGCTTCCATCTTCCTCACACCTGGGAATACATCTGGATGGAGTGGATTAGCCCACGCAAATTCCTCATAAACCTCAGAAGGGAAAGAAAAATAGTCCTTTGAAACTATGCTACGTTCCATTCCTTCTGTAACTCCTTTTCCTTCGTAAAGATCTTATTGTCCACCTATATGTGCAGAATGTCACAACCTGTTTCATTTTCAGTTCACAAAGAATTACAGGCACTCTTCAGCTTGCAACCACAACAGAGCCCAACATTTCTGTTGCTAAGCACGACAGTTGTTAAATGAGTTTTGCTCCGTTTTGCAACCTTTTAGTTCCACAGTTAAGTGAATCATTGCAGTGGTTAAGTTAGTAACATGGTTGTTAAGTGAATTCAGTTTCCCCATTGACTTTGCTTGTCAAAACTTCACGAAAGGTGATCACTGCAACAGTCATAAATGAGTCAGTTGCCAAGCATCCGAATTTTCATCACATGACCATGGAGATGCTGCCCTTGTTTATTACGTTCCAAGCACTCCTGGGGTGCCGTTTTTAAGAAGACCTTGAATCAAGGAGCAGAAAAACTGATGGAGAACCTGTGGCACACGTGTCACAAGTGGTACGCATACCCATTTGTGCTGGCATGCGAGCTGCAGGCAAATTTACCTCACTGTGCATGTGCACACCTCACCGCTGGTTTTTTTTTTTTTTTTCGGTTGGTTTGAGACCTTTTTCGACCTCCCAGAGGCTTGGAAAAAGCCTCTGCAAGGCTTCTCAGGCCGAATTATAGGCCCGTTTCGTCAATTCCTATAATACCGGAAGTGGCAAAACAGGCCTATAATTCGACCTGAGAAGCTTTGCAGAGGCTTTTTCCAAGCCTCTGGGAGGCCGAAAAAGACCTCAAACCAGCTGAAAAATCAGCTGTGAGGTGCAGTACATATAAGGGGATGGGGGTAGGGATTGCGCGAGCATGCGCAGGGGGCGTGGGGAGGTGGGGTGCACATTGCATTCTGGGTGCTGGCACGCTTGCAAATTTTTGGCCCAGGAACCCAAAAAGGTTAGCCACCACTGACTTAAGCATTTTGGGATGAGGAAAAATTGCAGTCCTTCAACGATTGTTAAGACACCAACACTCATCTGATGGGGTTGATGGAATCCAACAACATATGGAAGATGGTAGCTCCTTACCCTAACCCTTGATTTTATGCACGGATCATTATTTTAAGGAACCCGAAGATATGAAACATTAATTTAAAAAATGTAAATGGCATAAAAATATATAAAGGTCCCTTTCTAGTTATCATACTGCTTTTCAGGATGAGGGTTTTTTGTTTTTTTTGTATCCTATACCTACTTCAAATAAGAGAATACAGTTTGTACTCATATGTCACTAAAGATATGTGCCCCCTCCCCTGCGCCTCATTTTTGCCCGCGATGGCCTCCTGCAGCACTCTGTTAGCCGAAAACGGGCTGCATGACCCATTTTCAGCCCTGTTTTGGGCCATTTGTGGCCTGGTTTTGGGCCCGGTTTCAGCAGGCAGAGTGCTGCAGGAGGCCATGGAGAGTAAAAATGAGGCACGGGCAGGCTGCAAGCGGCCTGTTTTAGCCACCAGAGGCGCCGCAGGCCAGTACCTTGATATTTCCAGGCCAGCCCCGTAAGCTGGATTTAAGCACCCCGCGGGCTGGATCTGGCCCCCCAGGCCTTGAGTTTGACACCCATCAGGTGTCAAACTCAAACTTATATCAGATAAGCCACCCAGTTATTGGATTCAACCAATCAATCTCATCTGCACTGCTACAGTTTTTAATTATACGCAAGGCAATTACATAGGGCAATTCTCCAAGAGTTTCATGATATATTACCTTAACAAGCAGGTTAACGAGTTTCTCATCCCCACTGTACACTGTCCCAGATACTTTGCGGTCTTCCCAATGTACTTTACCTAAGAATACAGGGGAAAAAAATGTTCACTCATTACATGAAAGCTCTTTTGGAAATTGTTTCTGGTTCACATTATCTTGGTTTGTAAAGACCAGTCAGTTTGCCATGTAAGCGAAGTAAATGGGGAAGCTGGGTTCACTTAACAATGGTGACCAGAAATGTTATAAAGTGGGGCAAAGCTCACTTAACAACAGACATTTTGGGCTCAATTGTGGTCATTGAGGATTACCTGTATAGCACCTGGGATTACCTGGCACAGAATGCCCAGCCATATTTAGAGCTGGAAGTTGGAATTCACAACTTTGGGAGCAAATTTCTGCAGGACACACCTAACAGCTACATCTTCAGCATGAAATTAAACAGGGTTATTTTTAACAATTGGCATCGGGGAAAGGAAAGATAATTCATTGTTACATTCTGGAGGACTTAAAACAGTGATAGAGCATTTTTAGAGAAGGTATCAGACACAACTAAAGATTTATCCAACCAAGGAGATTTATTATAAGTTGAGAGAATCAGAGATGGTAGTCAATGGCACAATGGAAGCAGATCAGATCTTAAATGTTTTGACGTCTGTGATGACCCGGGGCATGGCACAAACGCAACAAAGTCACAAAAGTAGGTAAAGTCCCTTTAATACCTCCAACTTGGCCCCCAATGTCCTGTTATCATTAGCTGGAGACAAAACTCTGCCAAGACAAGTTTTTAAAGAGAAGAAATTCAGTCCCAACCAAACATACATATAAATTATAAATAAAAACCAACACAAACCACTGCTGCAGCAATTAATGAGACAGGGTAGGATAAGGAACTGCAGACTTCAAAAGATAACAAAACACACAGTTGGGAGGACACCAGAATCCAGATAAGATTTGACAAAGATAATGTACGCTTTGCTTCCATCAAGGTGTTGTGCACAAACACCCTTTTTAAATCCTGTTTTCCCAGCTGCAGCAAGTGAAGAGAATCAGGACCCTTTTCTCCCCCATAACCCACGTTGCTCCCTTATCCGTTCCTCCCTTTGTGCCCTAGGATGAAGAGGGGATGGGCCTGGGTCTTCCTCTGAATGCCCAGCCGGAGTGTGCCCTTCCCCAGTTTCCTCCACAGCCACCGGAGCCACACTCCCACTCCCTGTCAGCTGCTCGACCTCCCCCTCGGAATCAGATTCCAACAGGGGCATGACAACCTCTTTAAAGGCCTCTATATCGATTATTAGATAACACCATATCTTTCCTCATATTCAGCTCTATAGTCATAGGATTGGCTAAGGAACATATTTTTTTCACATTCCAGTAGATCCCCAAAATCATACCCGAAGTGCTGTACTCTTTCATCTTCTTTAACAATTCTGGCTGGCTGAGACCAGTTGCTGGTAGGGTCGTGAGGTAATTTTTCTGGTCTTGCAAAAAGGGCAATTTGGCAGACATCTCATCCAAAGTCTTGCATATCTGTTGCTGGATCTATAGAAGCAAAGAGCATGTATAAAACTACTAATAAAGTGGATATTTTTAAATCAAAAGCACTCTTTAGCTGCAGATCTTTTGTTAAAAACAACAATTCTAAGGCTTGCTTGTTTTGTTAGCAGATCCGTGGCGTACAAGTCACATATTTCCAAGCTATAATAGCTACTGGTCATCTTGACCAAGATGTATGGGAACTGTAGTCCAGCCGTAGTTCAGGACAGTTTGGAAAAGATTGTCTCAATGCATGTATCACTACAGAACATATACCATTACAGAACAGAAAGATGTTGAGACTCTAGAAACAGTACAGAGAAGAGCAACCAGGATGATTAGGGGACTAGGGACTAAAACATATGAAGAACGGTTACAGGAACTGGGCATGGCTGGTCTAATGAAGGACCAGGGGAGACATCATAGCAGTGTTCCAATATTTGGGGGGCTACCACAGAGAGGAAGGGATTAAGCTATTTTCCAAAGCATCTGAAGGCCAGCCAAGGAATAATGGATGGAAACTGAACAAGGAGAGATTTAACCTGGAAATAAGGAGAAACTTTCTGACAGTGAGAACAATCAACCAATGGAACAGCTTGCCCTCGGAAGTTGTAGGACCTTCATCACTGGAGGCTTTCAAGAAGAGATTGGACTGCCATTTATCTGGACTCCCGTTATCTGGGAGGAGTTCGATCCTGTGACCGCCGAGGGTGTGGACAGGCTGCTGGGGGGGGCTGAATGCCACCACCTGTTTATTGGACCCGTGCCCTTCCTGGCTGGTTTCGGCCGCCAGGGAGACGACACGAGGCTGGCTCCAGGGGATTGTCAACGCTTCTTTGAGGGAGGGGGTGCTCCCTGCCGCCCTGAAGGCGGCGGTGGTGCGCCCCCTCCTCAAGAAGCCTTCCCTGGACCCAGCTATTTTAAACAACTATCGTCCGGTCTCCAACCTTCCCTTCGTGGCGAAGGTTGTTGAGAGTGTGGTGGCGCGTCAGCTCCCCCAGTACCTGGAGGAAGCTACTTACCTCGATCCGTCCCAATCGGGCTTCAGGCCTGGACATAGCACTGAGACGGCATTGGTCGCGTTGGTCGATGATCTCTGGAGGGCTCGTGACAGAGGGTTCTCCTCTGTCCTGGTCCTATTAGACCTCTCGGCGGCTTTCGATACTATCGACCATAGTATCTTGTTGCGACGGTTGGGGGGGTTGGGGATTGGTGGAACCGTCCTTCGATGGTTCTCCTCCTTCCTCTCCGACCGTTCGCAATTTGTGTTGGCGGGAGGGAGAGGTCCACCTCTAGGCCCCTGCTTTGTGGGGTGCCCCAGGGGTCGGTCCTCTCTCCCCTCTTGTTCAACATTTATATGAAGCCGCTGGGCGAGATCATCCGTGGTCTTGGAGTGAGGTGTCATCTATATGCGGATGACACCCAGTTGTACATCTCTACTCCAGACCACCCCAACGATGCTGTGGGGGCTATGTCCAAGTGCTTGGAGGCCGTGCGGGATTGGATGGGCAGGAACAGGCTTCGGCTCAACCCATCCAAGACCGAGTGGCTGTGGTTTCCGGCGCCCCGATATAGCCAGCTGACACCTTCGCTGGCTATCGGGGGGAAGTTTTGCCCCCCGCAGAGAGGGCTCGCAACCTGGGTGTCCTCCTGGATGTACGGCTGTCACTTGAACATCACATCGCGGCCGTCTCCAGGGGGGCGTTTCATCAGATCCGTCGGATCTACCGGTTGCGGCCCTTCCTGGATCGGGACGCCTTGCGCACGGTCACTCAGGCCCTTGTCACCTCTTGCCTGGACTATTGTAATGCCCTCTACATGGGGCTCCCCGCGGGGAGCATCCGGAGACTCCAGCTGGTGCAAAATGCAGCCGCGCGGGTGATTATGGGGTGTCGCATAGCGCCCATGTGACGCCTCTCCTGCGCGAGCTGCATTGGCTGCCGGTGGCTCTCCGGGTTCGCTTTAAGGTTCTAGTTTTGACCTTTAGGGCGACCCATGGCATGGGACCAGGTTACCTCCAGGACCACATTCTGCCAGTGATCTCCAACAGGCCGGTGCGTTCCCACAGAGAGGGTCTGCTCCGGGTGCCGTCAGCCGCTATGTGTCGTCTGGCGGCGCCGAGGGGTAGGGCCTTCTCTGTGGGTGCGCCCGCCCTCTGGAATACTCTGCCACCGGAGCTCCGTACCGGCATGGACCTGAGGGCCTTCAGGCGCGCGTTGAAGACCTGGCTCTTTGAGCAGGCCGGCCTGGGCTGAGATAATGGTTTTAATTTGGTCTCCATAGTATTTAATTTTAAATTGGGGTTTTAAGGGAGGGGGGTCTTTTTAGTCTCATTTATCAGCCGATTAATTTAATACTTTTTTAATTTTTGTATATTTGTGGGTTTTAGATGGGCTGTACACCGCCCTGAGTCCCTCGGGAGAAGGGCGGTATATAAATTTAAATAATAAATAAATAAATTTGTCAGAAATGGTGTAGGATCTCCCACTTGGGCAGAGGGTTGGACTAGATGACCTACAAGATCTCTTCCAACTTATACCTGGCTCCCTGCCACGTATCATCGGCCCAGCCCGGGCTCCTTGAGGTGATAGCCGGGCTGGCGGTTGAGACCCCTAGGCTTTTAGTCATGGGGGATTTCAACCTGCCTTCGCTTGGTGAAACCTCTGGGGTGGCTCGGGAGTTCATGGTTTCCATGACGGCCATGGACCTGACCCAATTAGTTTCTGGCCCCATTCACATCGGGGGACACACGCTGGACCTGATTTTCATCTGTGGTCAGTGGTTGAATGATCGCAGTTTTGGGGGTTTAGTTATAAAACACTTGTCATGGTCAGATCATTCTCTCCTCAGGCTTGACTTCTGTGCCGCCACCCCCCACCGCAGGGAGGCAGAACCAAGGAGATGGTTCCACCTCAGGCGCCTGATGGATCCCGAGCGGTTCCAGGCGGAGCGGGCCATTTGCTGAGTCGCTGGCTCATAACTCGGCCGCAGACTTGGTGGCCACCTGGGATAGGTTGGCCGCCGAGTCTCTGGAGCAAGTTGTGCCTTTGCAACCTCTGACTCGGCACAAATCCCATCCAGCTCTGTAGTTTATGGAGGAGCTGGGGGAGATGAAGTGCCAAAAAAGACATCTGGAGGGCATTTGGAGGACCAGTCACGCTGAGTCTGACCGGACACAGGTGAGGTCCCATATTAGGACCTACCTGGTGGCGATAGAGGCGGCAAAGCGTTTGCATGTCTCTGCCCTTATTGCGTCGGCAGAAAATCGGCCTGCCACTCTGTTTAGAGTGACCCGCTCCCTGCTTGAGCCGGGAGCGCGGAAGGACCTCTTGCAGGGCAGGGCAGAGAAGTTTTCCCGATTTCTGTACGATAAAATCGCTCAGATTCGGGGAGGGCTGGACTCCAGTTGGGTGGTCCCGGGGGAGGTGTCCGGGGCAAGTCTTGAGACGGTTATCTGGGAGGAGTTCGATCCTGTGACCGCCGAGGGCGTGGACAGGTTGCTGGGGAGGCTGAACACCACCACATGTTTGTTGGACCCGTGCCTCTCCTGGTTGGTTTCTACCTCCAGAGAGGTGAAATGAGGCTGGCTCCAGGGGATTGTCAACGTTTCATTGACGGAGGGGGCTCTTCCTACCGTCCTGAAAACGGCGGTGGTGCGAACCCTCCTCAAGAAGCCTGCCCTGGACCAGGCTCTTTTAAATAACTACCGTCCAGTCTCCAACCTCCCCTTTGTGGCGAAGGTTGTTGAGAGTGTGGTGGCGCGTCAGCTCCCTCAGTACCTGGAGGAAGCGACCTACTTAGATCCACTCCAATTGGGCTTCAGGCCCGGGTACAGCATCGAAACAGCACTGGTCGCGTTGGTTGATGATCTCTGGAAGGCCCGTGACAGCGGCTACTCCTCTGTCCAGGTCCTATTAGATCTCTCGGCGGCTTTTGATACTATCGACCATAGTATCCTATTGCAGCGGTTGCAGGGGTTGGGAATTGGAGGGACCGTTTTGCGGTGGTTCTCCTCCTTCCTCTCTGACCGCTCGCAATTTGTGTTGAGGGGGGGAGAGGTCCACCCCTAGGCCTGTTTGTGGGGTGCCTCAGGGGTCGGTCCTCTCCCCCCTTCTGTTCAACATTTATGTGAAGCCGCTGGGGGAGATCATCCATGGCTTTGGGGTGAAATGCCATCTTTACGCTGATGATACTCAGCTTTACATCTCTACCCCAAACCACCCCAACGATGCTGTGGAGGTTATGTCTCGGTGTCTGGAGGCTGTACGGATTTGGATGGGCGGGAATAGGCTTCGACTCAACGCTTCCAAGACTGAGTGGCTGTGGTTTCCGGCGGCCCGATATAGTCAGCTGACCCCATCGCTGGCTATTGGGGAAGAGATCTTGACCCCCACAGAGAGGGCTCACAATCTAGGCGTCCTCCTGGATGCACGGCTGTCTTTAGAAGATCATATTACAGCCATCTCCAGGGGGGCTTTTTATCAGGTTCTCCTGATGCGGCAGTTTCTTGATCGGGATGCCTTACGCACAGTCACTCACACCCTGGTCACCTCCCGCCTGGACTACTGCAACGCTCTCTATATGGGGCTCCCTGCGGGGAGCACCTGAAGGCTTCAACTGGTGCAAAATGCAGCCACACGGGTGGTTATGGGAGCGTCAAGAAACTCCCATGTGACGCCTCTCCTGCGTGAACTGCATTGGTTGCCAGTGGCCTTTTGGGTTCACTTTAAGGTTTTGGTTTTGACCTTTAAAGCGCTCCATGACATCGGACCAGGTTACTTGCAAGACCGTATTCTGCCAGTAGTCTCCCACCGACCGGTGCGCTTCCACAGGGAGGGTCTCTTTCGGGTCTCGACGGCATCTATGTGCTGTCTGGTGACCCCAAGAAATAGGGCCTTCTCTGTGAGGGCCCCCGCCCTCTGGAATGGGCTGCCTCCTGAATTACGGACAACCAGTGACTGAGGGCATTTAGACGTGCTTTGAAAACCTGGCTCTTCGAGCAGGCCGTCCTGGGCTGATTTTAAATTGGGGTTTTAAATTGGGATTTTAGAATTGGCTTTGTATTTTAACTATTGGGGTTTTAAGGTATAATTTTAGTAGCAGCCTTGAATTTAATCTATTTTTAACTTTTGTAATTGGTATTGTATTTTATTTGGCTGTGCACTGCCCTGAGTCCCTCGGGAGAAGGGCGGTATATAAATCTGATATAAACAAACAAATAAATAAATAAATAAATAAATAATACTCTGATTATCTGTTATCTGTTAACTTGGGATTTTAGCCTTTAGGATTTTTTGTTAACTCTATTTATCCAATTGATATACAGGTACAACCAATTCAGCGAACTTACAACGGCACTGAAAAAAGTAGCTTATGACTGTTTTTCACACTTACGACTGTTGCAGCATCCCCATGGTCACGTGATCAAAATTCAGGCGCTTGGCAACTGGCATCTACCCCAGTCTGGTCCCAACAAGCAAAGTCAACGGATGAAGCTGGAATCATTAACCACCCTACGATTCACTTAAAAACTACAGTGATTTGCTTCCCAACTATGGCAAAACTCACTTAACCACAACAGGAATTTTGCGCTCCATTGTAGTCATAAGTCAAGGACTACCTCTATATGGATGCAGTAGTAGATCATATACTCAGCTTGTTTGAGAAGATTGCTCAAATTGATTATAAACAACGACATAGCACAGTTGCCAAAATGATTTCCTGGAACATCTATAAAAATGATTACGTTCCAGTAATAAAAGATTAGGGGAAGAGTTGAAAAAAGTAATCAAAACTGAACACATTAAAATGTTGTGGGCTTTCCGAATACAAATTGTCTTGGCTCATAATACACCAGATTTCACTGTGATTAAAAAAGAAGTGTTTCTAATTGATGCAGCCATCAATATTTATTTATTTATTATTTCAATTTCAATTATTATAGTAGAATAGATTATTATAGCAGAATAATCAATTATTATAGCAGAATAATTCAATTATTATAGCAGAATAGAAGACAAAGATTTAGAGAAAGTCACAAAATATCAAGATGTGAAAATAGAAATTGAAAGATTGAAAAAAATGGAAAGCATAAACTGATAAGTGATGGTCCCAAGTGGCTATCAGCACACTGGGTGCCACACCCCAAAAAACTTGGGATACACCTTAGAAAAAAAATTTCCGTAATGCAATTGCAAAGGGATATACTGCTTGGATCCGCACATATACTATGCCAATACACTATGACATCCTAGGTTTTAGGGAAGAATTCAATGCCTCTGAAGGTCAACATTAGCTAAAGAACTATGACTTCACATTGCAGTGAAGAGATTATAATAATAGATTTATATGCCACCTGACCAGTGGTGGGATTCAGCCAGTTTGTATCACTTTGGGAGAACCGGCTGTTAACTTTCTGAGCAGTTTGGTGAACTGGTTGTTGGAAGAAATCATTAGGGCAGAGAACTGGTTATTTGAATCCCACTACTGCACCGGAGTCTTCAGCAATTCTGGGAATGACAAATCTTAATGTTCTTTACACCTGTAGAGGTAGTAATCAAAGATTTTCTGCAGAATTTTAATCTAAGGGAAGATTCTACATATATACAGTAGTTAAAGGGTCACAAATCCTTATGACTTGGTGGATCTTAAGAATAGGGACCATAATCTCAGTCAACTATTGCATTTTAATTAAATAAATTGTATATACAATTTAAAAAATATTACATAACAGGGTTTTGAGTAATGTATTGAACTTTTCCTCTGGTAGCGTTAGCTTTTTCCTATTGTTTCCTGATAAAGCAGAAACATGCATACTGAATCTACGTTTCGCTTCTTATCCAAGAAACTTCTTCAGTTCTGACTGAAGTTTCTTGGATGAGAAGCAAAGCACCTTCAAAGAAAAAAAACGAAGAAAATTCAATTGCCTTTTGAGAAAGCACCTTGGGGACAAACCATGACTCTAAACCGTTAAAATAAAAACATCCTTTTGCATTACGGCAATATTGACAGGTTTCATTGAAGCTTTCATTCCTTCCGCAATTCATTAATTTCCCCAAATCATTTTAAGGAAACAAAAGAGTTTTTGATTAAAACTAAATAATTACATTAAGCACTGAACTTTTAACATAGTATATTTTGTTTACAGTGTTAGTATAAATGTGCTTGCTTTCCTTGATGTTGAAAAGTTCAGGCATTGCAGCAGCAAAATTACATGGGTGATTTTGGCAATTACGTACAGATTCAGCGGTTTCTTGCACATAATTAACCATGGATTTCCCAATTGATTAATTTTGGAAGAAAATAACATTCTGTGGAATTCCTACCTTCTGAGAAACCTTGAGTTGTTCTTTTTCTCCTTTTTTTCCTGTACACTGAATCAATAAAAGTTTTAAAAATGCTGATCAATCATTACCTCACATAAAAATATGCCATGTAAAATGGAATGGAAATTCTATTTATTGCAGTTTTTGATCAACAAGGAGTGTGCTTTCTCTTAAATCAGCTGTTCAGAAATTATACCTGGAAAATTATCTGATTTTTTTTTTAATGCTTCAATGTTGTTTCCGTTGAGTTTCAATGAGCTGGTCCAAATGCAAGTATTAGCAGAAGCAAATCTAGGTATTCCTGGTTGTCACTGATCATTCAGATGCATTTCAGATGCATTTCAGGACAAGTCACCACACAGAAAAGAACTATGGTTGCCTTGATGGACGATCTGTTGAAGGGATGCATCAGGGATGTCCCTTGTGTTTCTGCATATTTGCAGTTGTAGTTATATAGTAGCAATAATAATAGATAATAGGTAATAGGCACCAGGGTAGAAAGTGTGACCCTGGAAGTTTTAGTCCTGCTTTAGCCATGAAAGCCAGGGGAGTGATTTTGAGCCAATCACTCACTCTCAGCCCAACTGACCTCACAGGATTGTTGGGGGGAAAATAGGAGAAGGAAGAAGTATGTTCACCACCTTCAGTTGTTTTTAAAAACAATAAAAATGGGATACATATAGAAATAAATAAATAGCATACTAATAGTAAAATAGTGTAATGTAGCACTGAAGCACAAGCATTAGTAGAGTGTAATAGAATAATGGTTGAATATAGTATAGAGAACATTGTATATCAAGAGTAAGAAATACAGAACATAGAATAAAAAACTAGACATTGAAAGACCTCACATATATGTTTGAATACTTCACTTTTGCAACTTGGATATTTTTCCAAAATAAAACAACTTCCCAACTTGTAAACAATTTGTAGGGTGGTATATAAAAATTCAACTGTCCAGAGCCCAAGTGCTTTTGAGAGATCTCTTGTGCTCGAGTCAATCAAACTGGATATAGTTTAAAAAGATCCAGTTCCAACTTTACATGAATGATACCCAGATATTTTTGTTTTTTCCATCTTCTCCCAGTGGGCCAGCCTTCATAGTTAGCTTCTGCTTGATCTGATTGTGCTCAGGATGAGGTATAATAGTTCCAAACTGAATTCAGGCAAGTCAGAGGAATTTGATTGAAGATAGTACTATCTAATTGGAGGGAGAGTTACCAGCTCTAGATAGGATTGCCCTCCCTCTGAAAGAGCAGACTCCCCTCCTGGGAGTGTTTCTTAATTTCACATTATCTTTGAAAGTTCAGGTGGTTTCTAAGGATGAGTAACATCTTTTAGCTGGATTACATTCCCCCTTCCTGGATAGGACTGCTCTGCCCTCCATGATTCATACCACAATTGCTTTCCAAAAAGATTACTGTAGTCCATTTTCTGTGAGGATGTCACTGAGGGAAACCAGAACATTGCAGTGGGTCCAGAATGCCAGGTTTCTGATGGGTCTTCCTTGTGATATTTATTCTGGCTCAGCTGCACAGGTTTCACAATTTTTGAAGATCAAATTTAAATTGATTTAATGCAGATTCCTTTAATGGCTTGTGTCTTGTGTACCTAATGGAATGGTTTCCACATTATATCACGAAGGAGGAACTCCGTGAATCCTTTATGATGTTATTACTGGTGCCACAAGAAAAGGAGATCTAGACTAAAAACACATGGCAACACTTATCACTGTGAAATTCCTTATCCTGTGTAGTGCAGACATCACCTTCCCAGGGTGATTTTAAGACATAATCTACAGTATGTTATTGAGCAAGCATTCCTTCTTTGAAACTTGCAATGTTTAAGATTTACCATACCATAACCAACAAACAACTGTTTGTGCTAATCAGGCTATGCTGAAGCTGAAACAGGCTGCTTGCTGTTTTCTGCAAGAAGGCAAATTGCTGGGAGGCAGAGGCCAAAGGTGGGTGTCAGTGGGTGGGCGGGACTTCGGCAACATTCACTGTATAAGACGCACAGACATTTCCACCCACTTTTGGGGGTGGGAAAAGTGTGTCTTATACTCCGAAAAATACGGTAAAAATACGGAATAGATACTTTGGAGTTCTCCATATGTTTTTCTCTGCAATTAAGTAATGTTCTCTTGTTTTATCTGATTTGATTAATTGACGTTTGTTATGTTCAGTGTTTTTCAATATTCAATGGAAGGGGACATTCCATGAGCATGTGATATAAATTCAACAATCTATCGATAAGCGAGTCTCAATCGATAAGCAAGTCTTCTTCTTTTGCCATCTTCTGTATTAAATGTTCAGGGATCTTCAAGGATCCCTCTGAATCATTTACCAACGAAGCAAAATCATATGAAGATACAGACACTTGCTGAGTACTCCATTTTGTTATAATTTTTTTTAAAAAAATTATTGCACTTGCTAAGTACTTCATTGTTTAGTGAGGCTATTAAGGAGAAAGAAAAGAATCAGTGGTGAGTTGAATTTCGCTTGGTTTTAAACTGGCTACGAATTAGTGCTTAAAATGGAATGCTATCGCATTTGAGCTAAGCACTCATCTGACATTATGTTTTCAATATTGTTATTCTGCTTCATTCAGCACTGATAAATCAACTTAAGTCCAAGCTATTCTCAAAATATCTTTACATTTATTAAGCAGTTTAAAACTTACAATATGACCAATGATGGGCAGCTTGCGTATAAATCTGAAGAACCATTTTTTAAATCGTGATGTTAAACCTAAGGGGGAAAAAAAACAAGAATATTTTTTAAGGAAAAGATTATCCAAAAACAACTCTGAGATACACAACATAAAATGTGAAAACTTTCACAGAAAAAAAAAATGGAAAGGCAGATGTGTAGGTATCTACAACTCAGGCTTACATTTTAAATCTTTTGTGGACACTATTAAATTAGACCGACAAGAGCAGACAAGAATATTCCACTATCGCGTGAATGACTGTGGAGATTCTCAATCACCCAATCATGGTTATCCCAAAGGTGATTTTTCCAAGAAGCTTCTTGGATGAGAAGCAAAAAGTCTTCAAAGAAAAACAAGAAAGTCCAGTTGCCTCTTGAAAAAGCACCCAAATTTGGGACTATCGTGTAAACTGATGTACAGTCCTCTACTTATAACCGTTTGTTTAAGCAACCATTCAAAGTTATTAAAAAAACTGACTCATGACCAGTCCTCACACTTGCAGCCTCCCCACAGCAATGGGTCAAAATTCAAGTACTTGGAAACTGGCATTTACTTTCGTCGGTTACACAGCATCTCTCTCTATGTGTGACCTTCCCAGCTGGCTTCCAATAAACAAAGTTTATGGGGAAGCTAGATTTGCTTAATGACATGATTCGTTTAACAACTGCCCTGATCCAATTAACAACTGCTGTGATCCAATTAACAAGGTTGTTAGATCATGTGGGGCTCACTTAACAAACCACCTCACTTAGCAATGGAAATTCAGGTCCCAATTCTGGTCATAGGTTGAGGACTGCCTACAGTACCTCCTATGGGGTCTACAAACCCTTCTATCGTTTTTTGAAATAAAAAGCATTTTTTTTAAAGATTCTCCAAGAAAATGATTACAAGTTTAGGAGTCTCCAAATTTCCATGGCTTAGCCGTGAGATTTAAGATGTTCTCAAGGGAGCTGAAGGAAATTCATGGAATCTGCCATTCATGCTGAAGAACTACGTTGCTAAGTACAAAACTTATTTTTTTTAACTTGAAACAATCAGGTTGGGGCCACTTTCTGATTCTTATTAATATGTAGCTCCATTATAACCTCTTGGAGAAGAGGGAAATTAACCGAAGACTTCATGTGCTCACATATGTATGTTTGCATTTACATTATCTACCCTGCAAAACTCAATTTACCTAAAGAATTCTTTGAAGACTTTCAAATTCCAATTAGCAGAAAGAAACTGCACAGCAATGGAACAATCAACTCATTTTTTTTAAAAAAAAATAAACAACTGAACATCAGCCACACATAAAAATGAACCAGAGCAGGTATGGAAAATTATTTCTATAAAATACAACAACAAAACCAATACACATCCGTCTAGATTCTAAATTAATAGGTTTGTTTGCTAAATACTCCCAAAGTACTGCAAAGAAGTCCATGATTTAAATTTTTTAAGCAACAACCTCACTGTTGTTTTCTTGGCTGCCCTACCCAGTCTTAGTTTGGGTATTTCTTAACTATTGTTTCTTTGTTATTGATGGTTGGTCCTAAAAGACAGAAGCTATCTATCACTTCAGTATATTCATTATGACCTTCGGTATCTTCATTATGAATGATTCAAGGTTAATTCATCCTTCCGAGGTCAGTAAAATGAGGACCCAGATTGTTGGGGACAATATGCTGATATGATGATTCTACAAGCTGCTTAGACAGGGCTGTAAAGCACTATGAAGCAGTATATAACTCTAAGTGTTATTGCTATTATCAATTAAGGTTGATTGTTATAAAGAAAACCAGACTGACAAGAGGTATATTTAATTATAGTCCCATTTTTTTTTCATTATATTATTTAACCTTTATTACTAGATGTTGCAAATGATTTGCATTTTCAGCTATAAGAGTTGGGTGATCAACATAGCACAGGTTATTGGTGTTTATTCTTTTAATTTCAAAACCATATTCATATTCTTCCAATCCAGTTTTCCTTAATATATATTCAACACATAGGCTAAATAAGTAAGGGGAGAGGATACTCTTTTTGTGTGTGTCTATTTCATGAGGACAATGAGATGAACTTGGATTCCCACAAACAAAGTCTCATGTTTCAGTCTTTTCTAAAGCTAGCTTGAACATCTGGCCATCTCTTTTTTTTAATGTATGTTGAATGATTTCAAATATCATTTTTGCCAGAATGTAAAATTATGGATATTGTATAGTAGTTTGCATATTCCGCTTAAGTGTGTGTATGGGTGTGTGTATTTGAATGTCAAAGTTTCCCAATATCTTATCTCCCGTGTCATTCCATAGATTTGTTGGCACAGCTTGGTTAGAGAATCTTGATTGATTCAGTGATCTTTGAATCAGTTACTGTCTGCACATAGTTGACCTTTAGAATTTGAGGTTAGAACTTCCCTGAGTTCAGAGATTTTTTTGAAAGACTTTCCTTGATTATTTTTGCCTATTGCTATCGTCAGTGTATTTACAGATGTTATAATATAGCTTCTTGCCTTTTCTAATAGCTCTCTGAAGCTCTTTGTTAAGTTTCTTCCAAAGAATGTTGTCTTCCTGGGTTTCAGCTTCTTTTCTCTTCTTGACAATCTTCATAGTTTGCTGAGACATCCAGTTTGCTTTCTTCTGTTTCTTCATCTTTGGCAGCCTCTTTCAAAATTTATCCTTAACCATTTTTTTTTAATTCATTCAACAGTTCACCACTTGCTCTATCAATGGGATTTGGGACTTCAAAGCAGTATCTGATGTTTTCTTTTTCAATTTTGGCTTAACTTGGACTTTAAACATGAACAGTTTATCTTTCCCACAATCAACATCTGGCCATATCTTGGATGCTATAATTGAGTTCCTCCAGCTCATTATAGAAGTAATATAGTCAATAGATCAATATATATTTATGCACCTAAAATAATTCCATTTTAGTATAACAAAATAGACAGTACAAGTAGTTAATATTTTAAATTATGTCCTTATGTACACTGTTCATGTTAAAGTATATTTAATCAGTACATTGGCTTAACATATAATTTTAACATTTATATCAATGATTGAAGATACCCAATACGAAGACTGATTTGAATGTTTGGTTCATGGCTTTGTTTCTCCAGAGTAATTGCAAAGAAAAGCTATAGCCAGTGGACACAAGTCAATTTCAAGACGTTATTTATAAACATGGGTTATTTTCTCTATCTTTAGTTCCAATTAACCATATTATAAGGTTTGCAGCAGATGAAAACTGCTGTAAATTGAAAAGCCTAAATGGAAGACACACAACTTGAAAGCATTTGAGCTCCAAAGTATCTCCAAATAGACACAATAGACACAAGAATAATTTGTAGTGTGAGAGAAGGGGAAAAAATAACTAAGAGACAAAGAACAACTATTACACACACACACACACATTCACACACACAGAAAATGCATATACTACCACTTGCAGTGGTGAGATAGATGGCTATATAAATCGGAAGGGAGGGAGGGAGGGAGGGAGGGAGGGAAGGAAGGAAGGAAGGAAGGGAGGGAGGGAGGGCACATTAGTGGAAATAAGTTATAAGTGTGGTTATTTATAAGTGTGGTTATTTTCACAAGCTGTAATTCAAACTGGGCAAATTATTAGGTTGCGGCACATCAAAACTGCTGTTAATTGAAAAAGAGGCTGGAGGGAACCCAAGCTCACCCTCACTTGTTCTGTGCTTCACCTTAAGGTCAAATACTAAGAGTAAGTAAATTAGATGAATTAAATTAATCATTTTAAAATGTTTGATGGAAATTTTAATCTCATTTTCTTTCTACAGCTTAATTTATCTGCTACTTGCTATTTGCAACAAGGGCTAGCAACGTATTATTTGAAACCAATCTGATCACACTTCAATAAAATAGGGTGTGTGTTTGTGTGTGTGTGTTTGTGTGTTGTGTGTGTGAGCATATGTCCATGTGTTCCTCTCTTGCTATTTCGTATCTTTTAATTCTGGGTTTGGATTGCATCAGGGAATTATTGGGGTGCAGAAACCATGCATGCAGATTAAAAATGGTACACTATTGTGATATTCCAAAGCATTGTGAATTGTTAGATTCCTCACATGAAGTAGATGTGACTCTTACTTTCTGACTGGAAAAGAAACATGTGTATCTTCACAATCAGCAAGGTAGCAGCAATTGTTGATGCGATGACTTGCCATGGTTCCATCCCAGAACATTTTTCATTCACAACATTTCTTGTTTGGTTTAAGTATTGCAGGAAGATATGATGGTATACAGTAAGCGTATCCTGGAGAAGAGAGCAGACAAACCACAAAACAGAATGAAACCAAATGTCAATGGATACACTTACATGTTCAATTTTGGGGGGACAATATTTTTAATCTGATTTCCCATGACAGGTTAAAAACAAAAAACAAAAGACTGCACAAAAACAAGAAGGCAATCTGGTGAAGAGTAACAATTTGTCCCAGACAAAAGCCACTTCAAACAAATGAAGCTCTCACATCACTGGGGAGTTTCTGAGGAACTTAAATACCTTTAAGTATTTCGGTTCCAAACTATTAATTAAAGCTTTTGTGGAGTCAGAATTGCAACAAAAGCATGCAAAGCTTTAAGAATATTTGTATCACATCCAGAAGTGGTATTCAGCAGGTTCTGGACAGTCCTGGAGAACTGGTAGTGGAAATTTTGAGTAGTTCATAGAACCAGCAAATACCACATCTGACTGGTCCTGCCCCCATCTCTTCTCTGCCTCTCGAGTCCCAACTGATTGGCTGGATCTTCTTTTGCTGCCCTACACAGGAGATCAGAACTGGAAAGCAGGTTAGTAGGGTGGGGAGGGAATGGGGATTTTGCAGTAACCTTCCCCTGCCATGCCCACCGAGCCACACGCACAGAACCAATAGTTAAAAAATTTGAATCCCACCACTGATCACATCCCTTTGAAAGAACTTTCATAATGGAAAATATAAAGGCTTTCTTTTGCCTTTATAAAACAAGGCCCTTAAGTAAAACTTAACTTGACAAAATGAGTTGAGTCTTCTGGTGTCAAAAATACAATTTATTGTTCAAATCCCAACTCTGAGAGAGGGCGCTCCTTCGACTTCCCCTCTTTTAACCTAATTTTCTCTCAATCAGTCTCGTAATGATTTTTATTGATGAGAAGCCTACGTGACTTTGTCAAAGGTTTCTAGTGTCACCAAGTCAGAACGCAAAGCAGCTTTGCAGGTCTGGCTTAGATATTACAGTACTGTGATCAGCATTAGTGTCATGCCCCCGTCGCAGCCTGAATCTGTAGAGGATAATGAGCTGGAGCCCACTGAGATCAAGGGGACGGCTTCGTTGGCTTCGGAGGAATATGGGGAGGAACAGGCCGAAGCAACCCAGGGCCCCTCAGGATTGGGAGGAATGAGGACAGGATGACTGAGACAGAGCAAGCAGTGGACATGAGGCACAATGGAGCTCAGGTGATGAGCAAGGATCGCCCCCTCCTGATCCCAGAGCATGGAGAGTGGAGAGAAGGTGGGAACAGCGCAGGCCGACACGACTCAGGAGAGCGCCCCGCCCCTCTTCACAAGGCACCCCTAGGGTCTGAGATTTAAGGAGATACTGTGGGGAGGAGCGTTTGTTGGGAACAAACTCTGAATTGGTACGGTTTGGTGTGCCAGTAGACATTTGGAGTTTGCAGGACTGCTTGCTTCTTCCTGACTTAGTGGGCTCAATGCCTTGTTCCTGACTACATGGGCTCGTACCTTGTTCCCTACTTTGTGGACTTCATGGTTTGTTCCTTGGTATGTGGATTCATTCTTCTGTTCTTGTTTTCCTGGACTGGGCACAGCCAGAGGCTGCCGTGTGTGTGTGTGCATGCGCGCTCGTATGCTTTGCTCTGGGACTTGTCAAAAACATGGGAATTGTTGGGGGAAAATTTGCAGCATTAAAAGGGAGTTTGAATGCTCAGCTGGCTGTGTGACCTTCATGTCTTGTCCCGGGTCATCACAATTAGCAATTAACCAGGTATCTTGTGCAAGTCAACATGAAGGCTTGTCTTCAATAATTCATTCTCGTTATGTTGCTTCCTGAGGGATACAATGGCCCTTAATCTGAATTACAATCCTCATGACAAATAGCCACTAACAGGTCTGTCCTCCTTCGTGCACTGGTCAGGCTCCCTAAAGTGCTTGTCCATAGAGTATAACCAGGGAAAAAAATGGAGCTAGCTGAAGTCTTTAGCTAAAGAAGCCTCAAGGAAATACCTTAATACAATGTTTTTCAACCTTAGCAACTTTAAGACATGCAGACTTCAACTTCCAAAATTCTCCTGCCAGCATATTGGAGCAATAGCAGCTGTGGTGGCATAGTTTTTTAGAATGCAGTATTGCAGGCTGACTCTGCCCACAGCCAGGAGTTCGATCCTGACCGATTCAAGGTTGACTCAGCCTTCCATTTTTCTGAGATCGGAAAAAGATTATTGAGGACAATATACTGACATTGTAAACCGCTTTAGGGAGTGCGCTATAAAGCACTATGGAGTGATATGTAAGTCTAAGTGCTATTTTATAATATCTACCTTCATTCGTCTAAGTGCTATTGCTATTGCTAGACTGGAATTACGGAGTTGCAGTCCAAAGTTGCTGAGGTTGAGAAACACTGCCTTAATAAATAGGACTATAAAATCAAAAGAGCTCATTGAAGCATCAGAAAATAGATGTATTTATCAAAGTGCCCTCTCCTCAAGGCAAAAGGTATAATAAAACTATTAAGAGAGATAAGCAAAAGTTGTACCATTCAGCTAAAGATAAATTTAAAAGTGATAATATACAATATTTAAAAGTAATGTCTTCTTCAAGTTTAACTTACTCTCTGATAACTTCAAGGATACTATATATCCATCCATGTAATTTTCTTGACAATATGAAAGTGGTTTAACGTGTCTTTGTGTAGGATGTATTTGCGGGAACCAAACAGTCTTGGATTAGAGTTGAAACGATTAGGGAGATTGTATCAGCTCCCTTGAAAAAACTTCGACTGGGGTGTTGCTACTTAAAAGATTTCTTGGGTACCCATCAACCTAGCCTCTTTAGATATAAAATATTTGCAAAGATTTCCAATTATGATTGCCAAGTGGAAGCACATTCTCTACAAAGCAATTCCTTGCATCGGTTCTCCTTGAAAAGCTGGTTTGAGGATTTCAAACCGTTGAATAATTCATCGTACCTGCAAACAAGCTTTGAAAGCATTAAATCGTCAACTTTATTATGTTCCTGATTTAAATGCTACCTGGCACAAGCCTCTGGAAAATACTAAATGCACTACAACTTTCTTCAACTGGGTACTTTCCAGACCTATATAAGTATAAGCCAACATAGGTGAAAATGATAAAGACGGAGTGTCAATACATTTGGAAGGCAGATAGATGGAGACAGCTAGAAATACTTTTCTTTTTGTGAGAATATAAGCAGGCTATCAAAAAAGTGTAGTCTGTCACCAAAATAAGCATTAATCCAAACTAAACAGCCTTAATGTTTTTTGCAGAAAGTGACTGCATCATCCCTTCAACCTTTTTTTTACATTTAAAGCTGTATAAGAATGAACTTTTCCCATGGAAATATGCCTCCAGTTATTATAAATGCTGTACACAATGACTTCAATCCAGATAACATCGGTATGCGATGCAAGATGTTTTGCACGATCACCTTGAGATCCAACACAACAATTTAGTTTCTGGCTTAACCTGTAACCAAAATGAAATCAATACTCTACTGCAAGAACTGTGCTAAACAGAAAATTATTTTCAAGATCACTTTAAGAACATCATGAGCTACATTAAAAACAGATCCATAATTTTCTACTTCTGTAGCCTTTTATGATTACACAGTATTCCCCAAGCATTGTCAATGAAGTCTATTTTATCCAGCTATCAGGAAAGCTTTGCTCCAGAAACATACATTAGTGTTGGTGCATTCTACTCTTCAAACCTGTTCTTCAACTTCTAGCTGACTAGAAGTTTTAGAGCAGGTCTTACCAAGGTGTGGTGTTTTCCTTTAATTGGGACCCACGGAAGAAAAAGCATAAACAACTTTTTCCAAATGCATGCTCTTCAAATATGTTGAACGAGGATTTGCATCATTTCCACACAACATGGCCAGCACTTGAGAATGACAGGAACTATAATACAATGCATCTAGAACAAGGGTGTCAAACTTGTGGGCTGCCATGGAAACAGTGAGGGACCAACTCACAGTGCCTCTGCCAGCAAAAACAGAGCTCCATTTTTGCTGGTAGGGGGTTGCAGGAGGCCGTCCCAGCCGCAAACGGAGCTCAGGAGCCCCCGATATGAGTAACATCAAGCTGGCCATACCCATCCCGTCCACGCCCACCAAGGTCGAACACAACCCTGATGCGGCCCTCAACGGAATCGACTTTGACACTCCTGATCTAGAAGAAATCAAAAGTAGGATGGCTGTCCAGAGTTCTACTCCATGAAGATTCAAGGTTCATCCCTGTATTATGGATATTCCATGCCTACTATTACATTTTAAACCTCCAGACTAGGAGTGTCCAACCTTGGCAATTTTAAGATTTGTGGAATTTAACTCCCAGAATTCGTCAGCTAGTAATTAAATTAGATAAGTCAGTGGACAAATATTTCTGATTAGGGAATGGACTATTATTGTCAGTATTTATATTTACATTAACAAATGAGGTTTCATTCAACTTTGTTTTACTGATGTGTTATCCATCGTATAATAATTCTAATTTAAACTTGCATGGCATCTGACTCTCAACAACTTGAAATCCCATTTAAGAATTTGTTTAGTTGAATTGTTTAAAGTCACCTTGAGGCTTTAGCCCTCTTTATTCATTCTATTTATTTAATTCAATAACACATATTGCTTTTCCCATAGTCTCATGAGTTCCTAGATTATTATCACTTATTTTAAAGCTACACAAAATATAATTTAAAACTCTTTTATCTTGATGAATCAAGACAATTAGGAAGAGAGAGCAAGGAGTCTCCTAAAGACTTGGTCTGTGGCACCTTAAAGGCAGAAACATCAGTCAATCAAAACCCTACACCAAGAGACTTCAAACTTGGCAAGTTTAAGACTTGTGGACTTCAACTCCCAGAATTCCTGAGCTAACATGACTGGAGGAGGAATTCTGGGAGTTGGAAGTCCCCAAGTCTTAAAGCTGTCAAGTTTGAAGACCCCTGCCCTATACTGACACTGCCAGTCAGTGGACAATACTAAAATAGACAGACTGATTTGAAATTAGTTTGTACAGTTTAGACAGTGGTCCCAGTTACTTAAGGAAAAGGGCACAATGCAAGAAGCCCTTGGCTTATGACCACAATTGAGGCCAACATTTATGTTGCTAAGCAAGGTAGTTGTTAAGTGAATTTTGCTCCATTTTATCACTTTTGTTTTAAATGAATCACTACAATTGTTAAGTTATTGACAAATCTGTTAAGTGAATCTGGCTTCCCGATTGACTTTGCTAGTCAGGTCTCAAAAGCGGATGATATCACCCCAGGACACATGAGTCAGTTGCCAATCGCCCATCATATGACCATGGGGATGCTGCAATGTTCATAAGGTCATAAGTCACATTTTTCAGTGCCACTGTTATCTTTAAACGGTCATGAAATGAATGATTGTTAAGTTGAGCATTGCCTGTATCAAAGGGGGGGGGGGGCAAGGTGGGCATGGCCAGCTCGACCTCACTTGTGTCACGATGGCCTCATGCCTGAAAATGGAGCTCGGGAGAGCCGTGTGCAGCCGCCGTGAGCTCCATTTTGGTTGGCAGAGGAGAGGGCTGAAGAAGGCTTTCGCGGGTGAAAACAGATGTCAGAAGGACTGCATGCTACACCGCCCCTCTCGAGCTCCGTTTTTGCTGGCCGAGGGCTGCAGGACATTGCGGTCCAAAACAGAGGTCAGGAGGACCGTGCACAGCGCCCCCAATTCCGTTTTCACTGGCAGAGGGCTACAGGAGGTCATCTCGGCTGCGTGCCCCCCCCCCCCCATCGAGCTCCATTTTCACTGGCAGAAGCACTGCAGGCAGGTCCTTCACTGTTTCCAGGGTGACCCCATGGGCGAGATCTACGGGCCTTGAGTTTGACACCCTTGGTTTAGAGCTATCTGGAATGTCTACAACCAACCATGCCTTCATCCCTTGGCTTTTCCCCAAGCCATTCATCTTCTTGCCTTCCAAAGTTGCCCTGAGTACATTTATAATTCTTCTATATTTCTATGTTTTTCTAGCAACACCTGTACACCAATCTGCTTTGTCTGCAGCAGTAAACAAAAAATTCATATCTTTGATGTTCTTTAAAAGGCAATTTCAACAGAGTTACCAAGAAAGCCAACCAGTAAATCTATCTGTTTTGTGCACAAGCAATTTTTATCTAAAAAAAGTTTTTGTTTTTCCTTTTAGAAAGGTTCAAAGTCCCATCTGCTGCTTATTAGGCTGTTTACACAGATCTAATCAGTAAATCATGCTAAGGTCATACCTTCAACCAAATTACCTAAGATAGCAAATCTCTGACTTGAACTATGGCTCCATAATTAGCCCCACATATATTATATTGCCAAATCTTTTTACAGCAATTTTGCACAATATAGAACAGATATAAAAATGCAAGGATTCCCATCTGCCCTGATTTAGCCTTCCAATCTGTCCTCTTGCACATTTTAACAAGCAGTCATTCTAATACAACTACAGCCGCATTGAACTGGATTTTACCTGTCTGATCTTATTTACCCTTCACAGAAAGAACAATACATTTTATTCATTAGTGCATCTTAGAGAATCACTTTGCCTCAGCAGGTAAAGAACTGAGCTATGCAATGACTTTAAGAAATGCAGCTTCAAGCTCCCATCTCTGCTATAGACTTAATAAGCTTGACTCATGCATAACACCAAGCTATGTTGTCCACCCTGGTCTAGGCTGAACCATCAGAAAGTTAACAAGTTGTAACTGGTTTAGCCATAGGAATGTGATTCAAACTGGGAAGGCAGGTATAACACTCAATCAAGCCTACAAGCTTCGGGAGAAATACAGGGATGGTGAGATTTTGCCTGGCAGCCGAGAGTACAGCATAAAGAGTTCAGAGACCCAGAGGTCCACAGAATCTAAAAAAAGAGTTGGAACTAAAAGAGGTGGGACCAGAAGGTGGACAGCCAATAGCACAGGTCTAGGAAAACAGGACAAGGCAATGGCAGAAAACTAGAATGTCTTTCATCAGATTACTATTCAAATGGGGGAGAATTTCACAAGCCACTTTGAGTCCAAGGGCAGAGGAACCATACAGGAATACAGATCTAACACTGGAGAATCTTTCCAATGGAGACCAGATCCTGAACGGCTGTTCCACCTAAATCAAGGGTGAGTTCCCATGAGACAAGATTATCTTTGCTTCCCAAGCAGCTAAGCTTTCTATTCTTCAAAGTTGCTAGTACAGTCCTGTGGCTAGAAGCCCTGAGGACATCTGAACTCTCGTTATCTGAATCTCAGATAGTGTCTACCTTCTGCTTGTGTCTCCTTGGTTTATACTAGTTGATTGCCTGCTGGATTTGAAACTTGACTACTTGTTGGATTGGCCTGACTCAGAGGACATCATAACTCTGTCTGCCTGTCTACCTATTCTTGTCCTCTTGTGACCCAAAACATTAGAGCCAACAAACCACAATTGAAAGATGGGCTTAATGTTGCAGAAAAAAAATGTCCATGACCTTTAATGCTTCACCTGGGAAAGAGACTAATATTCAGATTGCTGAATGATCACTGGAAAAACCTAAAAGTAGCAGAAAAGTAGCCAAAATTCCAAAATTTGGTGCAAACGAAATATTTGTTTTTGTTCCAACATCCAAATACCGACTTGGGAGTATATCTTCTTTACAAATAACGATGGCAGTTGGTGATTAAGAAGCGTAAGAGAAAATTCATGTTAGACATGGGTAGCATGGTGCCTCACAGCTATTGTGGACAGAAATGCAGAGAACACTCAGGAACCCCCTATATCTATTCCTCTCACCGCTATAGTATACCTATCTTCAGTTTTTTTAAATTCTTAATACAAAACTCTACCTCTACTTACATAACCAAAGTCAAAATCTGAATATCTGTTTAATGTATGATATCCAGTAGTCAAACCAAAGGACCCCTCAAGTCAAAAAGCAGCTATCAGAATTACGTATGTTAAGAACACAAATACATTTAGCAGATTTGAGGCCGTTATTAAGGTACAAACTCTGGAGACTATCTTAAAGTCCATTCTCTTCACATGCTGATCCTTTTACTTTTTTTCATCTTCGAATTACCAGTTATGCTCAACTTATTATCATAATTCAACCCAGAATTAGGATCATAAGTTATGGCAGTTGTTAAATGTGACTACATCTGATTTTACAGCCTTTTTTAATGTCAGATGTTAAGCAAACACTGTGGCTCTTTATGCTGATTTCCGACCAAAACCATACATAGCATCACGTGGCCAAGGACACTGCAAAGAACCAGTTGCCCAATAAGGCAGATGGCCTGGCTTTTGGAATATCTAACATGGGTTGTAAGTAGCCGTGGGAGGAGGTGTTCATTGTAACTCTGGTCGCTAAGTGATCAGTCTTAAGTTGAGGACTACCTGTATAACCTAGCCTATGGTTTGTCGGTATCAAACTTTATTGTATAAGTGATGGCTACATAAACAGGAAGAAGATGGGGTTTGAATTTTTCCTGATGAGTGGGCACCCCCAGTGGAAGCAAATTTCAACATCACCACATAAACGACGCAATTTATGGTGCTTGCATCACACTTCAAGATAAAACTGAAAAGAAAAGAAAAAGCTTTATCTGCACACTGACATCATGATGCAGTGCAAAAAATGTAGGGCAGCAGGCTAACCTTTTTGGGCTCCTGTGCCAAAAATTGTGCACTCGCTCGCTTGCCAGCACCCATAAGATAATGCGCACCCCCCCATGCCCCTGTGCACAAGCATGCAATTCCCATGCCGCCCTCTTACCTGCATTGTGCCTCCCAGCTGTTTTTCGGCCCATTTGAGACCTTTTTGGCCTCCTAGAGGCTTGAGGAAAGCCTCTGCAGCCCGAAAAATAGGCCCGTTTTGTCACTTGTATTTCCAGAAATACTGGAAGTGACAAAAAGGGTCTATTTTTCGGGCTGCAGAGGCTTTCCTCAAGCCCCTGGGAGGCCGAAAGTCAGCTGGGAGGCGTGCGTATGCGCAGTGAGGTAACTTTGCCTGCGGCTCGCATGCCAGCACAAAGGTTCGCCATCACGGATTTAGGACATATCAATTTTTTCAACTTTCAATTTCCAAACATTAGGGGTGCTCAAAAGTTGTGACATGCCATAGGGATTGTAAAGATATTTTGGTTACTTTTAATATAATTTAGATGTGCTTGGTAAATAACTACATTTAATATCATAACTTTTTAATATTTTGTTTCAGAAATGTCATTATTTTAACATCATTGTGGTTTGCAAAAGATCCTTATGTTTTCCAGAACGTTATTTTTTTATGTAGAGATAAAAAGTCTCTATACACCACGTGACTGACAATTTATCCTCTCAGTGAGAAACTGCTAAATGTAAATGAAGTTCTATTTTAATTTGCTTCCTTACAACATACATTTCAAAAGTCTTGCTGCATTATTGAACTAGTCCTGCCAGACTCACAAGATTGGTCAAGTCTGCAGAAAAATGCGGCCGCGCGGGTGATTTGGGGGGCTCCTCGGAGCTCCCGTGTTACACCGCTCCTGCGCGAGTTGCATTGGCTTCCAGTGGCCTTCCGGGTGCGATTTAAGGTGTTGGTGGTCACCTTTAAAGCGCTCCATGGCTTGGGACTAGGGTACTTACGGGACCGCCTGCTGCCACCATCGGCCTCCTGCCAGCCAGTGTGCTCCCACAGGGTGGGCCTCCTTGGGGTGCCGGCCTTCTCTGCGGGGGCTCCCTCCCTCTGGAATGAATTACTCCCGGAGATGCGGGCCATTACTGACCTGCAGACCTTCTGGCGTGCATTAAAGACACACCTTTTCCAACAGGTCGGTCTGGCCTAGTATCAATTACTAGGGTTTTAATTTTTGGTATTTTTAACTTTTTGCCTTTTTTTTATAGTGTTATTCCAGCTACTTGTTTAATCTCTTTTAAATCTCTTTTAAATTTTTTATTAATTGTGTCATTTTATCTTGGCTGTACACCGCCGCGAGTCCCATTTTGGGAGAGGGGGCGGTATAATTTTTTTTTTTAAAAAAATGTAAAAAATCTGTAATTCCATGAACAAACCATACTGCGCAAAGTCAGTCAAACAAATTAAAGCTAGACAGTTATGTGAATTTTGTAAAATTCTTGGTCTAAAGCAGAGGTGGGGAACCATGGCCTCGTGGACTTCAATTCCCAGAATTCCTGAGCCAGCATGGAATTCTGGGAGTTGAAGTCCATAAGTCATAAAAGGGCCATCATTCCCCATCCCACTGCCTGAATAATCTCTGCCTATATGTTAACAACAAACTCTAGTGAACCAGAGAGCTTGAGCAAAAGATATTTCTTTTTTAAAAAAAAAACATCAAAGTATCAATTGTATGCATGCACAAACTCTGCAAAAAACACTAATTAGAGAGTAGACTCAGTAATGTTACTCATGCTTTTTTAAAGAATGTACATTTGGGACGAAAATGGATCCTGCATGCTTTTATGATGTAAAGTACTGATACTACACTGTGGAAGGACATCTAATGTCCTCAGTTAATGCTATGAAGAACAAGTATTCCAATTATCATTCACATAAGGATATCACTGCAGAATTTTCTAGAAATCTGGACTGCATACACTAGATGATAAATTTAATTTCATATTAATACATAAAGTGACTCCAGTGTTAAAGTGACTTTATAGTCAAATGAGACATAATAATGCATGTAAGACTATTAGTATTACAGAGGGACAATACCTTTTTCTGTATTTTTATTTTTCTCCTTTTATGTGATACAGTAAACAATTAACACTCAAAAAAGCACATCTTTGATTCATATCCTGAAGCTCATTCATGCTTTGCTACACTATCCAGACCTATTTTGAAAGCTTTAATTATCATTGTGCTAACAGTTTAAGCTGTTTTTTTTTTAATGAAAAACCAGATCCATATGACGGCCAGTCACATGGACTTAATGAAAAGCTGTCCCGTATCATTTAATTTTTCAGCACTTTTAGAAACAAATTATCATGATGAGAAACATAATTGTTTAACTGAAAGGCAACGTTTACATAGCTAATTAGCAAAGTATATCACATTTTCTTTTGAGCATCCTTATTCAGCCTGTGTGTCCCATAAACAGCTTAGGGCAGCCTTACTACCGAAGATGATGTTCAACAGGTATCAGGAAAACAATAGGATTGGGCAATGCTGACATGTTTTGCTGTGCAAAAGACTATTACTAAAAGAATCCGGACATTCAATGATACAACAATCAATTCACTTTCTTCAGCCTATTTCTAAGAAGTGCTCTGCAATTGCAGTCATGGCCACTTTCCTATACTACGGAGAAATTACTCATGTTTTCCAGTTTTGTGGACATAGTCAAGTGTTCTTTGTTTATTTACCTATCTATTTATTAAATTTATTTGCCAGCCATTTTGTTGTAAGGCGACTTTGGGCGGTTTACAATACAATCTATTAATTGTTATACCTCTTCAATCATCAAGCTAAGCCTGAATGCACTTGCCAATTTGGTGGGAAAGCGCAACAGACCAAGCACAGATCTCAAAACGTATACTTTGATCCATCCATATCTAACTCTTCTTCCTCATTCATCTTGAGGAAGTTATACATGATTTCCTGATAGTTCCCCACAGAAGCGCTAACAAGACCCAAAACCTTAACTTAAATCTGTATTAAATACCTTCCTAATACATCAGCTTCTCTCCAGGAACTCAAGTTAAACTGTGCTCTCTGTATTCTATCAACATTAAGCATTTATAAGGCTTGTTTACTCACTTGGGAGAAACAGCAGTGTGGCATAAAACAGCTGTATGCAAGTACTTTTCACTGGGGTTTCAAAATGCTGATACAGCAATCTTCAACAATAATCACAACTGAGCCCAAAATTTCAGTTGTTAAATGAGATACTTAAGTGAGTTTTGCTGCATTTTACGACCTTAAAGACACCTCTAAGAGACCAGTTTCTACAATCTTTTTCACATCACTATGGAAATTTATTTATTTATTTATTTATAATTTTTAATACCGCCCTTCTCCCTAGGGACTCAGGGCGGTGTACAGCCAATCCAAACCCCGACAATGATACAAAAGTTAAAAAGAAATTAAATTGAATATTTGGCCGAATATAAAAAGCCCACCCCACCCCCTTAGTCAGAACCATGGAAAGATCACATTTTGATACCATGTGAACCACTATTTTTTCTAGGCAAATTAATCTAATGGATGTAGGTATTTATTCAGTATGCCCTGGAAAAACATGCATCTCAATACAATTAGCCCAAACTGCACAATAATGTATTTGTAATTAGCTTCCATTAGTTACGAAAGAACTTCTGAAATGAGAAGTCTTCTGCATTGAAAAATGTTCCACCCCATCGCCTTGGTTGCTCTTCTTGACTTTTCAACCAAACGTCCGGAGGGAGGAATGCCAATTATAATACTGTACTGCAATTCTGTCCTGACATCATATTTACCACAACTTAACAAAAACAAATGCAGTTCATTTTTCTCTACCTCTCATTTAGCGGCTAGCAGAAGAACTGTTTCTTGTTTCACAAGCGGCGAAACATGAAACAGGAAGCACCAGGTTGTTCTTTAGGCACAGCCAAAGCTGTATTATCTCAGGGTGGAGGAGGTGCACCGGAGTAAGTCCAATCTTTTTAAACACAAAAATGAGCCTGGACAACTTTCTAGTATTGAGATTTTAGGTTATTAGTGGGATTCAATTCAGTTTATTACAGTCATAGACCAGAGATAGGATAGGATAAGATAGAACAGAACAGAATAGAACAGAATACTTTATTGGCCAAGTGTGATTGGACACAAAGGAATTTGTCTTAGTGCAAATGCTCTCAGTATATGTAAAAGAAAAAATACATTCGTCAAGAGTCAAGAATCATAAGGTACAATACTTAAGAGACCAGAACAAATAAAAATACTCAACAAATATACAGTGGAGTATTGGGTCACAACCGTAATCTGTTCCCAGACTCCGGTTGTGACCCGATTTGGTCGTGTCCGGAAGCACGACCAACTGCGCATGCACAGTCAAAAAATATGGCGCCAAAGGGGAAATTGACGCGGAAAGGGAGTCTTTCTGTGCCAATTTAGTTTGCCACCTGATTTTTGAATTGTGACCCGATTCAAAAATCGGGTGGATTTTTTGTTCGCCATCCAATTTGGCCGCAAACAGGAGCGTTCGCGACCCGAGGTTCCACTGTACAATTAAAAATTCTGCAATAAAATAATAAATAACAGATAAAATCTATCATAAAATCCAGCCCGTCAATTACATATGGTCTAGCTATATTAAAATGTTACAACCTATAAACCGTGCGGCCCATACTCCGTTTAATACTAAAAGGGAAAGGAATAAGCAACGCAAAAGGTTTGCCACACTTGTTATATAAAATAGCTGTGATGGATCAGACACGTGTTTCCGATGAATCCCCAGAATCTCGTCACCTGTGCTGTACTTATGGACTGTTCATCCTTAAGATGCCACTGGAGATAAGGAGTGTCAGAACAGCCAGGATACCTAGCTGTTATGAGAAGGATATATTTTTTTCTGGATCTCTCTGTAAAAGGAACATCAAAGGAGTATATGACCCACGATCTCCACCTCTCCTGAGCCACAGGAACAGAGTCTTTCAGTCAATGGTATCGTTTTATACTTGCCATGCAGTACGGCTGATGGAAGCGCATGGCAACATGTGAGGGAAAATGCTTTCCAATGGTTTGCCGACTCCAACTGGCCAAGCTAGCTGGCAGGAATAACAACATATCTAATGGCGTCTGGAGCCAGAAACTACACAGCTTTCCCTAAGTTCCTTTGTCTTTCAATGTTACTAAAGATTATTAGTGAATTTTCCTTGGGAAAACATACACTGTTTTGAAAGCATATATTGTTTAAGGACATAAATGTAAAAGAAAAAATACAGATAGTCTTTGACTTTCAACCACAATTGAGACCAAAATTTCTGTGGGTAAGCAAGACAGTTGTTAAGAGTGAATTTTGCCCCAATTTATGACCGTTCTTGCCACAATTAAGCGAATCACTGCAGCTGTTAAGTTAGTAACAGATTGTTAAGTCAATCTGGCTTGTTATTAAGTAACAAGTTTTTAAGTGAATCTGGCTTTCCCATTGACTTTGCTTGTCCTAAAAAAAAATTCCCCAAAAGTGAACACATGACATGATCAGTTGCCCAGCATCCAAATTTTGATCGCCCACCCACGGGGAAGCTGTAATGGTCATTTATGTGTGAAAACGGTCACAAAAGTCACTTTTTCCAGTGACCTTGTTACTTTGAACCGTCACTCAACAAACCATTTTAAGTCGAGGACTACCTGCAAAGCAAACCGTGGAGAGTAAGGCAAGGAGGGAAAACGTTTTAGGGAGAGGAGAGGAACCCTGAGCAAGCTAAACCCAGAAGGATGGCGCGGAAGATCCTCATTTGATTTAGGAAAAGCAACAAGAAGAGATGGGACTGCCCCCTTTGTCAGAAATGGGTGTAGGGTCTCCTGCTTGAGGGGGTGAGGTGGAGGGTTGGATTAGATGACCTACAAGACCCCTTCCAACTCTGATTATCTGACTATCTTTATCTAAGATTCCTTCCACACCCGGTCGCTATCTGGAAAAGCTACTGTTTTACTTTGCATCCTTTTGTTTTGGGGTTAGTTTGTTTGTTTTTTTGCTTTTGGGGGAAAACCCCTACAAAAAAAACCCCTAGAGATCCGGGACCGATGAGGGGCGTTCGGTTCCTCTATTACCATCCACACGCAGTGCAAAAAGTCTCGTTACACACACACACACACACCAGCCAGAGCGGGCTGAAGGAAGTGCAAACTCGAGATTCGAAGTCTGGGGGCTGGGGGGGGGGAGGGGGGGGTTGAGAGAGATGAGAACTCACCATGGCGTCCCTGATCACCCCTTCCTCCTTCCACTGCATGGCCCGAGCCAGGGTGGATGGCAGCTCCCGTCCAAATCGTCGTCCCGGCCTTGCCCCGGCTCTCCCTTCCGCGCGGTCACCCAAGCGAGGCTTTCGGGCTCGCGCGTCTGGTCCCCAGGGCGGGGGGGAGTGTGTGTGTGCGTGCGTGTGCGTGGTTGGAGTGATGGTGGTGGTGGGAGATTGCAAAGGGGAGTGGGAAGTCTCCCGCGGACGGCTCCGCCCCTTCTTCAAAGCCTCGCGCGCCACTGGCGGAGGAGAAGGCGGGGCCCCGCACGGAAGGGCTTCTCCTCAGCCCAGGCCGAGATTGCCGGCTGGCCTGCCGGCCGGTCCGGAAAGAGGCGCAGGCGCTCTTCCAAAAGCCTCTCCTTCCCCTGCCTCCCCCTCCCCTCGTGCCACATCCTTGGGCGCGCGCCGGGGGGAGGCCGAGGCTCGCTCTTTCCTGAGAGGAGTTCTGCGCTTTGGAAAGGTGGGGGCGGTCAAACGAGAGAAGCGTACCGAGGATTCCCCGTTGCAGAGAAGCAGGAGTCCCCGGAGGTAGCCCTGGCATAGGAGTGTAGAAACGTGGCGTGAAATCTTATTTTATTTTATTTATTTATTTGTCAATTGCTTACAAGTTAATAGGTATAAGTAAAACATAGTTATGAATACATGGATACCTATAAGAAAAATAAAATGTAAAAGAAACAATAGGACAGGGACGGTAGGCACGTTGGTGCACTTATGCACGCCCCTTAATCACCTCGTGGTTTCCTTTTCTTTGTTAACCTATTCGGATGCAATTTAGCATAGGGAGGTCTCCAACCTTTTGGACCTCAGGGACCACCAAACTCATAATTTTAAATCCCTGGGACCACTAACTGGTTATGTGGGCGTGGTCTAGTTCGTGGGTGTGGCTTGGTGGTCATGTGACTGGCTGGGCATGGCTGGTGTGTAAATATTTTTTAAATATTTATATAAATATTGAATTTTTATTTTTTTTAAAAGAGCAACTTTCAGCCAAAAGCAGGCAGAGGCAGATTAAGTTGCTCACAGAAAACCAGATTCATTCAATGATCTATCTATCTGCCATCGGCTAGCTCAAGTCTGTCACATAAAATTTGCTTGCCATGAGTCTGTACTGAATAATAGAAGCTTTAGTCCTAAGGGAGGTTCGGCTGTGCTTAAAAGCAGAGCCGAAAATCTAAAGATTAGCTAGAAAGCAAGAAATCCAACCATTTCCTGTTTCCTAGCTAATCAAAATCTCCCAGCACAACAGAACAGCTGATGGTGGGGGGAAAAAAAAGAAAAAATAGCAATTTAACAGGCAAGTTTGCCTGTAAGGAGTGAGTGGGTGGGGAGGTTTCCCGCAGGCCATGTGGGTGGTGCAGCCTTGTGTTTCTGCGCAGCCTGGATTAATTGCTTGGGGGGGTTGTGCTCTGGGGTGAGATTCCTCTGCAGCCCACCAAAATTATCTCGGGGCCCACCAGTGGGCAACCGCTCATCTAGCGCCTGGATCTGTACTGATGCGACTTTTTTTTTTATTTTTCCTTTTTTTTTTAAGTTTAAAACCCCACCTTACAATAAATGTAGTCCTCGACTTGCAACAGTTCATTGAATCAATCAAACGTTTATTGCCAATGCAGAACATGTGTACAATGAAATTGAAATTGCCATAAGTTACAACAGCACTGGACAAAGAGGCTTATGACCTTTTTTTTTTCACACTTGTGACTTTTGCAGCACTCCAATGTGATCAAAATTCAGATGCTTGGCAACTGACTCATATTTATGACTATTGCTGTGTCCCAAGGTAATGTTTTTTGACTTTCTGACAAAGTCAATGGGGAAGTCCGATTCATTTAACAACCGGGTTACTAATTGATCAGCTGCAGTGGTTCATTTCACAACTGTGGCAAAGGTCGTAAAATGGGCCAAAGCTCACTTCACAGCAGAAATTTGGGGCTCAGTTGCGGTCTTAAATTGAGGACTACCTCTAATACCAGGGAGCTAAGACATAATCTAGATAAGTCATTGCAATTTCAATGAAGTCTCTGAACCTTTGCGTAAAAGGTTAGCCATGTATCCTGAGATGAATGGCAGGCATTGTCCTGGCTTGATCTACAAAAACACCCCGGGAAGTAGAATTGCCCAGTCCTGTAAATAGAAAGTTAGATTTAGCAAGATCATGATTCCCCACCACCCAGGAGAGCAGGTTTCAATGGCTGAAGCCACTGTTTCTCTTGGAATGGTCACTTGCATTCCTGGGTTTTGAAAAAGAAAAACCCCACACTTCCTGTTTTTACCTGTAAGAGCTTGCTGATTTGCATCACTTTTAGCTTGACTTCAGCCTACTTAAATGTTAGGTATAACAATAGATGGATGGATGGATTACATTGATGGATGGATTTACCTGGGCATATAAACTTAGTAAATAAATAAGATGCATGGATTACGTGCCATCAAGTCATGGTTGACTCTTAGTAACCATAGGGATGAATTTCCTCCACGACATTTGCCCTTAATGGTGTTCTAATATGTCCCCATCACCGTAACTGAATCCACCCATCTTGTTGCTTATCAGCCTCTTTCCCCTTTTCCAGAGAGCTGGCTCATCACATAAGGTGTGCAAAGTAGGAACATTTTGAACCTAGTGATTTGTGCCTTGCTTGACAACTCCAAGTTGATTTGTTCAATGATTGATTGGTTTGCTTTCTTGGTTGTCCTTTATTTTCTCCAACACCAACATTCTTCTCTAACACCAGAATTCAAAAGTATCAAAGAGTTTTCATATCCTGCTTTTTCCAAGTCCAGTAATAACAGAAGATAAATATACATTTATGAGGACCCAGATTCTTGGGGGCAATATGCTGACTCTGTAAAACTGCTTAGAGAGGACTGCAAAGCACTGTGAAGCGGTATATAAGTCTAAAATGCTAAATACTAAATCCCAGGAGGCAGGAATTGGAAGGGATCCTATGGATCATCTAATTGCCTTCTCCATCTGCGTAAATCTAGTAAGGCATCCTTCAGAACATAAAATAAAAATAATTTTAATAAAAATAGGCATCTATTTTAGTAATGGCACAGGTTCTTGGATAGACTGTCTAAAAAGGCCTTAAGATATGAAAAGGAGAGAAAAATCACTGTTACATTTATTCAACAGTCACAAAGTATACAAAAACAATGTCAACTGGGAACAACTGGATCCATCCAAAAGGTTTGTGTATGGAACCTTAGAAAGATAGACATTCTGAAATCTCAGATATAGGATTGTGACAGAATGAAAGGGATCACAAGGAGGTAAGTGAGTTTTTATTGTTCCTTCCTTCCTCCCTTCCTCCCTTTCCTTTTTATTATTTATTTATTATTTTATTCCTATTATTTTATTATCCTTTTTATCAATGTGAAACTTTATTTTGAGGTGTACCTCAGCATGGCTTTAATACATTCTGGTTGAAATGTTAAATATTTTCAAGTACAAATACTTTTATTATAGTAGATTTTAGAAGAAGCTCTCCTGTTCTACCACCTCTTACAATGTTAAGCAACACAGTATCAACAATAGAAACCTTCAGGTTTCTAGGTTCCATTATCTCCAGGATCTTGAAATAGACACCTAACATTAGAACCGTGGTTAAAAAGGCACAACAAAGAATGTTCTTCCTGCGTCAACTCAGAAAGCTCAGACTGCCCACGAATCTGCTGAGAAAATATCTATAGACTTCTCACACACTGGATATAATCTATTTCCACTCCTCCTCGCAGGTCGCCACTATATAGACTTGCATGCCAAAACAACTAAATAAAAATAGTCTGCTGAATACATAATTCCTACAGCACTGTCTCATATTTTCCCATCTTTCCTATTATCCTATTGGTTTCTTATGATTTATCAATTGTTTGTAATGATTATGATTAATGATTGTAACTATGATTTATGACCTATGACCTATTATTTGCTGTTTATATGAATGTGAGCTTCTGCCCAGAGGCAAATTCCTTGTATGTGTGCAATCACACTTGGCCAATAAAGGATTCTATTCTATTCTAAAAAAAATAAATATAGCATGTGAAAACAAAGCTGGAGTTTCAACTCTTCGTGGGTAAAAGGCACCAATTTTGCTGAGTGTGTCATGAGATAATTGCATTATGTTAATAAGGGAAATGCTGGACTTTTCTTGTTCTTGTATAATACAACAAAATTCACTTATGCAAAGCTGATATATGCAAGGAAGCAACCTCCACTATGACATGCATATTTGTGGTTAATTATTATGGCATTAAAAATAACAAATACAATAATTTCTTCCCTTTTATTCATTTAGATTATAATTTAATTATTAGATTTTTATCCCATCCTTAAATATTTTATAAATAACTCAAGGCAGCAAACATGCCTGACATTCCTTCCTCCTTCTATTTTCCCCACAACAATAACTTTGGGAGATGGGTTGTGTTGAAACAGAATGACTGGCCCAAAATCATCCAGGTGGCTTTTATGCTAAGGCAGGATTAGAACTCACATCCCCTAGTTTAAACATTTTCTAAACATACAGGTGAAAAGTGTTTGATTATAAAGCAGCACCAGGCAAAACAGTTTTTTGAACGTATTAAAAAGCGCACAAAAGTTATTAAACCATCATAAGCCTCTTTGCATTCTCTTTCATTCCTTCTATCTATTCAGCAGTTTATTTGAGTCTTATGTTTAATATGTAGGTTGGCTATAGATGTGTATACTGTGTGTGTGTGAGAGAGAGAGCCGGGGATGGAGAGGAAGAGAGAGAGATGTATATATGCATTCATGGTGATATCATCATTCATTCTATTATTATACCCAAGAACAATAAAATAGCATTCCTGGAGTCCTTGTGTTGTCTGTTGAATTGGCCTTCCTGAAAAGGTTGTCATTATAAAGAAAGTGAGACATACATACACCCCTAACTGCATTACTACAGCTTTGCATACTTCTTATTCCAAGAATCAGACATATCTGCTTAAGAAAAAATGTCTGGCATTTTGGAAATTCTATATATGCTGCTTAAAATGTAGCGTAGTCTGCAAACTCAGTCAATTGTAGTGAGTCAAAACTGCTGATTAAATAAAGCATCACTTTTTATGGTGGATGGAACTTGTTAATCATGAAGTACCAGCTATTCAGAAAGTTGTTATTGAACTACCAGTAGTTGTATAAGAAGACAATGGGGAAACAGCAGTATATCTGCATTTCTTCTTTGTATCATGCCAATATTGAATTAAATGCTTTTTCTTACAGAAACATACATAGAGATTAAAATGTGTTTCCAAATACCATCAACTTGCACCATGCCATTATTCTAATCTTAAGAAGTAGACATTGCCAGCAGAGAATCAAGCAGAATCAGAGACAGGATCGCTACAGTAAAATTACCCTATTCCACTATTCTAATTTAGATCACATTTTATCCCTCCATCCAGGGACGGGATCCAACCGGTGTAAATATCGGTTTGATGATTTTACATTTTGCGCGCATGTATATCGTCGTCAGCTAGCTGCCTGGACATAAAATTGACTCAAATCCTTATAATTGCAGCAACAGTGTAAATGGCAATTAGCTTCTAAAATTTTGACTAAGAAACATCTCTTAGTCTTTATCCAAATGCTATTGCCAGGCAACACAATCCTGTGAAGAACCTTTAAAAATAACCTTTCTTAGAATATCAGGACCTGGTAGGACCTTCTGAAATTGTGTTATTAAAATGCAATAAGTTTTCACAAGTTGTTTCTGCACCCTTCAGGTATATAGTGGCTGGACCTATGTAGGGTTTACAATGGGTGAGATGTGTGAAAAGAACAGAAAGACAGGTTGGTTGTTCAGATGCAGAAATTACAGAAACTGGCAAGCAGAAAGACTTTTACACAATTCAGTGTAAACTGCAATTTTATGCAAAGGTTTTATACTGACTCAATGACTCACACTTTGCAAACTTATCAGCAAATTATTTTGCACAGTAAATATGGCCAGTGACTCAGGATCACTTTTCTTCCCAAATGCTGATGTGCACTTTGTCTCCCTTTCTGAAATGTGATATTGTATCACATTTCAGAAAGGCCCTATTCAATGTTAGCAGCTATCCAACTTTATAAAATCAGGTCAGCTTTTCAACAAAGATTCAGATGACCGACTCAGATCCTCGGTCACATGTTCTGGGAATGTGTCTGAAGAGATATCGATTTTACTCAAACCTTTTTTACTCTGCTCTTTAGCCAAAAAGATTTCAAGAGCACCATGGAAGGATTATAACTGAAAATCTGCAATCTGAAAAAAATACGATGAATAAGGAAAAATAAATAGAAACATAAGTGTCCATGTGGGAGGAGGGTGTATTGATACAACAGTGGTGGGATTGATACAACAGTGGAGTGTATTGATACAACAGTGGTGGGATTTATCTTTGGGGGACGGATGAGTCTGCCTACTGAAATGAGGTGGACCGGTTGCTTTTGTGGTGTGGAGACAATAACTTGGTCCTCAACACCAATAAGACCAAGGAGCTTATAGTGGACTATAGAAGGAACAGATCAGACATCCAGCCCTTGCTTATCAATGGAGACTGAGTGGAGCAAGTGACCAGTTTTAAGTTTCTGGGTGTTACCCTAAAAGAGGACCTGACTCAGGGGGCTCATATTGCAGCCCTGGTCAAAAGGACCCAGCAGAAATTATACTACCTGAGACTTCTCAGAAAACAACAACTGAATGGAAAACTGCTGGTGACCTTCTACCACTGCACCATAGAGAGCATTTTAACTTACTGCGCCTCTGTATGGTTTGCCAATTGCACAGTGGCAGATAGGAAAGCGCTCCAGAGGGTTAATGTCATTGCCCAGAAGATTATCGGTTGTCTTCTCCCCTTTTTGGAAGAGCTTTATAGTTCCCACTGCCTTAAGAAAGTTCAAAATATTCTCAAAGATCCATCTCATCCCGGAAACCCTTTTTTTGAACCATTACCATTTGGCAGATGGTACAGAATAATAAAAACAAGGACAAATAGGCTGAAAAACAGCTTCTATCCCAAGGCAGTAGCTCTTTTGAATTCTACTGAATAGTGCAGTGTTGGTGTGGTGTCAGGGGTTTTCAATTCAATGTGTGGAGTGTGAAGAATGTGTTTATTTTCATGGTCATGATGTGCACTGAAGATGGTGTTTGTTTCATTGTACGAGGTGCAATGACAATAAAGTAAACTCAAGTAAAGTAAAGTAAACTAACCAAGATGGCCACAAATATGCACTCAACGGCCCACTTCTTTTTTTTTAATTTACCTCACAATGCACATCAAAAGTAGGCAAGACTTTGGTCTCATTATTGTGGCCACCATCTTGCCTTTTGGACTACCACCTCCCAGACACTCTTGAGTCAAAGAAAGAGGGGAGAAAAGATAATGCTTTTTCTTTTAATAACCATTCTGATCGCCAGGAGAAACAGGTCAAATAGCCTGATGGACTGCTGTTTAGTGACAGATGAAAAAGGAACCAAAAGTAGTTTGCTCACCAGCAGGTCTTTTAAAAAAAAAATTCATCTATGATTTCAAAGACATAGAATACGGTATGCCTTTATAACAGGAGCTTTGACAAAAACATATTAATAGGAATGCTTCCATGCAATCCATTTACCATATCAAACTTGCAATCTTGATACTGACAAAGACAGCTTACAGCACTCGTTTTCCAGAAATAGGATATTTATTCTCTGTTGGCCTTCCTGCCCCAACCTTAACCCCACAGGTTTGCTCCTTTTCACACAATAGAAGCTGTACAAGCACCAGCTGTGTAACAACTTCATCTTCGAGTCAGGTCATGCTGAGCTGTGTGTTCTTCACAATCAGTGCTTGTCCTGTGACTCTGCTTTTGAAACCCAACCTACAGAACCAGTATGAGGCGAGTATAATGCTTCAGTGGTTCCTCACAAAGCTACCTGTTTGACTTTTGCCAATTACTGTCAATTATTTTAATGTTGCGAAGATAGCAAAGATCCAAAGAAGAATTTTGCAAGTCTTCAGAATATGAATCCAGTGGCAAGGAAATAAGAAGTTCATCCATCAAAAAGGTGGAAGTATCATGAGCTGTCATTTTTGGGAATTAACGGCATTAAGTGTCTCAGGTTCCAGCTTTATACAACTAGAATTAGCATAAAACCACAGCAAGCTTTTGGGATTTAAGATCTTCATTGCAAATACACAGAAGTATTCAGGCCGTTCATTTTCCTACAACATTTACAAAAAATTCCAGTCCTTTCCTCTAGGTAAGTACAAGTTTCAGAAATGCAACCTTTGTCTGGGAGAGGATGAGAAAAATTAAAATAATTCAGTTATTTTCTAAATGGGAAATTCTACCGGGCTGCCTGAATTCCATGGCATAGAAATGAATAAATAATAACAATAATATGGTATATTAAGTTACCTATAAAGAAATAAAAGTAAGATAAAAAATTGAATGAATGAATGAATGAAAAGGGTCTGATTAGGAACAATTTCATTTTTTTTTCAAAATTGATTTCAAAGAGAAAGAACAGAAACGCATTAAATGTTTCATTAAAATCAGGGTTTATAGGGCTTAAAGAAGGTTGAATCATGTTGATTATACGTTTACATACTTTTGAGTTCAGAATGCAGTAAACCCTGAAGATTATAACATTATTCAGTACAATTTCACTTTAAGACTAAGAGTTGGCAACCCATAAACCATGCAATCTTGGAAGAAGAAGCTCATGCCGATTACCAAAATCAATGTTAATCTGAGTTGTTGCTAAACCTTAGCAGCAAACCACACAGAAAACATTGACCACTTGGCTTAGAGAAGCTAAAATTTAGATCTTTGTCAGATCATAGAATATTTCGACCTTGTTCTTATTTGTTTTAATTCAAGAACTGAGGCTATGTTGACTAAAGAGGAAACAGAGAAGATTATGGTGATTGAAAATATTGACTCCATAATCAAGAAGCTGGAACAAATCTCCTTGAATTGTCCTGGCCAGTTCAATGTTCAATCGTTGAAGACCCATTGGAAAACCTCTTCTCAATTTGGTAATCTCAGACAGCAATCTTTGACTAACTCTCACCAAGTAATCCAAATCCAAGGTAAATATTTCAAAGCCCCCCCCCCCCCTCCATCCTATGCACATCTGCCTCAAACTTCGTGTATATTTTTATTCTCTTGTATTTTATAATATAACTGTAACTTAATAGAAATGGCGGCGTCTAGCTCATCTTGTTTGGCCTTGGAAGCTAAGCACATGTTGACTTGGTCAGATGCGGAACACCAGGACTGTTAGACTAAATTAGAAAATCAACATATAATAAATGTCCACCTGTGTTTCCACATGTTGAAGCTTCTGGGGAAGAATGTTAAGTTAGTAAGCAGTGGAGACTTAGAGAAGTGGAGAAGGACTCAGGGCAGGCCATCCTTTATCTACTTGTTCCTTCTAAACATGTGGGAATACCAGAATCCTCTTTCTGAAAAGTCTCAAATTGGGGGAAACCATTAGATTCAGATTTACAAATACTGGTATATGCCTGCAACTCACAGTTGCGGGAGAAATAAGGAAAGATTGAGAGAGGAAGGTGAGGGGAGAGTCTGCTTTAAGGATAGCAAAATTTAAACACAATCATTTTTTGTTTTTTCTTCACTGATAGCTTCTATCTGCACCACTACAGAAACTACCCCAAGTGATCCTTGAAAATTGAGGTTCTATGCTGACCAAGGAAGACTGCAGACTTTCTAGAATCTATCATGCATGATTCTGAAGGTCACCACTATGAAATACAGCAGCAACAAAAAATCAGAACTTTTCTAGCTAACAAATTTTATGAAAAAACATAAGCTTTTGGCAGTCGCGATTCCATGCCTTTTCATAAAATTTGCTAGGAGGAAAGAGTGCTAACATTCTCTCGGGGTTTGTTTGTTTGTTTTTGCCATTATAGACCAACACAGCTCTCCTCTGACACTAAGAAGTAGGATTTTCTGAACACACGAAGAGAATTCTATCTCTCTTGACATGTAACCTGCATCTGGATAATCCAACTATTTTTATGAAAATGTCAGCGTTATGAAAAGCTTACGCCTTTTCGTAACATTTGTTAGATGAAAAATGTATTACCAGATTTCTTCTCTTTCTGTAAATCTCAAAGCAAATCTGTAGGGTTACAGAATTTGAAATGGATTCAAGGGTTACAAAATTTGAAACGGAGAAGGTTATGCATACAACAAATGTTGAGATGATTATCTGGAACTTACTGGATTTGTTTCAAAACTAAATTCAGGTCTTCTACCCCAAGTTGTTGAGTTGCAACTTGTGTTAGCCTCAACTAAGAGCAGGCAACTTTTCTCATAAATTAAACAAACAACACACAGATTAATTCAGGGCAAGAGTATCTGTGTCATACCTAATTCGTGCTTTGTGTGCAGTCGCTTTTTGTCAGTGTTTCTTTCTCTCATATCTTTAGCCATTTCCCTCTTTCTCCTCTGCCCTTCTTTCCCTGGGTATCCATATAAGATTATCAGATGAAGCAACCTATGATCCAACGGGATTTTATGCAATTTTAAATCCACAAGACTCTTTGACATTTTATTTAGAGAGATTTTCTGTTTTTGTTTTGCAGGTTTAAATAATGCTCATGTTTGCAGACTTAACAATGAACAGTCAGAGAAGACAGTGATAAAAACTAATCTTAAAACTCGTATTTCAAAGATGCCTGGAGTCCAAAAGCCAATTGGGGACCCACTGCCTTTTCCAGTCCCCAAACTTTCAGTAGGTTGGTATGGAGATCTTTATGCTTTGTTTAGGGACTGATAGGTTATAATCTGACTACCAGCATCCTCAACAATCTAGAGGATACCAGATTAAAGAATGTCACTGTAACCAGGCTGCTCTCATTAGGATGGTTTAGGTGGATCTGGGACCCACCTTCTCCTGATTGATCAGTGCCTTAGACTAAGAGTCCTTAAAGAGGGTTTATAACAATTTGTCACACCCTACTTCCAACGCCAACTTGCCTTGAGACAATTTGCTGTGAGACAAGAGTTACACTAATATCAAAACAATGGTGGGATAGAATCATTTAAAAAGGATGCAAAAGGAGGGATAGAATGAAATATGAATGACAAAAATTACCATATTTCTAAATTTTATTTTAAATAATGACATTGAATTGGTAAATTGTCCTGCGAACGAGTCGGCTGCGGTAAGTTGTCCCACAGCAAATTGCCCATAGCGCATTAGCTGTGGTGAGTTGGCTGTGGCAGGTTGTCCTGTTCTGCCTTGAAGGTCCCTTCCAACTCAGTTATTCTTTTATTTTTCAAACCACTCTCATTGTTTCTTCACTTTAAAAAATGTAAATTAGAAATAATAGTTGGCAACTGCTAAGGACTGTATTCTGTGCCACCACAACTCCTTTCTGCTCCTTTCCTCTCTCTCAGCCCAGATATATCACTCTATGCCAGTGGTCTGCCAGCTGTCCACGCCTGTAAATACATATGGGACGTAATTAAAGCAGATTTGTTAGAACAAAACTTAGCAAACTAACAAGCTACATGCCGTATGTGATCCACAACACCTGTTTTGCAGTCTCCTGAGTATCTTAAGATCATATCACCAATGTGCAGAGGCAAAATGCCACATTTTGCCAACGTAATCCCTCTATTTTGGTTTGTGGATTTGTTTTTGTTTATTATGCAATAGTTCTTAAGTCATTCTAGGTCCCCACCCCAAAACTGAACTGCTAACCATTTCTCCTGGGGCCTTTGAACTTGATCCATTAATTTATCTTCCAAAGTGCCCAGATATGAGAATATTGCCCATTCATGTGTTAAATAGTCAATGTACCTATCATGTGATGAACATCAACGGGCTTTATGACAGACTTACAAATTTCAAATATGTTTCTTATATTTGAACCAATGTAAGTACAGTAGTAGAGCATTTAATTTTTATTGTCTAGCCAATCATCCAACTCAGAGTTCAACAATTGATTGAGATGTGTAGATCTAATTTCTAGATAGGTCTCATCTATCTATAACAGGGGTGTCAAACTGGATTTCTTCAAGGGCCAGATCAGCATTGTAATTCTCCTCTGTGGGCCAGCCGGGATGTGGGGAGAGATGGGATGGATGCCTCCTGCAGCATCCTGCCAGCCAAAACAGAGTGCGGGGGGGATGCATGCAGCCCCCTGTGCCCTGTTTTGGCCTGCAGAATGCTGCAGGAGGCTGTCTAGCCTGTCTAGCAGGCCACGCGCGCCCCTCCCATGCCCATTTTGGCTGCCAGAGGCACCACAGGCTGGTCCTTTGCTATTTCCAAGCCGGCCCCACGGGCCAGATTTAAGCAACCAGCAGGCTGGATCTGTCGTTCAGGCCTTGAGTTTGACACCCCTGATCTATAAAATAGATGACATTTTCAGTAGAGTATATTATTTAAGTACTGGATTGGAATGGAGAGACCCAGATTCTTATTCTCCCCTAAGCAAGGAAGCTCATGGGTTGGCTTTGGGTCAACCACTCTCTTTTAATCCCAAATCAGCATCAAGCTCTGCAAAAAGCCAAGGAAACAACATTACCTCACCATGCATTTATGGCTGTCATCTAAGCAAGCATATGCAAATAAAGCGGACCCTATAACAAAGAAGGACACAGCAGTAGGTTGTACATACATACATATACACATACACATGCACATACATATATTTGAAGTCAATTATGTTGGGAAAGGTGGAAAGAAAGAGAAAAGAAGATAATCAGCAACAAGATGGATGACTGGACTACAGCTGTAATGGAAGGCCTGAGGGATGTTTATTTATTTATTTATTTATTTATTAATTACATTTATATACCGCCCTTCTCCCAAGGGACTCAGGGCGGTGAACAGCTCATCTAAAAACCCCACAAAAATACAAAAGTTAAAAAGTAATTAAATATTTAAATCAGCTGCTGACTAAAATTAGGAAACCCTCCCCCCACCCTTAAAAACCCAAATTTAAATTTAAAAATGGAGATCAAATTTAAAATCATTATCTCAGCCCAGGCCGGCCTGCTCAAAGAGCCAGGTCTTTAACGCGCGCCTGAAGGCCCTCAGGTCCGTGCCGGTACGGAGTTCCGGTGGCAGAGTATTCCAGAGGGCGGGGGCACCCACAGAGAAGGCCCTACTCCTTGGCGCCGCCAGACGACACATAGCGGCCGACGGCACCCGGAGCAGACCCTCCCTGTGGGAACGCACCGGCCTGTTGGAGAGCGTTGGCAGAATGCGGTCCTGAAGGTAATGTTAGGGACACATCCTGCTCCAAGAGTACAGTATATGTTATGGTTGACTTGATGATACATAATCAATGAAACAATTGTGTGTGTGTTTCATCCATTCCAGGAGACTGCTCCATGTAAAGTCAACAGTCTATAAGAATTTCAATTATAATTCTGGCTCTCCCTCAAAGGACTGTATCTTGAGTAAGGCCCGTTTGTCACTAACTTTGATGAGGATGATGATGATGATGAGAATGATGATGATGATGATGATGATATTCATTCATTCATGTCTGACACTTGGCAATTCTATAGGCCAGATCTCTCTACATCTTCTGATCTTGCACCAGCTCTCTGAGTTGTTCTATGCTCTGGCTGGTTATCAGCCTTGACGGTGTCCAGCCGCCGTGTTCTTTGGCAGCCTGGTTTCCTTTTACCGATAACTCTTCCAAACTTAATTGCTTTCTCCAGGGAATTCTCTCACATGACTTAGCCAAAATAAGCGAGATACAGTTTTCTGATTATATTTTCCAATTTTAAATGCACAATTGAAATCAGTTAATTCTGTGGATCAGCAGCTTCCAACCTTTTGGGCACCATGGACCAGTTTCATGAAGAGCATTTTTTCCCGTGGATCAGTGGACCGTGGTTTCGTGCGCTACCTGCATCCTGCGTGGATAGGGTGATCTGATTTCTGACAGGTTGCAGACCGGTGCCCATCAACAGACTGGAGGTTGGGGACCCCTGCTATGGGTGACTAAATATAACATTCAAGCATCTTTTTTCTAAAAGAAAATGAGAAGATGTTTTCCTAAAAGTCTCTTTTGTACCATTGAAATGGATTGGTACTTCTGATGCTTAGCCATTATTGATTACTCATTCTTTTTTATTATTATTCTCATGAGGTCCTTTGTCAGAGATATCAACAGAAGAATTCAAGAAGTCTGCCATAAGATGCATAGGTGCTACCTCTTCTATTGAATCAAAGAAGAAAGAAGCAGTAAGTTTCATTAAACAGCGCTAACTGTGATTAAATATGATTAAATGTCATTAAAACTCCACTTTATTAAGGAGCAACATCAACCCTCTGAGTATGAGAGAAGGAAACAAATGAGAAGTAACTATGCTGAAACTTGAACTATTTGTACAGGAGATAGTTTCAGGGTATAGTAATTGTGTCAGTTGCCTGTCTCCAGATGTTTTAAAATTACAACACTTAAGACTTTTTTTGTTAGTTAAGAATCTTGAAAATTGTAGTTCAAACAGCTCTGGAGGATACCAAATCTGAAGGGTTTAGGGGGTTGGCATAATATCTTATTAGCTGAAACCAGTGGGCCTTAAGCTAAGGCGTGCAACTCCAAACACCTTTAAAAATTGTGGAGTCTTCGAAACAAGTTCTTGAATTCTGCTTGTATGAGGATACAGTTGCTAATGAAGGTAAGGACAGTGTGTTAAGGCAAAGAAATATAAATTAAGCAACTTCCAGCCTTCTAGCCATTTAGCTTCCTGGTAAAGCTGAAATTATTCCTCATGAAATAATTAAATTAGAAAGAGTCTGGTAGCAGCTTTTCTAACTAACAAATTTTATGGTAAGTGTTTTGTTAGGTATGGCTCACTGCACCAAATGCATATCAATGGTGAAGCCAATGTAGACTTTAAGGTGGAGGTGAGAATCAAAGTAGAGAAAGGGAGGTTGTGCAGATGCAGGTTAAGCAAATGGCAGGACCTCATCAGTCAACATGATTGTGATGGGTTAAAAAAAACCACATTGTGTTAATTGAGACTTTCTGAATAGGCTGGAACATTTTGAATGTGTGGAGTTTGGCACTTTCTCGCTCTAATACTGGTATAGTTCTATTGTTTTAAAATGGGCATCTTAACATCTGCCATGAAATCTCCTGGGAAGCTAAAATGTTCTGATTTTAACCTTTTTTTAAACTTCTGATGTCAAATATATCCATTAATTCTTTTGTGCAAAGTTTGCTCCATTTTTCATAGAATTCAGGGGAGTGGGGGCATTGCTGACAGATCATGGCATGTATGGCATTGAAAGAGCAGAGCATGCAAGAGTGTTTTCTATACTGCTTAATGTAAAAAAATAACTTTCTCATCAAGGCTAGGTTCAACTGTCTGTTTAATTCCAACATTTTAAGAATAATTTCACCAACTTTAATTTTTCAAAAACTACTGTCCCCTCTAACTGTTCTAAACTTTAAGAAATTCAATTCTTCTTAAGCTTTTTGATGAAAATTTAGATTTTCTTCCTTTCTCCAGAAACAATGCTAACTCACCAAGTGTTTTATTTATTTTATTTTTATTTATTTTGTCTAGCATGTTTCAGATAATAGATATAGTTAGGAACGTGATTATGAGTACATGAAATGGGTGCGAATAAAAGGGGATATTAGGACAGGGACGGTAGGCACGTTGGTGCGCTTATGCAGGCCCCTTACAAACCTCTTAGCAATGGGGTGGGGTCAACAACAGACAGTCTTAGGTTAATGTTTTAGGGGTTTGGGGAGGAGACCACAGAGTCAGGTAGTGCATTCCAGGCATTGACAACTCTGTTGTTGAAGTCGTATTTTCTGCAATCTAGTTTGGAGAGGTTTACCTTAAGTTTGTATCTATTGTGTGCTTGTGCATTGTTGTGGTTGAAGCTGAAGTAGTCATTGATAGGTAGGACATTGTAGCAGATAATTTTATGTACTACTCTTAGATCAGACTGAAAGCGGCGTAGTTCTAAGTTGTCTAAGCCCAAAATTTCAAGTCTGGTGGTATAAGATATTCTGTTGCGAGCCGAAGAGTGGAAGATTCTTCTCATGAAATATCTCTGTACTCTCTCAATTGTATTAATGTCCGAAATGCAGTGCAGGTTCCAGATGGATGAGCTGTATTCAAGAATTAGTCTAGCAAATGTTTTGTATGCTCTAGTTAGCAGTGCAATGTTGCCAGAGAAGAAGCTACGCAAGATTATTAACAACTCTAAATGCCTTAATATAATATTATATATTTATATAATATTATATAATAATATTATATAATAATATTATATAATAATATTATATATTTATATAATATTTATATAATGATATTATATTAATATATAAGTGTATTTCTTTTATTTCGCTGCTCAGAAAATATCTCTATAGCTGTACAATATTTACATCGGATTGCGATTAAGAAAGTGAGGCTTTTGCAAACCTTGCCTCCCTATAAGCTGCATTACAGCTGTCAGCTTGTTTGAAATCCTTCAACCCCCAACTGCTTGACTCACCTGTTGACTGCAAAAATCTCAGTTCCTGCAATCTTCTCATGATGAGTAGTTGTTTGGAGTACAGATGGGCAATCTCACAATCTCTTTTGGTCTGGAGAGAGTGTGTAAGTCAGAATTCACAACCTGGCTGTCAAACTTCTCTGCAATACCATCCTGGCTCCTTCAGGGATGTCCAGTCTTACAAAGAGAGATCCAACCTAGAATTAAGGAGAAATTTCCTGTCAATGAGAACAATTAATCAATGGAATGGTTTGCCTCCAGAAGTTGTGGGTATTCCACTAGAGATTTTTAAGAAGAGATTGGATGGCTATTTGTCCAGAATGGTATGGATCTCCAGCTTGAGCAGGTGGTGGACTAGATGACCTTCAAGGTCCCTTCCAACTCTGTTGTTCCTTATTCTACACTCAAAAGCCAATCCTAAAATCTCTTATATTTTTGAATTTATATTTTGAAACTATGTTGATATTTTGAAATCATGCCAGAGATAGGAATTTTGGTCAGAAAAAGGAGTACATCGTTACATAGTTGGGCAGAATAGTTAAATATTAATATAGATGCGTTGTTGACAATATATTAGTTTGAAATAACCGTAGGAGTGAAAAAAATTGGAAATAATTTATTACATCAAATTATGTGCCAAAATTAATTAAAAGGAGAACTTGTTACCAGTATATCCAGCTCAATTCACTTATGTGCTATAAATTGCAAATATCCACTGGTAACCAGAGCTTTCTCTTGAAGATCAATCAGTTTAGGAAAATGTGGAGGCTTTTCCCATCAATTGTCCATCACCAGTAGATGGCTCACAATCCTCATTTATATATAAAGAACAACAGCCAAAAAAAGGCCAGGATAGATGTGTTGACATGAAGGGGAAAACTCAACATTTCTGGAAGCAATATCTTTAGTGGGCCAACTGAGGATTTTGTAATTTTGAACTACTGTAACAAAGTTATGTTGCAACACTTTATTTACCTTAAGCCCATGGAGATAACTGCAGTGCTGATATTTATACAGCCAGCTTGTTCTACTAGCAGCCCTATGAAGAGCATGTTTTTTTAAAAAAGAGCACAAAATTTCATAGTTGTGCCCATGGTGATAGAAAAACAATGGTGAGAGGGAATGCAGAAACAGTTTTCAGCATGAGTCCTAGGTGGGAATTATAACATATCTGGAGATGCCTGGAATTAAAAAACAACAACCCTGAAATGCTGAAAAAAATCACTCAGCGCTGTGTTATTTTATTCTTCTGTTTCTATTTTATGTTCTTTCCATTGTCATCTTACCTCTCACTGGACTTGAAGGCAGAAAAGTCTCAGAGAGAAACACAGACCTTGGAAGAAATTGGACATTTCAATCTACCTGTCGCCCAAGCCATAACTCACCAGTTATTCTATTGTATGTTTGGAAACAATGCTATAAATAGAGGCAGAGTTGCATCTACCATCCCGCTCCAGCATCAGCTAGTCTCAAGCAAAGCATAAATACAAGAGTAGCCATCTTTTATTTTCCGGCTAACATACAAGCCGCCATCTGTGATGTACTGTAGATTTAGCTTTCTTTCATGCATAGATGATCTGGACAGATCAGATTAAGTAGCTGGAGAATAAGAAATTAAGATGGGTATACTAAGAAATTAAATCAGATACATACCATTTATTAAATATTACTGGGAAGTAAGATTTGCTGTGTAAACAATAAAAAGTGATGTTGCAATCAAGTGCTTAGTGGCTCTTTTATTTCAAACAAAACATATTTGCTTCATCTGGCATTTTGGCTCCATCCAACTATACAGATTTACAGGTCTCAAAATCTCTGTAGCTTCAATGGCTGGGAATTCTGGCCATTGTCCTCTTAGTACAACTGAAAGTGTCAACTTGAAGATGGCTGAACTAACAAATCGTTCAGTTTCCTACATTTTGAGAGGGAGAAATTATTAAACAGATTAAAAGCAGATGAAATACTTCATAAGAGATGTTGCCAGAATGGATTCTGTTGATGAGAACCGTTGGCAGGATGTCTACAGGATAATGTCCCAAAAGTCAAGATGGCAACTGCTATCTTGACTTTTTGATCTTGACACGTAATAGAAGCTCTACCCCCTTTTTAAAATATGAATTGAAAGACTATCTTGACTTTTTTTTTTTGGCTTGCAGACTACCCTTGAGTGTTGCTCAGCAAAAGTTCTCAAGCAATGGAGAAAATTTAAGAAAAGTATCATTATACCTCTAAGGGGAGATTAGGAAAAAAAACCCTAAGGGTCCCTCCCTTGAATATCTTCTATTGGTATGTAATTAAATGTGGATGTCATACAACGTTCAACCATTTCTGACTGGTTCTGACAGAATTTTGAGATCATCTGATGGGCACCTCTCAAAGTATGCCTGTGTTCTGACCCACACCCTTTTCCAATAAATCAAACACAAACCAAAAGGAACAGAAACCTTGTATTGCTTTTGCAAAATAATTAGTTGTGATAAGCACAAGCCTTGCCAAACTGTGCGAGACTTGCCAAAAGATAACAGACAAGAAATAATTTACAATACGAGAATCTTCAAATACAAACTCAGGATCCTGGAATGTCCACAAGGCTAGAGTTTCAAAACGTCTTTGCCTTCTGCAAAGTACGTTCGTTTCACAGCTGGCTTTTATCTTCTTGAAAGAGGGGCCATTACCTTGCAGCCTTATTCCCGAGTCGCCCGTGCTGTTGTAACTGCTCTTTCCTACGAGCAATCCTGCGTGCACGCGCACTTGGCACAGGTTCCTCGGGAACCTCCTCATCACTGCTGCCAGCCCCCACAATCTCTGAAGGCAGCAGTCCACTCCCTAATGGCCCTGGCCCCTCATCTGAGTCCTCGCTCTCCTCAGCCATCCGTACCTGCTGCTGGCTAACCACAACAGCCTGTCCATAGGTTGGGTCTTCTATTCACAAAACCTCTGCAGTGGGAAACTTAGTTTCTTGCTGTTCTTCCTCACCTTAATCCACAGTCTCTTTATCACTCTGGCTTCCCTTATCTCGTAACTCCTGTTAAATGGGCAGACTTCCAGAGAAAACATTGAAATGCATCCATCCCACATTTTCATTTTCTGTGAAAATGACGTGTCCCTTTCAGAATCCAGATCTAAAAATGAAATGGGATGTTATCTCTGAACAAATATGGGTAGTCCTCGACTTACAAACATTTGTTTAGTGGCCATTTGAAGTGACAAAGGCACTGGAAAAAGTGACTTGTGACCCTTTTCCACGCTTAACAACCATTGCAGCGTTCCCATGGTCAATAGGATGAAAATTCAGACTTTTGGCAACCGACTCGTATTTATGACAGTTGTAGAGTCCTGGGGTCATCATGTGATCCCCTTTTGTGACTGTCTGACACTCAAAATCAATGGGGAAGCCAGATTCACTCAACCACCATATTACTAACTTAACAACTTCAGTGATTCACTTAATGACTGTGGCAAGAAAGGTCATAAAATGGGGCAAAAGTCACTTAACAAGTGTCTCACTTAGCAAAATGTTGTTGTCGTAAGTTGAGGAACACCCATCTTAATCTATTTTCTTTACTTCAACCTTTCAGTTCTTTCAGATACTACAGTTAGTTCCATAGTACTTTGTAGCAGCTTTATGTCCTCTTTGTTTCATCAATTTGTTGTGGTTCGCCGGTGGAATCAGACAGTGAGGAAGAAAGGGGACCAGTCTGGGAGTCTGAAGAGGACTTGGACGAGGGTCCTGCGTCCAATGCAGGGATGCGGCCAGGACCATCTGGGAGTGGGGTGCTGCCTTTGGAGCCTTCGGAGTCTGGCAGCAGCGAGGCAGAGGACCAAAGGGAGCCTGTTCCCAGTGCGTGTGTGTGCAGAGCTGCTAGAAGGCAAGAGCAGCTGAAATGGAAGGGGCAAGTCGGGAATAAGGCTGGGAGGTGATTGCCCCTTCCATAAGGGATGAAAGTCAGATCTCAATGACGACCACTTTGCAGGAAGCAAAGTAGTTCACTAGATTCCGAGTCCTCCTTGAAACTCTATGTACTCTGGATGTTTTTTTCTGATACTTCGGTTGGTTTCTGTTATAATAAATTTGGATATTTCTGGTTTTGGCAGCATTCCACAGCACTGAAAGGCGTGGGCTTATCCTGGGGAACTGTTTAAGATTAGTTTTGGCTGGGAATGAAAGTAATTCCCAGTATTGCATTAAAAGGGGTTTTGCTTTTAAAACAAGTTTGTGTTTCATTACATTTGATGAAGCCTGGGTCAGAATACACTTAGTTATTCCTACTTCTTATTTTATATTTGAAGAAAAGGAAAACAGGAAGGAAAGATTCACAGATTCTTTGGCAGGCACGCTGGGGCACCGAAGAGTACATCAGCCCAACCAGAGTTTATGAAATGGCCTAATTTAACTGTCTGCCTGAAGGAACTGCAGTGAGACAAGTGGAAATGTACTTTCAATAAAGTACAACCGAATAGTAATTTGGGCAAAGTCCTTCATAGTGAAACCCAGGGACTCAAATAAAACAGGACCCTGTGTGTATTTAGCTTCTTATCTGTCTACTGTCATTGTAACCTGTCATTCTGCCCATCCACTTCTTTCAACAATTTTTTGGAACTGGTTAAAAGTTACAAACCCATTTCAAGGCTATAATTCAGCAGGGGCTACTCACCACTGGTGAAAGAGTTGATCAGAATGGTGAGTGTAACTTTGACATTATGTAATTTCACACTAGTTTTCCTCCCTAGTCTACTTAGGAAATCCACACAAAGAATGCAAATTTGGGAAACAGCTCCGGAATGCATTGTCATCTTTTCCATGCCTGCAAATCCAGGTTTGTGACCCTAGCTCTGGGATGGCGAACCTATGGCACGTGCGCCACATGTGGCATGCAGAGCCATTTGTGCTGGCACACGAGCTACAGGCAAACTTACTTCACTGCACATGCACTGTGCCTCATAGCTGATTTTCGGCTGGTTTGAGGCCTTTTCCGGCCTCCCAAAGGTTTAAGGAAGGCTTCTGCAGGCTTCTGCAGGCTTTGCAGGCCGAAAACTAGCCCTTTTTGTTACTTCCTGCTTTTCTGAAAATACCAGAAGTGACGAAGTGGGGCTAGTTTTTGGCCTGCAAAGTCTACAGAAGCCTTCCTCAAACCTCTGGGAGGCCAAAAAAGGGCCTCAAACCGGCTGAAAATCAGCTGTGAGGCACAGTACATGTAAGGGGGGGCGGAGTGGGTGGGTGGGGATTGCGCGCGCATGTGTAGGGGGATGGGGAGCGTGCACTGCCTTCTGGGTGCTGGCACCCGAGCATGGGCATGCAAGCATGCACACAATTTTTGGCACAGGAGCCCAAAAAGGTTAGCCACCACTGCCCTAGCTATTCTTGACAAGGAGCTAACATCAATCCTAGTTTTCTGACCTACCTTCCAAATCACTCAGTCTACCCAAACCCTGTGTAATTTCTGCACTATAGGTAGTCCTCAACTTACAACCACAATTGAGCCCAACATTTCTGTAGCTCGGGGAGACTTTTATGACTTTTCTTGCCACGGTGATTAAGTGAATCACCGCCATTGTTAAGTTAGTCACATGGTTGTTTAAGTGAATCTGGCTTCTCCATGGACTCCATCATGTCACAGAAGGTGAACACATGAATCCAGGACATTGCAACTGTCATAAATATGAGTCAGTTGCCAAGCATCCGAATTGTGATCACATGACTATGGGGATGCTCCAACAATTGTAAGTGTGAAAATTGGTTATAAGTCACTTTTTTTCAGTGTCGTCCATGACTTTGAATGGTCACTAAACGAACTGTTGTAAGCAGGGGTGGGATTCTACCAGTTCGCACCTATTCGCTAGAACCAGTTGTTAACATTCTAAGCAGTTCGGAGAACTGGTTGTGAGAAGAAATTACTGGCCTAATCCTGTAAGGAAGGCAGGAAGGAAACATTCTGGTGTTGCTTACAGAAACCACCTCTCCATTAACCCTTATTACATTCTTGACAGGACTAGACTTCCTGTCTCAGGAACTTCTGTGGAGTTTTTTTCCCCTCCTTTGCTGGTACTTTGCTTGTGGTGGAGTGACCATTCAAAGTGATAATGGCACTGAAAAAAGTGACTTATGACCGTTTTTCACATTTACGACTGTTGCAGCATCTCCACAGTCATGAAAGGCCAGGCAAGGAGATGGGTACCTCGATGTGAGTGATGTTGAGTTGGCCACGCCCAGCCAATAACATGACCTCCAAGCCATGTCCACCCAGTCACATGATCACCAAGCCACGCCCACCACCTAAGCCGCACCCACAGAACCGGTTGTTAAAAATTTGAATCCCACACCTAGTTGTAAGTGAAGGACTACCTGTAGTGAATTACAGCATAACCGTAGCCTCTTTGTACCACATTTGGTTATAGCTGAAATGAAATAAAGGATAGTTATGTTATGATTATTTGGGCAGAACAATAATTGAATAACTCTAGACCTTGTTATATTGTAATTAAAATGGTATGGAAATTACCCTGGATCACAGTTCCAAGAATTGGCATATTACCATACTTAGAACATAGAACAACAGAGTTGGAAGGGACCTTGGAGGTCATCTAGTCCAACCCCCTGGCTCAAGCAGGAGAGTCTGTTCCAAACATTAGCCTCTACCTAGGATCGAACTCACAGCCTCCTGATTGTGAACTCCTTTTTGTGTGTTGTTAGAAACAAGGTTTGTAGAGAATACCACTGAAGGGAAGATTCCACCCAGACAGATTTGTAAGCTACTGTAAGAAAAGTCTTGAATTTCTTCTGAGAAATAAGAGAGTATTTCAAAATATGACAAATAGAGAGCACGTGGTGATTCCAATTCTAACTGGTCAAAGAGCTGTTAGTCCTTCAGTTAAGCAAATCAGGAGTAGGAGATAGTTCAAAAAATATTCACCCAAAGCATCTTAATGAATTCATTAATAAATTTATTTATCCAATTTATTGGCTGCCCATTTTACCCCAGAAAATGGGTGGTTTATAATATTAATGGGTGTTTCCTTATTCAGATTCCAAGATTCCAAAACCTTTCAAAGATTTTTTATACTTTATAGAAATAGGTAAGTTGTAAGGCAGACTAATTAATTGTTGTGTGTGTGCTAACCTGTTTATTTCTTTCCTGAATGTGCTAATTAAATTCTATTGTATCTTGCATTCTTGCTCTGAAGAAAAAATTCTGTATATATTAACCATTTATATCTGGCAATGAATGGGAAGTTATGCTTTGTTATGGTTACAACCTATAACCTTAACTTGAATTGTGCCCCATCTCTTACAGATAACAGATAATCAGAGTTGGAAGGGACCTTGTAGGTCATCTAGTCCAGTGGTGGCTAACTTTTTTGGGCTTCTGTGCCAAAAACTGTGCGCGTGTGCTCATGTGCCAGCACCCAGAAGACAATGCGCCCCGCCTCCCTTGTGCATGTGCATGCAACACCCCCTCCCGTGCCCTCTTACCTGCACTTCACATGTGTGTGCCTCCCAGCTGATTTTTCGGCCTCCCTGAGGCTCGAAGGAAGCCTCTACAGCCTCAGGAAGCCGAAAAACAGGCTTTCCAGAAATACCAGAAGTGCCTGTTTTCAGCTTCCGGAAATACCGGAAGTGACCAAACGGGCCGTTTTTCAGCCTCCTGAGGCTGCAGAGGCTTCCCTTGAGCCTCAGGGAGGCCAAAAAAGGCCTCAAACAGGGTGAAAAAAGTCAGTTGGGAGGCGCGCGCATGCGCATTGCAGGTAAGTTTGGCTGAACCTCGCATGCCTGCACAAATAGCTACATGTAGCACCTGTGGCATGTATGCCTTAGGTTTGCCATCATGGATCTAGTCCAACCCTCTGCCCAAGCAGGAGACCCTACACCATTTCTGACAGATGGGAGTCCAGTCTCTTCTGGAAAGTCTCAAGTGATGGCGCTCCCACAACTTCTGAAGGTAAAAGCTGTTCCATTGGATGGTTGTTCTCACTGTCAGAAAGTTTCTCCTTATTTCCAGGTTAAATCTCCCCTTGCTCAGTTTCCATCCATTATTCCTTGCCTGGCCTCTTCTTATAGGAACTGACCAATTTGTCATGGACTTCCAGCACCTTGTAATCTCTCTGGAGCAATAGATCTGCATTTCGATTTTTCTTCTCAGCACTTACTATTTGCATTTTAAAGAAGTTTCTTACCGGATAATAACAATTGCCAAAAAGATTCACTTGAACATCTCTAAAAAATATGTTGTGCCTGTAATGGAAAATAGGTGGGAGTATATAATTAAAAAAGAAGTTGAAAACGAGCAGGTTAAAATATTGCAGGATTTCCAAATCAAAAAAAATTCCATCAGTCAATTGGAAAAGCCCCTACTGCTTGGATCAAGACATATATTACACTAACGGATTATGAGATCCTAGGTTCTTGGGAGGGGTTAATGCATATAAATTGCCAACCCCAGCTTAAGAACTGGCAGCTCTGATTTCACATTGTCATGAACAGATAATCATAATTATAGTTTGGTTTTATTTATCTTGTGTGAATTTCTTTCGATTTTGTTTATCTTGTGTGAATTTGCTCTCTCTCTCTCCCAAGAACATTTGTCCAGGTGATTGAATTATAGAAATGTCATGTTTCACTTTTTCATTCTTCTGTAATAAAACAGATTTTGTGGACCTCTTATCTCAGCGGCCTCCCTATTACCTTGGAGAGTGGTTTTTTTCTGTGGACCAAGGAGCCTGTATCCCACGCATACACAAATGGGGTTTCCCCAACTTGCGTGGCCCAATTCCTGGTGGGCTGCAGACCAGTGGCAGTTTGTGGACTGATAGTTGGGGACACCTGTCTTATCTCATAAATGAGGGTTAGGTTAGGAAATTTTCCTGGATAATAGGAAGCACCACCAGTAACTACCAAGCAGTTACATCAGAACAAGAGGTAATGCCAGGCTGGGTAGACACAATAGACATCTGTGAGACTAGATTTGAAACCTTCAATATTTTCACAGCAGGCACTGCCATGCAATAAGATTTACACTTTGGAAGCCATACCATGCTTAGCTGCCAGAAGATTAAGTACGTATCAGCATGTATTTCTCTTTCAACTTGTACTCTGATCTCTGATCAGGTAGTCTTCTTTAATCTGGGTCACCCAGAAGTGTAAATTATAATTTCCTTTATCTCCAATGAGAAGCAGCTGGTTGTAAATAATAGAAACAATTATCCCAGCATGAGAAAATTTGAATGTAACCTTATCTTCGTGGTCAGTTGGATCTTTTGACATAAAAACTGAGAGACATCTTTCAAGCTATCTGATTGCCTGGTGAAAAACTAAAGTTTTGCCAAAAACCCTGCCCGTTATTTCTCAGTTTGTCAGATGTGAGCTCTAATTAAATGACTTTATTCTTCAGATCAACCTTGACCGAATTTAAACGGCACCCTCAGTGGTAGGTTTTAAAAGGAGAAACCTGTCATAATTTCATTTCCAAATGAAGTCAAACTTTTAGAGAGCCTCCCTCTGGGGGGGAAAAAAATGGTTGGCCCTTGTTCAAAAGCATTAATCTAATCAAAGTGATCTTTGACTCGGACCAGTGTGTTTGCATTCTCTACTTTGGCACTGTGCATGGCTGAAATCAGCAAAAGCTCCAACACTTTTCTTAAGTACCAACGAAGTAACAAAATTAATCACCTGGAGCTCTTTAGAAGAGCACAGAATCCTACAAGTGGAATACCTATCAACCACAACTTGTTCTTCTGACGGTTTCTCCCCCTCTTTGCTTTTTGTTCTTTTTACCAGATATGTTATATGAAGATTTTTCTCATTTTTGTGAGAAATGTGAGCTGATTTGCCATCGTCGACCAACACAATTTTCCTCTGATCAACTAAAGCCCGAACTCTTGTCTTGTGCTGCCTCAAATTTATTTCCTCCCAAAAAATAATTTGGGGAAGGAGGAACAGGCAGCACCAGAACTAAACTACAGATAGTCCTTGACTTACAACCATGTTTTAGTGACTGTTACAAAGTTATAACCACACTGAAAAAAAGTGGCATGATCATTTTTCCCACTTGTGACCGCTGCAACATCCTCGTGGTCGCATAATTAAAATTCAGGCGCTAGACCACTGTCATGTATTTGCATTCCGTGGCCGCCATTTGTAACCTTTCCAGCTGGCTTCTGAGAAGCAAAGTCAATGGGGGTGTTGGAAGAATTATCCTTCTGGGTTCAGTTCCAAGTGGGGAAGAAGACACTGGAAACATGGAGGCTTGTTTGGAAAGATGGTTTAATGGTGGACAGCAAGACCACATGGGTTGGAGCTCCAAATTGAAAAGGATGATCACATGCTTCAAGATGTTGGGTGAAGGAAGAGAAGGAAAGGGAAGAGATGCTGAGAGACCCTTAAGTTATATACCCTCTGTTGGGCCCCACCTTAAGTGTTTCCTGTTCCTGTGTAAGAAATGTATCCCATTGACTGTCAGACTCCCAGGGGCGGGGGGGTCTTAGCTAACTTTGTAGGCTTTGTCTGGACCACATGGCTTCACCTGAGTGCTGGCTGATGCAATCTTCCCAGGCCAGGTGGTGAGATGGGTAGAGGCCTTTGTTATGTAGAATACTCTGGCCCAGTCCTTAATGGTGCACTTATTAACAAAGGTAGGGAGTGGTGAGCTTCTGCTTCTGAGGTGAGTTTCTACTTCCCCTTTTTAGGGGAAATATTCTGCCTTTTTAGTATATCCTAAAATATTTCATTTTCCTAGGAGCGGGGTGGGTTTTAACTTCCAACAGAGGAAAGCCAAAATTCTTTTAATGACTGCAGCATTCACTTAACAACTACACTGATTTGCTTAACAACTGTGGCCAAAAGAAAGAAAAAAGAAAAGGGGGAAAAAACTCACAAACAATTGTTTTCCTTAACAACAAATATTTTGGGCTTAATTGTGGACATAAGTCAAGGACGACCTGTATGGAGGATGCACGTCCTGGAAAAATCACACGTTGTTCTTCCCTAGCTTTTTTTTTTAAAAAAAAAAAAAAGCTTGCAGGAGTTATAATGAAATGCATCGGGTTGGGCTGGTGGAATGGCATCTTCTCCCTAAAAGCATTTGTTCCAAAAATCCCTTTTCTGGTTTTTAATTCCAGCGGGGAGGCACAGACTCTTTCAGTGTACACCAGGGAAAGAAAGGCCTCCTTTTGCAGCTGGCAAAGTTTCCACCTCAATTCCCCTCTCGAGACGGGAGAAGGGGATGAAAACAGGAGGGGTGCGTGTGAGACTTCAGTTGCTGTGCAGGGAATAAAAAGGGCCCATTCAGAACAGAAGCTGATTGACACACACCCCGTTTCTAAAGAATGCTCAGCTCTCTCTCTTTCAAACCTATCTGGATTTGAAGCACTGTCTCTCAGGCTTCAAGGTTTTCTGTCTTCTGTTTTTTCATTCGGGTGGCTCTGAACGATTAATCATTTGCTCTTCTTTGTGATGTGTAAGTTGGGGATAGGAAGCGAGACGGGGCTGTGCCCACATAATATTATATGGCAATCCCAACTCGGCTCAGTCTGTGTTAAAAGGACAAACTTCACCGTGCGTTCAGTTCTGCACCAGCAAAACACAGCATGAAGTTGCAGGCAGCTTCCCAATATTCTTGGTGGCTTTTCTTTTTCTTAGCTACTGCAGCAGAAGGTAAGAGACTGAATGTTGTTATTTTAGGGAACAAAAGGAAATGGGAGCATCATGGGAAATTACCCCAAACTTTTTTTTTTTTTAACCCCAAGCTACCCATTCTCTGTAATGTGAGATCTAAAAAAAAAAAGGATGTTTCTGATTTCACATCCCTGGATTCAAAAGCTTTGCTTCTGAATATTGCTGCAAACTCTGAAAACGGGTTGCTTCCTATGACTATTATTTTCAGTACTTCCAAAATGGTTGATTTGCTGCGTGTGGACATTGCATAGAATTGAAAAACCTTAAATCCCCAATTGAAATGCTAATTAGCAACAGAGACCATTGAAAAGATAAGCTCCACAGAAATTATAAGTACCTAATTGCATCATTGCATAATGAAGCTAAAATGTTTAATTTATTAAGGGGGTCCTGGGACGTAAACGTATTGTTCGGTCTCAACCTCATGTTGAAAAATAAAACTGATGCGGCCAAATCAAACTAAACGGTTTCTAATCATCACAAATGTCACCCAAAGTTATGCTGTGCAACCCTCTGTGCATTACCTTCTTACCAGACTTTGCTTCTGAATTCATTAGAACTTATTGTAATAAAAAATGTATCTTTACTATAGATAAAAATGAAAGTAAAAAATTATACATACATACATACATACATATTCATGTGAAGTGTTAGAACCACTTTATAAAACTTTAGTAAGACTTGGTTATTCAGAGAATATAATAATATTCTAAGAATAACGGAGACATGCAAATATAATACTGAATTCCATCACAAGAGGTTATTTATTTAAGATAGAAGAGAGAGATCCAGTTTTGGTCACCACCATAGAAAACAGATGTTGAGACTCTAGAAAGAGTACAGAGAAGAGCAACTAAGATAATTAAGGGCCTGGAGACCAAAACAAATGAAGAATGTTTGCAGGAATTGGGTTTGTTTAGTCTAGTCAAAAGAAGGACTAGGGGTGACATGATAGCAGAGTTCCAATATTTGAGGGGCTCCTGAGAAGAGGGGGGGGGGTCAAACTGTTTTGAAAAGCACCAAAAAGCAAGATGAGAAGCAACATAGAATGAAGGAGACATTTCCTAACAGTGAGGACAATTAATTAGTGGAACAGCTTCCCTTCAGAACCTGTGGGTGCTTCATCACTGCAGGCTTTCAAGAAGAGACTGGACAGCCACTTGTCTGAAATGGTAGAGGGTTTCCTTTGCTTTAGCAGGGGGTTGGACTAGATGACCTCTAAGGTCCCTTCCAGCTGTGTCTTTCTGTTATCTGTTATTCAGAATTGCTGTCTTTTTCAGTGAAATAAATGTGACTGAATATATTAAGGGTTAGCTGGATTGGGGCTGCTTAACTATGCTAATGTTGTAATCCAAAGAATAATGATGACTAATGATTTTGACTGAAAACAATAAAACTAACTTCCAAGAAAACCCTTTAAACATTTGTAACATTTAACAACTCTCTCTTAGTATCGGAAATGATTGATATGTATCCTTATAGAAAAGACTTTACAGGTAGCCCTGATATATAATCCTAATTGAGCCCAGAATTATGGTTGTAAATTGTGCCAGTTCATAAATAGGTCATCATATGGCTGTATTTGATTTTATGACTTTTTTCGCACTGGTCATTAAGCAAATGTGGCAGTCATAAAACAAACATGGTAATTGTAAAGCAAATGCCACAGCCATTAAGCAAACCCATTGTCTGCAATGGGCATTTTTGCCGGGGGCGGGGGGAGGCTGGAAATTGGAAATAAATGTTGGTTTCCAACAAAAATCATTGTAATCGTTGCGATCGCGTGACAACAGGATGCTGCAGATAGCCGTACATGCGGTCTGGTTGCCAATGTAATCATGTGACTGTGGTGGGGTCTGCTTGGCCATCAGAATTTCAAATTCAGGTCATAGGTACCTTTTTCTAGGGTATGTTGTAACTTTAAAGAATTGCTAAGTGACCAGTCAGAAATTGAGGACTACCTGTAATTACTATCTTGCTTATTGTATATATTACCAAGGGCCTTGGTGGTGCAGGCTGTTAATCATCTAACACTTAGCTCAATTGCCTGCAATTAGTGCAGGTTCGAATCCCACCAGGCTCAAGGTTGACTCAGCCTTCCATCCTCTCGGAGTAGATAAATTGAGGACCCAAGATTGTTGGGGGCAATAAGCTGACTTTGTAAAAAAATGCCGCTTGGGGGGGCCAAAAAGCCCTTGTAATAAGCAGGCATATACAATGGAATGAAGGCTATTGCCGAGCACTTAACATGGTGCTCTAAAGACTGTAAGCTGTAAATAAATTATCTATCTTCCATTCAGTAAGTCCTGATTCCTGAGGGTGACAGGAAGTCTCGGCAATTTTCTCGGCAACATGGTTTGCCAATAACTTCTTGTGGCTGAGATTCAATTATTGCCTGTCAGTCAGTCAGTCTGTGTCTGTCTGTCTGTTTGTCTGTCTATCTATCCATTCATCCATTTATGTATCTATCCATCTATCTATTGAGATAGATAGAGATAGAGAGAAATAGAGATAGAGATAGGTTGACTCAGTCTTCCATTCTTCCAAGGTTGGTAAAATGAGGACCCAGATTGTTGGGGGCAATATGCTGATTCTGTAAACCGCTTAGAGAGGGCTGTAAATCACTATGAAACAGTATATAAGTCTAAGTGCTATTGCTATATAGAATAGATGATAGATAGATAGATAGATAGATAGATAGATAGATAGATAGATAGATAGATAGATAGATAGATAGATAGATAGATAGAGAGGGAGGGAAGGAAGGAAGGAAAGAAAGAAAGAAAGAAAGAAAGAAAGAAAGAAAGAAAGAAAGAAAGAAAGAAAGAAAGAAAGAAAGAAAGAAAGAAAGAAAGAAAGAAAGAAAGAAAGAAGGCAGGAAGGAAGGAAGGAAGGAAGGAAGAAAGGAAGGAAAGAACATGGTACACATGCTCTCCTAATCCTGCACCTATAACCACTATACCACATCGGCTGTCATGATTGCTATACATATAGTATGCCATATATGCCCACAAACACTGAGGTACCTCATAGTAATGAACAAAACTTTTGACACATTGATTGCAAAAACACTGTTTGAGAATCTGTTGACCTCCAAATGTGCTGGAGCTCACCTATTTTAGGATTAGAGTTCCAAAACATTCAGAGGACAGGAGTTTTCCCAAAGCTGAGTTAAAGGCACTTAAGGGTTGTTTCTTTCTGCATCTGTGTTACTTTCTCCTAAAACTGAATAGCTATTAACAGTAATTAGGGAAGGCATTGCATTCAATGTGGGTTTCACAGTAAAATGTTGATACATATAGTTTCTGAAGTAACACAAAACTAAGGATACAGGAGACTTCAGCCATTCTTCCAACAAGGTATGTTGCTGAGGACATCATGTTAAATTGTGTGTGTTGTGTTTTAATCGCATAACATTTGCTTAGGCTTAGGCTGTTGTGTGAATCCATTTCTAGCTTATTCAATAAACGTATGATTAACACAAAACATGGCTTAGAACAGGGGTTTCCAACCTTGGCAACTTTAAGACTTGTGGACTTCAACTCTCAGAATTCCTCACCCAGCAAAGCTGGCTGAGGAATTCTGGGGGTTGAAGTCCTTAGGTCTTAAAGTTGCCAAGGTTGGAGACCCCTGGTTTAGAAAAACAAGTGAATCCAGGCTAACCATTGTTTTCTCACATATCAATTACTCAATTGTCATGTATCAATGTTAGCATCGATGACTCAATATCTCATTTTAAAAGCTTGCAAGTTCCATCAGCATGGAAGTTTTCTGTTTTTTTTTACAGGAAACTTAGAAACACCTTCCTTCGGCTCAGGAATTCTCTATCAGTACCAATACTCACTAGACAACCAACTAAGTTTCCTATCCAGGCCAACTTTGCAGGGAAGCAAGCTTCAGGCAGAAGCTGTGGTTGATGTGAATCTCTTGTGGAGCAACACCGACAATGCAGACGAACAACTGCTCCAAATCCAAGTTAGTTCTGCACTTCTGCTTTCTTGGTTTTTCAGCTTCTGAGGAAAACATGGCCGTTCTATGGACCAGGAGTGTGAAACTCAATGTCATTGAGGGGTGCATCAGGGTTGTGGTTGACGTCGGGAGGGGTGCGGGGTGTGTGTGTATGGCCAACTGGGTGGGTGTGGCCAGCTTGATGCCACTCCCCAAACTACTGGCATGCTTCCTTTTCGCACTGGGTAGACTAGGCCGAAGCTACGCTGGCCTGATCTTTATTCTTTGCACTGGGAAGACAAAAGGGAGCCCCATGGGTCGAATCTGACCACATCACGGCCCAGATCTGCCCACCGGCCTTGAGTTTGACACCCCTGCTATAGACCCTTTGGTTTTATTTAGCTCTATTCAGAAGATACATTCCTTCCTATCAGGTCTAGGCTTCTAAAGAGCTATTTGCCAAAAAGCAAGACTTAGCTTTTATATATATTGAAATTTTAAGCCACTTTTTATTACTTTGTAATTAAAAACATCCTGCGAGTCCTTTGAATTGCAAGGCAATCAAACAGGTCAGTCCTAGAGGAGATCAACCCTGACTGCTCTTTAAAAGACCAGATCCTGAAGATGAAACACAAATACTTTGGCCACCTCATGAGCAGGAGAAAAAGCTTAATGCTGGGAATGGTTGAGGGACAAAGAAGAAGAAGGGGACGGTAGAGAATGAGGTGGATGGATGGAGGCACTGAAGCAGTCGGCATGAGCTTAAAATGGATTCCAGAAGATGGTAGAGGACAGGTAGAGAGGTGGTATTCAGCAGGTTCTAACCAGTTCTGAAGAACCGGTAGTGGAAATTTTGAGTGGTTCGGAAAACTGGTAAATATCATCTCTGACTGGAGATTTCATAGTATCCTTCCCCTGCCAGGCCCACCAAACCATGCCCACAGAACCGGTAGTAAAAAAAAATTGAATTCCATCACTGGACAGGAAGGCCTGGAGGAACGTTGACCATGGGCTTGTGATGGATTGGACACAACTTCACGACTAATAACAACAACAGCAACAACAACGGCAGCAAATATACATATTTCTCCCTCTTGCTGCTATTTTCCCCACAACAACAATCTGGTGAGATGGGCTGGGCTAAGAGAAAGTGACTGGCCCAAAGTCACCCATCTGGCTTTCATATCTAAAGCCAGACTAGAACTCACAGCCTCCTGGTTTCCAGGTCAGCATTTTGATGTAAACCAATTACGTATAATGCAAGTCCACTCATTTAATAAAAGCAATAATAAAACTCTTCACCATGAAACAGTGGTGACATACTATCACAATGGCACAGATTTTAGAACTGGTGAAAAAAGAAGAGGGTATGATGACCCAGAGTGTATCAGAAATACAACAAAAACCAAAACGTAAATAAAGGTCCTTTAATGCCTTCAACTTGGCTTCACTGTTTAATTGTTCACAGTTGAAGATTAAACTATTTTCAAAATAACATTTCAAAGGAAAGAAACACGGTTCAAATTCAAAGAGCCGATAACGAAGCAAAAACCAAAAACAAACCGCACTGAAGAAAGTTCCATGACAGACCAGGATAGCTAATTGCCAACTTCAGGAAGATAACCAGGTACAGTCTGTTGGAAGACCGCCAACCAAGATAAACCTCCTCTAGGAATAAAACACTAATTTGTCTCCAGCGTCTGTTAGCACGCAGGTCCAGACTCTGATGCAGATCTCACACCTACAACCCATGAACAGGATCATGGCCCTCTCCTCCCGATTAGACCATTGCCTGTTGGCTATTCCTCCTCTCCCTCAAAGTTAGTCTCCACCAGGGGCACGACAGAGGAAGAAGTGAGGGCACAATCTTGTTCTCATTTATCTGGCTGTCATTATTGCAAGATGAGCACCATTGAATAGTTCTCCATACCAGCATTCCATACCTGCTTCTATATTATGGTATTTATTTATTTAGTCTCTCTATGACATATAGAGACTGTGTGGAAAGAGTTCATAGTTTTAAATTTCTAGGTACTCATATTTCTGACAATCTTACTTGGTCAGTCCACACTATGGCCACTGCAAAGAAGGCCTAACAGTGCCTGCACTTTCTGAGGTTGCTTGAAAAAGAGTGGTCTGGGTGAGAAGTTGTGGTTACTTTTTACCGTTCTACCATTGAGAGCATTTTGGCATACTGTGTAATGGTGAGGTATGCTGGATTCTCTGCAGTGGATGAGAAGATGCTCCAGAGAGTTATAAACACAGCACAAAAAGTCATCGGTTGCTCTCTTTCTTCTTTGGAAGAGATTGCGAAGACCAGACTCCTCTCTAGAGCACTAAAAATCTCCACAGACCATTCTCATCCTGGACATTCATATTTTGAACTGTTACCATCAGGGAGGCGTTATAGGTGTCTTAAAATGAGGACTGATAGACTGGGAAACAGTTTCTTTTCCAAGGCAATAATTGTCTTGAATCAAACAATGCATATGTGATTTAGCCCTATGTTTATAGTGGCATTTTTAAACTATCTAACTTACTATATGTTTTAGATAGGTTTTAGACTAGGTTTTTAATTATTATTATTTTAATTATTTTAATTTTTAAATACTCTGTAGTGTGATTGTGATGTGATGTTTGGGGCACTGTGCTGGAATAACTTTCAAATTTCATTATATTTATAGAATGCAATGACAATAAAGGTATTCTATTCTATTCTATTCTATTCTATTCTATTCTATTCTATATAGTGTCAGGGAAATCTATGCATACTAGACACACAATGTAGTCCTAACAGCCTAGAATTCATTCTGTTCAGTGCTTGGTGGGCAAATTAGCTTTATACCATTAACTAGCGACGCTCATGATGCTGGCTTTTCTGGGCTCCTCCGCCATTCTCACCTCATCTTGCCTCACATCCAACCAGGTGCCATGCCAGCTTCCGTGCTCCACACGCACAAATGCAGCTACCGGTAGTTTTTTCCCAATGAAATGATACCCATTAATCTACTTGTAATATTACACACTTTTGAATTGCTGGGTGAACAGGAGCTAGGGATCGAGTGATGGGAGCTCACACCACCTTACAGAGGCAGACTTGAACCATCGGAGTACAGACCATTTCTGGCCAGCAGTTCCAGCATCATTAAGCTTCTGTGTCATTGCCTCCCCTATTTGTGGCTTAATTCTACACTACATCTAAGGCTAAATATAACTGTAGTTTGGGTACATCTGCATTTTTCCTTATTTCTTTCCCTTTTAAAATCTGAGCTACCTCCTCCTTGCTTGAAATTGCATTCTTGCACACTGCTCTATGACATAGTTTTCACCTCATAATGCTATTATTGTTGATTTGAAGTATCCCGATTTTATTCCACCCATTTTGGGGACTTAGCTCCACGACTTACGCATCAATCAAGATTTGAAAAAGAAGGATCAGACTGGCCAAGGCCATTCGGTAAAAGGCTCACCGAATGCTACTGAACTTGAGCAACCATTTTTCCTCCATTGGAATAAGGGAAAGGTATGTAAATATTTCTCTACTTACAATAGCAACAGCACTTAGACTTATATACCACTTCACCATGCTTTACAGCCCTCTCAAAGCAGTTTACAGAGTCAGCCTATTGCCCCCAACTATCTGGGTCCTCATTTTACCCACCTCGGAAAGATGGAAGGCTGAGTCAACCTTGAGCCTGGTGAGATTTGAATTGCCAAATTGCAGCAAGCTGACAGTCAGCAGAAGTAGCCTGCAGTACTGCACTCTAACCACTGCGCCACTGTGGCTCAAACAGCTGATGGCCCCTTTTCATTTGGACTTGTTCATGTGCTGTTTTCCTTTCAGCTTCATGTTCAAGCACATTGTTCTGGGCATCCATCCTCAATGTATATTGAGACCGCAGCTTTTAATACACAAGAATATTACCATGCTTAGTAAGAGGGAATTCCTTTTTCAGATGGACGAGCACTGCTTTTTATAGGAGCAAGATGGATATCAAAGGGCAGCTCCTGATTCTGCTCCCAGCAAATGCATCAATTGCTCCATATTCTCATCCCGCCTTTCCCCAATCGGTTTCCCTCCAGTTGAATTGAGATGACAGGTCCCAAAATCGTCCGCTAACTCCTTTAACACAGAGAGGGAGCAGGAGGAGGAAGGGAGGGACCACAGTGAATTCAGAATGCCTCTTCCCTTGGTCTGAAACATCAGAGTGCTTCTTACCTTTATATCCTGCTATACATGTCTTGTTCACTTTGTTATTTTTTCCTTGGCATGCCTATAAAAGTTGTATTTCATCTTGCAGGTCAAAGCTTTCTATGTAGCCAAAGAAGAGAACCCTTTGATTCTGGAATTGAAACGAGGTCTTCTCAGCCTTCTCCAATTTCAAACCCATTCTGGAACAACGACTGAGGTAAAATATAAAGTTTCAGTGAACTGCATAGCATCTGCAATTCTGACACCTCTCTATAGGTAATCAGATAACAGATAACAGGTAATCAGAGTTGGAAGGGACCTTGTAGGTCATCTAATCCAATCCCCTGCCCAAGCAGGAGACCCTACACCATTTCTGACAAATGGCAGTCCAATCTCTTCTTGAAAGTCTCAAGTGATGGCGTTCCCACAACTTCCGAGGGAAAGCTGTTCCTTTGCTTCCAGTGTCAGAAAGTTTCTCCTTATTTCCAGGTTGAATCTCTCCTTGTTCAGTTTCCATCCATTATTCCTTGTCTGGCCTACAGGCACTTTAGAAAATAACTTGACCCTTTCCTCTCTATGGCAGCTTCTCAAATATTGGAAGACTGCTATCATGTCTCCCCTAGTCCTTCTCTTTACTAGACTAGCCAAGCCCAGTTCCTGCAACCGTTCATTGTATGTTTTAGCCTCCAGTCCCCTAACCATCCTGGTTGCTCTTCTCTGTACTTTTTCTAGAGTCTCAACATCTTTTTTATAATGTGGTGACCAAAACTGGATGCAGTACTCTAGGTGTGGTCTTACTAAAGCTTTATAGAGTGGTATTAGTACGTCACTTGATCTTGATTGTAGACCTTTGTTAATGCAATTTAGGATTGCATTAGCTTTTTTGGCTGCTGCTGCACACTGCTGGCTCATATTTAGTTGGTTGTCCACTAAGACTCCAAGATTCCTCTCACAGTTACTGCTATTGAGCCTGATTTCACCCAGCCTATATGTGTACTTTTGGTTTTTCTTGCCTAAGTGTAGGACTTCACTTTTCTCTACACTGACTTTCATCTTGTTAGATACGGCCCAGTATTCTAGTCTGTCAAGTTTCATCTGTATCTTGAGCCTATCTTCTTGGGTGTTAGCTATTCCTGCCAGCTTAGTATCATCTGCAAATTTGGTAAGTTCCCCTTCTACTCCCTCATCTAAGTCGTTAATGAAGATATTGAAGAGTACTGGGCCTAAGAAGGAACCTTGTGGCACCCCACTGCTTACTTCCCTCCAAGTAGACTTAGACCCATTAAAGAGTAGTTGAGTCCTCAACTTACAACCGTAAAGCAGGTCACCCACATGATTGGCCCGATTTTATGATCTTTGTTACAGCAGTCATTAAGCAAATGATCATGAAATGACTCCATGGTCATGAAGTGAAGCCATTGTTTGCTATGGGACAGGGGTGTCACACTCACATTGTCACAACGGCGTCATGTGACGTATTGGGACTTTCTTCCTCTTCATTAAACCGGGTGTGGGCGTGGCCAGCGCCTGACGCATCCAGCCCAAGGACTCGGAGTTTGACAGCCCTGCTATGGGGTGTTTTTGTCAAAAGCTGGAAGTAAAGGCTGGTTTTCAGCAAAAATCTTGTAAATTGTGATCATGTGACCATAAGAGGCTGCAAACTATTGTAAATGTAGGCTGGTTTCCAAGTCAAATTACCATGGAGGGCGGCCTTCAGAACTTAGGAACTGGGTTGTAAGTATCTTTGGGGTCTGTCATAACTTTATGACAGTCTGGTCATAAATTGAGGACTACTTGTATTACCAAGCCATCATTTTACCTGAATATTGAATCTAACGACTTTTCACCTTTGTTAAGAAGTGTTTTCATACATTGAAATAAATCAGGCCTTATAGTTTAGGCAAGATTCATGGTGATTTGAACAATACTGATCCATAATGGTCATTCGATTGATCGATTAATTTCCATTTATGTGGCTGCTTTTCTTAAATCCATTACTCTGCATAGCTAATGATAATTTTAAAAAGCACAAAGCAGAAACAAGCAATGGCAACGAACGTATCAACCACAGCTAGGGTAAAGGCAAACTCATCAATAGTAAATCAATATCACGGTTGTAGACTATTCTTCCAGAAACAGAAAAATGTAAATACTGAATAAATGGCACTTATCACAGGCATGTATTGCTAATCCCAATGACAAAAGAAGTTCTTAAAATTATAGTATGAGATCACAGGACAAATCCTGCCCTTACATATGGAAAACCTTACATATCATAACTGGTTTACCCTTCTCAAATACCCTTTTGTTTTTAAAAGCAAGGATGATTATTTCCAGAACATAGAGAATTAGTTTCAGGCAGCCCTTCATTTTGTGTGGGAATCTCTAAGCCTGGAACACATTGGAATAAAGTAGATTTAACATAAATTCAACCCAGAAGAATTTGTTTTATTACAAGCGATCCAACACAGTGCATGTGAAATAGCCAGAATTTCACAGGTAAAATCTTTAAAAGAAACAAACAAAGCAATACAGATGTTTGAATTATATAAAGGGCTAATGTTACACCTGCTATTTTAATCACAGTGTACCCATTTTGATTGTTTAGGAGGACATTTCTGGGAGCTGTCAGGTTACCTATGCTGTCTCTAAGGATATTGTTTTGAAAACAAAAGACCTACAGACCTGCAAAAGACCCAAATTTGGATTCAGCACAGCTAACAAAGCAAGTAAACTTCTTTTTATCATGTTGTGTATTATAATATTTCAGATATGCTACAGTCTGTCTATTAGAACTCTTCCCCAATGACATAATTTCTCATTTATCTTGCTTTACTATGGTTAGAAAAATTGTCGGTAGACAAACCTCAAGTTTCATTCATCTTTCACAGACAACATACAAATAAAACTAACCCACCCACAATGTTATCTTTCCCTGAAATCTGAAACCAGAATTACGATTTCTTATGCCAAACATGCCCGGGCTTCTAAGCATACTTAAATCAATTTATTTGGGATTTCTCAACCTTATTTGGAGCAAATTAAAAGACACCCTGGGAACAAACAAAAGTACTGAAGTAACATACTATGTAATTTGATTTATTGCTACATGAAAAGTTAGGTCCTAGATCCCATTCTTCATGTCCTGGAGCCTCTACTTTTTGTTGTTTACACCACATGCACACATGTACATACATCTTCTCGGGGGCTCGAGGGAAGCCTCTGAAGCCTTTGGAGGCCGAAAAACGGGCCCGTTTTGTCACTTCAGTATTTCCAGAAGGCCCGTTTTTCGGCCTCCAAAGGCTACAGAGGCTTCCCTCGAGCCTCAGGGAAGCCGAAAAAGGCCTCAAACAGACTGAAAAATCAGCTGGGAGGCACGCGCATGCGCATTGCAGGTAAGGGGGTGGGGGATGTTGTGTGTACATGCGCAGGGAGGCAGGGCGCATTGCTATTACCGGTTCTCCAGAACTGGTCAGAACCTGCTGAATACCACCTCTTATTCTATCCCCCTCCTAAAGTGAAAGCCACGATCTCCTAGAAAGAAGAAACCACAACTGGCTTTGTAATTTATGAATTTACAATCTGTAATTTCCTAAACAAAGGTTACTAATGGTGTAACTTGGCCCCTGACATTTTTAAGGACATAAATCAGACATTCTTGACTGTTATCACTCTAGGACTGAAACCCAAATTAATTCATTCATCAGTATTTTTATTTTATTTTTGCAAAGTAATACGTGACTGTAATCGATCAACTTGTGGATCGAGTTTTTGTATTTCTCCCTGCCAGAACGCAATGTCAATGTTTCAACTAACCAACTCCAATCCAATAAACTCTGAGACAAGCATTTTCTCAAAGTTCCATTTTATTAGAGTTGTCTTATTAGCACATCTGGGAAAACCCTAACCTAAGAATTCTGGGTTTTCCCTTTCCAAAAGAAATTCGAAATTCCATCCCCTGTCCCACCAATCTATCACATGGTCCAATCAAACCATTGTCCCAACTGGAGACATTCCTCCAGACACTCCTCTCCAGGTGCAGGGCAACATGTCCTTGACTTTCTGACAAGAATGTTGTTGGGTCTAATCTTCCACCTCTCTACGAAATCCCCATTCCCAAATTCCTAGGCACTAAATATGGCAGCCTCGAAGCTTCCAAGTAAAATATGGCTTCCAAGGCTGACATGAAATATGTGAGGGTGCTTTTTGCTCTCTGAGTGTTCTGACCCAAACCCTTTCCCAATAAGACAAACAATAACCAAAGGGAACCGAAACCTTTTAATGAGTCTTACAAATCCCCGGTTAAAAGACTGTTGCAAACTAATTAACTTTGATAAACACAAACCTTCCAAAACTGTACGAGACTGCCAAGAATCACAGATAAGAAATATTTCACAACACAAGTGTTTTCAAATACCAAATTAAGATACTGTAATGTCCATGAGGCTGAGTTTCAAAACATCTTTGCTTCCTGCAAAGAATGTTCACTTCACAGCTGGCTTTTATCTTCTTGAAGGAGGGGCCATTACCTTGCAGCCTTACTCCCGAGTCGCCTGTGCCGCTGCAACTGCTCTTTCCTGCGAGCAACCCTGCGTGCACGCGCACTTGGCACAGGCTCTTCGGGAACCTCCTCATCACTGCTGCCAGCCCCCACAATCTCTGAAGGCAGCAGTCCACTCCCTAATGGTCCTGGCTCCTCATCTGAGTCCTCGCTCCCCTCAGCCATCCGCACCTGCTGCCGGCTAACCACAACACTGAGCTTGGTTGTTCGCTTGCTGACATTTCATTACATAGCCTGATAACAACATTGGAACACTGATGCTATTGTTACCCAATCAAGTAATGAAACATCCGCAAGCAAACTAGCAAACTCAGAGAGCACCAAGGACTCCACAGTTCAATTCTGAGCTACGCATATTCTCTCCTGTTGGAAAATGCAAACTGATCGTATTTCCATTCTTTTAACAGATTTTTGAACTCCTGTGGCGTCCCACAAGCAAAAGCCGTTACGTTATGAAAGGAAATCTCATAAAGTCAGCCTCGTCTGAAGAAAATCATATAATTTATCAAGGCATAAAGTCATCTGTTGGAGTCAATATCACCTCCAGGTTAATGTTATAGGGTTCATTCAGTTAATCTGCAGCTTGGGGAATGTCTTAACAGCATAGCAAAATAACAGAGTTGGAAGGGACCTTGGAGATCTTCTAGTCCAACCCCCTGCTGAGGCAGGAAATCCTGTACCATTTCATACAAATTGTTATCCGATCTCTTCTTAACGACTCCCCATTAATTGACATTAGAAAATGTCATCTTGTTCATTGAAGCTGAAGCCAGATGCCAGGAAAAGCACAGAGGACACAAGATTTGCTGATGAACAGAAGATAAAAATCCTACTCAAGCTTAGATTCTCTAGTCTTCTTGACAAGAGTGAATAAGTGGTATGTTTTTATGTGCTAGTCTAGCCTATACAGTAACTCTGTTTTGTTCTGGAAATCTCTACTCAGATACTAACCAGGCCTGATTGTTGCTAACTTTCTCAAACGCAGCTAGGTTCCATCAGAGAAAATTAGAAATAATGCCTATTTTGGAAAGTTTCCTCTATATTTTAAATTATCTCATTTTCAATACTGTAAAAATCCCAGTGATCCACACTACTCAGTTCCCCAAGTCTTCTTGTAGTTGAGGAGAGAGTGCAAAGACAAGTTAACGAAGACCTTGCTTGCTCCATGGCTACAAAAATACAGTAATAACTACCTGTTCTTAAGAGGAATAAAAAATAAGGAAGGTAATGGAATGGAGTACTCTGGAAGAGGGCAAGGCCATCTTCAAACCTGACCAGAAGTATCCAACCATGCAACGTTGATTGCAATTTCCATGCTATGCTTACAACATGCAAAGTCCACAAGACAATAAGAAGGAAGAGTTACAGGTATTCCTCAACTTAAAACAGTTCATTTAGTGACCATTGTTGTGACCAAGGCTTCCTAGACTGTAAGTACACACACGCTTCTTTTAAAAACAAGTCTTATTTTATTGCAACGCTGGGAATTGTTTTCATTCCCAGCCGGTAATGAATCTCAAACAGTCCCTCGAGATAAGCACCCACCTTTCTTTTCTGTGAAGTGCTGTCAATAACAGAAGTGTCAAATGAACTAGAAAAAAAACCAACCGATGTACAAAGAGCTTCAAGAATGACTCTGAACCGAACGAACGACTTTGCTTCCTGCAAAGATTTCTTCACCTTTGCCTGTCCTTTATCCCTTATGGGAGGGGCAATCACCTCCCACCCTTACTCCCAAGTCGCTCCTTTAGTTTCAGCTGCTCTTGCCCTCTAGCAGCTCTGTGCATACACACACTGGGAATAGGCTCCCCTGGCTCCTCTGCCTCGCTGCTGCCAGATTCCAGAGGCTCCGGAGTCAGCACATCACTCTCAGATGGTCCTGGCCCCATCCCTGCATTGGATGCAGGACCCTCGTCCGAGTCCTCTGTAGACTCCCGGACTGGTCCCCCTTCTTCCCCACTGTCCGATTCCGTTGCTGTCTGCACAGGCTGCCGGCGAACCACAACAACCGTTCTAAGTTATAAGAGCACTGAAAAAGTGACTTACAACCATTTTTCACACCATTCCAGCATCCTCACAGTCATGTAACCAAAATTTGGACACTTGGCAATCGACTCACATTTATGACGGTTGCCGTGTCCCTGCAGTCATGTGATCCCTTTTTGCAACCTTCTGACAAGCAAAGTCAATGGGGAAGCCAGATTTACTCAACAACCATGTTACTAACTTAACAACTGCAGTGATTCTCTTAAGAAGAAAGATTGTTAAAACGGGGCAAAGCTCATTTCTGCTTCACTTAGCAACGTAAATTTGGGGGTCAATTGCGGTCGTAAGTTGAGAACTCTCTGTATTTAAAAACAAAGGTCCAATTACCTGTCTCTGCCTTCCCTCCCTAGGCAACATCTTGAATTTCTGACCCAAATGCCTGGATCCAAAGAATTATTTGGAAAGAATCTTCAGAAAATTCTCAACTCTCTCCTGGGGAAACCTCAGCCCATTAACCTAACAAGCCAGCCATTCAAAAGGATCTGCAGCGAGTGCCCAACAGTGAGTAAGACAGAAAGTTTAACCTAAGTTCAGCTCGCTAGACTGACATTGTCGAAATCTGCCTTTCATAATTTTCCTGCAATCTGTAATGGGAGTTGAAACCCGAATGCAAGCACATCAAATTAACCCTAAGACATAATTATAATGTATAGATTATGTATAACATAATTATAATGTGTAGATTATAAGTAGTCAATGACTACTTCAGCTTCAACCACAACAATACAAGAGCACACAACAGATACAAACTCAATGTAAACCACTCCAAGCTTGATTGCAGAAAGTACGAATTCAGCAGCAGAGTGGTCAATGCCTGGAACTCTCTAACAACTCTGTAGTTACATCCTCTAATCTCCACTCCTTTAACCTCAAACTATCCACTATTGACCTCACCCCATTCCTAAGAGGTCTATAAAGGGTGTTCATAAGAGCACCGTCGGGCCTACCTTCCCTGTCCTATTGTCCCCATTTATTTCCTATATTCTTACTCATGTTTATAATATTCTTACTCATGCTTATAATATTATCTTGTAAGTGATTAATAAATCAAATAAATAAATAGATCGGGACTGTGCAAGCTTCAATGAAAATGATTTAGAAGAAACCTTCACAGGTTTCAAAATGAAAATGATTTAGAAGAAACCCTTCCTTGCTCTTCATCAAGATATGCAGATCTTCTTACAGGACTAACAGACAGATCAACAGAGTTGGAAGGGATCTTGTAGGTCATATAGTCCAACCCCCCATCCAAGCAGGAGACCCTACACCATTTCTAACTAATGACAGTCCAATCTTTTCTTGAAAGCCTTCAATGATGAAGCTCCCACAACTTCTGAAGGCAAGTTGTTCCATTGGTTGATTTTTCTCACTGTCAGGAAATTTATCCTTATTTCTAGGTTGAATTGCTCCTTGATCAGTTTCCATCCATTATTCCTTATCTGGGCTTTGGGTGCTTTAGAAAATAGCTTGAGCCCTTTCTCTCTGTGGCAGCCCCTCAAATATTGGAAGACTGCTATCATGTCTCCCCTGGTCCTTCTCTTCACTAGATTAGCCAAGCCCAGTTCCTGTAACCGTTCTTCATATGTTTTAGTCTCCAGTCCCCTAATCCCCTAAAAGACTATATGACACCCTGACAAAAAAGATGATGGTGCTTTAAAAGTTGAAGTAACTTTAATCAATGGATTCCTTCAAAGAACATCATCTTTTTTATATTTAGGATACTGGAAGGAAAATGTTGCACTTACTGTAAAGTCAAAGCAGTTCTTCCATATTAGTTTAAAACATGTACAGTCCTAGTTCATATTCCTTTATATAGGTAACCCTCAAGTCTGACCATAACGGAACCTGTCAGATTATAATGGAGTCATAAATTGTAATAGGGATAAAACAGGTCAGTCACCTGACCGACCCAACTTTACAACTTGTTGTGGCTGTTGCTACGCGAACACCATGGTCATTAAGCAGACCCATCGTTTGCTCTGGTGTCATTGTCAATTAATGACCCCATAATCCCTTGAGGGTTGCAGTCTGGACAACTGAATGGAACTGAGTGTTTAATGACCAGATGCCCTTCCTGTTGCCAATGAGGAGTTTTGTTCAGCAGGTATATTCTCTTTATGCCCAGAGAGAGAAACATCTACCTAGGATCGAACTCACAACCGTCTGATTGTGAGGCAAGAGTTCCACCTCGAGGCCACCGCATCACTCTGTCGTTTGCTGTGGTGTGATTTTGCCAAAACCGAAGTATGTGCTGGGTTTTGGCAAAACTGTCATAAAACTTGGTCACATGACTGAAAGATGCTGTAAATAGCCATGTTGTGAGCACCCAAAGGGCAGCCATGTGACCATAGAGGCTGACTTAGAATGGAACTTTGGATTCAGATCATAAGTCTCCTTTTTCAGGTAGTTCGTAAGCCGAGAACTATACCTGTATAGATAAATATAGGGTAGGTTTTTTTTTCTTTCCTTGGACATGCCTCTTTTGACATTATTTCACATTTGTTGGCCAGTTACTTTGAACATATCAGAAAGGATGCAAAGAAAGTTTTTATATGATTTATAGGATCTCACAATAATCCTTACAGTTCTTGCCTGATAAACATTCTCAGACCATCAGGGGAATCTACGAAGGGAAGGTTAAAAAGACCAGAGTAGTAACCACCTTTGGAAGCCCTGATCCTTTCCTCCCCACATCCCACCATGGATTGCAAATCTGGCACAAGGAGAGAGAGAAAAAATCTTTCACTGTTCTAGTCACAGCTGCCATCTTGATTTTTTTTGACTCACCCAAACCCCATCTCAGAACATTTCACACGTTCTGCAGACTGCAGAAAAAACAATTACTACCAACCTGCCTTCAATTGAGGACCTGTGTACTGCACGAGACAAAAAGAGGGCTGTGAAAATATTCCCAGACCCTCACATCCCAGACATAAACTGTTTCAACTCTTTCCCTCAAAACGATGCTATAGAGCACTGCACACCAGAACAACTAGACACAAGAACAGTTTTTCCCCGAACACCATCACTCTGCTAAACAAATAATTCCCTCAACACTGTCCAACTATCTACTAAGTCTGCACTACTATTACTATTAATTTTCTCATCGCTCCTTATTGCCCATCCCCTCCCACTTGTGACTGTATGACTATAACTTTGTCGCTTGTATCCTTACGATTTATATTGACTGTTTCCTAGTATGATTTGATTGCTTATTCTACCTTATGACTACCATTAAGTGTTGTACCTGATGATTCTTGACGAATGTATCTTTTCTTATATATACACTGAGAGTATTTGCACCAAGACAAATTCCTTGGGTGTCCAATCACACTTGGCCAATAAAGAATTCTAATCTAATCTATTCTATTCTATAAAGAATTCTATTCTAGTCACACATGCAATGCAAATTTCTTTGATTTGAATACAGGTAGTCCTCCACTTACAAAAGTACATTTAGCAACCGTTCAAAGTCACAGTGGCGCTAACATCTGCAGTGATTCACCTAACAAATGTGGCAAGAAAAGTCATAAAAATGGGACACTTAACACAGTTCTCTTTGAGAAATATAAATCCTGGGCTCAGTTGTGGTCGCAAGTCGAGGACCACCTGTACTAAGTCTGCATTGTTGATAAGGCTGTAAATATCTTAAGGTTTATAGTGGCAAGAATGTTTGATTAGCTAGAGGGCATTGCAAATTGTTCTCGTTCTTTTAGCTCAGATCCTACTTGAAAACATTTGCCAAAAAGAAGATTAATCTTGACCTCTCTAAAGCATCAACTACTTGGCATTTTTCCAGAGTTGTGCAGATGCTACGTAGTGCCAAGAAGAAAGATATCCTTCTACTACTGAAGAAAGCTCCAGAGAGCATGTTGTAAGTAAAGGAAAATTATTATTCTTGTTATGATTTGTTGCATAGTCAGCCAGATATTTAGACTGGATTTGGCATTTTTATCCACCTATCAAATCCTTCCCAAGGAAATGGGATAACCCATAGTTCTTGTTTGACGGAGTTACAGCTGTCTTTGCAGGATGTAAGCTGTTCCAAGTAACCTGGGTTTTTTTTTTTTTTGCAATTGACAGGTGATGATTTTGCCAATGCCCTCTTATTATGTTTGCTTTCCTGAGGACATCTAAAGTACTGCTATTCCTTTTTACAGAAAATTAAAGCACAAGGCTAATTAATTAGTTTAAGAAATGAATGTATGAGTATTTGCAGGGAAGTATCAAAAAAGTCAATTCCACAAGCATGTAATCAAAGTCCCACCCATTTTTCGTGTGTGTGCAATAAGACTTCGATGGTATACCTTTGGCTGCCATCATAATTATCACCCTGCAGAGACCCCTGAACTTAATAATCCCGAACTTAACTAATTTTGCAAACACCTTGAACTGAATCATTCTATCCCTGGCTATCTCAACGTTTAAAATTTTTGCCTTATCCCATTTTTAGACCCTTCTACATTGAAGCTGCAATAGCTGCCCATTCAACACCTTCCTTAGTAGCAGTGACTGAATTTTTGGATTTGCAGGGCAGTAAGCAATCGTCCTTGTTGGAAAACTTCCTCTATGCTGCAGCTTTGTCTCCTCGTCCTTCCAAGGAACTTTTCAGTCTGGTGCTTGTAAGTCCAAGTCATTTTTGCTATTTGCTGTACTGCTCTTTCCATATCTTGATGTTTCAATGTCGCTTTTATCTCCTTTTACTTTTAAGTGAGTGAATGAAAATAGGTGGAGGGAGGACGGGAGGGAAGGAGCGAGATAAAGATTTTGATGTGGCTATGAGATGCCCAAGTTACATGGCAACAAGGATATTAAGAAGCACCATGGAAGCACCTGGTGACCCCGAGGAATAGGGCCTTCTCTGTGGGGGCACCCACCCTTTGGAACGGGCTGCCCCTGGGGTTACGAACAACCACTGACCTGAGGGCGTTCAGACGTGACCTGAAAACCTGGCTCTTTGAGCAGGCCGGCCTGAGCTGACTTCAAATGGGATTTTAAATAATGGGGTTTTAGATCTGATTGGTTGGGGTATGAAAGTTTTAGCTTATTTTAATCGGGGTTTTTAAATTTTTAATTGGCAGCTTTTAATTTAATTCTTTTTTAATTGTATTTATATTTGTAATTTTATATATATTTTAGTTGGCTGTTCACCGCTCTGAGTCCTTCGGGAGAAGGGCGGTATATAAAATTATTTAATAAATAAATAAATAAATAAATAAATAAATAAATAAATAAATAAATAAATAAATAAGTATGGAATAAAGATTTGATTAAAATGTTGAATTTGACAAAAATAGAATACCACAATAATTTTTCTAGGGTTGTCTCCTATAACGCCTGTGCTTTGTATTCAGTGCTTGGTGACGTTTTGATGAGTGGTTGAGCTGTCTGCATTGAAAGAAAATAATTCCATGTCAAAGAGCTTCATGTGATTAATAAAACAAGTAAAAACTTCACTGCACTAATTATATTACAAATGAAAATACAAGCAGCTATCCTGTCTCTGAAGGGAAGCTATTCCACTGAAAAACATGGTTATCATCATTAGGGTCTTTCTTTCCCCAACGGTCTACTAACATCTGCTTCTTTGTGATGTTCAGCAATTGGTTCCAGTTGGTCCACTCAAAAAAACAAACAAACCCTCAAATCTGCTCCATCTTTTATAATTCAGTCTTCATGCATTAGATTATTTGCTGATGTTTCCCAGACCAAACACATCTAGCATTTTTACATCTCACACTATCCTGATCACCACACCCTGGATCAGTGATGTGATTCAAATTTTTTTAGTGCCGGTTCTGTGGGTGTGGCATGTCTTGGTGGGCGTGGCAGGGGAAGGATACTGCAAAATCCCAATTTCCTCCCCATCCCACTAACCTGCTTTCCAGCTCCGTTCTCCTGTGCAGGGCAACCAAAGAAGACCCAGCCAATCAGCTGGGATTCAGGAGGCAGAGAATAGATGGAGGCAGGGCCAGTCAGAGGTGGTATTTGCCGGTTCTCCAAACTACTCAAAATTTCCGTTACCAGTTCTCCAGAACTGGTCAGAACCTGCTGAATACCATCTCTGCCCACTATGTCAGTGTTCTGAAATAGGGTTTCTCCAACCTTCAGACTGCGGACCGGTACTGGTCCGTGGCCCGTTAGGAACCAGGCCATGTGAGTGAAGCTTCATCTGCATGTGCGAAATCTCTCTCTCACACACACACACACACACACACACACACACACACCAGTCTGTGGAAAAATTGTTTTCTACAGAACCGGTCCTTGATGCCCAAAAGTTTTGAGGACCACTGATCTGAAATATGATGTCTATCACAGATCCGTATTATAATCCAGAGATACATTTCTTGAATTTCATGTTCTTGGTTTTCTCCCAGTGTTTTCAGCTTGCCAAATTCATTACAAATTTTCATTCAGTTTTTATAGCACCAGGTATGCTTCCAAGCTCCACGTCGTATGCAACCTTTGCACACTTTCATCCAAATTATATACTATATACAACAGTGGCACCAAACCTTTTGGCACCAAAAAAGACCAGGGACTGGTTTCATGAAAGACAATTTTTCTACGGAGCTGGGTGAGGAGGAGCATACGATCTGGATTCCATACATGTGCAGTTTACAGTTTGCTTTTCCGCCACTCACCTCCATCTATGCTGCTCAAGTTCTTAACAAGCCAAGGACTGGTGCTGGTCCGTAGCCTGGGGATTGGGGACCCCTGCTGTATAAAACTGTTGACCAGAACAGTTATTGGATGGTCCCCCTGAGATCTGCTGCCAGGTTGATCCTGAGTTATTTATGAGTGCCTATTGCCATAAAAGAGTCTTTCTGAACTATAAATACTCCTTTGAGCTCTTGGGCAACTCCATGGATACACCCAGGGGTGGGATTCAAATTTTTTTAACAACCGGTTCTGTGAGCATGGCTTAGGTGGTAGGCATGGCTTGGTGGTCATGTGACTGGGTGGACATGGCTTGGTGGTCATGTTATTGGCTGGGCGTGGCCAACTCAATATCACTCACATTGAGGCACGCATCTCCTCGCCTGGCCTCTCATGACTGTGGGGATGCTGCAACAGTCGTAAGTGTGAAAAATGGTCATAAGTCACTTTTTTCAGTGCCATTATAACTTTAAATGGTCACTCCACACAAGCAAAGTACCAGCAAAGGAGGGGAAAAACCTCCAGAGATGTTCCTGAGACAGGAAGTCTAGTCCTGCCAAGAATGTAATAAGGGTTAACGGAGAAGCAGTTTCTGTAAGCAACACCAGAATGTTTCCTTCCTGCCTTCCTTACAGGATTAGGCCAGTAATTTCTTCTAACAACCAGTTCTCCGAACTGCTTAGAATGTTAACAACCGGTTCTAGCGAATAGGTGCAAATTGGTAGAATCCCACCCCTGGATACATCCATGGAGTTTTCTTAGCAGTAAGTCAGATGTGCCTTGCTCTATTCTGGGATGTTTCTTTGAATTCTCAATAGTCCCTACAGGCTTTAAATGTTCTGTTGGTCTACCATCCAAGTACTAATCAGGTTCAACTGTGCTTAGCAGTTGGGAACCAAGTCAAGATTAGCAAGATGTTGCCAACTTGGGCATCTCTCCTTCTGGAAATTGAAGTTCACACTACCAGAGGGCATCCAGATTGGAGAATTTTGATACAGCAAGTTGCATCATCTCCCATTTTTTTAAATTTTTACATACAATAAATCCATTCCATTTTAATTGTGTGTCAATTAGGTACATATTTTGTGTGCTTACAATTAAGAATAATAATACTCTTCTTGTCAATATAACAATGATCACATTCCCATATGAATAATATAAGTACTATCCAATATATCTATTTCACCAGCTTCTCTTATTGTTTTATTACTCTATCTAATCCATTTTAATTTATTTTATTTTCTAACCATTGATAAAACAAATCCCCTACCATGTAATATTCAGGTTCTTCCTTTTCTTTGATTTCTAATGTTAGTCTATTCATTTCTACACATTCAAATATTTTTTCAATTACTTTTCCCTCTATCGGTATCTTATCACTTCTCCAATTCTGAGCAAATACAATTCTAGCTGCTGCTATGATTAAGTATGTATAATTAAGTATGTTTTTTCTTTACTATAACTTTCAGGTACCATTCCTAATAAAAATATTTCAGGTTTCAAATCGATATGTTGTTTAATCATTTTTTTTCCAACCATGTGTGTATTTTAGTCCAATATCTTTTAGCTTCTATGCAGGACCACCACATATGGTAGTATGTTCCAGGTATCATTATCTCAATCAAATGCTGAGTGCAAAAGGAAACACCAAACCTTTAAATTCTTCACAATTGTTCAACGCCATTCAAGATGACAATCCTCTTTAATCCACCCTTGAATGAAGGGACATGTCCCTCCTCTCTCTTTCTTATAGGATAGTCTAAAAAACAAATACCTCAATCAAGCCACTTCAGAAACAGGAAACATAATCATTGGCAGTCTCGTGGGCAAATTGTGTCAGATGAACCAATGTGACCTAAAGGTGAGTTGATGCAGTTTTTCTTCTCCTTTCCACTTTGGATTGCCAATTGTCATTTGACTGATGTCGCTCCTTTTGGTTCGTTCTTCCCATCTCTCAAATAAACTAGGAAGTCAGCCTTACAAAGGAAGTCATCCTGAAACAACTTCATGGCTCCAAGACGGACTCGCGGAAGATGATGCACCTGTCGTCTCTGAAAAGTACTCTGCTCCCAGAATTCATCCCCACCTTCCTGTATTATGCAGAGGAAGGCTCATCCTCCATCTCAGCTGCAGCGGTGACAGCTCTAAAGAGATACAGTACAGAGCACATCACAAGCATGGTAGGGGATGTCCTGTTGCTAAAATAAATCTTGCTAAGAATTACTCTTTGAAACGTTGCTGCTATTCTCTGCGAGGAAGTCCAGAAGCTATATGCAATAATTTGATCGTTCCTTGATTTGCATCAGAAATTAATTCCATCATTTAATATAATAATATACTAATACTTTATTATCATTATACGTATATACACAGTGTACACATACAACAAAATTCACGTAACACCCAGAGACCAGACCCAACATGCACACACACATGACAATCCCCAAAAACACCCCCGCCCACCAAAAGTCCCCACTCCCCCAAAACACACAACCATCCACACAACAGACGAAGTAATACTGTCCAACAGCTCACTGATGGTGATCCTTAAGTTCATTGTTAAGTGCAATTATAGCTCTGGGATAAAAACGTGTGGTCCAAGTTTTAATTGTTCTGTATCTTCTGCCAGAAGGCAACAGTGACAGTTCACAAAGATTGTAAGCAGGATGGAAAGAGTCTCTGAGAATGTTGTGCAACTTCCTCAAACAGCGAGATGCAAAGATGTTGTCCAGGGCTGGTAGCTGGAGCCCGATGATATTCTGGGCAATTTTGATGATTCTCTGTAGAGCCTTTTTGTCTGCTGCAGAGCTGCTCCCATCCCATATAAGAATGCCATACGTCAGGATACTCTCAATGGTGCTAGTGTAGTAGGACAGAAGTAGATGCTGAAATAGATTTATCTTCCTGAGCATTCTCAGTAAATACAGCCTCTTCTGTGCCTTCTCATCATTTGCACAGTACCTTCCATCTATTATTATTATTATTATTCCTGAGTGGACTTCTGATTGTTTCTCCTACTGGTTGAATCTAGAGACAGGTTACAATACATCAGCTCTTCGTGGAGCATCTTCACCATTAGGCCACCATGCCACTCAGCCTTAGAACTGTTGATGTAGGGAAAAGAGGAGGTGAAATGATTAGATCTATGCATGCTTTGATTGAACCGAACCAAAAAAGGGATTTTAAAATATCTAATTATTAAATAATGCTTCCATTATCCCTTGCTTTTTGCCATACTGCTGTTGTGGTTAGCTGGCAGCAGGTGCAGACGGCTGAGGACAGCGAGGGCTCAGATGAGGGGCCAGGACCATTAGGGAGTGGACTGCTGCCTTCAGAGATTGTGGGGGCTGGCAGCAGCAATGAGGAGGTTCCCGAGGAGCCAATGCCAAGTGTGCATCCACGCAGGATTGCTTGCAGGAAAGAGCAGTTGCAGTGGCACAGGCGACTAGGGAGTAAGATTGCAAGGTAATGGCCACTCCTTCAAGAAGATAATAGCCAGCTGTGAAGCGAACGTTCTTTGCAGGAAGCAAAGACATTTTGAAATTTAACCTCGTGGACATTCCAGTATCCTGAATTTTTATTTGAAGATTCTTATATTGCAAATTATTTCTTGTCTGTTATCTTTTGGCAAGTCTCGCACAGTTTGGCAAGGCTTGTGTTTATCACAGCTAATCATTTTGTAAAAGCATTACAAGGTTTCTGTTCCTTTTGGATTGTGCTTGATTTGTTGGAAAGGAGCGTGGGTCAGCATAGATCTGGTAGAAACTGGAGTTCAACAATACCTTGAAATATAGAAAACTAGCATGTCAAGGATTTAAGCTCATTTGAATTGAAGAAAAGTTGCCATTCAAATCAAGTTATTGTCATTGCACTAAAAACACCTATGGTTTGTCCCTGCTTTCTGGCGCCAGGTTAAAATGGCAATGAGACGCATTTTCTACCAAGTTCAGAGAAAGTATCAAAAAATTTCCAGGTTGGCAGCTGCAGAAATCCTCTTGGACAACAGTCCCTCACACATGGACTTCATCAATATCCTGTTGGCCACCAGAGAACTTTCACCAGAAATGCAGGGATTTATATTCTCCAAAATTCTAGGCATTATGTCTTCTGATAAACATCCAACCAGGTAAACTATACTGAATGTCATTACATAAAATTATGTATAATATTGTATCTCCATGACCACCAGTGTTATTTCTTTTCACTTTTTCCTTCAATCTATTATATAAAAATTCTCTTTTTTTTTGTAATAATATTTTTTTATTATTATTATTTATTTTTATATCAATACAAACATGACCTTAGTATATATTTATCTTTCACATTCAATTCTATATCATATCATTACTTCCATTTTCCAATCAATTTTCTCCAGTATTATTTTCTTTACAGTTATAAAATCCATTTTCAATTTATATCTTAACTTAATTCCTTTTTCTTTAAATATACTCATATCTTGTTTTATAGTCTAACATTCTTATTTTTTATTCTAAATTCATTATTCCTTTATACTTTTATCTGTCATATTTGCAGAGTTATCACATAATTTCTGTTTCATTATTCAGTAAATTTCAACTTAAATCTATCAATTCCAAAAATTTCCCCCTTTAATTACCAATTAGTGTGCCACCCTTTTATCTTATACATCCCTCAATTTATTCCCCTTTAATCCATAATCAAAATTTATAATATAATCACTATATAATTATCACATTCTAGTTTAATAACAATAATCTCCTAACTACTGTATGCCACATGTGCATATATATATTTTAAGCAAGATTCCGTATTCTTTTCCCTCAATTATTTTCTTAATCACTTATTCCAATAAAACTTCTCATGGATAATTCTGCTGCCCAGATAAAATCTTATAAGAATCAGCTGTGTGTTAGGCTATGTCTTTAATCAACTAGTCCATTGGCATATTTTCTACATCACTGCCGACAACTATTCTTTGACACGGTAGAAATATTTGCTGTTCCCATAACTGCATTTCCTTGGAATTTGAGATTTAGACATGCAAAGCAAATATTCATTGAGAACTCAGGTTCTAAGGTTCTCTGATCTCTATTGAGACAGTAAGTCAGGGACTACATGTAGTCCCTGACTTACTACAGCTCATTTAGTGACCATCTGAAGTTACAACGACACTGAAAAAAGTGACTTGTGACTGTTTTTCCACACTTACGACCATTATATGGTCATGGTCAAAATTCAGGCGCTTGGCAACAAACTTGTATTTATGACAGTCAGAGTGTCCTGGGGTCATGTGATTGCCTTTTGCGACCTTCTAATAAACAAAGTCAATGGGGAAGCCAGATTTACTTAACAACCATGTTACTAACTTAACAACTGCAGTGATTCATTTAATGAATGTGGCCCAAAAAAAGTTGTAAAATTCACTTAACAATTCTCACTTAACAACAGAAATGTCTGGCTCAATTGTGGTCATAAGTCAAGAACTACCTGTAATTCCCATAGTTCAACTTCCCATGGGTCCATGACCAGAAGATTGATGTTACAAAGAGATTCAGAACAATACAGTGAATAAAAACTCAAGATAGAAATCCATATATATATATATATATAGTCTGCTGTAGTTTATCTATGACTGCTTTCATTTTTTCTCTACCTCTCCTGTTGATCCAGGCAGGTGATCAAAGATGTCTTGAAGGATCCAACGATAAATAACTACCACTTCTTCTCACCCAAGGGTGGCAGTTCCATCTCTTTCTCAGGATTATTAGCAGGTGAGTAGTATTATTTAATCATCTCTCAAAAAAAAGGAGGGAAAACCCTTTGATATTCAAAAATATCTATGGAGGCCTTCTGTATCAATGTGGTAAAAAGTGTTCCAACGCAACCACTAAGTCCAAAGCACAATAACATTTCGAGAGTATGAACTAAAGTAAGGATTTCTTTTAAATTGAAGTCAACTACAGTATTGATGATTTCATGGAACATGTCTGGATAATTTTCTTAGCAATTAAATAAAACTTTATCTTGCCATTATTTACTTCCTTTTTTTGCAACCCAATCTAGCCTAAATCTGGAACTTTCTAATACACTCCCTCCCAAATATTAATCAAGCCACTGAATGCATATATCTATCTGTCTGTCTGTTCATCCATCCATCCATCCATCCATCCATCATCTACCTATTACCTACCTACCTACCTGCCTACCTATCTATCTAGTATCTCTATGTATTTATTTATCTCTCTCTTCATCATCTTTCTATCATGTTTCTCTCTCTCTCTCTCTCTCTCTCTCTCTCTCTCTCTGTATGTGTGTGTGTCTTTCTCTCTCAACAAATATGCTACATGCCATAATCACAAATAGTAGTGGATCTTCAGAAAACAAGGGTCATAGGAAGTGTTACCCTTATGAATGTACTGCTATGGTTATTATGGAATAAAATAACCACAGCAAATACATTTTAAATTTACAACAAAAGCAGCCCCCACTCACTAGATTTCACTATTCAGAAATCCTAAATAGTAATTTTATGCAAAATCACTTCCAAAGTGAGAGACTATGATATTGTACTTGAGATGGATTCACATCAATGGTGGGATTCAAAAATTTTTACTACAGGTTCTGTGGGCATGGCTTGGTGGGCCTGGCAGAGGAAGGTTACTGCAAAATTCCCATTCCCTCCCCACCCCACTAATCTGCTTTCCAGCTCCATTCTCCTGTGTAGGGCAACAAAAGAGACCCAGCCAATCAGCTGGGACTCAGGAGGCGGAGAATAGATGGGGGCGGGGCTAGTCAGAGGTAGTATTTGCCGGTTCTTCGAACTACCCAAAATTTCTGCTACTGGTTCTCCAGAACTGGTCAGAACCTGCTGAATACCACCTCTGATTCATATGTCTGCATTCATCACTCAGCTGTAGGGATTCAGTGCCTCTAGTAAAGCACTCTGCCATGGGCTGCACATACCCTGGTCCCTTTTTGTCAAATTCCACTACTCCCATTAATCCTTCAGAGATCAAACTTCTAAAAGATACATCGATCTACAAATATTCTTTTTTTAAAAAATCCATTCACTATGTGACATCATGGTGCCATTTTCCACATTACTTCTATTTTGCAGGCATCTAAAATAATAAAAGAATGGCCACTGGTGTCAAAAATGTGGGTTTTTCCCCCCGCTACACTACAATTTATACATCTGATGTAGTTCTCCCTTTAGGAAAGCTTTTGAAAAAGGGATGGAGTTGTTATTTGCTGTACAAGGCCTCACAGCAGCCTTCTTATTCATTATTGTCTCCTTTCCTCCCCTTTAGCCACTGAAGATGCATCTTCTACTTTTGGTGTGGAACTCTTGTTCTCAGATTTTGGTTTACTTCAAAAGAGCACCACTAATTTTGATCTTGAAAGTCATGGCCACCGGCTCCGAGTAGCTCAGGTCTGATGGTTTATGCAGTTGATCAAAGTCTCTTCTACTATTCAAGACAATTCTGAAGACTTCTGCTAGCTACCCATCACCTTCTGGCAGCTAATTAAGTCTCCTATTAAATTTCGACAGGATAAATTTCTACCTCATAAAGTCATTTCAAGATTTCTTAGAATGCCCTGAATGATTGTCCATAATGGGTAACTAGGAACCAGGCAATTGATTGCCCAGGTATCATCCAAGCAGCTTTAAAATTATGTTATTATTTTTAATCACAATTAATTGCATTTTAAAGTGCTTCACTAGCTATGGAACAGTGAGGCAGAGTCTTTTTTCAAGCCAATTTACATTGTTCCGAGTGGTGCATAGATCTAGAATCTATGAAATCTAGAATCTAGAAATGCAAAACCAACTCTAAATATTTCCCGCAGTTTCAGTAAAATTAAAATAGGAAATAACTCCCTCTCCAAAAGTCACAGGTCATGTTGGCCAATTACATTAATTGGCAGGCTCTCCTGGCACCCCTTCCTGGCCCTATCCATCACCTGGAGAGATGACCTTGGTTCCCACAAGAAAGCTCTGTGTTTTGTCTAGTAGCGCATTTCATTCTCCTTCCCCCACCTCCCCACTGTGTGACAACTGAGGAATAGAAGTAGACCAGAAGTAGAAGTAGACCGGAACAATGTGCCTTTTTGATCATATTAAATATCATAATTTAGTGGCAACGTTTGTATTCCTGATCTGGCATTTGTCTTGGGTTTATCTTCCTTATTTTGGAGCCTTCCAAATATTTTGGGCTCCTGTTTTTATGAACTCTACCCACCACGGTGAGTAGTTCTAGATGATGGGAATTGAAATCCAATATGTCTAGACCAGAGTTCTCCAAATTTGGCAACTTGAAGACTTGTGGACTTCAACTTCCAGAATTCCTCAGCCAGCTACCTGGGGAATTCTGTCAGTTGAAGTCCAGAAGTCTTAAAATCCACAAGTCTATAGATCTACAAGTTTGGAGATATCTGCCCTAAACAAAAGCTCCTTGGAGAAAGACATCTTTGTTTTCTACCAAAAGCCTTTCGTATGCTTCAGGTCACCGGTAGTTTTCACTGCTAGCAGGGAAAAGTTAGCAGGCACCAGCAGACCTAAATGGGTAGAAATTTGGAAACAGAGATTACACAACCTTTAAAAGCATTCCAAAATATAAATAGGGAAAAAACCTGTGCATCACACTTTATTTTTCTGTGCATCCTGCAGGTGGTTACTGAAGCAACAGGGCTTGGAGGATTGTTTGGTGAAGATGCAACTGAGGAACAGGACGTTACAGCTGGCATGTCTGCCATTTTGCTTGACGTCCCATTACGGCCAGTGACTCTCTTTGATGGATATTCAGATCTAATGTCAAAAATGTTTATGAGCCCAGGAAAGCCTATGAACATGGTCAAGGGGAACCTGCTATTGGTGGATCATCAACAGGTATTAGTCCTGTAAGATATTTATGACAGCTCTAAAAATTTTACGTCATTAAGAATAGACCATTTTGGAAATTTTTCTATCTGTATTTGGAAGTAAGATCCATTGAACATATATTTATTTTGGAACAGCTGTGTATCTTTAGTGATTGCACTATGTCCAAGGCAACAGTAACAGAATGTTATTGCTCCAGGCAGTTCCACTTCAATCTGGGTTGCAAGCTGTGATTACCCTTCAAGTTGGACTGGGCTTAGATATTTCAGCTGGTGTCAACATGGATATGTGGGAGCAGAAATTCAATACAAGTATTAAATCAAGGTATGTGAATAGGTACCAATTTCACCTCTAAACAGTTAGAATGGAATGGGATGGAATGGGATGGAATGGAATAGAATAGAAAAGTTTATTTGACCAAGTGTGATTAAACACACAAGGAATATGTTTCCGGTACAGAAGCTCTCAGTGTACATGCAAAACAACAAAGTAATAAGCATAATAATGATAATAGTGATATCAAAAGAGAAGGTAATGGAACAGATGAGAAGGATAAAAGCAATACAGGTATCCTAGATAGGTAAATATACATAAGACCGTGGGAATAAAGTGTTCAGTAGAGTGATGGCATGAGGAAAAAGCTGTCTCTGTATCTAGTTGTTTTGGCATGCAATGCTCTGTTGCAATGTCCAGTACATGTAGGGAAGAGTTGAAACAATTTATTGAGCAAAGTTCATGAAAGTTATTTGACAAACTTCATGTAACCAAGCCTTTATACCGTGTCCACTTATGAAAACCTAAAGGAGGGATATTCTCCTTTAGTTCATTGGTTATACTTATTACATAGTCATTGATAACAGTTGCTCAAATGGCTGGCCACTGCTGAGATATCCTTATTATGTAACATGGAAGTTTTTGCCAATATGGCGCCCTTCGGATGACCTATGCCAGTGCTCTGAGAATTCCTGCTGAAGAATCCTGTGTCAAGATTCTGACTAACGAACCCAAGCAAATCAGAACTCTTCCTCCAATGACTTCTTTATTGGATACATCATATCAGCACAATCAAATGCAAAACCAACTCTAAATATTTCCCATAGTTTCAGTATAATCAAAATAGGAAATCTCCCCCCCCCCAAAAAAAAGTCACAGGTCACGTTGGCCAATTAGATTAATTGGCAGGCTCTCCAGGCACTCCTTCCCAGCTCTATCCACCACCTGTAGAAATGACCTTGGTTCCCAAAAGAAAGCTCTGTGTTTTGTCTAGCCGTGCATTTCGTTCTCCTCCCCCCCTCCGCACTCTGTGTGGCAACTAAGGAATAGAAAAATGGCTTCTGCCAGGTTTGATTAGAAGCTGACACCATGTTTGTATGGGAACCTGGGAATCTTTGTCCAACAAATGGGGAACTGTACAGAGTATTTAATGTCATGCCAAGGAAAATTTACCATTGTAACAACGTAGCCAGTTATGAGGCCCGCTTTTTTTGCTTTTTTAACTGCTTCTTCTCCAGATTTATATTCAAATCGATCCAATTTATATAATTTGTATCATACAAACAAATCTTGTTGCAACAGTAAATATGGAAGATGGCCTTATGGGACTGGCCAGTTCAGAGACACCATCTCTCTGAATATCAGTTGCTGGGTAACAATAAGAGAAGACCGATGCCCTTGTGTTCTGCTTGGTGATCTCCATCTGGCCATTATGGGAAATTAAAAAGTAAAAGGAGTCCCTGCGGATTTTACTCTGCTAGTCATTGCTGACTATAGGGGGCAGTGCTCATTTCCATTTCAAGCCCATTGAGCCTGCACTGCCTGAAGACATTTCTGTGGTCGTGTGCTAGGATGACACCATGGAACACTGTTACTTTCCCGCTGAAGTGGTACCTATTTATCTACTTGCATTTATATGCTTTTGAATGGCTAAGTAGGCAGGAGCTGGGGTGAAAACGGGAGCTCACCTTTTCCCATGGTAGCTCGGGTCTCAAACCTGGGCTGCCAGCTTTCCAGAATGACAAGCCCAGTATCTTAACCACTGAGCCACCATGCTGCCCCATTATGGGAAATACCAAGTTCATATTTATTCTGATCCAGCAGAAATCTTCTTACATTTCTGTAGAGTAGAAAGGAAATTTCCAAAAAATACATATGTCCCACTGGTGTTAATATTGATCTGTTCTTTTTCTCCCCAATACAGAGGTGCACTGATAGTTGATTTCCAAGCAGAAGTGGATACTTCCTTCTTTCAAGCCACACTCAAAAGCCAATCAGACATAGAACTGGACACAAATGTTGACATTCTTGCTAGACTTACTTTGGGACCCATGACTATGTGTCTGCAGCTTGCAAAGCAACCAGTCTCTTACAGGTAAACTAGATATAAATTTTAAGCCAAGACGCTATGGAGCTCAAAACTATAAATAATCTTAGACATTGCTATGAGTACTGTTTTAGTTGGCTTTAAAAGTAACCTCCTAAGCAATCATGACCTTTCCACCGTGAGCTTGTGAACAGCAATGGCTGTTCCTGACTTGGAGCCATAGATCAGTTGAAGCATGCAATGTGTATTCCAAGTGCCAGGGAATTAAAGAAGGTCTAGCACATGTCAAGATCATCACAGATCAAGCTTCAAAACAGATTCAGGCGCTAAACCACCTGATTTTGTTATAAATTTACATCATGATGTAAATTTCAAGTGTACATTATCAAAACAAAACAAAACATAAAATTTTAAGCCAAATGGCTAACGAAGGGTTCTTGGTGCTCTCTGAACTTGGTGGTTTTCTTGCAGACATTATCCAAACTGGTAACCCCATCAGTGCTAATAAGGAGTGGGATGTGCTCATAGTTTATATTCTAGTGGCTTGCTCTGTTAGGGTTAGTGAGGGTGATCTTGGAGGTTCTTTGGTTGGGAGATGTATAAATAAACGAATAAAACCAAAACTCCTCCCCACCAATAATTAACACCCAGATGAGCATAGATTAATTTCAAGATTATTATCAGATCAACAACCAAGAAGTAAACAATACACCAATCAAGGAAGTGCCAAGCAAGGTAAACAGTAAACAGCCCAACCAAAGAATTTCCAAGACCCGCCAACACTGTACAGGGCAAGTCACTAGAGCAAGTGAAGGCTAACCTTTCCATCCTCGTGTGCCAAAAGTGCATGTGCCAGCACCCATAAGGCAATGCACACGGGGCCTCCCCTCCCTGCACACGTGTGCGTGACTCCCCCCATGTGCACTGAGCATCTCTGCACATGCGCGCATGTCTTCTGACAATCAACGGGTGGGTGGGTGGCACTCACGCCTGCATAGTGGACCTGGGGCGACGGCTTGCATGTCGATTGTATCTTATGACTATCATTAAGTGTTGTATGTTATGATTCTTGATTCTTAACGAATGTATCTTTTCTTTATGTATACTGAGAGTATTTACACCAAGACAAATTCCTTGGGTGTCCAATCACACTTGGCCTATAAAGTATTCTATTCTATTCTATTCCATTCCATTCTCCATTCTATTATATTCCTTATTCTATTCTATTCTGATGTTAATTTTACATGCATAGGATAGTTCCCAGAAGAAACATAGCAGGTGCTACACATTAGATGAGATTAATTTCATGTATGTTTCATTTTTTTCCTCCTGGCAGGGAGAAGTTTTTCGTCTCTGAATCATCTGCAAACTATAACACTCATGTTCGCAAAGGGAGACAGGGTACAATGTCTGGGCATGGATTTCCTTTCTACAGAGCCAACTCTGAAATGTGTAAAGACCTGCTCGCAGGGAAAAATTAATAATAAAAGCAGCGTGGGTTTGTTGTAGCACAAGCTGTTTTTTTTCCCCTCACCGTTCGTATCTGATCTACATTGTAGTTTTAAAATGTTCTTTAACAGGAAAGGTAAAACAAAAGCCAAATATTACACAAAGCTGACTTGAAACCTTTAGAGCAGGGATCCCCAACCTTGGCAACTTTAAGACTTGTGGACTTCAACTCCCAGAGTTCCTCAGCCAGCAAAGCTTTAGAGTTCATGTGTTCCAATCCATGGTCCAACTGTGTTGCAATGGTGAAGCCTATCACTAATCTACAGAGGGCTGTAATTCCCTTCCTTTCATAATATTATTTCAAAACAGCATAGCCTCACACAGCTTGATTGGATAAATATGCACTTTGTGCATGCTTCATAATACCATTTCTCAATATTTCTATTTTCTTCTGGCCTTTGGCAAGTGTGAAAGAGGCCGTATTTTACAGACATTTGGCATTTTTAGTTAAAACACTTCAGATGAGAAAAACCTATTCCTGCATCCCAAGAGGGGCACAATTAGGCTTGAAGTTTTGATAAAGTATGAACATTCATCCACTTTCATCCAAATGCAGAGAAATTAACATAGGTGGAAACCTCAAGGAATCCTAGGGAAAAGTCTGAATCCATGCCTTCTAGAATTATGTTTATAATATTGGGGCAGTATTCCAATTCCTTTTAAAATCATTGGAGTGGATTCATTATTTCTCAGTGAAAATCACACTCCCAAGATGAGACAACCATTAGGTCAGTTGGTTTTGAATTCAGAAAGATAATTCCTCCAGCAGCTGAATCATAATCCTTCTACTGAAATGTCATGTTTCAAAGTGAGAGAAGAAACCAATTATTGTCTTGATGCTTGGTTCTCCACCATCCAAAATAATACTGGATTTTCTCCCCCTCTTATAGATATTAGAAAGGATGTGTTCCATTCTTCTATAGCTTTGGCTCACCTGTCTTGAATATTACTTCCCATTAATTAGTTGAGTATGGACAGAGATCTCTGCTTCTTTTGAATTTTTGGAGTTGGTGATATCTCCCTCACCTTAGCTAATACCTGAGGATTATCCAAGTTGCATCAATACTTCACAGCATGTACTATATATACCATACAAATTCCAAGGCTATACAGTTATCCCTTGGCAGTTTAGCTTTAAACAGATCCTCCCATGCCACCCAAATCAAACATAAATGGCCCTAAATCAATGACCATTCAGCCACTTTGAGTTACTCATAGATTGTATTCCTTCTTTTTATAAAGAAAACATCAGTCCTTTATGCATTGCCCATTTTCTTTTACAGAGTTATAGAGTCTCTCTTCTCACCCCCAGCCCCAAAATAATAAAAAATAATAAATACTATTAAAAATCCAAATCTCATATTTACAAAGCTCTTACATACGGTAATATTTGTCAAGTTTACAACTCTTCAATTATTGGATTTATCTGATAGCATTCTCCTGAATGGAAGCCAGAGACAAAAAAAAATCTATTTTTAAAGAAACCTTTCAACTGGACTCTTCTGCATAGTTTCATGTCTCTGTGGTAACGTGATATAAATGGACAACTATCTTTTATATAATGAAAAGGGGTTATTGGAGAGGGTGGAGGAAGATAAACATTTTCTTCCTATTATAGCAATGCAATTCACCTAATGTTTATTTGCCCAGATATCTCCAAGGGTTGAGGGAACATGGTGGTAGAACATTTCACTTTGATTTTGCAATAACACTTCTCAATGCTTAGTACTATTTTGAGAAACAGGTCTCTGGATAATGTCCAAAGGGTTTTAAAATAATAATAAATGAAGGGGGACCACAAAAAACATTGGTAGGGAAAAATAGCTGAGACTATGACAGAATGAGGAAATCAAAGCCTGACTGGGGATAACAATTCTTTGTATGGACGCCAAATTCTTCATGTATGGCTCGTTGAAATAAGAGGTCTATTTATTATATCGGTACAGGTAACACCCTAATTCTTAATTGAACAAATTCAGGAACATTCTGAGTTAAGAGGGAAAAGAAACATTCCCATACACAAATCTACTTTCATGTTGCAAACATTGCTGAAGTGTGAGAATTACTCTGTCACTTTCACAGGCTGGACTTTGGAAATAACACTCCTGTTAATCTGAGAGCCGACAGTTTGAATTCACAAATGCAAGGTTAAAAGAACATGCTTGTTTTCCACTTCTCCTTTTAATTCAAAGATTTGTGCCCAATCCTGGAAAACTCATTTTGCTTGGAGTGGTTGTTAAAAAGTCCACAAGAACTGGTGTCAAAATTGCCACCAGATTCTTTTCCAGCCCTTAAACGTCAACTGGAGAGCCAATTATAAAACTTTTGTTGATAAAAATGCATTCCTTACAAAAGAAATGTTTAACCAACACAGCGTTCATTTAACCCCTACATTGAAAAATATTGTAAAATTGGACAGGTCACTTGGGTGACTCAATTTACAATTACCATGACTTATTGGCATGATTAGGGAGGTTCCATTCTGGTTGTAAGTCTAGGACTATTGATATAAGCAGTCCAATTTCCAGTAATGTTACTGAGCAACCAATAGACCCAAGGAACTGAGAATGGAAAGAGAATTGTGGGGTCATTGATCAAACCAAAAGCACTCTCATTTTTTACAGTGTTCAATGACATACTCTGACACAGCCTAGCTTGGCATTCAGGAACTGCTTTTATATATTTACATTGATGGCTACAATGCATTCAGCCTCAAAGGCACATTTTCTTCTTAGATCCTGAAAAGAGCTATTTCTAGAATGTGGCAGCATAAACATACATATGGCTTCAGTGGAGAATTGTGCTCCATATTTTTTGGGATACTGTTTTGGGGGAACCCAAGTCCAGAAGAGGCGGCCTGCAGAGATTTAGGTAGTCTCTTTAGAGGCTGGTGATTCTACTGCAAACAGTGAACACAGCAGGTGGAAATTGTTAGGAAAGAGGAAAACTCATAGCTAATGTAGGCAGTTTTCGCCAGTAGATTCACAGCTGCTTTCAATAATTTGATAAAAAATTAAATGACATTCATTGCATCAGTCCCTCTTACTTCAATGGATTAGCATTCTTAATTCAAACTCAGTTTGACACACTCAAGGGAACAGATGAAGTGAATCCCAAAGGCAAGAATTTTCAAATGCTCTTAAAGATTTGGATAAGTATTTACATTATAATAAAAGAACCTGAGTATGGCTAAGATGAAAGCTCTTATCACAACATTCCTGATTCAAAACAGGGAGAATAAGAATCTTTTACCAACAGTATTGTTCTTATCTTCCTGTCATTCTTGGTAAAAGATTCTTATTCCTATCCTACTGTTCTCATCTGGACTTTTCTGCTGGCTGTTGACTAAGCTGTTGTGATGAAGAAAGGGTTAGAGGAGGAGGAATGAAACTAATTGTAGCACATAGAATGTCTGCTATGAAGCTAGGAGACAGAACTATTAAAGGGGAAGATGCCAAAAGAAGAATGAGAATAAAGCAAACAGTGGAATGATAGGAGAGAAAAGGAGATTGGCCACAGAGGAGGGCAGCATGCGAGATTAAGGGAAGCCAATGTTCACATTATTTTCTTAGAATCATAGGCATGGAAGGGACCTTACACCTCTGGTCTAACTTGCTACCCAGTTCAGGGGTCCTTATTCCATCGGTTTTCCAATCTTTTCTTGAAAACCTCCAGTGATAGAGCATCCAACTACTCTGGGAGGCAAGCTGTTTCATTGGTTTATTGCTCTCACTGCTAGGACACTTTTCTTTACTTCCAAGTAGGATCTCTCTTTAACCTGTTGCTCCTTGTCCTGCCCTCAGATACTTTGGAGAATAAGTCAACCCCCTCTACTCTGTGGCTCTCCTTCAAGTATTGGAAGACTTCTATCAAGTCACCCCTAATCCTTCTCTTTGTTGGACTAGACATATCTCGTTCCTTCAATTGTTCATCATATGGTTTAGCCTCAAGGCCCTTCATCATCGTGCATAAGTGCACCAATCGTGCCTACCGCCCCTGTCCTATTGTTTCTTTTTATTTTTCTTATAAGTATCTGTCTCATGTATCCAAAACTATGTTTATTCTTATACCTGTATCTTGTAAGCGATTGACAAATCAAATAAATAAATAAAAAAATAAAAAAAATATTTGTTGCTGTTTTCTGCATGCTTTCTAGGGTCTCAGTATCTTTTTTTTTTGTATCGTGGTCACCAAAATTGGAAGCAATATTCCAAGTGTTGACTCACTACCAGGCCTCACATATTGAATGCAATACTAGCCATCCAAGTGTTTGGCTGATGGTCTTGAAAATATATGAATGCTTCTGACCTCTGCTGTTAAGGGATTTCCTGTATCATTTAAACCAAATAAAACTATAATGCCAATCTTCTTTCCCTTTCCTTTCCCACAATTCTATATAATCAATATCAGTTTCCCACAACGGTGGACTTTCAAAACAAGCTTCTCAAAAGGTGAGAGGTGTACTTTTTATCTTTCCTAAAGTTTTCAGTGAAAGCAAATGTTAAATATCTATTCTGAATGCAAACAATTACAGGCTTGCCGGAGATCTAGTAATTTTTTTTTAAAAAAAGAAAAACGTGGTATTCTTCCCACTCCTCTAAAAAAGGAAGTCTTTTCATAGCCATACTCAGATCATCTCACAGGGGGAAAAAATGTGAGAATTGAGAAGTTAACCCAGATTACTGCAAATAAAAGTTGTTCTGATCCCTGAGATTATGCTTGTACCATTTTAAAAAGGGACAAAAAAGGACAGATAGTGAAGGCATGTCAAATTGCACGCGTGATGCAAATATGAAAGGGAAAGGTGATTGCTATAAAATCTAAACCAACCACATCCCCTGAAAATAAAGAGATTTAAGGTCACATATGGAATGGGATGGGGTGTTTAAGACAGGCTTGATTTAGTGATTAAAATACATTAGGTTGATAGCTCCCCTGTATGTCATTCCCCATATATAGACAGTAATCTTACAGCACATGCCTCTTAAGTTCTTCAACATAAGGTCAAAACTACCAATGCGTTCCTGTTTTTAAATGGGTCTGCAGTCAATTATCTAATGAGGTGTGTCCAACCTTGACAACTTTAAGAACTGTGGGCTTCAATTCCCAGAATTCCCCAGCCAGCATGGTTAGATGAGGAATTCTGGAAGTTGAAGTCCACATGTCTTAAAGTTATCAAGGTTGGACATCCGTGATCCAATGTGTACTGAATATCTTGATGTGCATATCGTACTAAAAGTAGGGAGATTGGACTTCTCACTTTCCACCTTCAGCAGAATCCAAAACAGCACCATGCCAATGTAAAATAATACTTTCAAATGAAATGAAGCATGAAACACAACAGAAACCAAAATATTTTTAAAAAGATCCTCCATACAACCTTTTTATCCCCATAGCATTATTTCAGAAGCAAAAACAGTCTATTGCATGTTACTGTCCTTGCTCCTTTCTATGAAATCCATCACTTGTGGTTGTCTAGCCAAGGGCTGCTATAGATGAAGTGCTGGAATCAGAGATGTTGTCTGAATTAGACAACAAGCACTTGGGACAAGCCAAATATGTATTCGGTGATAGCATCCTACAGTAGAGGGATTAACTCTTCCGTGAAGACTCCAGGCAAGGAGGGCAGCATCCTGCCTGTTTCTAATCCTATTGGCAACCATGACCATCTCAACCCACTGCCCTTTTAAATGTACTACTCATCAGGTCCCACTAAAGGTTGAGCAGAGAGGTGAGCTGCCTTTAAAAAAAACCAGCTTTTATAAGGTGGACCAACTAGATAACCCTTTTTGTTTAAAATAAACGGACATTTGATCTGATCCAACCAGTGAGCATTATGTTCGTGCTTTCTCCCCATTTGATTTCTAATAAAGTTTTTAACTTCCCAAAGATTTCCAACCAATCAGATTGGATTCTGTGTTGTGGGTTTAGGAGTCTTACTTAATCAGAATTGTACATTCACACCTCCCCTATTTTTTAAACTAGCTCTCTTCATTGTTCTCCTCCACATGAAATCTCCCTTATATGGCTTAAAACTGCCAGGTTTATATTCTGCTCAGGCTAAAGCTATGTAATAAAAAGCCCATTTCAGAACGACAGGAATAGCAGCAGAAATGGGCAAGAAACCAAGGAGGAAGAAAACAAGATCCCTGGGTTGGAGTACTTTGTTTTTGTTCCCTTATTGCTTTAAAAAAAAAAAATCTCTTGTTAGCACTTTTACAGAAAAAAAACTGCTTACTGAAGATAATGCTCTTAAATAATCTAGACTAGAGGCAGTGACTCTTGGGTTTTCATTGTAAGGAAAATGGCAGCTGCAACTGTACCCTTTTGCTCCTGGCTTTCTTGGGCTTTTTAAGCCTTTAGAAAAAGAGCAAAAACGTTGTTGCTATTATAAATGAATGGGCTATTGCTTTGAATCCCTCAAAGGGGGAACGTCTTGATGGCGCCCCAAAGAATCTGTGGAGAAAGAAAGGAAGGAAGGAAGGAAGGAAGGAAGGAAGGAAGGAAGGAAGGAAGGAAGGAAGGAAGGAAAGAAGGAAGGAAGGAAGGAAGGAAGGAGGGAAGGAGGGAAGGAAGGAAGGAAGGAAGGGGGAGAGAGAGAGAGAGAGAGAGAGAGAAAGAAAGAAAGAAAGAAAGAAAGAAAGAAAGAAAGAAAGAAAGAAAGAAAGAAAGAAAGAAAGAAAGAAAGAAAGAAAGAAAGAAAGAAAGAAAGAAAGAAAGAAAGAAAGAAAGAAAGAAAGAAAGAAAGAAAGAAAGAAAGAAAGAAAGAAAGAAAGAAAGAAAGAAAGAAAGAAAGAAAGAAAGAGAGGAGGGAGGGAGGGAGGGAGAGAAAGGGGGGGGGGAACGTTCTAACAAAAAATAGCCATGCTCATGTCAGTGTCAAGGAGGAGGTCCTGGCAATGGCACCTGGCTCTTCCAACACCCCACTGTCCCTTCCCTGTTCTGCTACACCTGAAGAGACCTGGGAGGATTTGCTGTCTCCCTGCGATGCAGCTAAAATTTTGTCCAACATCAAAGGGAACCACTGGAACGTCGAGTTAATCTGGAGGTTCTCAGGAATCCACCCAGCTGTCAGCTGGCGAAGAGAAGACAGGCGGCCTGATCTTCTAACTCTTGCGGTGGTGTTGCCAGGACAGTGCCAGGGGGCAGTTGCCCGGCATAAGCTGTGAGCTGTTAAACTGGTGGGCAAGGGATGGACTGCCTGTATCTCCTTTGGAGTGGGAGCCTCTATCCTTGGCAGGTGACTCACAGCTGTGGGGTAGAAAGGCAGTGGCGGCAAAAAGCTGGGGAGGACAGCTCCCACCTGTACTTCCGTCTCAGGGGCTGTGCGGTCAACACCAGGAGGCCGAGTGGTGGCAACTTTCTTGCTGCAGGATTCACAGCACAGCTTGTGGTAGCCGGGAATGGAGCAGTATCGAGCCAGGACTTCCATTTGGCAGAATACAGACTTGTCGCCAAGGCAAGGCACCTCTGTGATGAGAAAAAAGAATCACAAAAAGTCCTTGACTTACAACAGTTCACTTAGTGACTGTCTAAACAGCTGTCAGGATTCCGGCAGTTACCCCCATTTAAATCATGAGTCTAGAGCCAAACTTCCAAAACTTCAAAAGGATTTATTGGGAGTTAACATGTCCAGCGCTGCGTGGGTGTAGCCGACTCTGAGACTCATTGTCAGATCCGTGTATCAGCCATTCTTCAGTGGAAGAAGAAGTGGGGGGAAGTTGGTACAAGTCATCCTTTTTGATGTAACCTGAATATCTTAAATCTTATATTGAATCTGTATAACTTGCACATGATATACAACTGGAGGACTGGAGCCAGATGTCTAGAAACTTGTCACCTCTTGGAGAGATAACAAGAGGAGAAGGGACCATAAAAATTCCAGCTCTGGAGGATACTCCCTGGGAAACTCTTCTAAGATATGTTCTCAGAAAAGGGGAGGGGGGGAATTAACATGTTGGTTCTTTGTTTGACTAAATCCACATCAGAATAAGGGGAGGGGTTCTAACTCACTTTATCTATTACTGTATGCCTGGAAGCATCTTAGATTCTGCTTTGACTAGTATCTGGATTACTCCTTTCAATAAAGAATTCCTTTTGAAGTACCTAGCTTTCAGAAGTTCATTCTTTTCTGTTGAAGGGAAAAAGTCCAGTGCTTACATAAAACAGAATCTAAGATGCTTTCATTGAATTCATTGTCACCCTCATAAAATATTTCTATGGTCTTTTTAGAGTTGCCAACAACACTGAATGACGTGACTTGTGACTGTTTTTCACACTTACGACAATTCCCCAAGACCATGTAATCAAAATTCAGGTGTTTGGCATCTGATTCATATTTATGACGGTTGCAATGTCCTGGGGTCATGCTGATCACCTTTTGCAACCTCCTGACAAGCAAAATCAACGGGGAAGCCAGATTCATTTAACAACTGGGTTACTAACTTAACTGTGGCAAGAAAAGTCATAATATGGAGCAAAACTCACTTAACAAACATCTCATTTATCCACAGAAATTTTGGGCTCAAATTGTGGTCGTAAATTGAGGACTACCTGTAACTATCTCAAATATAGCTAATAAAGATTCTGGGTTGTACAATCGTTGTCCAAAAAAAAAGTAATAATCTTCATGCACAATATTATGCAAATACAACCCCCCGTTATATACAAGTACATCCCAAATAAATCAACCATGTCTACATCATTCTTGCAATACTGAAAGAATAGCACAGATGCATACACAAATAGATGAGAACTAGAAGGCTAGAAGTAGGAGTTATTAACAAGGAGAAAGAAAAAGAGACAAAAAAGGAGCCACAGAATTTTTAGTACTACATAATAACCTTCAAGGGAAACATATGGAATAAACTAAACAGGATTATCAGAAATTCAGGATGTCAATGGTATTTTTATCGTGATCTGTGCTATTGATGATTTGTGTCAGGAGTCATAAATGAGTAATGAGAATTCCCTTCCGCTTTTTGCTCTGAAGAAACTGTCAATCCCAACATCAAAAGCCTTGCTCTAATGATATATATAGGCTTTAGAAGTGGGGTATTTTCGGTTTCTCGAGATAAACCATTTTTTAAAATGAAGTTTGCAACGTAGACATTTGATTTAAACCGACGCCTGTTCAGAAAAAAAGAACAGGCTATCCTTCACTGCTTATGGAAGACAAGAATAAGTACTTCAGTGGTGTTAAACTTATGAGTAGCTCAACAAGATAGAATGTTACATTTGAAGCCTCAGAAGGAAAGATGATGAGATGAACAGAAAAGATGCTGAGCAGCATCTTTACAGGTTTGGGGGTTGTACTTTTGAGTCAGTCTCAAATGAGCAGTCAGTATAGTCTCAAAGATGCTTTTTCAGGAGGCAACTGAACTTCCTTTGTTTTTTCCTTGAAGACGTTTCATCTGAAGAAGTTTCTTGGATGAGAAAGAAAAACATATTCAAGGAAATGCCTCTTGAAAAAAAAAACATATTTGGGACAACTAAGACCTGGATGACTGAGAATTTCAGTTATTTTTCTTGACAATATTTTTTAAAGTGGTTGCATTGTGTCCATCCCAGAGCTGAGGGGAAATAGTTTGTCAAAATCTTCTGGCTGGCTCTGTGACTAATGAGGACTAGAATTCACATCTTTAGCACGGTGCCTTTAACCATTACACCAATCTCACTTAAAGCGGCTTAAAAAATATAAACCAGGCAAGGAGAAATACCAAAATAGAAATGTGATTAAACTTAATGCAAAGAAACAGCTTTTAGAACAGAATAGATCAGGGGTCCCCAAACTTGGCAACTTCTGGGAGTTGAAGTCCACAAGTCTTAAAGTTGCCCAGTTTAGAGACCTCTGGAAGAGAGAGATCTGGGCTATTTGCAAATACCTAAAGGATGCTGAATGGCAGTTGATTTTACTAAAAAGAAAAAAAAAACTGAACAAAAAATTCAAAAAAAAGTTGTCCTGCATACACTTACCTCAAGACTACACCTCCCTAACTCATCCACTTTACTTCTTAGTAGATATTAGCCTAAGATTACGTATCAGATATTAGCACAGTTGAGAAAGTCCAGAATTATTTCACAAGAAGAGTTCTCCACTCCTCTACTCATTGCAGAATACCTTATGCCACCAGACTCGAAATTCTAGACCTAGAAAACCTAGAACTATGCCGCCTTCGGTCTGATCTAAGTATAGTATATAAAATCATACATTGCAATGACTTACCTGTCAATGAATACTTCAGCTTCAACCATAACAACACAAGAGCACACAACAGATACAAACTCAAGGTAAATCGCACCAAACTTGATTGCAGGAAATATGACTTCAGCAACAGAGTGGTCAATGTCTAGAATACTCTACCTGACTCTGTGGTTTCTTCCCCAAACCCCCAAACCTTTAACCTTAGACTGTCTGCTATTGACCTCACCCCTTTCCTAAGAGGTCTGTAGGGGGCATGCATAAGTGCACCAACGTGCCTACCGTCCCTGTCCTGTTGCTTCTTTTATTTTTCTTATAGGTACCCATTTCATGTATTCATAACCATGTATATACTTATACCTATTATCTTGTAAGCGATTGACAAATCAAATAAATAAAATAAAATAAACATGACTGAACAGTCAGAAGTATAATCTTGGAAAGCTTTAATCCTACATGGCTTTCCTAGCAATAAATGCTACTGCTATAAACACATGTAAAGCCACATGTAACACGTGCAATAAACATGTACTGTATAAAGAATGATACCAATGAATAAGCATTAATCTCGCTTGGGACTGTACATTTTTTTAGTGGAAGCAGATTAAATACTTTCCACATTATGAAAATATTTACTAAGCTTGGTTTAATGTAACATAAGGAACAATTTATTGTCCCCAGGAAAATAAAATCATTCTGCTCTTCTCAAGAATTGCGTCTCTCATTATTTCCATTCAGTGGTTAGGCAGATGATAGTTATCTGGACAATAACAGCAGCATCTTTCTGATTTTGTTTTACAAATATCCATTTTTGGCTATTACGTTTTTTATTAATATAATGTGCTTCATTGACTTATGCATACTTGGATAGTTGGCAAACCAAATTATGCTTGGTGGTTTAGCAAGCAATTGTTTAAAAAAAGGTTTTAGTAGGTTTTAGTAAATGTATTCATTCACATGAGATTGAGAGCATCCCATCTTCTCAGTATTCCAGAAAAAGTTTGGGATAATGCATCTCCAAGAAGGCTGTTTTTCTAAAATTCAGTTTGGGGATCAGCACATGACAAAGAACCCCAAATGCATTTTGGGAATAGATTCTCCTTTGTTCTGAGTAAAATCTTCTTTTGTTTTAGCATTTTACTAATACTATGTACAGGAAATTATGGTAAAGCTGTCACAACCTGAATGGAAATTCTAAGGCTTCCTGAACTGAATCTTCTTATGCTGAGAAGAATAGAAGAGTCGAGAGAAGTTGATTCAGAATATGAAAGTCTGTACTTACTTGATGACACCTTGCTAACGGGATGTTTGACAGTCTCCTCTGAAACCCACTGAACCTGTGGAGTCACGTGATTGCTGGTGTTTGCATTAGCTGTGACATTTGGTGGCCTTCCTAAAAGAACAGAAATAAAATAACTCATCTGGATCTCAGCTTGAAAGTAGATGGGGTCACTAAACCTTTCCCCAGAATAATCTTCCATTTTGGGTGAGATGGTTTAAGCCAGAGATCTCCAAACTTGACAACTTTAAGACTTGTGGACTTCAACTCCCAGAACTCTCCTGCCAGCTATAGTCCACAAGTCTTAAAGTTGCCAAGTTTAGAGACCTCTGGTTTAAGTCTCCTGAAGAAAATGCCAAACAGGTGTACAGGTAGTCCTTGATTTATGACCATTCACTTAAGGATAGTTCAAAGTTACAATAGCGTCAGAAAAAGTTATTTATGACCTCAAAGTTATTTATTTATTTATTTATTTATTTATTTATTTATTTGATTTATATACCGCCCCCTCTCCCCGAAGGGACTCGGGGCGGTGAACAGCCAATAAAAACACATATACAATATACAAAGTATGAGACAACATGATATATTAAAATTTAAAAACTGAAATCCAATATGGCTCTAATAAAATATAAACAAGTATTAAAAAGATTAAAACCCAATTAAAATTTAAAAACCCCTAGGCCAGTCCGGCCTGCCGAAATAAATGCGTTTTGAGCAACCGACGGAAGGCCATGAGATCGGGGGCGGCCCTTATCTCCGGGGGTAATTCGTTCCAGAGAGGGGGTGCTCCCAATGAGAAGGCCCGCACCCTCGGGGTCGCCAGCCGTCCAGCCGGCGGCACCCCGAGGAGGCCCACCCTATGGGAGCGTACCGGTCGGTGGGAAGCCGATGGTGGCAGGAGGCGGTCTCGCAAGTAACCTGGTCCCGAGCCATGGAGCGCTTTAAAGATAGTGACCAAGACCTTGAAGCGCACCCGGAGGGCCACCGGGAGCCAATGCAGCCCGCGTAGAAGTGGCATAACATGGGAGCCCCTAGGTGCCCCCATTACCACCCTCGCGGCCGCATTCTGCACCAGCTGGAGCCTCCGGATGCTCTTCAAGGGCAGCCCCATGTAGAGAGCATTGGCATAGTCTAGGCGGGAGATCACCAGGGCGGAAGTGACCGTGCGAAGCGCATCCCGATCCAGAAAGGGCCGCAACTGGTAGATCCTACGGACCTGTCCAAAAGCCCCCCTGGCGACGGCCGCCACATGATCTTCCAATGACAGCCGTACATCCAGGAGGACACCCAGATTGCGGGCCCTCTCTGTGGGGGCAAGAGTTTCCCCCCCCACAGCCAGCGATGGAACCAGCCGGCTGTATCGGGGTGCCGGGAAGCACAGCCACTCAGTCTTAGATGGGTTGAGCTGAAGCCTGTTCCGCCCCATCCAACACCGCACGGCCTCCAGGCATCGGGCCATCACTTCGACGGCTTCATCGGGGTGGCCCGGGGTAGAGATGTACAGCTGGGTGTCATCAGCGTACTGATGGAACTCTACCCCAAAGCCACGGATGATCTCACCAAGCGGCTTCATATATATGTTGAACAGGAGGGGCGAGAGCACCGACCCCTGAGGCACCCCGCAAACCAGGGGCCTCGGGGCCGACCTCTGCCCCCCTGCCAACACAAATTGCGAGCGGTCAGAGAGGAAGGAGGAGAACCACCGCATAACGGTGCCTCCCACCCCCAACCCCCCCAGCCGCTGCAATAGGATACTGTGGTCGACAGTATCAAAAGCCGCCGAAAGATCTAGGAGGACCAGGACAGAGGAATAACCCCTGTCACGGGCCCTCCAGAGATCATCAAAGTTATGACTGTTGGACCAGCATCATGGTTACATGATCACAATCAATGTGCATTTACAACTGGTTGCAGCATCCTAGGCCGACTTCTGACAAGTGATGTCAGTTAGGAAAACCAGATTTGCCTAATGATTGTGACAATTGACTTAAAGACCATGGTAAAAATGGTCATAAAACTGGGTCTGGTCATTGATTACGTAATGATTGCATTGCTTAGCGATTGAAATTCCGAATTGTGATCATAATTCAAGGGCTACATGTACTTTGTTCCTTTAAACCAAAGGTACCCAACCCCGGGCTATAGACTGGCTGCAATCCATGGCTCACCAGAAATTGGACCATGCAAGTAAGCATCTGCCCAAGCGTGGGATCCAGGCAGGGGTGGGATTCAAATTTTTTAGCAACCGGTTCTGTGGGTGTGGCTAAGTTGGTGGGTGTGGCTTGGTGGTCATGTTATTGGCTAGGCGTGGCCAACTCAATATCACTCACATCGAGGCACGCATCTCCTCGCCTGGCCTCTCATGACTGTGGAGATACTGCAACAGTTGTAAGTGTGAAAAAGGCTCATAAGTCACTTTTTTCAGTGCCATTGTAACTTTGAATGGTCACTCCACACAAGCAAAGTACCAGCAAAGGAGGGAAAAAAACTCCAGAGAGGTTCCTGAGACAGGAAGTCTAGTCCTGCCAAGAATGTAATAAGGGTTAACGGAAAGGCAGTTTCTGTAAGCAACCCCAGAATGTGTCCTTCCTGCCTTCCTTACAGGATTAGGCCAGTAATTTCTTCTAACAACCAGTTCTCCGAACTGCTTAGAATGTTAACAACCGGTTCTAGTGAATAGGTGCAAACTGGTAGAATCCTACCCCTGGATCCAGGCAGTGCACAAAACCTTCCCTCCGGTCCACAGAAAAACTGCCCTCTATGGAACCGGTCCCTGGCATCAAAAAATTGGGGGCCACTACTTTACACAATTTATTGTAGCCTAAGCTTCCTTGAAATAACATTTTTGGAGGCAGCTCCAAGGTTATCAGGACAGAGGCATCTGTAGAATTTACCACTTTCATTAACATAATGAAAGCTTGGCACCATCGGTATAAGCTCCCGCCTCTTTCAAATGTATATGCAATGCACAATTAACATATAAAAGGGGTGGAACTTATAATAGTGCCACTCTACTCTCACAATCACCCCCACATACACAAACACATTACCACAGCTCATTCAATACAGATAAGATGTCCACAAGGTATTTTCAGCCTTTGTAGCTCTCGTGTGTAATTCTCTTTATAAAACTTGTGAAAAATGGTTGCAGGGATTGGGTATGTCTGGAATAATGAAGAGAAGAACTAGGGGTGACTTGATAGTAGTGGCTGCCAAAAGACGAGGGGGGGGGGGGGTCAACATTATTCTCCGAAGCACCAGAAGGTAGGACAAGAAGCAACGGATGGAAACTAATGAAGGAGAGATCCAACCTAGAACTAAGGAGAAATTGCCTAACAATTAGAACACTTAATCAGTGGAAGGACTTGCCTCCAGAAGTTGTGGATGCCCCAACATTGGAGGTTTTTAAGAAGAGATTGGACAACCAGTTGTCTGAAATGGTATAGGGTTTCCTACTAAGCAGGGAGTTGGACTAGAGGATCTTCAAGGTCCCTTCCAACTCTGTTATTCTGTTATTTGTAGTGTGTGTATGTGTGGGTGTGGGTGTGGAAACTCCCTCTTTTTTCCCATGTGGCTGAGAACAAACTACATTTTTCTTCTCACTGCCTGATATGCTGAGTAATTTCTGCACCCCAGAGAATTACATGACAGCTTTCTATCCTTCTCCACTTCTTTTCTCTAACTGGAAGTTTGCTCCTTACACCAACTCAACATGTTATCCCTTGAAAGCCTTGAATGGAGAATTCAATAGAGAATTGAACTCCCAAATAGGGAGCCAAAAAGCCACTGAGAAATGTAAACATATATTGTTAAGTCTGGGCAAGAACAGAGCCACTCGCGAGCATGTTGATCAGCATTCTGACATTTTGGTTTGGTTTGTTTCCAACAATGGAGCTATTTCATTTCATTACACATGTATAGACACTGTTATTTAATTCCTTCCACAATTCCAGGTTCTCTCACCTGGGCATTCCTCCAGTTGGCAGACTTGGAAAGCTTCTGGCTTCTCATTGTCACACTGACCAATGCTGTTGTCCTTGGACTTGCAGACCACATGGCGTTGCTGAATGCCTTCTCCGCAGCTGACTGAGCACTGCCATAGGAGAAGAAGCAAAACAGATCGATCAAGGAAGTGGAAAGAAGGAAAGTTGTAGCTAATAAAAAGAGTCTTCAATTAAATTGAGGAAGCTCCAAAAATGTAATTGTGATTAGAACAGGGTGCGCAAACAGTTCTCCTAGCTCAGAGTTTTTCAAATTTGGCAACTGTGAAATGTATGAACTTCAACTTCCAGAATTTCCCAGCCATTATACTGGGAGATGAAATTCACACATCTTAAAAGTAGCCAAATTTGAAAAAAGTTGCTGTAGCTGGATTTTCCTTTCCTTTCCTCTCCTTTTTATTTATTGAATTTATGTTGCTATATTGCATGTGATCCTGGAGGCAGACCAAATTAAAACACAAGTACCCAAGGTATCTAACAATGCAAACAAAATAGATACCAAACCAAAACACAAAAAGTTAAAAAACACTAATTAAAATTGACAATATGAGGCTAGACTACTTGAGGGATTCACATGTTACAACGCTAGGATCAATGCTCACCAAGGCTTAGAGATAAAGCAATAATGTGTTTAATATCCAAAGTATAATGCCAAGTCAAGATTTTGGAGAAATATCAAATCAGCATTAATTCTAACTATGCAATCAGCTGAAGGAAATAGATGGGCGACCACCATTACATCCTTTTCCATTATCTGAAATAAACTGTAGATCCAATATACCTGGAGAGATTGTGGAATACCCAGTGAAAAAAGTTGGGATAAAACATTCCAAGTAAAATACATCAATGATTGGATTTGACAAATTCCATTTCCTATGTTTTTTTCCAAACAAATTCATACTACACCCTGACAAGACACCACTTGAAGAAATCAATTGGTAGAAAGGATTTACAAAATGGACCAGATTCAGCATGTTTCAAGTGTGAACCAGCTGTCTCAGGGATTTTGCACTCCAAACAAAACCCAGGTGTTGTGTGAATTTGGAGTGGTGGATGAAACAAAAACACAGCTATTCTGAGCAGGACAGCTGGGTGCTCTGTGCTGTTTCAGTTGTGTGATTCAAAGCTGTCCCACCCCTTGAAACTTATGTATTACGTTCAAAAACATTTTGCATTTCGTTTTGGGGAAACAAAGCTGCCTCCAAGTGTAAGGACAGGATGTTTTGAGATGATCCAAACAAAGACTCTTTTCTGTCTCCGTTTCAGAGTACCTGCGGGAGGAAGAGATGCCAGATCCAGTAGCTCCATAAGCTGTTAAGGCAGTGATGGGACCATGTGGGACTGATACCTTACCTGAGACCAAGCCCCTGTCTTCCACTGGGCCGGACACGGGATGAGGCTGCAAGGCCTCCTGGTATCTGGTTTCTCTCCTGCGCAGTACTTTGAATGCATGGTCCGGTTGGTACCGTTCTGTAGCTGTTGTATGCAGTGCACGACCCTGGCCTGGACCCCAAGTTTGCCGCAGGATTTACTGCAAGTTCCCCATTGCTCAGTCTTCCAGCTGACAAGAGAACAGCAAAAAAGATTGTGAATTCCTAGCAATTAATGTTCTAATTCTTTCTGACCAATGTCAACTGAAGTAATACAGGTAACCCACACTTTAAACCATTCTGTGATGATCCCGGGCGTGACACAAAAATAACCAAGTCACAAAAGTGGAATAAATTCCCCTTAATGCCTCCAACTTGGCCCCAATGTCTAATTATCCTCGGCAAGATATCAAACTCTTAAAGAAAACAGTTTACGGAGGGAGTAAATCAGAAGTGGTATTCAGCAGGTTCTGACCAGCAGAAATTTTTAGTAGTTTGGAGGAACAGCAAATACCACCTCTGACTGGTATTCTTCCCCGACTACACACACCGAGCCACGCCCACTGAACTGGTAGTAAAAAAAAATTGAATCCCACCACTGGAGTAAATGCAGTCTGCACCCAAAGTAAAGTTAATTCAAAATAAAAAAACCCAACACAAACCACACTGAAGGAATTATTATGGCAGGCAAGGATGATTAATTGCAGACCTCTACCAGATAACGCAGCAACCACAGTTGGGAGGACGCCAAAACACAGATAAACTCTGACAAGAATGCACACTTTGCTTCCAGCAACTTTGCCATGCGCAGTTTGTCCTTTTAACCAGTCCTCCCAGCTGCAGCCCATGGAGGGGATCAGGACCGCTTCCTCCCCTGTAGACCATGCCACTCACGTTTCTCCCTTATCCGCTCCTCCCTTTGTGCCCTAGGATGAAGAGAGGATGGGCCTGGATCTTCCTCTGAATGCCCACTCAGCTTGTGCCCTTTCCCAGTTTCCTCCACAACCACCAGAGCAACACTCAGACTCCAACAGGGGTGTGATACATTGTTTTAGTGACCATTCATTTAGTGGCCTCTTGGGTGCGCTTTAAGATTTTAGTGTTAACTTTTAAAGCGCTCCATGGCATCGGACCAGGATATTTACAAGACCGCATTCTGCCATTTTCCTCTCACCGTCCAGTGCGCTCCCATAGGGAGGGTCTCCTGCGGGTTCTGTCGGCATCTATGTGCCGGCTGGTGACCCCGAGGAATAGGGCCTTCTCTGTGGGGCATCTGCCCTCTGGAATGGGATGCCCCCGGAGTTACGTACAGCCACAGACCTGGGGACCTTCAGGCGTGCCTTGAAAACCTGGCTTTTTGACCAGGCCAGCTTGGGCTGATTTTAGATTTGGGTGTTTTACTTTTATTAAATTTTAGGGTTTTAGGGAAGGGTTTTAATTGTTTACAGCCAGGGTTTTAGTTTAATTTAGTTTTAATTTTTCACATATTTATTGTTTTAATTGTACGGCTGTGCACCGCTCCGAGTCCTTCGGGAGAGGAGTGGTATATAAATATTATTATTATTATTATTATTATTATTATTATTATTATTATTATTATTATTATTCAAAGTTACAACAGCACTGAAAAAAGTGACTTATGACCATTTTTCACATTTACAACCTTTGTGGCATCCCTGTGCCCATGTGATTCAAATCAGTGGTGGGATTCAGCTGGTTCGCACCACTTCAGGAGAACCGGTTGTTAGCTTTCTGAGCTGTTTGGTGAACTGATTGTTGGAAGAAATCATTAGGGCAGAGAACTGGTTGTTAAATTATTTGAATCCCACCACTGATTCAGACGCCGGTTCATATTTATGATGGTTGTAGTGTCCTGGGGTCATGGGATCCTCTTTTGTGACCTCCTGATAAGCAAAGTCAGTGGGGAAGCCAGATTCATTTAACAACCATGTTACTGACTTATCAACCGCAGTGATCCACTTAACAGCTGTGGCAACAAAGCTTGTAAAATGGGGCAAAACTCACTTAACAAATGTTTCACTTAACAGCAGAAATGTTGGGCTCAATTGAGGTCATAAGTTGAGGACTACCTATATTTCAGATTGTATTTGGAAGCTCATATAATCTAGACCCATGTTTTTCAACCTCAATATCTTTAAAATGTTCTTAAACCCTCAGAATTTTCCAGTTAAAGAGAAAGGAACTCCTTAAACAGACTATTTAACCTCATTGAATTTGGGAAACAATGAGTTGCTTTTCAGCAATAAATAAGGCTATTAACCAGAGAAAAATCCTTCAATGTGAGCAACAGCAACAAAAGCTGCTTTGGTAATACCTTTTTTTTTTTTTTACAAAAAGTTGTAGCCGCATGGGTACTCGACTCTTAATACTCACAACTGGAACTGTATTTTTCTTGGTATTCAAGTTTTGCTGATTTGCAATTCTGTCACACGTCTTACAAAAATATTATACCCTTGTGAACCAGGGGGCAGGAAATTGTCCATTGAAAATATATTTTCTTATAATACATACAAAGATTAATTGGTCAGTAGTTTAATTTGTCCTCTCTCTATATTTATATAATAAAATAAGAAAACAAGGGGTTTCTTTTTTTCTCTCATTGGGCCCGGCATCCAAGGTTTTTTTTAAAATAAAGAACATAAATCTTCCAAAAAAGCTACTTACGGACATTTATGTAAGCTTGAAAGTTAGGCTGGTTAGACACATTTAGGCGCATAAAGAAATGACTGATATGAATGGATAGTAGTGGTTTGTGAATTATAACACACAAATTCTCTCTCCTCTGTAGCAATACAGGTAGTCCTCCACTTATGAATACAATGTGGAGCCCCAAATTTCTGTTGCTCACCAAGACAGTCAATTGAGTTTCATCCCATTTTACAACTTTTTGGCCACAGTTGTTAAGCAAGTCACTGTGGTCGCTAAGGGAACCGTGCGGTTCTTAAGCGAATCTGGCTTCCCCTATTGACTTTGCTTTGTTATAAACGGTGACTGCATGGCTCCCGCATGCTGCAATTGTACTAAATACACACCAGTTGCCAAGCCGCTAAATTTTGTCACGTGACTATGGGGATGCTGTAACAGTCATGAGTGTGGAAAAACAGTCGTAAGTTCCCCTTTTTTGGCAATGCTGTTGTAACTTTGGACGATCAAAAAAGGGAGAGTTGTAAGTCAAGGACCACCTGTATTGTTAATGAAAGCAGCACTCACATCGGTTGAGAGCACTCTTGTACGTTACACCTTCTACGGATTGGCTTTGGTTTTTTTCCATTGCCACAGAAATTCCGGTGTAACATTCTGTTATCATTCTTCCTCCGGCATCCATACTTGGCATATTGTATTCCTGTAAGATCACAGAAGGATAAAGGCATTTTGATGCATGTTGGAAATGCAACTGCAAAGGAGTGCTTTATTCTCTTTGGTGAACCAGTAGTAAAGCAAAGAAATGCTGAATATTTTAATGCAGAAGATTCCTAAAATGAATATAAGAGTGAAACCAGAGGTTTTCCTTTTAAGGACTAGCCCATAAAGTTCTTTCTTTCTTTCTTTCTTTCTTTCTTTCTTTCTTTCTTTCTTTCTTTCTTTCTTTCTTTCTTTCTTTCTTTCTTTCTTTCTTTCTGTCTGTCTGTCTGTCTGTCTGTCTGTCTGTCTGTCTGTCTGTCTGTCTGTCTGTCTATCTATCTATCTATCTATCTATCTATCTATCTATCTATCTATCTATCGGTTTTCCTTTTAAGGACTAGCCCATAAAGCTCTTTCTTTCTTTCTTTCTTTCTTTCTTTCTTTCTTTCTTTCTTTCTTTCTTTCTTTCTTTCTTTCTTTCTTTCTTTCTTTCTTTCTGTCTGTCTGTCTGTCTGTCTGTCTGTCTGTCTATCTATCTATCTATCTATCTATCTATCTATCTATCTATCTATCTATCTATCTATCGGTTTTCCTTTTAAGGACTAGCCCATAAAGCTCTATCTATCTATCTATCTATCTATCTATCTATCTATCTATCTATCTATCTATCTATCTATCTTTCTATCTATCTATTGGTTTTCCTTTTAAGGACTAGCTCATAAAGCACTTGCTACACACACACACACGCACACACACACACACACACACACTGTATATACATATATATACTGCATAAGGATTTTGTTCCTGTATATGTGGATTGCAGCAAGTGTTCTTTATCTGCAAAAGTGGAAAGGTGTGTCAATCTCCACAATGGAACAACGGATGGAAAAAGTGATGGAACTAGCAGAGACGGCCAAATTAACCATTTTAATCGAAGAAAAGAATATGTCTGGTTTTGTTTCTATTTGGAAATCACTTCTAGGCTTTGTGCTTGAGGCAGGAAAATAAAAATAAAAATTCTGACTTTGGGATTTGATTAGATTAGTTTGTTGTTATAGAAATGATTAGTATTTACTAAATATGAAGAACTAAAAACTGGGGCTATAATTTATTATTTGTGTTCTACTGCATGAAAAATTTTTTGGATCTTACACGCAGAGTTACACGATATATACACATACATAGTTATGTGATCAAAATTCAGGTGCTTGGCAACTGGCATGTATTTCCTGTGACTGGAACTTGGGGTCACAGAATCTCCATTTGCAAACTTTGCAGCTGGTTTCTGACAATAAAAGTCAATGGGGGACTTTCAGATTCACTTAATAACTGCAGTGATTCATTTAGCAACAGTGGCAGAAAAGGTTATAGAACTCATTTAGTAATTGCTTGCTTAGCAACAGAACTTCTGGTCTCAATTATAGATGTAAAATCAAAGACTACTGTAATCAATTCTTGACTTGGACAATATTTCAAAATCACTCATAGATCTTTTGTGAGTGGTATGAAGAAGCTCATGACACCAGAATTAACAAAGCACAAACATTTTGTCCATATTAGGTGGTAATAACAATAGAAAACATTTGTGAGACCTCCATTCAAGAGATGAATTTAGAATCTCTCCTGAAATCCAATTATCACAAACCAAGGGGCTAGTTTAGCACCTTGATCTTCCACATTTTACCAGATTATTTAAAGGTTGGGGGAGCCCTGTTCTTGAAATGACAGATTTTTGAACCAGCATATATTTTGTTCTTACCTCTAATGTATTTTTCAACGAAATGTTTGGGCACAGGAATGAAAAATGCCAGTCTAATCCACAATGACAACAAAATCCCCCCTAAAAAGAATAAAAAAGCCATTCTTTCCAAATCATAATAAGGGTGTCCTCAAAGCTTAGCCTTGGAAATCAAATTTTGTAGCTGCAATATTAGAAACACAAGCTTGAGTCAACAGATTCAGATTGAGCTTTTCAAAAATTCCTTTGTTTTTATGTTGGGCATTCATTCATTCATTCATTCATTCATTCATTCATTCATTCATTCATATCTTGATTAATGGGAATATGTTGTGCCAGGTCTGTCCTATAGGGAACCACAACTCTCTCTAAAAAGGGCTCCATCGCTTTGCAAATATTGCCAACTGTTTCTCACTACAAGAAGCAATGGGTGGGTATTTTCTGACAGTGAGAACAATTAAACAATGGGACAGTTTGCCTAGAAAAATCCTGATGACAGTAAGAGCACACAACGACAAGACTCAATTCGTATTATGTTGGCTATTAATTATTACATAGGACATAGAATTATAGGGCTTGAAGTGACCTCAGAGGTCTTCTAGTCCAACCCCTTCTCAAGGCAGGACCTGGTCAAATGGTCGTCCAGTCCATTTTAAAAAACTTCCAGCGACGGAGAACACACAACTACAGGAGGCAAGCTATTCCATTGATTAATTGTACTTTCTGTCAGGAAATCTCCTTAATTCTAGGTTAGATCTCTCTTCAACAAGCTTCCACCCATAGTTTCCTGCTTTGTGGTGCTTTGGAAAATAAGTCAATCCCCTCTTCATTGTGACAGCTCCTCAAGCACTGGAAAACAGTTATGCCCCCCCACCCACACCATTCTTGTCTTTAATAGGTTAGACCCGTGATGGCGAACACACAGCATTTGTCTGGGCATGTGAGGCTCAGCCAAATTTACCTGCACTGGGCATGCGTGCGCCTCCCAGCTGATTTTCGGCCCGTTTGAGGCAGTTTTTGCCCTCCTGAAGGCTCAAAGGAAGTCTCTGTAGCCTCGGGAGGCCGCAAAACGGGCCTTCTGGAAATACCCAAAGTGCCGAAACGGGCCTGTTTTTAGCCTCCCAAGGCTGCAGAAGGCTCCTCTGGGAGGGTGATAAACGGCCTCCCCCAGGCTCCAGACGCCCTCCAGAGGCTAAAAATGGGCACTTCCGGTATTTCCAGAAGGCTCCTCTGGGAGGGTGATAAACGGCCTCCCCCAGGCTCCAGACGCCCTCCAGAGGCTAAAAATGGGCACTTCCGGTATTTCCAGAAGGCCTGTTTTTCGGCCTCCCGAGGCTTCAGAGGCTTCCCTCGAGTCTCCGGGAGGGCGAAAATGGCCTCAAATGGGCCAAAAATCAGCTGGGAGGTGCACGCATGCGCAGTGCAGGTAAGGGGGCGGGACAGGGTGTTGCACGCGCATGCGCGGGGGGTGCATTTCATTGTGGATGCCGGCACGCTTGCTTGCTTTTGGCACACCACAACAGAAAGGTTCGCCATCACTGGGCTAGAAATAGCTATTTTCCTCAACTGTTCATCATACGATTAAGCCTCCATACCCTTTATTGTCCTTATTGCTCTTGTCTGCACCCTTTCTAGGGTCTATTGTCTTCTTTTAATACAGTTCTGAAGTTCTAAACCAATACAAGGTATTTTAATACGTGCCCTAATCTAATGTTACTTTGTTCAATCTCATTATGCTTGTGTATATATATATATATATATATTTGTTTGTCTTACTGTTTTTTCTGGGTGTTTTTTTTTTCTTTGTATTTTTGAATACCTCTAAAAGAAAATAGAAGGGTTTTTTTTTTAGAAAAAGAAAGAAATGTAGAAAATTGTAAACTTTTTCCTTCCATTTAGTGTTAGTTTGATACTCCAGATCCTGTAGCGATCGTTGTTCATTATCCAATGCCTTTTCTAGAAAGGAGTTTCCCTACATATTTAAATATAGACCCATCTGAGCTGGGCCATTCCAGGACAAGCTTGCATATGGAAAGTCGTTCTAAGCACAGAGAGAATAATACCTCCACCACAAGCTTTTGAGCACGGAGACCAGCCCTTAAGAGCCCATTCATAGACATCCGTTTCTCCAAGAAGGACATGATTGTTTCCGATGACAGGGAGAAGGTCTTCATGAATTATGTACTTATACATCAAGCTGCTTTTGGAACTATCATCTTGTGGGATGACCTGGAATCAAAGGAAACGGGATAATAAAGAAAATGCTTCTATTATGTTCTTAAGTTTAGAATTTAGAATTTACTTGATTTGTCAATCGCTTACAAGATAATAGATATACGTATATACATAGTTATGAATACATGAAATGGGTACATATAAGAAAAATAAAAGAAAAAAAAGGACAGGGACGGTAGGCACATTGGTGCCCTTATGCACACCCCCTACAGACCTCTTAGGAAAGGGGTGAGATCAATAGTAGACAGTCTAAGATTAAAGGGTTTGGGGTTTGGGGAAGAAACCACAGAGTCAGGTAGAGTATTCCAGACATTGACCACTCTGTTGTTGAAGTCGTATTTCCTGCAATCAAGTTTGGTGCGGTTAACCTTGAGTTTATATCTATTGTGTGCTCTTGTGTTGTTATGGTTGAAGCTGAAGTATTCATTGACAGGTAAGTGATTGCAATGTATGATTTTAAATACCATACTTAGATCAGACCGAAGACTATGTAATTCAAGGTTATCTAGGTCTAGAATTTCAAGTCTGGTGGCATAAGGTATTCTACAACGAGTAGAGGAGTGGAGAACTCTTGTGAAATATTTCTGGACTTTCTCAACTGTGCTAATATCAGATACGTAGTGTGGGTTCCAGACTGATGAGCTGTATTCGAGTATTGGTCTAGCAAATGTTTTATATGCTCTAGTTTGTAGTGTGATATTACCAGAGAAAAAGCTATGTAGGATTAGGTTAACAACTCTTAATGCCTTTTTGGCTATGTAGTTACAGTGGGCTCTAGAACTTACTTCTTCCTGCCTTTCTTCTTAACTCTTTGGAGGGCTGTTTCACCAACACTTGCTTAACTGACAACTGTGTACAAGGACTCTGAACCAGTGGTGGGATTCAGTCAGTTTGGTGAACTGGTTGTTTGAAGATATCATTAGGGCAGAGAACCGATTGTTAAATTATTTGAATCCCACCACTGCTCTGAACCAACTTGCCACATCCAATAGAGGTGGAGAACCAATCTGGCGTGGTGGTTAAGACAACAGGCCAGAAACTAAGAGAGTTCTAGTCCCACTTTAAACCAAAGCCAATTGGTTCATCTTAGGCCAGTCCCTCTGTCTTCAGCTCTGGGAAAGAAGCAATGGCAAATCTTTCTGAAAAAGCCTGCCAAGAAAACTTGCATAGATTAGTCCAAGCAGTCACCAGGAGTCAAAAACTGACTCGAAGGTGCGCACATGCAAGCACACACACACACACACAAACACACATACAAAATCAACAGAGATGGGCTCCAGAGGTTTATTGCCAAAACACAACTTTTAGTGTACACAACTTCTATTAACTTCAGGGCTGTTTGGTGTAATTTGTATAGGCATCTTGAGAAGTGCACTCCCTAATGAGTATGACATCTTTTGAAATCCATTATAAATTCATTACTTTATTATTGCGGGGGTTTTTATGTCGTCATTAGCCAGGGGTAGGGGTGGGAGACTTTCAATGTCACAGCTCCCTCGATTGATAAGAAAAAAATAGTATAGCCTTTTCTTCTTTAATATAAAGTGATCCTTGACTTGCAACCATTCATTTAGCAACCTTCAAAGTTAGAACAATGTTACAAAAAAAGTGACTTATGGCTGACCCTCATACTTATATCCATCATGGCATCACTACAGTCATGTGATCAAAATTTGGGTACTTGGTAACTGGCATGAAGGCAATCAAACCAGTCAGTCCTAGAGGAGATCAACCCTTTTGTTAATTATTTTTTTTATATACAACAAACCTAAAAGGCTAAAAGGTATTGGACTAAAATACACACATGGTTGGAAAAAATGATTAAACAACATATAGATCTGAAAGCTGAAATATTCCTGCCTACCAGAAGGTTAGAGTAAAGAAAAGATTTACTTTATTATACACGTTATAACAGCGGTTAGGATTGTATTTACCCAAAATTGGAAAAGTGATAAAATACCGATAGAGGGAAAAATAATTGAAAAAATATTTGAATGTGCAGAAATGAACAGATTGACACTAGAAATTAAAGAAAAAGAAGAAACTGAATATTACATGGTATAGAATATGTTTTATCAATGGATAGAGAATAGAACAGCTTAAAAAGATTTGATGTATTTATAGAGAAATTAGAGAAATTTAAGCAAAGTTTTAATATGTGATATTATTATGTATATGGGAATATATATGGGAACATTGATGTATTGTTAGATTTGATAAGAAGAATATTGTTTATAATGTTCAAATAATTGAAATATGTACCCAAGTTGACGCACAATTGAAATGGAATGGTTTGAGGAGATCAACTCTGATTGCTCTTTAAGAAGGCCAGATCCTGAAGTTGAAACTCAAAAAGTTTGGCCATCTAATGAGAAGGAAGGATTCACTGGAGAAGAGCCTAATGCTGGGAACGACTGAGGGCAAAAGAAGAAGGGACGACAGAGAATGAGGCGGCTGGATGGAGTCACTGAAGCAGTCAGCGTGAGCTTAAATGAACTCTGGAGGATGGTAGAGGACAGGAAGGCCTGGAGGAACGTTGTCCATGGGATCGCGATGGGTCGGACATGACTTCGCAACTAACAACAACAATAATGTATTTACAATAGTTGCAGCTTCCTGGGATCATCTGATCACCATTTGTGATCTTCCTGGCCAGCTTCTGACAAGCAATGTCAATGGAGGAAGCTGAGTTTGCGTAATAACCAAATGATGAACAACTTCAGTGATTCACAGTGAAAAAAAAAGCTTGTAAAATTAGGTACGACTCATCGTTAACAACTGCCTTGCTTAGCAATGGAAATTCTGGTTCCAATGGTGGTTCATAAGTTGAGGACTACCTGTAGATGGGACAGGACAGCAAACAGAGGAGGGAAGTAGTTCTCTTCCACTTGCTCAGAACAGCAATAAGGTCACTTCCCCCTATCTCTAAAACCACAAAAGAACTGGAACCCAAACTTTCAGTCCCACACCCTTTGGGGGAAACTGGGAAGGACCACAGAAAGTGATGACGATTTGCAGGCTGCAGTTCTCCCATCTCTGTTTCCAAACAAGAAAACAATACTTTCGCTTTTCTTGGATAGATGTATGGGAGTCTAAGATGTCCTCTGGACTTACCAGAACATTGATAGCTTCATGAAGGGGGCCACTAGTCCTCAGGCTTTTCTTGCCATTCTCGGTGGTGTAGTCCCATTCCAAACCCACCTTCAGAAAGGTATAGTTCTTGACAATCTTGATGCTGGGATTGATAATGAAGTCATCAGAGGCTTGGTTCTTAACAGCTAGAAAAGAAAAATAAATTATTTATAGCAGATGATCATCAGTCTGGGTCTGAGAGTGAGGGGCCAAACAGATCATCAGTTTGGAGTCACTAGGCTCCCACAAGAGAACTATGTCCAACCCCACCAAGAATTCCTTGGATCTTGTCTATCGCCAATTTGCTTTGACCATTAGTAGCTCAGATACTTGTATATAGGTAGGATGAAATTAACTTGTTGTATTTTTGAACTCTGTCCTGGATCCTGATTTCTTGCTCCTGGCATTATTTGGATTATGGCTCTCATCAACATCCTTCAAAAGGAAGAGAGGAAAATGATACCGACATTGTTTAAGTATAGAAAGCCCTGAAGTCATAGAGGAACATGTTTTCCCTGTTAAATGTTATTTTGATTATTGGGTTCAATCTCCAGCTATTTCAATCATTTTTTGCACCTATAAAACAACAGAATGTGGTGTATGCACCTAACTGTGAGAACTAATGTACTATAGGAAGAAGGAGATACAGTACAGTGAAAAAGCATATTTTCTCTATAATTTAATCAGAAATTCCTATTAGCAGTAGAATTCTACTGCTAATCAGTCTCCTTCAAAATGCTAGGTGGAGACAAATTTTTCTATTCTATTCTATTGAAAGTGGGTTGTTGTTGTTGTTAGAAGTCATTTGTCCATACAGTCACTAGGAACTTAAATACTACTGGCATAAAATTATCTCTTGTGTATATTTTCTACTTTAATAATAGATAATCTATGCAGGAGTCAATCTTGCAGTGCCTATTTATATTTTGGAAATGACAACTGGATAAAGTAGGCACAGGATATAAAGAAACCGTTTAAAAATATTATTGGCTGATATGCAAAGGCCACCTTTGGAAAAACCATTAACTCAACCAAAAACCAGCCTTGATGAGTTCACTGTGAAAATTAAATATCTGTTTTATTTGAACTTTAATTTTGACTAGATTCAGCCCTTCTGTTTTCTGACGAGCATTTGTTAAACATCCCTCTGAATACACAATGCAATACACAACTGTTTCCCAGGCAATCTGTTCTTACCAATTGTATGGGATGCAGGCTCCATCTCCTCAATTTGGACATGCCTGGCACCTACTGGAATCTCAAACATTTTCAGAGCACCTCCTGAAAATTGCAAAAGAAATAAGCCATCTTTAAAATGAGTGCTAAATATTTTTTTTTACAAATGAAGCTGCTGAGATGGGAACCAGCAGTTTCTAGGTTACAAAAAACTGTTACGTTAACCCAGATATGGTGTCTTTCATGACCATATAGAGAATGACCAAGTATGCATTGATTATAAGCAGTTTGAAGGGAAAAAATAATAATTTAAGGCTTTGATTTCTGCATACCATACTGGGCAAATCTTCTGTGCTTATATGCCTTTATTCCTCGGTCACATGTTTGAGAGACTTCTAGGAATAAGCCATTTCCTGAACCAGGGGTTAAGAGTCATGAATATTTAGCTGCCTTTAATTGCCAACATGGGAATTGAACTTGAAAATATAGTAGTACTCTACTACAGAATTGTCAGGCAGCCCCTTAATCTTTCAGAGATTGATGAATAATATTTCCCATGAATGTACATTTTTATTTTCTTTTAGTAAGAACATTTGGGTATGAAGGAGGCTTGTTGGCACCAGTACTGATTCCTGAAAGGCACAGAATACCCTAGAGTGGTCTGAACTAACCACAAGAATGTGGGGCATTTAGAAACTTCTTACAGGCTCACTCAAGCCAGGTTAGTTAGTTCTTTTTTTTTCATTTTAACAAAAAACTGATGCTTCTTAACTTACAATCCTTCACCAGCCTTCAGTCTGTAGCCAGTAAAGTATGTCCCATTTCCTCATAGTTGAGGACTTTGAGAAAAAGAAGAGAAATTTGTTCTCTAACTGATTCAATCTGTGTTCAGCAAAAGCAGAGCTCATATGAGGATACTCAGAATATGTTCAGTGGATCACTTTTTGAGGGAACAGGAGGAACTGCACCAGAGGTGGTATTCAGCAAGTTCTGACCAGTTCTGGAGAACTGGTAGTGGAAATGTTGAGTAGTTCAGAGAACTGGTAGTAAACTTCCCCCAGGAATTGGGAGGGAATGGAGATTTTACAGTATCCTTCCCTTTGCCACGCCCACCTACCAAGCCACACAGAACCGGTAGTAAATTTTTTTGAATCCAATAACTGAACCACACCAAAACAACCAGATATATTTCCCTCCTTTTTTGAGGTAAATAAAGTTGTAGCTGTGCTTAATAACTAGGCATTTTGAAGTATTTAAAAGGGACCATTTTCTAGTAGCCTCATATTATAACATACATCAAGACCTATATTTACTCTAATCTCACTTGGAGTGATGCATCCCTTGTCCATAGAGTCCTCAAGTAAAGTTCTTGGGAACTATCACAAATAAAAGTCTAGATGTTATTCTCATGACAGCCACCTAAGATGGCCTATTATTCATTCCCTGTTATGTTCCTTCACCTGCAATGGCTCTTCATTCAACAATTTATCAGAAACTGCATCTTTGCTCACTAATTTCATTTTTTTTACACAGATCCTAGAATCATAGCATTTTATTGGACAAGTTCCATGTTAACTAGTGGATATAAACTTCCATGTGTTTTCTGCCCCTCATCCATATTCTGTTGGAGAAAGAGAACAAATGCTACCTTACAGCTATATCTCTGTTGCAGTGGAAATTATCAGCAAAACGATTGGCTAAACTTATACTTCAGTTCACTTGTAATAATAACTCAATTCCTCAGACCTCCACTCAGGGGTTACCATTTCAGACTACCTATAACTACCAACCATGTCTACTACTGGACTTTTCCAATTGTCTTTTTTTTTTTAAGTCTGCTACTTTCTCTAGGTACTTCAAATTTCCTTAAATATAACCTGGATCATGCCAAGGCCTCCTAAAAGCAGTTTGCTGTCCCAGTTATAAAAATGTTATTCATTGCTGTTGAAATCCATGTCAGGCTTTCTATCCAAAGAAGAGCAGCTGGCAGGATCTAGCTGACTTTAGTTGATCTCAAGAACATCTAAACAGGGTTGCATTTGTAAACAATCAAGAAATGATAATGTGGATGGCCAGAGTAGTTAGCTAGATTAGTTAGTAGTGGGACAACGTTCCAAAAATCTTAAGTGGCAGCCATATCCATATTACTGCCAACTATCCATAGGTTTTCCCTATAGCTTCCAAGAGCTGATTATATTATCTCCCATAACTATCAAGACCTCGACTGAAGCACATTATTGATGTTAAAGAACTGCTGTGGAATGCTGAGGAATGGAAGACTATGTTTACCTTTAATTGTGATAAACTAAATCCACTATTATTACCTTTTCAAGTAGCATTTGTTCTTCCATTCTCACCTGACTGCTTGGGGGTTTTGACCAAAGTCGCCTTCACTGTTCTACAATGGGAATTGTCACCCCCGCAAACACCACACTTGTCATCCTCCTTCAGAGAGCCAATTTCTCTGTCACACCCAACATGCTGCCATTTGAAGAAGAAAAACACAGAATTAAGAAAATGCAAAAAAGAAGATGCAAATTCAAAATGGCAATCCTCTGAATAAACTCAGAATAGGCCTTGCAGAATATTGTTAACTATTTCTCTCTGTATGACAGGATGATCTACTTCAGTGTTTCTCGGCTTTAAGCTACGTGGACTTCAATTCCCAGAATTCCCCAGCCAGCATTGATTTACTTTATGGGCAGCCATCGGATGATCAAATTTAAACCGCACAGCCTACTTACGTTTCTATTTTAAAGGAGCCTTCCAAATCAATAAAACGTATTTTAAAATTTAAAAAAATCTATATAATTGCATTTCCTGCTTTGCCAATGTATTTCTTTCAGCTATTCCTCATATGGTTTATTCCTATGCCTTGCATTTTCTACTGGAACTTAAAACATTATGGATATTCTGCTTTAAGTAAACAATATGTTCATTTGATGTAGGTGGCTGTGGCTCTTCAGAACTGTGATTAACTGTGACTGTTACTGTTTGTAGAGATTCTCAGTCATCCAGGTCATGCTAGTGTTAGAGCTGAAGAAGCTTCTTGGGTGAGAAGCAAAACACCTTCAAAAGAAAAAACAAGGAGGTCCAGTTGCCTCTTGTAAAAGCATCTTTGTGATATACCATATACTTTTTCTGCTGCTGCACATTTGTTGGGAAGATTATTTATTCATGTGTGTGTGTGTGTGTGTGTGTATGTATGTTTGTGTATATAATCTGCTTTCAATAAAACCTAGTTCTTGGTTATGTGAAATGATTCCTTGGAAGGCAGATTTCTGCAACTGAGGAGCAAGACCTTAGGAATGTGTTTAAATAATCATTGTTGAAATGTTTCAGAAGAATAGACTCTCACCTAGGACTTTCCAGGTAATATTTGAGGTACAGGTAAGTCCTTGACACAACCATTCGTATGGTAACTGTTTAAACTTACAACGGCATTGAAAAAAATAACATTCTCCCCACTTACGACTGTTGCAGCATCCCTACAATTACGTGATCAAAATTCGGGCACTAGGCAACTGGCATGTAAGGTAGTCCTTGACTTACAACAGTTTATTCAGTGACCGTTTAAAGTTGCAACGGCACCGGAAATAGGGACTTATCATTTTTCAGACTTACGAAATCCCCTTTTGCAATCTTCTGACAAGCAAAGTCAATGAGGAAGCCAGATTCACTTAATAGCCACGTTATTAATTTATTCAGTGTCGTCACTTAACAAAGGTGGAAAGAAAAGTCGTAAAATGGGGCAAAACCCACTTAACAAATTTCTCACTTAACAACATAAACTTTGGGCTCAATTGTGGTCGTAAAGTTGTGGTCTACTTGTATTTATGACATGTGATCACTGTTTGTAACCTTCCTAGGTGGCTTCCAACAAGCCAATCAATGGGGGAACCCAGATTTACTAAATGACCACGATTCACTCAACAACCACAGTGATTCACTTAACAACTGCGGCAAGAAAGGTCATAAAATGAGGCAAAACTTAACAACTGCCTTGTTTTGCAATGGAAATTTGGGGTTCAAACACTGTCCTAGCTGTATAACTTTAAGAATTTCCCAGTTACCATGGCCACTGCTGGCACTGAAATCAGAGAATATCTATCACATATCTATTATAAGTCCTCCAGAAAAGTTTCTAAAACTTGAATGGACCTGCAAGTTACATACCACACATTCGCCCCTTACACAGATACTGTAGGGGTCTCTATACGTACACCTGGTACCATCGTGAACAACCTGATTCATAAATACCACATCCCCAGTTTTCTCAGACTGGCAAATCAGTTCACATTTCTGGGCATCTGCAGGAAAAAAGAAATACATGGAAAAGATTGGTTCTATGTTCTGGTAATTGAGATGCAAAGTGGAACTCAATATTTACAATTCAACTTCCTGGGAATCAAGGAAACCAATCTATGATGGTTTTTTCCTCCTATTAATCCTCCCTTCTTTTCAAATAGAACAATGATCCTAAAGCTTAAACCAGGATTGTCCGATCTTGGCAACTTTAGAACCTATGGAACTCAAGTCCCAGAATTCCCCAGAGTTGAAATCCACAAGCCTTAAAGTTGCTAAGGTTGGACATCTTTGGCCCATATAGGTGCATATGCAAATGGAACACCTGGATCATAGAAACATAAATAATCTTCAATAAATATATTTGCAGATAACCAATCAATGCCATAAGGCATCTTATTTCTATACGTTCTATACAATTTCTATACATTCATAAAAGCTTTGACCAGAAGGGTTTGACAAGTTGCATTATTTCATTCATCCTATATAGAAGAATAGCTGTGCATCAAAATTGGTGATGGCAAGTCATCCCACGGTGATTATTCATGCAATATTAACCCTGTTTGGAACATTGTTCTCAAATATTAGCAAAGAGTACTCAGAACACACAGAGAGTATATTTTATGCACAGACCTCTCACCTCAAGGGAAAAAAATCACACAACAATAAGAGGAGAATTAACTAGCCTGGTCCCTCGTCTTATTCCCTGTGGACAAGATAGTCTTCTGCATAGGATTCATCACAGTTACCAATCTGGACAAGACACTGATCAAAAGGGCATTTGGATATGGTGGGGTAGTGACATCTCATGGAGACGTCACCAAAGTGAATGTAACATATTTTACAATCACCGCAGTAACAGCTATTTAACAAGAACAAGTAAATGAGTTTCTCCAGATTTAAAGAACGGTTGATTTGAAATTTACTTATTGTTCTTTCTGGGCTGGAGTGGCACTTTTTACTGTAGAGATATGGTTAAAAGCATTAGGACCCGTGTTTCTATTGTTCAAAAAGAAGTAGTAGTCAAAGCTGTAGGGAAATAAAGAAACATTGCATCATCTGTGCCCTGATGATGTCACTTAGTTGGTAATGAAACGTCTGCAAGAAAACCACCAAACTCAGAGAGCACCAAAGATCTCACAGTTCAATCCAGAGCTACAAATAGTCTCTTCTATCAAAGAAATATTTCCCTGCCCTTTGAAACATCTTGCTGCCAGAGGTCAGGTCTGTCCCCACCCTTAAAATCTGGCTCTGTTGGTTTGGCATGGGTACTTGAGGTAGAAGCTGTAACCTGGAGGTGGTTGGTGCAATGACAGAGAAGACACTATCTTTGCTCTGAACCTATGGGTTTTTTTTTTCAATTTGTATTTAAAAACATTGCCATTTTAATTCATTTTCATATTTTATAATTGTTTTTATATCCACAGTGAGAGTTTTGCCATATATATTTGTTTGTATTGTTCCAATTGTTTTTATGTTTTGTCAACTATGCCACTGAGAGTCACTGGCTGAGATGAGCAGTTGTCAGAAATCTATAAATAAATAAATACATTTACCTTCAGGATGCTCATAGGGGAGCCAAGTGTGTTTAGAGTTTTCATGAGTATAATAAGAGTTCCGCTTGGAACACTGTTGAGCACGAAAATCCTCATAGGGACCTTGGCACTCTTCGGCGTTGCAAACCTGATATTCATACATGGCACCTGGACATTGCCGGCCACCATAAGCTGGGCTGGAAAAGAAACAAAGAGCTAATTAAGGGCCAGAGTACTCAAATTCTACAGCCCAAGGCAAGCAGGAAAGGCATTCGATTTCATTCATTTTAATCTTTTCTTGTCATGCCCTGGTTGGAGTCCAATTCTGAGGGGGAGATTGAGCAGCTGACAGGGAGTGGGAGTGTAGCTCCGGTGGCTGTGGAAGAAACGGGGGAAGGGCATTCAGCTGGGCATTCAGAGGAAGACCCAGGGCCACCCCCCTCTCCATCCTAGGGCACGCAGGGAGGAATGGAGAAGGGAGCAACATGGCTTAATGGAGAGGAAAGGGCCCTGATCCCTGTCATTAGTTGCAGCTGGAAGAACAGGATATAAGAAGGGCATTTGCACACAGCATTTTCTGGAAGCAAAGCGTGCATTATCTTTGTCAAGGCTTATCTGCATTTTGGCGTCTTCCCAACTATGGGTGCTGTGTTTAGAAGTCTGCAATTTATTATCCTGGCCTGTCATGTTAATTACTTCAGTGTGGTTTGTGTTGGTTTTTTTAAATTTCTAATTATCTTTACTTTGAGTTCGGACTGCATTTCTGCCCTTCGTAGACTGTTTTTGGAAAAGTTTGATAACTGGGCATTGGGGGGTCAAGGTGGAGGCATTAAAGGGAATTTATTCTACTTTTGTGACTTCGTTATTTTTGTATCACGCCCTGGGTCATCACATTTCTATTGTTGGTTTATATAAATGAATAAAAATTATATACAGGGGTCTCAAACTGGTGGCCCACGGTCCGATAAGTCACATGCAGGCCACACCCATCCCAGCTCCGTGAATGAGAAAAACGTCATGAAACATCACGTGATAGCAGTGTGACGCGGCGAGTTTGACACCCGTGTTCTGCATTGTTCTATTTTTTTAAAAAAAATCTCAAAGCAGGCATACAATGCATGTAAATGCAGTATTAAAAACTGTCAAAACATTTGCAAATAAAGCGTATTTATTATTAACGATAAGCTCTAAGACAATACAGGCAGTCTTCAGTTACAATGAGATTCAGGCTTAGCCTGATTCATCCTCAGATCGTCCTCTGACTAAAGAGAACAAATAGAACTGATTTATCATAATCAGAATATAGCATATTAATGAACATTTACTCTAAATTTCCTGGTGGATACACCTATCACTGAGGATAGAATAGCACCTCCTGGTGTGGAGCTAACTAATGAAAATCTGTTGTTCTTTGAACATTGCTCTGACTGTAGGAACTGAAGAACCACTGTAATTATGATGCCCAAAAGGAATGGGATAGAATGAAGGGATTAATCTTGAGAAATATCTTTGCTGATAATCCAGCTCTAGTTTTATATTAGCTGTACATCATCGTTTATTTATGTGCACCCACAAAAATGCACAATATTTACAGACCTAATTTTGTTAGAATTTGACATTTGACATTGAGATTGTACCAAAAGGCCATAAGGGGAAGAGAGATTATTCTCATATTTTGGCATTTATTAATTGCTCTATGATTTTTTAGCATAAAATCATTTCTTTATCATTGGCTATATTAAAATCAGAAATGAGGAGGTGATAAGCCACCTGAGAAAGCCAAGGGAAATCATCAAAATCATTAAAAAGCAAAAGTTAGGATATTTTGGATATGTGATGCGACACCCAGAAAAATACGGCATGCTTCACTTAATCCTCCAGGGAAAGACTGAAGGCAAATGACATCCAGGCAGAACATCATGGCTTCAAAATCTAAGGGATTGGTTTGGACAAAACTCAACAGCACTTTTTCGTGCGTCTGTTGATAAACATAGGATCGCAACATGATCGCCAACATCCGATGATAGATATGGCACAAGAAGAAGATACTGGTGAAAAAGCCAGTTTGGTGTAGTAGTTAAGGCACCAGTTCAGAAACTGGGAGGCCATAAGTTCTAATTCCACATTAGGCACAAAGCCATATGAGTGACCTTAGGCCAGTCACTTCTTCTGAGCTCCTAGGAAGCAGACAATGGCAACCTACTTCCAAAATCTTGCCCAGAAAATTGCAGAGACTTATCCAGGAAGTTGTCACATTGACTCAAAGGCACACCCACACCTGCACAAGTTCAGGGAACTATAGAGTTACTCTGCTAAATAGGGTAGGCGCTCTTGAACACCTTCATCCCACGGAAAACCAGACTTACGGTGGTCTGTTGCAATTCCTGCTGCGGGAACGCACCCCACCCCCACATGTCCTGGAGCAGGAACCAAATTTGGACCAGGAACTCCAGCCTCCATCCTGACTGTAAGGTTGTTCTGAAGTCTTCCAGATGCAGTGACCCTTGAAACACCACTGGAACAGGAGAAGAGATAAGGGTTACCTGAACACCTGCCTCTTCATATCTGTCCAGTGTTAGTGAGGAGAGCAGTTCTACCGCCACAGAAGCACCCCGCTTTACAATAGGGTTCGGAATCTGTTCCTCCCACTTTCATTGGTCAGGCAGACAGGGATGACTGTGGAGCAATAAAGAAAGGTCTCAGGGGGGCCTGGGTGGCACAGGATAGGCATGAAAAAAAAAACCTTATCACTTCTAGAGCACCAACTCTGAATCTTGGCACAATCTGACAACTTGCTGACTCCTAACCTTACCTTAGTTCCTCCCCTCCCACATCTGTGTTTTCCAGTGGGAAAACCAAAAGGATGTCATGAGACTTCAAACTTGACAACTTTTAAGACTTGTGGATTTCCATTCCCAGAATTCCGCAGCCGATTGACTGTGGAATTCTGGGAATGGAAGTCCACAAGTCTTAGAGTTACCAAGTTTGGAGACCCTTGCATTAAACCTTCACGTGTATCTTCCATGAATGTAGTGAACACAAAGTACAAACAGCAAACAGCCATATGTTAAAAGGCAACAATCATCTTTATTCCTACTCCCCAGGAGATGTGACCTGAAGCATTTTGGTGTTGCAGGGAATATCAAGGAAAACCCATCAGTGCAAAATAAAATGTGCAAAGTGCTAGGGAAATGTGCAAAGTGGTTGAACATGAGACTTCAATCAATGTTTATTTATGAGCCGTGATGGCGCAGTGGTTAGAATGCAGTACTGCAGGCTAACTCTGCCCAAAGCCAGCAGTTCAATCCTGACCGGCTCAAAGTTGACTCAGCCTTCCATCCTTCCGAAGTGTGTTAAAATGAGGACCTAGATTGTTGGGGGCAATATGCGGATTCTGTAAAGAGGCTTAGACAGGGCTGTGAAGATCTGTGGAGCAGTACATAAATCTAAGTGCTATTGATATTGATATGCATATCCCATCCAACTGTCTCAGGCACTCTAAAATTAAATTGAGGCCTAATTAATTACAGCCACTCTAATTGCACAAAATGCCAGAATAGGAATGGCAGAAGTTAAATTCGCGTCTGTGAGAAATACCAAGCTTGGGAAAGGCTGTAAGAAAAGTAAGAAAACTCTTTTTGACTACAGGAGTAAGTTCTAGGGATCCTGTGACTTTAGCAGCAACTCCAGCATCTTTCCTCCCTCCTCACAATATTTTTGCATCTAATTGGGAGTGGAGGCTGCTCACTCATTTCAAAATTTATTTTAAACCTGGACATTGAGATATGGGTATATGAATCACAGTAGCAAACAAATTTAACTAATCAACTTACTTGGTTAAATCTGAAAACAATTAATTATTAATCAATTCATCAAAAATAATACCAAGTATTGCTATTTAATTATTTGATCAATTTATTTCCTTCCCCTCTCTCTTTCGCCCTTTTGACGTGACACTTAGCAATTGGGTTGCCATTCCCAACTGTTGCTAAATGAGGATGACATGTATTGTCAATTTTTATCCCAAAGTTTTTTATTTTTATGTTACATACGTAACAATGTGTGAACAATATGACACCTGGGTGTTTTACATTTTACATCCAATAGCATATTCATAATCACGTTAACTATTTTTTCCCATAACCTTATTTCATTCTAGCATTAAAAGAAAAGAAATATGCGTATGAGGTAAAGGACAAAAAATGTATAACATTGTCTTTTTTGGCCCATAAGACATACAGTATGTCTGTCTGTCTGTCAATATATGGATGTAAAACTGTTCGGGCTCCTGCTAAAATGAGACTGACATCCCACTCAACAGCAGACATACCTGACTGCAAAAAATACGAATTCAGCAACAGAGTAATGGAATGCCTGGAAGGCACTACCTGTTTCCTGTTGTTACATCCTCTAGTCTAACCCCCACTCCTTTAACCTCAAACTATCCACTACTGACCTCACCCAATTCCTAAGAGGTCTGTAAGGAGCGTGCATAAAGGCACCATCGTGCCTCCCATCCCTATCCTATTGTCCCCATTTAATCGTACCTGTTTTCTGTAGTCTTACTCATGTTTATACTTATACCTATTATCTTGTGAGCGATTAACAAATCAAATAAAAAAAAGATACCTGGCCCGAAGCACACTCGGTTCCATCCAAAGGTGGCCCTTTCTTCGTTTTACAGAAATAAGGGTTATCTGGATGGCTGCACCACAGCTGTTTGCAAGGGTCAAAAGTTCTGAACTAAAAAGGAGAAAGACCACATCAAGCTTATTATTCTTTCTCCATTTAAGCCAAGTGCACTTTGCTTTGAACAGTATTATATCCTTTAATGTAGTGCAGTTTAAGCTCTACATTGTTACAGGGTTTTTTAAAAAAGAAATGATGTGCGCACCCACTAAAGAATAATCTCATAAATTAAGGATTTATTAAAGTTATCTGTTGTCTGCTAATTGCACAACTCCTGATCCAATAAGTTTAATATACATTCAAATTGAAGAGTTTAGCATAGACTTTTCCAACCGCATTTGCCTCATTTAAAGCAAGATCTTATTTCTTCATCTCAAAAGCTCATGACTTCTCCAACTTGAGCCCAACCCCTGGTGACTTCAAAGATACTCTCCTATATGGTGTGTCATGGCCTTCTTTAAGGGATTTTTTTACTATTATTTCCCAATATAACCAGCCTCTGGGGAGGGTAGAATGGGAGAGTGGCTAAATATATCATGACATTATCCTCATTTTAAAAACCTCTCCGACAGAATTTGGATTCTGATGTCATTGCACAGATATTGTCATTTTTTAAGTGTAACCCTCAATAACATTATTTGTTATTTTAACTTGCAGCTTTACGGATAGAAAATATCAGCTCATCCCAAAAATCAGATTTTTCACTGATTTAAGTTTATGAGGGGCTACCACAAAGAAGAGGGGGGTCAAGCTATTCTCCAAAGCATCTGAAGGCAGAAGAAGAAAAAAATGGATGGAAACCAGGGGTGAGATACGACAGAGTTAACTACCGGTTCGGGATTTACGAGCTTCCCTGCACACTGGGAGCCGCGCACCTGTAAATCGTCATCGGCAGCTGCATGCAGAGATGCAGCCTTTGAAACAGCCCCTCTTTTCCTGCTCTTTTAAACTGCAGCTGTGCCTCATTCGACAGCTGAAGTTGAAAAATCAGGAAATAAAGATCAGGTAAGAGCCCGGGTGAGTGGGTGGGTGGGAAAAACATCAGCAGACATAGAACCGGTTCTATGTCTGCTGCTCTTCAGAGCTATTGGTTCTACAGAGGTGGACAGAACCGGTAGAAACCCACCCCTAATCAAGGAGAGAAGCAACCTAGAACTAAGGGGAAATTTCCTATAAGTGAGAACAATTAACCAGTGGAACGGCTTGCCTTCAGGAGTTGTGGATGCTTCATCACTGGAAGCTTTTAAGGAGAGACTGGACAGCCACTTGTCTGAAATAGTATAGGGTCTCTTGCTTGAGCAGAGGAGCTAACAGCCTTGGTGGTGCAATGGTTAGAGTGCAGTACTGCAGGCTACTTCTGCTGACTGCCGGCTGCCTGCAATTTGGCAGATCGAATCTCACCAGGCTCAAGGTTGATTCAGTCTTCCATCCTTCCGAGGTGGGTAAAATGAGGACCCAAATTGTTGGGGGCAATAGGCTGACTCTGTAAACTGCACTATAAAGCGGTATATAAGTTTAAAAGCTATTGCTATTAAATAGGACGGTGCTTGGACTAGAAGTCCTCCAAGGTCCCTTTCAACTCTATTATTCTATATTCTGTATATAAGCTTCCCATCACACTACTTCCCATCAAACTACTCCAGAGGCTGAAGGGATTCTGTGGGACTGAATGGAATAGGTCATCAGCAGCTGCAGGACATGGCAAGGGGACAAATCTGAGGCAAAGCCACCAGTGGGTTGAAGCCAACATGTGATTCATTAAGAAAAGAAACTCTAGGAATTAACAGAAGGAAGAAGAAACAATCCCCCAACAACCACATTTCCATACTCACAGCTGTGCATGTTTTGTATCCCACACCAAAGTCAAAGCGGCATTGCTCATCCATAGTGTAATCAATTCCTGGCAATTCTGGAAGTCTGGGCCAGTCCTGCATAAAAGGGTCATCTAAGAGGCAGTCGTAAGAACTGCAGCATACAAAAATCCAAGAGATTGTGCATTAGAGATTAAATGATTCATTCAGCTGCTCCAAAAATCCTGTCACTCTTTAAGTTTCCTCTTTTTTCCCCCTGATCAGAAATTTATTTCACCCTATTTCTGCATTAGATTGTATATATTTTCTTATTATCCACAAGAAACTCCATACTATGCACTGTATGCATCCATATTTCTATGGGCATGTTTTCCCCATTATTCTGAAATAGATTATCTGAGCTGCAGACTACATCACAATTTTAAGAAAGTTGATTCCTAATTAATCAGCCCGACACAAAAACAAGCTTTGGAATAAATCGTAAGTGGTATTTTTCTCAAACCCCAATATTCAAAGGTTTTTTGTATCAGAATCTGTCATCCTATTGGTTCTGTCAATGATAATGCCTTTTTGTTTCAACTGTATTCTTTCCGCCCATTAATTTATCCTATACAAAATGAAAGAATGATTTCAAAGCCAAAAAAAAAGTTAAAATTATTGTATGAGGGGTCCTTGGTGCTCTCCGAGCTTGGATATTTTCTTGCACACATCTCATTTCATTATTATATAGGGTCCCAAGTAAACATGTTACCTAGTTTGGGTAATGAAACGCCTGCAAGAAAACAACCAAGCTCAGAGAGCACCAAGGGCCCCTCATGTCAACCCTGAGCTACAAATAGTCTCCTTTATTGGTAAACTTACTATATATATCGGTTCAACTCCTGCTTGCTACATCGGGACCAGTGATAACGGTGAAATGCAGCCTGCACCAGTGCTGCCATAATACTGCCCATGCCAGTCTCATCAGCACATTGGTTACCTTGGCCATCATGTTCCATACCTAACCTGTTAAAAAAAAAAGTGGTTGTCATGCCCTTGGTAGAGTCAGATTCTGAGGGAAAGGAGGAACAGCCGACAGAGAGGGGAGGTGTGGCTCTGGAGGTTGTGGAGGAGGCTGGGGAAGGGCAGAGGCCAGCTGGCAGTCAGGGGAAGAACCAGGCCCATCCCCTCTCCATCCTAGGACACGCAGGGAGGAACGGAAAAGGCAACAACTTGGCTTACGAGAGAGGAAGCGGCCACGATCCCCCTCATTGGTTGCAGCTGGGGAGAATAGTATATAAGAGAGACGGTTAAAACACAGTGTTGCCAGAAGCAAAGCATGTGTTATTTTGGTCTGAAGTTATCTTGGTTGACATCCTTCCAACAGACTGTGCCTTGTTATCTCCTTGAAGTTGGTATTTATTTATCCTGGTACGTTGTGGAAATTTCATCATAGTCTGTTTTTTTATTTCACCTCTATCTGCTCATTAAGTTTGGATTGTATTGCTTTCTTTTGAAGACTATTTTTGAGTACGTTTTATCTCCAACTGAGAATTATTGAACAGTGGGGCCAAGTTGGAGGCATTAAAGGACATGTATTTACGTTTTGGATTTTGTTACGTTTGTGTTACACTCCAGATCATCACAGGGATGCTGCAATTATTGGGTGTGCCTTTGGCATGTTTAAAGTTGTATACTTGAAAAGTAGATAGTACCATGAGAGAGATAAGGGATATACACGTGCTGACCCATGATTGAATGAATCGCTATTTATTTTTTATTAATTTCCTAGGCTTGCACAGCTACCAGGAGCATACTAACACCGTAGACTGGATAATAATCAAAATATCAACAATGGTGCAATATTTCCTGAGATCTATGAAGCACTAAATCATGAAACGGTGCCAGCGTTCAGAATACCACTGAGTATCCCAACACGTTCATCACCATGTGGTCTGAACTGTGTACAACTGTTTTTGCTATTAATATAAATGGGATAAATAAATGTTTCACTTAGCAATGTAAATTTTGGGCTCATTGTGGTCGTAACACAAGGACTACCTGTACACTGAACTGTGGATGACACCTACTGAAAGATTTCTGACCCAACGAACGTCAAAAAATTCATGCTCGTCCTCTGAGAATGTTCTCACAGGCATGAGTTGCATAATCAAAGTCCCACCGCGGAGTTTTCAACCCATCACAGCCAATGTATTACAGGCTGTGCAGGTCCCACGAGATCAGCAATGTAAAATTTCCCTTACTTGATTTCAGAGCCCTGGGAGAAATTGCTTGAGGAGAGGTCAAGTCAAGGTTTTCTAAGTACCCCTGAGACTGAACGCTTAATAGCTTTTTCCACAGTTTTGCATGAGAAGGAAACTTTTAAATGTGATGGTTGACAGCCAGAAGTTGACTTCAAGAGTTACAGATTTTTGAACAAGGTTTCCTGCTGTTACAGAACTCCTCATTAATCTGGAAAATTTTAAGAGCAGCTGGAGCTCGAGACATCCTGTGTCTCCCCCACAGCTCCCTCCCAAAGGTGGGGAGCACAGCACAAAAGATCGTGGGCTGTTCCCTGATACCACTAGATGACCTCGCTAGGGCTCGCTGCCTTAGAAGAGTGAGGAAAATTCTCAGGGATGACTCACACTCCGGTCAGCACTTCTTCACTCTCCCACCATCAGGTAGGAGATATAAAAGCATAGCCAGCTGCACCAACAGGCTGAAGAACAGTTTCTATCCGTGGGCTGTCAGACTCCTGAATGGAAAATAACTTCATGTCGACATAATATGATAGACTTTCAGAGCCGTGTTGTGCAACAAGGTCACATAGTGTAATAAGATTGGGACTGGGACTTCTGTCCTCACTGTGAGTTGTGTTGGGGGGAGGGTGCACGAAGAGAGGCTCAGTCAATCTCCTTGTACATAGGTTGTACTCTGACAATAAAGATAATAATAATAATTCCTACCCTTAAAGCAAGCATTGCACACCAGAACAGCTAGACACAAGGAGTTTTTCCCCGAATGCCATCACTCTGCTAAACAAATAATTCCCTCAACACTGTCCAACTATTTACAAAGTCTGCACTATTATTACTATTAATCTTCTCATCACTTCTTATCACCCACCCTCTCCCACTTGTGACTGTATGACTGTAACTTTACCGCTTGTATCCTTACGATTTATATTGACTGCTTCCTAGTATAACTGGATTGCTTATTGTATTCTATGGCTATTATTAAGTGTTGTACCTTATGATTCTTGACAAATGTATCTTTTCTTTTATGTACACTGAGAGTACTTGCACAAGACAAATTCCTTGTGTGTCCAATCACACTTGACCAATAAAGAATTCTATTCTATAATAATAAAAAAGCAACACACAAAAAAGATCCCGGACAACTAAAGAACAACTTCCTCCAGTCACTTACACGTGTCCTGTCTCATGGGCAACTACAAAGGCTGAAGAAAATCCATCTTCATGGTTAAGAGTGCAGCTACGCAGAGGGTGGCACATGCCAGTGACAGGAGCATAACCTGAAATAAGATGAAGGGATAAAACGAAAGTAGAGAGTCAAAAAGGGAGGGAGAGAGAGAGGAAAAAAATAGAAAAAGAACATATTAGAAAAAGGAACCTCATGCTGGAACCATTTTAATCATATTTCATACTCAGCTCTCCTCTGGGAGAAACATGTGTCTCAGAACTACATAGCCAGATAAAAGGAACCTATAAGATTGTTCCACATATTTCATAAAAGCAACTATTCTTTGAACCATTAATCAAACGATAAATGGCTTAAATCTAAGGACACGCTTATTACTGTATCATTCCCTTCCCCCAAAATTTGATCTAATAGCAAGAAAAATATCAACCGCCACCTCCTTGCCTCCAAGTTATACCTAGCTAAATATAGAGCACCAATTAAGTATTTTGACCTTCAAAGGACTTGTTGCTAGTTTGGATTCTGGAGCCCCAGACAGAAAGCAAAAAAGCAGAAAGTTCACTAGCTCTTTTATGGACCAACATGTATGGCTGTGAGGAACATTCAGGTTGCTGAGTCACAAGCTGTGTAAGCTTACAGTAGGAAAGAAATCTAGGCCTATTGGCAAGGAAAAAGGATAGTATGCATGCAAATGACTTTTGTATCTGTCTCTTCATACTTTCACACAGGCAGAAAAATAATAATTATTCTATGCCAATGTTTCTATATTACTCATTCCATGCCTGATGTTTCTTTTTTTTTTCTTGAGATGTTTAACATCACAAAATAGCATTTCCCAGTTTGGTGATTCCAAATATGTTGATTATGTTGACTTGAGAACTCTACCTGACTCTGTGGTTTCTTCCCCAAACCCCAAGAACTTTAACCTTAGACTTTCTACTATTGACCTCACCCCTTTCCTAAGAGGCCTGTAGGGGGCGTGCATAAGCGCACCAAAGTGCCTACCGTCCCTGTCCTATTGTTTCTTTTATTTTTCTTATATGTATCCATGTATTCATAACTATGTTTTTACTTATACCTATTATCTTGTAAGCAATTGACAAACCAAATAAAACAAACAAATAAATAAAATAAATAAATAAACTGTTAGAATAGAGGTTGCAGTATATTTGGTATGAGATTTGGACTTAAGAGGCCAGTAGAATTTGTAGCATTATGATGGAAGACTTGATTTGAATCTATTCTATTAAATATACATGAAATCTTCATATGCAATGTTGAACTCTAACAGGGTCATTACAGTATATACTGCATTAAATTCAAATATATACAACAGGTAGTATTGTATTGCAATTGTGAAAGGTCTCTTTTTTAAAAGAATCAAACAACTATAATGACACATGACTTTTTTCCAAATCCTATCTGCAATTGGTTGATCTACTACTTATGATTGGAACTAGGAAATAGATCTCAGAGCTCTGTTTAAAAAAAAAATCTAGATCCTATCAATCTAAAGCAAAACTTAGGAATCCTTGTTCTGTAACATTGCAATATTAAAAACAATATCTATAATTCAGAAAATTAGACACAACTATGGTTTTGGTTATTCCCTTTATTGTAATTTTAGATACTCCCTTATTCTAATTTGAATCTTGAAACTGTTTGTAGTGGCAGAAAAAATCTAGAAAACAGCATATGTGGAAAATGCTGGCAGAACTATTGGTAGAAGGTACAATGAATGCCATTAAGGAAGAGGCATATGCCAAAGGACTTTGCCAAATATCTTCTTTGGTGACGGATTTCGGTGAACTGTCAAGAGGGTAGAGAAGACTGAGTTTCCTATTAAGTCACCCTGCTTTTCATTTCCAAGAACAAATTGCAAATGTGTTAATGTTACACTCCTCATTTTTTCCATGATGTGATGTTAATAGCCTTCACCATTCAGGCAATATTTTAAAATATGACTGCCATTTATTCTCTGTTCTGTTCCTCCCTCAAGGCAATTAAGACAATCTCTACAAAGTCAATGTACGTGAACAATCTGTACCCTGAAAATTCTGCACTTCCAGAATTCTCAACTAACAGACCCAATACACTAAGCCAAGAGTCTTCAAACTTGGCAAGTTTAAGACTTGTCGACTTCAACTCCCAGAATTCCTGAGCTAACATGACTGGAAGAGGAATTCTGAGAGTTGAAGTCCACAAGTCTTAAAGCTGTCAAATTTGAAGACTCCTGCACTTAAGCGATAGCAAGCAGTGGAAGGCTGGCTGGAGTTTAACAAAATTAATTGAAAGGAGAGGGTAAAGAAATATATATTTTCCTCTCCATATAATAAACGACTGTATCATACACCATTCCCAGGCACTACATTCCACATAACAGAAGTCTCCATCTTTTTGAAAACGGAGTTGGAAAGTCAGATATCATTGTCAATAAAAATTCTATAAATTTCTTGCACATTGCAGATGGCCTGGCTAGATGTTTCTCGCAGTCCCTTCAAACTCTGCAATTCTATGATTCTATAAAACTTGGTTTTTATCACCTATCTGAAAAATCAAAGAGTAATTTTAAAGGAATTAGGAGGAATTATTAAGCATACAGAAGCACAAGACTGTGTTTTGGGTTAAAACTATTGCAAGTATAAACAGGCAATTTCCCCCTTTTTTGCTTCAGAAACCATAACACAAGAAGGCAAAATATACCGATGTCTGCAGACTGTTCTTAAATTGAAACCCAAATTTAATTGCCTTTTGCAAAACTTTTAGAATCCTGATAGAAAACCACCAGGAAACAGCAGAGCTGTGGATCAGACTGGAAAATAAAATTTGGAAAAGTCCTTGAAGAAGGCAATAGTGAGCCAATTCCAGATAGTTGTTCAGAAAGCAATGTGAACGAATGCATCTAGTCACCCCTTTGGCTTTAAAACTTACTCACTTCTACAAAGGTCTGGGTCAAATAAAAGGGCCTTTCCGGTGATATCCACCAAACTGCACATATCTGATTGAGGTAAATACAGTACCTTGCATACCTGCAGGACCAAAATCTTGCCTGGTGAGGAATATGGCGTGATCATGATATTCAGTATGTGCAGGATCTGATCGCTGTTGAGAATGAGCCCAGCGACACACCTGCTCCAGGCTTCGAGAGGGGTTCCCTCGCTCTATTAAACTGATGGACTGAAAGGAGTAAGAAAAGACAAGATTAAGTCAGCATCTCTAACCCCGAAGCAACTTCAGGGCTGTCTTCTCCAACCAAAAGTCAACCCACCTAATTTGTCCTAGAAAAGACCGCTGCTAAGTCCCCCATCACCTACGTTGAAGAATAGCTTTCCAACTTAAAATGAAGCCATTCCAGCTTCTGCCTTTTTGGAAACATTTGAAAGCAGAGCTGTACCAGAAGGCCTATATGGTAATGCACAAGGCTAAAAGCAGGACTATCCACAGGGAAGGATCAACAGTAATCAAAATGGCATCCACAACCAGGCAAATTGTATTGCATTGTTCTGGCCCAGGTTGACTTATTTAGACATCCCATCTAGAAGGGATGAATAAACCATTTTTTTTGTTTCTGGAAATATGCCATTTTCATTTTATGTCATAGGTAGTTCCTATGTTTTATAACCATCAAAAACCTTGGGGATTGAAGATGGTAATAAATCAATCAATAAATAAAATAAACACTACAGCTAGTCTATATGTCAAATGAGACAGAAGCTTTTGGCCACCATCACGTTTTTTAAGGGCCAAGAACAGGTGTTTGCTCTTTCATCTTCATTAAGAGTCTTTGGTTTGTCAGTCTTTTCCCCAGGGGTGGGATTCTACCAGTTCGCACCTATTCGCTAGAACCAGTTGTTAACATTCTAAGCAGTTCGGAGAACTGGTTGTTAGAAGAAATTACTGGCCTAATCCTGTAAGAAAGACAGGAAGGAAACATTCTGGTGTTGCTTACAGAAACTGCCTCTCCGTTAACCCTTATTACATTCTCGGCAGGACTAGACTTCCTGTCTCTGGGACTTCTCTGGAGTTTTTTTCCCCTCCTTTGCTGGCACTTTGCTTGTGTGGAGTGACCATTCAAAGTTACAATGGCACTGAAAAAAGTGACTTATGAGCCTTTTTCACACTTACGACTGTTGCAGCATCCCCACGGTCATGAGAGGCCAGGGGAGGAGATGCGTGCCTCGATGTGAGTGATATTGAGTTGGCCACGCCCAGCCAATAACATGATCACCAAGCCATGTCCACCCAGTCACATGACCACCTAAGCCACGCCCACCACCTAAGTCATGCCCACAGAACTGGTTGTTAAAAAATCTGAATCCCACCCCTGCTTTTCCCAATATAAATTCTACATTCAAGCAAGAATGTCCTTTAAACAAAACAAAACTCTGGGCAGCAAGTGAAAGACTAATTCCATCTTTAGTATCCTGTGATTACACATACCCACTAAGGCTGTATTCTTTGTAAGTGTTTTTCGACACTCCCCTTTTTTCTTATTTTTGGACATCCTTTCACTAAGAGGATGATGGACAAGTACTAATTATTTGTGGCAGGGGAAATTTTTGTATTACATCACTTTAAAAAGCAGCTGTTACAAGAGGAAGAACAGGGGGAAAGAAAACACTAGTCTTTCACCACTATAAATTTCTTTAAAAATCTTTACTTCTCTCTAAATCATAAGCAAGCATCTAAATTAAATATGTGGGCAAGAGTGACATTTTACCTGTCTGTATCCCACCATGATCATTCTAACAAGGACAATATTTATGTGGACTCCCAGGGATTCATCATGGTAAATTTCATTTACCTAAAGCAAAAGAAAACATGTAAGAAACCCACAAATTACAATTATTTATGCAAAATATTTTGGACATGAAAGATTCCCCTCACCTCATTTGACCACACATCAACCCTATGATTATTATTCTCAATATCAGTTCCAGCACCAGATTAGAAACTGGGAGACTGGGAACTCTAGTCCTGCCTTAAGCACCAAGCCAGTTGGGTGACCTTGGGCCAGTCACTCTCTCTCAGCCCTAGGAAAGAGGCAATGGCAAACCCAAAAACATCACCAAGAAAACTGCAAAGACTTGATCCTCTCTATCCAAAATGTGAACTTTGCTGTCTTTAAAAGATTAACTTTTTTTGTCTACGTTTTGGATAGAGAAGACCACTGATTTGAAAGAGGGGTAAAAGAGTCAATCTATATTAGAATTGCTTTCCCTCAAAGGAGAATACAACACCACCTATCTCCTTTCCACAACACAGTTCTTTCAACAGTTTCAACCTTTTGCACTCTGATTCAGGTGACCCTGAGGGCACAGATAAACCTCCAAATGGCCTCAATGACTCTCAGAGAGAGAGAGAGCTAATAACCAGATGACTGCAAGGAATATAAAGCCTTCTAGTCATTGTTCCCCACACACCATCCAGGCACAACTAATGAAGCTTCTTGGATGAGAAGTGAAAATTTTCTTCTTCCTCAAGGAAAAAAACAGTCCAGTTGCTTTTTGAAAAAGCACCTTTGAGACACCTATGATCTGGATGGCTGAGCATCTCCATAGATGAAATACTAGCACAAGCCCCTCCATCTTAATTAACTTGTTTAATTAGATAAGCATTTCTACAATCCAGCAAAAGAAAGTCTCAGAACAAGGTTAATCTTTCACATACAACTAAATCACACACAACAACCATCAATTTAGATCAGCAGCTGAATTCTCAACTATGAGTAGTGATCTCTCTCACTCCAGAACTGCTTCCTTTATTATTCTTTTCTTCCTGTATTTTTTTTTTAAATTTGGCAGGTCATTGACTGAACAAACAGCATTTTTTTTCTTCTTTCCTCTACTGAAACATCTAATGACATAGCAACAGTTTACACAAAACATTCAAAGCACAACATCATATGTATAAATATGTTTGTTTTTCAAAATGTTATTGCAGATTACTAACATTTCTTCTCTCCTTATTTTGTCAGGTGCTAAGGAAACCTTTTTTTTCCTTACAATAAACAAATCAGCCTTTGATAAATAAAATGTACAAATTAGGAGAGAGAGAAAACAGGTGACATATCACCAAAACGAACTTAGTACTTGCGGTTTCCCTATGGGGAGTTCATTAGCCATGAACTTCCTGCAAGAATTTTGCAAATAAAATGGTCAAAAGGTGAATGGAACTTAGCCAGCAAAAGGAAAAGAGTTCATAACACAACACATCTGCATCTCGGATTTTTCTGCGAGAACTCTTGTTAGACCATGAGTAACAAAAAGGAGGTTTCTAAGTCATGTTATGGGGAGTTTGAAGGAGATTGGTAATGTCTATGAGAAACCTTTGTAGCATCATCTAAGTCACTTAAGCTAATCTTGAAAAGTTCAGCAGGACCTGGGATAATGCAGCTGCCATAAGGCGAAATTTCCAGACAGAACAATTAATCAGTAGAAATGTTATGTATATGTAAATAACGTAGTTGGGTTGACAATATATAAACTACAAATATATATGTTTGTAGCTTTAAGGAAAAATACTGTAACGTATTATGCTATGTTCTGGTTGGTTAATTATGCTACAAGTTGCTGTAAGAAGGAGCTATAGATCATGGCTTAATTCTCTCTCCTTTTCACTGATGATCTCTCTTGAATACTGATACTGACTGACTATAGACCGATACTGACTAACCCTGTTTATTTTGATATTCTGTTGATATCGAAGATTATCTGTTGTATTATGGTTTGATATTTGTCTACTGTAAAAGACTTGAAACCGGTAAGAAGACTTTATAACTGGATATTTCTGGACTGTTAAAAATGTGTATGACATGGACTGCTTATTGGACTGTGCTATTTCTTCAAGTAAACATTAATATAACTTGTTCAACTCTATGTGGCTGTATATTTATTCATAACTGATCTCATAAAACCGTTTCCGTGTGCATATCCTTTTTATACAAGGGTTACTCTGCACATATCCTAACAAGAATGACTTGCCTCTAGAAGTTGTGGGTGCTCCAACACTGGAGGGATTTGACAACTATTTGTCTGAAATGGTACAGGGCCGTGATGGTGAACCTATGGCATGCGTGCCACAGATGGCATGTGGAGCCATTTGTGTGGGCACGCAAGCCATAGCCAAACTTACCTGCACTGCGCATGTGCATGCCTTCCAGCTGATTTTCAGACCGTTTGAGATCTTTTCGCCCTTCCGGAGGCTTGAGAGAAACCTCTGTAGCCTTGGGACGCCGAAAAACAGGCCCATTTCGGCACTTCTGGAAGGCCCATTTTTCGGCCTCCTGAGGCTGCAGAGGCTTTTCTCAAGCCTCCGGGAGGGCGAAAACAGCCTCAAACAGGCCGAAAATCAGCTGGAAGGTGGGGTGCATGCATAGTGCAGGTAAGGGGCAGGGTGGGGGTGTTGTGCGTGCATTCTCAGGGGGGGGCAGGACGCATTGCATTGTGGGTGCTGGCATGCGCACTATTGCGTGCGCTTTTGGCACACCACAACAAAAAGGTTCGCCATCACGGGGATAGGGTTTCCTGCCTAAGCAGGGGGTTGGACTAGAACAGTGATGGCGAATCTTTTGGCACCAAGTGCCCAAAGCGCAGACATGCATGCCCAAACTGCAAGGCGCACAGATGTGCCCCTGCACATGCACGGCGGAGATCCAAAGACCAGCTGGCCAGTGGGACACGGGGCATCCCAAAACCGGCAGCTCTGCAAGAGGTGAGATCTTTTTCTTTTACGAGCTTGTTTCGTTGTTTGCAGGGAAACTTTTGTTTCCCTGCAAACAATGGAGAGAAAGGCCACGGAGAAACATGGAGGAGCTGAGCTAGGGTGACAGTGCGCATGCTCGTAGAGAGGGTTCTGCATGCTACTTCTGGCACACATGCCACAGGTTCGCCCCCACTGGACTAGAAGATTCCTTCCAACTCTGTTATTCTACATCCTAAGCTAAGCAAACAAAGATCAGCTGCTGAGCAGTAGCAGCATTGCTAAATGAACCTCTTTCACCCTTTTTCCATACTTCGGAGCAGATTAACTGGTTGCTTGTGGATGCATCTGCTTTGAATTCAGCTGGAGGTAAAGAGAAAGTAGAAAAAAAATTTGGCTATTAGCCCTCTGCAGGAAATACTTATGCCCTTCTTCCTGCAGATAACTGGAAAGGCAGAGATACACATGTCACAAAGTCAAGTTTGTGTTGAAAGGAAAAGCTGAATTAGGACTGAAAGAGATGAGCATTATATGTGCTCCTCTGAGAATCGTTACAGGTTTACTGCGGGAAGGGAAAAGTAATCTCATTGTTGAAAGTTGAAAGTTATCAGCATTCAAAGTGCACTGACACAAATCAAATTCACTTCCTAGAAGCATTAAGGGAACTGGATTTTCTGGCAAGCTTTTCTGGCAGGCCTGACATACTATCTCACAAACTTCATCAGTTGATCTTCACATTAACTGCCAGGCTGCTTGACTTCACCCTCAGCCCCGGAGGTAGTTTTGTCTGTACACTTAGGGAGAACTCCCAGAGATCCAGTGAGAAAATCTGGAGAAACAATTTAGACCAATTTTGCTGAGCTTTCTAGAAGATGCAACTGCCTCAATGCTTTAAGAGGTACCCAATTTTAATCAAAACATTTTATTTTAAATTTTTTTAAATTTAGTAAATTTTATATAGTTTTTAAATTTTAAAAACATAAAACTTTATACATCATTATATCAACGTCAAGACATTTTTTACATTTTAAATGCTTTGCAAAGCCCCAGAAACAAGCAAGGAACTGCAGGTAACAAGGAAATGCTCTTTGACTTCTTAAAAGGCCAATATTTCATAGGAAAAGATTTTGTAAAATAAAAGGATCATTATCTTTTAAGGTAGCTTGGCAACTTTAAGATCTGTGGACTTCAATGCCCAGAATGATGAATTCTGGGCATTGAAGCCCACACATCTTAAAATTCAGAAAACATTGATTTATGCCATGCTGTGCATTCCACACTTTTAAACTTCTTAAAGTGGGATTTATTAAAAAAAAGAAGTAGAAATCTCTTTTAATTCTTTCAATCGTAATTCCACATTGGAATACTGTGAAAAATTAATGGATGTAAAATTTAGGTTATTGACATCCATTCGTTCTTCTAAAAATCTCATGAGCATGCTGTTAGGACAAAATGCACAATAACTTAATCAAGAACGAAGATCATAAAAAAAGTTATTCCATTTGTGATTCCTTAGTCAAAGTCTTCATCTGATTAGCAAATATGAAGCTAGTAAAATCTATACATCACGAATCTTCAAATATTGGAATAGAAAAGAACACTATTAATTCTTTACACAAATGGCATTACCTGCTGTGAAAATCCATTATCCCTCATTCATTAGCTCTAATCAGACCCAATTTAGACACAAGGTTTAATGTTGCAATAATACATTGCATTTCTTGCACATCAAGGCATGCACAAGATTTTCATTAATCAGATAATGGTGAACAGATTTTATTGCTGCATCAATCTCTTTGTTTGCAAAGCATTTCATTTATTCATCCTAGATGAGGGCAAGCTAAAACATGTAATTATAAGTAAGTTTCAGGCAGCAAGTACGGACAAATATTCAAAAGGTTAAATCAAAGAGTTTCAGGGTTTTTAAAAAAGAATATAGATAAGAAGTGCAACTGTATTAAAAGTGCATTAAGCTGCATTTTCAATATGAAAATATCTTCAGATGGTTTCCCCTCACAACTCCAAGGTACTTTCCAAAGTTACACTTAATAAACTACGTTTCCCAACATTTACATCATACTGATGTAAAAATGCACAAATGCTACAATATTTAGTATGACAGAATGAGAACATGGGAAAACACTTTCAGAATCTACTTCTCCCATAAATGTTTTTTTGACATTCCCAGATTCTATTACTACCGGACAATTAAAGGCTTCCTTGTTTCCTACTCCTCTCGTTTCTAAGGTCTTTTTGTGCCACAAGCTGTTTAAATAAATATCTGGCACAAAAGGAGAGCTGACTGGGATTGAAAGAATACCGTAGAAGGAAGAGTAACTGTTTGTCCTGGAGCAGTCTTTATTGAACTCCAACCACCCCACAAGTTGTTCTTAATAATGAGAGGATGTTATCTTTAGTCCAACTTTTCACTGAGGGCAGAAGAAGATTCAACTTTGTCCAAAGCTTGATTGATGAATACCCCCAGATTAAATTCTTCCCTAAGGGAACTTAGTCCACAATTACCCCATTTGACAACCCAAATAGGAAGAAACTTAAGAGACTATGTATTGTCAATTAAAGCCTGCTGCTATAATTGGATGTGCAAGAACCAGAAAGCAGGGGCCTCCAATCCCTCGTCCATGGACCGGCACTAGTCTGCAAAATGCCAGCAACTAGCCCACGCAAACAAGTGAATCTCCATCTGTGGGATGCAGGCAGCATGCAAAACTTTTTCCATGGAACCGGTCCCTGGTGCCCAAAGTTTGACGGCCGCTGCTGTAAGGAATATAGTGGAAAGTTTTGCCATCTATATAGTCAAACTAAGTAAAGAAAACTTTCCTGCCCTCCCCTCAAAATTTGCAACTTCTGGCAAAAAAAAAAGGGTGTTTCATCCAGCACTCATTCGGAAACTAACATTTCATTTGCAAGACAACAGAATATATTCCTTAAATGTGTTTTGTTTCCATCCTCAATAACTGGATCAGTTAGCTGTACATGACAAACTGAAACCACAAAAACCATGATTAGCAAATGTGGAATATCACGGCGTGTCTCCATTAAAACAAAAGAGAAGGGAACTCTGTGATGCAGTGTCTTATTTAGGTGGTATGCCTGATAGTAGCGAATACCATGAAAAAACAAGAGGTCCTCTAAGGAGAAACTAATCTAAACATTTTAGAGACACAATGTAATGCCCTATAGAATCAATGTTGCAACTTAGTAATAAAGCTGATATTTTGTTCCAAAAACAAACTATCTATATCTATATCTAATCTATCTCTATCTCTATCTATCTATCTATCTATCTATCTATCTATCTATCTATCTATCTATCTATCTATCTATCTATCTATCTATCTATCTCTATCTATCTATAGCGAAAACATTGTGTAAATATATTTATGTGTGTGTATGTACATACATATATACATACATACTCACACATATACATACACGATGTTTCTCAACCATGGCAGCTTTAAGATGGGAGTTCTTTAACTCCCATAATTCTCGAACCAGCAAGACTGACAGGGGAATTCTGGGAATTTGTCCATCCATTTTTAAGGTGTCAAAAATTGAGAAAAACTGATCTCCAGAAAGCTATTCTAGGTGCAATAAATATCAAGGCAGTCATTTGAAAAAATCTAGCTACTTGGATATTTCCCCAGGTTCTGATGGGACTCCAGATAGCCCAGCACGAATGTCTTGACCACCGTACAGTAAATTATCAGGCAACTTAATTAGTACTAAATTGTACCAGTTACAATTTTATCTTCAAGAGTATCACAAGAATGTTTTTTCCCGCTCTCCTCTAATCAGATTAAGGTGGCAGGAACAGCTCGTAGCTGCTGGAGCTAGTTCCCATCTCTCAGCTTCGTGTAGACAAACAATGTGTAAAGAGCTTTACCCTTTCATTTGTAAACACAACTGTTAGGAATGTAATACATAAGCAATTCTAGCACAGGGCTGTGCCACTGTGCTTGGAATTCTGACAATGTTAGGGAACTCTTACAATGGGTTCACTGAGCTGACCTAGGATGAATTTTGCTGCTGATCAAATTTTGTGTTTTCTAAATTAATAGTAGATATTTTATATGCTTCTACACTGGGTTTTTTATTGATTGCTTTTTTTATCTGTTGTTATCTGTGACGTGATAGCAGCATTCCAGTCTATGGTGCCACAAAGAAGAGGGGGGGGGCAACTTATTTTTCAAAGCATCAGAAGGCAAGGCAAGAAACAATGGATGGAAACTAAGCAAGGACAGAACCAACCTAGAAAGAAGGAGAAACTTCCAAACAATGAGGACAATTAAACAGTGGAGCAACTTGCCTTCAGAAGTTATAGGAGCTTCATCACTGGAGATTTTTAACAAAAAACTGGACAGCCACCTATCTGAAATGGTATAGTCTCCTGTTTGAGAGGGGGTTGGACTAGAAGACCTCCAAGGTCCCTTCCAACTCTATTCTGATTGATTGAAAATATGAATACATACTTATATACATACAAACATTTCCCATTTCTGCAAATTTCCAAGTTTCCAGCTTCAGCAGGTTGCTTAAAGCTAATAAGCCAAGCATTTGCTTCCTTTCTGGATGTTCATATTTAGACATTGAAAACCTCTGGCCATAAAATCCAGACAAACAAGCAAGGAAAAACTAATTCTCATAGCAAATTATTTTTTAATTAAAACGGGATTAAGTTGTGAATAAACAAATGAATAAATAAACATGTGGTGCTGTTCGGCCTGCCTTTTATTAGTCCAGCAAGTGCAATGGCAGATAATTTTAAATACTTCTGAGGCTTTGCCCAATACAGAAGAAAATGGAGTATAAATGATAAAAGCCATATTGGATGCCTAGCTTTTACCTCTATTACAACAGTAGATGGATTTACACTCCTGGAAGCTCTTCACCTAAACAACTGATCCCAATCCCTTCCTTCCCTTCTCATGCAAAATGCCATATGGACAGTCCTGCAACATCTGGACTTGCTTGTTCAAAATACCACTCACTTTTGAGATAGTATGCAAATAATTATACCCTTAAATTCTGTACTTTAACTATCACAATAGGTATCCTATCTGCTTTTTTCAAAGCAAAAACCAATATCTACAGCACCACTTCAAATAGTCCAAACAAGTTTTTATAAACATTTTTGATGAATTGTTTGAAAGACTAACAAATTTCTGAAATAGACCGTAAGTTCTAAGACTAAGATTTTTCCTCTTTCACCCCAGATGTTGTATTCAAGACCAGAATATATTGTGAGAGTCTTGAATACAAAGCAATTGTCTCTGTTGTTTTCCCCAACCATAACAAATATTAAATTCATTATATAATTTTTCTTCTATCTACTCTGATGAAGAGAACAACCTTCATCTTCATCCCTTCACACAAAGCAGAGCTACCATGATTTTTTTCAGAGTTCTCACAGTATTTATATCTTTTGTGGGGGAACTACAGAATTGCAGTCTCAGAACTACATAAAGATCATCCACTGAAACAATTTGTTCTGGAGCTTCCTCTCCCTAGATATCTTGTCTTTATCTTGGATAGCCAAAGTCAAGACTTTCTAGACAATTTCCATACAGAGAAAGATTGTGATGCTCAAAAACAAGTTTTGACTGAAATGGCATACAGAACCTGTACATACGAGCACATCCATGATTTGGATCCATACATTTAATTTATTAGCATGACTACATAAGAAATATAACCAGCTCAGTCCATGTATATTTGTAACTTGCAACTGTAGGCAACAAACTTAAATTGAAGTTGGATAAATTTTGTGAGTACCATAGTTTTGTGAATCCTTTACATGGGGCTGTGTGTTTACTACATTATATCTTGGGTAAGGAAGGAGAATACTACCCAATGTTCCCAACTGTAAAAATCTCTCATTCATAGCTGCTCTTGAACAAAATCAGAGAACTTGGTGATCCAAAAATTGTGTCTGAAGTTGACTGGTTTTGGAAAAACTCCAATTGATCCATTTCAGAATAGGGTCTGGTATTCCTTTGGAAATATTGTAGATGTTGTTTTTCAGAAACAAGATCTGCTCCTGAAACAGTCTATCTCTTTGCAAAGATAATCTGTAAATGTTCTTTGAATGCCAAGTAGGGAGACACCCAATTCAGCTGAAGAGAGAAATGTTGCTTACTCTGCAGTTATTGATATGCACATCGCAATGAAAACTTTTGTTTCAAAGCAGTATAAACACTCCTTAAATAAAGCACAACGATCTGATATGAGTGCTTCAGTTATAACTTTGTCAATGTGACTATTTAAAAAACAACAACCCTTGCTTAAATCCATACTACACTAATGTTCTCCAAATAAACCACACCTCAAAGGCAACTAATTGCCATGGGAACCCTTGAGGGAATGTGAAAAACAAAATACATTCTGTATTAATTGAAAGTCTCATATGATTCCTTCGGTCACACATCACAACACCTAGAAATCTCTAGAAGACTTTTAAGCCTCCTTGCTATCAGTGCTATAATTTCTGCTCAGCCAGGCTGCTAAGTTCATCAGTTTCTTTCTTCTTACAATTTGGCAGGAGATATTCTTGGTATGAACTAACAGGATTAGCATTCATTTGCTGGGCCTTGGTCCTGTTGCAATTTGTATTTGTGGGCATGGTTCTGATAAATTCTGAACATAGTTTTTCTCCTCCCTCTGCAAAAATGCAGGTCATTTGGTTTAAGTGTACATTTCACTAAATTATTTCCTAATTGAGGAAGAAATGCCATGCGAAACCAAAAAAAAAACTTAAATAAAAAAATGTACGTTGTTTTTGAGTAAAGTTCATATCCAGCATTGCTTATTCCCTGTACTAATGTTAAGATTTTCAAGAACTCTTTTATTTTTCCATTTCTATCCAACAAGGCTTTTTAATGGATCAAATCTTAGAACGTGTTGTTATATACAATTAAAAACACAAATAAATAAGAATTGGACAGATTAACCCTAGAATTAAAAAACAGGGCGGAAATCTGAGTACTATGAAACGTGGAATAAATTCTATCAGTGGTTGCATAGAAGAAGGCAAGGTCGGAACATAAGTAGCTATGATGATTAGAATAATTAGTAAACAATGTATCAAACAGAGGATAATAAAATAGTGAAGTAAAGTGTGTGTGTGTATATATATATATATATATATATATATATACACTTTGTATTACAACACCCTGTTAAGCCCCAATTAAGGGAGAAAGCATACTGCTTTCTTTTCTGTCTTTCGGCTCATCACCAGAGACCATACCGACAGAAAGCTATTTGTTTCGTTGCCTTTTGTTTACATGTGTGTAAGGTTTTTAAGCTGATAATTTTTAAATAATAAATAAGGGAGACTAGTATAGATCTATTTCGAGCTAGTTAGCTCTCTTCAGCTAGCCATACCCTTACTGGGATTCGAACCAGGGAAGTATTACATGTGAGGCAGTTGTAATTGCCACTACACCACTGGCTCTCTCCTTATCAGCTCAGGCAGGGGAATAAGTATATACTTTGTATTACAACACCCTGTTAAGCCCCAATTAAGGGAGAAAGCATACTGCTTTCTTTTCTGTCTTTCGGCTCATCACCAGAGACCATACCGACAGAAAGCTATTTGTTTCGTTGCCTTTTGTTTACATGTGTGTAAGGTTTTTAAGCTGATAATTTTTAAATAATAAATAAGGGAGACTAGTATAGATCTATTTCGAGCTAGTTAGCTCTCTTCAGCTAGCCATACCCTTACTGGGATAAGGAGAGAGCCAGTGGTGTAGTGGCAATTACAACTGCCTCACATGTAATACTTCCCTGGTTCGAATCCCAGTAAGGGTATGGCTAGCTGAAGAGAGCTAACTAGCTCGAAATAGATCTATACTAGTCTCCCTTATTTATTATTTAAAAATTATCAGCTTAAAAACCTTACACACACACACACACACACACACACACACACATATATAACAACTGTAATGCCAGAACGGCTGCACTGTCTTGTATTCTAATCATAATCATAATCATACAGAAAGACAGTATTGAACCAGCTTTGATGAAGATCAATATGAGAAAGCTGCTCAAAGTGCAGCAAACCAAGGATCAATACAGAAAAACAGCGATGCAAACTCGGGCTGACAACTGGTGTAACAAAGCACTGCATGGACAGTTCCTTGAAAAGATCCAAGGAAAAGTAGATCAGGAGAAGACCTGGTTAGGGCTGACCAACGGAACACTGAAGAAAGAAACAGAAGGCCTGATTCTTGCAGCCCAAGAACAAACCATCAGAACGAATGTAATCAAAGGCAGAATAAAAAAATCTGCTGATGACCCCAAATGCAGACTCTGCAAAGAAGTGGATGAAACCATTGATCACATACTGAGCTGTTGCAAGACAATAGCTCAGACTGACTACAAACAACGTCACAACACAGTCGCTCAGATGGTCCACTGGAACGTGTGTCACAACTACCATCTGCCTGTAGCAAAGAACTGGTGGGATCATAAGCCTGAAAAAGTGATCAAAAATGAGCATGCAAAACTACTGTGGGACTTCTGAATACAGATTTACAAAGTTTTGGAACACAATACCCTGGATATCACGATTGTGGATAAGAAAAAAGTGTGGATCATCAACATTGCCATACCTGGTGATAGCAGAATCGACGAGAAACAACTTGAAAAAGTCACCAGATATCAGGACTTGAGAATCGAACTGCAGAGACTCTGGCATAAACCAGTGCAGGTGGTTCCAGTGATAATCGGCACCCTGGGTACTGTGCCTAAAGACCTAGGCAAGCACTTAAAAACAATTGGCGCTGACAAGATCACCATTGATCAGCTGCAGAAGGCCACCTTACTGGGATCTGTTCGCATAATCCGCCGATACATCAAGCAGTCCTAAACACTTGGGAAGTGTTCGACTAGTGATTTGTGATACGAAACCCAGCATGGTTATCTCATTTGCTGTGTATACTGTCATTTTTGTGTATAATAATAATAATAATAATAATACACAAATAATCCAAGCAAAATTAAAATATGACAAACTAAATTTCAACAGTTGCAAGGGGCTAAATGCCTCATAAATTTAGGCTAGAATCCTAAACAATCAACAAATAGATTTGTAATATTATTTTCAAAATAAATATTGAAGCAGTGCTTACTCCCTTTACCGAAGTTAAGATTTCCAAGTACTATTTTATTTTTCCATTTCGATTCAACAAGATTTTTAATGAATCAAACCTTAGAATATGTTGTTATGTACAATAAAAACACAAATGATCACAAGCAAAATAAAAATACAGCAGAAACCGATTTGTAACAGTTGGAAGAGGTTAAAAGCCTCATGTGTTTAGGGTATATTTCTAAACAATTTCTTCTATATTATTTTTAAAATAGGTATTGAGATGCCCCGCAAATGCTTTTGGAAATCTTTAACTGTACTTTCTTCAACCAATTCAACCAAAGAAAAGAACGTATGTATTTCTGAAGGGAGGCTTAAACCATGTAACCAGGTTACCAAGCACAAATATAAAATTTTACATATAAAGAGTCAGGGTTATAGGCAGGGTTAAATTCTTGCAAAACTACTGCAAATAATTGTATATACAGAAGCTACATTTATGTCCCACTTGTTCTGAATCATCACTTTGCTTTCAAATCCAAAGCATCCAAAGCAGTGCACAACGTTAAACTAGAAGGATCTTCTGACTTAATTGCTGCCTTCAGTCATTAGTAAATTGATATTCTTTTATTGTTAGTGAATTGAAGACTAGTAACATGGGAGGGGCAGCATTTTCTAGAGAAGCTGCCTGACTCAGTTATTGAGAAGGGTACAGGAGTACCTCTGGTCACGAGTTCTTCTGACCACGACCAAATAGGGTTTCAACTAAAAAAATTCACATTTTTTTTCGTGGTTGATTTCCCCTTCTGCGCCTTTTTTTTTTTGTAAGCACCAAATTTCCAAAATTAGGTTCGGGTTGTGATCAAAGTTATGGAACGAATTATAGTCGTGACCAGAGGCTCTACTGTATTGTTTAATGTGATAAGGCTTTTGTTGCACTATTTTCTAATAAACAAGTCTGATAGGAACCAGAAAAAAAGCATTGTAACTGCATGAGTGAGAAGGAGAGCGATGCAACAGTGCCACAATTTAGTGTATGAGAATTCACCAGAAAAAACAAAACACAGAACATTCAAGGATTTAAATATTCTGAAATAGATTCAAAAAAACTGATTGTCAACTCATTGCTCTCAACATTAAGAATGATAGGTTTCCATAAGTCTTCTGTATGCTTTTTAAAAGCAGTTTCACATTATCACAGAAACCCTCAAAATGACTTTACCATCTCCCTCTGTAGCACAGATGGAGGGAGGGAAGGGCATGATGGCTAAACATGGTTTAATTATAGGCAAATGTTGTGTGTGCACACTTGCTTGACTCTGTTATGGAGTTAGGTCATTTTCATTGCACAATGTATTGAGAGAATTTGAATCTCAAAGAAACTATTTAGGATTGAAAGCTCACTGTATATTTCACCAAATGGCTTGGATTCACACAACATATGAAGCTGCAAAAACACTAATCAAGGATACCTTGGTTAAAAATGACGAGGTGATAAGCTGCCTGGGAAAGCCAAGGTAAATAATCAAAACCATAAAAAAGCAAAACTTAGGATATTTTGGACATGTGATGCGACACCCAGAAAAATACGCCATATTCACTTAATCCTCTAAGTAAAGATTGAAGGAAATGAGCTCCAAGCAAAAGAAGAACATCATGGCTTCAAAATCTAAGGGACTGGTTTGGACAAAACTCAACAGCACTTTTTCGTATGGCTGTTGATAAAAATAGGATTTCCAATATGATCGCTAACGTCCAATGATGGATATGGGAGGAGGAGGAGGAGAAGAAGAAGAAGAAGAAGAAGAAGAAGAAGAAGGGCACCTTGGCTCGCCTTTACAGATAGTCCTTGACTTATGACCACAATTGAGCCCAAAATTTTTGTTATTAAGTGAGACATTTGTTAAATGAGTTTTGCTCCATTTTACATCCTTTCTTGCCACAGTTGTTAAGTGAGTAACTGCCTTTGTTAAGTGAATCTGTCTTCCCCGTTGACTTTGCTTGTCAGAAGGTCATAAAATGGGATCACTTGACCTTAGGACACAGCAATGGATATAAATATGAACCAGTTGTCAAGCATCTGAATTTTGACCACATGACCATGGGGGAATGCTGCAAAATGCAAAACTGTGAAAAATGATCATAAGCCACTTTTTTCAGTGGCATTGTACTTTTGGATGGTCACTAAATGAACTGTTTAAGTCGAGGTCTACCTTTACTTGAACTAATCAAAGCAAAACCACAATTTTTAATTGGGGCTATATAACCAGCTCCTATTGCATTCTGAGTTGGTCCCTGTGCTCGGTCCCCATTATTTACGTGGCCTTCTGAATGTTTTTCTTTAAAAGAAATCTAATAAGTTATTATTCTGCAGTTATTTTAGCAGCAGGAAAAAGCGAAGGCGGCCTTGTCAAATTTTGGGAAAAAGCTCCTTCGGAAGCTGCCAAGCCTCGAACAAACGCCTTTTGAAACACTGCTGCCCTTTGTGTTGACATAACCACTTAATGGGAATCCAGCCTAAAGACAGACTTCTGAAAGTATCACCAGCCTTGATGGATAACTAACTAAGGAGGGCCTGAAGCTGTGGGTGTTCCTCATTTCCTTGCCAGAAATTTGACAAGGTTGAGGAAAAAAGAAAGTCTCAAAACCAGAAACAAAGCAAAAGGAAAGGAAAAGACCTGTCTCAAACCTAGCAAAAGGAGATAATGGTTTGGTAAACTATTCATTTTGCACTTTAGGCAAAGGTCACGTTTCCCTTATATTTTTTTACCTCGTTAAGCTCTTTTGATAGAGGTTTTTCCATCCCAAAAGGCAACGGAACCTCTCTTTCAGGACCCATCCTTACAGCATCTCAAATACTGACAAATTGAAATGCTTTCTCCACTGAGCGTGAACCATGAAATGGATTTGGAGAGTTTTGCATTAAACCTGACCGTTTTGGGCTTCTTGTGCTATCACCCACCAATAAGGGGGCGGGGTGGAGGAGAGCAAAACAATAAACAGCAGTGCAGAAAAGGGAATATCTTTCTTTCTGGAAAAGAGAAAACCCATTTACACACACACACACACATACAAATATCGGAATACATGAATAGGTAATGAAGTGGACCATTTACACAGGAAGAAATACATGATTTGTCCATGGCAGTTTTAGAACATGTGACTGACAGAATAATAGAGTTGGAAAGGACCTTGGAGGTCTTCTAGTCCAACCCCCTGCTCGAGCTGTACCAATGTCTGTACCATTCCAGACAAGTGACTGTCTAGTCTTCTTAAAAAGCCTCCAGTGATGGATCACCCACAAAATTCTGGAGACAAACCGTTTCACTGATTACTCATTCCCATTGTTAGGAAATTTCTCCACAGTTCTAGGTTGCTTCTCTCTTGGATTACTGTTTCTTGTCTTGCCTTCAGGTGCTTTGGAAAATAGGTTGACCCCCTGTTCTTCGAGGCAGCCCCTCAAAAATATTGAAATACTCACATCACCTCTAGCGCTTCTTTTCTCTAAAACCGTGATGGCGAACCTATGACATGTGTGCCACAGGTGGTACGCAGAGCCATTTGTGTGGGCACGCAAGCCCCAGGCAAACTTACCTCACTGCGCATGTGCGCGCCTCCCAGTTGATTTTCGGCCTGTTTGAGGCCTTTTTCGACCTCTCAGAGGCTCGAGGGAAGCCCCTGCAGCCTCTGGAGGCTGAAAACCAGGCCTGATTTGTCACTTCCTATATTTCCGGAAATACTGGAAGTGACAAAACGGGCCAATTTTTCAGCCTACAAAGGCTGCAGGGGCTTCCTTTGAGCCTCTGAAAGGCCGAAAAAGGCCTCAAACCGGCCAAAAATCAGCTGGGAGGCACAGTGCAGGTAAGGGGGTGGTGGCGGGGGAGGTAATCGCGCGTGCATGCGCAGGGGGCGTGGGGGGCACCTCACACATTGCCTTCTGGGTTCTGGCCTGTGAGTGCATGGCACAAGCATGTGCACAATTTTGGGCACAGGAGCCCAAAAAGGTGAACTAGACTAACCATACCCAATTTCTGTCACTGTTTTTCAATATGCTTTAGCCTCCAGCACCCTGATCATCTTCATTGCTCTTTTCTGCACTCATTCCAGAGTTTCAACATCTTTTTTATAATATAGTGACCAAAACTGGATGCAATATTCTATTCTTCTTTTCACTCGACTAGGTATACCAAACAGCCAGAAGGAAACAAACTAAATCACATGCTAGTCACCAGTAAGTACTTATATTCCATTACACTTGCCTCTCTGATATATGTTAGGGTTGAAAACCATAAAGGCAACTCACGGTGTAAAGCAAGGGTCTTCAAACTTGGCAAGTTTAAGACTTGTGGACTTCAACTCCCAGAATTCCTGAGCTAACATGACTGGAGGAGGAATTCTGGGAGTTGAAGTCCACAAGTCTTAAAGCTGTCAAGTTTGAAGACCCCTGGTGTAAAGCAATGCAACAATAAATGCTGGGATATAAAGTAGCATCCATAATAGAATGAGTACTCCGTACCAAACAAAACAGAAATCCCAACATTACAACCCAATAAATAAAGCAGAAGAAATTAGTCTTGAGGTTATTTCTGAAGAAACAGAGACCCCCTACCAGCCAACAAAGTAGGAAGCTCAAATGTAAAAAGATAATAAAATTTTAAAAGAAACCAACCTAAAGGTTTGTTTGAAATATGATACTGTATATACTTTTTTACATATACTTTCAATATCTGCAAGAAAAAAAATGAGACAACATGCCTGTGAATACTCATCTTCCTTAATTCCTTATTTTATTGAAATCTTTAAATGTTTAATTTTAAATAAATAGTGGTAATTGTGGCATTAACTAGGCAAGACGCAATATTGCCCAATAAATCCAATGAATGCCATGGACAACAGCCCATCAGCTTTCATATATTTCGATATAGGTTGGAAGAAAGTCCTAGCTCTGGCCACCACCCATACAAGAAAGACTCCATCACTCATCCCCAAAACTGCATACAATATTTATGTTATAATCCCATTTAAACATTATTTAAAAGTACAAGTTCTATGACTAAGGTTGTAACTGCTCCAAAGCATGCAAAACTCTTTAATATCTTCCATAAAACTATCTTACAATCCTGTTATACTTCAGTGAAGTAGATCCTTTCCTCGTGAATGCTAATGTTGTGTGTGTATTTTGTGTGTGTGTGTATTTTGGAGTGCCAAATAGGTATAAAATTTTTCATGCAGCAAGAACTGAAAATATGTTCCGGCCATAGTATGTGCTTTGAAGGCGTCAGGGAAGGCTGCAATGTGTAATACCACATTGTCATGCTATGCTTCAAGATTTTACATTATGTACTATGACTTCATCCTGCATACACAGATTTTTAGGAGACACATCTGGCCTCTTATGTGGGCAATTAATGTGGAAATCTTCTCTGATGCTTATACCAGGAAGGCTGTGGGATCACACTCAGTCTGTGACGATGCCCAATTCCTTTTACTTTCTTTCCTCCCCTTCAAGACAAGAAACACAAGATGAAAAAAACCTCACTATGTTCATCAAGGTGAGAACATAATTCTGGACATGCTCCTTCCCATGGAACCGTACAACTGTATCATCCACAGCCAACAGAACCTCTATATTGTAATCATCCTTCTTTGCATGTCGCCTCTTCCTCTCTGCGTCACCAATCTGATTTTCAATTAGATTCAGACCTTGGGGGAGCTGACCCAAGATGAAATCTGGAATTATAAGAGTTAAAAACAAATGACCACATAAGGAATGGATGAAATAGGACCGCCTTAATAAGCCTGCTAGTATCTTTAAAGTGCATGGTCCATAACACCTGCATACACACACAAATCCAGACATTCAAACTGAGGTGTGTGCGTTTGTGTGTGTGCGTGTGTGTGTGTGTGTAGCTGGCTAGAGAATTCTGGGAGTTGAAGTCCACAAGTCTTCAAGCTTCCAAGTTTGGAGATCTTATATATATATATAACGTAGCTGGATAAGACAGGTCCTGAAGAGCCAGCTCATTGGGAAGAACAAGGTCTAAGGCTAAGCCATCAAAGTTACGTTACCTACTTTTATAACGTTCTGCTTGCAAATTTGAAAATAGAGCAATAAAATAAGTGCTAGACAAGTATTCCATAGTTTAAAGATTTAATCTTGGATACCTACTACCTTTAGCATTGGATGAAAGTGCTAACGGTGTAACCTGCACACTTTCCTTATTAGCATTGCCTGTCCTCTTTTATTTCCCATCTGATCACAGTATGAAATTATCTTTTTCCAAACCAGTACAAAAAATTAGGAAATTGCCCAACGTAAGATTTACATTTTGGAGTTGTAGATAAGAGGATTAATCTTTTTGCTCCTGTTATGATCTCAAATCAGAGAAACACTTACCATTTGCAATATTAAAAGAAGCTCTACTGAAAATTGTAAACGTGAGTGGAGCGATACCAATCGGTGAGGGCAAAATCTTTCCATACCCCACCACAGGTGATTGAGGCTAATGGATAAACATAAAACACTCAAGAGGTGACAAGAATCACATTTTGAGCCTACAGGTTTGCTAAGCCTTTGTTTTTAGCCATGGTTTGTTAAGCAAATCATAACCATCACGAAAGCTAATGTGTCTCAGCCCATTCCAATTCAAAGCGTTTTTGTGGGGAAAACAGGAGGCAGAAGCATTAGGTATGTACATTATTTTGCCTATCCAAAGACAAAGGCAGGGTAAACATTTTAAAATAAATAAAGAGTAGCTGGATTCACATATCATATATGAATATAAATGATGCTTTTTAAACTACAGAGCTAGGTTTATACAGCCCACTAACTCAGAACCCATTTCTGCCAATGAGTCTTTGCTTTGAGATATTCAAGAATAATTAAACCTCTTTGGAGCCGAAGCTATGCAGATTGAGACCAGATACGAATTCTGTACAGCAGGTGTTGTGGTTCTCCGGCAGCAGGTGTGGATGGCTGAGGTCTCGGAGAGCGAGGACTCAGAAGGGGGGCCTGCATGTGATGCAGGGATGGGGCCAGGACCATCAGGGAGTGGAATGCTGCCTTCAGAGATTGTGGAGGCTGGAAGCAGCGATGAAGAGGTCCCCGAGGAGTCTGTGCCCAGTGTGCATGCACACAGGGCTGCTCAAAGGAAAGAGCAGCTGCAGCAGCACGGGCAACTCGGGAGTAAGGCTGCAAGGTAATGGCCCCTCCCTTAAGAGATAAAAGTCAACTGAGAAACCAGAGTTCTTTGCAGGAAGCAAAGAAGCTTTTGCACTCAAGCCTTGTGGACATTCGAACTCTCTTAGTTTGTGTTTGGAGACTCTTGGTTTTTGAAATATTTCTTGGCAACTTTATCTAGTGTTCTTGGCAGCCTTGCACAACCTTGGCAAGGCTTGTTCTTATCAGAGACAATTAGTTTGAAACAGCCTTTTAACCAGGAAGGAACAGAATTCATAAAGAATCATTTCGTGTTTGTTTCCTTGGAACAAGGTTTGGATCAGAACAGCAGGGGTGTCAAACTCAAGGCCCGGGGGATGGATCTGGCCCATGGAGGGGTTAGACCTGGCCTGCGAAGCCCTGGAAACAGCAAAGGACCGGCCTGCAGTGCCTCTGTCAGTGAAAACGGAGCTCGGAAGGGCCGCCCACCGCCCTCCCAAGCTCCATTTTTGCTGCAGCGGGTTGGAGGAGGCTGACACAGCCAAAAATGGAGCTTGGGAGCCTGTTTTAGCTGGCAGAGTGCTTGGGCCACCACAGATGTCCCTGACATGAGTGATGTTGGGCTAGCCATGCCCACCCTGGCCACACCCACTCCACCCCCCACCCAAGGTCAAACACAACCCTGATGCAGCCCTCAATGAAATTGAGTTTGACACTCTTGTTATACAGTCTCCTAAATAAGATGAATGTGTTTGTTTCCTTAATCATACCTTCATTATGATAATCTTTGAAGGCTTCTGTTCTCTCTTGTTTGATAGCCGACCTGCGGTAGACCACGTGAGCTCTCCCATCCTCTTCTTTCTCCCACTGCCCTCTCTCCAGAGGCTCAATGAAAAATTCACCATTGTCTGTTCGAATGAGACCAGCCTGGAAAACCACAGGACAAAAGAATGAAAGAAAAAGAAAATATGTACTATATTATTTTTTTATTGAAATATAGAAATTGAACAGTGGCCATGGTGAGGATGCATATTATCAGGAACATTAGTTTCTCTTCTTTCTCTCCTCCCTTCCCCCAGTCCCAAGAATTTCTTGAATTTGTCATGTTTTAAAGAAAATATCTAGACACACCCATAAATTTGCCGAAGGTTTAATCATTTCTCTTGATAGTAAAGAAATACTCAAAAATTATTTTCTATTACAATTCAACAATGTAGTAGTTATGTATCCCAATATTTTCTTGATGGAAACAGATACAGACAGCATGCAATTTGATCAAATGTCAAAAGCAAATCTACATAGCAATTTTTAATTAATTTATCATATTTATATAGCTGTCCATATCACTAAATGAGACTCTGGGTGGCGTACAACCAACAAACAGTTAAAAACAATGCAACAGTCATTAAAATCTATTAATAGTTGTAATTGTAGATGTGAAAAAATTCAGAAATACAAAACTATGGTTCTTCAGGCGTATTTAGCATCAGGAGGATATTATTAATAAATCATGAGTTAATCTGATTATGGGGGATTTGTGCCAATGCAATTTTTGTTCTTTCCAAATTATCTATATTGTTCTGTGGATTTAAGACCTTCAGGAAGTAAAATATTCAACTAAGTTGTACTCAATAGTGGCTTTCTAGTTTCATTTCATGACAGCTCTATTATTCAGGTTTTTAAAAATATGTCAGAAAAAGCATGCTATAGAAATGTTAATAAATAACATCCTTAGGCAAAAGTCACTACATGGAACAAGATATTTTAAGTGGTAATGTTAAAATGAATTTGAAATAGCTGAAATGCAAATGAAAAATAGTTGAAATGGGAGGCTGGTCAAATTGTACTTTGACTGCTAATATTCACAATGCTGACTTAAGCTATCACTAAATCTGCTTGATCACCAGGCTCTTTCACTGATCTGTTGGTTAGGCAAAATTCTTTTCTAACACATAGTGGTTATATCCTGGCTCTGTTAAAACAGAAAACTCTATGGGAATCTGACACCAAGAGAAGCCATATTACTATACTTGGTGACATCCAATTTATCATTATTTATATATTTATTTATTACTTCAGTGTTGTCTATATATGCCAGTATGTGTACTGTTTCCTGAGGCCCTATAGTTACTAATTTTAGTCTCATTTGTTTGTATATCTATATTACCAAAGACTGATAGTCGCCATTATTTATACAATAAATACTATATACTATTATTAATTGTGTATTCAAGCTGGCCACTGCTGATCCATATGGTAGCTGTACCAACAAAATTGTAGTATTTTAGGAGAGGTGGACAGTGTTATGTCACATTACAAGAATCTTGTATAAGAAGAAGATTCTCTTATTTGTGTTCATATGATAAAAGTGAGAATAGAATTAAAATAACTGGAGTAAACAAGGTAACCCTGTGGTGTGTGTGTGTGTATACATACACACAGGGTTTCTTTGTTTTCTCCAGTCATTTTAATTCTACTCTCTCACTTTTATAATATACATATCTGAATAAGGTGCCATACTCCCTTAAATATTAAGCTTTGGGTGATTGTCTCAAGCCAAAAATATCTCTTCCATGCAAGGACCTCATGGAGCCTTTTTAAACAAGATTTATTGATATGAAAGAAACAGAATTATAAATATTTCAACAACTGAACTATTTCCACCTTAGAACCAACATATTTCCCAATCCACCAGGGTAGAGACTTACATTTCATTCCAATGGTTTTTGTCAGGGGCAAAGAATCAGGATCATACATTGGATTGCAGCATTTATTCAAGCCTATACACAAAACTCTAATCAATCAATTGGTGCCAGATAAAGGTCAACAGAATTCAGGAGGGGTTGGATTTGGACTGCTTGTGGCAACATAGTGACTCTAAGCTGCTGATGCCCTTAACTCTCTCCCCACCTCTGCCTGCTCTTCTCCTACAGCTTTCCTGTAAATCATTGAAAAAATAATGGTTTTCACTTATAATAGAAAAGCCTTCAGGTGGCTGTTTATAAAACCATCTCCTGAATCCTTATCAATCAAGCATTACATTCAATCAACTATTTTACAAGAACATTATATGCTGCTGTAACACTGTATTAGATCATGTAAGTGGAAAGCATCACAGCAGATCTAAGAAGCATATACTTATTGCAGTTACAGTGACATCAGGACCCATTACAGAAATATTCACAAGCTCATCTCTCTTGTCATTGACTAAATATTTTAGAGTGTCTAACTTAGTGTTTTTGCAATATAATAGAAATATTTACTAGGTGTTGATTAAGCCAGGTTTTTACCCAGCTGCAATATGGTCATATAGTGTTTGTGCAGACTATGGAACTTCACAGTAACTTCCCATCACTATATTTTGATCAAAATAGAATAAGTTCTCATTACACTATAAACAGAATCATCTTTGCTGTGCCAAATAGTTTCATTTAAATGAGACATACAAAAAAGAAGAAGCAGAAGCAGAGTCTCTACTGCACAGTTCTCATATAGGGAAGCTGACTCGTTTGAATGAGCATTGGGTTGGTTTACATGCTTTATTATTTGTTTCCAAATGAAAGCAAGAAAAAAATAATGCTGTACAATGAAACATTATTGCTTCAGAATATTGTTCCATGTTTTACATACTTATATACTCAGTGAGATAAATTGATAGGAAACTGCTTTATAAAGAGGCAGGTCATTGGGACATCTAACTTGTAATTATCTATAACTACCAGGAACAATTCAGAGTTTGAGATAAGGTCCCTTCAGGCACCAATCTATTTGAAGATGCTAAAGATGAAATCTAGGATCTCCTATGTGTAATATATTTGCTCTTCCCTGGTTTTGGTCTCTATCCTAGCATAATGATTTAATGATGAAAACAGTTCAGAAACTTTGGTTATTAATACTGAAAGAGGAAACAGCAATTGGATTCATAGCGAACCAATGGATAGGAACTCAGGTGGCATTGACATTTCAAAACAGTGAAACTCATAATGTGAACTTGCCTAACTTGCAAAATGCTAAATTCCACCAGCTCAGAAAGAAAAACCTTCAGTTCAAAATTTAAGTTAAGACCCTCTAGATTGGCCAAAATATTTCCGACAGCAAATCCTTGCTATTGGAAATGTAAAGTAAAATTGGGTACATACTTCCATTTATGGTGGACCTGTTCTGAGATAAAAAATTTTTAGCTAAAAATAAAAGTGTGGACAGAAGAAATCATAGAGTGTGGGCTGGAGTGGAAACCGGAATTGTTCTTGCTGGGAATGATCAAAGGGAATTACCCCTCGAAAGTAAGATATCTGACCATCCATTTATTAACTGCGGCACGTATTTCATTAGCACAATATTGGAAGAACCCAAATGTACCACTGCTACACGTTGCTATTCAGAAAACTTATGAGTGTGCCCAATTGGAGAGGCTCATACTTAAAATCAATGGGAAGGAGGATACAGATTACTACCGAATATGGGATAAATAGTATAACTGGGTAGATAATAAAAGGGAAAACACATAAATGAACCCAAGAAACAATTTATATCCAGCTGTTCATACCAAATGTATAAAAACAATTAAAGGCTTTAAACCTTCTTTTCTCTGTAACTATTATTATTATTCACTTACTATATTTCTTTACTTACTAGTTAAATCACATGAATGTATAGTAATTGAAGAGGAGTTATAAACCAACGTGAAAATATATTGTGAGTTATTTAATGTTTAGGATGTGACAATGAATGAAGATGTGACTAGTATAAGTAATTATTGATTATCAGGACTTATCAAATTCGATAACAAATGTAAAGAATGTGTTATTCACAGATTATTGTTTTTGTATTTTGTATGTTTTTAATTCTGTAAATAAAATTGTTTTTAAAATTAAAAAAAAATTTAAGTTAAGAATATTCAACAAATTTGTTTCTTTACACTTATCTTTCTCTATGTCAGTAATTAAGGGGATTATGCTCCGAGAGATTTTTAAAATACTGTTACTATACCCTAGAAAGTAGCCCTCCAGGAATCTCTTCAATGTCTACAACTTGATGTGGACTACCTCTATGGGCTGACCTCAATCTTGAAAGCCAATTTCTTTCTGTTCCCCTTATGCTACGCAAAATGAAGGTATGATGACTCTGGGAGTGTTTATTTATTTAAATTTGTATACAATCCAGTTTCAAATTATTCTAAGTTTCTTTCTCAAGCATCCTTCAACCTCCAGGCTGTGTAATCTCTTGTCTAAGCCCTTATCACTCTTTCTCAGTGTCACTGTAAAATCCTTTACACAAGTCAATTGATTTGCCGGTGTAGTTGATCAATCATAACCTGTCATGCCAAATTATCTTCAAATGATCAATTGCATTTATCTTTCAATAAGCAATGTACCAAAGTCTGCAACCTAGCCAGCACATAATTCCAAATCAAATTTCGCCCTGCTATAAATCCATTTTATATACATTTTAATCCACACATACACATTTACTTAGTAGTAATTACAATTCTTTTAATTACCTCCACAAATCCCCCTGAGTAGACTAAATACCGTTATAATAAAACAATTTATTACAATATATTACAATATAAATTTGCTTAAATACAAGAGTTTGACTTATTAACATTTATTCTTGGAACAGTATCTCTTTTTCACATATATGCACACATTCAATCTATCTCTCGGTACTTTTTAGTTTAACTTTCTTTCTCAAGAAATAAAATAGGAGTAGAGAAATGTCTATTACTGAGTCTGGATGGCAGAAACCAAAACGGTTTTCCAAATGATCATCTTTGCTACTTAATAAATCTATCCATTAAATTCACAATTCCCACTGGATGCTGGATGTTATTCAAAAATAGCAAGTATTACAATGTCTAGCAAATGATACAATGCCTGGCTCAGCCTGCTGAGATCTTGTTTCACATGCCAATATGTTTTGCAGGCAGGCTGTTTTAAAACATAGGCAGTGCTTTAAATCCATTGCAGATTCTGCAGCCTTTTCTGAAATTTTTTACAACTTCCAACTCGTGATTCTTTAAGATTTGCCAAACATTCCACAGAAAAATCAGAAAATCAAAAGCCATTTTGCATCATATTTCTTTGCTAAATTTCTGTCCACCTTGAACCTTCCTGACCAGAAATTCAGCAGCTGAGGGAAGTGAATGAAGACTCAGTGGTTTCTTCCCCAAACCCCAAAAACTTTAACCTTAGACTGTCTATTATTGACCTCACCCCTTTCCTAAGAGGTCTATAGGGGGCGTGCATAAGCGCACCAACGTGCCTACCGTCCCTGTCCCATTGTTTCTTTTATATTTTATTTTTCTTACCGTATATGTATCCATCTATTCATAACTATGTTTTACTTATATTTACTATCTTGTAAGCAACTGACAAATAAATAATAAATAAATAAAATACCAAACCAAGGCAGCTTGAACAGGGGAATTTTGCCAACAAACTAATCTCAAAAATGACCCTCCATGCCAAATCCTCTTGAAACTTGCAGATACTATCCAAGCAAACTCTGGAGGAAGTTTTGAATTAGTATATGACTGTGCATTTGGCTGCCTGGAGTTTTATCTCAACAATTCTCCCTGAAGGGAAAGGGGAATCTGAACATTTAGTTCTAAACAGTGATGGACAATTCTTGGAGTTGAAACCCACAAGTCTTAAAGTTGCCAAATTTGGAGACCGCTGTGCTAGCATGTTGAAGACTTTATTGCATTAACATTTCCCTACTGAGCTCCTTTGCTTACTTCTTTGTTTCACACGAGATGCAGGGCATCGGACTTTATATAATTCTTTTTAACTTGCTGTATATTGTATAAATGAGTCCCATCTTTCATTATCCTTGTCCGTACAGAATCTACATCTACAGGTAATCCACTCATAAGTGGCAAGTGATCAGGTCTTCAATCCATTGGGAGAATGTGGCAATACATTTATCTTTCCAATGTGGCAATATCAGTCTTTTGGCTATAGTAAGGACACATTTATCTTGTCTAATTGTCAAATTCCAAGTACTAGGTATGTAATTTAAAAGAATAGAATCTGAAAAAATTAGCTTTTATTGCACATTAATGTTTTCATAATCCACTACTTTCTTCCAAAATTTAATACAGAATATAAAAGCATTGTTCTCTAAGGCAGGATTCGAACTCAGTCTCCTGGCTTTTAGCCTGATGCTTTAACCACTAGACCAAACTGGTTCTCGTGAACCAACTTAGTGTTCAATTAAATTCAATTTTAATTTTATATTTTTAAGCTCTATTTTCATGGACCTCTGATTTAACTAATGTGCATTGTTTACAATTCACAATTGTGCTTTGATTCAAGTTATACTTGCACCAAATTTAAATATAGATGCAGATCTCCTTTCTTCCAGTGTGCACCCCACTCCATCTCTTTTCCTTTTTTGATGCATCTTTTCTATATTTTAAGCCTGAGAGTAGGGTATGTTCTACTAATGCATTCCAGAACAGTACTATATAAACTAAAAGGAACACAAACCATCATTACTGCCATCAAATTGCAAAAATGGCCATCTGAAATTTTCCACAGAAGCATGGATAAAAGCCAATTTCTCCACAGAGATTTACTGACCTCACAGCAATAGGATTTGCAAAAGGATGAATGTGTGATGGGAGGAAAGAAGTGATCGCACAATCCTCTTTAACGTAGACCAAAGCCATCAAATGCTACTCTAACTTTACTGCTGTTGCTACCCAGAAAATCCAGCTGATTTTCTGATTAAGCGCCAGCCAGTCCAAAAGATGCTTCATAAATCCGTATCCAATGAAAACTAATTTAAAATTCCACATCTATATCATGAATCATTCTCAGAAAAATATGAAAAGACCACATTTTCTTGCAACTCCCAAACAGAAATGTCATTGCTCTTGTTCATCTACAAACACAAAAATGCTTTATATGTATAAAGAAATTGGTTTAAGGTTGTATCAGATGTGGTTGAAGATTGTATTGTATTGTAAGTCTAAGTATATTTACCCATGTAATAAGTTGTATTATTATTACCCTTCTCATCTTCACTTATTGGTATCATTATTGTGATTGTTATTACTCTGTGGTTTTGCATATACTGTAGACTGAGAGCTTCTGCACTGGAGACAAATTCCTTGTGTCTACTTACACGTGGCCAAAGAAAGCTGTTCTGTTCTATTCTGTTCTGTTCTGTGCTATGCTATGCTATGCTATGCTATTCTATTTATTCTATTCTATTATTTCTATTCTATTTCTATTCTACTCCATTCTACTCTACTCCATTCTACTCTACTCTACTCTACTCTGCTCCTCTCTACTCTGCTCTTTCTTTTTTGGGAACCAGAATGGGGAGTCTTCTAAATCAAGAAGGCTTGGATGATCTTCTCTGTTTAATCCATGTTCACATAAGATAGTAAGCAAATTATACAATTATGTCTAAAATTCAATTCAATCTTTAATATTTCTATTTATTCTAGCACACCATTGTATTCTACCTATCTAGTCCACCAGCACCATTATTCTATAGCTATTAATTTGTTCTTAGTGGATGGCCAACTGTAATTTTACACACTGAGATGAGACAGCACTTATCAGAAGTCTATTAGCCAGCAGGTATTTTAAATTACTAACACTGTAGCATGGCTACAAGCTTAGTAACTTGTGTGCACACAAAGGATCTCACACCACATCCCCAGCATCTTCAGGAAACATACCGCTTAGGAAATGTACCAGTCACAATGGCTAAAAAGCTGCTATAAAGCAACCACATCTTCCTTGTTTAAAACATAGCTGCAATTCTAAAAAATGTAATGAAATATTTTTCATCCTGCCCAAATCTTCACTGCCAAAATCTATTTTTTTGTTTATGTGTTTGATCTTCAACCTGGAAATCATTCATAAAATTTAGCACATTCACGTTTCATTTTGTCCCTCCTTTTGCATCCATTCTTTAATGATTCTATTCCATTATTTCTTTGATATTAGCGTAATTCTTGTCCCACGGTGAGTTGGCTGTGGCGAGTTGGCCATGGCGAATTATCATAGACTCGATTGAGGAACAGGGGAACCATAGATGGGTTCTTTTCAAAACTGTTTCAAGACTTTACCCTTTTGGTTCCATGGGAATGACAACTTCTAATTCCTAAATCAATTTGGAAAATATGGTCCATGTGCGTATTTACATGATTAAAAAGTATACAAAACATTTTTTTCATCAATACTGTATTTAAACATTGATTGCCATCAGATATACCTTCAAAGAGAAACTATTCTTTGTATTTATATTTTAGATGCCGTGTAAAGGGATGAAATTTAAAAAAAGAATAAAAAAATAAATATGCAACTAAAATAACTTGCATATTTCTACCTGGCAAATTAATGCTTGCTGTGATAAAATTAGCCAACATATTTCTGGAAGATAATCAGATTTACTTTGGCACACTCTAGAAGGAATGAAGTTCCAAAATTAATGATTAGCCAATGTTAATATCCTGATGTTTAGTTTTACTGTCTGGACATCGCTACAGGTAGTCCTCCACTTACAACAGTACTTTTAGTGATTGTTCATAGTTACAAAGGCACTGAAAAATGAGACTTATGTCTGTTTTTCACAGTTACGACCTTGGCAACACCCCCGTGTGATCAAAATGGGGCAAAACTCACTTAACAAATGTCTCACTTAACAACAGAAATTTTGGACTCAATTGTGGTTGTAAGTTGAGAACTGCCTATATTTATTTTAGTTTTAAATAAGCTCCTGTATATTAATATAAATGTACTTGTACTAAAGGTTTCATTATAAGAAGTTTATAGAGAAGTAGCTTCAGTACAATTTACAATTTTGGTTGATAACTGAGTTGTTAAGTGAATTTTGCCCCATTTTACGATCTTTCTTGCCACCGTTGTTAAGTGAACCACTTGCAGTTGTTAAATTAGTAACATGGTTGTTAAGTGAATCTGACTTCCCCACTGACTGCTTGTCAGAAGGTTGTAATTCTAGTATATAAATAAAGACTTCTGTATTTTTTTACAGTAGCAGCTGTTGCATCTTTTTCCAATGTTCCCCCCTGCAATTGCTATATGAGCCCAGGAAAAGATGCAGCTGCTTTAAAGAGCTACAGGAAGGCACTATATTTGTGTTCTCATACAGTACTTTTCCTAATTATTTTCCAAGCACTTTATAGTTATGATTCATCATACAATCAGCAGATGTTCACTTGATTTGGCATTTTTATTTACCTATCAAGTCCTTCCTAAGGGATAGGCAGATGTTGATGTTTGATATGTTATTATTATTGTTCAGTACACAATCAGCCAGGTGTTCAGACTGGATTTCACATACTTTGTTCACCTACTGAGTCCTTCCCAAGGACCTGCAATATTATTATTATTATTTTATCCCACCTCTTTTGTATGTATTTATTTCGATCTACTCAGGACGGCAAACCTGCCTAATATTCCTTCCTACTTTCCATCACAATATTGAACAAACTGGATACTGCCATTGCATCGCTTCTTATGCTAATCTTATTCTGCTCTCGTAAAATAACTCCATGTGTAATTATTTCAAAGGCTGCATATCTTTAGTTGTCTATTAAGTGGAATTTCTACTTGCAAAACTCACAATCAAGCGATTGTGAGCAGTACAAGAAGGAAGTCTAAATGTTTTGGGTGAGAAATAGGATGGGACGGAGTGGCCTTTTTTTCTTACCAATCCATCACAATTGCTTATTGCCACCCTGGCTTCTGGCATGCCCGTGATGCCTCCTGTGAAGACGCATTCCTGCTTCAAGGGTTCCCGAAAGACTTCTTGGAAATCTTCTTGCCACTCAGCCAAAGCACCAGGAGACACCAGCCTCTGGTTGGGCTTCAAGCGGAGATGAAGTTCCTTGCCCCAAGCAGTAACGTTGAAGAAGTACAAGGGATTCCCAGAGATGGCTTCTTTCGTAGGGATGCTGCGTACCGTCCTGTGTCGAGTTGTGTGTTGTGCAGGAGCTGGTGAGTCAGACACCACGTGTGATAAGAACCGTCCCTGGTGATCTACACTGAAGGGCACAATCACATCATATTCACTTAGCTTTCCAGAGAAGAGCAGCTCTACGGAAATAAATGCAAACAGACAAACTTCAATATATTCAAATGAAACAACTTTTGTGTGTCATCGATTGTAGTAAATTCTAAGAAAGCTGAGTTTGCATGAGGTCGCAAAAACTGTATTTTAATTTAGTATGTGTGGTCATTTGACATTTTGTATGTTGTAGGTACCCAGGAAAAGAAAAATAGAGGATTAAAATGGTTGAATTTTGCAACTGAGATACATGAAGGCAAATGTAGTACTTCTGCAAAATTCCTACGTAACTTTTTCTCCCATTGTTTTTTATGTCTTATTAGATAGGGCAAAAAAACAATATAGGCCTTTTGGAGACTGAAAATACAAAATGTATTCAGCCAGGCACTGCTGCATACTTTAAAGCAGAGGTCTCCAAACTTGGCAACTTTAAGACTTAAGGCTATGCTGACTGGAGAATTCTGGGAGTTGAAGTCCACAAGTCTTAAAGTTACCAAGTTTGGGGACCCCTGCTTTAAAGTATATTTTCACATCAAAGGCCTTTGCCAAAGTTTGTATTGTATACATTCCTGCTTTCTGAACTGAAAAAGCTCAGAAAGGCCCATTCTGTGCCGCCCAACAATGGATTTTGCACTTTTTTTTCCTACACTGCACATAGACAGTGATACAAGTATACAGACATCACAACTAAATATTTTGATGATGCATTGACTGCTGTACAAGCCTGTGAAAATGATGAAGAGATTGTGATTTGACTCTGATCTTTTTATCCTCGTTTTTTACAGTAACTGGGCATTGTTGCAGAAAAATTTATTCTTCAGGTTTTTATTTTCAAGCATTCCCCTTCCCACTCCCATTTATTTATTTATTTTATTTATTGTTCGTATTTCTATACCGCTCCCTCTCCCAAAAGGGACTCGGGGCGGTGTACAGCCTAATAAATACATAAAATACAAAGTTACAAAATTAAATAGAATTTAAAACCAGATTAAACATAGATGTGGCTGCATCCCGAAAAATTTTAAAAATGAGATTAAAATTTAAAAAACCCTGTTAACTTAAAACCCCATAGACCCTTACTGGGCCAGGCCAGCCTGTTTAAAAAATAGGGTCTTAACTGCGCGCCGGAAGGAGAGGATATCTGTCATGGCTCGTATCTCCAGGGGGAGATCATTCCACAGGGAGGGGGCTCCCACAGAGAAAGCACGCACCCTCGGGGCCGCCAGCCGACAACGATCAGGTGGCGGTACCCCAAGAAGGGCGACCCTGTGGGAGCGTACTGGGCGGCGGGAGGTTGTTGGTGGCAGCAGGCGGTCCCGTAAGTACCCAGGTCCCGAGCCATGGAGCACTTTAAATACCATTAGTACCACCTTGAATCGAATCCGGAAGGCCACAGAAAGCCAGTGCAGCCTGCGGAGAAGTGGTGTTACGTGTGCGCCCCGAGGGGCGCCCACGATCACCCGCGCGGCTGCATTCTGAACTAACTGCAACCTCCGGAGACTCTTCAAGGGGAGCCCCATGTAGAGAGCATTGCAATAATCCAAGCAGGAGATTTGTAGCCATTTTCTTTGATTTACACACACACACACAGAGACAGACACACACACACACATACCCTGGTAAAGGAGATTTGAAATGAATAGGAACCGCTGCTTCATCTCCAGTTGCAAAACAAAGTTATTTCCCCTTACAAACTTCAGTTTGTCAAGTGAATACAGCATGTTTAACACAGCAGAAGAGAATCCTACTGACACACACTGATGCCACTTACAGCTGACACCAAGCATCCAAGTGATTTATTCTGCAACCCCCAAGTAACACATAATGTACATACTCCAAAAGGGAGGAAATCCTTTGAAATGAAATAATGGTTCAGCAAGATAACAAGATAACAAAAAAATCTTGGAACAGACTCCACAGCACTTTCCAACTTCTCATCTCATGAAAACTATTGCTAGCGCAGCTATCGTGTGTCAAAATAAGATTAACAGCCTCACATTTAAATATTTAAATAATACATACTGAGAATATGATCAAACAATGTCTCTCTATAAACAGGGTTCTCTTTACAAACAGAGTTCTCCTGATTGGTATGTTGCAAACTCCTGCTGTGTATTTTATTTTGCTTCATAGCCTATTGATTTCCACATCAAAAGGACACCACAAAGATCTCTAAGCCAGTCCAGCTGAAATCCATAAACCTGTCTAGTATGATCATATGTTTATTTTAAAAAGTTTGACACTACTGAGAAAATCTGATTGACAGGGGCTGAAAAATAGCAGTCAAATGGTCAAATTTAAACTTGCTCTTTATGTTCATGTCGGTTGCAAGGCAGACGATGGATTTTTTTTAAGCGATTGGCAATTGCGTTCTCTCTTGTAATAGAAGAAAAGTCCTGTCTTCTTTTCCAGTTTCTAAACAGGAAAGCTAAAGCTGCGCGATCAGACACCGCATGAAATGGGAAGCTGCTGCCTAGAAATTTGGGGGCCAGTTCTAAAGAAGGGCTCAAATATCACTGTAACTAGCAACATGTGGCAGACGGGGAATTGTTTCCATATCTACTGGGATTAAGAGATATCCTGCCCATCATCTGGGCAGGAGGGTTTGCAGAATGCAGAGAAAGGAGTGCATAGGTAGGACATGATTTATCCTTTACGTGAAAAGGCAGTTTTTCAATGACATGTAGATGTTCCAGAGGGCAGGAGCAACAGCACAGAAGGCCCTCCTCCTGGACCCTGTAAACTGGAATAATCGGGCTGATGGGACCCACTGCATGCCTCTTCAGTGGTACCCAATCCCAATTGGGTGAGTCGGTCCGTCAAAGTAACCTGGATCCAGACTCAGCATTTTCAATATATGGGAGCTTTGTAACGATGCCAAGGATAGATCCATCCTCGAACTCAGGAGAAATTTCCAAACAATGAGAACAATTAATCAGTGGCTCGCCTTCAGAAGTTGTGGATGCTCCATCACTGAAAGTTTTTAAGAAGTGATAGAACCACCATTGCTCTGAAATAGTACGGGGGTCTTTTGCTTGAGTAGGGGGTTGGACTAGAAAACTTCCCAAAGTCACTTCCAGCTCTATTCGGATTGATTGACAATATAAATATATACATACAAACAATTTCAAAAGTTTTCAGTTTCAGCATATTGCCTAAAGCTACTAAGCCAAGCGTTTGCTTACTTTCTGGACGTTCGTATTTAGCGACTGAAAATCTCTGGCCACAAAATTCAGGCAAGCAAGCAAGAAAAAATGAATTCCCATATCTCTCTCACTCTCTCTTTCTCCCTCCCTCTCTCTCTCTCCCCTCCTTCCCTCCCTCCCTCCCTCTCTCCACTCCCTCCCTCTCTCCCCTCCCTCCCCCTCTCCCCTTCCTCCTTCTCTCTCTCCCTCCCCTCCCTCCCCCTCCCCTCCCTCCCTCCTTCTCTCTCCCTCCCATCCCTCCCTCCCTCTCTCCCTCTCCCTCTCTCCCTCTCCCCTTCTCTCTCCCCTCCTTCCCTCCTTTTCTCTCTCCCCTCCCTCCCACTCTTTCTCCCCTCCCTCCCTATCTCTCTCTCCCCTCCCTCCTTCTCTCTCCCCTCCCTACCTCTCTCCCTCTCCCTCTCCCCCCCATCCTTCTCTCTCTTTCCCTGCCTATCTCCCCTCCCTCCTTCTCTCTCCCTCCCTCCCTCTCTCCTTCTCTCTCCCCTCCCTCCCTCCTCTCTCTCTCCCTTCCCTCCTTCTCTCTCTCCCTCTCCCCTCCCTCCCTCCTTCTCTCCCTCCCTCTCTCCCCTTTCTCCCTCCTTCCCTCTCTCCCCTTCTCTCTCCCTTCCTTCTCTCTCTCTCCCTCTCCCTCTCTCCCCTCCCTCCCTCCCTCCTCTCTCTCCCTCTCTCTCCTCCCTCCTTCTCTCTTTCCCATTCCCCCTCCCTCCCTTCAACACACACACGCAGCCCAAACTCCTGAACGAAAATGCAGTAGCAGAGTTACTCCACTCATTGATATCTCGCCCGGGAAAGCTAAACAGCTTTGATTCCGCAGAGCCGCACTGCCACCCAACGGAACTCCGTCGCAGCCCGGTCCCCAAACGCCGTCCGCCTTTGCAACGAGCCTCGCTTTCCTCGCGAAACGATTCGGACCGAGGCTCCACCTGGACCAAGCTACGGCTGGCGGCGCCCCATCTGCCAGCCGACGGGGCGACCCGGCTTCTCTCCCTCGCGCGGGGAACGCTCCCCGCAAGCCCAGCTTGCGGTCGGTCCCCTCCTTCTTCCTCCCCTTCTTCCTCCCTCGCACCCCCCGGTTTCCTACCGTGGACTCTGCCTTGCCTGCCGGAGGCTACCCAGCACCGCCGAGGCGTCACCCAGGAGAGCATCGCCACATAAAAGACGAGGGAATCCATGCGGGGAGCTCGCCACGCGCTTTCCGGCCGTTCCGGAGCGCGGCGAGGCCAGGCGAAGCGGGGCCAAAGAAAAAGTTGCTCCTCCTGGACGCGAAGGGAGCCCGTGGCGTCTCCTTCCTTCCTCGCCTCCCGCCGAGCCGGCTGGCCCCCTCAAGCAGAAGCAGCCCCGCGGGAGCAGGAGCCGCTCCGCCAACTGGTCCTCCCGGTAGCGCACTGACGCCGAGCCGGGACGCGTCCCTCCCCTCCATCCAAGGCGAAACGGCCCGGGGGCGGAGGAGGCGCCGCTTTCCCGCTGCAAGGCTGAAGGGGAGCCGCGGGGAGGGGAGGGGAGGAGAGCCGGGGAGGCCTCCCCCGCCCCTCCCGCGCGCGCGCGCGAGTTGACAGCTAGGCCGGCAACCTGACCCGCGCGCGCGACGGAGCTGAGGGCTGAGGAGACCTCCCGCCTTCTCCTTCCTTTCTTCCCCGGGAGCGCCGCCGAGAGAAGAGGACTTTTCCATTGCACGTGGCGCTTTCAACGCGGCTCCCCTTGCCAAGGGCCAATCCCGGAGCCAAGCGCCGCCTTCCTGCCTGGGACCGCCGCGGAAGGGTCCCGAGAGTTTTACGTCGGGGGTGGATGGGTATCTCGGAGGCGGGAGAGAAAGAGGGCGGTTGCGCTCTTCCCGCGTTTTCTTTGGAGCTGCTACCTCATGGAATCCTACCTGCCCGGCTCCCGTCTAGAAAAAAAGTGAAGGATTTTTATTTTTATTTATTTCTTTGATTTGTCAATCGCTTACAAGATAATAGGTATAAGTATAAACATGAGTAAGCCTTAGAGTTGGAATTCTCGCCTCACAATCAGGAGGCTGTGAGTTCGATCCTAGGTAGAGGCTATATAATATAATATAATAGATAGAGGCAATTTGGTTTCAGAAAAAAACTATCATGTAATCTGCAACTCTTACACTGCAAAAATATATGGACTACACACTGGATCAGGGCAAAGCAATAGACGCAATCTACATAGACTTCTGTAAAGCTTTTGATTCAATGGTACACAACAAACTACTCCTAAAACTAAAATCTTACGGTATCTCTGGACACCTAACTAGATAGAAGTATTCCTGTCAAACAGACAACAAATGGTCAAAATTGGGAGCGTCCTATCAAATTCTGTACCTATCAACAGTGGTTTCTCCCAAGGCAGTGCTTTAGGACCAACTCTCTTCATACTCTACATAAATGACCTCTGTGATCATATCAAGAGCAACTGCGTTCTCTTTGCTGATGATGTAAAGCTATTCAACACCACAGACAATACTGCTACCCTTCAGAAAGACAAGCTGAATAGTCAAGACCTTGTTCATGATCCAAACTCTGTCAAGGATCTTGGAGTACTCATCTCAAATGATCTAAGTGCTAGAGCCCACTATAACTACATAGCCAAAAAAGCGCTAAGAGTTGTTAACCTAATCTTACGTACGAAGCTTTTTCTCCGGTAATATTACACTACTAACTAGAGCATACAAAAGATTTGCTAGACCAATACTTGAATACAGCTCACTAGTCTGGAATCTGGATTACGTATCTGATATTAATACCGTTGAGAAAGTCCAGAAATATTTCACAAGAAAAGTTCTCCACTCCTCTACTCATTGCAGAATACCTTATGCCACCAGACTTGAAATTCTAGACCTAGAAAACCTAGAACTACACCACCTTTGGTTCTATCTAAGTGTAGTACATAAAATTATCTATTGCAATGTCCTACTTGTCAATGAATACTTCAGCTTCAACCATAACAATACAAGAGCATGCAATAGATACAAACTCAAGGTTAACCGCACCAAACTTGATTGCAGAAAACACAACTTCAGCAACAGAGTGGTCAATATCTGGAATACTCTACCTGACTCTGTGGTTTCTTCCCCAAACCCCAAAAACTTTAACCTTAAGACTGTCTACTGTTGACCTCACCCCTTTCCTAAGAGGTCTGTAGGGGACGTGCATAAGCGCACCAACGTGCCTACCGTCTGTGTTCTATTGTTTCTTTTTATTTTTCTTATATGTATCCATTTCATGTATTCATAACCATGTTTAAACTTATACCTGTTATAATCACTTGATTAAATAAATAAATAACAGAGTCAGGTAGTGCGTTCCAAGCATTGACTACTCTGTTGCTGAAGTTGTACTTTCTGCAATCAAGTTTGGTGTGGTTTACATTGAATTTGTATCTATTGTGTGCTCTTGTATTGTTCTGGTTGAAGCTGAAGTAGTCATTGACTGGTAGGACACTGTAGCAGATAATTCTGTGTACTACCAACCGTAGGCGGCGTAGTTCAAGCCAAAATTTCAAGCCTGGTGATATAGGGTATTCTGTTCTTCACACAGCGCTTCCTGAACTTCAATACCCAAAATGGTTGTTTGGTTAAATTTATTCAGGTATTCCTCCTCGGCTTACGGCCCCAGTTGAGCCTCAGTTGACAGTGAAATGAATTTTGCTTCGTTTTCCGACCTTTCTTTCCACTATCGAATTGGTGCAGTTATTAAAAGTGAGTAATCTACAATCGTTACTTGTCAAAAAGTGATCATGTGAACCTGGGACACTGCAACTGACCTAAATACATGCCAGTTGCCAAACATCCGAATCTCGATCACGTGACCGTGAGGATGTTGCAACAGTCATAAGTGTGATTGTGGTCATAAGGCGCTTCAGTGCTTTTGTTACTTCAGGACAGTCCCTAAGTGAGTGGTAGGTTGTAAGTCAAGAACTAGCTGCATGCTTCCCATCTCACTGTCAAATGACTCTGGAGAGCTTGCAACCCCAAAAAGGCTTTAGTTAAATGTCCCTGTTTTGATGGGTAATTGGTCGGTGTGAGGTTACCAAAAGAAAAACAATTTTTTACCCAATTCGGAGTGATTTGTCCAGGGTTAGAGAGCACTGCCTTAATGAAATGTGGAATATGTTGCTCCGAATTGCTCAGAAGCTTCCTGTAGGAGGAGGAATGGCAGAACCTGCAGGCGGAGTTAAAAGAGGGATCAGCCTAGAATCCCTACATAGCCACAAACCTAAGTCCAGCCCTTGAATTCCTTTGACTTTTTGCTATACTTCCAAGCAGGTGCTAACCATTCATTGAGATTCCCGTGGAATTTTTAGCAATAAATCTTAGGTTTATTTGGACCTTCACAGGTAGTTTAATTGGACCTTCACGGGTAGACCTGATCTTTCCTGGCTGATGGCTCCTTTTTCCCAGCCAACAGAGAAAGCAGAACAACTTACTTTCTCTAGTATGTCTATCAGAGGAAGGTTTGTAACATTAGAGGATGTGTGGAGCTGCCTAGTTTTTTAAACTTTTGCCTGAAGGTGGAGGGATGCCTGTGTGAGAGTTGCTGTAGTTGTGATTTGGGATAATTGCTCCATTGCAAATTTAGATGGTGCTCATAGCCATTAGCTGGACAGAATAACAGAAGAAAAGAGTTGGAAAGGACCTTGGAAGTCTTCTAGTCCAAGGGTCTCCCTTGGGACCTCAGGGACTACCAAACTCATAATTTTAAATCCCACGGACCAGAGACCTTGGGAAAATCCCAAAAACAGTCTGCAGGAAAATTCCCCACCTCATTTTCCTACCAATTGATTGTTCTTTATTTGGGATCGCAGGATACCGTCTCCAGCTCCGTTCTCAGCAGTGAGAGAGAGAGAGACTTTTGGCTTCATCGAAGGAAAGCAGCAGAAGCAGCTTTATTTTTCTCCCAAACTCCGCCAGAAATGAGTCTTTGTGAGACTTGTCGTGCCAGCACAGCCTCTTGGAGCAGGATGCCTTGCAGGGTCCCAAAGACTCATTTCTGGCGGAGTTTGGGGGAGAGAAAGAAAGACTTCTACTGCTTTCCTTGCATGCAGCCAAACGCAGAAGAAGAAAGAAGCAGAAAGCAGCAGCCCGGTGGTCAGGCCAGGCGCATGGGGATGAGTGGGGCAAGTTCTCCCCTCCACCCTTTCCCGCCTCCCCTCACTATCTCGTGTTGTTTGTTCCCATGGGCCATGTAGGCAGCGCAGCCTTGTGTTCCCGCACAGCCTGGATTAATTGCTTTGGGGGGTACTTTGGGGGTGACATTTTTCTGCGGACCACCAGTGGTCTCCAGCCCACTGGTTGGTGACCACAGTTTTAGTCCAACCCCCTGACCAGCTAGGGCACACCTAGACCACCTTCACTAAGTATATAAATATAATAAATAAATAAATGGGGGATCTGGTTGGTATTAGGGTCGGAAAACACCAGGAAATCTCAAAACTTTAGTCAACTAAAGAAAAACGGGCACAGCAAACTATTCTAAAAAATTCAAGGCGGCTAATCTGATCTTGGTATCTTGTATATTTTGGCAAGTATAGAATGTACATGAATATCAAATTATTTTGTATATTTTCATAAAAGCCCCAGCTGCATGAGGCAATTACTCCTGTTGAAATACACAGTTAAGTGTGGAATAGCTTATATCCCAATCCAGAAAAAATAAAGCTAAGCCAAACTTTTAAGATTCTTTTCTTTTCTTTTTTTACTGTTTTTCCTTAGAAGAAGAAAAAAAAAGACCACCTAGCATTCTCTTCTTTATAGATATTCTTTTCTGCTCCCTTTGGACAAATTCATAGAAGGGCCTCCCAATTTCTCTGCCCATAAATTTATATACATTTCTTGAGAAATGGGCACAGCTGAGCCAAAATATTTTCCAATGAAAATCAGAGGAGCAAATGGCACTCACCCATTCAAGTCTGGTGTAATTTCAACACCACCCTTTGCCCAACATTTGCTTTGTGAGCCAGAAGTGCCTACAAATGTGCCTTTTAACATATGCCATAAATTATTCAATTTCTAATAATCTGTTGTTTGGTAGCAACCAAAAATGGTTGAGAAGGATTATTCGTTTTCCCTCCTATTTTATGGCTGGTGCTATAGACAGGATAACTATCTAACCCAGGATTCCCCAATCAGACCAGTATGAGCCTAGAACAAAATAATTTCTTTCAGCCTTCCTCAAACATATGGGAGAACTCATTGCAGCCAACTCACCACAGTCAACTCGTTGCGGGACAATTTGCCCCAGATCCAATTCAACAAATACAAAACTTAAATGAATGTCAAAGGAACCATGGCCAATAATAATAAAATAAAGAAAGACAATGAAGAAATACAAGTGTTACAATGAGTTCTATCGAAAATGTGATCCCCAATAATAAAAGTAACTGAATGAATTGATTAATACAGTGTTGAATTGTCTTACAGCAAATTGTCCCATGATGAATTCGCCATGGCTAGTTGGCTGTGCCTAGTTGACTGCATCTAATTGTCCTAGACCCTCCTCAATCCATGGCTGGATTGTTGGAATGGAGCTCCCTTGGTTCCTAGTTAATTGCGGGAAATTATTCTAGAGATGAAGGTAAATAAAGTGCCTTCACCATTACCATTTTCAGCAACAAATGCAACTCATGTACTCTTCTAGGATGTGAGCAACAGGTACTGCCAACCGTTTGTTCCAGCCAACCATTTGTTCCAGCTTGATCAATGTAGCAACCAATTTATTATAAACACACTCTCAATGTGGTACCACTGAAGCTTGGAGCTTAAATCCTTTTTAAGTTTTGAAAGTTTGGCTCAAGTCTCAGTTATGATACTCAGTTATACATTTCTACCCCAGGCCACCCCAATGAAGCCGTTGAAGTGATAACCCGGTGCCTGGAGGCCATGCGGAGTTGGATGGGTTTAAACAGGCTCCGACTCAACCCTACCAAGACCGAGTGGCTGTGGTTTCCTGCGCCCAGATACAGCCGGCTTATTCCATCGCTGGCTGTAGGGGGAGAAACATTGACCCCCACAGAGAGGGCACGCAATTTTGGTGTCCTCCTGGATGTACAGCTGTCGTTGGAAGATCATATAGCGGCCGTCACCAGGGGGGCTTTTTATCAGGTCCGACGGATCTACCAGTTGCGGCCCTTTCTGGATCTGGACGCACTTCGCACAGTCACTTCTGCCCTTGTCATTTCCCGTCTAGATTATTGCAATGCTCTCTACATGGGGCTCCCCTTGAAGAACATCCGGAGGCTCCAGTTGGTGCAGAATGCGGCCGCGCGGGTGATTCTGGGGGCTTCTTGTAGCTCCCACGTTACACCGCTCCTGCGTAAGCTGCGTTGGCTCCAGGTGGCTTTCCGGGTGCGATTCAAGGTGTTGGTGGTCATCTAGAAAGCGCTCCATGGCTTGGGACCCGGGTATTTACGGGACCGCCTTCTGCCACCATCGGCCTCCCGCCAGCCTGTACGCTCTCACAGGGTGGGCCTCCTTGGGGTGCCATCAGCTGGACGATGCCGGCTGGCGGCCCCGAGGGTATGGGCCTTCTCTGTGGGAACACCCTCCCTTTGGAATGAGTTACCCCCGGAGATGCGGACTATCCCTGACCTGCAAACCTTCCAGTGCGCATTGAAGACTCATCTTTTCCAGCAAGCCGGTCTGGCCTAGTAATATTGGAAGGTTTTAAATTTGTTATTTTATTTATTCCGTTTTTATTATTTTTATCATTGTCTTAATTCTCTCAGCCATTAGTTTAATCCGTTTTTAAATTTTATATTGTGTATTGTTTTTAGTCAGGCTGTGCACCGCCCCGAGTCCTAATTTGGGTGAGGGGCCGGTATATAAATTAAATAAAACTCTAACTCTAAGACTCATGATTTAAATGGGGGTAGTTGCCAGAACCCTGGCATCCAGAAATTTTGATCATTCCAGAAAGCAACACACAAGTATTATGGGCATCCTTCACTGTATCCATGGAACGCCTCTATTCTCCAAGTTGCATTGCCTCCAGATAGGCTTCCTGGCGCAACTCAGAGTGCTGTATGAAGCTCTACATGATGTAAGATCACATTACTTGCAAGACTATCTGTTCTCCAGGCAGTTGCCCATCCCACAGGCAGGGGATATACTCCAGATCTCCATATCGGAAGAATGTCATCTTATGTAACTCAGCAGGAATTCCTTTCCCTTTGGAGTGATCTTTTCCAGGATACATTTGGCCTCAACCTTACAAGCCTTCTGAAAGGTGGTTTCTCCCAACATTTTCCCCAAGCCTTGAAATCAGGATGACCGGAATTCCCAATGTGAACAATTATAGATGTCAGTTTGGATCTCCTTGGTATTGTTGCATCTTTACTGAAATAAGTATTAGTTGATTTTCTATGGAGATTCTCAATCATACTGGTTATAGTTGTCCCAAAGGTGCTTTTTCAAGCAGCAACTGAGCTTTCTTGTTTTTCTTTGAAGACATTTCACTTCTGATCCAAGAAGCTTCTTCAGCTCTGACAGGATGGTGGGGAATGGAAGGATGTATAAACCTTTTCAGTAGTTCCAAGGAGGCTCCACACACATTTTATTATTATTATTATTATTATTATTATTATTATTATTATTATTATTATTATTATTATTATTATTATTTATTTGTCAATTGCTTACAAGATAATAGGTATAAGTAAAACATAGTTATGAATACATGGATACATATAAGAAAAATAAAAGAAACAATAAGACAGGGACGGTAGGCACGTCGGTGCGCTTATGCACGCCCCCTACGGACCTCTTAGGAAAGGGGTGAGGTCAATAGTAGACAGTCTAAGGTTAAAGTTTTTGGGGTTTGGGGAAGAAACCACAGAGTCAGAGTATTCCAGACATTGACCACTCTGTTGCTGAAGTCGTATATCCTGCAATCAAGTTTGATGTGATTAACCTTTATTATTATTTTTATTACTACTATTATTATTATTACTATTATTATTACTATTATTATTATTGATTAACATTTGCACTGTTCAGGTGACTCTGAGGACAGAGATAAACCTCCCAAGTGGCCTCAACAACTCTCTAAAAAGAATGCAAATGACCAGATGTCTGCAATGAATGTACTGTCTTCTATTCCCCATCCAGTCAGAGCTGAAGAAGATTCTTGGAAGAGAAGCAAAACATCTTCAAAGAAAAACAAGAATATCCGGTTGCCTCTTAAAAATTACCTTTGGGTATTGGTTGATTATTATTTCTTTCTACGGTATCTCTTTTTTTCCTTTTATTATTCCATCCAGAGTCATGTTTTCTGATTGGGGAGGAGCCCTGTAAATGTTTAAATAAACTGTGTTATCTGCCAATGAACTCCAGCTCATCTAAAATTAGTTATGCTACAGGATACTTTCAAGGAAGGAAAATGTTCTCCCTTCTGTATGACAGAGATTTTCCTTTTCATGTACAGTACAATAATGTGCTGAGCCTTGATAACATCTGTTTTTGCACGACACAAATCATGAGTAGCGAAGGATCATTGCCATATGATATTAAGTGCAAACAGTTGCATGAGGAGGAATAGCTGGAGAAGAAGTTGTTCCTGGAAGCCTAATTGGATTTTTGCAGCTCCTAAAATTATAACTACCAAAGTCAACAGTCAAAAATAAAACATGATGGCGTATCAAATCTGTTATCAATTTTATGGGCTATAACTCTTTACAAGAAACTCTGGTTAGAACTAGGATTTTATGGAAAATTCACAATGCTTCTTTCACCTCCTGTATACCACTAGATTTGTTCAGGCCTTGGCATAGTAAATTTTTTCCACCAAACTGATAGATATGTTGGACTATATCTCCTATTATTCCAGCTAGCATGTTCAAAACTGTATAGATTGCATTTTAGGTAGTCCTCGATTTACGAATACCATTGAGGGCAGAATTTCTGTTGCCGAGCAAGATGGTTGGTAAATGAGTCATACCTGATTTTATAATCTTTTGTGCCATGGTTGTTAAGCAAACCACCGCAGTTAAGTGAAGCATGCAATTGTTAGGCAAATCCGGCTTCCCACTCAACTGTGCTTGTCAGAAGCCAGCTGGGAAGATTGCAAATGATGATTACATAACCTCAGTCAGTGGTGGAATTCAAATTTTCTTACTACCGGTTCTGTGGGTGTGGCTTGGTGGGTGTGGCAGGGGAAGGATACTGTAAAATTTCCAGTCAGAGGTGGTATTTACTGGTTCTCAGAACTACTCAAAATTTCCGCTACCAGTTCTCTAGAACTGGTCAGAACCTGTTAAATACCACCCCTTCTCAGGATACTGCAACCATCATAGATAGATGCTGGTTGCCAAGCATCTACATTTTGAACATGCAGCTGGGGATGCTGCGATGATCATAAGAATGAGGTTATAAGTCATGTTTTTATTGCCATTTTAACTTTGAATAGTATGCCATGGTGGCCCAGCAGTTAACATGCTGGGCTTGTTGGTTGGAAAGGTTCGAGACCTGAGCTCCCATCCCCACCTAGTTCCTGCCAATCTAGCAGTTCAAAAGCATGCAAATGCAAGTGGGTAAATAGGTACCACTTCAGTGGGAAGGTAACGGCATTCCATGACATCATTTATTTGTTTGTTTGTTTGTTTATTTATTTATTTATTTATTTATTTATTTATTTATTTATCTGTTAATTTTATAACAGTCCCCTCTCCCGACGGGACTCAGGGCAGTGTATAGCCAAATAAAAAGCACGGTTATAAATACAATTTTTAAAATAGAATTAAAAGGATTAAATTAATGGCTGAATAAAGATAAAAACTAATCAGGAAAATTTTAAAAGCTAAAACCATTAAAATCAATTAAAAGCCCTACAAGTAACTCTAGGCCAGACCGGCTTGATGGAAAAGGTGGGTCTTCAGCGTGCGCCGGAAGGCTTGTAGGTCAGGGATAGTCCTCATCTCTGGGGGATAGTTCATTCCAGAGGGAGAGTGCTCCCACAGAGAAGGCCCGCACCCTCGGGGCCACCAGCCAGTATTGCCCAGCTGACGGCACCCCGAGGAGGCCCACCCTGTGGGAACGCAGTGGCCGACGGGAGGCCGATGGTGGCAGTAGGTGGTCCCATAAATACCCAGGTCCCAAGCCATGGAGCACTTTAAAGATGACCACTAACACCTTGAATCGCACCCGGAAGGCCACCAGAAGCCAATGCAGCTTGCGCAAGAGCGGTGTAACATGGGAGCTCCGAGAAGCCCCCAAAATCACCCGTGCGGCCGCATTCTGCACCAGCTGAAGCCTCTGGATGCTCTTCAAGGGGAGTCCCATGTAGAAAGCATTGCAATAGTCTAGGTGGGAGATGACGAGGGCAGATGTGACTGTGCAAAGTGCATCCCAATCCAGAAAGGGCCGCAACTGGTAGATCCGACGGACCTGACAAAAAGCCCCCCTGGCGACGGCCACTATATGATCTTCTAACGATAGCCGTACATCCAGGAGTATACCCAGATTGCGCGCCCACTCCGTGGGGGCAAGAATTTCTCCCCCCAAAGCCAGCGATGGCGTTAGCTGGTTGTATCGGGGTACCGGAAAACACAGCTACTCGGTTTTGGCCGGTTTGAGTCGAAGACTGTTTCGCCCCATCCAACCCCGCACAGCTTCCAGGCACCGGGTCATCACTTCAACGGCTTCGTCGAGGTGGCCTGGGGTAAAAATGTACAACTGAGTGTCTGGAACTCTACCCCAAAGCCACGGATGATCTCATCCAGTGGCTTCACATAAATGTTGAACAGCAGGGTCGAGAGCACAGACCCCTGAGGTACCCCGCTGGCCACATAATCACAGAAATGTCTTCGGACAACACTGGCTCAATGGCTTTGAAATGGGGATGAGCATGGCCCCCTAAAGTCGACAATGAGTAGCGGAATAAAATCCGCAGGGCCTCCTTTTAACTTCAAACGGTTGATAAACAAATGGACTACCCATATAGGGGGTATCTGTGGGGGAGATTTTCATGGTGGAATGGAGTTTTCAAACTGAGACATTTAACAATGGACCCATCAATCAAGCATCCGAGATGACTGTAGGTTCCCTGCAAAAAGGTCTTGTAATAATACTGAAGAAGAAAAAGAATATGATGTTCCATAGATTACTAAACTATTTTCCTTCCTATGAGAGACTATAAGTATATTGTAAAACAGCTGAGGGCTGTTTTGTAACATCCAAAAATTGAAATCCTACTCAAGACCACCCGGAAAGTTACAGAACAAGAGAGGTGGTTGCAAATTCAGTAATTGCACTGTAATAAGAAGGAAATGCCTGTGTTTTCCCTCACTTGTCTCAATTACCAGGCAAAATGATTTATATTCAAATAACTGCAAACCAGCGTTATAGATTTTCCATCCTTGAGGCAGGGATGGCACAGAGAGAACCATGCCACTGACTTTTATCTTTCTTGTTTCAGTTATAAATTAGTATTGAATGGTAAAAATAACTCGTGAAGAGTTTCAGAAGAAGGAAATCCACAGTTGCTGGCTCTTATTGATGTCCTGTCACCTTCTGGAACTTGGGAGGCAGAAATTCAAACAACTGCCAGACAACAGCAAAACACTAGGTTTTCCTCTGCCCTTCTGCTGCCATCTAGTGGTCATCTGGGCTACTGCAGCCCATGAGATGGTCCAAATCCTGATGTTTGAGGGAAAAATATCTCACACTTTTAGGTTTATAAATAAAATAATAATAATTTTGTGTTGCCTATCTTTACCCCTGCTTTATTCTGTCCACTTGACTTGTGCCTCTTTCAACAAAACTATAATATGGCAGAATTACCGTATATCTATAGTACTTTCTCTTTTCCAAATGAAACCAGATACTGAAAAGGGGTTGAAGCTTCTCATCAAAATGAGGAGTGGAAAGCAAGTATGTTGAGTGTCTAATGCTGGTAGGCATGTCAGATTAGACCATGAAATTTTCTTTTATCTTTAAGATCTTTTACGGTCATTAAAAGACCTACCAAAAAGCTGCTAGCACTATCTTCCATGAATGAGAATTACCTCATCTCCTGAACATGCAAAGCTAGGATTATATTGGAATGGAAAATATTTATGGCTGCTCCAACAGCAGAGCGAAAGAAAGCTCCCACAGCCTCTTCTTTAGACAGAAGTACCACAACTGTGGTGAACGTTGTCATTGTGAGCAATTATTTTCAAAATATGTTCCATGGAAGAACTTGTTAAAGGATGAGCAGTTGTCAGTTGTTCTTGGGAGACTAAAGGAAGAGGATGCCCAGCTGTGTTTTTTTGGGGGGGGTTGTCCTTCAATTGTCATGACCTTCTCAGAAAAATCTTGAAGTGGAGAACAAAACCAGCTTAAAGTCTGTTAGGTTTAATCCTGAAGTCTGAGGGCCTCATACAGGTACCGTAGCACAGGGGTCTCCAACCTTGTCCACTTAAAGACTTGTGGACTTCAACTCCCAGAGTTGAAGAAGGCATCCTTGTGAAGAAGGCATCCAAATTTCATTTCTTACTTCCTATGTCAAAAGGCATGGATATTTATTTACTAGAAAACCAACACTATGACAATAAAAATACAATAGCAGAGCCTGTTCTAGTTCTGTGGCTCTGGACTTCTACTGACAAAGCTCCAAGCCTTCAGTGGTACCACATTGAGAGTCAAAAAAGGAAGAAGGCTTTATGAATAAATTGAAAATCAAGAGGTACTTGAAGTAACCCTGTATCCTGATTCAAGATAATTTTAACCAACAAGGTATAGATGGAGATCAGGAAACCTGCTGCTACCCACCAGGTATTAAAATAACAATTATACACAGTCTTTTCTATCTTCTGAACTGTGACTCTGTCTTCCTGAACAACTTTTAGACAACATCTTGCTGCTCAATAAGGCTAAGCACATTTTAAAGAAAATCCATAAGAAGACTTTGTGGGAAAACTTGAAATAAAATGTACATGTTTTAATATACAGCAGATAGATTCATTTGAAATCCAAAAAAATTCTTCCAAATCTTTTTCAAAACATGCAGCTTTTCTGAACAATCTATTAGTTTTGACACTCTTACTTTGTCTGTTTAGTTTAAACCCTGCGCTATTGCTTGATCACATCTTTTTCCTACTAATTCTTGTGATGTGTTGAGGTTAGATGATTCAATTGTGGAACATCTGTCTGTGCTTTTGTTTGAAAAGTTAGTCCTGGAAATCTGAGAGGGCAACAGTCCATAAGCTGAGTTGGAACAGAATGAACTGTCCTTAGATGAGATATTTCTGATAAAACAACTGATAAAACAAAAGGCTGGGGGGAAAAAGCTTTGTTAAAATTTGAGGGGAATAATATTCCCTGTTCTCATTAGATTGATGTTTACATAGTCCTTTTTTGCTGAAGAATTTGAGGGGAATGATATCCCTGTTTTCTTTGTGCCTTACCTAGAGCTGGATAACCTAGAATTCACATCCTTGTCGCCTTCTAGCCTCTTTATATGGGCTGTTCTGAAAGACCATCTTGAGATTCATCTGGTGCAGAGTGTGGTTTCCGATAATAATAACAATACAGTAGTAATACCATAATATTGTCACATACTGGTTTTATTACAAGAATTTCACTGGATCCTGATTTCTTTGCAAATGCAATTCAAGATCCCAGGTATCATCTAAAACGTTTTATACAGTTCAGAGTCTTATCTTAGAGACTACCGCTCCTAAGTAAATTCTGCCTTCTGATCTCATGAATACTGTTGGAAGAAACATCCATCTGGTTCCATTCCAAGCTGGGAGAAAGACACTGGAAACATGGAGGCTGCTTGGAAATATGGTTTAATGATGAAGCAGAATCACCAAGCACATGATTTGGGTATAGCTGACCACATGGAGTTCAGAGTGAGGGGTTTTATACCTTCTCTTGGGCTTTGAACATGAACTTCCTGTTCCTGTTCAAGAACATGTATTCTATTGACTGTTGTCAGACTCCCATGGTGCCATGTATAAATCCTAGGAGTTTGTCTGAGCTAAGCTTGGTTGAAGTTTGGCTGATGCAATGAAGGAGCATTGGGCGATTCCTATCATGGTTGAGGGCTAATCCTATCTTTGTTCAGACCTTGCTGCGGGGAATTTTTGTCTATGAATAGAGTTACCTAGTGCTCAATAAGCTCTTTATGAGAGCTATTAAGGAAGGTGGGGGCTGCTTTCCAAGAGCATGTTTCTCCATTTCTCATCTAGGGAAATATAATATTCTGCCTTTTTAAATATTTCTCAAAATGTTTCATTCTTCTAGGGGGAATTGCTAACTTTCTATAATGCAGTGCCTACTATCTCTAGTATCAGAGGTTCTCATTGGTTACTGTCCTTCCATGGGACCCTTTTAGGAAAGCCTTTCAACTGAAAGTTGTCATCTGTTCCTGTAGTTGTATTTTTGTTTGCTTTTGTAATTTTTAAGTGATTGTGTTACATGGCAGTTCTCTCATTTTTATTTCCTTTGTTGTTGTTGCTGTACTACTAGTAGTAGTAGTACCAGGGACACTAACATGCCAAACGTCTTTTGACTGCATTGGGAGGAAAAACCTGAATAAAGAAATAAGATTTTTTTTAAAAATTTCTTTATAAAGTACCAGATTGACTGACAAACATGCTACTTTGCTAAGTACAAATACTGATGTTCATGGACAACATTTTTTCTTTTATATATATATATATATATATATATATATATATATATATATATATATATATATATATATATATATATATATATATATATATATATATATATATATATATATATATATATATATATATGTGTGTGTGTGTGTGTGTGTGTGTGTGTAAGGTTTTTAAGCTGATAATTTTTAAATAATAAATAAGGGAGACTAGTATAGATCTATTTCGAGCTAGTTAGCTCTCTTCAGCTAGCCATACCCTTACTGGGATTCGAACCAGGGAAGTATTACATGTGAGGCAGTTGTAATTGCCTCTACACCACTGGCTCTCTCCTTATCAGCTCAGGCAGGGGAATAAGTATATACTTTGTATTACAACACCCTGTTAAGCCCCAATTAAGGGAGAAAGCATACTGCTTTCTTTTCTGTCTTTCGGCTGATCACCAGAGACCATACCGACAGAAAGCTATTTGTTTCGTTGCCTTTTGTTTTACATGTGTGTAAGGTTTTTAAGCTGATAATTTTTAAATAATAAATAAGGGAGACTAGTATAGATCTATTTCGAGCTAGTTAGCTCTCTTCAGCTAGCCATACCCTTACTGGGATTCGAACCAGGGAAGTATTACATGTGAGGCAGTTGTAATTGCCTCTACACCACTGGCTCTCTCCTTATCAGCTCAGGCAGGGGAATAAGTATATACTTTGTATTACAATCCCAGTAAACTTTGTATTCGAATCCCAGTAAGGGTATGGCTAGCTGAAGAGAGCTAACTAGCTCGAAATAACTTTGTATTCGAACCAGGGAAGTATTACATGTGAGGCAGTTGTAATTGCCACTACACCACTGGTTCTCTCCTTATCAGCTCAGGCAGGGGAATAAGTATATACTTTGTATTACAACACCCTGTTAAGCCCCAATTAAGGGAGAAAGCATACTGCTTTCTTTTCTGTCTTTCGGCTCATCACCAGAGACCATACCAACAGAAAGCTATTTGTTTCGTTGCCTTTTGTTTACATGTGTGTAAGGTTTTTAAGCTGATAATTTTAAATAATAAATAAGGGAGACTAGTATAGATCTATTTCGAGCTAGTTAGCTCTCTTCAGCTAGCCATACCCTTACTGGGATTCGAACCAGGGAAGTATTACATGTGAGGCAGTTGTAATTGCCACTACACCACTGGTTCTCTCCTTATCAGCTCAGGCAGGGGAATAAGTATATACTTTGTATTACAACACCCTGTTAAGCCCCAATTAAGGGAGAAAGCATACTGCTTTCTTTTCTGTCTTTCGGCTCATCACCAGAGACCATACCGACAGAAAGCTATTTGTTTCGTTGCCTTTTGTTTACATGTGTGTAAGGTTTTTAAGCTGATAATTTTAAATAATAAATAAGGGAGACTAGTATAGATCTATTTCGAGCTAGTTAGCTCTCTTCAGCTAGCCATACCCTTACTGGGATTCGAACCAGGGAAGTATTACATGTGAGGCAGTTGTAATTGCCACTACACCACTGGTTCTCTCCTTATCAGCTCAGGCAGGGGAATAAGTATATACTTTGTATTACAACACCCTGTTAAGCCCCAATTAAGGGAGAAAGCATACTGCTTTCTTTTCTGTCTTTCGGCTCATCACCAGAGACCATACCAACAGAAAGCTATTTGTTTCGTTGCCTTTTGTTTACATGTGTGTAAGGTTTTTAAGCTGATAATTTTAAATAATAAATAAGGGAGACTAGTATAGATCTATTTCGAGCTAGTTAGCTCTCTTCAGCTAGCAAGACAGCTAGAAAGACAGAAAAGAAAGCAGTATGCTTTCTCCCTTAATTGGGGCTTAACAGGGTGTTGTAATACAAAGTGTATATATATATATATATATATATATATATATATATATATATATATATGTAAATTATATTAAGTTTCCAAATTTTAAAAACATAAAACAAAACTTTATACGTTGTTGTCAACATCAAGACATCTTTTGCATTTCCTCACATTTTTCAGTATATGTATGTACTTATTCCTTTGCCATTGCATCTTATTCTTACTATAAATCAATATCTTTTATCCTTACATCTCAGTCTTCTCCATGGTATATTTACATATTCCCTCATTCTTTTCCTAATTGCCATTTTATTTTCTTTTTATTTCTAAACCACTCATACCAGGCATACCAGGCCCTATAATAAATTGAATCTTCTCTGTCTTTTATTTTCATCATTAGCCTGTCCATCTCTATACAATCTATTATTTTTTAATAACCATGCCTTTCGGTGGAACCCTTTTTTCCTTCCAGAGTTGTGCGTATGAAATCCTTGCAGCTGTTAATATATGTAACATAATATATCTATCTGTTTTATTGCATTTTTGTGTTATTATACCTAATAAAAACCAACATTTTTTTCATACTATCTGTGTGGGCTTTTGCTCATTTACTAAGTTTCAGGGGTCTCAGAACAGCTGAGCTAAGATCCAGTTAAACAGCAAAGCTTCCAAACTGCGGTACCAATTAGCTGAGCTCATTTGGAAGGAAAATGAAATAAAAAGGGAGCAGTGGCTCAGGGAGTAAACTCTGAGGGAATAGGGACTCCACCAGGAATGGATCAGCAGGAAATTAAAAAAGAAAGAAGATCTGAAGCAGAAATAAAAATTCCAAGAAATAGAAGCTGGAGAAAGTAGCAATTTTGGGACATAGCAAACTGGAATTTCCAGAGGAATTAATAGAGAAGCCAACATCAGATAAGCAAACAAGATAATATGTTTTATTAATATTCATTTGGGAAGAAATGTACTTAGAAAAATATTGCATCAATTCCTTAAGGGAAACTTTAAAATGACAAATCTGATCTGAATTTTACGGTAAAACTTGAATATTTAAAATCATTGCTCCATGAAAATGAACTCATTTTGAACAATAACAAACCGGGCATTCTAAACATCTTTTGCTTTTATTTACTTTTATCTGTGCTCTGTTTTGTTACTTATTTTGTTAACTTTTGAATCTTTTAAATCCTATCTAAATCTTGTGTCACCCTCTTCTCATTGCCAATTATTTTTCATTATAGAGGATAGAAGATATGATGCATTCGATTTCTTTACATGAAGGAAAATGAGCAAGAAATCAAGGAAGCGAATAAACAAAATTTTGTACCTAAGACAGTTGAGAAGTTTGACTCTTCATCCAACTTAGCATTCTGGATGATAATAAACAGACTTCAAAGCAATCATGCGTCGTATTTTTGCTTTTCCATATCAATTCACCCAATACTTGGACAATATACGAAGATGACAAGTAATATATGGGTGACATGGTGGTTAGAATGTAGTATTGCAGACTAACTCTGCATTTCCATTGCCAGGAGTTCAATTCTGACCAGCTCAAGTTGACTTGGCCTCCCATCCTTCTAAGATTGGTAAAATGAGGACCAAGATTGTTAGGGGCAATATGTTGACTCTGTAAACTGCTTAGAGAAACCTGTAAAGTACTATGAAGTGGCATAAAAGTCTAAGTGCTATTGCTATGTCTTCAATGCATTAAAACATCAATCAGTTAAAATGAAAGTATAAACGATAACAAGGGATGTTGGTGCAATTGTATGTTACAAGTCTCACTTGTTTTATTTCTGATGCACATGTGTCTATCATTTTGATTTATTGATTCCTCTCTCGCTCCCTTTGATGTTCCTGAATATGCAGATTAAGCAATACTATGACATTAAACCATGGCTGATCAAGTAAGTTTTAAATCAGTGCTCGCTATCAAGGGAAGGTTGGAGGGAGTGTTCTTGCGGTATGGAGTTTTGGATTCAAAAGCATTAAGATATCTCTGAAACTTGCAGACAAAATAGTGTGTGTTCCATGACTTGTTGCTATGAATATGAAACGGATTTTCATCCTATGCTATCTTGAAGTTCAAGAAATGGGTGAATGAAGAATATTGGCATGAAGATAAAATTGATGGAGGCCACACACACGTTTGAAGAACTTTGCTCAGAAAAATTTTGTGCATTTTAAAAATATGATTTATGTAAGTTCTCCTTTATTTATGAAACAAATAAAGTTGTATTATATACTAACTACCGAAATCTCCAGAAAATTTTCAGTACTTCATAGAACTCTGTTCTAAATATAAGAAATATATAAAGGCAGCAAATATTACTGTTTCCTTTGGTTTTTAAGTTAATCATTACTGAAGACTTTGGGTGGGTGTACAAGAAGCCACAATATATATATATATATATATATATATATATATATATATATATATATATATATATATATATATATATATATATATATATATATATATATATATATACTTTGTATTACAACACCCTGTTAAGCCCCAATTAAGGGAGAAAGCATACTGCTTTCTTTTCTGTCTTTCGGCTCATCACCAGAGACCATACCGACAGAAAGCTATTTGTTTCGTTGCCTTTTGTTTACATGTGTGTAAGGTTTTTAAGCTGATAATTTTAAATAATAAATAAGGGAGACTAGTATAGATCTATTTCGAGCTAGTTAGCTCTCTTCAGCTAGCCATACCCTTACTGGGATTCGAACCAGGGAAGTATTACATGTGAGGCAGTTGTAATTGCCTCTACACCACTGGCTCTCTCCTTATCAGCTCAGGCAGGGGAATAAGTATATACTTTGTATTACAACACCCTGTTAAGCCCCAATTAAGGGAGAAAGGCAACGAAACAAATAGCTTTCTGTCGGTATGGTCTCTGGTGATGAGCCGAAAGACAGAAAAGAAAGCAGTATGCTTTCTCCCTTAATTGGGGCTTAACAGGGTGTTGTAATACAAAGTATATACTTATTCCCCTGCCTGAGCTGATAAGGAGAGAGCCAGTGGTGTAGAGGCAATTACAACTGCCTCACATGTAATACTTCCCTGGTTCGAATCCCAGTAAGGGTATGGCTAGCTGAAGAGAGCTAACTAGCTCGAAATAGATCTATACTAGTCTCCCTTATTTATTATTTAAAATTATCAGCTTAAAAACCTTACACATATATATATATATATATATATATATATATATATATATATACACACACATATACATACATACACACACACACATATATATGATATAATAAACATAAAAATAATAGACCTTATTTTAAAAGAAAATAAATTATCATTTTTGAAGGAAGATGAAAACATTTTAAACAACTAATGTAACCTTTCACATGACAGGCGTGGTGGACTACTGGTGACGCTCACTTCCCACTAGGAAGGTTGGGAATTTGATCCTAGGTAGTGGCAGATGTTTCTCTCTCGATGTGCAAATAGAAAATATCTGCTGCAAACTCTGTATAGGCTTCAGGAAGGGCATCTGGCCAGTAAACACTCAGCTCCACCCAGTCGCCCTGAGTCCACCCTGAACCAAGGGAACTAAAGCAGGGGTGTCAAACTCACATCGTCATGACAGCGGTGGGTGATGTACCGAGACTTTTTTCCCCTTCGCTAAACCGGGCGTGGGCGTGGCCAGCGCATGAACACATCCGGCCCACAGGCTGGAAGTTTGACAGCCCTGGACAAAAGGGTTCTAAAAAGAAAAAAAAATGTAGCCTTTCAGCAGTGGTGGGATTCAAAAATTTTACTATTGATTCTGTGGGTGTAGCTTGGTGGGTGTGGCGGGGCGCGGCGTGGCATGGCTTGGTGGGCATGACTTAGTGGGCAGGGAAAGGATACTGCAAAATCTCCATTCCCTCCCCACTCCTGGGGGAAGGTTACTGCAAAATCTGCATTCCCTCCCAACCCCACTAACCTGCTTTCCAGCTCCGTTCTCCTGTGCAGGGCAGCATAAGAAGACCCAGCCAATCATTTTTTAAATTAATTAATTTATTTATTTTTGTCAATTGCTTACAAGATAATAGGTATAAGTAAAAACATAGTTATGAATACATGGATACATATAAGAAAAATAAAAACAATAAAAAAAACAATAGGACAGGGACAGTAGGCACGTTGGTGTGCTTATGCATGCCCCCTACAGACCTCTTAGGAAAGGGGTGAGCTCAATAGTAGACAGTCTAAGGTTAAAGTTTTTGGGGTTTGGGGAAGAAACCACAGAGTCAGGTAGAGTATTCCAGACATTGACCACTCTGTTGCTGAAGTTGTGTTTTCTGCAATCAAGTTTGGTGCGGTTAACCTTGAGTTTGTATTTATTGTTTGCTCTTGTGTTGTTATGGTTGAAGTTGAGGTATTCATTGACAGGTAGGACATTGCAATGTATGATTTTATATACTATACTTAGATCGGACCGAAGGCGGCATAGTTCAAGGTTTTCTAGATCTAGAATTTCAAATCTGGTGGCATAAGGTATTCTGCAACGAGTAGAGGAGTGGAGAACTCTTCTTGTGAAATATTTCTGGACTTTCTCAACGGTGTTAATATCAGATACATAATGTGGGTTCCAGACTGATGAGCTGTATTCGAGTATTGGTCTAGCAAATGTTTTGTATGCTCTAGTTATTAGTGTAATATTACCAGAGAAAAATCAGCTGGAACTCAGGAGGCAGAAAATAGATGGGGGTAGGGCCAGACAGAGATGGTATTTGCCGGTTCTCCGAACTGCTCAAAATTTCCACTACCAGTTCTCCAGAATTGGTCAGAGCCTGCTGAATATCACTTCTGCCTTTCAGGCAATTGAAGAATACTTGTAAAAGCCTTCTTAAAAGGCCAATATCAATGTTGTGCTTAGAATTTGGAAGGGAATTCCATAGATTAAGAAAGATAAAGAAATCTCCAAAGTACAAGCCAAAGTGGTTGCCCCTGGAGACAACAAGCTTTCCAAACTGAGTTTGGTTCCAAAATGAATTTGGGTGCTGAGAATCATACAGAAGGAAACAAAAGCCGCACTCCAAAAACAGCTCCTGAGAAATGCAGGGAGCATTAATTCTTCCAAATTAACACATTCTTAAGGCATTTTCAGATCAAAAATTAAGAATGTGGAAAGGAAATCCACTCAGTTCATGCTACTTGACTCTAAAATTCATTGGACAATCCTGCACAAGAATGTAAGTTATGTGGTTTAGCAGCAAAATTTAGCTTCACACCTGTTCATTGTTCTGAGTTATATTTTAATCTGAAATAATTTTGATTTAGGAGATTCATAGATACACCGACACTGATTTTTCTGTTATATTCTTCCAGCTCCTGATGAATACAGGGCAGCTGTATTGAAGTTATTATATAAATAAAAGTCTGCTGAAAGTTGCTCACTTTTCTTCCTTGGATGTTTCCTTTAACTACACCCACACTTGGCTATTTTGGCTGTTTTCTCTTCCAACTGTTTATAATATGATTAGTTAGAATTAAACAGAACAGAATTATTACTTTATAGTTTACATGCCTTATTTTTGTAATCCTTATTTTGTAATGCAGGAGGATTTTTTCCTCAGAATTGTTTTGAATAAAGTTGATTCGTGTGCAGCTTTTCTTAACTATCTTTTGCTTGGTCTTCCCACCACTTCCCAACTTCATGCTGTATTTGTAAATGTTGTTTGTCATTCACCCTTAAGAAAACCTTGCGTGAATCTAAATTTAGCTATGTGTTTTCTCATTTATGAAAAGGTATTTATTTTGCAGTTTTAATCGCATTTCTGTTTTCTCAAGAATCCAAATTCACTCTTAACTTCTACCAAATACAAATTTGATCAGACCAATCTTTAGCCTATATTTCTAAATACAAAGAACAAGGAATGTGATGGTATAACACCATGATGGCAAACCTATGGCACATGTGCCAAAGGTGGCACGCAAAGCCATTTGTGCCGACACGCAAGCCCCAGGCAAACATACCTCACTGCCTAAGTGTGTGTCTCCCAGCTGATTTTGGGGCCTTTTTTGGCTTCCCAGAGGCTTGAGGGAAGCCTCTGCAGCCTTTGCAGGCCAAAAAATAGGCCTGTTTCATCACTTCCTGTATTTCCGGAAATACCAGAAGTGACTTAAGCGGGCCCATTTTTCGGCCTGAAAAGGCTGCAGAGGCTTCCCTCAAGCCTTTAGGAAGCCGAAAAAGGCCCAAAAATCAGCTGGGAGGCGCAGTGCAGATAAGGGGGCAGCGAGGGGGATCGCGGGAGCCCAAAAAGGTTAGCCACCACTGGTATAACACATTCATTTTGATGAAAGTCTGATAGATTGGCCATCTTCTAACCAGCTTCATATTGAAGGTAGAATAAGTATGACTCTATTAAATCATCTTTGGGTTGTCAATTTCTAAATCCTAGACTAGGCAAAAGATAATGTAGTACACAGTTTTAACCGTTGGGAAAACAGTTTAATCAGTTTGAGTCTGTATTTCATAGGGGCTAAATATAAATATGGTGGAGGCAATGTGGAAGAGGTATAAACTGCGGCAAATGAGATACATTGTTCAATTTTAGCCTTATTTCCTAGAACCAATTCCTACAAGGAATTTTTTTATATGTAAGTGGCTGAAATCCATGCATTCAAAGGCCGGAAATTCCTTGGCAATCCGAATCTGAAAGGATTCCTCTCTAAAATACTAGAAAACTATGCCAGTTAGCATTGAGGCAAAAGGGAACAAAAAGTTGACTGGGTAATGCAGTGATCTTCATTCTTACACACAGGCACAATTCTAATTTTAAAACAGTTCCAATTACCTAAATTATTATGACATCCAAATCTAGTCCACAGGGTTTACTGAAAATAATAATACTAGTTGGTAGTTCTGGAGTAAAACCACACTATTCACTGAAAACATTAATCATGAATTTTAATCTTACTGGCTGGAGAATTCTAGGAGTTGACTCAGAGAGTATGCTGTTCACTAAGCACCGATTGTATACAAGGAGAAAATATATAAATAAAATTTTAAAAAAAGAAACATTATTTGTTCTCAGGGAGTCAAGCAATTGTGGTGATGGGCCTATATCTGATTTGTTTACATTGGGATACTACTGTATTTTAACAATCTGTTTCTATAATTATAAGCACCCTTACATTGTACACAGAAGGCAGTATATAAAGTGCAAGTTTAAGCAGCCGATATTGTCTGATTATAATGTTTTGAAATTTGGGAGTTGGTTAATTTCCATTTGGTTTAATAATTGCAAGTATCTCGGATTTAAAAGTCTAGGAATCTCAGGTTTTGCTTATATATATATATTTGCTTCAAACTCCTTTTGCTCTCTAGCATACAGACCCCTGGAAAAAAATTCTCCCAAAATGGAAATGTTCTGACAATTACAAGTGCCTTAAGATTTATGATAAAAAAATAAATGTAAGAGCTATTGAAAACCATCTTGTTTTTCCTTTCCTTTTAACTAGAGGTAAAGAAATTGAACCTGTATGAATTGGACATGTTGGCATGCTTCCTAAATATTTCCATTTACTTCCAATCCTATTGATTGTTTGATATTTATCATACATCAAAAATATTGCTGATAGTAAATCTATTGCAATGAAGTGAAAATAATAAAGTCCACCCAAGTTTAATAGAATTGCAGTTCCTTATTAAAACCACACTATACTTTTGAAGAACCATCAGAGGAAGGAACTGCAATCCTATCAAACTTGGGTGGATTTTATATTTCATCTTAATTTCATCTTAATATGATGATTCTCTAAACTGCTTAGAGAAGGCGGTAAAGTGAAGTGATGTTGTATATAAGTCTAAGTGCAATTGCTATTAATTGCAATAGACTTACTATCAGCAGTACTTTTGATGTATGATAAATATTAATGCATATATCAACTATTTGCTTGTTTAAATTTTTTCTCTATGCATCACAGATTTGTTATAGACCACCTCACATCCCAGACATAAACTGTTTCAACTCCTACCCTCCAAACGACGCTATAGAGCACTCCACACCAGAACAACTAGATACAAGGACAGGTTTTTCCAAACGCCATCACTCTGCTAAACAAATAATTCCCTCAAACACTGTCCAACTGTTTACTAAGTTTGCATTACTATTACTATTAATCCTCTCATCATCCCTATCACCCATCCCCTCTCACTTGTGACTGTATGACTGTAGCTTTGTTGCCTGTATCCTTACGATCTATATTGACTATTTCCTAGTATGATTTGATTGCTTATTTTTGTACCCTACGCCTATCATTAAGTATTATGATTCTTGACAAATGTATCTTTTCTTTTTATGAGAGCATATGCACCAAGACAAATTCCTTGTGTGTCTGATCGCACATGGCCAATAAATAATTCATTCATTCATTCGTTCCTAATATTTGTTAACCATTGTTCAATAGAAGTCAATGTTTATTTAAAAAGCTCCTAGATACTTAACAGAATAGTAGAGTTGGAAGGGATATTGGAAGTCTTTTAATCCAGCTAAACTGCTCAAGAGGAAACCAGATACCATTTCAGACAAGTGGTTATCTAGTCTCATCTTAAAAACTTCCAGTGATGGAACACCCATAACTTCCTATGGCAGGCCATTCCACTGATCAATTGTTCTCATTGTTGGGAAATTTCTCCTTAGTTCTAAGTTGCTTCTCCACTTGATTAGTTTTCCATCCATTGTTTCTTGTCTTACCTTCTGGTGCTTTGGAAAATAGATTGACCCCTTCTTCTTTGTGGCAGCCCCTCAAATATTGGAACACTATTATTATGTCACCTGTGGTCCTTCTTTTCACTAGATTAGCCACACCTAATTCCTTTATATTTCTTCATATTAGAAATCTTCTTCTTCTTAAGAAGATTCTTAAGACTATTAAATATTCTTATGTTCTTCATATAAGAAATACTTGATATTTTTTCACTCAAGAAACCCAAGCCAAGGCTAGCATGCAAAACCCTTTCAAGTGGTTTAGCTGAGCAAAATCTCAGAGTTGGTGATTACTCAGCATTTGCCCAGGGAAGACTGATATGAGCTTGTAGTGGTTAAAAACCAAGACTGGTCCAGACCCATAATCCTCCCCCCCCCCTTTCCTACCTTTCTCTTCCCCTGTTATAATTGAAGCAACACATTTATAGATTGTTTTTTTCCCTCCCTTCTTGTGGTTTTTGCTATCAGAAGATGGATGTAATACAATAATATGGAGAGCTGAATATGCTTCAGGCAAAGAGAAGTTTTATGTGGCTCTGACTGGCTTGGCCAAAGCTTCGTTCTATCCACTTTAAGTCAGGGTTGGGAATGGCAATATAAGCTTTACTCCAGGTTTCCTGGAAACTGTTTACAGTGAAGCAGGAACATGACTTGCTAAAGTCATGTTTTCACTGGAGAAAAATGTACATATTAAACAAGCTGCTTATTAAACTGACATACAGAATTACGATTCCACAGGAAATTCTCACAATGATCTTTGGAGGATTCTTCCCAGAGGTGCATCACTCCTAAAGAAAGTAGATCAAACTAAAAGATGTATATCAGAGGTGGTATTCAGCTGGTTCTGACCAGTTCTGGAGAACCGGTAGCGGAAATTTTGAATAGTTTGCAGAACCGGCAAATACTCCCTTCTGACTGGCCCCGCCCCCATCGATTCTCTGCCTCTCCAGTTGATCTGCTGGGTCTTCTTTGGTTGCCCTGCACAGGAGAACGGAGCTGGAAAGCAGGTTAGTGGAGTGGGGAAGGAAAGGGATTTTGCAGTAATCTTTCCCCTGGATTTGGGTGGGAATGGAGATTTTGCAGTATCCTTCCCCTGCCACACTCAGCATACCATGCCACGCCACGCTCATCAAGCCACGCCCACAGAGCCAGTGGTAAAAATTTTGAATCCCACCACTGGGGTATATAAACAATTTGTTTACTTCACGCACACACACAGACACACACACACACACACTATCATTGGGGGTGCTTGAGGAATTGTTTGAAGCCTGTAAACATTTTTTTTTCAGTTGCAAGGGTTGTAATTTTATTAATAGCAGCAACAGCAATAACAGGTTAGGGCCAGCCATTTTGAAGAACGTGAACAGCTTACCAGAAGGTGCACATTCTCCTTTGCCAGCTGCAACCCTTTTGATTCCTGACACATCTGTCCATTTTAGTCTTGGGAAAGAGTCTTCTGTGGAAATCAGTGGAAGGTCTTGTCCATGTTTAATAGAGAGTTTAAAGCAGTGGACTACAAGCAAGAGGCTGTGAATTCTAGTCCATCCTCAGACATACAAGCCAACTTGGTGACTTTGAGCCATTCTATCTCAGCCATAGGACAAGGATCTCCAACCGCTGGTCCACGGACCAGGCGCCAATCTGCAGCATGCCAAAAACCAGGCCATGCAAACAAGCAAAGCTCCATCCATGGAATGCAGGCAGCACAGGAAACCAGGCCCCCTTGGGTTTGCAGAAAAACTTCTCCCCATGGAACCGGTCCCTTGTGCCCAAAAGGTTGGTGGGGGGCATTGCCTTAGCAAGTAAGCAAAAGCAAAACACTTCCAAAATATTGCAATTGTCATTTGCAATTTGCAAAATGTTGCCAGGTCACTACTGGTAGTCCTCGACTTACGACCCCAATGGAATCCAAAGTTTACATTGCTAAGCAACTAAGAGAGTTGTTCAGTGATGTGATGACTTGGGGCGTTGCACAAAGGCAACACAGCCAGCATAATAAATCGGGTTCTCTTTATTAGCTCCAACTTTGCCCTCAATGTTCCGGTTACCTTCCAATCTGGAGAAAAACTCTCCCAGGAACCTGCAACAGCCTTTGACTACAGATATTCCCATTCAAAACATTATAAACAGAAAACTTTAAACTATGAATTCAGCAAGACAAAATAAGGTAATAAACCCAGCAGGGCAAGATAAGGAGTTGCAGAAGTGAAGTAACATGGCAGTAAATCAAACCAGTTGGGAAGATGCCAGGAACTCACATAACAGCAGCCAACATGAGATAAACTCAACGCTTGTTTCTGACAAACACCTCTTCCAAACTGTCTCTCCTTTAAACTCCCTTCCCAGGTGCGCCTTGTGAAGGGTATCAGGGCCCTTTCCTCCCCCGTAAGCCCATGCAACCCACAATGCTCTCTTCTCTGTTCCTCCCTGCATGCCTTAGGATGAAGAGGGGGTGTGCCTTGGTCTTCCTTTGAACTCCCTCTCCTTTGTTCTACCTCTCCCCTGCTCTGCCCAGCCTGACTTTGCCCTTCCCCAGTTTCCTCCACAGCCAATGGAGCCACTTTCCCACTCCCTGTCAGCTGTTCGTCTTCCTCCTCAGATTCCGACTCTGATGGGCGCATGACAAGTGAATTGTGTCCCATTTTATGACCTTTTTGCCACAGTTGTTAAATGAATCATGCGATCATTAAGTAAATCTGACTTTTCCCCATTGACTTCGCTTGTTGGAAGACAGCCGGGAAGGTTACAGATGGTAATCACACAACTCCAGGACACTGCGACTGTCATAAATATAAACCACTTGCCAAGGCCTCGAAGTTTGATCAACATGACCATGGAAGATGCTGCAATGGTCGTAAGTGTGAAAACCAGCCAGAAGCCACTTTTTCAGGGCTGTTGTAACTCCGGTCACTGAACAAGTTGTTGTAAGTCAAGGAATACCCGTATAGGTGCCAAGACTGACTCAAAAGCTATAGCAATAACTGCTGATGGACAGAAGAGTTAAGCATCTCTATTGATTCAGGTGGAAGATTTAATGGGTTATATTCAGCCTATGGACCACAGGGTTTGCAATGGACATTTGCTAAAGAGAATTTCTAGTCATTATTTTGACTTAAATGCACTGGTTACAATTCCACCTGCATTCTCATCGCCCTAGAATTACAAGCCCATAATCCCAATTTAGGTATTCTCAAATTTTTATCTGACTTTTGTTCCAGGGTAGATTCCTAACTTTGCTTCTCACTACCATAGAATGAAAAGTAGTTGCATAGTTTGCGAGAAGTGGAATTATTGTGGGAAGAGGTAAAGTCGAGTGTTACATAGTGGAGGGAAATAATTGTGGAAGGATTAAAATGACAAAAAAGGGAAAAAGAGAGGGAAAACAACTCATGAAATTCAGAGGAACAATAACATGCACCACTTGATATTATCTTTTTAAGTATTCAAAATCCTGGCTCCAAAGACATTTCTTAATTATCATACTGTTTTGCTCTTTCAATGCAACCCAGATGGTTTTCCTGCGGTTTTGGCCAACATTTGAATAGAGTTTCATGTACAGTGGAACATCACGGAAATAAAAAATATGGAAATTATTTTTATCATGTCCACAGTATTTGAATGGCTGTGGGCCAACCTTTGCATTCTGAGGGATGATTGAATGTTTCATTTTAGACTGCTTCTTAATGCCAAAGTTGGATTTTCGGTTGTAGGCTTAAGTCCCTTCTTGATCTGATGTTTGACTACTTGGCAAAGGGATAACACAGCATCAATCCTGCCTTGGCTGCCAAAAACAGAAGCAGGAATATGATCCAGTATGTCCTACTTCCAAAGGAAAAGACCCTGAAGCTGGGAAAGATTGAAGGCAAAAGAAGAAGGGGACAGCATAAGAAGTTGAGATGGGTAGACAGTTTCAACTGATGCAATGAACATGAAATTGAGGAATTCCGGGAGAGAGTGGAAGATGGGGAAGAGGTAGGGGCTGGAGTGCAGTCAATGGCATCTCAAAGAGTTGGATGTGACTTAGCAACTGAACAACACAACGTCCTACTTCACTATCATGATTTCCAAAGATGAAAACTCTGGCATAAATGGAAGTTTCTCCAATATTGTGTAGGTGTCTTTGAATCCAGCCTTTCCTAATCTGATCTTCTCTAGAGAGGTTGAGTTTCCATGATGCCCCAAAGATTATATTAGCTAAGTGTCATGCCCCTATCGGAATCGGAATCTGAGAGGAAGACGAACAGCTGACAGGGGGTGGGAGTGTGGTTCCATTGGCTGGGGAAGGGCAAAGTCTGGCTGGGCAGAGCAGGAAAGAGGTAGAACAAGGGAGAGGGACTTCAGAGGAAGACCCAAGCCCACCCCTTCTTCATCCTAGGAAAGGAGGAATGGAGAAGAGAGCAACATGGATTGTGTGGCTTACTGAGGAGGAAAGGGCCCTGATTCCCTTCATTAGCTACACCTGGGAATGAGAGATTAGAAGAGATGCAAGCTGAGTGCAGTGTCTGCTGGGAACAAACGTGAGTTTATTTTGTGTTGATTTTGGTTATCTGCTTCCCCACTGACTTTGCTTGTCAGAAGGTCGCAAAAGGGGATCGCACAATCCTGCAACCGTCATAAATAGGAATCAGTTGCCAAGCATCTGGATCACATGACCATGGGGAAGCCAACTCATACCCACATTCTTTTTTCTATATATACAGGTAGTAGTCCTCAATATACGATGACAATTGAGCCCAAACTTTATGTTGCTAGGTGAAACATTAGTTAAGTGAGTTTTGCCCTGCTTTACAACCTTTCCTGCCACAGTTGTTAAGTGAATCACTGCAGTTATTATCTTAGGAACACGGTTGTTAAGTGAATCTGCCTTCCCCCGTTGATTTGGCTTGTCAGAAGTTGGCAAAAGGGGATCATATGACCCCAGGACCCTGCAACCGTCATAAATGCGAACCAATGACCTACAAGGTCTCTTCAAACTCTGTTAATCTGTTAACGTCCTGCCATTCTGTTGGAGGGGAGCATATTTTTTCCATGCTTTCACATAACTGCTTGGGAATTAGGGAGGGGGATTGTCTTTGGAGATGGAGCAGGCTTCTTCCCAGCCAGTTCCAACCTAGTTCCAAGGCCACTTGCCCTGAGAACGACCTCACATCTGCCTAGCACCTCAGAGTTCTCAAAACAATCTTATGGCATCACATTGGCTGACGGTGGGCTGCTCAAGGTGGGATTGGGCTTGGTGAAATCAAAGAATTGCTTTAGGCTTCCCACGAGACTTTCCAGATTCTGCCTTCCTTTCCTGCAATCACTTTCTCTTGCTGAAAGTTCTTCTGAAGTTCTTCTGATTCAATTGCCAGGTACCCGAATTCTGATCACATGGCCATGGAGATACTGCAACGGTCATAAGTGTATAAAAATGGTCATGTCATGATGGTAACTTTGAATGGCCACTAAATGAACTGTTGTAAGTCAAGGACTACCATACCTGTAATGAGTTTTGAATGTATTTATTCAAAGTTTTTTTTGAAAATGTATTCAACTTTTTGGAAATTGTACTCAATCTTTACAAAAAAAAAAAGAAGTCAAAATGAACATGGATTAATTCTAAAAGTTTGATTTGGAACGTCAAGAACAATAGTAATGCAGCCTCAGCAGAACATATTAAAAAAAAATCTTAACAACTATTTTATCTGCTGCCAGAGAGTCAATCCCAGGTAATTTTTTGCTAAGGTGGGCATTCCGGGGTGGAGTGAAGTGGTGTTGGATGAAGGACTATGGAAAGAGCCAGCTCACTAGCTTCAAAGGCCAGTTCTCATTCAAAGCAGAGCTCCAAGTAATGATTTCAGGAAATGGCATGGACATAAAAGGGAGAGGAACTTTCCTACACAGGGTGGGAAACCTGCATTTATCACTGCACATTATGTGTGAAAAGGCTAGTTAAGGTCAAGGCCAACCCATGGCGATGTAAGACAATCGTCATTATCATTATTTTCTTTTCCATTTTTTTTAAAAGGAAGCTCAACCCAAGATTGCTGATGTGTTTTGAAGTCTTGAACATTTTCCCTGTTAGCCCTACTATTAAGACAGCAGAATGTTGAATATTTCACATCCGATTATTGGCATGAGTTATTTTTGATGGCTTAAGCATATTGTTAACATCTGGGAAAGCACATGATACATACGAAGCAAAGTTATTTGGTAAATCAGCTCTGTCCTGTTTACATACTAGCGATATATTCTATATTTAAGAATTCCTATGTAGCTCGTCTGGGGTCAAACTGGGCCATGCTGGCAAGATCATTTAATCAAGTTCAGTATGTGGGGAAACTGAATATGAAAGCCGATTTGAGCAAAAAGTAGTTGGATTTACAGCCGTTGGACTACATCTCCCATCATCTTTCATCATTTGCACAACTCATTAGGGGTGATGAGTTACAATTCCATAACATCCGGAGCATTTTAGATTTGACATTCAGAGGATTTGGGAAGAACTAAAATCCTGAAACAACACTGCAAAGATCCAGCTTCTGAATAACATCAGATCGATTTATTTTTGTTGTTTTCTTTTTCCCTGTTTATTTTATTGTTCCATTATTTGACTTTCACTTGGTTTAAACTTCCTTTTAGTTTCTTCAGTTTTTATGGTTGTGAGCCACGTAGAGTAGCTCCGTGGTGAGATAGGCGGCAAATAAATGGACTAATAATGACAATAATAATCAGGTTGATGTGATAGGAGAATGCTTCAGTGTCAATCTGGCTGAGGCCATTTTGGAAGGGTCAGAATTGCCACAAAGCAGAAGGGGCAGGAAGGAGAGAAATAGCTAGATGGGGTTTTGTAGCCAAAACAAGAAAGTTTTCATGTGGGAACCAAGGACATTCCGACAGGTGGCTGGCCAGAGGAGGAGAGAGATAACCAAACAGCTGGCCAGCACCTTGATTGGACAGCGTGACCAGTGACTTGGGGGAAAGGGGAAACTTTGATTTTTTAATTAGGCAAAAGCCGTGGCAACTTTCAGAGTCAGCTTTCACCAGTTGTGCCAATATGATGTATCCAATAAATTGTTCTTTGAGGAATTTGCCTGCCTCAGCGTTCTCACACTGCCACCTGAAGCAGGGACATTTTAAGCAGGAGTTTTTTTTAAAAAAAAAGTCATGATGGTATTTACAACCAAACAAAATGCTGTATTTTTACACATCTCATATTTTTACCCCCATTCTCTTTGATCTGAAAGATGAAAGTAGATTGAGTAGAGTATCACATACTAATGGATCTTTTCTACTTAGTCAAATACTTTCAGGTTATTAGTAGGCGAGATTGTTCAACCTGGTAGGCAATATTCAGATTTTTCAACTTTGGGGGCTTTTTCCATGCAAACCCAGCCATTTTTGAACACAATGTCAGTGGATTTCAGCTTGTAATCAGAGAAAAGCAGTTTATCCATTCTTTTTTTCCCCTGGCACCTGAATTCGGATCCTAGACTTTTATTCTATTACAAGTGTCAATTAATCGATCAATTTCAGAATATTTGGGGTATCATCAATACAGCTTTGTAAGGTAGAAGTTTTACAGATAGGTTTCTGCACAATTAACACAATCAGTATTTTTCACCTTTCATATTCTTCAGACCATACTTATTTTTTTCTTGCTTTCTAGTATCTTCAAACATGCTATGACACCTAGGTTAGAATAAGTGTTCAGGCATTTAAAGTAACGGATATCAAATTCTCAAAATGTTTACAGCATAATAAGCATATACCACAAGATCTGTTGTTTTATTCCAGTAGGCGAACAAGGCAAATGTTAAATTTCAGAATCTCTCTTCATTAAGTCAAAATGGGGTGATGGCTGTTGGAGTAGAGTATGGGAAAGATAGATGCTCATAATTAATCTTTCCAACCAGAATTTTTGTATTTCTAAAAGTCTTTTTCACATATTATGTGGAACAGATCTGAATTTGAAACTAAATGTGTGCAATGATACTTCTAAAAATCACATTGGTCCATCAGGTTAAAAAAAATCTACTACAGTAATTTGGTTGATATTTCCCTATTAGTGCTACTGGATTTTTTTTTTTTTAAATGAACCCGTTTTCAGAGTATACTGATCTGATATTACAATTATACGCTTAAAAACAAAATCCTAGGAAGCTACCTAAACAAATATACAAGAATATACTTCATAAACACATGCAATAAAAAGTCTTCCACTTGCTTGGCAAACAAACTTTTTCCTGACCAAAAAGAGAGGGGGGAAAAAGTTAGTAAGAGTTAAAAACTAGAGGTTACAGTAACTCTACCAGTAGAAACAAAAGAGTTGTTTATTAGAGCACTGAAGAAAAAAAAAATTGGCAAAACACACATTACCCTTACAGTCCCCTTCTTATATAATGGATTTAATTACTATAATTCAAACAAGAGTTCAGCTATATGCCCCATTTTCCTTGGAAGTGGAACCATCCAACCATTTTGCAGATGAAAAGTAAATGGATTCAGAGGTTTTTAGTCTAGACAGACTCCAGACACTTTAAACAATGGAAGAACTTAAGCAACTCATAAAGCAGCTTGAGATAACGTTTTTCACCTCCTTCGCCATGTTTTATTTAGGCCTTATCTCCCGCAGGGCAGACATATTAAAACAACACTTAATTTTGGGAAAGCTCTCTCTCTGTGCCATTCCTTCTAAACACAATGGACTATGGTTGAGGTGGTCTTGCATTAGGCAGCTTTCACAACAGTCTCTACGCAGCAAACTCTACGACTTCAAGGGGTGTTTAGGCTTCCCTTGTACAAATCCTGCCTTAATGGGAGCCACTTCACTAGCCTGAGGAAGCCAATTTAGAAACTTGAGAGCTTTTGCAGAAGAACATTTTGATATATTCAAGAAAGGGAGATCAAGCTTGGAGGAACTGTTCACACAAAAAGAAGGAATTCCGTTGTACTTAACAAGAACTTTTGAATAGCTATTTGCACTTTTGGGCAAAACGCTTAATTCTGACATGATCTATGAAACCATGTATCCATCAATCAATCAACAATCCAGGTGCATTTAACAGATGACTAGTAAAGGCATACATAGGAGTTATTTTCCTCTTTCATTTTGCATGCTCAGATAAAATTAATGCTCTAAAAGCAGATAATAATTTTCGGTGCGCCAACAAATCTACAAATTTCTTTTTGGGGAATTCTGATCATTAGATCAAGTGATCTGTGAGGTTCCCCTAAACCATTCAAGTCAAACGTAGTTTAATTCAATGGACACCTAAAAAATAAAGATAAATTACTTCTTTGAAAGTAGCAATTATATCATCCCATAGCTAGTACATGCTTAATTTATCTTGCCTTTATGAGATGCTTGCTGTAGGAATTGGAGATGGAAGACCAGAATCTTCTTAGCAGCAGGAGAACCCCACGTCAAAAGGAAATATTCAAATATTTGTTACAAGGTGACCTTCCAATATTTATATACAAGCACCATATTAACCAACCTACTCTTATAGCCTAAAATAGGGTGGGAATGTTGGCATAATTGTAGAAGACCTTTGCCAAGTCATCAGCACTGACCTTCAACAAGGCTGATCTGTTTCTTCCTTGGCGTGCCTTGGAACAAGTAGAAGGCGTAGAAAAGACATTTCATGTCACAGGATTCTGTTAAGCCCACAAAAGACTTTTCAGAAGTTCACAGATAAAGAGACCAAGCTTTAAAGGTGAATCCCTCATTCTACTTTTGAAACTTCCTCTCGAGGAAAATAACTCCATGTCAAAAGAATATGTGATTTTCTTAAACTTGAAAATGGTTTTCAGCAGGATCTTTTTAAACAAAGATGTTCATGAAAGTTGCTAAGAGCAATATTCACTTTATGTACTGTATATATGAAGAGGTTGATGAAAAATGTAGGGAACTCCAAATAATAGGCAGAAAAATCACAGAAAAGGTAGGGTGGAAAACTAACCTTATTTTTCTAGCATTTCACCAAGTGGAAGTCAACATTATTCATCAGTCACAAATTCCTTTCCTGATTTGCGAGAAGAGATAAATAAATGCTTTCTCCAAAATATTGAAATGCTGTGCCATAGGATTACTTACCATGCTATTTTTGCTGAAACATGCTGTACCAAGTTTTTTCAAACTGATTTCTATTTGCTTTTTAAAAATTTATTCCTTAGCAAAGGGTCCCAACGTCAAAGCACATATTAAGAGATTAAGACAGATGAACACTTATAAAATCTGAAATGCCAGTTTGAAGTTGTATGGACAATGAGAACTATTTTACTTACTGCAGGATTCTTGCTAAGCTCCAAGGATATCCTTTGGACACAGTAGTTAAAAGTTGGGGAAAGCTTGCTGGGCTTTGAAATATGCAAACTAAACATCAGGAATTGAGAAGACACATATAAAGTCTTTACCGCAATGTGAATCAAAGTATACTCGGTATTGAAAAAGAATGCTTTAGACCAGAGGTCACCAACCTTTTGGACCTCAGGGACCATCAAACTCATAATTTTAAATCCTGCAGACTACTAACATGAATTTTGACTGATGGTGGCTTGCAGACGTTGGTGTGAAAGTTGGTCCCATTCCAGAGCTGCAGTAGTCACAGGACTGGCCCTTTGAACATCCCGGAGTAGCTGCTCTTCCAGTCTGTGGCAGGCCATTGCACCCAGGTGGAAGAGCAGTTGCTCAAGGACGACCAAAGGGCCAGTCCTGTGACTGCAACTCTGGAACATGGGACCGACTTTCCCACCAACATTAGCAAACCACCTCGGGGCGGATTTCCCTCCCCACCATTGGTCTTACGTTCCAGTGACTCTACTCAAGGTAAGGTTAGCGCTCAGCCGAAGGTTGGGGTCCAGAGGGTGGGCGGGTCATATGGGCGGCGCAGCCTTATGTTTCTGTGCAGCCTGGATTAATTGCTGGGGGGTTTTCTTTGGGGGGGGGGATATTTCTCTGCGGACCACCAAAATTTTCTCGTGGACATTGGTCGGCAACCACTGCTTTAAACCAGAGGTCTCCAACCTTGGCAACTTTTAAAATTTGTGGACTTCAATTCCCAGAGAAATTTCTGCTTCTCTTCTTGATTAGTTTCCATCCATTGTTTCTCTTTTTGCCTTCTGGTGCTTTGGAACACAGGTTGACCCCTCTTCTCAAATATTGGAACACTGCTATTATCTCACCCCTTGTCTTTTTTTTCACTAGATTAGACATACCCAATTCCTGTAACATTCTTCATGTTTTAGCCCAGCAGCCTCCAACCTTTTGGGCATTAGGCATTGGTTCCATGGAGAATTTTCTGCAGACTGGTGGGACCATGGTTTCATATGTTGCCTATACTCCCAAATGGGGCTTTGATTGCTCGGCCCAGTTTCTGGCATGCCATAGCCCGGAGATTGGGGATCCGTTATAGCCTACAGTTCCTAATCTTTGTTTGCTCTTCTGTGCACTCTTTCCAGAGCCTATTTCCAGATCTTTTTTTATAATGTGGTGACCAAAATCAGAATTTACATTTCAGTACAACTACAGTAATAGCTTGTTTCAATCTAAGATTGGATCAGGTGTTATATTGTAATGCCAAATTACACCATAGGAGCATTTGAAAGTTCAAGAAATATTTGCTAAACCATCCTTTGGTTTTGCAGTCTGCTGAATGGAAAAAAAAGGGGGGGGTGGAAAGGCAGGTGATGTCATTTGAACCTCTAGTTCGTGCACGGATATGATCAAAAGGAGTGGAATTTGATGCAATTAAAGTTGAATTAATTACCATATTGAGACATCCTACAGATAGTGAACGAGATTTCTAAAGATCCCTGTTGACGGATGGGCGCATTCACTTACATTTCACAAAAGAACTATTGTTTGGTAAGCTTATAAATTGCTCTTTTATGTTTAACTTACTCCTGAGGCTTAACCATCCACCTCATCTCTTCATTTAATTCCCCATAAATGTTCTAAGGCCACCCGAGTGCTTGAATACTTTGTTAATACTGTCCCCTCCTGTCCCATTATACTCAAATGTTATACGTGGCCCTGTTTGAGTTCAAGCTAAACTATCCTCTTCTAGGTTTGTGGATTGGTTTCACAGCATATTATTCATTAGGCTCTTTTTGTTAAAACAACATATTTCTGGCATGTTCGCACAGGATGACTGTGAAAAGCAAAACGGCACTCATGGAGACTATTCAGGATCATTTTGGTGCATGCTAAACATGCAGGTTTTAAGGCACGGTGTGTCATGAAAAATCTTCCTTGTTTGTTCTGCTGAAAATGCAACTTTGGCAAAGGCTTGCAAAACCCTGTTGAGTCAAGGAGAGGAAACTGTATCCTTCCATATGTTGCTGAACGACAATTCCCTACCGTCACTAGGGGTAGGTTTGGGCTGGTACTTCAGCAATTTACAGGGGTTCACAGGTTCCCCATCTCTGCGTTAAGAGAACAATGAAGCAAAAATAATAATAAAAAAGTGGAAACAGAGCAATAATAATAATAATAAAAAAACCAGAACAGAAACAGGAGAGAAATGATACAATATGATAGATGTGCAAAGGGCTTTCAATCCAAACCATCCTTTCTCAAGTGCAAATTAGCTAGTTCAGGTTTAAGGGAAATGACTCCAGCCTGAAGCAGTTTCTTGCAATAGAGTTGCCCTAAGGAAGGGGGAGAATCACTTCCAAAATATTTGCAGCAGCCCTTTCCACCCTCAAACCAATTGATTTCACCTGCAAGATGGAATACCTTGAATTCAAAATACTTGGCATGAAAACATTTTTTCACACCAGCACCATTTTCTATTTTCCCACATTACTAGCTTCATCGAGAAGAACAGAAGAAATGTCAGTATCATCAAACGTCTTGTAGCTGTGTCACTTAAAAGGAACCTTTTTTTTTTTATTGCGGTGTAACAGAAGACCTAAATTGAATTTCCAAGTTAAAACATTCCTTCTGACAATTCGCGAGCAGTTTTGCAAGGATAGCTCTTGCTTGAGGATGGTTTCCTTAAAAACAGCAAATGCGGTTTCTTCATACTGCGCTTGCCCTTGCTGTTGAATACATTGGTTTTCAAAATGCTACCATAGATGGATATACAGGTAATCCTCAATCTACAACCACCATGGAGTTCAAAATTTCCATTGCTAAGCAAGGCAGTTGTTAAGTGGGTTTGCTCCATTATATGACTTTTCCTGCCTCAGTTGTTAAGTGAAATCTCCCTATTGATTTTGCTCATCAGAAGATTGCAGAAGGTGATGGAAGGCATGGAATATTGCAACCATCATACATATAAGCCAGTGGCCCAAGCATTTGATTATTGATCACATGACCACTGGGATGCTGTAATGGTCATAAGCGTGCGAAATGGTCATAGGTCCCTTTTTTTCAGTGCCTTTGTAACTTCCAAAGGTCACTAAATGAATAGTTGTAAGTTGAGGATTACTAGTATTCCTATGCTTGAGGAAGGGAACAATAAATACTTCAACCTGGTATCAACGCCATACAATGATTTCTGCACTAATGCAGCAAACAAGATTTTACACTAATAACACAACAAACAGTATGGCCCTGCTGGCTTCTCTTATTGCTACTGCCTGTAGTTTAAATACTGGTTGCTCAACAGGATTCCTTCAATCCTGGGGATATTTGCAGTTTCTCAAGAGAAGACTGGTCAACCGTGAGATCTCAGAACACCTGCTAGATCTCGTAATGACAAAGGATCCTTCTGAATGGCCACAGGGACATCTCACAAGAGCTGCCAGAATAATTTGACTACTTTACAGGGCTGAAATAGCTTGTTTGCTTGTTTAACAGAACTTGTAGGAAGGAAAACAAGCCATAAGTTCTCAAGGCAGTCCATAAAATAAGATCTAGATCAGTGTTAACTTACCTGGGCAACTTCTGCATGCTTGGGTTTCAACTTCTAAAATGCAGTTGTCCAAATTGTCTAGAATCAGTGTTTTTTTCGACCCCGCAACTTTAAGATGGGTGGACTTCAACTCCCAGAATTCCCCAGCCAGCCTTGCTTCTACCGCTGCACCATAGAGAATATCTTTACTGCACCTCTCTATGGTTTGCCAATTGCACAGGGACAGATAGGGAAGCACTCCAGAGGGTTAATATCATTGCCCAGAAGATCATGGGTTGCCCTCTCCCCTCTTTGGAAGAGCTTTATAGCTCCCACTGCCTTAAGAAAGTTCAAAACATTCTCAAAGATCCATCTCATCCTGGGAACCCCTTTTTTTTAAACTATTACCATTTGGCAGATGGTACAGAATAATAAAAACAGGGACAAACAGGCTGAAGAACAGCTTCTATCCCAGGGCAGTAACTATATTGAATTCTACTGTATAGTGCAATATTAATGCAATATTTTGCTTTCCATTCAATTGTATAGAATGTGAAGGATGTGTGTATTTTTATAGTTATAATGTACACTGAAGATGGTATTTAATTTCATTATACGAGGTGCAATGACAATAAAGTAAACTAAATTAAAGAAGTTGAAGTCCAACACATTTTCAAACTGCCACGGTTGAAATACACTAGCCTAGACAGACTTAAGAGCACTCTTTTCTTACTCTTAGGAATTGTTTGAACTATGCAAGACAACTTCTTAAGAGCTGTGAGCAGAAAACATACTGACATATAAGCATGCTCTGCCTTTCTATTTCCATTCTAGGACTTGCATGGTTCTGTTTGAACACTTGTCGGTACAGCCTTATAAGTATTGTGGAAAAGTTGGAGAGCTGCACATGAGCAGAGTTACAAATGACATGTCGGGGACATGCCTCTCAGAGGGAGATTGCATGACTTCAGATTCAATCCCTACAATTTCTGTTTGAAATCTCATATACCATGTATAGGTCTTGGCAGGAGAAAAGAATTCCACATCTGAATCAAACTAAGTCAGACCCACTTAGTCTTTGATACATGCAGATTAGTCATGTGAACTAATGTGAAACTGGTTAAGGGTGACTGCATTAGGAAGGGAAAAAAAGGTGGAAATTTGGATCTGGGGACTCCAGAAATACAGACGCTGATACTATTCTGCAGCTAGCATTTGTTCAAGATTGGTTCAACCTATACTTTTGCATATTAAACCAAGTGTAGAGAGTGTCAACAGAGCCTAAAAAAGAATGGCTGGGAGGAAACATCTGCACTAAGGTGAGGGATCTACAACCTTAACAGGTGTTGTTGCCTCTATCAACAATGCCAACAATAAGAGTGGTGTCCCCAGGGTGCTTTGACAACTGGACTTCCTTGGTTTTTCCCTTGAAAAAGTTTGGCTTCTCATCCAAGAAGCTTCTTCAGTTTTGCAAGTTCTGAAGAAGGTTCTTGGATGAGAAGCCAAACTTTTTCAAGGGAAAAACCAAACTAAGGAAGTCCAGGTGCCTTTTGAAAAAGCACCCCTGGGACATCGTTCTTGTTTGTTGGCATTGTTATAGGGGCAACAATACCTGATAGGTTGTAGATCCCTCACCTTAGTGTAGGGACTAAGAATATTTTTAGGTTCTGGATGATTGAGAATCTCCATAGACATTAAAAATGATCAGCTGTAGTTTAACATCTGCAAGTCTATAGGCTCCTCACCCAATTCAGACCAAGAAGGCAGGACAGGTGAATGAATCATTTGCTGTATTCAGAGAAGCACCGTGTGTGTGTGTGTGTGTGTGTGTGTGTGTGTGATTCCAGATACTCTAGAAATTCCAATATCCTCTTAGGCATGCAGTGAAAGGTCCAATTGGGCAGTGTAGGTAACCTTCTCCCATCCTTGGCAGAGTACAACTGTCCAACAATGGTGATTACCAATTGAAGTATCATAAATGTACATCGGCATCATCGTAACAAAACAATGAGATTCACGCGCAAGAAATACTTAAGCCACATGGAGCTGCCCATTAAATGTTTCCTACTTCTGAATATACATAATATACAAGTTACCTTGGGCACCAAGTCCTCAGGAAAAAAAGTCTTTTGTGGCACCCTGGGGACCAAGAGAAGTTATAGAGCATTGGCTTTGTTTAAATTTATTTTATTCTACCTGGGGGGGAAAAAAATCCTAAAAATGTCTTCAAGGCTGTTTAACCTCTTTTTCTTGGAAACACAATCCTTCTTAAAGGCACATATTTCATAAGCTTCAGAAAAAAACAGAGAGAGGCGGTGATTTAAGCCACATTATCCAGGTCCTGAATAACCTTGGGTCCTAAATGAACTCTCCTCGGAAGGGCAGGGTACTACGGCTTTGCTCCTGCCAGCGATAGCGAAGCTGGGAGAGTGCCTGGTTGTCCGGAGTTTCAAATTCAGAAAAACTCAGCTGGTTCAGGATCTCATAGACACCTGCCTTGGCTGCCACCTGGAAAAGAGAAAAACAAATCAGGGGATCGGGAGGGAAGTTGGAACACGCAGAGAGAAATCTTAATGATCTTAAGAGGATATTTGTAAAAAATTGTCACGCCCTTGGTAGAGTCGGATTCTGAGGGAGAAGAGGAACAACTGACAGAGTGGAGATGTGGCTCCGGAGGTTGTGGAGGAGGCTGGGGAAGGGCAGAGGCCGGCTGGGCAGTCAGAGGAAGAACCAGGCCCATTCCATCCTAGGGCTTGCAGGGAGGAGAGGATAAGGAAGAGACGTGGTCACTCAGGAGAGGACCTTGATCCTCTTCATGGGCTGCAGCTATGACAACTGGATAAGAGGACAGACATGCGTACGGGTGAGTGCTGGAAACAAAGTGTGAAAATATCTCTAGTTTATGGTTCCTCTCTGAGTTTGGCATCCTTCCCAGTGTGTGCTCTGTTATCTGTGGATGTCCTCCAGCCCTTATCTTGCCTGGATTGAGTTGTTTTTTAATCTTGGTAATTTAAACGGCATTTCCTCCTTCTTGTAACTGCTGGTGTGGGAGTTTTTTGTCTCCAGTCAAGGGTATTTGGAGCTTGGAAGCAAAGTGAAGGAATAAAAGGGGCTTCAACTGTTTTTTGTGACTGTGTTTATTTTGTATCCCACCCTGGGTCATCACAAAAATGCAGAGAAAAGATATCTATTGTTTTTGACAACAGCTAGTCCTCGACTTACCACCTTTCATTGGGTGATCGTTGAAATGATCAACTTTCACACACTTATGGCAACTGCAGCACCCTCATAGTAACGGATTCAAAATTCAGATGCTTGGCAACTGGCAGGTATTTATGATAGTCACTTAACCACTGTGGCAAGAAAAGTCACAAAATGAGGGCACATAATGGTCTTGTCATGCCCCTGTCGGAGTCTGAATCCAAGGAGGAAGATGAATAGTTGACAGGAGGTGGGAGTGTGGCTCTGTTGGCTGTGGAGGAAACTGGGGAAGGGCAAAGTCCGGCTGGGCAGAGTAAGGGAGAGATAGAACAAGGGAGAGGGAGTTCAGAGGAAGACCCAGGCCAACCCCATCTTCATCCTAAGGCACGCAGGGAGGAATGGAGAAGAGAGCAATATGGCTTACGGGGGAGGAAAGGGCCCTGATTCCCTTCATTAGCCACACACACCTGGGAATGAAAGTTTAAAAGAAATGAATGCTGATTGTTGACAGCTGGGAGCAAACATGACTTTATCCTGTGTTGTCTTTGCTTATCTGTGTTCCTGGCATCTTTCCAACCATGTGAGTTTTAGCGTGCCTTCACGTCTGAAATTCTTGCTTTTGCCTGCAAACTAATTACCTCAGTTTGGTTTGATTGGGCTTAAACTTACAGTTCTTGTTGACCACGTTTTGGACTTGATTCCCTGCAGTTAAAGGCTAGTCCTGGAAGAGTTTTTCTCCAGCCAGAAGGTAAGCTGGACATTTGGGGCAAAGTTGCAGCTAATAAAGGGACTCCTACTGATTATCTGACTGTGTTGCCTTTGTGCCACACCCCGAGTCATCACAGGTCTTGCTTAGCAACAGGAATGCTGGGCTCAATTGTGGTCATAAGTCGAGGACTAACTATAACAGCATTCACAAAAGAGGAAACTCATTTGCAATAAATATCAAAATATGCACCCAGGTGTGTGTGTGCATATGTGTCTGTCAGAATGATTAAGCACACATTTTGAAGGAATTCTTTCCTGGTAGAAGAGACTATTTGTAATATTCTACCTCTTGCACTGATAACGTTACCAGGTTTGCTAATGAGAAATCTGCAAGAAACCCACCAAGCTCAGAGAGCACCAAGGTCCTACAGAATTCCTTACTCCTTTCTAAAGTACTTTTACGTGCAATACTCCAATCTATGCATTTTCCAGCCAGACATTCACACACTTTGATTCACATGGGCTGAGTTCTCGGACATTTTGAACCAGTGGGTGCAATTTGACAATGTTGCATGTGTTAGAGAGCAGGGACTCAGCAGAAGCTTATCCCTGTAGTTAACTCCCTCGCTGGCCCAAAAGGACAATTTCCCATCCAACAAATCAGTGAGATGAAAAGAGGTCACATGTCCAGGCAGGACTCCACAACGCAATGCCCCTTTTTTGAACTCACAGAAGTCCTTCCCCAAGAAAAGCTCAACTGATGATGCTTACAGTGAAGGAACTTGGCCAAGAAAGCCTGTCACGAATGCCAAGTCACATATTAGCCTTCACAAAACAAACTGCAAATGATCCCTTTGAGTGTCCTATTGTCCCCACTTAATCGTACCTATTTCCTGTATTCTTACTCACGTTTATACTTATACCTATTATTTTGTCAGCGATTGGCAAATCAAATAAATAAATAACAAATAAGAGCAGGTCTTCTCGACAAGTAAAATCAACGGGGAAACCGAAGGCCTCTTGGCCTCTATCACCTCTGTAAACTGGGGGCTTATAACCCATTAGGATTACAAAGGCTTGAAAAGGGATCCAAAACTTAGTTTAGTTCTATGTTTTTTAAAAAACAATTAATGAAATTAAATGTATATTTGCAGTTATCCAGTTATTTGTCTCTCTCTGTATATGCATCCTTCAGTCCAGCATTAAGAAGGTTGATGGTGCGGCAAAAACAAATGGAAAAAAAATGTAATAACAATGTTTAGAAAAGTAAGAAAACGTTTCAGGGCTATTTCCCCGCCAGCCCACATCAAGTAAGTACAAAAGTAATCCAAAAACAATTTAGGAGACTCATATATATATATATATATATATGTGTGTGTAAGGTTTTTAAGCTGATAATACAAAGTATATATATATATATATATATATATATATATATATATATATATATATATATATATATATATATATATATATATATATATATATATATATACACACTGGAATAAGACATATATATATACGTATATATATGCTGGAATTTTTCCCCCTAACAAATAATTCAAAAAGCAATCATTATTTCCCCTGTCCAATAACTGTTATTGATAGTCCCCTCTCCATCAAATAGTTAAAGCTACTTTGCAAAGTATGTCTCTGACCAGCCGAGAATGCATCCCCCAAAATTGCATGTGTTGAAGAAAATATTGCAGTCCTTTTTTTAAAAAAAAAGACTGTTTAAACTGCTTTAGCTGCCTAGAAGTGTATATATCTATGCATCTTTGAGTGGATTCTGATCATGAATGCGCAATTTGGTGATCAGAATTTGGCTTGGCCTTGCTGACATCGTGATTATTGAAAAGATGTCTATCATTGCTACCATAGGACTCTCAGGATCCTACAGGATCCTAATGATATACAACAATGTCAGATGTTCAAATATCTATGGTAGACAAATAGAATATAAAAATCCAAACTACCAGCTTCATTGGAGCAATATAAAGATTTTTATTGCATGTTCTCAACTAACTAAAATCCCTCAGAGGATCTCCTGTCTTGTTTCCAGAAGATCAAGGAACACAGAATTTTCCTGTCTGAAACAGTAATACGTTCAAATCACACAATTATTACAATACAATAGGATGCTTTCAATCGTCCCTCTATAGAAAGTGGTAAGGAAGATGTGCTCTTCTCATATGATGCAGAAAATGCAGGCGCTGCTGTGCCTCCTTCACCAATGTTTTACTTTGAAATTTTAGACCTAGGCAACCTAGAACTACGCCGTTTTCGGTTTGATCTAAGTATAGTACATAAAATTATATATTGCAATGTCCCACCTGTCAATGAATACTTCAGCTTCAACCATAACAACACAAGAGCACACAATAGATACAAACTCAAGGTTAATCACACCAAACTTGATTGAAGGAAATACGACTTCAGCAACAGAGTGGTCAATGTCTGGAATACTTTACCTGACTCTGTGGTTTCTTCCCCAAACCCCAAAAACTTTAACCTTAGACTGTCTACTATTGACCTCACCCCTTTCCTAAGGGGTCTGTAGGGGGGGTGCATAAGCGCACCAACATGCCTACCATCCCTGTCCTATTGTTTCTTTTTTTCTTATTCGTATCCATTTCATGTATTTATAACCATGTTTATAGTTATACCTCTTATCTAATAATCGTTTGACAAAATAAATAAAAAATAATAAACATCCAAGCTAGTCTACTCAACAGCACACACAGAAACTTGATATACTAACTACCTCCATAGTTGAATCATGATCTCTTTTGTTTTTCCTACATTAAAACCCAAGCTAATTTTATTACACCAGGGTTCATCAAACCTTCTACCTCTTCCTGATAATCACCCTCATAATCATCCTGAACAAGGCCCACCATTGTTGTATCATCCACATACTTCACAACATACAGTAGTTGGTAGCAAACCTTGCGCTACAATCATGGGTCAGCAGGGTGAACAATAGTGGACTTAGGACACAGCCCTGAGGAGAACATGCTGTTAGACATTATTTATTTATTTAATCAAACTTCTATACCGCTCCCTCTCCCAAAAAGGGACTCGGGGCGGTGTATAGCCTACTAAAAACACAAAGTATATACAATATAAAACCAAATTAAAAGTATATACAATATAAAACCAAATTAAATATACAATTCACACTCACTGGGGCCTATCAGTGAGAAAATGAAGAACTCAGTTGCGCTCACTTTAAATGCTCACTTTATCACTAAATTGTTATGTCTAATAAGGTGCTCATTACTGAATCTCTTACAATTCCACTACTCTATAACCTCACTTACAATTCCGAACCAGAGGCCTATGTATGGATTATATTCCATGGAAACTTAGATCATAATAATTGGTTACTCTAAAATGCCGTAAGCATCTTGTTGTTTTCCTTTTTATGGAATGAACCTTTTTTTTTCTTGTTAAACCGAGTTAAATTTATTCTTTGTTTATGCAACAGATCTCATAACTTGCCCCAATGCCAAGAGCCTCTTGGCTGTATAGATCAAACAAAAAGAAAACAACATCATCATCATAAATAGCTAAATCCAAATAAATATTGAGAACAAAATATAATCATCAAGGAAAGCGGGGAACAAGGGACCCACAGTAATTCAGCCAATTGTAACACTGGGGTGGAGGGGTTATTGGTTGTTGTATTGTGGTTTTATCCTTTTAAGCCCACCAGTGTCACAGAGAGTGAGTTGAGTGGCCAAATAAATTTTCTTTATAAAAATAGGTTGGGAGTGTTATTATTAGGCAAAATGAAACTGTTACATCTTATGATTAATTTCAGAAATAACTGCTAAAGTTTATGCGGCCCAATTTATATTGTGTTCATGAGTTTCTTCTAAATATTTTAAATCAACCTTTACTAGTCTGAGAGAAAACTTGATATATTTAAAAATTAAATCATGTAAATCTCCTAGAGCTTATTATTATTATTATTCCTAATTTTTGGGAATTTTTACACTAATTCTATAATGTATGAAAGTAACTTTTCTGAGAATTGCTGAATTAGGAATAGCATATTTTACAAATATTATTTTCCTTCAACTTTAGTTACTATACCTGCAGTTTCATAAATGTACACTCTCCTAACATCAGAGTACAGATAATGCTAATTGGGATTGGTAATTGGGACTGGTAACTTCATTGTTAAGCAACGTGTAAATTGGAAAACCACGTGACCAAATGCTTACTGTCAGCAATTCCAACAATCCCGGTTGGTGTCATTAAATGAGGACTGTATGGTTCATTAAATGAGCATCCACATGACGTGATTTGTGACTTCCTACCAGCTTTCACATTGACTCTGCCTGTGGGAAGCCAGCTGGGAAAGTGACAAACTGCAGTCAGATAATCACAGAACACTAAAACGCTCATACGTATAAAGTTCGGTTGTAACTTCAGGCTGATCGTATATTTGAACAATCGTTGCACGAATGTTCATTAAATGAAAACCTTCTGTAGCCCCTGTAGATGGGCCAATTATGAATATGACCACTTTGTTGGTCTGCTATGAATTTTGGAAATGAGGTCTCCGTTTTATTGTCACAAGCAAAAGCTGGTTATACACATGCAGATCAGAGAACAAATTGAAAAAATACTTCAGTTTCCCTAGCAGATTAATGAAAGATGTTAATGTGATTACCAATGTAACATCCATCTGCCTTTTCATTAACTAGGAACCACAAGAGCTTGCAGCCTGATTAAATAATATAGAAATTACATGTTTGTTGTTTGTTCTTCAGTGTGTGTTTCACTTAGTTACAGGGTCTTCTTATACTACATTTACCTACTTTTTATAATGAAGCTTATGAATGCATAGTGTAACATCCCCATTGGCTTGTCTGCAGAATCTAACACTGATTAGACCTAAAAAGAAGTGATGCTCCCAGGGTTACCTAGCTGGCTTCTGGGATTTAATGGGGGTCTTCCCGACCCTAATCCAGCAACCTACACACAGCTTCTTGTTGGCTCTCCCTAGAAGTTATATTCTTAAATCAGATAAATCTCTTTGGGAGGACATGGAATTACAGATGTGCAATATCAGCCCCTTGATAAGCAGGTAAGATAAAGAAATTCAACTTTTTATATTTATTTAAGTGTATGGTGATGCTCTTTAGCCAGGAGTCTACAATGTTAAGACAAAATAGTTATTGGGATGATAGTTATTGGGATGATGATGGTTAATCTGTTTGGTTTATGCTTGCACGCTATTCAGAGCACACCACAGGGGTTAGGCTCAGCATTCAGATGGATAATAGTACTCTGCAGAGTCAATCGGGACTTTTCCCACCACCAATGTCACCTCATATTTGGGCATCGCATTTGGGCAGGTCCAGCATCAATCGAATCCATACTGATGCGCGAAGCGCTGCTTTTCCCACTGAAATGGTACCTATTTATCTACTTGCATGTAACATGCTTTCGAACTGCTAGGTTGGCAGAAGCTGAGACAAGTGATGGGAGCTCACCTCGTCATGCGGTGCTAGGACCCAAACCACTGGAGCACAGCTTTCTCCAGTGTCTTTAAGCCACTGAGCCGCCGTGCCTCACTCAACTTTCTGTATCAGGCTTTGAAGAACCGTAAAAGAGTTTTATAGCTTAGTACAGGGGTCCCCAACTCCTGGTCTATGGACTGACACCGGGCCATGGCATGCCAGAAACTGGGCCACATAAACAAGCTAAGCTCCATCCGTGGAATGCAGGCAGTCCACAAAACCATACCTCCTCCAGTCCATGGAAAAACCTCTCTTCATGAAATCATTCCCTCATGCCCAAAAGGTTGGAGGCCACTGGTTTTGTAGAAAAGTGTATTTTGTATTTCACGTTATATTCCCAGGACTCCAGAAACGGATGGGAAATATAAACAGTAGGGAAGTAAACTGGGATCTTCCAGGTGCTTTGGAGTACAATTCCCAATATTCTTGAGCCACTTGCAATGCTGTCTTGGACTAACTAGAACGGATGTTTAACACATCTGAAGAGCACCGTCTTACGTCTTCTTTAGATTAACAGAGTTGGAAAGGACCTTGGAAGTCTTCTAATCCAGCCTTCTGGTCAGGCAGGACACCTTATACCATATCAGACAAGTGGCTGTCCAATCTCTTCTTAAAAACTTCCAGTGTTTTGAGAAGTCACAATTTCTGGAGGCAAGTTGTTCCACTGGTTAATTGTTCCAACTGTCAAGAAATTTCTTCTTAGTTCTACGTTGCTACTCTCCTTTATCAGTTTCCATCACTTCTTGTCTTGCCGTCTGGTGCTTCTGAGAATAGCTTGACTCCCTCTTCTTTGTTTGCTCTTCTCTGTTCCCTGCTTCTTTCTTAGTTAGACAGACCACCAGATCTCTATTTCCATACCATCAACCAGATATATTCATAGTTCTTACAGATGGATCTTACCAGCAGTCCATACCTATCCGTTAGATGTGGCTAAAACGTAAATGAATCAGGAAATTGGAGGGGTGACAACCAATATAGATTGTGGCTTCCAGAAATTTTTCACAAGGGGGAAAAAAAAAAGATTTCCATAGCAGTCAGCAAAACAATGCTGCCCTTTACACAATCTATTCCATGACACAATATGCTTCTTTTTTTCAAGAGCAGGATAAATGTGTGCAAAGAACTTCCGTTCTCTCCCTGCTCAACCCCTTTCGTGCAGTACATTTCTGATCTGCGCGTATTTCAGTCCCCAGCTCTCTTCCACCCACTGGATTAATGTCATTTTTCCAGCAAATCTCCTTTAATCGAGAATAGCCAGGCTGTGATTGTAACCGCAGCTGGCAGATTCCTCTGTCATCTTTCACCAAGGAGATCAAACATGCCAAGATAAATTTGCAAAGCTAACTGAGACAAAGAGGAGACGAAGGTTTTCCATCAGGCATACCGGGCCAGGGCTCTTCGCTTACAGTTTACACATGCAGGAAAAATTGAGAGGCTAATCTCAAGGGGATTAAATAAAATGAGCTTAAGCAACCCATTTGCTGCCTGCTCACCTTCTCCCATTCCAAGTAATTATTTGCTTGGTACTTCTGCTGGGCGATTCCACTATAAAGTTAATTATCAGAGCCACATTTCGAGTGCTGTTAAGCCTATTAAGAATCATTTAAGCCACTGGAGCATCCAGTGGAGCTTATTAAAAGACGCAAGTGTTTTTGAGGGTGGGGACTCTTTGTGGACTCTTACTTGAATGCCTGACATCCAACAGAAGTTGATAATGCTAATTTTTATTTTGCAAATTCCATTTAAATCAAACCAATTCCACCCTTGGCTGGTCTTTTACCAACCCCTTTTTAGCTGTTGTTATGTTTTGACTAGAAAGAAATAAACAGAGAGCTTGGGGGAAGAACAGATGCTTTGCAGCTGAGATGACTGGATATCTTCAGTGAAAATGATCTCAGGTAGAGGGAGAGACAGAACATAGAATAATGGGGTTGGAAGGGACCTTGGAGGTAGAAATAGAAATAGAATAACAGAGTTTGAAGGGATCTTGGAGGTCTTGTAGTCCAACCCCCTGCCTAGGCAGGAAACCCTACACCACTTTAGACAAATGATTATCCAACATAACAGATGACAGATAATCAGAGTTGGAAGGGACCTTACAGGTCATCTAATCCAACCCCCCACCCAAGCGGGAGACCCTACACCATTTCTGACAAATGGCAGTCCAATCTCTTCTTGAAGGTCTCAAATGATGAAGCTCCCACAGCTTCTGAGGGCAACTTCTGTTCCATTGGTTGAATGTTCTCACTGTCAGAAAGTTTCTCCTTATTTCCAGGCTGAATCTCCCTTGTTCAGTTTCCATCCATTATTCCTTGTCTGGCCTTCGGGTGCTTTAGAAAATAGCTTGACCCCTTCCTCTCTGTAGCAGCCCTTCAAATATTGGAAGACTGCAATCATATCTCCCCTGGTCCTTCTCTTCACATCTTCTTTAAAACTTCCAGTGTTGGAGCATCCACAATTTCTGGAGGCAAGTTGTTCCATTGATTAATTGTTCTAACTGTCAGAAAAATTCTCCCATAGTTCTAAATTGCATCTCTCCTTGTTTAGTTTTCACCCATTGCTTCTTGTCCTGCCTTCAGTTGCTTTGGAAAACAGCTTGACTCCCTCTTCTTTGTAGCAGCCCCTGAGATATTGGAACACTGCAATCACGTCTCCCCTAGGCCTTCTTTTCATTAGACTAGACATACCCAGTTCCTGCAACCGTTCTTCATACGTTTTAGCCTCCAGTCCCTTAATCATCTTTGTTGCTGTTCTCTGCAACACAGGTGTTCTAGTTTAACCTACTGCACAATCAGGAGACTTTATATTGTTCCAGACAAATGGCTATCCAGTCTTTTCCTGAAGACCTCCAATGATGGAATTACTTTGCTGAGCTACAGTCCATTAGAAAATACAGAGCTAGAGGGAGGAGATAAAACTCACATACTGACATTCATTGTAACAAGTCTCACAGCTACAGCCTTTCTTAGTTTCTCCACATTAGCTCTTTACCCTTCTGAAGTAGGCAGGAATCCAAATGGTATCCCTTAACATAGAAGTCTCCAAACTTGGCAACTTTAAGTCTTGTGGACTTCAACTCCCAGGATTCTTCAGCCAGCCATGGTTGCCAAGGGCCCAAATTTTGATCACATGACTATGGGGGAATGCTGCAACGGCCATAAGTATGAAAAACAGTAGTATTTTTTTCCAGTGCCATGTCGTAACTTCAAATAGTCACTAAACAAATGGTTGCAAGTCAAGGACTATCTTTATTTGAAATTTTGGGAGCATTTTAGTAGATACCACCCTAAAATGACTGTAATGGGTGTATATTAAGAGCCATGGTGGCGCATGGTTAGAATGCAGGATTGCAGGCTAATAACTCTGCCCATTGCCAGGAGTTTGATCCTGACTGGCTCAAGGTTGATTCAGCCTTCCATCTTTCAGAAGTTGGTAAAATGAGGACCCAGATTGTTGGGGGCAATAGGCTGACTCTGTAAACTGCTTAGAGAGGGCTGCGAAGCACTATGAAGCAGTATATAAGTCTAACTGTTATTGTTAAGTGCTATGTAGAGAGGTGCACAGGGTTCCTATGAAAGTGAAAACAGGGTGGATAAACCACGGATGTTGCTTTCAGTTTCCTCAGCAGTGTAAAACTCTGACAAGTATTTAATATTGGTTCTACAATGAAGAGTCAACTATTTAACATGACTTCTATTAACAAACTATTTCATAAAAATATTTAACAAAGAACTCCTGTGCCTTCTGAACAGAATTTCCAGTCCATGTACATGAGTACGTACAAATGCAGTGATAATCTCCACATTATATGCATTTTCTTCATGAAATACTGGTGCAAGGTTGCCCCACGTAGGATAACTATGCTTGTAACAGAAAACATCATCCTGCCCTCTACATCTCTGGTGGATTAGGCTAGAAGTTAATGTTGTAAACCCATATTTCTCCCAACAAATAGTTGTCTCGGCAATTCCCTGCACTTACAAAAAAAGTTTCAAATTAGGGGCAAAAAGATAAAAAGTAGGAGACAAGGACCACCCCTGTTGCTTCCACATAGTTTTCCAAGTTAAAGGATGGGGCTGACAACAGCTCGGAAGATTTGAGTGCTCATGGATAAAAGAGAGAAGAAAGCCAAAGATGCAATGAAACAAAGACATCAAAAGGTCTTTTGTGCAGAATAAGGCAGCAAAGAAAGATACTTTAGATGCTTATTTTAAGGGCTCTGGGGGTGGGGGGGCTTGATTCTAAAACTCACTGTCAAAACCAGCTATGGTTTGCAGTTGACCTCACCTGTTTCCTTAATATGAGCTCATCCCAGACAGCAGAGTGCAAAGCTTCCTTAGGCCACACTATGTTTTCCTTGTGTGCCAAGGACTCTATTCCAAAAATAGGGGCAGTACTTATCTTGGGATGCAGATGAGTCCTCCCCACCCACTCCATCTATAGGGATCTGGAAAAAAAAGTGGTGTTTTTATTGCCCAAAGAACACAATTATTGCATGCCTGCTCTAGAGACTGGAATCTAATTTAGCTTTGAAGGGTTGAATCACTTCCTGTCCTATTTGTTCAAAAGGTAACTCATCTCATCCTGACCAACTCATCTCAGTCTAGGAGAGTCTGCCTTCAGCAGAAGGATAACAACACAGAGAAAAAAATGTAACTGTCTTAAATAGTCACCTTTTGTGATGCTCCTCCTTCAAAACAGAAAAATCTACTTCCAATGATAATTATCTAAATAAATCTTCTTCTTCTTGTGCCATATCTGTCATCGGATGTTGGAGATCATGTTGGCAATTCTATTTTTATCAACAGCCGTACAAAAAAGTGCTGTTGAGTTTTGTCCAAACCAGTCCCTTAGACTTTGAAGCCTTTGAAGCTATACTTCTGCCTGGACCTCGTTTGCCTTCAGTCATGTGTCGAATGTTTCAACTTTCAATTTCCAAACATTAGGGGTGCTCAAAAGTTGTGAAAGCCTTGGGGGTTGTAAAGATATTTTGGCTACTTTAATATAATTTAGATGTGCTTGGTAAGTAACTACATAAATATCATAACTTTTCAACATTTTGTTGGTTTCATTTACATCTACATCTACATACACACACACATATCCTGCCTTTATCATTTTTACAAATAATCCAGGGCAGTAAACATATCCACCCAGGTACGTTTCATGCCTAAGGCAGGATTTGATCTCACGATCTCCTGCTTTCTAGCCTGCTGCCTTAACCACTAGACCAACCTGACTCAATTTATCCACATTGATTGTCAGTAAATGGAATAAAAATAATATTTTGTGGACAACTTTTTATGATTGATCTGTGCAAAACCTATATGTTTATTTAGTTTTCCCATTATGGATAGGATGGCAGTCTAGGCATATTAACAAGAATTGTTTATGTGCATACAATCTATCTGGTATAAAATACCAGACATTGAATGTTATTCTAGAAAAGTCATCTGGCCAACTTTACTTTCACTGCACTGTAACAATGCATTCCTGTCAACCAAGGTGAGAAAGACCAACGTAAGATATTTAAATGGTAAGAGTTGATCAATTCACTATAATTTGTAAAGAAGGCATCCCAATTTCATTTCTTACTTCCTATGTCAAATGGCATGGAGATTTATTTACTAGGAAACCAACACTATGACAATAAAGATACAATAGAATAGGGGTCTCCAACCTTGGCAACTTTAAGACTTGTGGACTTCACGTTCCAGGATTCCTCCTAGCTTTGCTGGCTGAGGAATTCTGGGAGTTGAAGTCCACAAGTCTTAAAGTTGCCAAGATTGGAGACCCCTGCAATAGAGGTCTTTGCACATTCTTATAAGAATTGGGAAATCTTTCCTCTGCTTGCATATCTTAAATAAAACCATGATAGTGTTTAACTTTTTATAGAGAAGAATAGGAAGTTGGAATGGGGAAGAAAAGAGGAAAGCAAATCTCAGATAAGATACGCCAACGTAGAGTTGTAACTCCAGTAAAAATAGCCAGTCACACAGTCCTTCAGAGAAATCTCATGACCCATTATTTTCCTTCTCCTTCTCCCTCTCTCTCTAGTCCAAATTTCTTCAACATGAACTCTGGATTCTGTTGTTAGCTCAAGACTGTATAAAAAAGAAGCATTAAGATTTGTAAAGGATGGATCAAAGAATAACAAAGTTGGAAGGGATTTTGGAGCAGGATGGGTTTCTACCGGTTCTGTCCACCTCTGTAGAACTGATAGCTCTGAAGAGCAGCACACATAGAAACAGTTCTATGTCTGCTGATGTTTTTGCCTACACACCCACCTGGGCTCTTACCTGATCTTTATTTCCTGGTTTTTCAACTTCAGCTGCCGTGCGAGGCACAGCTGCAGTTAAAAAAAGCAGGAAAAGAAAGAGGGGTTGTTTCAAAGGCTGCGTCTCTGCACACAGCTGTTGATGACAATTTACAGGTGTGCGGCTCGCAGCAGTGCAGAGAAGCTCGTAAATCCCGAACTGGTAGTTAACCCTGTCGTATTCCAACCCTGCTTTGGAGGTCTTCTAGTCCAACACCTGCTCAAGTAGGAGATCTTATACTATTTCAGACAAATGTCTCTCCAACTTCTTTTAAAAATCTTCAGTGATGGAGCACCCATAGCAACTGGAGGTAAGTCATTCCACTGGCTAATTGTTCTCACTGTCAGGAAGTTTCTCCTTCGTTCTAGGTTGCTTCTCTCCCTGGTAAGTTTCCATCCGCTGTTTCCTGTCCTGTCTTCAGGTGCTTTGGAGAATAGATTGACACCCCTCTTCTTTGTGGCAGCCCCTCAAATATTGAAACTTTCTAAGATGTGGACTGTTATGCTGTGCTTTAGGACAGGGGTCTGCAACCTTGGCAACTTTAAGACTTGTGGACCTTTGCTGGCTGAGGAACTCTGGGAGGTTAAAGTCCACAAGTCTTTAAGTTGCCAAGGTTGGAGACCCCTGCTTCAGGAGATACCCATATGAATCACTACCTTTCTTGTTTGGAAAGAAGGAAAAACTGATGTCATGTAAGATATTTTCTTCCCACACTCTGATGGGACTATATTGACCTCAATATAGAAAAAGTGACAAAGATAATTTGCAGCATGAAATCAGAACATGGAGGATTCAGTTTGTGGTAATTCACCACAGAAATAAGGTTTTTAGCCCTGCGTTAAGTTATAGATGGATCTAAAAAACTATCCAAAGAAATAAATCTGGTAAATCACATATGGATTCATATTGTATATGAAGTGACTTTGAGAAGATGTGCTCCAGGCCTGATTTTTGAGCATGTACAGTAATTCAGCGATAAAAAGAAATTTTTTTTAACCAAATGGAAGCTGTCAAGAATGCCCCTTATAGCTGCTTATTGTTTACTGGACGTTGAAATCATTGCCTGCTTCATTGGATAAATAGAAAACATTGCAAGTATATAATGGCTAAATATAAACTGTTCACTGTCTTTTAATGACTCCATAATCCCTTGCAGGGTGGAATCTGGGCAAGCAGAGTGTTTAATGGCCGGACGCCCTTCTTGTCACCAATGCAGAGTTTTGTTCAGCAGATATATTCTCATTCTGTCCAGAGAGAGAAATATTTGCTTCTACCTAGAATAATTTTAGAGAGAGAGAGACTAAACAGAGTATGTTTGTATTTACAAAGCTGTGAAGAATATCAGAAGCCATTTTTTTCCCTTTCTTTTCTATTTTTCTTCAACTATTTTTTTTATTTTCTGGCACTTTTGGCTCTCTTTGCTTTCTTTTTATTTTTCTTCTTTGCTTTATATTCTTCTTTGCTTCAGTTAGTTTTTATCTTCTTGTTGAAACGTTTTAATAAAAATTGCACCCAAGAAAAAGACAGAGAGAAAATGAAATATTCTGCCAATTAGAAAATGTCATATTATGTCTCTCTTTGGAAAAAAAAATTCTTGGGACAGACTTGGTTAATAATGAAAACCTAGTTTTTCCTTTTAAAGAGTTGGGATATAATTGTAATTACAGGAGGGTTATATAAGTATGAAGTTGTATAATTTTTCCTTTTTTTTGCCTATACAAAGTATTTTTATTTTATGTTGGAAAATAGATTAATAGAAACTATTTGGTGACAAAAAAAGGTTAAACAATTATTCCAGGTACAATTAGGAAATTATTATGTGATTTCTTTGAAATAATTCCAGAGACTGGTACAAAATGGCTATATATTCAACTAAAATACTTTTGGATTTTTTAGTTTGGCATGGCTGAATTACTATTACTATTAGTATGGGGATGTGTTTTAGATAAATCCTATAATTATAATTATGCACTTTTTAAATAAACAATTAAAGGCTATCACTAAGGTAGATCTTAGCAATTTACTATTTTTACTACACAATTTTACAATTACTATAATATTACTATTATACAGATTTATTAAGCAAATATTGTTCAACCTCTTAAAAAAAGTACTTAGATTCAAGATACATATTTACTTAGGAAATGGCTCTTTCTGACATAATAGAATGCATGTTATTTTGTCGTCCAGGTTATTTTTAATTTGTCGCTTCTCTTTGTGCTTTTTGTAGAACACAAAAGGAAAGGAAAAGAGTAGAATAGCAATAGCAACGGGAATTAGCTTTGAAACAAGCACTAACAAGTTTATGTAAAGTATTTTGCATTTTCTAAGCCATACAGTGAAACAATAGAAAAGTAGACACTGAAACACCAACAAGTTCATTTGCGGACAAACCACTATTATTTCTTTCCGGGACAAAATTAGATTTTGGGTGTGACAGCCAGGGATGCTGTAAAAGGATTGACAGGAGAGAAAGGACATGAAGGCAATTTTGGGGGATTCTGAAGAAAACAGGGATGGGCCAATATGTGGGAGGCATAGACACCAAGGGAGGATAAATGGAGAACGTAATCAGAAGAAACCTCAAAAGCAAATGTCTGGTGGGAAGAATAGGATGGAGATAGAGGTGTAAGAGACTAGAAATAAATGGCTTCCCTTCCAGCACAAAGTGTTTCTATTTCAGCAAGTAAACAATAGCTCTAAAACACCGCTAAAGTAAATATCACGAGGCTTTCTGTCTGAATGATTCATTCTGAGGCAACAATTCTCTGGAACTCCTGTCACAATTTTGGTTAGAGCTTGGGTGCTTCTGCTATATTTCACAGTATATACCTTTCAAGTTTCCTTTCACTTAACCCTTACAGGGTACCATGTCCTTTTCGCTTGCGAGAAGACGGGTGGTCTCTCTCTCTCTCGTTGGGCAGCTATCCTGATATTCTTGAACAAATCTGTTACCTTGATTAGGAAAAGTTAACTGCCTTCTGTGGAACTTCACAATTAAGCCACCTAGCCCTGTACTGTCTATGTTGATGGGAAAGGGCTCTCTACAGTTTCAGCTGTTTTCTGGAGAAGTACTAGATTGACCCTAAAAACGCTGGCATGCGAAGAATGTTTGCCACCACTAGAAAACAGTAGCTCAGAATCAAGGTAGCCAAACCCAGGGTAGCTAAAGGCCTGAGGTTGAAACAACAGAGAAACAATCAGTTTCTTTGCCTTCCACCGCTGGGAGACCAGGCAAAGAGAGTGGGTAGCTAAGTCTAAAAATTAACACAACAGCCTATATCTATAGAAGATCAAATGTGACAAAAGGATGAAAAGGAATAGAATTTCATAGGAATCCATAGGAGTACGGCATGACTTAAATACACACAGAACAGAGGTGGTATTCAGCAGGTTCTGACAGGTTCCGGAGAACCGGTAGCGGAAATTTTGAGTAGTTCGGAGAACTGGCAATTCCCATTTCTGACTACCTCCCGAGTCCCAGCTGATCGGCTGGATCTTCTTTTGTTGTCCTGCACAGGAGAACGGAGCTGGAAAGCAGGTGAGTGGGGTGGGGAGGGAATGGGATTTTGCAGTATCTTTCCCCCTGCCACGCCCAAGCCATGCCCACCAAGCCAAGCCACACCCACCAAGCCACGCCCACAGAACCATTAGTAAAAATTTCTGAATCCCACCACTGACATAGAAATCTATGAAAATAAGACACACAGGAACATATAGAGATAAAACTTGGAAATATACACACACGGACAAGGAAACAGAAGATAGATTGATTAAGAGTCTGTAGGAGTTATAGGAAAATCCTGGAAATAAGAGATAGCGTTAGTTTTCTTTCTTTCTGGAGGTTTTGGTACAATAGAGGGAGTCAAATGTCATTTATCTGTAATCTGTACTAGTTTCCCCAAAGAATTGTTGCACACGTGTTGTTTGTTGTCTTGTGATGGACAGGACTGATCTTTGTCCCAAGAAATAACATTCTAAATGAAAGGCTATATTTCATCTTCATTTATCAAGTAACAACTTGGCATTCTTTAGCTTAGGTGTGTCAGGAATACAACTCCCAAAATTTCCATGCTGGGATTTACATTACCTTAGCACACACTTGTTAAATCATTTTTTTATGGAGTTTGGCCAAGTGGAACACTGAACTGTTCAAAGTGCTCCTTTCCAATTGGCCAGGCGATATGGAGCATGGCAAACTAATGGGTTAAAGCGCATTATAGTAAGATGGCTACTTAATCAGTTATTAACTGCTGATTTATGGTTATCACAAAGAAAAACAAAGCATATTCTCTATTTCCATTCTGGATCTGTCATACATGACAGAGTCATGTTTAGATGGAGGTTTCCTAGATCCAAAAAATAAGATTTATGATGAGATCTAAGATCAGATGTCTTGCTTGCATGCTTTCTTCAGAATTAGGGGTTGCAGCTAAACCCTGGGACAGCATTATTGCAGAAAGTGAGCTGAATCCTTTCAGCTTGGGTATATCGGGTAAAGAAGTTTAGCCATTTGTTAAAGAGAACAAGGGCTGCAGACATATCAAGCAGTCAGAAATAAGGAAACTGTGACCCACCAATTTCCTCCATCACTCTCATTCAAATGACCATGCTTCAAACATAGTTACCCCCTTGCTTGTCCACAACTGCTAAAACTTCTGGCTTGTGGTCAGAAGCTCTGGACAGTTCCTGGTCCTCCGAAGCCACTTGGCTTAGCCTTTGTTCTTTTTATTACTCAATAAAGACATTGTGAGAAATAATGAACTCCATCAACAGTTCACAAGAACAGCTGTTGTTCATGGGAATGAATCTGCAAGGAATGCAAGGATAATACATTCTGCCATAACAATAAGGACCAGGGATGAAAAACAGGATCTTTCTTTGGGCCTGTGAAGGATCTCTTTGAAAGCTACAACCAGCTATGACCAATGATTTGGATTAAGAGAGAAGACATGTAAATTTGGGAACAAAAAATCATGACTATAAAATGCTGTTCCTATAAAGGGTTGTCACCCCACTCTTCCACGCTATACATATATGTATATTTAAAGAAAGAAAGATTGGTCCTTTCTGTTATAATAAAGTCCAAATGTCTTTATAAGCAGGGGTGGGATACGACAGGGTTAACTACCGGTTCGGGATTTACGAGCTTCCCTGCACGCTGTGAGCTGTGCGCCTGTAATTTGTCATCAGCATGTTGTGTGCAGAGACGCAGCCTTTGAAACAGCCCTGTTTTCCCTGCTTTTTTAACTACAGCTGTGCCTCGCACGGCAGCTGAAGTTGAAAAAAATCAGGAAATAAAGATCAGGTAAGTGCCCGGGTGGGTAGGTGGGCAAAAACATCAGCAGACATAGAACCGGTATCTATGTCTGCTGGTCTTCAGAGCTACCGGTTCTACAGAGGTGGACAGAACCGGTAGAAACCCACCCCTGTTTATAAGTCTTTAATCTTTTTTAATATAATCATCCAGTGGACAATAGTAATTATTCAGCAAAGCTATCTCACTGATGGAAAACTATATTGCAGTGATGGCTAACCTTTTTGGCCCTGAGTGCCCAAAGTGCATGCACATCCCCAAAATTCAATGTGTGTGCGGCCCCTGCACATGTATCCTGAACAAATGTGCATGGCCCCTGAATATGCGTCCCTACGCATGCACTCCGCCCCCCACGCATGTGCAGCAGAGACCTGAAGACCAGCTGGCTGGCGGGAAGTGTGCGCACATGCGTGGCAGAGCTGAGCTGGGGCAACAACTCGCGTGCCCACAGAGAGGACTCTATGTGCCACAGGTTCGCCATCATGGCTATACTGCTTCACAGCAAGATCATGGAGCATGTTATAGAATATTATACTCGAGCACCAAGACCCATGTTTTAAATGTCAATTAAAGAGCAAACAAAGAAACAACAACAGCTGGCAAGAGCAGGAAATTTGCAGAAAAAGGCAGAAAGGCTAATTCTGGCTGTGCAAGACCAAGCCTTAAAAACAAATGCATATAAAACCAGAACTGAGAAGACAACAAGTGATGTCCCTGCAAAGAAGCTGAAGAAATGGCAGATCACCTAGCCAGCTTTTGCAGGAAGACTGCATAGAGCGATTACAAACAACGGCATGGCAACTGCGGCAACAATGGCGCATTGGAATATCTGCAAGAAATACTACTTGTCTGCGAGCAAGAACTGATGGGGCGCAACACAGACGAAGTCATTAAAAAAAAACGAAGAAGCTAAAGTGTCCTGAGACTTTAGAATTCAAAAAAGAACAAGCGTCTGCCACACGACACCCCAGACTTAACAAGTGTCAATAAGACCAGACAAAAAAAGTTTAGTGGACATTGCAATACCTGGAGATAGAAGAAAAGAGAAAGAACTAGACAAAAATCACAAAATAAAAAGAATTGTAAATAGAAACAGAATGACTATGGCAAAAGAAAACAAAGATGGTACTAACACTAATAGATTCTTTTGGGATTCAAATGTTTTTACTACCGGTTCTGTGGGCGTGGCAGGGGAAGGACACTGTAAAATCTCCAGTCAGAGGTGGGATTTGCCGGTTCTCCGAACTACTCAAAATTTCCGCTACCGGTTCTCCAGAACTGGTCAGAACCTGCTGAATACCACCTCTGCTTTGGGTGTAATCCAAAATCATACAGAACATTCCTTGAGGAAAAAAAAAATACCATTAATCAATTGTAAAAGTCAGCTTTACTTGGAACAGATTACTGTACATCCTGCAAAAATACCTTTAATTTATTAAACAACAACATCTGCCTATCTTAGGTCCTTGGGAAGGACTTGATAGGGCGGACTAAAATGCCAAATCCAGCAAGACATATTTATAAGCATGGAAAGTCTACTTGAGAACCTCTAACCCAGAAGCTGTTAAGTTCCTGCGAGATGTCCAAGACATGCTTGGGCGGTCCCATTAAATCCTGCCAATCTGGGGGCACTGATCCACTTAAATGCCATGCATTAACCATTCTCTGTCAACCTGTTCTGTTTCCCTCTCTATTCTGTCTTTCCAGTCCCAACAATCATGGCATACCCATGACTTTTCTCTAACCAAGGAACAAACCCAGAGGCTGCTGGTTTTTTCTCCTTCCACTTGTTTACGGACACTCCATTGTCTTGTAGTAAAGATATACATACCCATCATTCTGTTTCCTTTGTCATATGAACATTATGAAAAATGAGTACAAAGTAATAAACTGAAGAAACTGAAGAGAGGATTAGCTTACAGCAGTGCACACCACATCTCCATATCTTTCCGTCCTTGCAAATCATCCTTGCTTCTATCATATTGATATTTTGATTCATCCGGTAATTGTCTTTTAATTGTCCTTTAAACTTCTCAGCTCATCAATTCCATCCAATCAGTTTATTCAGTCCTTCCTTTCCTCCTGAAATGTTCACTCTTCACACCACAATTCCATCCTCATTCATACTCTCTGTATGATTGAACTATTTTAACATATTTCTTTTGTATCCATTACAAAATACAGGTACAAAATACCTGTGTATTCCAGCCATATTAATTCGCACCTCCCTTCATTCTTGACCCATGTTTTCCTATTTTACGACGTACACTTCTTCCCAATCCATACAATTTAACAAAAATATTAACGAAATATATTACTGGTATTTTTTTTAATTCTCTTGACAAACATTTTTTCTTACAACAGACCACATATTATCAAATATTCTACCAGCAGCTGGTGCTTGTTCCCAACTTTCCTATCTTAAATTAATATAATATCGAGGTATGAAAATTAATCCACTTGCTTTTATTTTTTTAATATTTATGTTTACATTTCAAGTTCACACCACTCTCCCTATTAAACCTAATTACCCTGGTCTTTGATAGTCTGAATTTTCAGATCCAGATTCTCACTGCATCCTATTATCTATTTATCTAAGGATCCAGGGAGAATATTATACTGCTTCAAAATATGTGCAAACAATGTATGCATCTCAACATGTTCTGATCTGAAAAATTGCATCCAGAAACTATGTGACTAAGTGCAAAGTTTAGACTAACTAAACTGTGAGAAGGGGAAATAGACCATGAATCCTGTTGAGAGCAAATTCATCTTCAGATATAGATATTTGCTGCCTGCCTTAACTTCCCCGTTCACTAAGGTTAACATTGCCCATCAAAATCCAAAATCTACAAAACGTTATCCAAGTGCTATCAGTTGGCATTGAAGACTACTGACCTCATGCATCCAGATACTGAAAGGTTTCTCCCAGGAGTCTTTTTTCGCCAAGTGAAGATAGGCGTTGAACAGAATGAGATAAATATAGCGTTCCAAGAACTGCAGGCTCCTTAGCTGTAAGGTCTGTACTTCTGCTTCCTCCTTTGCAGTTTTCCCCTGAAATCAGTAATTTTAAAAGGCTTTAATGCTGGGAATCAGATGCCCTTCAACTCTTAGATGGGCAGACTGATTTGCATTTTAACAAAGAATATGAAAAAAAAAATCAAAACACAACTGTAACAGCTCAGACACAATTCTGGGGATTACTTCCTGATCAAAAGCTATAGAACAGTTGGGGTGAGCACCTACTCAACTATGGTTGATGTCAAAAGCAAAGTTTGGTTAGACCTGGTTAGCGTTTGGATGAGAGAGTACCAGGATGAATTAAAGAAAATCCCACCATCAGCAATGGCAGACCATATTGTTGCCAAAAATGGATTAAGTTCAATTTGGAGATTTCATACATGAATGCATACATACATGCATATACATACATACACACACACTACATATATGTAACATATTTGAAAGATCCACAGTTCAGAAGTAATGTAACACACATTTTGCATGAAATTTCAGACACAATCCTGACCTTTATAGGAGTGTCAAATCAAAAATGCAATTGGAAGAACTGTTCCTAGATTCAACTGTTCCTAGATTCAACAAGTTGAATCTAGAAACCTTCTATGGGTTTTAACGATCTATAAAGCTAAAATTTGTGCCAAAAATTGAGTGAGATATAAGCATGCAAGCAAATGTGTTACATGATACAGAGGAATGGATTTGTAGAGTGATAGTCCAGAACCATTATGTGAATAGACAATTGTAAATATCCCTTGTATGAGTGGGGAAAAAATCTCCATCATATCAAAGGAAGGCAGTTTGAAACACAAAGAAAAGCCTTCCTACTGTATACAGAGATTTATGGGTTCCAGAAAGGAAACAGTTCAATTGCGGAACTGAATCATCTCAATAAATCTTTAGTGAAAAAGACGCTGTGAGAATTGTGCATTTTCAGATGTAGTTTGCTGCCAAAAGGCTTGACACATTCCATAAAAGCTAAGAATACATCTGTCATTCGAAATGGCACAAGGGTACCCTTTAAATGTTTTGCATCTGAAACATTAAATCAAAACTACACTCCACTGACAAGAGGCTAAACTGGGACTGATGGCATCCCTTTGCTTTCTAATACCATCACAGCTGCTCAGAAGGTCTTCTGCTAAGCCAGGACACAGCTCTAGCCAGATGTTGATTTTGGCACTCTCGCACGGATCAACTGAAAGGATCAAGGAAAGCGCTGGCATTGGGGTGATGGCACAAACATATTGTTTAGTTTCTTTGGCGGGGGGAGGGGGGAGGAGAAATGAACCAAGTTGATTGGATGAAAGTTCCCTAGATCAGGAGTGCCTGTCCATCTCTTTTGAATCCTGAATCCTTCCAACCCCAAGAAAACTACGTTTCTGCAACTCAAGGTGAGAGTGACTCTGAAAAAAAAAAAAAATCTTTCAGTCTTGGTTCAATCTTGCTATTTTAGATCTGTCCATATTAAATATCCCATGTGAGGGGTCTGTAAATATTTTCACAGCCCTCTTTTTGACTTGTGCAGTATGCAGGTCCTCGATTGAAGGCAGGTGGGTGGTAATTGTTTTTTCTGCAGTCCTAATTATCCTCTGAAGTCTGTGTCTGTCCTGTTGGGTTGCAGAACCAAACCAGACAGTTATACAGGTGCAGATGATAGACTCAATAATTCCTCGGTAGAACTGGATCAGCAGCTTCTTGGGCACTTTGAGCTTTCTGAGTTGGCGCAGAAAGAACATTCTTTGCTGTGCTTTTTTGATGACGTTTTTGATGTTAAGTGTCCATTTTAGGTCATGTTTCAACTCTTTCCCTCAAAACGATGCTATAGAGCACTGCATACCAGAACAACTAGACACAAGAACAGTTTTTTCCCAAAAGCCATCACTCTGCTAAACAAATAATTCCCTCAACATTGTTCAACTATTACAAAGTCTGCACTACTATTACTGCTAATCTTCTCATCACTCCTTATCACCCGTCCCCTCCCACTTGTGACTGTAGGACTGTAACTTTGTCACTTGTATCCTTACGATTTATATTGACTGTTTTCTAGTATGATTTGATTGTTGATTGTACCCTATGACTATCATTAAGTGTTGTACGTTATGATTCTTGGTTCTTAATGAATGTATCTTTTCTTTATGTATACTGAGAGTATTTACACCAAGACAAATTCCTTGTGTGTCCAATCACACTTGGCCAATAAAAATATTCTATTCTATTCTATTCTATTCCATTCTGGAAGCAGTTTGCAAGCTTCCCCATCAGCCTACTGCAGTCTCACAAATGAAAGCTAATATATGTGTCTCAGGATAATGTTGGAGGATCCAATCTTGGTCAGTTACCTACTCTTCCAAGCTTTCAGACCCATGCTAGAGCCCAGTCTCCTTGTCAGTCAACAGGGGTGCTAATTTACCACCAGCTTATCAGGTACTTAGAAGCCAAGGACTTGGCAGCACAAGGAAACAACAGCCGACAACTTAATAGTCAACCAAGAACACCTCAACCAACAACTAAAAAACCACATGCAACCAGGCACCCCATAAATACTATAAATACTATACATAGCCCAAAGCACACTTTCTGGTAAGAAAGAAGTTCCCTGAGGATGGGCTCCAAGCGAGAGTCCAAAAGCTTGGAAGACTAATCTCTGATCCCAGATTGGATCCTGTTACCCCAGTCGGAACGCTCCTTCAGACATGGAGGCCAACTCCCAAAGCCCACTGAGAGAATCAAATCCACAATTCTAAAGTGGAGGAAATGGACAGAACTTTCGGTTGGACAGTGTCCAGTGCCACATCCCTGAAACCTAAAAAGACACACTGTGTCCGTTAACTGCATGGACCTGAAGGCATGGAAAGGCTCTCCTTCAGGCTGGGCTAACGTAGTAAGGAGACTTCTAAGGACGATCTGGCTGTGACATCTGTCACTCCATTGATCGCCCGGATTGACTCAGCTACTCTGGCTAGCGAGGGGGTGTCTCCTTCACTGAAAGAGGACAACCATTCTAGATAGGAGGAGTGTATTGATCTTCTGTGAAGGAGATGCGATAACTGCACACTCCTGCTAGAACCTCCAAAGAAGCATTATAGTCCCATAACCACCCAGGGTTAGCATCCTTTCAGCAATGTTCTTTCCCTAACCTCCCCTTTCCTCAGTAGCTAATAATAAAGCAACTCCTGTTGGCAAAACCAGCAACTTTAGGAAAAGATCTAACCCTGGGTCACATTTAAATTTGGCCATCCAAGTTCCCATTAAATTACGCTCCGTGCTAAAACTTTCTTTATTTAGACACCGAGACCCCTGAAATAGAAAAAAAAACACGTTGCAAACATTCACTTTTTTTTTTTGTATATAAACGTGGAAGGGGCAGGAAGGGGAAAAACCAGGAATAGGCAGTTGAGATTTCGAGCTATAAATTGAACCCTTGTTTTATATAGTGCTGCTTTTTCTGAAAAAAAAAAAAAAACCAGCAACCAAGAATTAGCTTTATCCTCTTTTTCTGTCCCTGCCTTGACCTCAGTTGAGTCATGACCACACAACAGCAATCACTGAGGTAGACAACAGCGGCGGCCGTAGCTGTGTCCGTATTCATAGTTTCAGGATGAATGTAAACACCACCCAGCCTCCAGCTCACAGTAATCACTTTACTATAAGTAGAAATTAGCAATTAAAAGCTTCACAGAATGGAACGAAAGCAAACAAGAAAGAGGTCGGAAGCTTGGGGAAAATAATGCAATTATCTGGGAAAGGGGGCCTTCAAACAGATGGCATCAACACAGCCAGACAAAAGGTATTCTACGCAGCCATTCCACCTTTTCTCTCTTTTCATGGATGTCTCGCAGTAGGAGAAAGGGTGGAAGGAAGAGTGGAAAAAACAAAAGGGGATTCACAAATGGGAAAAGGCCATCTGGAGCCTTCATAAAAATCAGTGAATAAGCCAACCCATAGCACAATGCGTTCCTTGTCTAGAAAGGACCGGGCTTAAGCCTATAAAGCTGTGCCCGCTTACCTTGGAGTAAAACTCACTTGACTCAGTTGGGTTTACTCCCACTTGTAAGCCAACAAAAAGCAGGCAGAGTTTTAGAAACAAAAATAGAAAAAGCCCGCTATTCTTTGCTAAGAGCCAGAGCGATGGTGGTCCATTAAGCAGTAACATGTGCAAAAAGCGAGAAGTTGCTTCTTGGTTGCTTTTCACTGAAATCTGATGATGGAGGTGCACTTTTTTTTTTTTTTTCTAAATTAAGTTTGCACTCATTTAAAGCAGCACTGGGGTTTTTCCAAATTCAGAATTCACAGCACGTTATATTCAAAAAGGTTCGCTTAGTGCAGTGGTAGTGAACCTTGGCTCTTTTATCACTTATGGACTTCAACTCCCAGAATTCCTGAATGAGCTATAAAAAGTTCCCCAACCCTGGCCTACTGGTTTTTCAGTTGTGAGGGAAATCAATTTTTGATTTGAATGGGATTGTTCAATATACAAATGTCCTAATTTTTGACTTGAATGATCAATATTCTTTATATGTCCTACATTTGTATATTAAACAGTCCCATTCAAGTCAAAAATTGATTTCTCTCACAACTGAAAAACCAGTAGGCCAGGGATGGGGAAACTTTTATGGCTCACTCAGGAATTCTGGGAGTTGAAGTCCATCAGTGATAAAAGAGCCAAGGTTCCCTACCGCCGGGTTAGTGTGTGTGTGTGTATGTATGTATGTGAGGATGAAAATTGACTGCACAGAGAAGAATCAAAGTCTTGGTGGGAAACACCAATAACCCAGTCTGTTGAACGTTGCTTCTGCTACAGGGAAGTACAAGTAATCCTTGACTTACAACAGTTCATTTACTGACTGTCCAAAGTTACAATGGAAATAAAACACTGACTTATGACCATTATTATGAGCCTCGGTGGCACAGTGGTAGAGTGCAGTACTGCAAGCTACTTCTGCTGCAGCCGGCTACCTGCAGTTCGGCAGTTCGAATCTCACCAGGCTCAAGGTTGACTCAGCCTTCCACCCTTCCGAGGTGGGTAAAATGAGGACCCAGATTGTTGGAGGGGGCAATATGCTGATTCTGTAAACCGCTTAGAGAGGGCTATAAAGCGGTATGTAAATCTAAGTGCTATTGCTATTGCTATTATTCAGTTATGACCTTTGCAGCATCCCCATGGCCAGGTGATCAAAATTCAGAGGCTTGGCAACTAGTTCATATTTATGACCGTTGCTGTGTTCCCAAGGTCATAGGATCCCCTTTTGCGACCTTCACACAAGCAAAGTCAATGGAGAAGCCAGATTCACTAAACAACCAGGTTACTAACTTATCAATTGCAGGGGTTTACTTAACAACTGAAGGGTCGTAAAATGGGGGGCAAACTCACTTAACAAATGTCTCACTTAACAACAAAAATGTTGGGCTCCATGTGGTCGTAAGTCAATAACTAGCTATAATTCGATCAATGGAGAGACACAGTACAGGTAATTCTCACTTAATGAGGACAACTGGGACTGGAATTTCCATCGATAAGTGATGGTATTAAAGCAGCACGTCATGTGACCAGGCGGCTTAGTGAAGTAATTCTCAATATGTGACCAAGGAAATGATGCAACCAAAGTAAATTATGAGGACTGGTTATAACTACCACTTGTTCAGCGCCGCTGTAAGTTGGAACGGTCACTGAACAAGCATTTAAGCAAGGATCACCTGTACAATTATACAGCTTCAATGAGTCCAAAAGGAGTTCATGGTCTGGGGAATAATTATATCAATGTTTGAAAATCCAACTTTCAAGTCACCTTAAGATCAGAATTTTTCAAAGAGCTACTTTCTTTGGATCAAAAATATTAAGTGGAAGGAGGAAATGGAGTCTGATACGATTCAAAAGCCTCGGAAGCCTTCAAGTGGTAAAGAAATGACCTATTTTAGAATTAGATTTCTCTGCTGGAAAATGGGCCCAACAGCAGCTATCCTAACCAGATAGAACAGAGACATTTAATTCTATTTGAACACCCATGCCACATCTGTAACTTTCAGAAATATCTATGCCCAGCTGCAGCCTTACAAGACAAGGCGGAAGTGTTCTGTGATCTCTCTTGCTGAAAACTTAATGGACCTGTGGGGTAACTGCCAGAAGATCAGAAAGAATCAGAAGATACCGAATTTATTATTTTGTAGTAAGCTGATCTTACTATGCGGTTTCCTATTTAAAGCATCTGCCATCTCCTACCCCCACTGTGTTGTCCATATGCCAGAATGCTGTCTGATTTTTAAAGCACATATTTCTGCAGGCATCCACTTGCTTTCAGACAATCAAGCAGAGCAACAAAAAGAGAGAAACAAGTTTCTTTTTGTGTCACAATCCCACTGAATAGTAGATGCTACAACTGGATGCCCTGCTCCAAACTGACAGTCACAGGATGAAAGGATCCTTGCAGACATGTAAGCAGGCCATATTTCTGCATTTGTGTACTTAATCCAAAAAAAATCCTGATTGAATTGCTTCAACAGTTCTCTCCTTTGGTCTAGTATCCAGTTATGATAAAGACTTCTGAAGTTATGATGTTTTATTACCTATGAAAATCTGCTCTATGAAAATGTCTCAGCAGCCATGCATGGAAAAATTTACTAGATTCATTTCAAGGCAAATATTAATGGGCTGTTTGGGAGGCAGTTCTTCTTAAATCACGATTTTTCCTAGTATTCCAGGCTGCTCTAATAGAATGCGACTAGATCTCAGAAACACCATCAGCCAGGTGCCTCTAAGAACCGCAACATTCAAATTGACTATTTGAAGTAGCAAATGAGTGCAGGTTGAATTTTAGAAGGACAGAAAGACGCGCTGTCACTTTCACCTTGTAAAGTAAAAACAATGCTTGTTGCTAAGAGAACCCTTGGACATTTTCTTTGAAATTTTACACTCTGTTTAATGTTAACAATTAATCAGTGGAATGGTGTGGGGTAGAAGATGACCAGGCTAGCTCGAGGGAGGGGTCAAATGAATCATAAGTCATGAGTCCCTGTGTGCCCAAGAGATCTAAGTCCAGCCCTCCTTGAATGCCTTTCTTATCATTCATTTTCTTTCACTGTTAGTTGGTCAGATTCTTGTAGAGAGCTTAAGCTTGCAATACATCTTTATACACATTTGAACAGCATGAATCTCCTGATTTCACCGGCGCTTGACAAATGGATTGCCTTCAGAAGTTATGGATCCATCATAACTGGAGGTTTTTAGGAAGAGATTAGGCAGCCTGAATATATCCAGAATGGTATATTGAGCAAAGGTATGGATTATAAGAACTCCCAGATCCCTTACAAACTTCATTATTCTGATAAATGAATTATTAGCCCCATTCTGTTAATCAGTGGAATGGTGTGGGGTAGAACATCTGCAAGCTATCGATCACAGGAGCAAGTAGGACACTTTTAGTCTAAAATAAGAGAGTTCTTCTCTGACTATATCTATGCAGCAAGTTAAAAATAGTTGTAGAATGACAATTTGAATGTCCCTTATTTTAATAATGATCACTGACATTTTTCACATTGAATTTTTTTGAGTATTTGAAACAGCAAGATGGTATGCTGTAAAAGAAAAGGCTTGCCTGTACCCAGACACATTTTCTTTTTAAGCTTAATACTGCTTGCCTTTTATGCTTATACACATTCATTTGCACGTATATGTGTGTATCCAAGGAAGCCATCAATCCACGTTTAAGGAATTAGCTTGAAGTAGCACATAATGTCTGGGAATTATAAGACTACACAACTGCGCTCACAAGAAAGCAAGAAATGACACACAGAAATAAAATTTAACATGTGAATGCCAAGGGCGGTAGATTTAGAACAACTAAACACAGACATAATAAAATATTAACTTTAGTAGCATCTATAGTAACCCAGTGATCATGCCACCTCAGTTTGATTTTGATTAAGTGAAATGTGTATACTCCATATGTTATGAATCACGCTTCTTATATTATTTGCTTTCAAGTCATTTTTTTACTCTTGAATCTTACACGTGAGAGAAATGGGATGGGGATTAATTACAAAAATATATAGTAATTAAGAAGACAATTTCCCATTATCGGTTGGAAAGCCATGTGCCACTGAAGGTGTTGACACCTAAAAACTTCTTTAAGGATAAGATTTTAAAGGAGTATGCGGCAATGCAATTTTCTAAAGATGTTTTAACATGCGGGGGGAAAACTAGTGACTTTTGTCTGGCATTGGAAGCTAAACAAGGTTAGTACCTGGATGGGAAACTATCAAGGAATCTGAAACTGAACCAGGTGCTAATTAAAAAGAAAAAAGCATCTCAGAAACAGAGGATAGCAAATCTGTCATATAATGTTGCCAAGAAGTTCTATATAAATATGAAGTCGGCAGAAGTCAAACTTGCTGCAAAAGTGATTTTTACAAAATAATGTATTAATGGCCATTGAATTACATGACAAAGGGCCAAATTCATACTTGTTACTAAATGGCTACAAATCCTAAAACTTGATCATTAATACTTACGGTAGCCTATGATATTCCCACCAATGAACTAATCCCATTTTAACTTCAGACTTTCTCTCTTTGGCTTTTCAGAAGAAAAGTTGCAAGAACAGCTATTGAAAATTCTCCTTCTTGCTCCTTTAGGGTACAGTTGAGTTATGTTTGGTGTACTTGGTTATTGTGTTAGATAATGAGGAGAAGATGATGAGACAATGGCTATATACAGTATTTGGAACCAAATCTTAGAATGTTTGCCAGTCCCATTCTACAGTCAAATTCCTAATAGTAATAGCACTTAGACTTATATATCACTTTATAGTGCTTTACAGCCTCTCTAAGCAGTTTACAGAGTCAGCCTATTGCCTCCAACAATCTGGGTCCTCATTTTACCAACCTCAGAAGGATGGAAAGCTGAGTCAATCTTGAACCTGGTGAGATTTGAACTGCCAAATTGCAATCAGCCAGCAGTCAGCAGAAGTAGCCTGCAGTACTGCATTCTAAGCACTGCGCCACCATGGCTCATAGATGTATAGATGTGGCTCATAATAGTCCTCCAATGCAGTATATAAAGCTATAGAACATGTTTTCACTCCATTTTTACTATGGGCTTATACATAAAAATCTTAAGGAAGAAACAGAGTGCGAATATGTGGAGAGAGAAATATGGGTACTATGTGACCAAAAACTGCCTTGGTTGATTCAAGAATTACAAATCTGAGAGCTGGACTATCTGCATTCACTACCAAAATCATACGTTTCAATATAAAATTGACTTCAATGTCCATGAGTACAATGCACAGATTATATATCTGTGTTCCAAAACCAGCAGTTAAATGAAGGAATTAAGTATATTCTCCATCTCATAATTCATCATAATGCAGTGGCTAGACCACAGGAGATGGTTTTTGCTTTGAGGAGTTGGGTCAATTAAAACAATTACTTTGTGCCAAGAAGTTGGTGTTGACTCTTAGCAACTACATAGGCAATACTTTCCCAGGAGGATCTGTTCCCAACCTGATCTTTTAGGTTGACTCATCACTGCTGTGTCTGTCCATCTTACTAATCATCTTTTTTTCTCTCTTTTCACCTTTCTCAACCATTAGAGTTCTCAAAAGAACTTGCTCTTCGCATAGTGTTGCCTGAAATATGATTAATTTAAACCTGATCATTTATGCCTTGAGTGAAAACTCTGCATTGATTGGGTCTATAATTCATTTGTTTGTTTTCTTTATCATCCATTGTATAGTATCTTTTCCGATGCTAAAGTTCAAAGGCACCAGTACAACTTCTATTCTGCCTCTTTAAAGTCCAATTTTTATATTGACAGATGTCACAGGCAAATTATCGCCACAGGACAGCATCTGAACATCTTTTTCGAAGTGTTGGAATGAGATAATACTTGAATAAAGAGTAATTTTTATCCATGCATCGATACAGATATGTATAGTTTAAAAAAAGAAGGGATTTTTCTTTATTCCCCTCGTACAATCTATAATCTTGGAAGAAATCTTGGTTAAGTCTTAACCAAGATTATCCAATGAGCATTATTGCTAAGAAGATTTAAATCTATGTCTAGCATCTTGATACTAAACCACACAGGAAACCCTCTCTGGCCCTCCTTAGCTACTTCCACATCCAACATTTCATAGAAATACTCTTCAAATGAAATTTAGACCACAGGAATATAATGCTCGTGAGCATTTGTATAGATATACATTATCTCATCCTTTAACTCCCAAAGCAACTTATATGAAAATCATAAACATGATTTCCCCCTTAAAAACATGATGTTATCCATTCAGTCAAATTTGACTCTTGGCAATTCTATGGGCCAGGTTTCTCCACATCTTCCAATCTTGCACTGCTTTTTAAAGTTTTTCTATGCTCTGGCTGGTGTCAGCTTAGATAGTGTCCAGCCAACGTGTTCTTTGATAGGCTGGTTTCCTTTTACCACTAACACTTCCAAACATAATTTTTCTCCAGTGAATTCCCCTGCATGACATGGCCAAAGTAAATGAGATGCAGTTCCATTCTTTTGCCTTCCAGTGACATGTCTATTGTTATGTGCTTCAGTAATTGTTTGCTAGTCACCTTTGGGGTGCAAAGAATACACAGGAGCCTTCTCCAGCACCACAGCTCAAAACAACTTGATTTTCTTCCTGTTACTTTTTTAAGGTCCAACTTTCATAATCATAGGTGGCTACGGGGAACACAATAGACTAACTCTACATTTGGTGTTTCTCCTTCTCCTTCTTCTTGAATAAACTCTAAACTTTACTATGCTTTTAATTTTTTTCTAAGTTAGTGTTGTCTTTTAGGCAAGAATTAATTAACTGCTAAAAATACAGTTCTTAACAATTTGTGTAACTGACAGTGGCCAGGCTGATACCCTCACTTTCTCATATTCAACTCATATTCATCATTGTTGTACGACCCAGTGCAACCCAACCTTTTATTTCTGTGCTGCATTTATGGCTTTGAGCTATCTGCAATCCTAGGAAAGTGATTCCCCCCCCACACACACAAACATTCTGTCTCTTCACCATCGGTTTCTATTTTGATGTTTCCCATCATTGCAGTGGTCATGAGCTTGGTCTTTTACAGGTTCAGAAAGAGATCAAAATGCTTCTTTGATTTTCTTGATCAAAACCAATTGCTAAGGAAACGTTTTAGCAGATTTCTGCTTTGGGGAGCCTGATCAACTAAAACTGTGATTCTGTGCCAAGAGGTTGGCGTTGACTCTTAGCAATTGTTATTTATTTTATGTTAGCAAGCTTATATGGCCGCCCATGTTATCCAAGTAATTCTGGGCAATCAATAAACAAACACAACACAAAATGCCATAAATAGATACCAATTAAAAAGAATGTGGTCCTCAACTTATGACCACAACCGAGTCCAACATTTCTGTCACGAAGCGAGAAAGTTATTAAATGAGTTTTGCCCCATTTTACGACCCTCCCTGCCACAATTGTTAAGTGAAACGCTGCAGTTGTTAAGTTGGTAATACAGTTGCTATCAGAAGGCCACAAAGGGCAATCACAGAGACAATGCAACCCTCATAAACATGTGCCAGTTGTCAAGGGTCTGATATTTGATCACGTGACATGGGGACGCTCCAACGGCTGTGTGAAACATGGCCACTTTTTTCAGCGGCATTGTAACTTCAAATTGTCATTAAACAAACTGTTCTAAGTTGAGGACTATTCATAGTTGACACCACTGGTGGGATTCAAATTTTTTTACTACCGGTTCTGTGGGCATGGCTTGGTGGGCGTGGCTTGGTGGGCGTGGCAGGGGAAGATTATTGCAAAATCCCCATTCCCTCCCCACCCCACTAACCTGCTTTTCAGCTCCGTTCTCCTGTGCAGGGCAACAAAAGATGACCCAGGCAATCAGCTGGGACTTGGGAGGCAGCAAACAGATGGAGGTGGGGCCAGTCAGAGGTGGTATTCGCTAGTTCTCTGAACTACTCAAAATTTCCGCTACCGGTTCTTCAGGACTGGTCAGAACCTGCTGAATACCACCTCTGGTTGACACTCATCACAAATTATTTAATGGGAATAAACAGGTAAAACCACACAAACCTTGTTCCACTAATATCCTGGCCCCAGCGCCTGTGGGCAAATGCATCCCCATGAGATATGGGGCCAAGTAAGTTGCAAGGGAAAGTTGGTCCATATTTCAAGAGAAAGCGAAGAAGCAGTGAAGCTGCTAGACGAATGGTCCAACGCGTATCCCATTTCAGTCACTCTTCATTACCCAAGTAATCACTCCACTGAGTTAATATATGACACTTTCCATTAGGGTGAACTGAATGGCAATTCCACTTTGCATTGATTGGTAAAACACAAAGGAGGATTCTTTTTTAAAAAATAAATAAATGCTTAGTAGTTGTTAAAAGAATAAAACTAGAGGATTTAATAGGGGATGTTTAGGGGATAACATCTGAAATATAATTTCAGTCTGCGAAAGCTATTTCTTTTCCTTAGCAGAGAACTCATCGGCTAGAAACTGAAGTTTTATATGTATATATGTCTTTCTACAAAAGGGCTAGAAGCTATTATGGTCTAAGTGACGACCTTCTTTTTTTCCTGCTAATGGGCCCCCCTCCCATCTATCATTCTCAAAGTACTTTAGGGCAGGGGTCTCCAACCTTGGCAACTTTAAGCCTGGAGGACTTCAACTCCCAGAATTCCTACATGCTTTAGGGAATGTGCCCTAAAGTTGGTGTCAACTTTTAGTGCTTTACCCACTAGCTGGATAACGAATGCCAGCACAAAGCTCCCTACTGAAACATAAATCTTCTACCTAAACTTCACTTTCCAAAACTGCTGACAGTTTCAATGTGACTCAAGAGCTTATTCTACCCTTAAAGAAAGATTTACTGAGGCTCCTTTTCTCTCTCGTTCAGGATATTAGGGAAAAGAGAAAGAACAAAGGAATAGTAACATGTAATGATCTCAGCAAAGATATGGTATGTGACAGTAATTCGGCTAAAACTAGACAGACTCCAGAGTTCTCAAAGGTTCTCTTTTCAAGAGGCAACTGGACTTTCTTTTTCCTTGAAGACGTTTCACTTCTCATCCAAGAAGCTTCTTCGGTTCTGACTGAATGGTGGAGATTAGAAGGATTTGTACTCCTTGCAGTCATCTGGTCGTTAGCACTTTTTCTGAGAGTTGTGTGGAACCTTCTTGGAACAGCTGAAAAGACTGCGTTGTAATTTTTAGCACTTCCAAGAAGGTTCCATATCCATTTGCATTATTCAGGTGACCCTGAGGGCACAGATAAAGCTCCAAGGGGCCTCAACTACTCTCAGAAAGAGTGCTAATGGCCAGACGATTTCAAGGAATATAAATCCTTCCACCATTCAGTCAGAACTGGAAAAGCTTCTTGGATGAGAAGTGAAACGTCTTCAAGGAAAAACGAAGTCCAATTGCACTTTTGGGACAACCATGACCTGGATGAATCTCCATAGACAATGACGCCAGATGCTGAATGGGTTTCAGTGTGACCCAGAGACAACAAGGCTTTCCAATATGATTTTGGAGGGTTGGATTACAGGTAGTCTTCGACTTACAATCATTTGTTTAGTGACCATTCAAAGTTACAACAGCACTGAAAAAACTGACCTATGGCCATTTTGCACACTTATGACTGTTGCAGCATCCCCATGGTCACATGATCAAAATTCAGACGCTTGACAATTGGTTCTTATTCATGACAGTTGCTGTGTCATGTGATCCTCTCTTGCGACCTTCTGACAAAAAAATCAATGGGGAAGCCAGATGCATTTTACAACTCTGTTACTAGGTTAGCAGCTGCAGTGATTCACTCAACAACTGGGGCAAGAAAGCTCATAAAAATGGGGGTAAAACTCACTTAACTGCCTTGCTTAGTAACAGAAATTTTGAGCTTTACTGTTGTCCTAAGTCGAGGACTACCTGTGTTGGAGCCTAGAGTAAGATTGATTTGGGACTATTACTTTTCTGTAACAACACCCATTCTTCAAAAACCAGTGCTTCTTTTTAAATAATGCAGTTTACTGCCCTCAAAAAAAGGATAAGGTGACCAGTCATGGTAAAAAGAAAAACGAAAAAGAAAAAAAAGTCAGTTTAACTATTAACAGCAAATATCTGAAGACACCACTGATATCCTTTACTATGAACTAAATAGGACCTCAACTTTTTCCTTCATATATATATATATATATATATATATATACTTTGTGTTACAACACCCTGTTAAGCCCCAATTAAGGGAGAAAGCATACTGCTTTCTTTTCTGTCTTTCGGCTCATCACCAGAGACCATACCGACAGAAAGCTATTTGTTTCGTTGTCTTTTCTTTTACATGTGTGTAAGGTTTTTGAGCTGATAATTTTAAATAATAAATAAGGGAGACTAATAAGGGAGACTAGCTAACTAGCTCGAAATAGATCTATACTAGTCTCCCTTATTTATTATTTAAAATTATCAACTCAAAAACCTTACACACACACACACACACACACACACACACACATATATCATACACATATATATATACACACATACATACATACACAATTATTTATGCATTTTTCTTTAATAAACATAAAAACTCAATATCTACATGAACAGTGTTGTCTGGGTACAGTTAATTTTGAAAAATAATAACAATAATATTCATAGCATTAATAATAATAATCACATAATATTAATATTTGCTTATCCGTACTAATAAACTTTCATTGTATAGTTAATCATTCTCTTAAACTTTTGAGTTTCTAACTTCTGTTTAGCATTGGTAGAACGAATCCCATGTTACAAAATATTGTTTCTTCCTTCTTTATTTTGAGTGTTAATCTGTCCATCTCTGTGCATTCTATTTGTTTTTAATTACACTTCAACCTTCTTGTTTTCTGTTGGCTAAATAATCCCAACTCCAACTACTTGAGATAATCCCTTATCACCAAACACTTAACCCCTCATCCTGATGACAAGTTTCTATTTGGATGTGATAGGGGAAATAATTGAACATGTCAAAACATTTAAATATACCAAGAATTGGGATTTAGTAGAAATTCAGAGTTGGTGGTTCTTTGATACCAACGTCATTTACAGGCATCTGATATAAAGGGGTTTGCTTTGAGAAGCCATGCCACACCACCCCAGGTTCAATCTTGGTGTCACCCTGCAGCATCTAAATATCAGCATTTATATCTCCTGTTTTCTGAAAATTCAGGGAACAGGTGGCAGAAGAGGGAAGGACAGAAAAAAACTTCTTTTTCCAAACATCCTTAAACTAATTTGTCTCAGAATCCAGACCAGAATGTTTAGCATGGTTGATCTTCAGAAATATAAACAACAGGCACAAAATGGCATTTTCCACTACATTCTGGAATGTTATTGTTTATTCTCACCAGGCGTGAAAACTATGCATTTAAGAAAGTCCTTTTTTTTCCAGTCCCCATTTGCAAATGGCTTGTGTGTTTGACAGGAAAGCCAGAATACAATTGATGCTGGAATTAGAATTATTAATGCATCCCAGTGGGAAACCTTTTACAAGGAAAATGACAGAAAGCATCTACAGTTGTAGAAAGAGATGTGGGTTTTTTTTTGCTTGGGAACTGTTTGGACAAATATTGTGCCTGATTTGTAAGGCGCATGTTGATTTCCAATTGTGGATTTTGTTCCTAAACTTTATATCCCATCTTGTCTTTGGAATCACCGTACGCACAGAAGGATCTTACCTAATTTTATTTTGGAGAGGTACAACCCCATAAGATAAATTGGATTAAGAGAAAGTAATACACACTCATACAGCAAGCTCCCTTTTGAGTGGGACTTGAGCCTCAATTTCCTCGTCCAAATCAACCATTATATTACACCATCTTGCCTATCACATAAACGCATGAATCTCTCGAAGACAATATCAATTCTGCCACTATAAGTGACACACTAGGACTGTGCATCATGCAAATGTCAGTGATAAGGCTGCAGATGAGTATTTCTCTCTTCAGGTATATTGATGAAGACACCTATCTGTTACCTGTTGGGTAACAGAAGGGGAGTCCTAAATGAAAAGAAACCCATGGCAAGATGGGAATCAGAAGCAGATGGCTTATTTGAGGAAAAGAATCCATTGTAAGCTTTAATTTGGAAATAAAATCAACTGCAGCTTGGAATCTAACTATGAACAAACATAGTGTGATGACCCAGGGCGTGGCACAAAGACAACACAGTCAGATAATCAGTAAGTGTCCCTGTATTAGCTCCCACTTTGCCCCCAATGTCCTGGTTACCTTCTGGCTGGAGAAAAACTCTCCCAGGAACAGCCTTTAGCTGCAGAGAATCAAGTCCAAAACGTGATCAACAAAAACGGTAACTATAAGTCCAATCAAGGCAAGATGAGGTCATTAGCCCGGCAGGGCAAGAGAAGGAATTCCAGACCTGAAGAATGGTAGTAATTCACCCCAGTTGGGAGGATGCCAGGAATGCAGGTAATCAAAGTCAACACAAGATAAACCTGCATTTGTTCCCAGCAGACACCGCACTCAGCTTACATCTCTTTTAAACTCTCATTCCCAGGTGTGGCTAATGAAGGGAATCAGGGCCCTTTCCTTCCCCGTAAGCCATGCAATCCACATTGCTCTCTTCTCCGTTCTCCCTGTGTGCCCTAGGATGAAGAGGGGATGGGCCTGGGTCTTCCTCTGAACTCCCTCTCCCTTGTTCTACCTCTTCCCTGCTCTGCCCAGCCAGACTTTGCCCTTCCCCAGTTTCCTCCACAGCCAATGGAGCCACACTCCCATTCCCTGTCAGCTGTTCGTCTTCCTCCTCGGATTCAGACTCTGAATCCGAGGAGGAAGGGGCATGACACATGGAGTTAGCAATGGAAGAAGCAAACGTGCTGAACAGATTAGCAGCGAGCACGCCGAAGGGTGATTCAATCAAGGCTGCGCCACTAATTGTCCACTCAATGACACAGATCCAGAAGTATGTCTTAACTTTTATTTATAGACCATGTGAAAACATAAAGTGCTGTCATAGATGATGAAGCGATACTGGAATGGAGACAAATGTCCTGCCCTAGCTGTTCTTTGTCTACAATGGTTTTCTACATTCAGAGAGCAGGAGGCATTGGCCACAGACATATCTTTGGTGATCTAAGAATATACATTTGGACCCTTAGGTTCAAAATAATTGAACATTTTAAGAGAGATGTTTAGAAATACACTGTTTCAGTGGAGATCCATGAACTGATATGTCGGACTTCAGGCTTATATCCCCTTACGGTTTTTGGTAAAAATTGTTTTTTTTATATTATATCACAATCACCAGCAAGCGTACAGAATAAAGTCAAATCAACAATGGAGCCATTATGCATCACACTCCAGATGTGCATACATATGGCTAATACAGGTAGTTCTCAACTTACAATCATAACTGCTCCTGAAATTTTTGTTGCTAAGTGAAACAGTTAAGTGAATTTTGCCCCATTTTATGACATTTCTTGTCATGGTTGTTAAGTAAATCGCTGCGGCTGTTGCTTGCCAGAAGATTGCAAAGATGATCACATGATCCTGGGGCATTGCAACCATCGTAAATACGAGTCCGTTGCAATGGTCGTTAAGTGTGAAAAACAATCATTAAGTTACTTTTTTCTGTGCCATTGTAATTTCGAAAAAATCACTCAATGAATTATTGTAAATTGAGGACTATCTGTACCAAACCTTCCACACTTTGCTTGCTGAATAGATTAAATCCTTTTTGTTCAAAGAAGTTTTTAATTGAATCTTCGTTGATGCACTTTTGTTGCTATGCTGATCATTCTAGTTTTAACATGTTGGGATTGTATGGTTTTAATTCTATTTTGTATCCCACACTGTGATTACTGTGGTTGTACTGAAAGAAGAAAATGAATAAATATGAGCCGTATGATGCAATTTAGCATCAACTGTAGAGCCTAAAGCAGTGGTGGCTAACCTTTTTGGGCTCCTGTGCTGAAAATTATGCCTACGCTCGCGCGCCAGCATACAGAAGGCAACGTGTGCAGCCCCCCACGCCCTGCACATGCGATCCTCCTCACCTTCCCCTTACCTACACTGCGCACCTCCCAGCTGATTTTCAGTCCATTTGAGGCCTTTTTTTGGCCTCCCAGAGGCTTGAGGGAAGCCTCTGCAGCCTTTGGAAGCCGAAAAACAGGCCCTTTTCATCACTTCCGGTATTTCCGGAAATACAGGAAATGATGAAATGGGCCCATTTTTTGGCCTCCAAAGGCTGCAGAGGCTTCCCTTGAGCCTCTGGAAGGCCGAAAATCAGCTGGGAGGAGTGTGCATGTGCAGTACAGGTAAGTTTGGCTGAGGCTCGTGTTCCTGCACAAATGGCTCTGCATGACAACTGTGGCACGCCTGCCATAGGTTCGCCATCACGGGCCTAGAGCTGTAGAAGCAAAGAAATCAGCCTCTATTGCTATGAGTTTTTTTAAAAAAGAATAACAAAGTTGGAAGGGACCTTGTAAGTCATCTAGTCCAACCCTCCGCCCAAGCAGGAGACCCTACACCATTTCTGACAGGTGGCAGTCCAGTCTCTTCTTGAAAACCTCCAGTGATGAAGCTCCCACAGCTTCTGAAGGCAAACTGTTCCACAGGTTGATGGGTCTCACTGTCAGAAAATTTCTCCTTATTTCTAGGTTGAATCTCTCCTTGATCAATTTCCATCCGTTATTCCCTGTCTGGCCTTCAGGTGCTTTGGAGAATAACTTGACCCCTTCCTCTCTGTGGCAGCCCCTCAAATATTGGAACACTGCTATCGTGTCTAAATGTTAAATGTCAAAAACATTTGATCAATAGATCTCAACTCTTGCTGAGAATTCCAAAGCAAAGCACCTGATGAACTGCAAGATCCTTTTCCAATGTTATGATTGTGGATCAGAAATGATCAAAACCTAAGATGAGATCCTGCCTTGATGAGACGGGCCCATTTCCCAGCGTGATTATTGTCTGTGAGTATGTGTGATTATTTCATATTAATCCAGTCTTGGTTCCATTAAATATAACTGAATTCTACAGAATACACATAGCATCATTGCTTACAAAAAGCGAGTGAATTATAAATAGTATAACAAAGGCAACATATTCATTTTATTCAACTTGCTCTCTTTTGAATGGAAAGTTAAACAACTGCATACACTCAGATCCAAGTTGACAAGAAACAGATGACATTAGTTATGAATTATGTTTTAGGGTTTGCTCGCAATGAGTTGCTCACAGCTGGTAATGAGAAACTCTTGTATAATTATGGCTACATTTGTGGGAAGCTAGCAAAAAGGGGAGAGGAAGATCTCCCAAGTTACAACCATAGAACTCCTCTAATCCAAAAGCTGAATTCAAAAAAGAGAGACTCAAACAGCCTCGCAGTCTCTTCCATGGCTATTCACGCTATGAAAAGGCAGTGCTGACTCAGTGGAAATGGACCGTCTTTTCAATAAGGTTAAAGGTAAAGATTCCTCTGCACATACGTGTTAGTTGTTTCTGGCTCTAGGGGGAGGAGCTCATCTCCGTTACAAAGCCGAAGAGCCAGCGCTGTCCGAAGACGTCTCCATGGTCATACGGCTGGCATGACTAAACTCCGAAGGTGCACGAAACGCTGTTACCTTCCCACCAAAGTGGTCCCTATTTTTCTACTCGCATTTTTACATGCTTTTGAACTGCTAGGTTGGCAGAAGCTGGGAACTCACTCTATTACACAGCGCTAGGGATTCGAATCGCCGAATTGCCGACTTTTCTGATCGCCAAGCTCAGCCTCTTAGCCACTGAATCACCGCGCCCCAGGAAGTTGCAACCACAGAATTCTTTTAATCCAAAAGCTGAATTCAAAAAGGAGGGACTTGCAGTCTCTTCCACCGCTATTCACACTATGAAAAGGCAGTTCTGACTCAGTGGAGATGGAGCATCTTTTCAATAAGGTTAGGACTCTGCTATTATACAACTGGTCACAAACATGGGAAGTTCAGTATGTTTTTTGAAAAAGAGCAAGCAGAAACCCTGTATTTTTTGGACACTGTCTATTTTTTTTGAACATCTTCAAGGAAATATCCTACAGGACCATAAGTTGACTTCCTCATTTAAACCTATTCCAAATGGTAAACATTTTCTAAGTTGTCTGGTTCTTTTGCATAGTTGCAGACAGAAATATAACTAAAATCATCTGCCCAGTCCAAATAAAAATCCTATGCTGAAAAGTTCCAGGCAGCTGAAGCAACTATTAGTTAGAGCCACTGCTGGGAATCCAGTAAGGTTTCTTCCAACTTCTCTTCAATGCGCCTGTGTTTGCTCAGCCTCTTTATAACTTCTTGAATGTCAGCACTTAAAGAGAGACTCAACCCAAATTGGAACAACCTTCTTGTTTCCTGCTACTTTAAATGGGGTTGATATTCACAACTTGATGCCCTCCAGATGTGTTGAGAATACATCCCTCACAATTCATAGGCATCACTGTCCAGCATTTGGTCAGCATTTGGTTTTGGAAAGCTTTATTAGTGCTAACCGTAGATAAATATCTGGATTATTAAAGATCTTTCACCCACCCATAGATCCTAGTGGGTCCAGCAAGAAGAAGTACAGTCATAGAATCCATTCTTTGTCTACTTAAAGTAATTTAAGGTCACTCTTTAAGCCAAAAGTCCTTTTTCTAATGGATTAAATTAATGGCAGTAAGTGTACTGTTGAAAGACTTAAGAGACTAGGTTAGGGACAGATGGGAGGGAATCTGTGTGGTTGCGGAAGAATTAACACTCCCTTAATGGCACAAAACAAATAATTAAATAAATACAACTAAAACAAAACAGAAGAGAACACATAGGACATTTATGCACACAGACAAACAAGTGTGTATAAAATTTTGTTCCAAGTAATTTCAATTAATATTAAATCTATGGATCATTCAACAGATGGAGCCAACTACTTATCTCTCCAATGTTGAAGTCTTTTAACTATAAATAGAACACAGAGAATCAGGATTTTTTTTTTTGGTCCACATATCAATTTCCATGTGATAGAGATGCAATTCAAGGAAAAATTGAAGAGTTAAAGTCTTGTCTCAAAAATGGAATTACTCGTAATTTCCTCCCAAGAAAAACAATTATAGGACAGTACACACAGGCATGTTTAATTCAAGGATGAATGTTTAGCCTAATTCAAATTAAAATTCCTCAAAGGGGAGGTAGCATTTTTCAAAAACACTTTCAATGTAGGATGTGAAGAACGATCCTTAGAGCAGGGGTTTTCTTTATCCTGTTTTCAAGTCTTTCTTGGTTATTTATTTCAGCTTTAGTATTATAAAATGTTCTGCAATCATCAGGCAAATGTGGTAATGAAGAGAATTAGTGAACAGAACTTGGAGCAGACTATTGGTACCGATATAAATACTTTTAAAGAAGGTATTTATTTATTTATTTACCTTTAAAGAAAGCAAAAAACTCTTAGACTAACAAGAAAAAGAGAGGAGTTCTTTAAAAACATGGCTGAAAAGGAAATAGTTATATATCCCTTTCACCTTCCAGCGTGGCTCTTTTATGAAGCTAGAATCCTTGTGCTTACAATTACATTTTAAAATTTTCATGTAATGACATGTTTAGCACCGGGCTAGCTTGGATGGCAGCGAACTAGTGTTCCTCCACTGATGCTAAATTATTTTAGACCTTGCCCATATGTTTACATTGTCTGTCTGTTGCTATTGTGTACTCTAGGTCTGGTCTGGTTTTAACCCTCCATTCACTACCTAGTCACCAGTGTGGAACAGGCACTTATTTATTTATTTACAAGATTTATATACCGCCCCCCCCTCCCTGCGGGACTCGGGGCGGTGTACAGCCATTAAAAAATACAATAACAACACAATAATTAAAAACAATTTAAAAGATTAAATATCGTGGCTGAATAATAAAACGAGACAAGGGTTTAAAAATAAGGACTAAAACCAATTAAAACCAAATTTAAAATCCTATAAACCCCTAGGCCAGACCGGCTTGATAAAATAAATGAGTTTTCAACGCGTGCCGGAAGGTCAAAAGGTCAGGGATGATCCTCATCTCTGGGGGTAATTCATTCCAGAGGGAGGATGCCCCCAACGAGAAGGCCCGCACCCTCGGGGTCGCCAGCCGTCCAGCCGGCGGCACCCCGAGGAGACCCACTCTATGGGAGCGCATTGGCCGACGGGAAATCGATGGTGGCAGTAGGCGGTCCCGTAAATACCCAGGTCCCAAGCCATGGAGCGCTTTAAAGATGGTAACTAACACCTTGAAACGCACCTGAAAGACCACCGGGAGCCAATGCAGCTCGCGCAAGAATGGCCTAACAATTGGTAAAACAAATTCAATAAAATAAATGAATTTTTCCGCATTCCCTTACCATGGGCTCATATTTTGCCTTGTCAAGATTGCACACAGGCAGCATGGGATCCTGGCAGTTCAAGACCCCAAAATTAATATATCTAACTGATAAAGACATAGAGGTGGGTAAAGAGAAGATAACTGACAAAGTGGTGATTATTTATTTACAGCAGTATTTTCTATTCCTCAATCATACCCTAACCCCTTTTCCCCCTCATGCCAGAATCCCAAAGCTTGTTTTCTAGACAGGAAGCCTAGGCTAATGTTAAAAGTAACCACTAAAACTGGTTTATCGTTTCCATTTTTCTCCACACAGGGAAAGTCAAGTAACAGGACACACAGCAAAAATATTCCACATGACACAGAAACAGATTAAAAGGCACGGAAACCTTGGTGCAGCTTATTTACTATATGTTGGACTGAACTACACATCTGGTTCAAATCCCATTGTTGCCAATAATTCCATAGTCTTCCACCTACTACATTTTGGGCTCCCCTAGATCAGGGATCTGCAATCTTAAACACTCAAAGAGCCGTTTGGACCAGTTTCCCATAGAAAACACCGGGAACCAATAATTTTAACAACTGGTGGAACTGGGTGGATGTGGCCAACTCGAAGTCACTTACTCCCACCCAGCCACCTCCAGCTCTGGAATATGGAGGGAGTCTCCATCCCCTGCCATCACCTTTAACTTCTCAGGCCAGGCAAGGAGTGACGGGGAGGGGAGGAGCCAGCCAGTGGTGGGATCAGCTCACAGGGAGCAGCAGCAGAGGGCTGAAAGAGCCCCATGTGGCTCCAGAGCAGACCCCTGCCCTAGACCCTTGTAATGCTTCTAGCTCTTTTAAATTTTTAGACTTGTGTGTGTGTGTGTGTGTGTGTGTACATATATACCTTGTTTTAATACAGTTTATATCTTTTATACTTTCCATTTTTTCATATTTATTTAGACTCTGATGTATTTTCTATGCTTTTTAACTGACTATACCTTGCCCTCTTTATCCTGGTCTATGATCATCATAATGATAAGATTTGATTGTTGCCACAAATTCAGTAAGAAGCCCTATTCAATGGACCATTCTCTCAGCATTTCCACCTACATCTGAGGAAAGGGGGAATAAATAGAATACAAAGAACTAACCAATGCTGTACTTAAAGATTTTTAAAAAGCGTAAGATTATGTAAACGGGAATAAGAACATAGAAATAGAATATAAGAATACTTTCTAGATTAAATAAGAATAGAAATAGAAAACAGATAATAGAGTAAGGTTTATATTTTGTATACTAAAATAGTGTTAAGAAAAAAAATATATTGTCTGTGTCCGTGTTCTATTCCATATTAAGAAAAACCCTAAGACACACAACCAAATATACTGTCAAAGTCTGACGTTAATCAACACCTGCTGTAACTATCAGCAGCCACAAATTAGAGACAGACAATGTTACAGTTAAAAGAAAATCCAGAACAGGTTCAGTCAACCAACCACTTCTCTGATGTCTGGATGCTAATTGCTTACCCTGACCACTTTTCAAAACAATGACGAAAGTTCCAAACTATTTATAGAAGAGATACTCTTCTGATATTCCTGAACAGAAATGAAAAGATGTTGTTGTTTTTTTTTCCCAGAGCAGAAGATCAATGCTGGTTTTCCTACCGATGTTTCATTGCCCAAACTAGGTAACATTATCAGTGCTAGTAAGAAGTGCAGTTTGCTGTCAGACTTGCTGCACTCCTTACTGGCATTGATGATGTTACCTAGTTTGGGTAATGAAATGTCTGCAGGAAAACAAACAAGCTCAGAGAGCATCGAAGACCCATCATGTCAACCCTGAGCTACAAACACTTGCAAAATTATTTTTGCTTTAATGACATAATTCCTACATAACAAGCAGAGAATATCTTACAATTTCCCATGAAGGCTTATGAGGAACATATTTGCTATTTTGGAAAATATCAGCTTTCTTTTTTTCCAAAACATAATATGGAAGAGGGTTCATGCAAGGTCAATGAAAAAAAAAGATCCATCAATTCATCCATCAATCCAATTTATCTGACAACTTGCAACCGACTGGTCTTACAGAATATGTACAATAAAGTGATTACTATATTTATACAATAAAACCAGAATACAGAATCAAAATGAAATTAATTAAAATGGTAGCCAGGAACCAATAATATTAGATGTGCATTCTTGATGAAATGGGGTATATTAAAAATAATTGCGCCTTTCTGACCAGGATAGACAAGATTCAGATGCAGTGACAATTGGCAGTGACAATATTTTCAATGTCCTGCCCTGACTTTGTAGCCACAAGGAAAATATTGGCATTCCAACCTGACATCTAGTGGTATTTCCCACACATTGCATGCACTTTATACTACAGATGTAGACAAAGCCACAGAAATATGTAAATTGTTGGCCACCTTTTACATTGAAACTACACTGAAGGAAAAGACAAGAGTGACAGTGGAAAATGTGTCCAACTGAACAGTGATTTCCATTAAAAAACATACAAGAAGAGTCAGATAACAGTCAAAAGGGGAGAAGAAAAGATTTCTTGAATAAAATTAAAGGAACAATAGGAAATGTATATAAAGTTGAGCATTATAGGGAGTTCTTGAGTTACAACCATCATTCTGTTGCTAAGCAAGGTGGGTGTAAAGTAAACTGCACCCAATTTTATGACTTTCCCCCCATGGTTGTTAAGTGAATCATGCCATCATTAAGAAAATCTGGAATACCCTATAGCAGAGGTGTCAAACTCAATTTCATTGAAGGCCACATCAGGGTTGTGTTTGACCTGGGGAGGTAGGGTGGCCGTGGCCAACGTGGGCGTAGCCAGCTGTATGTCACTTATTTGGGGGTTGCCTTTGGTGGCCTGAGTGCTCTACCAAAGAAAATGGGCTCCCAAGCTCCATTTTCAGCTGCGACGGCCTCCTGCAATCCTCTGCCAGTGAAACCAGAGCTTGGGAGGTTGCATGCAGCCTTCCCGAGCTCCGTTTTCACCAGCAGAGGCACCGAGGGCAGATTCTTTGCTGTTTCCAGGGTGGTCCCACAGGCCAGATCTAAGCATCCCACGGCCTTAAGTTTGATACCCCTGCCCTGCTGACTTTGCTTGTGGAAAGCTGGCTAGGAAGGTTGCAGTTGGCAATCACACATGCAGGGTCTGCTTTTTTTCAGATCAACTGAGGGTTGATCCATTGGTTGCAACAGAAATTAACCAATCAGTTTGTCACCCAAACCTGATGCCATGGACTGAGAGTGCGTGATTGGCCCAAAGACACCCAATCAGCTTTCATGCGAAAGGTCGGACTAGAATTCAGAGTCTTCTAGTTTCTAGCCTGGTGCCTTAAAGCACTAAATCAAACTTGGCTCTCTATATAAAACAGAATAATGGAGAAAATAAATAGTTCAAAACTTGGATAACACTATATTACCCTCATATTCATTTAACATATGTACAACAGATCAGCAGAAATAACTGAGGGAAACATTAACAAGTTCAGTTATGGTTATGATAACAACTACAAGGGCTGAACCTTGTGGTATTCTACCGGTTCGGCCTGGTTCTGTAGAACCGGTAGCTCCAAAGAGCAGCTGACACCGAACCGGTTCTCTCCGAAGATCTTTTTTCCTTCGGTTGGGCCCACTCGCCCACCTGTCCTTTATTGTAACCTTAGTTGCTTTGCGTGGCACTCAGGAGACGGTGATTGTTTGCAGGAGAAGTTGTTTACAAGGACTGCGCACGTGCATGCAGCAAAGCGCGTGCTCATTGAACCGGTTGTTATTCTGGTAGGATCCCACCCCTGGGCTGAACGCAAGGAAATCTTATGGAATATCCTGTTGAAGGTGAGAATTCAAAAGCCCCTCTGGCTGCTCAATATTTTAAAAACTAACATTATGTCAATAGGCACCACTCACCAATTGAAAAGAGGTAGAGAAAAAGCTAAAAAGGTAACCTATTTTACCTTCACAGACTCATAAACTAACAGGAATTGTGACAGTTGCCATGAAATAAAAATCTCCTGGACTAAAGACTAGAGTCGATCAAGAGAAAAAAACTGAGATATAGAAACATCAAACCAGCAAAGATATGTACAGGTACAAACTAGCAAAGATATGCACAGGTACTACTCAAAGTACGACTACAATTTAGGCCAAAATTTATGTTGCTAAGCGAGACAGTTGTTTTAAGGGAATTTTACAACTTTTCTTGCCACTGTTGTTAAGTGAATCACTACAGTTGTTCAGTTAGTAACACGGCTGTGAAGTGAATCTGGCTCCCCTCATTGACTTTGCTCTTCAGAAGGTTGCAAAATGGGATCACATGACCTCAAGACGATGCAACGGACATTTTAATGAGAATCAATTGCTGAGCGTCAGAATTTGGATCACGTGACCACAGGGATAATGCAACAGTCATTAAGTGTGAAAAAAATGTTACTTTTTTTCAGTGCCGTTGTAACTTAGAACGGTCACAAAAAGAACTGTTGTAAGTCAAACTCAAACTCCAGGTATTTCATTCCATGGATTATATTCATCCAGAGCAAGCCCCCTTTCTCTTATTTCTGAGCCTTCTATGGCAGCACTCCAAGCAGAGGTTGTATTCAGCCGGTTTGGACCGGTTCTAGCGTACCGGTAGCAAAAATTTTGAGTAGTTCAGAGAACCAGCAAAGACCACCTCTGGCTGGCCCTTTCCCGTCCTATATTCCCTTGTTTTATTAGCTCAGCTGATTCACGTGGCAGAGCAGATTGCCGCACTTCAGCTGAGCTAAAAAAACAGCTCACTTCACTAATGCTGACACAGAGGGCAGATTTTGAGTGCTCCACACGTGCGCAAAGCGCTCTCTCATAGAAACCGGTAGGAAAATTAAGAGGCAAAGAAGAGTCAGAGTACCATTAGGTATGGAATAAATGGTATGAATGAGTAAATAGTTAGGAATAAGAATAGTAGAGATAAGAAAAATGTATAGAAATGAATAGAAATGTATAGAGATCCGTATTTGTAACAATGATGTCACAGTACTGTTAAAGATGTGATTGAGATATGTAAAGGTAAAAAAGCAGAAAGAAAGAAAGAAAGAAAGAAAGAAAGAAAGAAAGAAAGAAAGAAAGAAAGAAAGAAAGAAAGAAAGAAAGAAAGAAAGAAAGAAAGAAAGAAAGGAGGGAGGGAGGGAGGGAGGGAGGGAGGGAGGGAGGGAGGGAGGGAGGGAGGGAGGGAGGGAGGGAGGGAGGGAGGGAGGAAGGAAAGAAAGAAAGAAAGAAAGAAAGAAAGAAAGAAAGAAAGAAAGAAAGAAAGAAAGAAAGAAAGAAAGAAAGAAAGAAAGAAAGAAAGAAAGAAAGAAAGAAAGAGGTAGGAAAAAATGTGGAATCCCACCACTGACTCCAAGACATTCCAATTTTACATGGCTGACTAAAACCACATCACACCCACACTTACTTATTGGTCTTAACAGCAGATTGGGCCAAAAATGAGCAGAACTTCATAAAATACATCCAGTAATTTGTTTGTTTGTCTTTGTTCTTCTCTCTGAAGTCAACCTTACCTGTCTGTAAGTACTGATGATGATTTCTCTCAGGTGGTAGTGCATAGGCGTCATCGTTTCGCTCACTGTGTCCAATGCCATGTCGACCTCCTTCTTCATCCGGTGTCCCTCTGGCAATATCTGAAGCACTTTCATCACCACCTGGCAGATTAAGAGCAAACCGTAGAGCTGATGATGAAGCTTTTTCCTTTCTGGAGTCTCTTTTCTCATACAGCGACTAAACACACAGCAAAGAAAACATCTCCCAACAGATGTAAGAAACACAGTTTGCCTATGAAGGCAAAGCTTAGTACTTAGATATCCTCCTTGCATCGTTTTAAAAAAAAAAACCAACTTAAAGAGGCCCTCAGATGTATATCATAGTGTTTCTTCAGCTTTAGCAGCTTTAAGAGACAGGGACTTCAACTCCCAGAATTCCCCAGCCAGCAAAGCTGTCCTGTTCGATGTGCGACCAACATCTTGCTATTATCTGGTTAGTGGCTGTGTTTGCTTCTTGTCAAAGTTCTTCCAGCCTGATTAGTAGAGGTGCTGGGATCAACCGTGTCCCCGTTGTTAGGGATTTACCCTGGGCAGCTCAAATGCAAATGTTAAGCACAAAAGAGAAGATAGCTGGAAGCCTCATTTTAGTTATTAGATATTAAGAGTCTTTTGGGTGAGTTGCCATGGGAAGGCAAAGTTTTGCTTCGCAAACAAATAATTCAAAAGTGTTGCTCTTAATATGTCAACAGAAAGACTTTTACCATGCTATTAGTGTAATTCATGGCTTTATGCACATTTTGTTCATTATCTCGTTCTGAGCATTAGAATGCATACCAAAAAAATCAAAAGGATATATTAGTTTGGCTAATTTGCTAAGCTTAGCTTGCATACCCTCTCTAACTGGTCTTATCTTTTGCTATGATGTTAATATTATTCATCATTTAAAAGCACCTTCCTTCCCTCCCTCTCCTTCCTTCCCACTCCTTCCTTCCTACCTTCCTTCCCTCTTGTTCCTTCCCTCTCCTTCCTTCCTTCCTTCCTTCCTTCCTTCCTTCCTTCCTTCCTTCCTTCCTTCCTTCCTTGCAACTGGCCATTACTTTTAGATGTGAACTACCCATAACTGCCTTAAAAAGGAATTGTACAAATCTATTTATAGAATGTCACTATGAAAGTAGCATAGCAAAACCTATGTAAAAACTAGTTAGAATGCTTAAAATATTTTTTAATTTTGGCCTATCAGAACACAGCCAGTTTAGAACTCTTGTCAACGTAACATTTCATCTCTTGTATTCAAAGCTGTTCAAGATGGCTTCTGTTTCATGCATATACTCCCACTGCTAAATTAAAATACATCTTATTGAATAAATCGCACGCAGCAGGGTAGACATGGAACTCAAACTCAGTCAAGGCATTTATTTGTGAACGTGAAGGTTCCCTGCTGGAAAAGCATCACATTAAGAAAATACAAAGCATGCATTAGAAGACACCAACCTCAAATTCTCCTTTTGTGTACTTGGCATCAGGCACACTCACAATCTCATCTTCCGTGATCTCAGGGATTCCCTGCAGCAACAAAACAGGCTTAGCCTCGATTTTAAAGCTATGGAAAAGCTAAAACATTGGTTCCTCCTTTAAAGGGTTGGCATATATCAGGGGTGTCAAACTCAAAGCCCGCAGGCCGGATCCTGGAAATAGCAAAGGACCAGCTTGTAGTGTCTCTGGCAGCTAAAACAAGGTGCGGAGGTGGGGGGGGTGGCGCACACAAAGGCCCACTGCCCTGTTTTCGGCCTGCATGGTCTCCTGAAGCACTCTGTTTTGGCCAGCAGAGTGTTTGCAGGAGGCTGTCCAGGCTGAAAATGGGGCAAGGGAGGGACAGGTGCAGCCCGTCACCGGTGTCCTGTTGTGGCCGGCAGGGTGCTGCAGAACATCTTGACCTCCCAGCCGGTCAGCAGAGAACTACAATGCTGATCCAGCCCTTGAAGAAATCCAGTTTGACATCCCTGGCATATACAACGTAAGAAATACACTAAACCCAGAATTGCCAACAATTTGGGGGGCTTCTTTTCTCTCTGTGCAGATTTGTAACAAATGTATTATTTTGTAAACCACCACGTCTTGCAGCTTTCAAAAAGCTTTTTGATCACTGGCAAACCATTTTATAGAGATCCTCTCCAGTGTATTGGTTAAAGCACTGAATTAAGAGATCAGGAAACCCTAAGATCTAGTGCTACCTTAGGCACAGAGCCAGCTGGGTAAACTTGAGCCAGTCATTTTTTAGTTCAGGGGTCTTCAAACTTGACAGCTTTAAGACTTGTGGACTTCAACTCCCAGAATTCCTCCTCCAGTCATAGTTAGCTCAGGAATTCTGGGGGTTGAAGTCCACAAGTCTTAAACTTGCCAAGTTTGAAGACCCTTGTTTTAGTTTGTAAATGGCAGAAAGAACGGGAATAATTCGGTACAGAAATATAGCCACTATTTTTTCTGATTATAGGCAATTCAATACGCTGCCCAACTTCCAAATAAATCAGGCTTATAATCTAGGGATCGAAATTGGCATACTGTCAAGACTGTTAACAAATTAGCCACAGTTTGCTGAGTTAGGATGAAGCAACAAGACAAGGTTGACCAAATTCCAACTGCCATAAAAAAGAAAATTGCCTTCAGCTTGGCTCTGACATTTTGAAAGATAGAATTGACATGACAATAGACTAAATACTTTTATCCTACAATAAGCAAGCATTCATTCTGAAAAAAAATGGCTCAAATTGTCTTCTGGCCAGAGCTGAGTGAGCTGTTTTCTATAGGCCTCTGTTATTCTTTCATTTCTCACTGAAGACCACCCTGGACATTTTTACAGAGCTCAATTTCCTGGGAAAGGTCTGAATAACCCTGCCTTGATTTAGCCCAGCTTGGAATATTTATATTAAAATCATGGTCCAAAACAATTAAACATGAGCACACATATCCACATTGCTTTTTAAAAAAAAAAATTCCCGTTTTAAAAATCAAACCAGAAAAATCGACCAGAAAAATGTCAAAGTATATTCATGAACTGGAATAGAGCATAGTAACAAGGTCAGCCAATGAATAGGCATAGCAACTAAGTCAGCCAATGAGGACTGTTTGGAAACTGATACTAGAAGTAGCCTAGGCGTGGCTCTATATTAAGCTCTGCAGCTCTGAAGCTATGTTAAGTTCTGAGTCTGTCTATTGAAAATGAAACTGCTTCTCTCCTCTGATGTGGCTTGCCTGCTGAACTAAAGTATGTGGTTTTATCTGGCTGTATACTGCCCCGAGTCCCGATTGGGAGAGGGGGCAGTATATAAATTGAATAAATAAATAAATAAATAAATAAATAAAGTGAAACTGATGTCTGTTTCTGAGCTCCTGAGTTACTGTTTTGCTCTGAACCTGTAACATGTCCGTTTCTGTTTCAATTTGCTCCATGTTGGAGAAATCTACAACTGGTATTGTAAAATTTACTTTATGTGTTTATAAAGAAGTTAAAAGAAGCCTCAGCCATCTGTGTTTACTTTTCTGGTGCTGAATTTACGTTGCCTTTGTCTCTGAACAAAAAGGAAGCCATCATATTTCAACATGGAGCAACATAATCAGAACTAAGATAAAGTGTCTCTTTTGGAGAATTGTCTTGTGTTGCAAATATGAAAAGCTTTTTTAAATGAATGAAGAAGAAGTAAATATGGATTTAGAAAGATTAGGAAGACCTTGCTACATAGCTCCTCAGAGGGGACCACAAAAACTGCCAACATCTGGATAAATTAATACCATGCTTTATTTTATTTCCTTCTCTTCCAGATATGCAGCTCCCAAGGTAGTGTGAAAGATTAAAACCTGACCCAGCTTTGAAATAAAGTGGGTTCTGATACCCTCTGCAGTAGGATTTCATTCGAGATACGAGGTCCCACTTTCTACATAACTCTAGACTGTTCAGCCCATGCCTCTCCAAAGGAACACATACATTGAAATGCCAAAGGATGAGGACAGCAATAACCATGGCTGTTGTAGTTCTGCCTCTACCGCTGTGACAGTTGAACACGAAGGCTGTGTGTGAGTCTTCAGCCAGTGCGCCCTTCATGGCTTCCAGCATCTGATCAAAGTCCTAGGGATACAAACCAAAGATGTCATGAGAATATTACTCTTTTTAATTTTCAGATGGCAAAATAACAAATATTAACTTCCAAATCACTTAAATGGATCCTACAGAAGAGTTTGCTGTTTTTGCCAGTTTCCCTACAAAAAATGCCCATTCTAATGAATAGTTTCACTTAATGACGGTAGTGAAAAAAGTTAGAAAATTACTTCTGGTCATATGGGTGTGCTTGACTTTTGGCTATAATGACTTGTGACCATATTTCTGGTCTCAGTAATGATGATAAATTGAGGATTACCTGTAATTACTGATTGATTGTATATGTTCTTTAAAACTTGACCTAGGATATAAATGATGTGCACAGCTCCCAGTTATTAAGAAATATAGTAATCTGTCCTATTTCTTGGGTCTGTTTCTATTCTGAAATGTGTGTATATATATATATATATATATATATATATATATATATATATATATATATATATATATATATATATATATATATATATATATATATATATATGTATGTATGTTTTCGGAGATTTTCGCGGGTATTTGTATGTGGATCTTTGGTTCTTCGGGTTTTCTCCCGCATAGAATTGGAAATATCTAGGCGACGTTTCGATGAAGTCTCATTCATCATCTTCAGGCTTGTGTTTTCGGCCTTGTGCCGAAGAAAGGAAGAAGCAGCTGCAAGCTCACATCACTTTGAGAAGCACAAGGCCGAAGACACAAGCCTGAAGATGACGAATGAGACTTCATCGAAACGTCGCTTAGATATTTCCAAGAAAAACCCGAAGAACCAAAGATCCATATATATATAAATACAATTAAAAAAGAATTAAATTATGGGCTGCCAATTAAAAATTTAAAAACTCCGATTAAAATAAGCTAAAACTTTCATACCCCAACCAATCAAATCTAAAACCCCTTATTTAAAATCCCATTTGAAGTCAGCCCAGGCCGGCCTGCTCAAAGAGCCAGGTTTTCAGGTCACGTCTGAACGCCCTCAGGTCAGTGGTTGTTCATAGCCCTGGGGGCAGCCCGTTCCAAAGGGCGAGTGCCCCCACAGAGAAGGCCCTATTCCTCGGGGTCACCAGGCGACACATAGATGCCGTCGGGACGCGAAGGAGACCCTCTCTGTGGGAGCGCACCAGTCAGTGGGAGACTACTGGCAGAATGCGGTCCTGTAAGTATCCTGGTCCGATGCCATGGAGCGCTTTAAAGGCCAAAACCAATACTTTAAAGCGAACCCGGAAGGCCACCGGCAACCAATGCAGCTCGCACAGGAGAGGCATCACATGGGAGTATCTCGACGCCCCCATAACCACCCGCGCGGCCGCATTTTGCACCAGTTGGAGCCTCCGGGTGCTCCCCGCAGGGAACCCCATGTAGAGGGCATTACAGTAGTCCAGGCAGGAGGTGACCAGGGCATGGGTGACTGTGCGTAAGGCGTCCCGATCAAGAAAGGGCCGTATCTGGCATATCAGGCGAACCTGATAAAAAGCCCCCCTGGAGACGGCTGTGATGTGATCTTCCAAAGACAGCCGTACATCCAGGAGGACACCAAGATTGCGAGCCCTTTCTGTGGGGGTCAAGATCTCATCCCCAATAGCCAGCAACGGAGTCAGCTGACTATATCGGGCCGCCTGAAACCACAACCACTCAGTCTTGGAAGGGTTGCGTCGAAGCCTGTTCCCGCCCATCCAGTTCCGCACAGCCTCCAGGCAACGGGCCATGACCTCCACAGCATCGTTGGGGTGGTTTGGGGTGGAGATGTAAAGCTGAGTGTCATCAGCATAGAGATGACATTTCACCCCAAAACCACGAATGATCTCTCCCAGCGGCTTCACATAAATATTGAACAGAAGAGGGGAGAGGACCGACCCCTGAGGCACCCCACAAATGAGGGACCTAGGGGTGGACCTCTTCCCCCCCCCCCCCCACACGCACACAGTGGGGCAAACAAGTATTTAGTCAGTCACCAATTGTGCAAGTTCTCCCACTTAAAAAGATGAGAAAGGCCTGTAATTGACATCATAGGTATACCTCATCTATGAGAGACAAAATGTGAAAACAAATCCAGACAATCACATTGTCTGATTTGGAAAGAATTTATTCGCAAATTGTGGTGGAAAATAAGTATTTGGTCAATATCAAAAGTTCATCTCAATACTTCGTTATATATCCTTTGTTGGCAATGACAGAGGTGAAACGTTTTCTGTAAGTCTTCACAAGGTTGTCACACACTGTTGCTGGTATGTTGGCCCATTCCTCCATGCAGATCTTCTCTAGAGCAGTGATGTTTTGGGGCTGTCGCTGGGCAACACGGACTTTCAACTCCCTCCAAAGATTTTCTATGGGGTTGAGATCTGGAGACTGGCTAGGCCACTCCAGGACCTTGAAATGCTTCTTACGAAGCTACTCCTTTGTTGCCCGGGTGGTGTGTTTGGGATCATTGTCATGCTGAAAGACCCAGCCACATTTCATCTTCAATGCCCTTGCTGATGGAAGGAGGTTTGCACTCAAACTCTCACGATACATGGCTCCATTCATTCTTTCCTGTATACGGATCAGTTGTCCTGTTCCCTTTGCAGAGAAACAGCCCCAAAGCATGATGTTGCCACCCCCATGCTTCACAGTAGGCATGGTGTTCTTTGGTTGCAACTCAGCATTCCCTTTCCTCCAAACAAGACGAGCTGTGTTTCTATCAAACAGTTCTACTTTGGTTTCATCTGACCATATGACATTCTCCTCTTCTGGATCATCCAAATGCTCTTTAGCAAACTTCAGATGGGCCTGGGCATGTACTGGCTTAAGCAGGGGGACACATCTGGCACTGCAGGATCTGAGTCCCTGGCAGCGTAGTGTGTTACTGATGGTAGCCTTTGTTACGTTGGTCCCAGCTCTCTGCAGATCATTCACTAGGTCCCCCTGTGTATTTCTGAGATTTTTGCTCACCGTTCTTGTGACCATTTTGACCCCACGTGGTGAGATCTTGCATGGAGCCCCAGATCGAGGGAGATTATCAGTGGTCTTGTATGTCTTCCATTTTCTAATTATTGCTCCCACAGTTGATTTCTTCACACCAAGCTGCTTGCCTATTGCAGATTCAGTCTTCCCAGCCTGGTGCAGGTCTACAATTTTGTTTCTGATGTCCTTTGACAGCTCTTTGGTCTTCACCATAGTGGAGTTTGGAGTGTGACTGTTTGAGGCTGTGGACAGGTGTCTTTTATACTGATATCAAGTTCAAACAGGTGCCATTAATACAGATAATGAGTGCAGGACAGAGGAGCCTCTTAAAGAAGAAGTTACAGGTCTGTGAGAGCCAGCAACCTTTCTTGTTTGTAGGTGACCAAATACTTATTTTCCACCATAATTTGCAAATAAATTCTTTCCAAATCAGACAATGTGATTGTCTGGATTTGTTTTCACATTTTGTCTCTATAGGTGAGGTATACCTATGATGACAATTACAGGCCTCTCTCATCTTTTTAAGTTAAGGTTTATATATATAAACCTTCTGAATTCTATTGTTTTGACATCCTGGGTCTTATGCTATAATCTCCTGGGTCGTAATGACCTGGGTAATGGGCTGTGTGATGATCTTCTGAGTTCTATTGTTTTGACATCCTGGGTCTTGTGCTGTAATCCCCTGGGTCGTAATGACCTGGGTAATGGGCTGTGTGATGTCCTTCTGAGTTCTAATGTTTTGACCTCCTGGGTCTTGTGCTGTAATCTCCTGGGTCATTGGCTGTGTTGCAACATCCTGAGGTTTTGTACTGTAGCCTCCTGAGTTCTGTGGTGTGATATCCTGAGCGGGTGGCTGTGATGTGACATTCCGGGTTTTGGTTTGGCTCTGAGTTTGAGGCCTGGCTCTGTGTTCATGGCGTGTGTCAGTTTTCTTGATTTGGGAGTCGGGGTGTGTGGCAGCTGGTGATGCAGCCATGGTCTGGTTTCTGGATGGTGGTTGCAATAACAGAGCTTCGGATTGATTTGGAGCTCTGTTATTGGCTAGAAAGGCCTTCAGAAAAGTCTTGCTGGCTACAGAAGAAATGGGCCGAGGTGTGCAAGGCCTAGCTGCAACTATTTAAAGGTAAATAGTAGGGCAGCTCCACCCCCCCCCCATCCCCACCCTAGCTTAATTTTTATCTGTACACCCTGGAGGGGGTGGGGTGTTCATTAGGGCTTATATTGGGCTCAAGCTAGGATTTACTTTCTGAGTAGGTCGTATTTTGGGGGAAACTGTGTGTGTATGAGAGAGGGGGGGGTAGGTAGGTAGGTAGGTATATGTACATATAATACTATCTACTACAATATTTCATATTATATTTCAAATAATATTTCCTATTCTGAAATAGTATTATTCATATCTGTATGTATAATATTTCCTATTCTGAAATAGTATCATTCATATCTGTATGTATGTATAATCACACAGATATTGGTGGATATATAATTTCAATTAACAATCATTTGTTAATCATCTCAAAGCAGCCCCTTCAATTTATTTTTATAGGAATCTCAGTTGTCAATTACTATTATAATAATTGATGGGTTGCACATACATTAAGCTTCTCTTGTCTATCAATTATTGAATTGCAGGGCATTCAATTTCCTTCAAATTAAGCCACCTTCTTAAAACTTCCTACCTATTTATGTTCATGAAGATGGGTTACTTAAACAAGCAGCAGCACCGGCTCAAGTTTCAGAATCAAAATTTGGACTGAAGTTACTGAAGTGAGATAAATGTACTCAAGTGTTAAATAAAAATGGACACACTAGCAATATTCAAATAAAACACTTGGACCCATCTTTTTGGGGTAACTAAGTAAGCACTAAGCAACAACAGAATAATAATAATAATAATAATAATAATAATAATAATAATAATAATAATAATAATAATAATAATAATAATAATAATAATAATAATAATAAATATTTATTTATATACCGCTCCTCTCCCGAAGGACTCGGAGCGGTGTACAGCCGTACAGATTAAAACAATAAATATGTGATACAATAAAACTAAATTAAACCCAACCCTGGCTGTAAACAAATTTAAAACCCTACTCTAAAACCCTAAAATTTAATAAAAACCAAACACCCCAAAACTAAAATCAGCCCAAGCCGGCCTGGCCAAAAAGCCAGGTTTTCAAAGCACGCCTAAAGGTCCCCAGGTCCGTAGCTGTCCGTAACTCCGGGGGCAACCCATTCCAGAGGGCAGACGCCCCCACAGAGAAGGCCCTATTCCTCGGGGTCACCAACCGGCACATAGATGCCGACGGGACCCACAGGAGAGCCTCCCTGTGGGAGCGCACCGGACGGTGGGAGGAAAATGGCAGAATGCGGTTTTGTAAATATCCTGGTCCGATGCCATATACAGGTCCGAAGACTGTAAAGTGATTATACTGCTAACAGCAGTAGTCATAACTGATTCTATTTATATAATACTAGCTTGATGCTTCGCTACGAAACGATGTGGTCGGGCTTAGTTTTTGGGGAGGAAAATAAGGGAAAAAATTGTGTCCCTGCCTACCAGCATCCATCAGTGTTCATCTGGCTAGCGTCCTGTCAGTGTGGAAGAGTTGAGGGCTGTTTGGAAACTGAAACAGTATTTGCTGTGTGAGCAAGGAGCCTGGGTGTTGCTTAGCTCAACAGTTCTGTACTAAAGCTGCTTGCTGCTGTGAAACTGAAACTCCTCTCCCCTGCTTGCGTTTTGCATTTGGAACAGATTTCTTTTCAGGTGGAGAGGGGGAGTAGAACTCCTTAGCATCAGAGCGTGTTAATAATAATACACGAAAAACTAATGCTCTGATGGTCGTTTCAAAAAATCCTTTCTGAGTGAGCACCTAGAAGCCAAGAGGAACAAACGTGCCAAATTTCAAGTTTGTAGGTTTTACGGTTCTGGAGATTTTTGTGACAATGCGTAAGTGGTCTTTCGCTTTTATATATATAGATTTATGCCTAACTTTGCCTCTCTTTCTTCTCCCACACACACAGATACTCCCAAACAATGTCAAGAACAGCTAAAATATAGAATGGGAAACTTGCCAAGGGCAGCTTTTCACCTACCCCAAGCAGCAGAAGTGACATTTCTAAGGTGCTTGCTTACCTTCTCCTTCAGTCCACAGAAATCTGGAACTGGGATCCGTTTGTAGGCCAGCCCTTGGCAGTTGCTTTTATGCTGGTTAAATATCTCTTGCATGGTTAAGCAGGATTTCAACGTTTTCATCTGCTTCTCCTGTTCCAAATAAACCTCAATCCGTTTCTGGGATTTCAACAGATCATTCTTCAAGACAGATTCCAGTTTCTGAAGCAGCGTCAAAGAAACAAGGGAGTTATTCATCTCTTTCAGTTCTATCTTCAAGAAGTTTAATCTTCTTTCACCCGATGCCCCCCCAGGTAGCTTGGAATACAATGCCCATCTTTCCATCAGGAAAGGAATTATAGAAACACATCTGGAGGAAACCAGGTCAGAGAGTACACTGATACACAGAAACAGAAAACCAACCATTCACACAAGAAACTGGCGGACTGGGTATTTTATGTAATGCAATTGATGTTTACAACGCATGGGGAAAAAATTCAATTAAGGAAAAAAACGCTGCATAATATTACAAGGCAAAAAGCCTCATTCCTGTCCAATATAGAATCTCGGTAAATCTACAAAATTAGTGTTTCTAACAAAAGCTCATATATACCTCAAATGTACACAAATCAAAATCTTTTTTCTTTTCTTTATCAGACTCTGCTGTGCTAGTGTGATGCAATGGTTAAAGTGCTGCTCTAAGTATTGCCAAAGGTTTATAATCCAGCTAAGTGAGTGTTTTAGTTCAGTGGTTCTCAACCGGGTGGGGCATAATGTCATCAGGAGGGATCCCATGAAAGCTTGAAGAAATGTTATGATTTAAATCCTGAATTAATTCTTGGGGGTTCGTGGCCATGATCCATGACCACAAAAGGTATTGAAAGAAGTTGGTGGTGAAGGAAAGGTTGAGAACCACTGCTTTAGTCGCTTCTTTTAAGCCTCAAATCAGCATCAGACTCTACAGAAAAATATCTTGAAAACAAAAGCCCTCATCTCATAATGCACTGATCATTTCAACATCCAAACTGTAATGAGCAGTGACTACAAAACAACCAGGCCTTGCAACTAAGCAGGACGAAGACTAGGAACAAAGTCTGTTATGTAGCATCTTGATGTCTCTTTAGTAGAAAGAAGCATTAACAATACTTATTTTTGTCTTTTCTTTCCCTGAACTTGTGATGATACGCACCTTCCACACCTTTACCAGGGTTTATAGAATTTGGAAAAATATTTTATATGAAAGTCCTTGAGAAAATAATTGAAGTGGACTGTTGTTGTCATATGTAAATGCAAAAAAGAGCATGCTCTCAGCTATGGCCAAGAAGAATGACATGACATGAAGAAATTACTTTGCCTATAATGTCTACAGGAATCAATGCCTGTCTTTAATCGCTTATTGCCAAAAACATTGCATTTTACAAGACTTTTTTCCATTGGAGAATAGAAAATTATCTTCTTCTGCTCCCATGTCAAGGAACTAACCCTGATTTTCCTGCAAATTCTGGTTCCAATTGCGGTTGTAAATTTGAGGACTAGCCATAAATAAGTAAATTCTACAAGAAGAACATATCCCGTAACCATTCTAAAAATAGAAAAATATTTTGCAGTTCACTTTAGGTTTAAAAACATTGTTGATGGTAACAGATACGCTCATGTGGACGTGAGAAAAATGGTTATGTCACTATCACAAGCACGTTTATCTGCTTTAAATAAGGAACTCATCCAATTGATGTATTAAGACTATAAAATGTGGAAGAGGAAAAATGAGTAATGTTGGATTTTTCTCTTCCGCCTTTTGCTTGCAGAAGAGTAAATGCAAGGAAGTGCATTTTTTTACACCTGGGTAATTACTCAGGAGGAGAACACAAAGAAAGCATGACTCGCCCCTACCTACTAAAGCTCATTCTCCATCACTGCACCATCTCCACAGCACACCACTAATTCATCCTCACTGGATATGCTATCAAGACCTCTGTGGATAGTAAGAAATTTACTGGTAGCACAAATAGGCAGAGGAACCAACAGAAAGTTCAAGTATCCAAGGACTCACCTCTAGTTGTTCTGATGATGCTACAGGTACTGTTATCTGCTGTTCCAGATTGCCAACTTCCCGTAGGGTATATGTTTGTTCATTCTCTTCTAGAACTATATCTTCACGGAGATTAATCCATAAGATGTGAGAATGTTTCCTCTTTGCATCTGTCAGGTAGTTCAAGACATTCCCAATTGCCTAAACAGAAGAACAGTCACAATGTCTTAAAAAGGAAAACCGGAAAAATTATCTACAAAGATCTAACAGATGATAAGTCTTGTCTTCCTATCCTTTAGGCTATTATAAAATAAATCAAATGAATAAGTCAAAGAACTATAGAGACCCCTTCAGCTGCAGTTGTTTCTTTCAGATCAGTTTTGATGAAAGGGTTTCTGAAGTGAAGTAAGTGGAACAGGAATCTCTGAGCAGACAAGCGTGAAGATGTTGAAAAATATATTTGGCCTTGATCATATGAGGTAAAGCGGAGACAGGCAACGGGATGGAGAATTCTGATAATGGCCAAGTCAATGGGAAGAAAACATTATGACTTTCAAAAAAAACCCCCACAATTCTTTTCAAGGAGTACCACAGAAAAGTATTCCAAAGAAAAAATGTCCATTAGGAGTGGAGTGGAATTGGAATTGGGAATGGAATGGAATGGAATGGAATGGAATAGAATAGAATAGAATAGAATAGAATAGAATAGAATAGAATAGAATAGAATAGAATAGAATAGAATAGAATAGAATAGAATAGCTTTATCGGTCAAGTGTGACTGGACATACAAGGAACTTGTCTCTGGTGTGTAAGCTTTCAGTGTACATACAAACAATAAAATGGTAAGTCATAGATCATAAATCATAAGACACAATCATAAATCATAAAATACAAACAGGAAGTGGTAAATCATAAGATACCACTAGAAGAAGGTAGTAGGAAAGATGAAAAGGATAATAACAATACAGCCCTACTACATGGTTAGATATCTTTAGACACAAGACAGTGCTGTGGGAATTCGGTGTTTAGCAGAATGATGGCACGTGATGGTGGGGACACTTTGTGTCTCTTTGTGTCTGGTTGTTTTGGCATGCAATGTCCCATAGCAGCGTCCTGAGGGAAGGACTTGAAACAAATTTTGTCTAGGGTGTGAAGGATCTGTAGATCCTTTCTCAGCCCTCTTTCTGGCTTGTGCAGTATACAGGTCCTAAGTGAAAGGGAGGCTGGTTGCAGTTAAGTACAACCTTGGAAAATCTAGAAGCATTAGTATAGCTTTTGTTTAAATTCCAGTTTGGGAATCAGGTTTGGATCTCTTTCTGCAAACCACACTTACCTTGGAGTTGGGCTGAGCCATTCCATAGACAGGCATTTTAGGAACCCTCCGGAAGTTGGCCACCTTCATGTCTTTGACGGTACTAAGAACATCTGGAGAAAACCGTTCCTCCACAACCTACAGCAGTGATAAACTTATGAAGCCTTTGCTCATTGTTACGTATAAACTGAACATTTTTTATTTCTATCGTGGAAAAGTTTTCTTTCATCCAATGCAAATTCCAAAGGAAGGACAGCAATAACTATGGTTACATAAAAGAAAGAAAAAAAAACCCTGTTGTTTTGAGATACACAAGCTCACTATGTTCGCTGCAAATAATAATGGAAGAAATAAGCTATATGTGCAAAGTTTGCTGAACCTTTACATTTAAAAACAAAACAAAACTGCTTTTCTTATAAATGCAAGGGAGAAACTTAAGAACTTGACTTTAGAGAAGATTACAAATTAATTTCAAGGCAACTGAGAGGAACAAACAGTCCTAGCTCTGAACTAAACTCAACCTCAGCAACAAGAATATTGCTATAATAGTCTATTAACTGAACTATTTGGCACAATGGCTCTCAGACTGTGAAAGGAACATTGAGAAAGAAATCCAAAGATTTAAGAAGATACAACACAGGGCACTCACCAGGACCCGTACTCCCTTAGTTATGTGTTCCGCTGTGATTGTAAGTTCTGACAGATTCATGTTGGCTTGAAGTCTATACAGCTCAGGGTGCCTGCAGATCCATCTACTGAAATTGAGAGCAAAAGCCAGGGGATACTGCCAACCCAGAAGAAAGAAGAAAAGGACAATTTCAGAAACAGGGGGTGATCCTAAGAATTGTACTCATCATCACTTCAACTCAACAAAAGATCTGGTTTTCAGGCCACTGAGGTGCATTTATTCCTTCCTTCCTTCCTTCCTTCCTTCCTTCCTTCCTTCCTTCCTTCCTTCCTTCCTTCCTTCCCTCCCTCCCTCCTTCCTTCCTTCCTTCCCTTTCTCCTTCCTTCCTTCGATTACTATAACTCCCATTTCAGTCACTGATTCTGATTGCAATTCAAATTATATGCTATAGTTAAAACAAAAGAAAACAATAAAGATAGCCAAAACAAATATACAAAGCAACTGAGATACTTGGCCAGTTACCGGGGTGGGATGCTACCGATTCTGCCCGGCTCTATTGAACCGGTAGCTCTGAAGAGCAGCAGACACTGAACCGGTTCTGTGTTTGCTGCTGTTTGGCCCACCCACCCACCCGGGCTCTTATCTGTTCTTTATTTCCTGCTTTTTCAACCTCAGCTGCTTTGCGCAGCATGGCTGAGGTTGAAAAAGCAGGAAAAAAGTGGCTTTTCAAGCACTGTGCACCTGCGTGCTGAGCTTTTCAGCTCTCCAGGCAGCACAGCTTAAGGTTTTTTACACGTGCACATCAGTGGTGGGATTCAAATTTTTTTACTACTGGTTCTGTGGGCGTGGCTCAGTGGGCGTGACAGGGGAAGGAAACTGTGAAATCTCCAGTCAGAGGTGGGATTTGCTGGTTCTCCAAACTACTCAAAATTTCTGCTATCAGTTCTCCAGAACTGGTCAGAACCTACTGAATACCAACTCTGGTGTCCGTGTGTGCGAAGCGCGTATGTGCATGCAAAATGTAGTCACCGAACTGGTAGTAACACCGGTTGAATCCCATCCCTGGCCAGTTAGCGATACATCCAGGAAATGGGGCCCTTCAGCACCTCAGGATATGAACATAGCCAGGTATTTAGGACCTTATAAAAGGCTAACAGGGTTGCGGCCATTCTGATTTCCCAAGGGAAGATGTTCCATAGAGCAAGGGTCACAGTGGAAAAAGCCCATCTTCTAGTCTGTGCCAGCTGACACTCTTTAGTTGACAAGACTGCAGCAGTCCATTCTGCTAGATCTAATTGGATGGGTAGAGACTCATGGAAAAAGGTGATAACTCAGGAAATCGGGTCCCAAGCCATGTAGGACTTTAAAGGTGAAAACCAACATCTTGAATTGCACCTGGAAATATACTGGTAGCATATTTATTGCCTTCCATGTCCAGTCATATAACTTCTATATCAAGAAAGCCTGGCTGAAGACAAATATTTAACGGGCATCTAGAAGATGTGACAGAAGCTACCTGACAAATTTCAGGGGAGAAGATATTCCATGGAGCAAGCACTAGTGCAAAGAACAAACAAAACAACCACAAAAAGGCAACATGTCAGAGGCCACAAGATGGCACTCTGAAGTTTTCAGCACACCCAGTAGGGAAGCACTGAACTAGATTTAGCCAAGCAAATTTCCATCAGGTAGCTTATTCAGAAGTTGATTCAGTTCTTAGAGATCATAGCTAAGGTGTTATTTACAACCCACATAACTCAAGAAACTCAGGGCGTTTACAGTCATTAAATAGATGTTAAAAATAAAATAAAAGATATTAAAAGAATAAAATTGTAGTGACCTCAAATTAGTAGTGGAGAGGCACAGATTTTCAGGAACAATAATTAATCATAGACAGGCAGTAGCCATTAAGTTTCAACAATTTAATAAAATGCCAAAACTTCAACTGGCTGAAGAAAGAAAAGAATGTTGCAATCAGTTTGGCTGACTACCATAGCAGAGAAGGCACTTTAAGATACTTCCATCAATAAGCCGTGCTAACCTTAATGTTCATATATATACATAAGCATTTAGGATCTTAAACAGAGGTCTCCAAACTTGGCAACTTTAAGACTTGTGGATTTCAATTTCCAGAATTCTCCAGCCAGCTGGCTGGGGAATTCTGGGAACTGAAGTCCACAAATCCCAAAGTTGCCAAGTTTGGAGATCCCTGATCTTAAATGTCATTATTAAAAACTTGAAGTCTGACACACAGTGTATAAGGAGTCACTGCGATTCCTTTAAACCTGGTGTGACACACATATACACTGTCTCTAAAAAAACTACATCATCTCCAGTTTGTGGGTCAACTTTATGAGTAGTCTCCTGTAAAATCATGTGAATATAAGAACATGAACTACTATGGCAAGACTATTCCTATCCAAAACAATCAGTCATTTGCATCTGGTCAAATACAATGCAAACATTTGGACCTCAAGCATTAGGTGATCCAGAAAAACGCATGTCTAATCTTGATGGAGTGCAATCCCATCTAAAATTGGATTTTTTTTTACCAAATTCTTGGAGCTGTAGACAATCAATCCATAGTACCTCTACCATATCAAGTTTTCAATCATAGCTTCTTTTTCTTTATCCAGTCCATGTCTGAGTCCAACAGCTTCATTGTCTCATTTGATTTTAATATCCAAGGGAACCATTGATGGGTATTATCCATTTATTGTTGATACCCAAATTCTTTGTATGATTTTACAGGCAACACTGCCACACTTATGTGCAGGTGTGTCACTGGTTCTCAAGTTTTCTTTTATTAGGCCTCCAAATATTTAACATTATGTATATTTTAATTTAGTACAATTGAATATTGTTTGAGTGATGATGCTAGCAACAAAAGGCAACCCTTTTCAATAATTTGATTTGACAGATCAAGATCCAAGAGATTGTCATCAAAAAGCAGTTATGGAAAATGTCTTGCCATCACTCTATCCAAGGATAGAGTGGATAGAGTCAAAGATTTCCATGTTCACATCAATTCACTGGTAGAGCATGCAGCTTTTATCATGGTATTTGTGTAAAATACTTTAGCTCAGATATCTGATATCAAACTTCTAAAGGTCCACCTCACATACTAACAGTAACTGGTTGATGGACTTGAAGATTGATAAGTGAGACACATAGATTTTTCAGTTGTACTGCCTAGTCCCGTGATGGTGAATCCGTGGCACATGTGCCACAGGTGGCACACCAAGTCCTCTCTGCAGGCACGTGAGTCGTGGCCCCAGCTCAGCTTTGCCACACATGTATGTGCGCCTCCCACCGGCCAGCTGGTCTTCGGGTCTCTGCTGCGCATGCGGGGGGCAGGGTGCATGTATGGGGTGGGGCATAGACATGGGGTGCACATGCATCTATGTGCCGCCTGGTGACCCCGAGGAATAGGGCCTTCTCTGTGGGGGCACCCACCCTTTGGAATGGGCTGCCCCCGGGGCTACGAACAACCACTGACCTGAGGGCGTTCAGACGTGATCTGAAAATCTGGCTCTTTGAGCAGGCCGGCCTGAGCTGACTTCAAATGGGATTTTAAATAAGGGGTTTTAGATTTGATTGGTTGGGGTATGAAAATTTTAGCTTATTTTAATCAGGGGTTTTAAATTTTTAAATGGCAGCCTATAATTTAATTCTTTTTTAATTGTATTTATATTTGTAATTTATATATATTTTAGTTGGCTGTTCACCGCTCTGAGTCCTTTGGGAGAAGGGCGGTATATAAAATTATTTAATAATAAATAAATAAATGTGTGGGGCAGGTGCATGCGCAGGAGATGCATGTGCATGCACAGGGATGTGTGTGCATATGTGGGGTGCATGCACGGGGGCAGGGCACATGCGCAGGGATGTGTGTGCATTGCATTTTGGGGATATGCATGCGTGCTTTAGGCACTCGGTGCCGAAAAGGTTAGCCATCACTAGCCTTGTCTATGGAATAAGAAACTGTAACATGAGTCGGCATGATGTGATTCTCTACTGTTGTCAGAAGAAAGTGGCATTTCTGTCACTATTAGCCTTACTTGAGTTAATGGAAGATGGAATTTAGTTATGTATGAGCATATGAACTATACCCTGATAAGCCATGAAGGGAAAGATGGATCTTTGAGACATGTTATGTGTCACTTGTCTCTAGCCGGGATTGGAAAGGGCACACTGCAAAATGATGATTCATAGAAGTACGCTCACCTGTTCATGAAGGTAATAATTGAAAGCGATCAAGAAGAAATAGCATTCAAGTCTCTGTAACATCTTCTGAAGGAAACACTCTTTGGTGCTGTTCTTCTACAACATAAAGAAAACAATCCAGGTATTTGCATATGCCTTATGGAATTGCTAAGCTGAAAATATACACTTTTCAGCATCTAACTTATTCCAATGAATCAACTATATTTATGCATCTATTGAGAGTTGCAAACGAATCTGTAAATTTGCCTCTCAATGTAAATTATTAATTAAAACTATGTTACAACTAACATGCCCTAAATATCTTTGAAAAAAATAATTTAGCAATATCTATCAAGCAGTTCTCAAACCATGACATTTCAAATATATATCTATGATTTAGAAATTAAAAAACAATAAGCAAGCAAAAAAAAAATACAGCTTAAGTTTTATTTCTACAAAATCTAACTGAGCCTCCAAGATCTTAGGAAAAAAAAAATACCAAGGGGAGTATAATATATTTTAGTCGAAAGAGTTGCCATCAAATCGGTATATGGATATGTCACTGCGACGGGCATCTTGTAAATAAATGAATCTTTCACTGGCCGTTTTTTTGAAGATTCCAATCAAGATTGGGGATTCATGTTTAAGACCATGATTTTCTAACACAGACATTTGCCAAAGACATCTATTCTTTGGGTAACTCAACTTTGGAAAGCACCATTTTCCTTCCAAGAAACGAAACAGCACAATCATGGTCTCCATTATCCACTGCAAACTGTATCCTCCTGTCAATTTCCGTGACATAAGCTAAGCTCAGCAATTATGTTCTATTAATACCATACCAAGAATATCAAAACTGTGTGACAATTTAGATAAAATAATCCTGATCAACCACTAGTTTTTTTAAAAAATTACATTGGCTCTGTATGGCTCTTTATGGACAAAACAGACCTTGAACAAACACAGAAAGGCTTCACATGGTTTTGAAAGAGAGAGAATTTGGCAAAGATCCATTGGAATCTTAAGTTATATAATTGCCTTTAATTAATATTTACTTGTTGTCCTCCAAGAAAAATCCACTCTGAAGTCATTTATCAAAAAGATTTAAGAAATGCACTTAGAAATATTTTCCTGCACAGGCTATTTCCATCCACATGTTAAAATAAATGATAGTGATGGCAGAAATCCAACTATTCAAATCTCATTGCTCTCAAATGCAGAGATCTGCAATAGAGTTTTATAAATAGTACTTATGTTTTATGGTTTTCCTTGAAAGGATATTTACTGAGATCTTATCGTACATTTAGATATTACTATTACTTTACTTTATTGTCATTGTACCTCGTACTACGAAATTAAATGCCATCTTCAGTGCACATTATACATAAGAAAAATATAAAAATAAAACAAAAACAAACATCCTTCACATTCTATGCAATTGAATTGAGAAGATATGCATAAATCATATATTTTATAAAGCCTGCTTTTATTTATAAAAGAAAGACTGCATTAGGTATACATCAAATCTCCATAACCTGTACAACCTACCACATAAAGAAAGGATAACAATAAATTGTGGGGATGTGCCAATGGATATTTTGGCAATGGATATTTTGCTCCAATTTTTGCAGCCCCAGAAAGTAACAAGAACAAGAATTCGGTCAACCCTTATTTGGCTTAGAAACATGCCATGTATCAAAGATATTCTGCTGCTTTTCACAAGGATGATAAAAGGATATTTTCCAAAAAAACTTCATTGTTTAAGAAGAGCTGTTGCTCTGCTTGAGTTTCATATAAACATTAACTGTGTTTATAAGTAAAGTGATTTGCAAAGGCTGATCTTTTAGAGCCGGTGAAGATATATGTTACATGCTGTGAGGGCAACCTGAAAATCACTTCAAAAGAAAAGCTAAATTATTCTCACAAAACCATTGCTCAGAACAGAGTGGATTTGATTTAAATCAAGCCGATTTAAATCATGATTTAATCATGATTTGATTTGAATTGAATTGGCATCCTTCAGTCTCAAGAGACTATGGTATTGTGCTATGAAACTGGTAACTGCCACTTCCCATGTTGTTTCAATGCTGCATGCAAAGCTGGAGTGCCCTCTCCAGAGCGTGAGGCCTGGGTAGTTTAATATGGAGGAGACCTCTGCTGACTGTCGGCTGCCTGCAATTTGGCAGTTCAAATCTTACCAGGCTCAAGGTTGAACTCAGCCTTCCATCCTTCCGAGGTGGGTAAAATAAGGGCCCAGATTGTTGGGGGCAATAGGCTGACTCTGTAAAATCGCTTAGAGAGGGCTTGCAAAGCACTGTAAAGTGGTATATATGTCTAAGTGCTATTGCTACTAGAGATCTCAATTACGCAGTATCAGACTTTTTACAAAAGAACAATGGGTTCTTCAAAAGAACTTCACCCCACACAACCTTGTGCAATAACAAAGTCTTGAAGAACTTGGCAAAATCTCATGCTATTTCAGCTATTTTTAAGTATTAAATGGGGAGGGAGGTTTCCTATGCATGTCATAAAGGGATGTCACAGGAACTTGGTGCCTTGAGGAATTGTGTTACTGACTCCTGCAATACCATAAAATTAGGCTGAAAAACCCAGAGAAAAAAAACAAGGCAAAGACCTAACTAAGGCATATGGGCTATTTGATACAGAAAGTTCTCCTGATGGGCTTAAGAGTCACTCTACAGCTTCCTTCTCATGCAAAGAACTAGGTGGCTCACAGAGACTGAGGCCCAATTCCATTTTAAGCACGATACCTTGGAAGAAGAATAAATCACAACAGTGATAAAAACAATTAAGAGCAAGGATCTTGCATTTTCAACTCTCAAGAGTTCACTTGGAAATTCAAAATAGTTTTGTGATATTCTGGATAAACATTTATCCAGTGGAAAACTTTCTGGCTTTCAGGACAAACAGTTCTTTGTTTATAGTCATCTTTTACACCTCAAGAATTTTATAGCCTATCCTGTTTATATGTCTTTAGGCATGATGGGGGGGGAGGTGCTTTTAAAAGGAGAATTAAAGCCACATGTCTCTCTTTTAGCTTCCTTTTTTCAATTTTACAGAGTTTTTTTGTCACCGTTTGATGATGCTACATGTTGTAACAGAAAACCACTTCTCTCACTCTCAACAAAAATAGAAAATAAAGCAATTGGCAGACTGAAATATTCATGATATACAGTAAAAGTAACAACTTATCTGGGGTAATCAAATGCAAGTCACTAAATCACAAAGCAACAGGTGGGCAAAGAAAAGCAAAATGCACAAAAGGCTTCACAGAATATAGCAAAGCCAATAAATAAAACGGCAAGTTGAAACAATTAGCAAATTTATCATTTTTCTTAAGAGAATCTCTGAACTTGACGGTTAGCATTACATAACCATGAGCCACCAGGGCTCTTAATATACACCCATTACAGTCATTTTAGGATACTACTAAAATCTCCCACAATTTCAAATAAGGATAGTCCTTGACTTACAACCATTTGTTTAGTGACTATTCGAAGTTACAACACGGCACTGAAAAAAAATACTACTGTTTTTCATACTTATGACTGTTGCAGCATCCCCCCATAGTCGTGTGATCAAAATTTGGGCCCTTGGCAACCATGGCTGGCTGAGGAATCCTGGGAGTTGAAGTCCACAAGACTTAAAAGTTACCAAGTTTGGAGACTTCTATGTTAAGGGATACCATTTGGATTCCTGCCTACTTCAGAAGGGTAAAGAGCTAATGTGGAGAAACTAAGAAAGGCTGTAGCTGTGAGACTTGTTACAATGAATATTGGTATGTGAGTTTTATCTCCTCCCTCTAGCTCTGTATTTTCTAATGGACTGTAACTCACCAAAGTCATTCCGTCATTGGAAGTCTTCAGGAAAGGGAGTTGGACTATAAAGCCTCCAACCCCATTATTCTATGTTCTATAAACAAGTAACACACATTCTCTGTGACACAGTAATAAGTCTCCAGTTTCAGATACAGGTAGCCCTTGACTTACAACAGTTCATTTTGTGAGGGTTCAAAGTTACAACGGCACTGAAAAAAGTGACCTATGACTGATTTTCACTTATGACCATCGCAGCTTCCCCATGGTCAGGTGATCAAAATTTGGATGTTTTACAACTGACTCACATTTGGGACAACTGCAGTGTGCCGGGTCACATACTCCTCTTTGCAACCTCCTTGTGATGACCCAGAGTGTAACATAAACGTAACAAAATTCCAAAACGTAAATAAATGTCCTTTAATGCCTCCAACTTGGCCCCACTGTTCAATAATTCTCAGTTGGAGATAAAATGTACTCAAAAATAGTTTTAAAAGAAAGCAATACAGTCCAAACTTAATGAGCAGATAGAGGTGAAATAACAAACCAAACAAACTACAATGAAGGAAATTCCACAAGGGACGAGGATAAGTAATCACCAACTTCAAGGAGATAACAAGGCACAGTCTGTTGGAAGGACGCCAACCAAGATATCTTCAGACCAAAATAACGCACGCTTTGCTTCTGGCAGCGCTACGTTTTAACTGTCTCTCTTATATACTATTCTCCCCAGCTGCAACCAATGAGGGGGATCATGGCCGCTTCCTCTCTCGTAAGCCAAGTTGTTGCTTTCTCCGTTCCTATTGTTCGCTATAGGGCAGTTTTTGCCCGAAGGAAACACCAGTTTCTGGCAAAAATTGTCGTAAATTGTGGTTGTGTAACTCTGCGGGGGAAGACATCAGAACTTTGAAACCAGGATGTAAGTCTCTTTTTCAAGATCCAGTGTAACTTTCAACAGTTGCTAAGCAACAGGTTCTAAGCCGAAGCCTAGTGCCATGCGTCTTTTCACCATTTTAAAAGAACTACTAATACCTGGTTTTGATAATCTTCTCCAATCCCTTCCAATTTCCTCTTGTATTCATAGATGGCTTTCTTCACATCATACATTTCTGAACACAAGGCAATGGCAGCATCCACCTTTGAAGGCCAAAGAGAAATGTCAAAATCTATTGAGAAAGAGGATTTCATTCCCTTCAATCATATTTCTATTTTATCAGTGTCCTCTGTTAATGGGCACTTGGAATACATACATACATACATACATACATACATACATACATACATACATACATACTTAACTGAAATGAGACATGGGAAAGCACAGGCACTACGTGGTCCTTCAATCTCTGTACAGCTTCAGAATTTTGAACCAGTGAAGTAGGATGGGAAAACCTCAAGAAATGCAGGACAGTTTCTAACCATTTCAGAGGGAGATGGGTAGTTAAGAAACATGAAATATAAATAAATTAAATAGTTTTGGAGAAGAAAAACTGCCAATTTCTGTGCATCCCATTTTCGGCGATAGGAGGCAGTGGCGAACAGTGGTGAACGGTGGCAGCAATCAGCAGCAAACAGTGGCGGCGAATGGCGGCAACCCTCGCTGCCTGAAACGGGCTGAAAACGGGACGCACGGAGGCCGAAAATGGAGTGTGCAGGGGCAACGATCAATGGTATTCCAGCAGGCCGATCCAACCACCAATCAGCTGCTTGTGCTAAATACGATAATGTGCTGAAGCTGACCAGGCTCTTTGCTGTTTGGATGCTAGCCAGATGAATACTGATGGGAGGCAGAGGCAGATTTTTTTTTTTCTTGCTTTCCTCCTTTAAAGCTAATGTGCATCTTATGGAGCAAAAAATACAGTAATATTTCATTTAAAGGCGGCTCCATGAATTTGTCTGTGTAACTTGTGTGTTCAATTTATAAAGTGTCCCGATTTTTATCAGAGGCTGTCACAGATTGAAACAAGTAACTCTGTCAGAGATATTAATTAGCCTCAATGAGAATAAGGGGCAATGAAGCACAAGAAGATCACTGAGGCCAAAGGAACAATATACAGTTAGTTTCACTCACCTCTTCCACTATCTGTTGCCCGTTGGGTACCATGCCAATGAAGTTCTGAATAATCCGAAATTGTTCCCTGGGTGAATATTTGGGAGACTGTGGAAGGCTGTGATTGGATAATATTAAAGATATTCCTTAATGCATGGAATCGCACAAAAGTTTAACAAACTTTCTAATTTTGCTTTTATTAAAATTATGTGATGTACTTCATGCTGCTCTCACCAACACTACATAAAGAAAAAAAAATACAAATTCCTACCTGAAGCAAAGAATTGTTTTATATAGAATCTATTACATTTGGTGTACTATTAATATATTTGTTGGTACTACTACACTTAAACAAAATTAAATTTAAAAAGCTATAGCAGACAGCTTGATCAAACGTGAAATCTTGATGCCCATACTGAAAATATGTTGTTCTATAGTTTGTTCTCTTAATGTTGCATATAAAATACTGCAAAATACAAAGTTTCCCAAGCCATCTATTTAATACCCTTACAGATATTCGGAAATCTTGCATTTTGGATGATACCTAAAATAGTAAATTGATGATCATTATGTAAATAATGCAGTTCAATTAATACTTCACTAATATCCTAATCATATGTAAGGGGAAAATGTTTCTAATTCCTCTCAGTTTGTGATACAAGTCCCTGAGATAGGAACAGAACCATTCCTTTTTGACTTCAGCAGATTTTCAGTGCCTATAAATAATCATGACTTCCTCCCCATTTCATTTCAGCTTAGTAGGAAATACTATACAGCTCTTACTCTTGTTTTGGTAGGCCACCTTTACGGTGATAGAGTACCAGAGTTCCTAAGACCATGGCGAAATTGGTCATCCCGACACCAGTTTGGCAACTAAACACCAGGGCAGGAGGTGGCTTGCTGGGATCTTGGAGAAGGAGCAGATTTGGACTTTCCTGTAAGACAGAATTATAGACATTCGTTGGGCTGCCATTTGGTCAAAAGCAGTGGTGATATGCTACCGGTCACTAGAACCGTTAGGAAAAAAAGCCTCCGACGATCAGCTGAGGAGGAATAAAAGCCAATCAGCTGAGAAGATAAAGAAGAGAAAAGCACAAGATCGGCCCTCCCGTCTGCCCTGCGCTTTTCTCTTCTTTCTCCTCTCAGCTGATTGGCGCTGCAGTCTAAGCTAGCGTGGGGAAAGCTGTGCATGCGCATTAGGTGTGCGGGCGTGTGCGCGCAATCACCAAACCAGTAGTTGAACAGGTAGGATCTCACTGCTGGTCAAAAGACTGGCTATCAAACAACTATGTGAGAGGAAAAATAACTTTCAGCTTCCTAAAATGTATTTATTTATTTAGAAAAGTTATATAGCCGCCTATTCGCTCATAGTGAGTCCAGGTGGCCTACAAGCAATAAAAACACAATATAGAAAATTAAAAAAAAAACAATTAAAACCCCCACATCCACCCTCCAGCAACAACACATTCAAACAAGCCATTCGATGGGTTTCCTATCTCACTCTGGATTCCCCTGTCCCACTGGCAAAACCAAGTCTTCTAAAGTTCACAAGCATTGTGTGTTGTTGCTCTAGAATAGAATAGAATACAATAGAATACAATAGAATACAATAGAATACAATACAATACAATACAATAGAATACAATAGAATTCTTTATTGGCCAAGTGTGATTGGACACACAAGGAATTTGTCTTGGTGCAAATGCTCTCAGCATACATAAAAGAAAAGAGACATTCGTCAAGAATCATAAGGTACAACACTTAATAATAGTCTTAGGGTACAATAAGCAATCCAATCATACTAGGAAACAGTCAATAAAAATCATAAGGATACAAGCAACAGAGATACAGTCATACAGTCACAAGTGGAAAGAGATGGGTGAAAGGAAGGATGGGAAGATTAATAGTTATAGTAATAGTAATGCAGATTCAGTAAATAGTTTGACAGTGTTGAGGGAATTATTTGTTTAGCAGAGTGATGGCGTTCGGGGAAAAACTGTCCTTGTGTCTAGTTGTTCTGGTGTGCAGTGACCTATAGTGTCGTTTGGAGGGTAGGAGTTGAAACAGTTTATGTCCAGGATGTGAGGGGTTTGTAAATATTTTCACAGCCCTCTTTTTGACTTGTGCAGTACACAGGTCCTCAATGGAAGGCAAGTTGGTAGTAATTATTTTTCTGCAGTCCTAATTATCCTCTGAAGTCTGTGTCTGTCCTGTTGGGTAGCAGAACCAAACCAGACAGTTAAAGAGGTGCAGACGACAGACTCAATAGTAATAGACCAAGAAAAAGAAACACTCTTGGGTGACAAAAGGAGGGCAATGGCTTTTCTTGTTAACACCTCTTCCTTCTGAAAAAGCAGGAGATGGGATTTGATGGCCTATCAGCCTCTTCTAAGCATGGTTCGTATTGATGTCATCTAGTTGAGTAATGAAACAGTTGCAAGAAAATAATCAAACTCGCATATCACGAAGGACCCCTACAGCTCAAGCCTGAGATACACATATTCTTTTTTACTGGAGCCTCTTCTAGTTCCCTTCCTACCTATTCACTCTCAAAACGTGAATTAAGATTAGCCTCAATCCTATTGGCCATTCAGAGGGAGCTCTCAGGCATGATCAGGTCTCAGGATCCTTTGGAAATAGGCAGCCCCCACAAAATGGCTTTATTATATATATGTTTTAAACACTCTTCCTTAGTTCTGTTATATACATATTTCTTGTTTTCTATGTTTATTTTAAGATGAGTCTTTATTGTTTGGTTATTATTGTTCCCTGATCAAAATCATATCTGTAATGGGTGGCTATATAACATAGATCAGTGGTGGCTAACCTTTTTGGGCTCCTGTGCCAAAAATTGTGCACGCGCTTGCACTTGCGTGCCAGCACCCAGAAGGCAATGTACGTGCCCCCCTACGCCTCCTACGCAGGCGTGCACAATCCCCACCCTCCCACCCCCACCACTCCCTTATCTGCACTGCGCCTCAAAGCTGATTTTCGGCTAGTTTGAGGCCTTTTTCACCCTCCCAAATGCTTGAGGAAGGCTTCTACAGGCTTTAGCAAGCTTTGTAGGCTGAAAACTAGCTCTATTTCGTCACTTCCTGTTTTTCCGGAAATACTGAAACGGGGCTAGTTTTCAGCCTACAAAGCTTGCTAAAGCCTGCAGAAGCCTTCCTCAAGCCTTTGGGAGGCCAAAAAAGGTCTCAAACCGGCCGAAAATCAGCTGTGAGGTACGCAAATGCGCAGTGAGGTAAGTTTGCCTGCAGCTCACGTGCCGGCACAAATGGCTCTGCGTGCCACCTGTGGCATGCGTGCCATAGGTTTGCCATCACAGAGATAGATAGATAGATAGATAGATAGATAGATAGATAGATAGATAGATAGATAGATAGATAGACAGACAGACTGAAAGGAAGGAAGGAAGGAAGGAAGGAAGGAAGGAAGGAAAGAAAGAAAGAAAGAAAGAAAGAAAGAAAGAAAGAAAGAAAGAAAGAAAGAAAGAAAGAAAGAAAGAAAGAAAGAAAGAAAGAAAGAAAGAAAGAAAGAAAGAAAGAAAGAAAGAAAGAAAGAAAGAAAGAAAGAAAGAAAGAAAGAAAGAAAGAAAGAAAGAAAGAAAGAAAGAAAGAAAGAAAGTGTAGTAACTGTAAGTTTAACTCTTTAACTCTTAATACCTTATTTACGTATCTTAATACAAAGAACAGCTACTAGCAAACAAACAAAAATTCTGCTCTCTGTGTGTATGCGTGTGTGTGTCTTTGAGATAGTTTTGACTCCTAGAAATTGCCTAGATAATAAGACCCTGCAGCTTTCTTACCAAGCTTTTGGAAGTGGGTTGCCATTGTCTTTTTCTTAGAGCTGACTGTGCATGACTGATCCTAGGCCACCTAGTTGGCTTAGTGCCTGAGGTAGGACTAGAATTCCCTATTTTCTAGCCTGATGCCTTAACCGTTACACCAAGCTGACTTACCTTTTAATCTCATGTAATTAAGAAAAAAATCTTATGTGAAGTCTCATGTTATTTTAAAAATCATTTTTTTTTTTAGAAAAACAAAACATTCTCCCAATATAATTGGGATATAATTGCAACTGAATGGTTTATTACGTCCCAAAACGAGGAAAGCCTCTCTCATTCTCTTAATCAAATTAACTCAACATTTTAAACATGGCTTAGAATATATCCCGTAAATTACTTTAACCTTGAATTGTTCCCATGACACTTTGCATATTTTTAATATCTCCCAAAACTGTCTCCAGCCTTAGCAAAACAATGAAACGTCCAAAGTAAACACTGGCACTGCAGCTAGCAATTGGATGCCCATTAATTAAATTCAGTATTATAGATTTCATCCAAACCCCCCCCCCCCCCCCGCCCAAAAAAAAAAAACCATTTATTTTAATGGGTTTCTAATAAACAGGCCTTTCAAAGTTTAATTTCTTGCTGGCTTGTGTGTTTGGGGGAATGGGATATTAGCCTTTTTACATTTGGCACAACAAAACTGTACAGTAAATCATGATCCAAAAGCAAATACAGACTCTAGCAAATGCATGTGTTCAAACACCAGCTAGAGGGATCCAGAAATAGACACATGAATCTACACTCAGCAGATGTAAATACAGAGGGGGGGAGCAGGGGAAGCAATTGTTTGTAGTATCTCCACCCAACAGGAAGAATTTCCAGCTTCTGCTAACAAGCATCTTGCATGGGCTTCCTTTTCCAAGTCGGCTTATTAAATAAAAGACGGCTTGTAGATTAACATCTGGCATCAGGTCTTACCCGGAGGAAACTGATGAAAGCATCAAACTGTGTTTCTAAAGGCGCTCCGTCCACAGGCAAAGGCAGCCGATGGTACCTACCGAGAAAAATGAATTATTTCCAGCTTCTGACAACACCCTCGGTCAACAGGCAGGCAAGCTTTGAAAGTGTCCTCGGATAGAGACATTTAGAAAACATTTAATTCAGCATACTGGTATGATGAAAAGAAAGAATTCGGGTATAATATTGCTTTCTTGTACGACAATTATACATTTCTGAATAAAAAGCCAGGACTTTATTTTTAACCATGACAAAAAGCCATGGTTTATTCAACCATGCCGGTTGACAAAGGGTACCGTTTGGCTAAATTTACAGAATACATTAAGTCAAAACAGAACAAACGAAAGGTAGTCTTCAACTCACAACTGTAATGGAGCCTTCCTATTACAGGCATAATTTGTGACGGTTAGAAAGTGGGTCATCTTGTTAAGCCAAGGAAGGGTCTTCAAACTTGGCAGCTTTAAGACTTGTGGACTTCAATGCCCAGAATTCCTGAGCTAACATGACTGGAGGAGGAATTCTGGGCATTGAAGTCCACAAGTCTTAAAGCCGTCAAGTTTGAAGGTCCCTCTGATGTAAGCCAACCTGATTTTACAACCTTTTTTCGAGCCATCATTAGAATAACGGAATAACAGAGTTGGAAGGGACCTTGGAGGTCTTCTAGTCCAACCCCGTTCAAGCAGAAGACCCTCTTGCCACTGAGGCACACAAACAGACTGATCCCCTAGGATAGGTTTGCATGTGGTTTTAATGTGTCCTCCATGTTCTATTTCCACTGTCATTTCTCAAATGTTTATAGTGCCTGGCCTCTTTTGATGGGGAAACAGAAGGAGCTTCACTGACTAAATAAGACAAGGTGAAAGAGAGACATATGACAAGTAGGCAGCTTCACTGATTGGTTTGGCAGCTTCCTGGAGACCTTTGTGTGGCATGGGTGTAGGTCACAAAGGTGGAGGAGCAGGTGAACTTTGATAGGTGGATAAGGTGAGACAGGTCATCTCCTTGGGAATTCTCATGGCTTTATGACTTCATCCCTGCAGGCTAAAGTGACAGTTACTGTCAGTTAACAGTTCATCAGAGCGAAGATGCCTTCCTAGAGGTAAGTTGCTCTTCAGTGGGGCTCCTGGACTTTTGGGGAAGCTTCCCTCTCTTAAGAGAAAAGGCTGAGAAGGTGCCTGGGATTATGGTTAGGGTCAGGATCAGAGCGAGGGGAAAGGGAAAGGGAAAGGGAGGGGAACTGGCATGGAGAACGGGAGGAAGGGGATAAAAAGGGGAAGGAGAGGGACAGGGAAAGGAAGATGGGGAAGGGGAGGAAAGGCAAAAGAGGTGGAGTGGGATGGGGAAGACAGATGATGGGGACAGGTAAGGGGGACAGGACAAAGAGGGAAGGGAAGGGAGGATGAAGAAAGAAAAAAGGAGGGGGACGAAGAAGTGGAGAGGGCCCAGTAGGAGAGGGGAGGGAAAGGGGACAGGACAGGGAGAGGAAGATAGGCATAAATAGGGAGGGGCAATTCTAATGCTTTTATGACTTCATCCAGGCGGGTTTATTACAAGAGCTAAAGGGAAGGGAGGGAGAAGATGAGGGGAGGAGAGGGGGAGGTGGCCAGGGAAGAGGAAGGGTTGGATGATGTGGAGTAGCAAGAGGGAGAAGGAGGAGAAGGGGAGGGGAATGGGACAGGGAGGTGAAGGGCAGGTAAGAACAAATGGGATGGTGGTGAATTCTAACGTTTTCATGACTTCATTCATGCAGGTTACAGAGGTAAGCAAGAGCGAAGGTGAAGGAGGGTTGTGGATAGGAGAGGGGCAGGATTAACAGGGGAAGGGAATAGGTAGGAGGGAGACAAATAGGGAGGGATAGAGAGGGGAAGACAAGGGAAAATAGAAGGACCAAGGGAGGACAAGGGCAATGAGGATCTGGAAGTGGTCAGAGAAGGGTGAGGGAAGGGAATAGGGATGAGCGTGGGAATTTGGAGGGAGTGGGATGTAGGGAAGGAAAGAGTGGTAGGAGCAAGGGTGGGGGAATAGATTAGAATTAACACAGAATTAGAATTAAGGAATGGAATGGAATAAAAACTAGGATGGAATGTGGTGGACCTATGGTTAAAATAATCTCTCTTAATTTTGGTGACCCCATCCTCAAGTCTAAGGAAGAGTTAGAATCAGAAGATTGTCTCTGCCATTGATTTACATACTTGCAATTGGAAGAATGATTTAAAGTGGATAAAAAAGAGTTGCGGGTTTGACTTTGTTAAAAATCAATTGGAAATCCTACTGTGAGGTAGTGATGAACATTATTATTGCTAAGGTTTGTAAAATGTTATTGAAACTGAATTTGAAAAGTGAACACGTAAAGCCTTGTACGATTTCAGTGGGCAAGGAACTGTGAGTATTAAATAGTGATGCTTGAACAATGGGAGAATATGTGGACGAAAGGGTTAAAATTTACATTAAATTATAATTGAAAAGAAAATTTCTATAAGATGATGTGTCGCTGGTATTTAACACCAGACAAATTATTCAGAATGTATAAAGGTATTTCAAATGAATGCTGGAAATGGAAATGTAAAGAAGGGACCTTTTACCATTTATGGTGGACATGTGATCAAGCAAAGAAAAATTGGAGTAGGATTCAAACTCTAATACAGAAAATTCTTAAAGTGCATATAAAGATAAAACCATAAACTTTTCTTTTGGAAAAAGATTTGGGAACCTTGATGTTATATTATATATGTTGGTGGCAGCAATATTACTTTATGCACAAAAATGGAAAGGATATTTCAGTTCCTACAGTGGACGAAAAGCTAATTGGAGTTAGCAGAGATGGCTAAACTGACTGTTTTGATAAAAAAAAAAAGAATATAAGCACTTTTGTTTCTACTTGGAAACAGTTTCTGGATTGTGTGCTTCAGGTGGAAAAAAATGAAACTTTGATTTTGGGTTTTACGGAATAGATAGATTTGTTGCTATAGAAATGGTTGGTTTATACTATTATGTGAAAATAAAAAGTGGAGGTTTGATGTTAATGGCTTTTTCTACTATACCAGAGGGAGTCAGAGGTCTACGCCTTTTCTCCCCCTTTTTTCCTTCTTTTCTACATTTCTCTCTTCCCCTTTACCTTCTTTTTGTTCCCTGCTATTTGCTTTTTATTTTTGTATCCTCAGTATGACCCAGGCTGTACTACAAATAAAACTTGCTTGGATGAAAACAAAAAAGAATGGAATGGAATAAGGATTAGACTAGGAACTACAATAGCATTAGAACAGAATTAGAATTATGGAATTACAATAGAATTTAGAACATGATAGAATTAGAATATATAATAGAATTAGAAAGAATAGACCAGAATTAGAATTAAAAGAACAGAATAAGAATTAGAATAGAATTAGAGCTACAGTAGCATTAGAATAAAATTATAGAATAAAAAATTAGGATAAAATTAGAATTTGGAATGTGATCAAATATAAAGAATTAGAAAAAATAGAACAGAATTAGAATTAAAAGGAAAGACGAATTAGAATAGAACTAGAATTTGAGAGAATAGAATCAGAATTTTATTAGAAAAAATATTAGAATTAGAACTATAGAATGCGATGTAGAATAGAATTAGAATAAAATTACAATTAGAACAATTGCCATTAGAATTTCAATTCTATACAATTAGTACAGAATAGAGTTAGAAAAAAATTAAATAGAAATAAATTAGATTTAGAGCAGAATTAATATAAGAATTAGAAGATGACATAGAACTACAGCACAATTAGAATAAAATAGAATTAGAATGGAATTAGAGTACAATAAAATTAGAATTAGAAAACAATTGGAATGAGAATAAAATTAGATTAGAATTAGAAACAGACCAGAATTAGAGTGGAATTAAGAATTAGAGTAGAACGGAATTAAAATTAGAATAGAATTGGAATTGCTGTAGAAAAAGAATAGAATAGAAATGGAATGGAACTTAAATAGACTACAATTAAAACAGAATTAGAATTTGAATTTGAATAGAATAGAATTAAGTAAACACGCCAATCATTAAGTAAACTCATTGTCTCTATTGAGTGTTTTTGTCAAAAACCAGAAACAAAAGCTGTTTTCTGCAAAATTGTCATAAATTATGGTCATATGCATGGGTGGGCTTCAAAACTTTTAGCAAAGGGTTCTATGCCCAGTTGCTGGGTAGGCATGGCTATGGTTGGCGTGGCCTAGTCAAGCCTCCTGCATCATGAGAGAGGGGGGGGGTGTTTTTGCCTTCCCCAGGCTCCGGAGGCTTTCCTTGAGCCTCCGGGAGGGCGAAAACGGCCTCCCTGGACTCCGGAGGCTCTCTGGAAGCTGGAAATGGGCCTATTTCTGGCCTTCCTGAACTTCTGGAGGCCCGTTTTTCACCCTCCCTGAGCCTCCGTGTGCGCCCTGCACTTACCTGTATGAAAAACGGGCCATTTGGGACTCCTGGGAGGGAGGGGCGGGGTGGGCCAGGAGTGGGACTTGGGGGTTCTCCGAACTGCACAGAATCTTAGCTAGGGGCTTCCCTGAATCTCTGCGAACCTCCAACAGCCCACCCCTAGTCATATGACCACAAGGCATTGCAAATACCTAGCTGTACCAAGTTTGCCGACAGCCTCAGATACGGGCGCAGCCATTGGATCTGAGTCGCAAGTAGCCCTGGGGAGGTCCATTATAACTTTGAAGAATCGCTGAATGATCAGTCATAAATCAAGGACTACCGGGTACGTTATACCAGGGCAATTTGCTAATCCAGTCATTTTATAATGTGGGTAGCAATCTATAATAATCTGTAGCGTAGACATCTGGCTAGCTTCCTGTCTCTCCAACTTAAATTTTTTTTTTGTCATTTTCATTAAATTTTATTTAGTTTTCAAAATTTAAAAACATAAAATAAAACTTTATACAGCATTATATCAACGTCAAGACATTTTTTAAATTTCCTTATCTTTCTATATACACATTTCTTTCATTATACAATTTCAACTTAATATATAAATATAGATAGATATGAATATAGATATAAGTATTTACATAGTTTCTTATTCTTTACCTAATTGCCATTTTGATTTCTTTTTATTCTTAAACTATTCATACCAGGCATTCCAGACATTATAATATATTGACTCTTCTTTGCCTCTTAATTTCATTGATAGTCTATCCATCTCTGCACAGTCTAAAAAAAATTTTATAACAACATCCTCTGATGGTAATTTTCCTGCTTCCAAAATTGTGCATAGGAAATCCTAGCAGCTGTTAAGATATGTAGCATAATGTATTTAATTTTTTTATTATATTTTTATGTTATTATGCCTAATAAAAATAGTTCTCTAACTTTAATTTTGATGCTCTTAATTAAAAATAATAATATTGAGTGGGAAGTATGGTACCAGCTCGAGCACGTGAAACCATCAATTTTCTTAAACTTGGGGGAAGAGGACAGCTACATTTAACTCTAAAAAAGGCCAAGGAAGCCAGGATGCTTAGTAATTGTCCTGGAGATCGAACAGATTAGTTTCAAGTTGAGGAAATATTTCCTGTCCCTGTGACAGTCACACTTACTGTGGCGGTCATTTTGGATCCTGATTCTAAGTAAGAGCAGCCTGGATTTCCCTCTAAATTTTAATACATGCCACTTGCCAAGCGTCCGAATTTTGATCACGTGACCATGGGAATGCTGCAATAGTCATGTGTTAAAAAACAGCAATACATCACTTTTTTCAGTGCTCTTGTAACTTTGAATGGTCATTAAATGAACAGTTGTAAATTGAGGACTACCTGTAATGTTTTGCAATGCTACCACTTAGGTAAAACAGAGAATGGTGAAAAGAAATAAAGTCCGAGTTAGTACAATGATTTATTAATAAGGGCAAGATTCTCTTCCACCGAAATGTACCTATAAGATGGCAGCAGGAAGACAGGCCTCCTGTACACTTCCTCCGTCACTTGGATGTCTTCTTCACAGAAGATTTTGACTGAATGCGGCTCATCTTTGAAATGTTCAATGTCATTGTAGACGTAATATACATTCTCACTCAGCTGGGCAAAGTCATGTATCTTCAACAGATAAATCCAAGAAACCAACCTGAGAAGAAGCTTGCTTTATAAAACATTATCTATACAACCTGCCAACATACAGTTTTCTTCCTTAGACCTTCTTGCTGACTTTGCTAAATGGTTCATCGTAAAGATACAAAGGAAACAGCTCTGGTCCTACTCATCTCAAGTTGTCCATGTAGACCTTACAGGACCAACATTAAGACTGGATCACAAGACTACTAAAATACCAAGATAATGCCAGATAGGCTTCTACTGTATTGTGCAGATATCTAAATACTCCACTGGATGCTTCCCCAGATACCTTTCCAGATTCAACTCAGAGGAGGATGAACCAGTTCTGGGCACATCTGGAGGGGAGTTGGTCAATGGCTCTTAGCAGCCATCTAAGAGAGATTTGGCTGCAGCAGAGCAGTCCTGAGGCTTCAGGTGGGGAAAAGCACACAGCTGCAGCCAGTCAGTGATGAGGAAGGAGAACTGCCTTCTGCACCCAATCCCAGAACACATAGGGCAGAGAAAAGGCAGGAGCAGATAAGGTCAGCCAGATTACTCACAAGGAGGCAGCCTCGCCCTTCTTGATGGGCTGCCCCAATTTAGCACAGCTGGCAGATGGAGGTGATGTTGAGAACAATGTGTTCATTTCCTAGCTGTGTGTTTCCTGCCTTGTTTTAGATTTGATTCTGTGCTTGGATTGTGCCTTGTGAACTCTGGACTTTGCCTGGTGGGTTTATCTTGTTGGGAAAGTTTCAAGTGCCTTGTGCTCTGTGGACTAGCATTGGTCTGCTTTTGGCTTGACTTAAATTGCGACAGCTCTGGGTTTCTGGTGAAGGAATATTGCTGGAAAATACTAATAAACCCATTAAATTACCATTATGTGGGAGTGAATGGGATAGCATAACTATACAGTAATGTAATTAAAGCTATATTTTTTTAAAAAAGGAATGGTATCTCAGAAAAAAAAGTAAGTTAGAATACTCAAGACATGTTATGAAGAAAGTGGAAGTTATAGAATAAATGATATTAGGGATAGTTCTTGACTGATGACCACAACAGAGCCCAGAATTTCAATCATAAGTCATTGTGGTTGTTAAGTCAAGACATCACACGATCAGATTTGAGTTTATGACCATATTTACAATGGTTGTAAGTCTCCGAAGTTATTAAATGACTCATGTGATCATTAGACAAGCCAATATAGTTGTTAAGTGAATCCAGCCTATCCAAAGGTTGGAGTTTTTTGTCATTTTCTGGCAGAAAATTGCAAAAATAACACCTCCACAAATCATGGGCATGTGACTGCGGAATGCTGCAATTGATTGTAAATGTGAGCCGATTGCCAAGCATTTGAAATACAATCACATGACCACAAGGAGTCATAATTCTGATGATGGGTCATCAGTAGCTTTTGTAAAGTCCATTGTGACTTTGAATGGTCATTAAACGATAGTTCGTTAAGTCAAGGATTACCCATAACAAAAGTGGGAAAATGTATCTCCAGCAAATCTCAAATGCAGTGCGCCTTCAAGTAGCCCTCAAAAATCACCTCTTTTCGAATAGAAACTTCCAGGTCTTCTACTTTGACGCCTCTATGCTTATGGTGTAGGTTCTCCTTCAAATTCTCCTTTGCTCTTGGAGTGTAGGGAATGAAATCATTGTCCATACGCAGAAAAAGTACAGGTTCTTCACGAACGCAGAACACAATACATTCCTGCCATAGCAAAGAGAACAGTGTTGGCTACCTTCTCAAGAGAGAGTAGAGAAATGCTGATTTATGTACAAAGCTTTTCTGGTCTGCAGTAATTATCTAAAAGTTTGGACTTTAGTGAGATGTTCTGCACGTTGTCCTTCAGGGCATTTGTTCAAGGGCAAACTTCTAGGTGTGCAAGAGAACAAAAAATACACTGCAAGAAACAGATTTCTGTTGTTGTTAGGAAAAAAGTCAAAGATACATCAGAATGCCTAAGGAAAGAAAATGGAAGTTCCACTGTTTTCTCCCATCTAGTGACATGTGCATAAAAGCAAATGTAGATATCTATAATGCAGGTGGCATTTGAACCCTATTTGTGAGAAAAATATGTGGGGTCTACAAAGGTCCTTTAGCGTAACTTTGTCCTGACACAAATAGACATGCTGAACTTTCACCCACCGTTTAAGCAAAGGGTGTCCAACCTTGGCAACTTCAAGACTTGAAGACGTCGACTCCCAACATTCCCCAGCCAGCCATATATCTCAGTTTGGCTTTCTTGCATACCTTATGACCATCATTCTGGAGCTTCTGCAGGACTTGCTTGAATCCACCAAAGCTGGGCTGCCCCATCCCAAACACGGCATATCCTCCTTTGGCCTGCCGAAAGTTGGGAGCCCCACGAGTGCTGGAAGTATTCAGGACATCTAATTTGCCGTATACATCACGGACCATAAAATATTTCCCCTACATGGAACAATAACCAAAAAAAATGAAGAGATGTTAACGTGAAAAAGAAGACAGTGTAAGTCATTGGTCAATTAACATCTTCACAAAAATAACATGATTTGAGAATCTGCAGAGGACCAGGCAAATTCATGGAAAACAGTCCTATTATGGTTATTGTCTATTAATGCTCAATAATAAACATTCAGCAATATCATGCTGCAAAGCACCGCTCGTTGGGCAGGGAAACAGAATAGGAAGGCTACATCGTGTTTCTTGTCCTCTGTCAGCCATTATGACAAATAAAATGCTGATCTTTTGGCCCAGAAAAGATCTTTTTTAATGCTTTTAATCCATGCATAATCCACAACATTCACCTGGACAAGATAGTGTTCTGGAGTAGATTCTGTAATCCGCCCCACAGTATAGCTGGCTTTCAATAAGTCGTCATGTATTTGAAATTCTTCTTTGCAATTGTAGCTGTAAGAAACACATGACAGAAATTGTGTGGTTGATTTTTCTGCAACTAGAATATTTGAAACAAGCATCATAAGATTCCCTTCCTTAATTTCCTATTCACAGAAAGTTGATACATCTTACTTAGATGGTAAAGTGTGCCACAAAATAAACAAGCTCACAGCCATAAGTCAAATTAGTTGTTGTAACTGTACTATTTTATACTGAACATATATACATACTGTTATGCAGTCTAATCCAACATTAATTGCACCTCCAAGTTGTTATCTTGCAAAACTAAGACCTAGATTCTTATATCATCCTATATATACTGTATGTGTGTGTGTGTGGCTTTTGTGTGGGTATAACAATACAATGATATACCCACACAAAAGCCATACACACACACATACACACAGTCTTATTTGATTTGATGATCTATGAACTTGAAACTGGATAGAAGTCAATTGTTATGTTGTGCTTCACATGGTCAATAACTTTAAATCACTGTTCCATTACAGCAATTTTTCCAACATATTTGCCACCATATGAAAATTCTCAAATCCATTTTTGCTTTCCAGGATCCTGCTACTAACTGTCTGGCTTAACCAATAACAAAACCATTAATTCTTTGTTTCAAAGCATATCAACTTAGTAAGGTTTGATTTTAACTTGCAAGTTTTATATGCCAACAAAAACTTGTTAATTATATTTTATGCTGTGGCTAATTTTTAAAATTGGGAATAGGAATAAGCAAGAGACTGCATTCAAACTGTCAGGGCAGGTTTCTGTGTCTGTTACACCAACAAAGACCACTAACTACTGACATTCTGGAGCTTCAAGATTTTTCTGCAGCCCATTCCCATCTGAGATAACAAAACCAGGTGAGGGAGCAGAATCCCTAACCATAATCCATGGCAAATGGACTATAATCAATTTAGTAGGCCACAAGAAGAAATGGCTCGCTTTTAGAGAAGGCTTTCTTAATTTGGTATTTCTCAGATGTTTTCCAGCTGTGCTGTTCAGCTGTTGTTGTCCCCAGGTATGAGTACCAAGTTCACACACTCAGTACAAACTATGAAAGGAAAAAAATGTTGGGCCTCTTTTCTTAGCCTAACTCAGGGATTCCCCAAACTTGGCAACTTTAAGACTTGGGGACTTCAACTCCCAGAATTCTCTAGCCAGCATAGTTGGCTGGAGAATTCTGGGAGTTGAAGTCCACAAGTCTTAAAGTTGCCAAGTTTGGAGACCTCTGGCCTAACTCTTTATATAGACAATATCACAGCCCTTAGAAGACAACGAAGCTCCAGAGGCTGAAACAAAAAGATTAAAGGATCTGCAGAGAATATATAGCTGGTGGTTGCAACTCACGTAATGACAACAGGAGCCACCTTATTAGTAATGATAGACTTGGCTCTGTTATTGTGGAGGCCAATGGTCTGGAAGGAATGGATGCTGAGAGAATGGTGATCCTCCATGGCTCCACTGCCGTGAATATTCTCAAATGTTGCTGTTGCTACTGTCTGCTGAGCTGTGCTGGCAGTTGTACCCATAATCCACAGGCAACTGTATCAATAAAAATAATCAGGTGAATAAGGAGAAGGGGAAGATTAAGCCTTCAGTATTCTGCAAAAAGGAAGGAAGGAAAAGGAAGGGAGAGAGGAAGGAAGGAAGGAAGGAAGGAAGGAAGGAAGGAAGGAAGGAAGGAAGGAAGGAAGGAAGGAAGGAAAAAGAAAAATATATTTAGGAAAAGGCAATCAGAATTTGTTTGCATGTATTTATTTATTTACAGGACTTACATGGCTGAAGAGCCATCTGACGGCAATATTTAAGAGATAACAGCATGCTCACCCTATCTAGCCTAATAGGATAGGCAGATACCTTCAGTGAGAGGTGCTCCTATAAGTAACCTGCTCCTCTGCCATGTAAAGCTTTAAAGGAGATAACTAGCACCTTGAATTGGACCTAGAAAGCAACTGGAAGCCAGCATAGTTCATGTAGCAGTGGTGTTACTATTTGGCCATTGTTGTTATCTTCCTCGTTTCAGAACTGGAGCGTTCATACTCTGTTCAGGAAAAACCTGGGGTTTCCTCAGGCATACTTCACAAAACTGGGGATAAAAGGCATAGCTGATGTTGCACAGGAATAAGGAGCCCAGAAGAACATTTCAGGCATCATTCTAGGGATTAAAATCCTGGCATTCTGTGGCAGATAATGAAGAAGTTCTTGGCAAATGAATCAGTGCAGAAAGTATTGCCCAAAACTGGGGGGAAAAAAATCACAAGCCAGTGATCTATTGCTGTACCCACAGTCCTTTCTGACAAGTCTGACGACTTCTAAAGAAGTCGTTTGTTTAATGAAACAAGGTAAACACTGGGTAAATAGTCTGGAAAGAAAGTATTTAGAACCATTCATAATCCTGCAGTGTTGTGACTTGCACTGTGATTAGAGCTTCAACTAAATCCTATTAAAGAGGTACTAGTTAAACCAGACAAACAATGGATCGGGCCATAGCTTTATTTAAAGAAGTTGAGTCAGCATGTTTTTTATAGGAAGTGACTGCTAGGCCCAGATATTAAAAACATGGCTGAAATCTTGCAAGATGGCCAAGTACTCTAAGATATTAACCATAAGCTTATTTTGGTATAAACACCTACAGTATCATGACACAGGAACTGTCAGCAGTCTTCAGATCTTACCAACCACTCAAAGAAGCAAATATTAGGTAGTATAGTAAGCATGTGCTTTTCATCCTGTTCCATGATTTTTTTTCTCAGATAGAGAGAATTACGGCTTCCATGTCTTATATAATATGCATGCAACTTTGACCAAAAAGTTCTGCAGAAGGCTAAAGACTTTCCAACCAAGAAGACCCTCTTCTACTATTGCTTTTGCACTTGGCAGAATGCAGTCACCTATAAATCCAAGTGGTATATATCTTCAGTTAGTGCCATGATGGTGAACCTGTGGCACACAGAGCCATTTGTGCTGGTACGTGAGTTGCAGGCCAACTTACCTCATTGCGCATGTGCGCGCCTCACAGCTGGTTTTCGGCCAGCTTGAGGCCTTTTTTGGCCTCCCAAAGGCTTGAGGAAGGCTTCTGCAGGCTTTGCAGGCCAAAAACTAGCCCCGTTTTGTCACTTCCTGTTTTTCCAAAAATACCAGAAGTGACGAAACGGGGCTAGTTTTCGGCCTGCAAAGCCTGTAGAAACCTTCCTCAAACCTTCGGGAAGCCGAAAAAGGCCTCAAACTGGCCGAAAATTAGCTGTGAGGTGCAGTGCAGGTAAGGGGGCAGCTGGGGTAGGTAGGTGGGGATTATGTGTGCATGTGTAGGGGGGGGTGGGGGCACACATTGCCTTCTGGGTGCTGGCACATGAGTGTAAGCGTGCAAGCGCGCACACAATTTTTGGCACAGGAGCCCCAAAAGGTTAGCCACCACTGCAATAGTGTGTAAGCCATTAGTAACTGTGATAAGCAGGATAGGGGGGAAAAATGAACCAAAGTACTGAAAAATGACTTGCTATATTGTCACCGAAACAACAAATTGGAACTTAATAGTGCTTTATAGAAAGATCTGAACTCAAAGGATCTTATGAAGCAGACCACTGTCTGTAAAATAGTATCAGTGGTTATGAATTTTTAAAATACCATAATCATGTGATTATAAATATTCATTTAATAAGGAAGCTTGTGAGCACGTGAAACAAATTGAAATTGTTCTTTTTAAAGTTGATCATCATGAAAATTCTGCCCATCCATAGAGTAGGAATTAAGAGTAGCAACCAGAATTCTAGGAACAGCCAATCAAAACATCTTGTCTCATATTAACACAGATGTGATATACCTGTGATGGAGAACCTATGGCAGGCGTGCCGGAAGTGACACGCGGAGCCACTGTGCACGCATGCATGCCCGCATGCAGCACACCTGCCAGCTGATTGTCGGATATCTGGTGCGCATGCGCATGCGCGGGGGGCGGGGGTGTGAAGGAGACATGCGCGCATGCAGATATGCGTGGAGGTCTCGCAAAGATGTGCAGAGATGTGCAGTGCATGCGGGGGATTGCGTGCACATGCGCAGACACATGGTGCATGCAGGGTTCACATGCACAGACGCATGGTGCAGGGGGATTGTATGCGTATGTGCAGAGATGCACGGTGTGTGGGGGGATCATGTGTGCATGCACAGAGATGCACAGCACGGGGGCGCATGCATGCGCAGTGGGTATGGGGGGGCGTGTGCATTGCCTTCTGGGTTCTGGCACATGCAATTTTCGGCACAGGAGCCCAAAAAGGTTAGCCACCACTGTGATATACCATGACACAGATTCTTTTGAAGAAGGTTGGAAAACCAATCAGTTTTCAGTTGTTTATTTCTACATTTAGTCGCTTATTTCAAAGGTCTCCAACCTCCAGTCCATGGACTGGCATTAAGGCTCAGCATGCCAAAAGCCAGGCCATGCAAACAAGCGAAGCTCCATCCGCAGGATACAGGCAGCACACAAATCACATTCCCTCCGGTCCACAAAAAAAAACTCTCCATGGAAACTGTTCCTGGTGTCCAAATCCAAAAGGTTGGGGGGTCTACTGATTTATTTGATCAATTATGTCTTTGCTTTAAAAAAAATGAGTGGCTATCTGTAGATGCAATAAGGGCAGAGAAACAGTAATGTTTTGCTGTCCTTATCATGATGAGGTAGGCCTCATTGTGATAAGGTCATGTTCAATTAGTATTGCTCCTTGTCTGTGATGACCCAGGGCGTGGCACAAAGGCAACACAGTCAGATAATCAATAAGAGTCCCTTTAATATCTCCCAACACCAGAAGATTTGTACTGACCGACATGCTGTACAATGGAAAGAAGGTTTTATGTTTTGTGTTTATATTTTTGTGTGTTTGTTTGTTGTTAAAAATTAAAAAGAAATTATATATATATAATTTCTTTTTATATAAAAGGAGTCCCTTTATTAACTCCAACTTTGCCACCAATGTCCAGGCTGGAGTCCTTCTGGCTGGAGAAAAACTACCCGGAACAGCCTTTGACTGCAGAAAATGAAGTCCAAAACATGGTCAATGCAAATTGTAACTTAAAATCCAAACAAGCCAAACTGAAGTAATTAGTTTGGCAGGACAGGAGCAAAAATTTCAGACTTGAAGGCACGACAAAACTCACACGGTTGGGAAGACACCAGGAACACAGATAAGCCACGACAACACAGGATAAAGTCACGTTTGCTCTCAAAAGTCTGCCAGGGCAGCCTGCCTTTCTTATCAACTGTCTTCCCAGCTGTGGCTAATGAAGGGAATCAGGGCCCTTTCCTCCCCCGTAAGCCATGCAACCCATGTTTCTCTCAACTCCGTTCCTCCCTGAGTGCCCTAGGATGAAGAGGGGGTAGGCCTGGTTCTTCCTCTGAACACCCTTTCCCTTGTTCTACCTCTCACCTGCTCTGCCCAGCCGGAATTTGCCCTTCCCCAGCCTCCTCCACAGCCAACGGAGCCACACTCCCATTCCCTGTCAGCTGTCCGGCTTCTTTCTTGGATTCAGACTCTGACGGGCATGACATTGTCCTTCACCAGTGCTGTTCTAGGTATCTCTTCCCATCTCCTTTAGATTCTCAGAGGGAGTTTCAGGGCCCCGGGGCAGGAGAGGTTGCTCAGACGCAATCCGTTTCTGAACTCCAGCCACCTTCTCATTCCAGATGGCTGGTGACGACTTTGATTAGCCGAACCTCAAGAACAATCCCAATTGCTCCCTTAGTTTCCTGGGCTGTGCTATAAGAGGAAGCTTTTCTGTGTGGCTCTCACCCTTGGTAAATCATCCTTCCGGAGATCAAGTTGACTCCAACCCTGCTGACTTTTCATAAGATCTTACACACCAAATTTTATGCTAGAGCCTGAGGCACCAGATGTGCAAAGGAACCCATCTTCTAGTTATGGTAATCTATATTTTTTATTTTCCTCAGTTGCTGCCTTCTAATTTTTGTAAGTGTGTTTGATTTTATTCCCTTTTAATACTGTTAGCTGCCCAAGGACATTTTTTTGAGATTGGCAGCCAAATAAATTGATTAAATAAATATTTTTTTTCCTTCTAATTCACTCTCAATTCCCCAGAACAAGAAGTTTATAAGACAAGTTCAACCTGTTTAGAACAGCTGGCTCCCTTCTAAGGGAGGGAGACAGAGCTGCTGTTGCAAATCTTGAATCTTAAAACATAGGATTGCTGAGAGCAGGATATCATCCTTTCCTTGTATTGTAATTGCTGTTCTCACCTTTGTGATCCATCCAATTACCTGGAAAAATCAATTAATCCTCCAATCTAAGCACAAATTACAATGAGTTTAAGGGAATGGTACAAGATTTTGTACAAAATACGGGTTGCATCTCTGTTTCCCACACTAGAAAATAGACCCCAAATGAATGAAAACTAGCCATTACTTTGTGATTTCCCTGTACCTCAAACCCACTTAGAACACAGAACATAGAATCCTAAGGATGGAAGGTGTTCAGAGTATTGCAGCGTAAATTCAGCGCCAGAAAAGTAAACACGGATGGCTGATGCTTCATTTAACTTCTTTATAAACACATAAAGTAAATTTTACAATACCAGTTATAGATTTCTCCAACATGGAGCAAACTCAAACAGAAGCAGACATGTTACAGGTTCAGAGCAAAACAGCAACTCAGGAGCTCAGAAACAGATATCAGTTTCACTTTAGTTCAGCAGGCAAGCAAGACACACATCAGAGGAGAGAAGCAGTTTCATTTTCAATACAGACTCAGAACTTAACATAGCTTCAGAGCTGCAGAGCTTAATATAGAGCCACGCCTTAGGCTATTGCTAGTTTCAGTTACCAAACAGTCCTCATTGGCTGACTTAGTTGCTATGCCTATTCACTGACCTTGTTACCATGCTCTATTTCAGTTCATGAATATAGTCTGACAGAAGGGACCTTGTAATATAGGTAGTCCTCTACTTACAACAGCTCATTTAATGAATGTTCAAAGTTACAATGGCACTGAAAAAAAGATATGACCATTTTTGTGGCATTTTGACAACCACAAGTCAATGAGCCTGATTCCCTTAACAACCTTGTTAGGAACTTAACAACTGCAGTGATTCACTTAACAACTGTAGCAAAAAAAGGTCATAAAATGGGTCAAAATTCACTTAACCAATGTTTCATTAGTGACGTAAATTTTAGGCTCAATTATGGTCGTAAGTCAAGGACTACCTGTGTTATATATTATTACCAGCTTGGGATTGTTTTGTTTTTTTCTTGTTTTTTCCTTTTGGGAAGGCAATTTCAGAATGAAAATTAGACAGCCAAAATAGGACAACTTCCTAGGCAGAATTGAACTAATTTTACATTTTCTTAAAATGCTGCCATTTCTGGTTAATATTTATTTCATATACTTTCCCCTTGTAACTTACAGCAAATACTATATCACTTTTCTGAATAATTTAGAAAACAGATCTTTTGAAAGTCAAGGCAAATTCTCTTCTAAAAACAGGTAAACAGAAGAATGAATAGCAGTTTAAGATAGTTTTTAATTTATTGAATTGTACTCTTTGTGAAGGACAAAGCCCTTTACGTTTCGTCTTAACCAGGCAAAAGGGATTGCCACTTATTTCCAAAATGGGAACAACACTATAGCCTTAAAAAACAAAGAGAATAAACCAAGAAATTTTTTTTACTTCTTCGGAAAAAGTTCCACATTCTTCAAAACTGTGCTTTTTCCTTTCCTACCTTCTTTCTTGGTAAACCTAGACATCCTTGCTGCATCTCAATTCCCCTGAAATGTTATAAATCATCATCTACATTCTAAAATCAAAATGTCTGTGCTCTAATGTTCCTGTAATTCATGCAGCACTTAGAAGCATATTGATAGCTGGAAAATCTACAGCACTCAGGTATGCTGGTTGGAAACTTATAAGAAACCAACTTAAGAGAAGCTGTGTTAGACTATTGTTTAATTTTATTGGATATGCAGCTCGGGGAGGGATATTGTGGAGCATCTTCCCCAACCTGAGCAACACCTCTTGTGGGGAAGAGTACCAAGTTCGGAATGTGTGCGTTAGAAATTTGGACTGGATTTACACTGGCTAACTTGGCCAACAGCACCATCAGAAATATAATTACTGATATCAAAGACCAGTATCAGCTGGTCTTTGTGGCCTCTTCTTGGGGTTTTGTGCCTGCCTTGATTCCTATTCAGCAGGCTGGGCCATTCATTCTACCCACACATCATCACAAGATTCCTATTGTCAAGAGGGATGGCTGACCTTCCAGGCATGCTCAAAAGCACCGTTGTGAACCTTCCTCTTGCTTAAAATTGAATGTAAACTTTTTAGGGAAATTTAAAGGAAACAAAAAAATTGAACAATAACCAATAAATCTGCCCACTTTTTTGGGGAGGTGGTGGTGGTGGAGAGGATGAATAGAGGCCAAATGAATGACAAACCAGCCAGCACTCTTTTATCATCCGATGAAAGTTTTTAAAAACGTTTTATCAAAGGGATCTTTCTTTTCTGTTCTATTCACAGTCCCTCCTCCTATTAATGGAGATGATTTTTGTGAGTGCTGCTGCAAGTCCGTTCATGGAAGCACTTTTTATGCCAAAGTGGGGAGGGGGGGAATCCCTTGATGCCATCAACTGTATCTATTACTACTGACATTATGCTCCCAATGATGGATGGTGTTTCTCTTTTTTGCACATCCCCAAGCCAACTCTCCTCACCACCCAACCAACAAAATTTCGGACTAAAGGCCAAGCAACTAACACTCGCTTTGCCATCCCACGTGCCCTAAACCAAACCTAAAGAAGTCACGTGTCAAAAACAACTCCACTGTTGGGGAAGTCTGTGTGAAAAGTGCAGGCAGGAGCTTGTGCTGACATTGTATGAAACAGGACTTCAAAGGGAACACAAGGTTTTCATTTATTCCATTAATATCCGTATTTCGTTTGAAGAGCACACAGTGCCATACCTTTAGCCCAATTAAGGAGACAGAACAGTGACGCTGGATCAAACCATTCTAGTTCTATATGGGTTATTCCAAGATAGGCATTTAGATGTTAATGAAAAACTCACACTGATTAGCGGATGATGCTGTTAATATGGCACTGCAGTATATATCTTACAACATCTTGAATCCCTAGGGACTTATGTAAAGGTCTACAGCTTGGCATTCAATACCATCATTCCAGAAATTCTTTTCTCTGAACTGACTCAGCTAGCTGTGCCTGACCATAGCCGTAGGTGGATTATAAGCTTCCTAACAGACAGGAAGCAGCAGGTGAAGCTAGACAAAATCACATCAAATACCTGTACAATTAGCACAGGTGTCCGCCAAGGCGGTGTGCTCTCTCCATCACTCTTTTCTCTTTATACCTGCAGTGTCACGTCATCATGTGACATATGAGTTTTCCTTCCTTCACTAAACCAGGGGTGAGTGTGGCCAGCGCAAGGCGAATCTGGTCCCTGGGCTGTGAGTTTGACACACCTGCTCTATACCAATGCCTGCATCTCAAAGGATCCCTCTGTTAAAATACTGAAGTTTGCAGATGATACAACAGTCACTGATCTCATTCAAAAGTTTGATGAATCTGCATACAGAGGGGAAGTTGAACAACTGGCTCTATGGTGCAGCCAGAACTATCTAGAACTGATCACACTTAAAACTGTAAAAGATAACAGTACATTTTAGGAGCTGCCCTCCTATTCTACCACCTTTTTACAATATTAGGCAATGGAGTATCAGTAGTAGAGACCTTCAAGTTTCTGGATTCTATAATCTCCCAGGACTTGAAATGGACACCGTCATTAAAAAGTCACAACAAAGAATGTTCTCCCTGCGCCAATTCAGAAAGCTCAAACTGCCCAAGGAGCTGCTGATACAGTTCTACAGAGGAATTACTGAGTCTGTCATCAGCACCTCTATAACTGTCTAATTTGGTACAGCAACTGAACAGAACAGGCACAGACTTCAATGGATAGTTAGGATTGCAGAAAAAATAATTGCAACCAGTTTGCCTTTCACTGAGGACCTGTATATTGCACAGGTCAGAAGGAGGGCTAAAATAATATCTAGAGACCCCTTATATCCTGGAGATAAACTGTTTCAACTTCTCCCATCAAGATGCCACTATAGGGCACTGCATGCCAAAAATACTAGATACAGAGGCAGTTTTTTTCCTCATGCCATCACTCTGATAAACACATAATTCCCACAGCATTGTCTTATGCCTAAGTACATATAACCATATAGTAGGATTGCATTACTATTATCCTTCTCATCTTTCCTATTATTTACTCCTATTGGTATCTTATGACTATCACTTATTTACTCCTATTGGTATCTTATGACTATCACTTTGTTGGTTGTATATTACGATTTATCATTGTAACTTACGGTTTATGATTTATCACTTTGTTGCTTGTATGTACACTAAGAGCACTTGCACCAAAGACAAATTCCTTGTGTGTCCAACCACACTTGGCCAATAAAGAATTCTATTCTATTCTATTCTACTCTAATTGCGCTGATATCAACAATGTAATCGCAGTTCAGATACAGAAAGCATACCGTGAGTGTGGAAGGAAGTACCTGCAAGCTGAGAGAGCACAATGACCCTAAATTATTACACATCTCAAAGTTTGAAGCTGATAAATCGTTAGCTCAGTTTTTCTTCATTCATCTTTATCTTAAGACAGTAGGGACATTTAAGGATAAGTTCAAAATTAATGGTACTAAAAGATGGTAACTGGCAAAAGAGCAACCAGAAAAGTTTATAATTAAGTGAGAAATTGAATCTGGGCTTGCTAGTCCCAATATTGATTGGATTCACATTTCACGCTAAGCCATGTTTGCTTAATAATCTCATAAAAGCACAGGGAGTGGATTTGCAAACTATGCTAAACCAAAACAAACTCATATTACTGTATAGCTAAGCCAAAACAAGGTGGAGAAGATGAGTTAGTCAATACAACATATTGATATTAAGCAATTAGTTTAGCCACCTCAGCTGAAAGATGAACAAACCACATTTCTTTCCATTTATATGAGTGACAGAGCCCAAAAAGCTCATCTTTACACTGGCTGTCAAGGCATTTCTTTGTACAGATGTTACTGCATCTGACCATGAACAAATAACACATTTTACAGATCCCAGGAGATGGGAGGAAGGGATACAATTCACTCCCATTTCTTGCTTCGGCATTTCCACACTGTCTGTCAGAAGGTGGCTTTGTATGCAAAGACACAACAGTCCAGGATCCCCAAAGACTGCAGCAAAACGCAACAACTCTGCTTCCAAAGACACAATAGCAGTGTTGTTTCCCCGCCAGTCCCTCGTGTGGGGAAAGGGGGACTTCATCCCTCCTCCTGAACTGTCCTGTGCTACAGTTATTCACACATCTTGAATTTACATTCGACTTGGCAGGAATCAGAGACAAGCCTAACAATGGGCTAAATTTAGATAGTGTCGCTAACAGGGAAGAGAATAGAGGCCCACAGTGGCAGGATGCATCTGTCTAGATCTCCACTTCTTCTTAGCGGGAGGGATCCTTTTGCCCTGGTTTTTGTTTTTTTTTTAGCTAAGAGAATCAGTGCAAAGAAGAAAAAGCACTTATATACACACACAAACACAAGCACACACACAAACACCTTTAGCTCCCTCTCCCCCAAAACCATTTCATCTGAGCCAGAATCATGCATGACTTAGTAATTTAAGTAGGATGTCTTGAAAATCGTTTCTGGCTTTCAAGTCAGCTCATTGTATATTGCCATATTTTGCAAGTCAGATGAGGATGAATTCCGTTTCCTTTCTATGTAAGGAAAAGGCTATGCATGTCAGCCAAGCTGAGAGACTTTGCCACTGCAAATATTGGCAAGGCGAAGTCATTTTCTGAAAATCATAAACTGCTGTTTGGAACCCCAGCTGGAGTTCCGTTTCATCATCAACGTTTTTGGCAAGCTACTGACATCCTTCATAGCTTGGCAAGCGAAACATCTTTTCACCTCCATTGCTTTGGTTGAGTTCATTTCTTTTCAAGACTGCTCTTCTTTTCAACAATGAGAACGAAAAAAGGGCAGTAAAAACTCACAAAAGGGAACTAGCTGGTGTACATGAACTAGCGTTAAGACGCGGTTCATGCAATGTCTCCAGGCTTTTCAGAGAAGCAATCCCCTTTGTAATGTCACATCTGGCCCACAGGATTTCACTGAAGTGCTGGGTGTAAACTCTCTCCAGGAGCATGGAAGAACATATTTCACAAAACTAATCCTCCAACTTCATCTCCTAGGATTCAATTCTTGATTTAAAAAAAAAAAAAAAAAGGATCCGTAAAGTTAACAATACTCAGAGGGACTAACTCAACAGGAAAGAGGAAAGTCACACAAAAGCATTTCCATCCTCAAGCAGTGTGTGTAAAATCAGGGCACATCTGTGTATGACCTGAACCTCCGGAGCAAAACAGAATTGCAGCAAAGGGCAGTGAACAGGGGAAATGTTATTGTAGCAGCCAGCAGCAGCTCGTATTTAAAATTATCAAGAGGGAAATGATTTCACCAAACAGGTTGTCTTTTGGTATTTCCCAGGGAACATCCGGTATATGCATTTGTTCCTTTTCCAGCCCTGGGTCAAAAGACAACTATTTTCTTTTTTTTTTTAAAAAGTTGTCTTTCCAACAGAGAAGGCCTTGATGGAACCATAACAATATCCTTAATAGATCCTAGCTTGAGCTCTTCGCTTTGAACGATTTTAATTTATTAGGATAAAATTGACAGTGGGACAGTCCTAAGTAGAGACAAAACAGAAGCCATCATTCTTTCAGCCTATCAAATGGCAGACATTAGAATAAAATTTTGTCAGCTGAAACAAACAAACAAACAAACAAACAAAACTGTGCTGGAATAAACTGCAGTTAAAAAGACAAAAATGGGAAACTGTAATTAAAAGTTTTGGGTGACAGACTCTTTAAAAACATATTTATCTGCATATCCAGGACAACTTCAATTCTATTCGTACTTCTGCAGAAATAAATTTATTTATTCAAGAAGTGCATTTTAATATGACAAGGGGACACTTTGTGCATTTTGCTCTTTTCTCCAAGTTTCCAAGTCTCTAGTTTTGCTAAATTATAGTATATTTTCTCAGCGTTTGCAGTATTTTTTAAACAAATGCTTGTTTTATTAATTATAGGAAGTATCAAGAAATAAAGCTGGATGTTAGAGTTCTATTTATCCTATAAACTGCCCAGACTCTCTTAGATGAGATGGACAGTTTATAATTTTGATAAATATATGAAGACAGTACTCTACATGATCCAAATGTCTATATATTACCTTAAACAAATTCATGCTCTGTGAAGAAAAGGGATTTATAAATTCTGCTTTTGCTGTTCAACGGCAATGCCTTCAAACGTCTAAACATATCTTGACAGAAAGCTAAAAACATTGTGAGGGCAGGAAGGGGTCTGTTTTATGAGAACCATGGTATTAACAAAAGAAAATTTTGTATCTGTTACTAGTTTATGTATTTACATTTCTGGCTGTTGAATATATACATACAATATGTATAGTTGAATTGCCTGTAGCAACCCAAGGCTGCAATCTATGCCAAGTCATGTACATGAAAGCAGTGGACATGGTAAGAATATTTTTACACACCTCTACTGATTTTGTAAAATGCCTATATGATTCCTCGTTGAACAGCGTCATAGCAAAATCCTAGCCCGGAAGCCTGGAGACGAGTTAAGGGTTAGAGAAAAGATAATACTTAACTCAGTGAAAATGCAATACATGAGACTCAATATATTTGAGGCCATAATCATGCAGACATCCCAATAATTTGTCTAGAAACATGAAATCAATAAATAGCGCCATGATTTACAGGTATCTGTCTTCTTTACACTTAATAATTGGCCGAATCAACACCAGGATCAGCATAATAGCAGAAAAGTTTATAAATGATGAGTGGCCATCCCCTTACAAAGTGGCAAAGATCATCGAGGCCCTTTCATGTAAGCATGCAAAATTGATTGGCGAGTCAGCGGTAACTCTGAGAAACGCTTTTAAGGAAGAGGAGAAAGTCATTTCCAATTTCCCCCTCATATAGATAGGAAAGAACATCGGGCATGAGATTCTTGCGGAAGGGGAAGAAATGTTCCTATTTTTCCTCCTCAAGCTGTAGCAACAACTTGTGCTGGCTGTTCCGTTAAATGAGAACCATGCCAAGAAACACATCCTGTGCAACAGAAGAAGCATCTGTAATCTGTAACACCTCTCTCCTTTGGTTTGCACTGCACTCCCTAAATATTATAGCAACATCATGCTTCCTACCGAATTAATTATATCCTGGGATGGGGAATGTCCAAAACAGGTGATATTTTAACTCATGTGTCAGGATTGAAGGTTTAGAAAGTCTTCCTAGCATTTATTTTCAGCACCGCATTAATAATTTCGGGGGTGAGGTAGTTTTAACCATGAATATATATATATTCAATCTAGACAATTGCTATCTGCTGAATGCATGAACCAGAGAATGTCCTAGGAAGAGAACAGGGGTGTCAAACTCAAGGCCCACAGGCCAGGATCCGGCCTGCGGGGTGCTTAGATCTAGCCCGCGGAGCCACCTTGGAAACAGTGAAGAACTGGCCCGCAGCAAAAATGGAGCTTGGGAGGGGCCACGCATTTTCGCTGGCAGAGGGTTGCAGGAGGCTGTCGCAAGCGAAACACCAAGGATTGCAGGAGAGGATTGCAAAGGGCCTGAGAGGGACAGTGAAGCTCCTCTGGAGGACAAGGGCTTGGTGCTCTTCCTGGTCTCACCTTCCTCCGCTGGAGGCAGTGCATCCCGCCAGCCCCGCCCAGGCCACCACAGGCGCCCCTGATACGAGTGATGTCGAGCTGGCCACGCCCACTGGCTCCACCGAGGCCAAACACAACCCTGATGCAGCCCTCAATGAAATCGAGTTTGATCACCCCCCTGGTTTAGTACATTACAATTTACAATTACAGATTCTTTGAATGAAATGTTTCTTCCTAGGTTTCTTGCCACCTGAGCTCAGCTTCCATTTATAAAAAATAAGTTTGCCAATGGACTCCCCTTCTATCTCTTGACTCATTATGCCTAACCTCTCTCTTCCATTACTTTCTCAGATCCTGCACAATCTCTCACCTAAGGTCAGCACTGGCTTTCCATCCTTTTTGCAGAACACTAAACATGCTGCAGGACACAACTCATCCCTCTGAAACCATGCAGTTCTTACAGAGCAGAACTGCAAGCCTATTCAGCATGGAGTCTCGAAGTGCCAATTTCTCTGTTTCTTCATCTCTTCCCTCCCTGCAGCCAGAATGTCCAGGTACCAAATGAATGACATTCTGCTCAAAGACAAATAAACCACAATTCTGCAGCATGGCTCAATTGAATAGCAAAACTCTTCCCAATTCATGTTACTTCAGTTTTTGTGGAGTTTTTTTTTTTAAGAGTGAATGAATACTTCTTCCACTGCAAAGAACAGAACTGTTATTATAAAGGCGTATACCAAAAAGTTATAAGCGATCTTCCTGATACACGATACGCCATATGTCAGAAGTTACAAACCTCGTACTGTGGTAGTGGCTTTCAAAGGCTCCTCTCTGCATCTCATAGTATTTATATAATTTAGAAGTTTGAAAAGTTGCCTATTTCCAGTCAGCATCATCTTCCCATCTTGCAAACTACCATTCTGTTCCTTTCTATTTCTATATTAAGCTGCCCATTTAAAAAACAAATCATCTGCAAATATTATTTGAACCCGCACCAATACACACTTGGATAATCAAAACCACTGGGTTGCAGCACCTGGAGAAGTATAAAATCCAGTAGCTAGCTAGATTCCAGAACAACATCATTAGAGTAACTACACTCAAAACTACTGAATTGTATTCAAGCTAGTTAATGCTGTAGTATCAGAGGCCATTATTACAACCGAAGAAGAGGAAAGCAGACTCTGTGATGAAAAAAGAGACTATTAATCCCTACATTACGTACAAAGATTAGAACAAAACAGAAAAAATGGACTGTAGAAAAGATGTTCAACTAGCAACAAAACAGAGCTTTGGGGTATTTTTGACCACACCGTATCAATAAATTAAACTCTTTGTTAATAACCCAAAGGCCCATGGGCACAACTTTCTCGTATGTGGAAAGGAGGATCATTTTATTTAGCCACAAACTGGCCAAGGTGCAGATGGCTGAGGAGAGCAATGACTCTGATGAGGGGCCAGGACCATCAGGGAGTGGACTGCTGCCTTCAGAGATTGTGGGGGCTGGCAGCAGTGATGAGAAGGTTCCCGAGGAGCCTGTGCCAAGTGCACGTGCACGAAGGATTACTCGGAGGAAAGAACAATTACAGCAGCACAGATGAGTAGGGAGTAAGGCTGCAAGGTAATGCCTCCTCCCTCAAGAGGATAAAAGCCAGGCTTGTTTTTGCAGACAGCAAAGAAGCTCTGAAGCTCAACTGGTAGATATCTTAGCTTATGTTTGGAGAATTTTGTAAATTAGTTCTTATCTCTGGGTTTTTGGCAGCCTTGACAAACAACTTGGCAAGGCTCTTTCTTGTCGGAGCTAATTAGTGGAAAGGAGCCTTCAGAACAGAATTCATTATTAAACCTTAGAAGGTGGGGGCTGCTGCCTTTGTCTGTGTTTGTTCTTTGGGAACCCAGTTGGATCAGTACAAAGCTTTACCTTGACCTACTCACACAAGCAACATACACACAGAGAGAGAGAGAGAGACTAGAATAGAATAACAGAGTTGGAAGGGACCTTGGAGGTCTTCTAATCCAGTGGTCGCCAACCAGTGGGCCGGGGACTACCGGTGGCCCATGAGAAAATTTTGGTGGTCAACAGAGAAGTGTCACCCCCAAAGCAATTAATCCAGGCTGTGCGAGAATACAAGGCTATGCCACCCACATGGCCCACGGGAACACAAGGCTTGCATCACTTGCATTGCTAACTACACGAGGTAGTGAGGGGAGGGAGGGGGGGAAAGGGCGGAGGGAGAGAACTTGCCCCAATCACCCCACGCACCTTGCCTGGCCACCTGGCTGCTTCTTTCTGCTTCTGCTTTTGGCTGCACACAAGGAAAGCAGCAAAAGTCTTTCTTTCTCTCCCTCAAACTGTGCCAGAAATGAGTTTGTGGAACCTTGCAAGGCATCCTGCTCCAAGGGGCTGCGCCAGTGCGACAAGTCTCACAAAGACTCAATTCTGGCAGAATTTGGGGAAGAAAAAGAAAGACTTCTGCTGCTTCTGCTGCTTCCCTTGCATGAAGCCAAAAGTCTCTCCCTCTCTCCCCCTGAGAACGGAGCTGGAGATGGTATCCTGTGATCCCAAATAAAGAATGATCGATCGGTAGGAAAACGGGGTGAGGAATTTTCCTGCAGACTTTTTTTTGGGGTATTTTCCCAGGGTCTCTGGTCCGCGGGATTTAAAACTATGAGTTTGGTGGTCCCTGAGGTCCAAAAGGTTGGCGACCCCTGTTCTAGTCCAAACCCGTCTAGGCAGGAAACCCTACACCACTCCAGACAAACGGTTATCCTCCAACATCTTTTTAAAAACTCCCGGTGTTGGAGCTTTCATAACGTCTGGAGGCACACACAGAGGAAATGGGGTGCAGCTGCTTCCTAGCAAGTGCCAGTTCTGGTGTTGTATTATCAAGCCGTAATGTTATAACTTCAACTTAAAAGCCTACATAACTATTCTAAATTGGATCATCTCTCCCGTAAATTGGATTAGGTACTAAACTGAAACTGTTGCTAGTGTGTGTGTGTGTGTGTCTGGACTCTTTGTTTTACAACTTTAGAACAATAAAGTTGGGCAAGGCTTACAAGACATCTGTTCTCAATATAAAGACAAAATTACATAAAAGTTGTGTGGGTGTGTGCGTGCGCCTTTGAGTCAGTGTTGACTCCTGGTGACCACCTGGACAAGTCCTTACAGTTTTCTTGACAAGATTTCTTTGCAAGTACTTTGCCATTGCTTTTTTCCTAGGGTTGAGAGAGAATGACTGGCCCAAGGTCACCCAGGTGGTTTTGTGCTTTTAGACAGGAGTACAGTTTCTAACCTGATGCCTTACCTGCATCAAAGTGGCTCTCAAGAAACTTAGGAGATAATTCTACCCAGAAGAAGAGTTATATGCCAAAAGGAAAGGGGAAACATGCTTTAATAGAATCCTCAACATGTAACCATTTATTTAACGGTGAAATTCATGACAGCTTTGGAAAACTTAATACTGTCACACTACCTCTTGCAGTCAATATGATTGCAATTCAGATGCTTGGAAATTTAGGTGTCCTCTCATAGCTTTCCCCTTGTTTTTAAAATGAATTACAGCTGCTTAGAGGAGTTTATGGCCTCTACGATCCCGTCTGATGTTATAATTAAAAACACATGCAAACAATAATCAAGTAGTACATTAAGTGGAAGTATATTCAGAAGTCTGCCTCTGCCACACTCGTTTTCTCATTTTGGATTTGTGAATAACTGCAAGTATGCACTCAGATTTCACAGAAGTGCTTAACTGGTAGCCTGTAGAAACTGCTGTCAATTTCTATTCACTTATGACTTCAGTGAAAGAAACAAGTTAGCCTGAGTGCCTACATTTCCCTATGCCCCGTTAAAGCTGACAATGCTCTCTAAAAAGAATGATAGATATTTATCGTCAATCTGTTCTTCCTTGCCATACAGAGTTGACAAAAAATAGAAGTACACATTGAAATAAGAACAACAACAATCATCCCAACCCCTTAGAAGCAATGTTATCATTTAGCTAACTGGAGTTTCCCACGTGAGGTTTTAAAGTTTCAAGAACTCTTCCCCACGACATCAAAAAGCCTGCTGTTATTTTGCAATATTCCATTTACTTAGTGAAGATATTGTTGTCAATGGTTTTCATTTTCTTCCCTTCTTGTGCCAGCATTACGACTTTTGCTCTGTAAAAGGAAGAATGAGTTTTCTTGACCTAGAATAAGAGGAAACACATGCCAAAAAAAGGGGGGAGGGAGAGAAACCCCTCCATAGTACTTCAGATATGAAACCATTCATATATGTAAGCTTTGGCATGGGGACAACACGCTGCATATAAAAGGATTATATTTGGAAGCTCAACATTATGATTTCTGTTCTATTCATAGCAAAACCGCGACTTCTCCTGCCAATTAGAGATCCCGAAAGCAACAAGGATCGTGTTTATAGGGCTCATCATCTTTTCACATTGCTCCAATTAAGGGGCCTTCAGAATTCTGCAAATCGTTTTCCTGAAAGCAAAACAAAACCAAACCAAACCTGGGGCTATTTAAATGCGCAAAGAACAGTTTTAATCCAAACACGTTTCTTCTTCCCCTTATAGGAAAACTATTCAAGAGTCCAACACAAAACCTGGTGAACAGCACAAGGCAATTCAACACTCCTTGGTTGAGAAGAAGAGGAAGGGATGAATAGACCGTCTCCAATCACAAGGGTTGGAGGGGGGAATGTTTTCCATTGAATGAACTGGGGAAAACTTTGTTATACACTTTGATATTTATGCCTTTGTTTATTTTTATCCTACTTTCCCTTCCAGGGGCTCAGACAGCCCGAGTTGTGTTTTACCTCAGTTTTGTGCCCTTAATAGGCCACGGCTGAAAAATAATGAGCGACCTCAATTCACCCATTGAGCTTCTATGTCCGAGCGTGATCAATTGATCACCAATCACCAAACCTTGAATTGAATCACAACACCACAAGTGTCGGAGAAAAGACACGGCTCTTCAACATGGAGGAGCTAAGCTTGCCTACTTCAGAATTGTCTCCCTCTCCCAAAATCAATGGGGGAGCCAGATTCAGTTAACAGCTGGGTGATTCACTTAAAAAAAGTGAAAAATGGCAAAAAAAAAAAAAGATCGTAAAATCAGCATATCTCACTTAACAAATGTCTTGCTTAGCAAAATTAAATTCTGGTCCAAATTGTGGCCGTAACTCAAGGCCTACCTGTATCTGCATTGCCAAAACATAGATTGCTAGAAAACCTGCAATAAATAAAAGTAGAGACAATTATCTACAGTTTCTTCAGGAATATTACACGTTTTAAAGTAGATGTACCATTCAACCAGGGGTGGGATTCAGCCAGTTCGGGAAAACCGGATGTTAATTTTACATCCAGTTCAACGAACCCGTAGTTCTGAAGACCATCTGGCCCCACCCCACCCCACCCCACCCCACCCAGGAGTCCCCACATGTCTGGTTCTGGCTCCCAGGTAAGTGCAGGGAGGTTTGCTAGACCCAAAATCCCTCCTGGATGCACGGCTGTCTTTAGAACACCATATTGCGGCCGTCTCCAGGGGGGCGTTTTATCAGGTTCGCCTGATTTACCAGTTGCGGCCCTTCCTGCATCGGGACGCCCTGCGCACGGTCACTCATGCCCTTGTCACCTCTCGCCTGGATTACTGTAACGCTCTCTACATGGGGCTCCCTGTGGGGAGCACCCGGAGACTCCAACTGGTGCAAAATGCAGCCGCGCGGGTGATTATGGGGGCGTCGCGTAGCTCCCATGTGACGCCTCTCCTGCGCGAGCTGCATTGGTTGCCGGTGGCTTTCCGGGTTCGCTTTAAGGTTCTAGTTTTGACCTTTAAAGCGATCCATGGCATTGGGCCAGGCTACCTGCAGGACCGCGTTCTGCCGGTGATCTCCAACAGACCTGTGCGTTCCCACAGGGAGGGCCTTCTCCGGGTGCCGTCGGCCTCTATGTGTCGTCTGGTGGCCCCCAGGAATAGGGCCTTCTCTGTGGGGGCCCCTGCCCTCTGGAATAGTCTGCCACCAGAGATACGTACCAGCACGGACCTGAGAACCTTCAGACGTGTGTTAAAAACCTGGCTCTTTGAGCAGGCTGGCCTAGGCTGACATGAGATTTTAATTTGTCTCCTTTTTAATTTGGATTTTAAATTTGGGGTTTTTAATATATCAGGGGGGAGGGTTGATTTTTTTTTTTTAAATTCTAACAGCCCAAACTATTTAATCTCATTTTAATTTTTGTATATGTGTTGGGGTAGATCTGGCTGTGCACCGCCCTGAGTCCTTCGGGAGAAGGGCGGTATATAAATGTTAAAATAATAAAAATAAAATGGGGCATGAGGAGATGCAGCAAACCCTCCCACATCCCGTTTTGGCTCCCCTGAGGCTCCAGAGAGGCTTCCTAGGCCCAAAACAGGATGTGGGGGGTGCGAAGAAAGAAAGAGGGAGAGAAGGGAGAAAGAAAAAGAAAGAAAGAAAGAAAGAAAGAAAGAAAGAAAGAAAGAAAGAAAGAAAGAAAGAAAGAAAGAAAGAAAGAGAGAGAGAGAGAGAGAGAGAGAGAGAGAGAGAGAGAGAGAGAGAGAGAGAGAGGGAGGGAGGGAGGGAGGGAGGGAGGAGGGAATGGAAGGGAAGGGAAGGGAAGGGAAGGGAAGGGAAGGGAAGGGAAGGGAAGGGGGGAGGGAGGGAAGGAAGAAAGAAAGAAAGAAAGAGGGAGGGAAGGGAGAAAGAAAGAGAGAGGGAGGGCGAGAAAGAAAGGGAAGGGAGAAAGAAGGGGGGAGGGAGGGGAGAAAGAAAAGAAAGAGGGAGGGAGGGATGGGAGAAAGAAAGGGAGGGAAGGGAGAAAAAGGGAAGGGAAAGTGAATGAGATATGGATGGAGGGAGGGAGGGAGGGAGGGAGGGAGAGAAAAAGGAGAGGAACGAAGGACCACAAACCCTGGCACTAGATGCAGCTTCAGAGGATGCTTTGAAATGGCTCAGCAATCCAGGGCTGGAAGGGATCTTGGAGGTCATCTAGTCCAACCCCCTGCTCTAAGAGCATTGTTAAAGTGAGTTTCTCTCTTTCGATCCACCCAGTCACATGACCACTTAGCACGACCACCCAGTCACATGACCACCAAGCCACTCCCACAAATCTGGTTGTTAAAAATTTTGAATCCCACCCCTGCATTCAAAGCTGAATTATCCAGAGAAGCTCCAGTTCAGCAAAACATTTTCTGACTGTCTGCACTGAGGAGGACATCAATTCAATTTGTCCTGACAAATTTATCCACAGGAGTTATGTTCCTTATAACTATTAGCAGGTCTACAAGGCTGATTTAATTAGTGGAGGGGGAGGAGGAACAAAGAGATACAATAACTCACAGATGGTTTTTAACACTTGTAATATTCCTCCCTCAGAGGAATCCAAGCAATGATTTAGAACTGATGGAATGCTGACTGAACAAAATGAGTCAATTATTTTATTTCCTTACATGACTGCTGTAAAAGAAAAGGAAAAAAAAAAAAGGTTCCAAAAATTAGCATCTGCTGATACCGGTGTTGGAAAACGTCTCCAAGAACCATTCTTTACTAAAGTTATCAAAGATTCAAACAGCCCATATGCCATATTTATTAGTAGTTGTTTCTTTTTAAAAAAAAAGAGAATTATGAAAGTTTTAATAGCAAATAGATAGTCCTCAACTTACGAGCCCAACGTTTCTGTTGCTAAGTGAAACATTTGTTAAGTGAGCGTTGCCTCATTTTATGACCCTTCTTGCCAGAGTTTAATGAACCAGTGCCATTAAGTTAGCAACAGGATTAAATGAAAATGGCCTCCCCGTTGACTTTGTCAGAAGGTTGCAAAAGATTATCACATGAACCCAGTGCACTGCAACCGTCATAAATAGAAGTCAGTTGCCAAATCTGGCGACGTGCAACAGTTATAAGTTGAAAAATGGGCATAAGCCACTTTTTTCAGTGCTGTTGTAAGTTTGAATGGTCCCTTATATGAATTGTTGAAAGTCAAGGACTACCTCTACATGGAATAGATAAAACCCTGGGTGACTTGATTTAAAGCAAATGGTACACAGTTATTGGATCTATGGCAGACACACACAAAAGCCAGATTTGTTCTGACGAAAACTATTCTTATCTAAAGGCTGTATTATTCATGTAGAGGTGAATTAAATTATAGACATTTTTAATCTATGAGGCTTTGATTTACGTGGGGCAAAGCCAATGTTTCATGCTGCTCAAACTTTCGCTCAGTTGAAAATATAGCTTCCACTAAAACAAAATTACAATCAGTAAAATATGATATGCAGTTCTGAAGAACAGCATGGTATATTTTTATCAGGCTTATTTTTCCAAACTTCCTCCATTCTTTTTGTTTCTGCAGTTGACCACTTAAAATCAGTAAAATGCATTTTTATTTTCCAAATAAAACAATGCAGTAGCTTTTAACAGCAGTCAAGGCTAAAGCAAGGAGACAGCAGAACTGACACAACATATACAGAGAGACAGATAAGTTGGAAGCATAACGATTTGTCCAAGACTCTTTACATTCCTACCAAGGTTTTGGAGAAATGGGCAGATAGTCCAAAGCCAGGATTTGCTGCTATCTGTACTTTCACTCTCTTTTTGCTTATTTTAATACTTTATTTTTATTCACCCATTTGGCCATCGCATCACAGAGATTTAATCTTTCTTAAAAAGTACACAATACAACAGCTTCTTCTTGCACCAAAGTAGCTGAGTTTTCATTCCAAGCTTAAAACATAAAAATTCTGCCAAGTTGATCCATTTTCTTCCTAACAATGGCCAGCAAGGCGTTCCTGGGAAGGAAATATAGGAATTCTTTTGTTGGGTGACTCGAATAACTCTGCTGGATCAGATCAAGGGCTAAGGATAATACTAAAGAACCTACAGAGAGAGGCATTTATATGACACAGAAGAAACACAAAGAGAAGAAGAACTAATTTGAAAAGTGGAGTCAACTATTTATAATAGTAATTCACTAAGGTATAAAAAGAAAAAGGAGGCATTGGAACAGCAGACACCAACAGCAGATCAAAGCCCTGTCTAATCTGGGATCAATCAAGATGTCTCTGATCCTACAAGAGAGACACAAATCCAACAGCAACTTTCCACCTACGGTTCTGAATACAGAGTAATAATAAATGATCACCTCACTCTGTTATTATCTGCCTCAATTCTTTTCTGAAGCAGGGCTGGAGCGATGTAAATTCAAGTTTGTTCAGTCTCAGTATGAATCCCACTAGATTACTTTGGATTTTTCAACACAAGATGCCCTGAAACATAACAAAGAAAAGTACATGCAAGTTTTTTCTCTGTCATGATTTGATTCCATGGTGCATAGCTTCAATACATAGGCATGTTGCAGGAGTTGAAATTGAAGAGAAATTGAAATTTATATAATGTAGTTAATTTTTGTTAAAAGATTGCATAGTTCAAATTATTAGGTATATATTGACTGGTCACTACAGTTAGTGCTCTGCTTACAATATTAATTTAGCAACCGTTCGAAGTTATAATGGCACTGAAAAACAGACCTGCAACCAGACCTCACATTATGACTATTGCAGCATGGTCACATGATCAAAATTTGGTTGCTTGGCAACCAACATATATTTGTGATGGCTGCAGCATGCAGGGGTCGTGCAATTGCCATTAGTGTCCTTCCCAATTGGCTTCTAACAAGCAAAGTCAATTGGAGGAGCCAGAATCACTTAATGATCACTTGATTCACTTAACAATTGCAGTAGTTTACTTAACGACCATGGCAAATGAGGATGGAAAATTGAGCATGACTCCCTTAACAACTGCCCTGCTTAGCAATGGAAATTCTGCTCCCGACTGTAGCCGTAAATTCAGGAGTAACTTAACTGTATAGATCTAAATAAACATTTATGGACCAAAAATCTTGTGAATATCCTTTGCACTAAGCTTGTATAGGAATACACAACATTGTTTACACTTGTTGTAGAATAGAATAGAATTCTTTATCAGCCAAGTGATTGGACACACAAGGAATTTGTCTTGGTGCAGATGCTCTCAGTGTACATAAAAGAAAAGATACATTCATCAAGAGTCAAGAATCATAAAGTGTAACATTTAATGATAGTCATAAGGTACAAATAAGCAATCAAATCATACTAGGAAACAATCAATATAAATCGTTAAGGGTACAAGCGACGAAGTTACAGTCATACAGTCACAAATGGGAGGGATGGGTGACAAGGAGTGATGAGAAGATTAATAGTAATAGTAGTGCAGACTTTGTAAATAGGTGGACAGTGTTGAGGGAATTATTTGTTTAGCAGTGTGATGGAGCTTGGGAAAAAAACTGTCCTTGTGTCTAGTTGTTCTGGTGTGCAGTGCTCTATAGCGTCATTTTGAGGGTAGGAGTTGAAACAGTTTATGTCAGGGATATGAGGGGTCTGTAAATATTTTCACAGCCCTCTTTTTGACTCGTGCAGTATACAGGTCCTCGACTGAAGGCAGGTTGGTAGTAATGGTTTTTTCTGCAGTTCTAATTACTCTCTGAAATCTGTGTCTGTCTTGTTGGGTTGCAGAACCAAATCAGATATAGAGTGTGTGCACGTCTGATTTGTTCTTATCCAGTGCTATCCACTGATTTTTTCCTATCTCACAAGATCATTCTACAGAAAACTGGAGAAGAAAATGTCACGCACACCTATGTACATGTCCTTGAGTTTGGAAGAAAAAGTGAGATAGCAGAATAGAATAGAATAGAATAGAATAGAATAGAATAGAATAGAATAGAATAGAATAGAATAGAATAGAATAGAACAGAATAGAACAGAATAGAACATTTTATTGGACAAGTATGATTGGACACACAAGGAATTTGTCTTGGTGTAAATACTCTCAGTATACATAAAGAAAAGATACATTTGTTAAGAATCAAGAATATAACGTACAACACTTAATGATAGTCATAGGGTATACCACTCTATAAATATATATACATACATACCACACTATAAATCCTTAGTGACCACACCTAGAGGACTGCATCCAGTTTTGGTCACCACACTATAAAAAAAATGTTGAGACTAGAAAAAGTACAAAGAAGAGCAACCAGGATGATTAAGGGACTGTAGACTAAAACATATGAAGAACGGTTGCAGGAACAGGACCAGGGGAGACATGATGGCAGTCTTCCAATATTTGAGGGGTTGCCACAGAGAGGAGAAAGGGGTCAATCTATTTTCTAAAGCACCTGTAGGCCAGACAAGGAATAATGGATGGAAACTGAACAAGGAGAGATTTAACCTGGAAATAAGGAGAAACCTTCTGACAGTGAGAACAATCAACCAATGGAACAGCTTGCCTTTGGAAGTTGTGGAAGCGTCATTACTTGGGACTTTCAAGAAGAGATTGGACTGCCATTTGTCAGAAATGGTGTAGGGTCTCTGCTTGGGCAGGGAGGTTGGACTAGATGATCTATAAGGTCCGTTCCAACTCTGGTTATCTGTAACTGCACCTAAATTCATCCAAAATATGGGAACAAATATATTGCTTTTCTTAATTTCCTAGGCAAATAAAGGGCAGGGCCTTTCCTTATTTGAAAGTGACAAAGCACATTTCATCTGCAATGCAAAACAACAACAACTTAGGATAGCAAAAATCTGGGAGGAAAATGAAACTTGCGCTTCCATCCTCCACTTGATGAGAAATACAAAGGGAAACAAAACAGACAGATTTGACAGTCCATGCTATTGTGCCACATTTTGCAATTTGTGAATGAATGTTTTCAAGGCACATGTGAGGTTTTGAAGAGGACAACGCAGAACTTCCCGGCAACTTGAGTCTAATAGTTGGACCTCTTCCGATGGATTATGTATCTCCAGCTCGTTTTCAACTTCTTGCACCTCCTACACAGATTTTCTTCAGGGTAATTCATTTCCAATCTGGTCTCCCAATGGTGCACTCCTTGCCATTGTAACTTAATCCATCCACTTTGCTACTGGTTGTCCTCTTTCCTTCCACCTTTCCCAGCACTAGAGACTTCTTAAGAGAGCTGAGTCATCATGTATGTCTGGAGTAGGTCATTTGTACCCTGAGCGAGAACACTAGGTTGATTTGACTGATGATCCATTGTTGTTGTTGTTTTATTGTTGGTTGTCTATGGCAGGGGTCGCCAACCTTTTGGACCTCAGGGACCACCAAACTCATAATTTTAAATCCCGAGGACCACTGATATGAATTTTGACTGATGGTGGCTTGCTGATGTTGGTGGGGAAGTCGGTCCCATATTCCAGAACTGCAGTAGTCACAGAACTGGCCCTTTGGTCATCCCGGAGCAGCTGCTCCTCCACCCAGGTGCACCAGCCTGCCATGGACTGGAGGAGCTGCTCCTGGATGACCAAAGGGCCAGTCCTGTGACTACTGCAGTTCTGGAATATGGGACCGACTTTCCCACCAACATCAGCAAGCCACCCCGGGGCGGATTTCCCTTCCCCGCTGTTGGTCTTACCTTGCAGTTCCAGCTCTCATTGCTCTACTCAAGGTAAGGTTTGCACTCGGCCGAAGGGTGGGAGCCAACGGGTAGGCAGGCCATGTGGGCGGTGCAGTCTTTAGTTCCCATGCAGTCTGGATTAATTGCTTTTGGGGGGTGTTTTTGGGGGGACATTCCTCTGCAGACCGCCAAAATTTTCTCACAGACCACCAGTGGTCCGCAGCCCATTGGTTGGTGACCACTGGCCTATGGTATTCTCAGGAGCCTTCTCCAACACCAAGGTTCAGTAGCATCAATACTTTTCCTATCCTGCTACTTCAAAGCCCCAACTTTTGCTTCCGTAGGTGTCACTGGCTTGCTTGATTCTGATCTTTATAAGTATGGACACATCACAGTAGTTTAGTATCTTGTCAAGGCCTTCATAGCTGCTCTAACAAGTGCTACTCTGAGACGCATTTCTTGGCTGCTTGTTCCTTTACACTTGTTGATCCTAAAAGAAAAAAGCTATCTACCATCTTGATATCTTCATTGAAAGACAAACTTCTCCCATTACTTTTTAAATGATCCCCAACAATTCAGAATCTATAAGGGGGCAATTGGCAACAGCTTTGAGGTTAAAACTGCTCCTCTCACTATGTGTTGTGTTGTGCTGTGTGGTGCACATTACATAAAGTCATACAGTTTGTTTAATCAAGACCCATTGAATTCACCCCACCTTGCGGGATTCATCACACAACAAGCTAAGCCAAAATCAAACGAACAACACACAACTCAGGATGATGTGTGAATGCAGCTTGTAAACATGCTAAGGAAGAAAATACACCCCTGAATTGCCCATTCTCACCACAGCAGGAAAAGGAGAATCAGTCAATTTCTCCCCCTTAAAACCTACCCCAGGAATGCACTGAGATCCTTTTCAAAGCCTTTTTGAAAACACATCACGTCCTGTGGTTCAGTGCTAGCACGATCAATTACAGAAGCTTCAGGATACAGGGTGGACTTTGATGTATTCTTAATTTTTTGAAATGGTTTCTCTTTTGGCATACACCAATTACCATATACATATACTAAACCCCTGAGGTTTGCATTCAGTGTAGAAAACACAGCAGAACTATGGAAGGTCTGAAGGCCACAACACCTCCTTCTGTTATCCTCACATACTCACCATCATTTTTGAACATCCTCACCATCATTTTCTAAAAAGTACAATTTGCCATAACAGGGAATTTATGAAGCTCAGGGATTGAATTGCTGGGTTTTGGGTGTACTTTCTACAATTTGTGGCGGGGAGAATTAAACAAGAAAAATATATACTATCTGGATAGTCAGCAATACAATAGGTATTTGTATTAATCTCAATACAGAAATATAATGATAGATGATTAATGATAGAAAATAGATAACAGAAGACAGATGACAGATGGATGGATGGATGGATGGATGGATGGATGGATGGATGGATGGATGGATGGATGGATAGATAGATAGATAGACAGACAGACAGACAGACAGACAGACAGACAGACAGACAGACAGACAGATAGATAGATAGATAGGATAGATATAGACCAAGGAACTTCAAACATGGCGACTTTAAGACTTGTGGACTTCAACTCCCAGAATTCCTGAGCTAACATGACTAAGAGGAGGAATTCTGGGAATTGAAGTCCACAAGTCTTAAAGCTGTCAAGTTGGAAGACCCCTGATATAGACAGACAGAGAGACAGATGTTTTATTAGATCAATCGACCATATCAAATCTATAAAACTAATACAAAAAATACAAAGAAAACAAACAATAGATCATGTTTATAATAAAGTGTGACCTCTTAATTAAGATCAAGGGTAGTATAATTATAGGACTCCCAAAAACACTCAGTGAATAACATAAGCCAGGCCTCAACCTCACCATCTATGGCTAATCTCAAGGCTCAACTTGTCAATGTTGATTATATTTTATTATATATAAAATCAATCAACCATTGATTTTATTATATAATGTAAACCAACCCTCTCTACACTGGGCGACTCCAGATGGGCTAGACTTGAATTCACACAGTGGCCAAACATAAAGAAAGACCTGAAATTCCCATCACCAAGTCTGCCGAGTTGGTCTTCCATGTCCCCAGATGTATTTGTGAGCTGAGGAAGTCTTGAGGTTGATTACAAATGTGCAGTTGTTACCCATTTGTTAAAGGCTTTCCAGATGTCAAACCAGCCCCTGATGATAAAGCCAGATTTAGTCAGTGACACGAGGATTGGATATCACACCATGACTGGTGGATTGTCAAAAAGAATCCAATCGAGAAGAATCCAAGCCATTTCACATATTTTTCATATTTGAGCCGGTGCGCGCAAATTAATCTCAGCATTTCAGCAATATACCTTCCCCCAACTCCCTATGATTTACCCACACTTGTTGCTTAAACAAGAGTTTCTATTGTAATAAAACTTTAGCATTCATGGCCTAATGCCAACTTCATTATACCCATGAAGCAGACATTATCATTCACTGGGAAGACACATTGTAAGCTCATGGATAAAGATAGCTGAAGATGACACTTACACAAGTTCTTGCCCATCATTTTGTCATCTTCCTCTTCACCAACCTTTTTATCCCTTACTACTCAAATATTATATACAGTATATCATATTCAGAAATGGGGAGGTTTGAGAGCTGGGATGATGATTTATATTTTAGAGGAAAGAGTGCAGATTCAAGAAGATCTAAGGATAATCATAGGATGAAACAAACAGGATGTGATTAAACAGATTGAAATGTAACATGTTATATCTGGGGAGGGAAAATGAAGACCCAAGCATGGGGAGACATGGCTTAGCAGTAGTACTTGTCAGTGGGATCAGGATGTCCTTGTCAAACACATTTACCATCAGTATGATGCAGGTGTGTTAACAGAAATGCAGAGTCTAGATCAATATTTCTCACCTTCGTCCATATTAAGATGGTGGATGTCAAATCCCTGAATTCCCTGGCTGTATTACTGGCTGATGAATTCTGGGAGTTGAAGACCACTCATTTTAACATTGCCAAGGTTGAGAAACATTAATCTAGATCACGAAGAAGGGACTGCCCACTCTATTCTGTCCTGGTAGGCCCGATTTGGAATATAGCATGTCCAGTTCTGGGCATCATCATTCCAAAAGGATATTGTCAGGCCTAAGCCCAGAGACAAGACAAATCAAGATCCAATTGCATTCAATTTTATATTTGCTTAGATCCAATGGACAGAATCCTGCCAAACTAAAACCATAACTTCAGTGGTGGGACTCAAAAAAAAATTACTACCGGTTCTGTAGGCAAGGCTTGGTGGGTGTGGCTTGGTGGGTGAGGCAGGGGAAGGATACTGTAAAATCTCCGTTCCCACCCCACTTCAAAGGAAGGATGCTGTAAAATCTCCATTCCCACTCCACTCCAGGGGAAGGACACTGTAAAATCTCCATTCCCTCCCTACTCCTGGGGGAAGGTTACTGCAAAATCCCCATTCCCTCCCTACCCCACTAATCTGCTTTCCAGCTCCATTCTCCTGTGCAGGGCAACAAAAGAAGACCCAGCCAATCAGCTGAGATTTGGGAGGCAGAGAATAGATGGGGAGTGGTACCAGTCAGAGGTGGCATTTGCTGAACTACTCAAAATTTCTGCTATCGGTTCTCCAGAACCTGTCAGAACCTGCTGAATACCATCTCTGCATAACATTCTAACTCTCTAGATATATCCTGAGTTATTCTAGGTTGTGGTTTCCCTGTACCTCTTCCTCCTCTCACATACAGCTTGGAACTGCGCAGTTAGGATAATAGAAGAACAGAGTTGGAAAGGACCTTGTTGGTCATCCAGTCTAACCCCATCCTCAAGCAGGAGACCTTAATTTGCTTAATCTGGGCCTCTCTCTGGGAAACTGTATTGCCAAAAGATTCCCTCTCTACTCCTGCAGGTACACATTCCATCACAGACCGTGGTAATTGGAGTGATGCAGGGGATTATCAAGACAGTGAGGAGTCTGGAAATGAATCCCTAGGAAACAGTTAAAGCAATTGAGCAAGTTTAGCCTTCAGAAAAGTTAACTGAAAGAAAATGTGATGGCAGTCTTCAGCTATGTGAAGAGCTGCCAAATGGAAGAGGAAATGAACATATTCTCTATTGCCCTAGAAAACCAGGACCAAAACAACACCTTAAAACTCATAATAAGTAGATTCATGCTAGATGTCAGAAAGAATTTCCTAATTACATAAGCTTGCAGGAGCAGCCTTTCCTGGTGACCAGACAGGAAGCACAATTAGATGAGCTAATTCTACTTTATTGTATGGTTACTTGAACAGAATCTTGAAGTCTGATAGGTCAAATCATTTTTGCATCCTGAGAAATTAAGTAGGTTTCTTTTCTGAATCTCTTCCCATTACACAGCTGCAGGCTATGCCTTATCTTATCTGATCATTCTCCAAGTACCACCTCTTCCTCCCCCACCTGTCCCAAGATCATTAGCCCATACCGTTATAGGCAGGCACACAGTACAGAGTGGCAAATTCTTCTTTACAGAGACATTCAGAGATTGAATGGTTACCTGTTGGAAATGCTCTAGCAGAATCTGTGCTGAGTAGGGACTTGGATTAGATCAGGGGTTCCCAACCACTGGGCTGTACCCCACTACCGGACTGTGGCCCATTCAGAACTGGGCCACACAAGTGGTAAGCAAGCAAGCGCGCACTCAACTCTACTTGCGTGAGCAATGGGCACTCATTTTTGTGCCAGTTGCACAAAACCATCCTCTCTCCTTCCCCTCTCCACTGGGCTACCAAGCCGGAAAAGTTGGGGACCGCTGGACTAGATGACTTCTAACGTCATTTCTAATCCCACTATTCTGTGTTCTCCATTCTCAACATCATGAAATCCAATGGTCCATTACTTGGGCCTGTCCTATCTGGGATTCTTCTTGCCTATCAGGGAAATAAAACTGCATGCTGGGTGGGAGTTAGGAGATCAAAGCTACCTATGGCAGGTTGTAGTTAGGTCAGAGGTGGTATTCAGCAGGTTCTGACCAGTTCTGGAGAACTGGTAGCAGAAATTTTGAGTAGTTCGGAGAACCGGCAAATACCACCTCTGACTGGAGATTTTACAGTATCCTTCCCCTGCCATGCCCACCAAGCCACGCCCACAGAACTGGTAGTAAAAAAAATTGAATCCCACCACTGAGTCAGGTCATTCAAACCCACCCACCCAACCTCACACACACTCCAAATATTCCCTTTTATCTCCCCAAGAAAGGAGGCAAACCACTTTAAGCGATGCAAGCATTTGTAGAAATGCAAGCATTTGTAGAAATACGACCATTTTATTCCACTGACAACGTAGGCTCTAGCCTACCAAAAGTTATGGCATTATATGCTGCTTAGCTAAAACAGAGGAACCCACCATTCTCCTTTGCTAAACACAGGTCAGTATAAAACCCTGTGGGCATACTCCTTGCGGTCTCTTCCCAAGCCATAAAGAACAGGTTCTTTACTTCATCCACTGGGGTTTACTCCCAGAGGGAAAAAAAATTCTCTGGGGATTCCAGCCAAAGCAACATTTCTTGAAATATTTCTCAAAATGTCACAGAAGGCATTTTTCTTTCCACCCTTATCACCACAAAGGGAACCCAGTTTTCCTTTGCAGCCTTTTTTTTTACTTTTATACTTTTCTACCGGACTGTATGATGTTTTGATAATTAGTTTAAAATGCTCTTCCAAAGGCACAAAATGCTTGCCAGAAGAAGCTGGGAATTTTCCTAATCTGGCAAGAGAAGAAAAACAATTTTTTTAAAGGCACAAATCAAATCCATTTGGAAATGCATAGCCCTGGGATCAGGATTCATTTCCAAATCAAAGTCATTAAATTCCGGGTGCAAATCTACTGTATCTAGTCAGCATGGATAACATAAATCATCTCTTTGGCAGTTTTTCTATTACCTTAAATTCTAAGCTGCAATAATCAAAATAAATTACATTCTGACTGAGAAACTCTGTTCTATCTAAAAATACATCATGACCCTTCAGCCACAATAGATACAATGGTCTCTTTAAGATGCAGAGCAAATTCTGTATGTAAACATGCTTTCTTTTAACTTTCCAAACTATACCAATGTTTTAGTGGCATCTCATGATCTACCAGAATGTGAAGAATTATAGCAATAATTACATACTCCTGCAGCATATGCTTGAGACTGCAACTATTTTGCACGCATTTAGTTATACTATGGCTGTAAAATGCAGAAGAGATTAGATTCTCAGCATTAAGAGAACAAACAACAACTGATATTGTCAAAGAAATTTTTCAAAATTCTATGAGAGGAAACAAGACTTTTTACAGTGCTGGACATCTTGATGTTTATAACCTGCTAAAAACATTTCCCAGCCCTAAAACAACTTTCGAAGACAGCCAGATAAACCTGCATCAAGAAACATCTATTTTCTAATCCCACCAGAATCATTGTGTCTTTTAAAAAAAAAAAATTCCAGGATTAAGGAAGCAGCATTTTATAATGGAAGACAACAGCACCGGGGGGAAGGGGGGGGAGGGGGGGAACACAAGTCCACATAATGTACCTGATTTTTAGCTGCCAGGGATATCATTCAATTTCCTCTCTTCGGAATGAGGAATTAAAAAAAGGAAAACAAACTGGCTGACTCAAAAGTAAAGCCACCCAACCTTCCCAGAAGGGTTTGAAGAGATCCTTTTGTTCTTTCTCCGGATTCTCAAGAGATTCCTTCAAAGTTGGCCATGTTTGATCCTCTCTGGTGCTGAAGCAGTTAAGCCCATCCTCGGGGACTGGGGGAGGAATGCAAGCCACCGATGGAGCAGAGACTGTAGCACTTTGTTTTCAAGAGATCAAATCCTAGCCAATGCCAATTAAAACAGGACTCGCCGGAGAGCGACAGGAGCTGCTCCTCTACCGTCTGTGGGCTGGAGCATGTGAGAGACAGCTCAACTCAGGGACTTTTCTGCCAATGAAAAGCAGGAGGTTCCTGGCAATAGAAGCCACAGGCACTCAGCCGCCAAGTGAGGGGGACTTCGAAGGCAGGATCTTCATTTGTCAGGAAGGAGCAAGAAAGCCGCTAGTGCAGCATCTCTCAAGCTTGGCGAGTTGAAGACGGGAGGACTTCAACTCCCAGAATTCCCCAGTCAGGCTGGGATTCGAAGTCCATCTGTCAACCTGCCAGGGTCGAGAAAAACACGACTGTAGAGCAGCAAGAATACCCTACGGGCAAAAAAATGGAAGGATGCTTTGATTCCCACCACGGACGAATGGCTGTAAAAAATGGATGGGAGTTAGCAGAGTTGGCTCAATTGCCAAGCTCTGATTAAAGGAAAGAACACCATAAATTTTGTTTCTGTTGGGAAACCGCTTTTGGACTTTGTGGCTTGAGGTGGGGGGAAAAAAATGAAACTTTTATTTTGGGTGTTGCTTGATTAGATAGGTTTGTTGTTATAGAAATGGCAAGCATATATTATTATATAAAAGTAAAGAGTCGAGGTTTTGTGTTATTACCTTATTCTATTGCTCTAGAAGAAATCAGAAGTCAATGCTTTTTGCTTTTCCCTTTTACTCTACATTTTTTTCTTTCCTCTTTTCCTCCCCTCTTTTCCCATTATCTTTATTTTCCTTTGTATTTCTGTATTTTATATTTTGATAAACGAATAAAAAATATTTAATTTTAAAAGAGAAACACGGCTCTCTCTAGCGTCTAGTAAGTATCTGCAAGAACCTTCAAGAAACCAGGTTGCCGCAGCAATAGCAGATAGTTCCTAAATAGTTCCTTTCTACCATCATCCACTTCTTACTTTTCTCCCAAAAGAGAGGGAGGGGTATCAGCATTTCCCAAAGTTGGAGGAAAGGAGAGAGAAGCCGTTGGAAATGAATTCCCTTGGGAATTCTCAAATAAAATCCTAAAATCGTTCCGCCAAGCAAACATATTCATAAGCAATATTTAATAATTACTGCAGATAGTCTTCAATTTGTATCAGTTTGTTTAGTGACTGCGTGAAGTTAAAACAGCACTGAAAAAAGTGACTTGACCATGTAGGAAGTTAGCACCCACCCCTCTCCTAGAAAAATGAAATATCCTGGGAAATATTAAAAAGGCAGAATATTTCCCCTAAAAAGAGTAAAGCAGAAACTCAGCCCCCCCACCCCCTTTGCTAATGGGCCATTAAGGCCTAGGCCAGAGTATTCTACATAATAAAGGCCTCTTCCCATCTCACCATCTGACCTGGGAAGATTGTATCAGCCAACACTCAGGTGAAGCCATGTGGTCCAGACCAAGCCTACAAAGTTAGCTAAGACCTTCGCCCCTGGGAGTCTGACAGCCAATGGAATACATTTCTTGCACAGGAACAGGAAACACTAAGGTGGGGCCCAACAGAGGTTATATAAGGGTCTCTCAGCATCTTGGTCTCTCCTTCTTGACCTTCTCTTCTCACCTTGAAGCATGTGATCATTCTTCCTTTTCACTTTGGAGCTCCAAGCCATGTGATCCTGCTGTCCACCATTAAACCATCTTTCCAAATAGCCTCCATGTTTCCAGTGTTTTTTTCCCCACTTGGAACTGAACCCAGAAGGATATTTCTTTCAACAATTATTTTTCACTTTTGACAGTTGCAGCATCCCCATCATCACATGATCAAAATTCAGACATTTGGCAATTGATTCACATTTATGATGGTTGCAATATCCTGGAGTCAGGTAATCCCCTCTTGCAAACTTCTGATAAGCAGAGTCAATGAGAAAACCAGATTGTCTTAACAACCGTGATACTAACTAAGTAGCCGCAGTGGTTCACTTATCAACTGGGGCAAGAAAGTTCATAAAATGCAACAAAACTCATGTAACTACTGTCTTGCTTAGCAACAGAAAATTGGAGCTCAATTCTGGTCGTTAACTCAAGGACCACTTCCATTAACAATATTAACAATACTTAATTTCAAATGCAACCCTGCATGTTGCTTGTCTGGGTTGTATGTGAATTACTTCGATGTTTAATTCATGCACACGCATCAGGAGGAATCAAAGTCTATCCAACTCTACTTGCTTGCACTCTTTGGGGAACATCCTTCCCAGCATCTTCCCAAATCTTCTTCATGTTTCTGTAGGAAGTTAGTACCCACCCCTCTCCTAGAAAATTGAAATAGCCTAGCAAATATTAAAAAGGCGGAATATTTCCCCTAAAAAGGGTGGAAACTCAAGAAGCAGAAACTCACCTCAGAAGCAGAAACTCACCCCCACCTTTGTTAAGGGTCATTAAGGCCTGGGCCAGAATACTTTACATAAGAAGGAATTCCAGGTAAAGCTATAGAAATTGCCAAAAGCCCTTTTAAGGGCATAATCACCCAGCAAGGCTAGACCAAACCTGGAACTCAGGTCAGCCCGCAGAGTTGCCCCTGGGAGTCTGACAACCAATTAGAATGCAAACTCCAATTCAAATCCCAACAGAAGGTATAAAACCCAGCACTCTCAGTACCTCAGCCTTTTTTTTCTTGACCTTCTCACCTTGAAGTATGTGATCAGACTTCTCTGGAGCTTTAGGCCATGTGGTCCTGTCCACCATTAAACCTTCCAAGCAGCCTCCATGTTTCCAGTGTCTTTTTCCCCACTTGGAACTGAACCCAGAAGGATATTTCTTTCAACATTTCCCCACTGCTGAAATTATACTGTTGACTCACAAAGGGTGCTTTCTCCCCACTCACCCCCCTCCCCCAGAAATAATTGTACGCACAAACCACTTTGCTTCTTTTAAGTTTTAAGCTCCCCTGCTAGATAATGGCAACTTGTAAACCAACTCCAGATGAAAGGAAGAAAGAAAGATAAGCCACTTGGAATCATCGTGACTGAAGGGGGCACAGAAACATAAATATATCAAAGGCCACACAAAAGAACCAGATTTACTGCAGATGATTCATTAAGGCGATTCCCACAGCCAAACTTTCCTAATCCTGCTGGGACAGCCATCGGAATGTTGACTTAGCTACTTCCCAAAAAACGAAGACAAAAGATGGGCGGATGAGTAATTTCCTTCATTTCCTCCTTCCAAGGTGCTGCAACACACATTGCAAAATGTATCTCTCCACATCTCTGACACCTGCATTGGCACCCCGATACAGGTGACCTTGAGGGAGCAGATAAACCCCCAAGAGGCCTCAAGGGCTCTCAGGGAGAGACTGCTAACAACCAGATGACTGCAAAGAAATATGATCCTTCTAACTCCCTCTGCATCCTGTCAGAATTAATCCTTCCATCTCTCCCACCATCCCGCCAGAACTGATGATGCTTCCTGGATGAGAAGTGAAAGGTCTTCTTCCTTGGGAAAAAAAACACAGCCCAGTTGCCTTTTGAAAAAGCACTTTTGAGGCATCTCTCCACAGTTACTATATCCCTTTCTCACCACATTCCTGGAACCTGCCATCCATTTTTTCACTCTTCGCCTATCAAATGCCTCTTCATGAAATTCTGGGCTGCCTCCAAGGACTGGAATGACATATTGAAAGAAGAAAAGCAAACAATGACACTCTTGCTAAAAGCATAATGGCGGATGACTCATAATCCCTCATGAATTTCAGGCAGAGTTTCTTCTACTATATACCATGCTCAGGAGGGGCTAGGTTTTACACACATCCCAGGGAGCTCAATTACCCTGCATTAAAAAGAAATAAAAATGCTGTGTCTTGGTCCAGAAAAATAGCAGAAACACCCACATTTTAACCAGATTTCTCCTTCCTCTTTGGAAGTTTTCTTGATGGTCAGTACATTCAAGCTGAGGAACCCTCTGGGAAAATGCCAACCACAGAGACTGAAACACGCTCTTTAAATACGATATTTCTTCCGCAAACACCACTGACTTGTGCTTCAGCCACCAAGCAGAAGCCAAATATTTACAAGATCTCATCAGGCAGAAAGAAAACAGTGGGGAATAGGTCCAAGGCAATAAATATCGGGAGGAATTCAAATGGAACCCAAACAGTGCCCGAAAATGGTAAGTCTGCTGTCCTAATCTGGATTAAAGCTGTGCACCTTTCAAAGATTATTCAAAGTCATGCTTTGGATATCACAGGAGCATATATCATTCTGTTCTTTATTAAAGCAGCTGTTTATTTTAGGCTGAAAGCCACCACCTTAAAAGTCATTTTCACGCCATTAAGCAATGAATGCTAGGGGAGAGGAAAGACATTGCTGCTTTAATTAACAGCAGAAAGATGCGGTGCTTTCAATGGCCTGAAGCATCTCTTGCAAACCATTTTCAAAGCATAGCCAGCCCTATTATAAAGGTTGGGTTTTCTTGTAGCCCTTCAGGCTGGTAAATAAAATTTTATTTTTGTCAAATCAACAAAGAGGACTTTGAAAATGGTCTTGGAGGATAGGAGGAAGAACAAGTCAATGGTCAGATAAGAAAGGATTGAACCTGGATGAAGAAAATAACAGAAAAGTGTTAGACAAGTGCCTCTCCAGTTCATACAGAGATAAAGAGATGGAGGTGAGGGTAGGATTAGGAGGAAACCCATTCAGACATGTAAGATTCTGTTACCACAGAATAATAGTTTAATGTCCCAATAAAAGTATTCCCAACCTATATGATACCAGATTCTTAGTTTGTTCTATCATAGGCGTGTCCAACCTTGGCACCGTCCCAGTCATAGAACATAAAGCCATCACATTACTGAATTTACCTATGGCATAATTTGGATGTTCGTATCTATAGTTAAAGCTGCATTCACATCCTATGCTAACCTATGTTTACTTTTTTATATTCCAAACCACTTTGAGAAATTTTTAATTAAGGAGTGATATATAAATATCATTAAGATTTGTGGACTTCAACTTTTCCAGCCATCCATGCATGCTAGACATACCTGCTCTGCCATATAAAGTTTTGACATATTTCTTATTATTCAACTGACCTCTGTAATTCAAGTTACCACCACAAATGTCGAATAATCATTCCAATATTTCCTTTCAGGCAAGATTTCTATCTTTGGAATATGAAATGTAACCCACTAATTGCTGAAAGTCAACATGAAGAGAATAAATAGAGTTTGTAAAATGTTAATTCACCATAGACAATTATTTTAGTAGCAATAAAACATTTTTAAAAACAGTGCCTGAGTTATCTTGGTTTCTTTTTTCTTCCCTTCTCCTTTTCTTTCTGTATCAGGCGAGGAATCCATGTGGCAAAAAAAGTCAAGATGTCAGCCACAACAGTGCAAACCAAGTCATGGCCACACTCTGCAAAGAAGAATCCTGGGTCGTTTTAATTTAGTTTTTAAAACTAAAGTTGAATGTGGAAGCTGTTTCATTTTTATTATTCTGGAGAGCTTTTTAAATGAAAAAGTTTAATTAACGAAATACACCATAGCAGGGATTTCAGTAATACTCTAGTAAAGTAAGGGAAGGATATGGCCTTAAGGCTCATCAAAGATATTACTTATAAGATTTTTATCAAATGTTTTAAAGCACAAACTTATGCAAAGGCACCATGCTTTGAAAAATAGTAGAAGTTTGAGCAGTGTCTGCTGGTTAAAAGGAAAAAAAATCATTTTACTTCCTCTGTCCTCCCGACTTTTTGAACACAGGTTGGTTGCCAGGCAGTTTCCAGGCAACCATGATTTCCTCTCAGATTTTTGCTATTATACCACAATGCTGTTTGTAAAGCTACAGGGTTAAAGTTAGGAACTAAAAAACAGCTCAGCATTATTTTTGTAATGCAAGGAAACCTGCTGACCTAAGGAGATGGGGAAAAAAAGAAGAAATGCAGATGTATTCTGCCAAACTATCTATCTATTTATTTATTTATTTATTTGATTTGTCAATCACTTACAAGGTACAGGTATAAGAATAAACATAGTTTTGAATACATGAGATAGATATTTATAAGAAAAATAGAAAGAAACAATAGGACAGGGACGGTAGGCACATTGGTGTGCTTATGCACGCCCCCTACAGGCCTCTTAGGAAAGGGGTGAGGTCAAAAGTAGACAGTCTAAGGTTAAAGTTTTTGGGGTTTGGGGAAGAAATCACAAAGTCAGGTAGAATATTCCAGACATCACTCTGTTGCTGAAGTCGTATTTCCTGCAATCAAGTTTGGTGCGGTTAACCTTGAGTTTGTATTTATTGTTTGCTCTTGTATTGTTATGATTGAAGCTGAAGTAGTCATTGACATTGCAATGTATGATTTTATATACTATACTTAGATCGTACCAAAGGCAGCGTAGTTCTAGGTTTTCTAGGTCTAGAGTTTCAAGTCTGGTGGCATAAGGTATTCTGCAATGAGTAGAGAAGCGGAGAACTCTTGTGAAATATTTCTGGACTTTCTCAATTGTGTTAATATCAGATACGTAATGTGGGTTCCAGACTGATGAGCTGTATTCGAGTATAGGTCTAGCAAATGTTTTGTATGCTCTAGTTAGTGGTGTGATATTACCAGAGAAGAAGCTACATAGGATTAGATTAATAACTCTTAATGCTTTTTTGGCTATGTAGTTACAGTGGGCTCTAGCACTTAGATCATTAGAGATGAGTACTCCAAGGTCCTTGACAGAGTTTGGATCCTCAACAAGGTCTTTCTTTCTATCTTTCTAACGCAGTGTTTCCCCAACCTTAGCAACTTTAAGATATGTGGACTTCAACTCCCATGTTGGCTGGGGGAATTCTGGGAGCTGAAGTTCACCAGTCTTAAAACTTTCCCTTGTCTAGAGGGAAGCCTAAAAGAAAGAGGGAATTACCGAGAGCAAAAAAAAAAAAGTTTCTTATCTCACAATTTGTAAGAGTAAATAGGCAGAACTAGCCTGTCTAAGCAGCTTCTCTTCTAGGCATCAATTTAAAAATACAGGGCATTTTTACTCTTTCAACATGATCACAGAATGATTCACTTCATTTAATGCTTGTTCAGGCAGGTATTTTTTGTCTTTAATACTGATTCTTCCTTTTATTCACTAGTCTATTCAGTTACAGTTCTTACTTTTTTTTCTACGGAATATAAAAACCCTTTTAAAAACTTGTGTAATGGTGACCCCATCAGGCAAAACAAGGGATGCCTCTGCAAATATTGAATACATTTACAAACATGTTACTAAGTAGTGATTAATTCAGAAGCAATCAGCAAGCTAAGAACTGAAGTCCTCAGATATATGGGAAGAGTTAGACACATATACTGTTTCCCACAGATTTAACTGCTCCCATGATTCAATTGGTAGTATGGATTAAATCAATGGAGTTGTAAAAGTTTTCATACTGTTAAACAGGAAGAGCAACTACCACAGATTATTGCTCTGCCTTCTCAAAAAGGACAGCTTTTTCCTTTCTAAAAAAGAAAATATTAACAAAAACTTTGTTATCACTGATTGTCTCTATATAGGTACTAATTTGAAAGTAGCATCCTTGTTTGGATTCTTGTGCTGTAACTTTAAAACTTCCTTCTAACAAATCAGAGTACTTGGACTAACTATTTTTGGTGCCAACTACAGGTAGACCCCAACTTACAACAGTTCATTTAGTGATCATTTGAAGTCACAACAGCACTGAGAAAAGTAATATGACCATTTTTTTATACTTACGACCAATGCAAGGTAATCAAAATTCACACATTAGGCAGCTGACTCATATTTATGACAACTGCAGTGTCCTGGGGTCACATGTTCACTTTTTGTGACCTTCAGACAAGCAAAGTCAACGGGGAAGCCAAATCCACTTAACAACTGTGGCAAGAGAGGTCGTAAAATGAGCCAAAATTCACTTAACTGTCTTGCTGAGTAGCAGAAATTTTTGGCTCAATTGTGGTCGTAAGTTGAGGATCACCTGTATAAAGTCTGACAGATTATTCAAAAACGTAACTTTAGTAGCTTTTAGTGTGACATACATAGCTGAATATAGGATTAGTGTAATTATAGGGAATACAACAAATTCCAAACACCCATAATCATATCTGATTACAATCTGATTAATACACAAGAAAATCCCAAGACTGCCAAAAGGTGAAAGGAATATCAAGCAAAAAATTTCAAGATGGCAGTGGCAGATGAAGGAGATATGCTAGAACTATGGTGGCGAACCTATGGCACGCAGAGCCATTACTGCCGGCACACAAGCACTCGCCCAAAAAAGGTCTACTGTGCATGTGCGCGTGACGCCCGCTTGCCAGCTAATTGTCGGGTATCTGGCACGCATGTGCGGGGATGCGGCGGCGCGTAGGAGACATTTGCACATGTGCAGAAGCACACAGTGCACTTGACGGTCCGTGCGTGCATGCGCAGTAGCGCACAGCATGGATTACGTGCGCATGCATTGCCTTCTGGGTGATAGTACATGAGGACGAGCAGACAAGCATGCATGCAATTATCGGCACGGGAGCCAAAAAAGGTTAGTCACTACTGTGCTAGAAGTTAGAGCCTTACATGGCAGAAACACCAAATACGTCAGTCATCAATTGCTACTTCTTACTAATAGCACTTAGCACTTACTTATATACCGCTTCACAGTGCTTTTACAGCCCTCTCTAAGCAGTTTACAGTCAGCCTATTGCCCCCCAACAATCTGAATCCTCATTTTACCAATCTCTAAATAGGAGAAATACAAAACAAGGCATCCATGAAGCTGTGGAAGGACGAAGTGCCAGGTTTAAACTACAGAGGATATTTGGAATATGACACCCTCATTCTGGCAACTCATCAAATGGAGTACTGTAGTTTCAGTGTGCTATGCAATGCGATTCTTATTCAAGCGATGTGGAGCATCTGGATAGCTTCTACTGAGTTCGGGCCAGCTAAATAAAGGAGAGATGTTGATAACTGATAGCTTTTATAGTGCTGCCAAGAAAATCTTATGACTCCAGGGAGGCCGTAAAGTCATGAGAAGTCCAACTTAGCTGTACCAGTCAGAATGCAAACCTTTTATATAAACCTACAGCTACCTTAGGAGGGATGATGGGAGTAATCATTTCCCAACAGCTGGATTCTTGTCCTAGATACTTACCTACTTAAAAATAAAAATTGTAACCCAGGTTAGCCCTTAAAAAACAATCCATACAATCAATCAAAGCTAATCAATCTCAATCATGAAAAAGCCTATGCAGTGATAGGAAAAGTAGGCAGCTATTATGAAGGTCTTTTGACTTTTCCTAAATTCTTAAACTTACATCTTTACAGCTAGTCTGTGATGACCCACGGTGTGCTACAAAAGCAACAAAGTCACAAAAATAGGTAAAGTCCCTTTAATACCTCCAACTTGGCCCCCAATGTCCAGTTATCATTGGCTGGAGAAAAAACTCTCCCAAGAACAGCTTTTAAAGATAAGAAATTCACTTTGAACCCAAAGTACATATAAATTATAAATAAAAACCAACATAAACCACACTGCAGCAATTAATGAGACAGGGCAGGATAAGGGATTGAAGACGTCAAAAGATAATGAAACACACACGCTTGGGAAGACGCCAGAACTCAGATAAGACTTGACAAACCAGAATAATTTCACGCTTTGCTTCCAGCAACTTTGCCATGCGCAGTTTGCCCTTTTAAACAGTCTTCCCAGCTACAACCAGTGAAGGGGATCAGGACCCTTTCCTCCCCCGTAAACCACGCAACTCACGTTGCTCCCTTCTCTGTTCCTCCCTTTGTGCCCCAGGATGAAGAGGGGGTGGGCCTGGGCCTTCGTCTGAAGGCCCAGCCAGGATATGCCCTTCCCCAGTTTCTTCCACAGCCACCGAAGCCACACTCCCACTCCCTGTAAGCTGTTCCACCTCTCCCTCAGAATCAGATTCCAACAGGGCATGACATAATCCTTGATTTATGACCACAATTGAGCCCAAAATTTCTGTTGCTAAGCAAGGTACTTGCTAAGTGAGTTCTGCGCCATTTTACAACCTATCTTGCCACAGTTTCAAATGAATCAATGCAGCTGTTAAGTTGTTTTGAAATAAAAGTAACCTAGTACATAATTTGCAGGATGTGAAGGTACCATTGCACGCGGCATTTACCCCCAAAGTTTTATTTTCTTTTTTAAAAAGATATTTGAAAATGAGACAAAATGAGACAAAATGAGACAGGCCGTGCCAGAAAAGTGGGGAATGGCTGAAAGCCCGCAGTGTGACTGTGGTGCTCCAAGACACATGATAACACATATGGTTCAAGAATGTGTCCTCAGAAAATTCAAGACACCTGGGATGATTTCATGGCAGCCACACCAGAAGCAGTGACATGATTAGCTTCCTCAGATATTGAATTATAACATCTATCCCACTGCAATTATATGGCTCCATACCATGATGGTTTTATTATGTTTTATCTTAATTTAATATTTTATCTCCTATACTGTATTGTCCGCATGTCTCTCTCTCTCTCTCACTGTCTTTCCCTTGTCTACTTATTTATATATACAGTAGTTATTCTATATATAATGGAATAAATGGAGTGACACGGTGGCTCAGTGGCTAAGAAGCTGAGCTTGTCGATCAGAAAAGTCAGCAGTTTGGCGGTTTGAATCCCTAGCGCAGCGTAATGGAGTGAGCTCCCATTACTTGTCCCAGCTTCTGCCAACCTAGCAGTTCGAAAGCATGTAAAAATGCAAGTAGAAAAATAGGGACCACTTTGGTGGGAAGGGAACAGCCTTTGGCATTTAGTCATGCCAGCCTTATGACTACGGAAACATCTTCAGACAGCGCGGGCTCTTTGGCTTTGTAACAGAGATGAGCACCGCCCCCTAGAGCCAGAAATGACTAGCACATATGTGCGACGGGAACCTTTGCCTTTACCTCCAAGTGGTTCATCTTGAAAAATTAGTTCTTGGTGAAAAAAATTCTGTATGTAAACAAATCAGAAATCTTCTCTATCTCTGGTTTTGTTTATTTATTTAGCATATGTCCTCTACAGAGGTCAAACAATCACTGATATACAAATTTAGTTTAAATAAAGCATCAACAAATACACAGGAATATATGCTGATGCTTTAAGCTAAATTTGTGTATGTATATATGTGTGTGTGTATGTGTGTGTGTGCGTGCGCTTTATTTAAGTTAAATCTGTATATCAGTGATTGCATGACCTCTGCAGAAATCATGCGCAAAATAAATAAATAGAGACAAAATATAACTGAAGATAGAGAAGATATCTGACTTGTTCACATACGAATTCTTTTTTCACAAGAACTAGTTTTCCAAGATGAACCATTTGGAATAACTACATATAAATTAAGAAGACAAGGAAGAGATGGTGGGCTACCCCGGAAGGTCACATCCAGGAAACCAACCAACCAATCCATTGACTCCATAAGATTTTGCATCGTTCAGCATAGTCACCAAAATGAAGAAAAAAACATGTCAAAATAACGGTTGGGCAGGACTCAAACTGCAAACACACACTGCGGTTTGATGTGTAGCCAAATCAGTCAGGGGAAGCCTTTAAAATGTTAAATATTGTTCCCACACTGGACACTGCTTGTAGCTCCCAGCGCAGAGCAAACAGAATTCCTTCCTAGTAGAAACTAACAACTGTCCCAAGGGAAAATGGGGAATGTGCCACCCTGCCAGTATTTTTAGAAATAAATATACAAGGGAGAAGGAGGGAGAGGGAGAGGGAGGGAGGGATGGAGAGAGAGAGAGGGGGAGAGAGAGAGAGAGAGACTGTTAAGGAAAAAGGTCAATGGAACAGAAATGAGAAAACACCATGCAAAATATGGATAAGTGGTACAATTTTTAACCACCAATGTAAATTATAGTATCCTCACTCCAACCTGCTGCTTTACACTTGTGTTGAATCCAATTCACATCATTTCCAGCTACTACAGGTAGATCTCGACATAAACCTTTTCTTTCGTGACCGTTCAAAGTTATGACACCACTGAAAAATGCAAATTCTGACCATTTTTCACATTTATGCCCATTGTAGCATCACCATGGCCACATGATCAAAATTTGGCGCTTGGCAACTGACCATGTGCATATGACATTTGCAGTGACCCAGAATTGTGTGATCACCTTTTATAAAATATAGAACACTTATTAAATACACAATAGTCATATCATGCGATTTGGCCATTTTGGAAGACGCAACAGCTGTATGTACATGGCCAACCCCAGAAAATAAATTTCACCAAAATGCTAATATTCCTAGATAATGGCTATACTTCCAAATAATAGTAGGCTGGTGCTGTTTCATGAACGTGAAACACAAGCCTAAGTAACTTCCAGTATTTTAGATTACATCCCTTGTCAAATCCTGGCCACAGTGTTTCTGAACTTCAGCCACTTTTAAGAGGTGTGGACTTCAACTCCCAGAATTCCCCAAGCCAGCATGAATCTTAAACTGACTTTAGAAACACTGGTTTAGAAGCAGCAGCAGCATCCAGGCGTCAGCAAGACAGCCAATAAACTATACTTGACTAAAAAACCCACTAAATTTAAGAAATGATGATCCAGGTCCCCAAATTCAAACTCAGAGAGGAAGTTCCATCCATTCATATCAGCTAATATTTAATTACTAAAATGACAAGCAGCTTGTTTGGAATTAACATTTCCATCTTATGTCCAGTAACTATATTCGGGCTGCTAGAAATTAGCAACCTGCGCAAGAGGTTTGTTTATTTATTTAACTTTTATATACTCACCCATCTCACTTGTGAGATTCTGGGAGACGCACAAATTTTCCTGTGTCTCCTAAGAAGTCGACTTTTATTTCATGTCTCAGAGCATTGAACTCAATAGCATTGAATCAAATTAAACTCCATAGTTATGAGTCCCGGGAATTTCTGCCATGTACTTATCCCACTTTCCGTCCACCCACGTTTTTTATTCAAATGTTGAATAAAATAAATGTTGAGGTATGGGCTGATGAAATTTACCTCTTCATCTGCCTACCCCAAACCGCCCAGGCCTGCATTTTTAAGGCCATTAAAAACCTATTACATCCTCCTTCCTCCCCCCCCCCCACACACACCTCCCCATTTCAAAGAATACACAAAAGAGGCAGCCAAATCTTTTCAACTAAAGTGCTGGGTTGCTATCTACACTTAGAAGAGGCTGCGTTGTCTCTGGACTCCAAGGCAAAACTTCATATAGCTGCAACAGACTCCCAACTCATGTTTTCTGCGGCATACTGGATTGCAAAGCAACCGCAACAACCGGGTTTTGCACAAGCCGGCATAGGGCTAAAAACATGACTGAAATGCAATCTAGCTAAGCCGGGGTCTTTGCGTTGCCCCATGTTTAAACCACGTTTAAGGTGCCGCCGTTGATATAACCCAGTAGCCCCGGTTCGCACGAAGCGCTGGGCTCATAAACTAATCACAATCACTGGACTCGCATTGTAAATTCAGACAATTTTAACGAAGAATTTTCCTCTCTTAGCATCGCGGCCCCGGTCTACCCGCAAGGTTCAATTCTCCTACATCCCACCCCCCTGCTCCCGAAACCTTTTTTTTCCTGTCGAAAAGTGCCACGAAGCCGTCGGAACTTACTCCGGAGTAAACAGAGGTACCCTGACATGTAAACCTGAAGCCATCCAGTCCAAATCTGACCGCGGCATCCGTTCGCAGGACAGCCGGGTACCGGAGGCTCAAGAACGCCCAGCGAAACGGGCTCTCTCCCCCCTCCCCCCGCGTAAAGTGGCGCAAGAGCTCGACCCGCAAGGGAATAGCAGCAGCGCTTCCTGCCGGGTGAAAAGAGGACCGGGGCTGGGAAGCACCCGGAGAGGCTGCCCCCTCACCCCCAAGCCGCGAAACTCGCCCGCCCGCTCCCGTCTGTCCCCCCCCGCGCTCACCGGAAAGGCTGCATCCCCCGCCGGCCCGGGGAGCGGAGCGGAGCGGAGCGGCGGGGCGCAGAGCCAGCCCTTTGTTTCCCTGGCGCATCCACGCGCCGCTGGGCTTCTAGAGAGCGCGCGGCTTCCACTAGGGGAGGCCGGAGGAACTTCGCTCGCTCCCTCGGCTCCGCTTTTGACGGATCGGAGGGAAGAGCCGGTGGGGAGGCACATGCGCAGCGAGAGAGAGAGTGTGTGGGGGGGGGGTGCGAGAGAGAGGGAGAGATTTCTCCTGAGAGATATTTGTGTGTGTGTGAGAGAGGGAGAGAGAGAGGGAGAGACTTCTGAAAGTGTGGGTGGATATGCGAGAGAGAGAGATTTCTCCTGAGGGATTTGTGTGTGTGTGTGTGTGTGTGAGAGAGAGAGAGAGACTTCTGAGGGTGTGTGTATGAGAGAGAGACAGAGACTTTTGAGGGATGAGTGTGTGTGTGAGAGAGAGAGAGAGAGAGAGACTTAGGGGGTGGGGGGTGTGAGTGAGTGAGTGAGAGAGAGACTTCTGAGTGTCTGTGTGTGTGTGAGAGAGAGAGAGAGAGAGAGAGAGAGACTTCTGGGGGTGTGGGTGGGTGTGCGAGAGAGAGAGAGAGAGAGAGTGAGAGAGAGAGATTTCTCCTGAGGGATATGTGTGTGTGTGTGTATGTGTGTGTGAGTGAGAGAGAGAGTGAATGAGACAGAGACTTCTGAGGGTGTGTGTGTGAGAGCGACTTCTGAGTGTCTCTGTGTGTGTGAGAGAGAGAGAGACTTCTTAGGGTGTGTGTGTGTGAGAGAGAGAGAGAGACTTCTCCTGATGGAGTGTGTGTGAGAGAGAGACAGAGACACTTCTGGGGGGAGGTGGATGTGTGTGTGTGAGAGAGAGACTTCTGAGGATGTGTGTGTGTGTGTGAGAGAGAGAGAGAGAGACAGACCTCTCCTGAGGGGTGTGTGTGTGTGTGTGTGAGAGAGAGAGAGAGAGAGAGAGACCTTAGGGTGTGTGTGTGTTAGTGATTGAGAGAGAGAGACTTCTGGGGAGGGGGGGTGAGAGAGAGAGAGAGACTTCTCCTGAGAGATATTTGTGTGTGTGTGAGAGAGAGAGAGAGAGAGGGAGAGACTTCTGAAAGTGTGGGTGGATATGCGAGAGAGAGAGATTTCTCCTGAGGGATTTGTGTGTGTGTGTGTGTGTGAGAGAGAGAGAGAGACTTCTGAGGGTGTGTGTATGAGAGAGAGACAGAGACTTTTGAGGGATGAGTGTGTGTGTGAGAGAGAGAGAGAGAGAGAGAGAGACTTAGGGGGTGGGGGGTGTGAGTGAGTGAGTGAGAGAGAGACTTCTGAGTGTCTGTGTGTGTGTGTGTGAGAGAGAGAGAGAGAGAGAGAGAGACTTCTGGGGGTGTGGGTGGGTGTGCGAGAGAGAGAGAGAGAGAGAGAGTGAGAGAGAGAGAGAGAGATTTCTCCTGAGGGATATGTGTGTGTGTGTGTATGTGTGTGTGAGTGAGAGAGAGAGTGAATGAGACAGAGACTTCTGAGGGTGTGTGTGTGAGAGCGACTTCTGAGTGTCTCTGTGTGTGTGAGAGAGAGAGAGACTTCTTAGGGTGTGTGTGTGTGAGAGAGAGAGAGAGAGACTTCTCCTGATGGAGTGTGTGTGAGAGAGAGACAGAGACACTTCTGGGGGGAGGTGGATGTGTGTGTGTGAGAGAGAGACTTCTGAGGATGTGTGCGTGTGTGTGAGAGAGAGAGAGAGAGAGACAGACCTCTCCTGAGGGGTGTGTGTGTGTGTGTGTGTGTGAGAGAGAGAGAGAGAGAGAGACCTTAGGGTGTGTGTGTGTTAGTGATTGAGAGAGAGAGACTTCTGGGGAGGGGGGGTGAGAGAGAGAGAGAGACTTCTCCTGAGGGGTGTTTGTGTGTGTTGAGAGACAGACAGACAGACTTCCCCTGAGGTGTGTGTGTGTGTGTGAGTGAGAGGGGGGGGACTTCTGGGGGGGTGAGAGAGAGAGAGGGAGACTTCTCCTGAGGGGTGTGTGTGTGTGTGAGAGAGAGAGAGAGAGAGAGAAAAAGAGAGAGACTTTTGAAGGTATCTGTGTGTGTGTGAGAGAGAGAGATTTCTTCTGAGGGTGTGTGTGTGTGTGTGTGTGTGTGAGAGAGAGAGAGAGACTTCTGGGGCGAGGTGCATGTGTGTGAGAGAGAGACTTCTGAGGATGTATGTGTGTGTGTGAGAGAGAGAGAGACTTCTCCTGAGGGGTATGTGTGTGTGTGTGTGTGTGCGAGAGAGAGAGAGACAGACAGACAGACAGACTTCTCCTGAGGGTTGTGTGTGTGTGTGTGTGAGAGAGAGAGAGAGAGAGAGAGAGACCTTCTTGGGGGGTGTGAGAGAGAGAGAGAGAGACTTCTGAGGATGTGTGTGTGTATGAGAGAGACTTCTTCTGAGTGTGTGTATGTGTGTGAGAGAGAGAGAGAGAGATTTCTCCTGATGTGTGTGTGTGTGTGTGTGTTGGTTTGAGCCCCACCCCATCCTCCCGCCTCAGACCTCACCCCACCCCTCATCTTCCGTGTGCTGCTACATCCTAGCAGTTGTGGTCTCTTTGCCAAAACATCCCCGCTAGTCCTCGATTGATGACCTCAGTTGAGCCTAACATTTCTGTTGTTAAGCGAGACTACCCTTGGTTAAGTGAATGCAACCCCTATAGAAGGTTAGCAACAGCATCCATCCCTCTCCTAGAAGTATGAAACGTAGAATAACAGAGTTGGAAGGGACCTTGGAGGTCATCTATCCAAATCCCCCCCCCCGCCGCCGCCGCTTGAGCAGGAGAGTCTATCCTCTACCTAGGATCGAACTTATGGACATCCTGATTGTGAGGTGAGAGCTAGGCCACTGCGCTAGATCATTTTGAGAAATATTTAAAAAGGCAGAATATTATATTTCCCTGGATGAGAAATGGAGAAACATGCTCTTGGAAAGCAGCCCCCCACCTTCCTTAATTGCCCACAGCAGATGTCAGCACTTAGCAAGATAAAGAGATAGATAGCTCTATTCATAAGCAAATTCCCTGCAGCAAGGTCTGAACAAAGGGTAAGATTAATCCTCAGCCACAATAGGAATTGCCCAACAAGCCCCTTCATTGCATCAGCAGACCAAGCTTCAACCAAGCTTGTCTCAGACAACCTACAGAGCCAGCTATGACCCCTACAACAGCCAATAGAATGCATGCATAGGAACGGGAGGCTCAAATTCAAAGCCCAAGAGAAGGTATAAATGCCCCTCACTCTCAACTCCATGTGGTCAGTTGCCCTGAATCATATGCTTGGTGGTTCTGCTTTACCATTATACCCTCTTTCCAATCAGCCTACAGCCCCCATTTTGTCTCCAGTGCCTTTCTCCTGGCTTGGAACTAAACCAGATGGATATTTCTTCCAACATCCTATTTCACAACTTTTCTTGCCACAGTTGTTAAATGAATCACTGCAGCTGTTAACTTAGTGACATGGTTTTTTAAAGTGAATCTGGATTCCCCACTGACTTTGCTGGTCAGAAAGTCGCAAAAGGGGATCATATGACTCTGGGACATTGCAACTGTCATAAAAGTAAGTTTTATGACTTTTCGAATCAGTTGCCAAGCATTTGAATTTTGATCACGTGACCAGGGAGAGGCTGCAACGGTTATGTGAATAAGTCCCTTTTTTCGATAGCATTGTAACTGATCACTAAATGAACTGTTGTAAGTCAAGGACTACCTTTACCCCCAAATGCTTGAGTTTGCACAACTTGGAGTTTCACTAAGCGTCACACTAGCTGGGTTGATGCAAGGATCGATGGGTGAGTTTCAGTGATAGGATTCAAAAATTTTTACTACCGGTTCTGTGGGCGTGACTTGGTGGATGTAGCAGCGGAAGGATACTGTAAAATCCCCATTCCTTCCCGCCCTACTAACCTGTTTTCCATCTCTGTTCTCCTGTCCAGAGCAACCAAAGAAGTCCCAGCCAATCAGCTGGGACTCGGGAGGCAGAGAATAGATGGTGGCAGGGTCAATCAGAGGTTGTATTTGTCAGTTCTCTGAACTACTCAAAATTTCCGCTACCGGTTCAGTGGTGGGATTCAAAAAATTCTACTAGCAGTTCTGTGGGCATGGCTTGGTGGGTGTGGCAGGGGAAGGATAGTGCAAAATCCCCATTCCCTCCCCACCCCACTAGCCTGCTTTCCAGCTCTGTTCTTCAGTGCAGGGCAACAAACGAAAACCCAGCCAATCAGCTGGGATTTCGGAGGCAGAGAATAGATGGGGGCGGGGCCAGTCAGAGGCGGTATTTGCTGGTTCTCCGAACTACTCAAAATGTCCAGTCTCTCCAGAACTGATCAGAGCCTGCTGAATACTACCTCTGGTGAGTTTATGGTTCAGCAGCTGCATTTACCTTAATATGTAGAATTCAGTTTGAAACTTTCAAGGTTTTTAAGGAAGCAGCAAACCTTTTGCTTGGATTCTTGGATTTATATCTTCCAATTCTCTCTTGAATTTACTGTTTATATGGGAAGATAAATATTAAGTTTCTTCTGGACCTTCGTAGCTTGCTTTGATAACAGTTTAAAACCTGGGTTTTTTTCCAGGTTAAATATCGATGGGGCCATGCTGAGGAAATAAGAGATCTAAATAAGCAAAACTTTCCAGGGAGCCGAATTAAGGTAACAAACACAAGCATAAATGGAGGAACTGCGGTTTTATGCTTAGTTATCCTCACATGTATGGCAGTGCCACAACATCCGTTAAGCAGCTACAACAAAATTGCAAGCAAAGTGTGATGTCTTGCTTAATGACCGTGTCACTTAGAGATGGAGCTTCCAGTTCCAGTTGTGGTTAAGTGAGGACTACCTATAAGTAGCAAGTGATGAGGTTTTACTGGGTTTTTACTGGGTATTTGGGGTTTTACTTCTGAAAGCCTCCCGGAGTCACTGTAAGTTGGGCAGCCATATAAATGTTCCTAATAAATAAAGATCAAGAAAAGGGAAGGCACTGAGCGTTGATAGTATTAGCACCTGGCCAATATGCCTAGATTGAGAAGCCAAGGAAGGTTGGGCAATCCTGGTTAGAATTCAAATGGGAAACCACTAAGGAATGCAAGGATTATTAAGCAAGATTGTGAAGTTCGAAAAAGAATCTTAGACAACGGCAGTAGAAAGCCACGTCCATCCTGTTCTGCAATATTTTTATCCCATCTTGCAAAACAGAAATTGTAACAAAAAGGCTTGAGCATTTCATGTTTAAACTTCAGCATTTTGCTTCCCGTCCCCCTCTCATTTCTTTCAAAGCTGGGAGTTCCTGTTATTTGCCAAGAACAAAGCAAGTTCCTTTATGCTTGACCCCTTTCTCATCACATTGGGTCAATTGTTGAAGTGCATCTGTGCCTTTGATTAACGGTATTTGTTTGTGTTCATTGTATGACGATCCCTGCCTTGCGTTGCCACATGTATCGCACATGGACAAGATATGGTACAATTGTGGCGCGGGTCTCGTTGCCAGGAATTTCATACAATAGTTAAGCTGAAATTTGGACATAGTCTGGAAAGTTGGAAAAGAGCTATAAACCTTTAGTAAATTACAGAAAATGCCCCAAGGCAAACGGCATAATGACAACCTAGAGAAGAAAAAAAAACGATAAGGCACATCCAGTAATGAACTGCAGTCAAACTGAGGTAGTTGAAGAAAGTTTGTCCAAGTAAAAAAACTAAGGGAAATTTGTTGCTCTGAGGTAATCATAACTTAGAGTGTGATAGACTGAAAGAAGGTTGATTTCTGCATCATTTACAAAGTCACTAAGGATATCAGGCTTATAACTGCAGACAATCAGCAGCAATTTTCCCTAAACAGCACAACTAACAGTCTGTAGAAATTCTCATCATCCAGGTCATGGTTGTCTCAGGAGGCAACTGGACTTTCTTGTTTTTTCTTTTGAAGACATTTTGCTTCTCATCCAAGAAGCTTCTTCAGCTCTGACTGGATGGTGGGGAATGGAAGGATTTATATTCCTTGCAGTCTTGTTTTTTCTTTTGAAGAGTTTCGCTTCTCATCCAAGAAGCTTCTTTAGCTCTGATAGGATAGTGGAGACTTTTAGTTATACTATTTGGGATGAACACCCCTTGAATGTGTGTGTGGGAGTAGGAATAGATTCCCAGAGAAAAAAAATGCACACTACAGGAACCAGGAACACTACTCAGGTGACTCTGAGGACACAGATAATGTTGTGGTTAGCCGGCAGCAGGTGCGGACGGTGGAGGAGAGCGAGGATTCGGATGAAGGGCCGGGACCATCAGGGAGTGGACTGCTGCCTTCAGGGATTGTGGGAGCTGGCAGCAGTGATGAGGAGGTTCCCGAGGAGCCTGTGCCAAGTGTTTGTGAGCGCAGGATGATTCATAGAAAAGAACAGCTGGAGCAGCACAGGCAACTCAGGAGTAAAGATGCAACGTAATGGTCCCTTCCTCTAGGGAATATAAGCCTGGTTTCAAAAGGTTTTTGCCTTTGCAAAAGGCAAAAATGCTCTAAGGACCCAGCATTGTGTGTAGAGACTCTGGCTTATCTGAAGAATTCTTGCAAGGCTTTTCTGGTTGGATTAATTGGCTGCAAGCCATCTTTTAGCTACAAAGAAGTTTATTTGTAGATTAAAGCTGTGAAGGTTTGAGTTGCTGCGTTTGTTTGAGATTTTCTTGCTGGTAACAGGGTTGGGTTCAGAACAGATAAAACTTCAAGTGCTTCAACGACCCTCTAAAAGGATGCAAATGACCAGCTGTCTGCAAGGAGTATAAATCCTACCATTCCCCACCATCCTATCAGAGTTGAACAAGCTTCTTGGATGAGAAGCAAAATGTCTTCAAAAGAAGAAACAAGGAAGTCCAGTTGTCTCCTGAAAAAAGCACCTTTGGGACAGCACAACTTATACTCTATTGTGTGGATTTGGGTGTGCCTGAACAGGCATGGATGGGGCTGAACAGGGTTAGACTTAATCATAGCAAGATTGAGTGTCTGTGGATTGGGAGGGGGAGGCTACACATCTGCAATAATCATCCATTGTTACTTCTGGATGGGGTTGTCCTTCTCCATATTGAACTGGTCCACAATTTGCGGAACTTCCTAGATTACTGAAAGAGTCGGCAGTGTTGTGGTTAGGAAGCCCTTTGTACAAATTCATCCTGTGCACCAATTGCATCTCTTTCTGGATCAAATGGCCCTAGTCACAATTAGTCATGCCTTATTTACCTCTTATTGGGCCTTGTAACAAAATTTAGAGCTCACCTTAGGGAAGGTATGAAAGAAACCAGTTAGGGGAGAAAGGAGTAATCTATGTGGGATGAGATAGAAGGAGACATGAGAAAGAAACTTGAAATAATCCCTCCTTGATTTTGTTTAAGGGAAGGAAAGAAACTTGGCTAGGCTTTCAAGATCGTCATTCTACTTTACTATAATGTAAAGCAATCCTAGAATCCTTGCTGGCCTATTTCTTTGATGGCCTATCTTGAAAGACTGATAGTACTGCAATTATTCTAGATGGGCTGTCCTTAAAGGCCACTCAGAAGCTATAAAGTGATCCAGAAATGGCAGGACAAGTAGTTAACAGATAACAGATAATCAGAGTTGGAAGGGACCTTTTAGGTCATCTAGTCCAAACCCCCGCCCAAGCGGGAGACCCTACACCATTTCTGACAAATGGCAGTCCAATCTCTTCTTGAAAGTCTCAAGTGATGACGCTCCCACAACTTCTGAGGGCAAGGTGTTCCATTGGTTGATTGTTCTCACTGTTAGAAAGTTTCTCCTTATTTCCAGATTGAATCTCTCCTTGTTCAGTTTCCATCCATTATTCCTTGTCTGGCCTACAGGCACTTTAGAAAATAGCTTGACCCCCTTCCTCTCTGTGGCAGCCCCTCAAATATTGGAAGACCGCTATCATGTCTCCCCTGATCCTTCTCTTTACTAGACTAGCCAAGTCCAGTTCCTGCAACCGTTCATAGTATGTTTAGCCTCCAGCCCCCTAATCATCCTGGTTGCTCTTTTCTGTACTTTTTCTAGAGTCTCAACATCTTTTTTATAATGTGGTGAACAAAACTGGATGCAGTACTCTAGGTGTGGTTTTACTAAGGCTTTATAGAGTGGTATTAGTACCTCACTTGATCTCGATTGTATCCCTCTGTTAATACAACTTAGGATTGCCTTGGCTTTTTTGGCTGCTGCTGCTGCACACTGCTGGCTCATATTTAGCTGGTTGTCTACTAAGACTCCAAGATCCCTCTCACAGTTACTGCTATTGAGCCTGGTTTCACCCAGTCTATATGGGTACTTTTGGTTTTTCTTGCCTAAGTGTAGGACTTTACTTTTCTCTACATTGAATTTCATTTTATTATATTTAATATCATTTTATTAGTTATGGTTGATATACTTGTTAATATCACTACTGTGTGAATTGCACTTGCCAGTGGATTTCCAGATACCATTCAAGATAGTGACAGTCATCTAAAAAGGCATATTTTTTAGTAAAGGCATTTTTGTGGTCACCTGTCCTCAGTTACTTCTGCCAGTCCTGATAAATTGATCAGGATAGTATCTTCTGGTACCCATCAACTAAGCAATGTCACATTACAGGACCTGGAAGAAGTGCCTTCTCTGTAGATACTAACCTTCCTCCCCATGGAACAACATCCTTCCCAAGATTTTATTAAATATTAAAAAGGCAGAATATTTCCCCTAAAAAGAGTAGAAACTCAGAAGCAGAAACTCATCCCCACCTTTGTTAATGGGTGGGCCAGTAAGGCCTGGGGCAGAATACTTTACATAAGAAGGAACTCCAGGTAAAGTTATAGAAATTGCTAAAAGCCCTTTTAAGGGCATAATCACCCAGCAAGGCTAGACCAAGCCTGGAACTCAGGATGGCCTACAAAGTTGCCCCTGGGAGTCTGATAACCAATTAGAATACAAGCTCCAATTCAAATTCCAACAGAGGGTATAAAACTCAATGCCTCAGCCTTTTTTTTCTTGACCTTCTCACCTTGAAGTATGTGATCAGACTTCTCTAGAGCTCCATGCCACGTGGTCCTGTCAATCATTAAACCTTCCAAACAGCCTCCATGTTTCCAGTGTCTTTTTCCCCACTTGGAATTGAACCCAGAAGGATATTTCTTTCAACACCTTCTCTCCTCTCCTCTCCTTTCCTTTCCTTTCTTCCTGTCCTCAAGTTCTGCCATGTCCACTATCCAGATCTTTTTGTCTTTCTTACTGAAAATTGTTAAGTCTAGGGTATTATGTGGCAGAGAATTGAAGAAGAGCATTAGAATATCTGAAGGACAGTGAAGAAGATGCACTGAAACAAGTATACCAGGAAGGCTTACTAATACTGGGGAGACCAAACTGGCCTACAGTAAAGACTAAATAAAGATCAGAAAGGAGGCATGGGAAGACTAAGCATTACATGGCTTGTATATATTAAAAAAAAATGGAAAACAGATAATAGCAAGACCTGGCAATGACTGAGAGTAGGAAAGTTGAAGAAAGAAGCAGGGGGGATAATTCTGGCTGCACAAGACTAATCCTTAAGAATTTGTAGTAATTATTTTTGACACTAGCACAGTGTTTACATATATATATATATATATATATATATATATATATATATATATATATATATATATATATATATATATATATATATATATATATATATATATATATATATATATATATATATAGTTATCTTCTCATATTGTGATGCTTTTTATTCTGTGTTAGCTACACAGAATCATTTGGCAAATAGACAGCCATGCACATTGAATAAATAAATGTTATTAAAATTAAACAGGAGAGGACATTTTGGATTTAAATCCTTAATTATTTTCTTTTTAACCACCATTTGATGGATCTTAGGATTCCAGTAAAGGGAAAAATGAAATTAATTTCATAAGCATGAAGTTTGCCCACTCCTAAATAAGGTAAAAGTATTACAAGTAAGACCCATGTGAAACTCGGGGAAGAAAACAATTATCTGGTCAGTATGACAGAAAACTTAAGTACAGTATACATTTTTTATTACAAGAAAAAAATCAAAGTAAAATCCTAGCAGGCTCAAAAAAAATGCAGAAATAATATCAGATTGCACCAGTGCCTCCCTTTAATTTTAGTGGTAACAACAGACTTACGTGTTATAATGTAGATCTAACTGGGCTATGTATTTTACAAAGGGTGCATGTATAACATGGCAATTATCAATGAGCTATTGCAAAGGTAGTGGGCTCTAGCAACAGGAAATGTGGTGAAAAATGTGCACCATGTTGTAATGAGAGACCACATTAGGAAAGAGTTTGTAAAATGGAAATCATGTGAAGGGACGGCTGGGGAGAGAAGAGAAATTGTGACACTGATGTTTCCCTTTTGGACTAGGAAGTAAGCAGGAAGGGAAGCTAGCTGTTAGAACAGGTTTATTTTTCCAAAATGACCAACAATTGTGGCTACTGAAAAAGTAGCCACCATCAGATTGCTATCTGTGCCACTTTAGACAAGTGTATGAAACTGTATGACTAGTGAATTGAACTATACGATTAGTGAATGGAGGACCAAATAAACTGGGAAGATAGTAAGATGGAGAGAAATAAATACAGTATTAAGAAAGGAACTTTCAAAAGCAGTAGAATAGAAACCAATGGCCTTCAAACAGTACAATGAATTCGACCCGACTTAAGGAAAACTCTGGAATTCCTAAAAGCAATTCAGAAAAAGAAAGCCATTTCATGAAGGCAGTTTTATTCTTTCTGCTATCCAGCGTACACATAACTAACAGTGATGGCTGAAGGAAAATCAAGTTTCCACAGTGCCGATAAATTTCTACTCTGGCTTAAAAGATTGCCTTCCAAAATCTCAGAGCCAAGGCAATCCACATTCCAAGTCACCAGTAGCTGCTGAAATGAAAGTTCTCACTGAAGTTAAAGAACCTGGGAAGAGGGAGATCCTAGCAAAAAACTATTAACTATTATGGAGATAATTGCTCTGCCCATTTTAAAATACAGGTAGTCTTCAACTTACAACAGTTCATTTAGTGACTGTCAGAAGTTACAATGGCACTGGGAAAAAGTGACTTATGATTGGGAAAAAGTGACTTGTCACACTTATGACCATTGCAGCATCCTCAAGATCATGTGATTAAAATTCAGCTACCTGGCAATAGGGGAAATGAGATTTACTTAACAGTGGTGTTACTAACTTAACAACTGTGGCAAGAAAACTGGTAAATTGGAGCAAAACTCACTTAATAACAGTTTTGCTTAGCAACAAACATTTGGGACTCTATGGTAAGTTGAGGGCTACCTATATCGGTGATCTTGAAAGTGGAAAGACAGATGATCTATCATGCAAAAGGGATTTTAGAGCACATGGCTCTAGGGTCCAATGAAATCTTAGCAAAATATGAATATGGAAACACAATGGAATTTAGACCTGGTGCCCTAATGCTAAATACATGTAAATGCGCCTTTCAAGAAACGATAGCCTATTTTAAAAATGAAAAATAACATGAGCACCTGCAAGAATAAACATGTCTGGCCTTCCACTTCACAGCCTATATTGACAAAAATAGGAAACGGGAAGAAAGAAAAGGTGCTAAAAATACACCTTTGTCCAAATGGCACCTGACTTTTCTAGGTGCAAATGCCAGGTTTCCCGCTGGCTCCATTCAGTGAAGGTCTTTGAATAGAATGGTTCACTTGGCGGAGGGACCCTGGATTTATGCTTGGAGATCACCAATGTATCTATATTACGGTATCCAGGTTTCCTGGTTGTGTACCTGTTTGTTGATCCTTCATAGCAGAGAGTTTTGAGCGAGGCATAAAACCAGAGGTGGTATTCAGCAGGTTCTGACCAGTTCTGGAAAACCGGTAGCGGAAATTTTGAGTAGTTCAGAGAACCGGCAAATGCGACCTCTGACTGCCCCTGCCCCCATCGATTCTCTGCCTCCCGAGTCCCCAGTGAATTGGCTGGGTCTTCTTTTATTGCCCTGTACAGGAGAACGGAGCTGGAAAGCAGGTTAGTGGGGTAGGGAAGGAATGGGATATTGCAGTAACCTTCCCCCAAGAGTGGGGAGAGAATGCAGATTTTACGCTATCCTTCTCCTGCCACGCCCATCAAGCCATGCCCACAGAACCGGTAGTAAAAAAAATTGAATCCCACCGCTGCATAAAACATCTTTAAAGTGCAGTGGATCCGCAGCAATTTTACAAGGTCTGTCTGGACCTCTTGTTTTTCTCTTTCCCAAAAGAGCAGTGAAGATGTCAACATTCCCACTCGCAGACAACAACCCCATAACTGGCTCCAAGAAAAACTAATTAATTAAGGGCTGGGTGGCATTATTTACTGACTCATTCGTTCAATTGCTATATCTGCTCGTTTCAATAAAAAGACTCCGGGCAGCTTACAATTCAAAAATATACACTACATCTACAAGGAATTATATCAGAAAGCTTGAAAAAATTATCAAGTAGAAAAAACTGCCACCTTCTCCACCACATCATTGGGATCTATGTCCCTGTGCTTTGAGCTCCATAGAGGCAAATATATTGTTTTCTTCAGCAACACAGGTATTTTTCAACTTAGGGTTGTTTGTTTAACCACCATCCCAAAGCGATGACGGCCTTGGAAAAAGTGACTTAGGACTTGTACTCGCACCACTCCCACAGTTATGTGATTGCAATTTGGATGTTTGGCAACTGGCTCGCCCTTATGACTGGCTGCAGCATCCTATAGTCACGTCACCGTTTATGCTGATTTCCTGGTTCGAATAGCTGGTTGCAATATCCCACGGGGGAAGCCAGGTTTGCTTAATGACCACATGATTCATTTAACAACCACCATAAAAATTATTCCAAAATTGGCTCCAACTCCATTTATGACCACAATGGTTTACGAAGGGAATTTTGGTCCCAATTGTGGTCATAAGTCAAGGACTACCTCAGGTCCAACCTAGTTTAACTTTATTCCAAATCAGCCAAGGTTTATCTGGGTGTTGCTACCTGTTTTCCTGAAGGAGTGTGTTTTGAAGAGATGTGCAAAGCAATAACAATCAGAAGAACTTTGTATAATATTAGGCATTAACAATAGACATTAACAACATCTATAGACTATGCAGAAGAGACAATCAACCAGCCCACCTCTCCACCAGCAATCAGAAGCCAGAACAGCATAAGATTGACTCCACAATCTTAACACATCAAACTAACAAGCAACAGTAAACAGCCCAACCAAAGTATCTCTAAGACCACTCCCCCAACACTGACAGGCAGGCAGGGGTGGGATTCAAAAATCCCAGCAACCGGTTCTCTGCCTGGTTGTTGGGTGGGCGTGGCTATGGTGGCCTACCGGAACTTTCTGAAGGTCCATTTTTCACCTTTCCCAGATTCCAGAGGCTTCCCTTGGGCCTCTGGGAGGGTGAAAATGGCCTCCCCGGGCTCTGGAGGTCTTCTGGAAGCCAGAAACAGGCCCATTTTCAGACTTCCAGAAGTTCCAGTTTGGCCGTTTTTTGCCTTTCCCAGAGTCCGGAAGCTTCCCTAGGGCCTCTGGGAGGGTAAAAACGGTCTTGCCCGGCCTCCTTCCAGAAGTTCTGGTTCGGCTGTTTTTCGCCCTCCCCAGAGTCCGGAGGCTTCCCTTGGGCCTCTGGGAGGGCGAAAACAGTCTTCCCTGGCCTCCCCCGCTTTTACCCGTTTTTCGCCTTCCCGGAACCTCCACATGCACCCTACACTTACCTGCATCCAAAACAAGCTGCGTGGGGACTCCTGGGAGGGGTGGGGAGGTATAAGCAAGGCCAACTACCAGTTCAACAAACCAGATGTAAATTTAACATCTGGTTCGCCCGAACCGGGCCAAACCGGCTGAATCCCACCCATGCAGGCAATCCACCAGAATATAAGTTGACAGCAAATCCCACTCCTTACTAGCATTGATGATTATTACCTAGTTAGGGTAATGAAACGTCTGCAAGAAAACAAGCAAGCTCAGAGAGCACCAAGGACTCCCCTTAGTATAAAAGTAAAATATAAAGTTAGATATTAGCTATCTTTATTTCTACAAGACATTTCCACATAGCTTGCACTCTGAATTCACGCAGTATAGTAAGCATTCTCCAAGCACAGGCCATTTCAAAAGGGTTTTTTCCCCCTCCTGCAAAAGCTAGGAATATACTGCACTTAAAATTGTTGCTGATGTTTTTCCAGCAAGATAGGAAAACAGGAAGAAGCCCTGGTATTATTTATTTGATCTATCTAATCTGCAAATAGCAGATGTAGTGTCTGGAAATTATAATTGGTGCCAAGTTGCAGCAGTCTGGCTCCCAGGTAGAGTAAGATACAGGGATGATTATGATGCCTATAATGAAAGTTTTGTGTCATTTTTCAGTTGCTGGGTGGGCGTGGCCATGTTGGGCGTGCCCTGTTTGGCCTCTTGGGCCATCCTGGGAGCGTAAACAGGGTGTGGAAGGCCTATTTTCCACTTCCCTGGACTCCAGAGGCTCTCCAGAGGCCAGAAATAGGCCAGTTTTCAGCTTTCATGAGCCTCTGGGAGGTCTGCTTTCCACCTCCCTGGGCTCCACGCGCCCCCTGCACTTACCTTGGATTCAAAATGGGCCATGCGGGGACTCCTGGGAGGGGAGGGGAGGGCCAGGGCCAGCCGGTAGTCGAAAATATCAGTTCACTGTAAAATTAACATCCAGTTTGCCTGAACCATCACGAACCATTTGAAACCCACCCCTGGTTAGAGTACCAGGAGATGGAAGGAAACCACCAAACTCTTAACCATGGTGGAGCCTTTTTAAGAACACTGGGTCAACTTCACTTTCTAAACACTTTTGGAAATTGCTCATTTAACTACAGTATCTTAAACCTAATAAGGATTTTCAAAATGAAACGTTTGCAGAGCCACCTGGTGAGTTTACTTTCATTCCGGAATAAAAGACAAAAATATAAGCTTGAGAATTGAAAGAAATGAAATGGAACAGAAAAAAAAGCTAAATACAACTTTAAAAACGTCATAAATGAACTACGGGACCAGATGAATTTGAAATATTAGGACTTTTACTGTAAAAAAATTGGGAAATTATGTGATAAATATCACTTTTGTGGATACTAAAATATTTAGCGTTATCTTAAGTCACAGCAAAAATTAGAGACTTTGTTATTTCAGAAATTGGACAGTAGAGGGAACTAAAGATTCTAGATTAAAAGGAAAAAGAAAAAGATAGGTTTGCCTTTTGTCTTTAGCTACAATGGAATAAAATGATAGAAAATGGTATGGCATTTGAAATACTCCAGAAGATCTTTGAAAAATGGGAATAGAAACTGACAGCTACAATGTCAGCAATGTTGTCTGCTACTATGGCTAGATTAGTTCCTAAAGATGTTAGAAATGTTCAGTGGAACAACTTGCCTCCAGAAGTTGTAAATGTTCCAACAATGGAAATTTTAAAGAAGAGATTGGATAACTATTTGTCTGAAATGGTATAAGATTTCCTGCCTAGGCAGAGGGTTGGACTAGAAGACCTCCAAGGTCCCTTCCAATTCTGTTGTTCTATTCTAGTCTATAAAAAAAGATAGATATGAAAGAAAATACCTTGGAAGATCTGTAGGATTAAAAGCTGGAACAAACCTCATCTGATGAAGAAAAACATTAGCACATAGAGTTAAAGAAATAGTTGAAATGCTGGAAAATTTAAAAAAAAATGTGGATTATAAGAATGAGTTGTATACTGACTCCTTACTGGATTTACAGAAGGTTTTCCAAAGAAAACCTTTGAGATGGGAAAAAAATAAAAAAGATCAAATTCTATATAATATCAGAATGATTTAAAGATTAAATTTTTTAGAAGCAAAAGGATGGAGTACAAAATTAAAATAAGATATGCTTCTATAAAACTTTGGGAACCCTTTTTGACTTCTAGCTAAGAACAAGGTTGACATGTTAATGATTTATGGATTTGCATATGGATAAGGGATAGGCTATGGGAGGAAGAGATATTTGCAATTAACCTTATGGAGGGTGAAGAATCACTAAGTTTATCTATACTTTTTGTAATGAAGATCAGATGTCACTTCTTTAACTATTTTCTTTTTTATTTCTTCCTCTATTATCTTTTTTCTTACACTTTCTATTCTGTTTCTTTTTTCTTTCTGAATTTAGTTTGCATTGTTGTTTTTTAATTATTATTTTTTTAAATCAACAATTATATTTTTTTAAAACTATGGAGCAAAGCTCATTATTGTGCTTATCATATGATAAGTGGGAAAGGTGGAAACCTTGGTCAGGCACAGAGGTGGTATTCAGCAGGTTCTGACCAGTTCTGGAGAACCGGTAGTGGAAATTTTGAGTAGTTCGGAGAACCGGCAAATACCATCTCTGACTGGAGATTTTACAGTCTCCTTCCCCTGCCACGCCCACCAAGCCAAAAAATTGAATCCCACCGCTGGTCAGCCAGTCTATCTACTAAGGACTGGATTATTACAGAGCACAATTTCTTGTAAATCTGCACCTGAAGAAAACATCTTCTATCAGAAGCACAAGGGCACTTTCTATGCAGAAGAGGTATCTGCCTAGATATACTGTCCATGATTGTAGAAGAAAGCATGCTCTTGAGAAAATCTAGTCATATGGAGAATAACATGGATAGATATTGTGCAAGTTACACCATCCTGGTTTTGCTTGAAAGCTGGTATAGCCTTAGTACAGCTGAAAGGCTATTTTAGAGTTCCATGCCTTCTAATCTTTGTTGGAAAGTCCCTTGTTTTACCAAATATCATGTTTAGAAGGAAATCAGGAGATATAGCCAAATGGAGTAGCTTGCTAGCTACGATTCTGCACCATTTGGATTGAAAGATCAGCCACCATAAAACAGGAGTCTTGTAGAAGATTGTTCAAACAAAGGAGGAGAATATATGTGGCTCAGGGTTGAAATGAGGGGTCATTGATGCTCTCTGAGCTTGGTTGTTTCATTACCCAACTATGTAACATTATCAGTGCCAGTCTAGATGATGATGTTACTTAGTTTGGGTAATGAAATGTCTGCAAAAAAACAACCAAGTTCAGAAAGTACCAAGGGACCCTTCAAGATGGATTATTTTTGAACTAGTAAAATGTATGAACTTCCAAACTCTAATTTCAGTGTAAATATCCTGGAATCCAATCTGAGTGTAGCATTCAAAAATAAGCAATAATGGGTTAAAGAGGCATACCAGAAAAATGTGATGTGTAACCATTGCCTTATCAAGAAGCTACATAACCCAATCATGCTTTATGAAAGGGTGAAACCAGCTGTCATAAATAAATATGGCATCCTGTGAATGTAACTTCAGGAGAGATTAAGAGATTGGAATGAAATTTCATGTAGTAAAAGGTAATATTAATACAATAACATTTAGTGTATTAAATATTGTCTCTGTATATAGTTGCATGTGGTGGAATGGTGCGGTGACCTAGACGTGGCGCTCTCGTCTCACAATCAGGAGGCTGTGAGTTTGATCCTGGGTAGAGGCAGATGTTTCTCTCTCTGGGCCCACTGAGAATATATCTGCTGAACAAAACTCTGCATTGGTGACAGGAAGGGCATCCGACCATTAAAACGCTCAGCTAGTTCCATTCAGTTCCTCAGACTAGACCCTGCAAGGGATTATGGAGTCGTTAAAAGAAGATGATGATATAGTTGCAGGTGGTCAGCTTTGATAGGTTTTTTTAAAAAATGCTGTGATGGAAAACCACCAGAAATCATCAGAGTTGTTACCTAGACTAAGGAGTTCAAAAAGAAAACTTGACTTGAAAGAAACTTTACCCATATTTTCATTAAAACCTTTTAGAAGAAGAGTAGGGAGTGGTGAGGAAATAGAACATTCTTACATGTTCTTATATTACACGTGCTACCAATAATAGCTACTGTGGCCAAAAAACACAGCTGAAGACTCTATAAAAGCCTAACTGAATCCAGCGAAATAAGACAAAATTCAACACAATCATGCAAAGTTTCTCATTTTTTTGTGGTAAAACAGTTGTAAGCAAAGTAAAACAAGTAGAAAATAGTACTCTTCCTTTACTCCTCATTCTTGCCTCGTTTCATACTACAGGTGTCCAGCCAGCGAGACACAAAAAGAGCATAATTTTCAGTTTTTCTGTTTGCCAACAAGAAAAGGTGTAGTTTTTGAAATTAAGACCATTGTCTATTTGGGTCTGGAAGGAAATCTCCCTCCATCTAGTGGCAGCATAGGGATGGACTTCTATCAGCAAGAAATGACATGCATCTCAGTTGCCAATATATTGCCCACTTAGTAACTCCAACATTTATTTCAAAGCAGGTAATCCTAGAAGTTGTAGGGCAAAAAGAATAATCATAGAATAACAGAGTTGGAAGGGATCTTGGAGGTCATCTAGTCCAACCCGCTGCTCAAGCAGGAGCAAATATTAGCCTCTACCTGGGATTGAACTCACAGCCTCCTAATTGTGAGGTGAGAGCTCCACCTCTAGGCCACAACCTCTTCAGAATGAGAGTAACCTTTCCAGAACTAGAAATAACTTTTTCTCTTGAAATTCCCCATTTGAAAATAATATTTGTTCTTACTCCAAAAGACAAAAGGGGTTTATTAAATTCCAAAAAGATTTGGTACCTCTATAAGGTCATGAGGCCCAGATACCACAAAAACTCTAACATACATTTTTATTGACTTTGGAACATTCCTTGTGGAATAGAGACTTCGAAGAAATAAGTTGGAGTTTGTGGATTGTATGTCTCAAGCAATACTGCACCTTTTGATGTAGAGTATAAAGAAGAAATCCAGTCTATAGCCAATGCCTCCATGAAACTATGAATATTAAACTCTACCATTAAGCAGTTTTTAGGGAAGCTGAAATATCAGATGGAGAGAAGCTGCCAATTTGGAAGCATGTTGTATTGAATCTTCAAGACTTTTTCTTTCTTTCTTTCTTTCTTTCTTTCTTTCTTTCTTTCTTTCTTTCTTTCTTTCTTTCTTTCTTTCTTTCTTTCTTTCTTTCTTTCTTTCTTTCCTTTCTTTCCTTTCTTTCTCTTTCCTTCCTTCCTTCCTCTCTTTTCTTTCTTTCATTTTCTTTCTTTCCTTCCTTCCTCTTTCTCTTTTCTTTCTTCTTTTTCTCTTTCTTTTTCTTTCTTTCTCTTTCTTTCCTTTTTTTCTTTCTTTCTCTTTCTCTTTCTTTCCTTCCTTCCTCTCTTTTCTTTCTTCCTTTCATTTTCTTCCTTTCCTTCCTTCCTCTTTCTTTTTTCTTTCTTCCTCTTTCTCTTTCTTTCTCTTTTTCTTTTCTTTCTTTCTTTTTCTTTCTTTCTTTCTTTCTTTCTTTCTTTCTTTCTTTTCTTTCTTTCTCTTTCTCTTTCTTTCCTTCCTTCCTCTTTTCTTTCTTCCTTTCATTTTCTTTCTTTCCTTCCTTCCTCTTTCTTTTTTCTTTCTTCCTCTTCCTCTTTCTCTTTCTCTTTCTTTCTCTTTCTCTTTCTCTTTCTCTTTCTCTTTTCTCTTTCTTTCTTTCTTTCTTTCTTTCTTTCTTTCTTTCTTTCTTTCTTTCTTTCTTTCTTTCTTTCTTTCTTCTTTCTTTCTTTCTTTCTTTCTTTCTTTCTTCTTTCTTTCTTTCTCCTTCCTTCCTTTCCTTTCCTTTCCTTTCCTTTCCTTTCCTTCCTTCTTCTCTCTTTCTTTTATTTTATCTGTCTTTCTTTCTTTCTGCAGCATGGTGGCCTAGTGGTGAAGATGCTTGCCTCCTACTCAGAAGGTTGAGAGTTCAATCCTAGTTTGCGGCAATTGTTTCTGTCCCCAGGGCACAAAGAAAAAATATCTGCCGGGAACTCCGCATAGCATCAGGAAGGGCATCCGGACAGTAAATGCTCAGCTCCATCCAGTCCCCCCCCCCCCCCGACTCTACCCCGGATTAAGGGACTCTACCCTGGATTAAGGGTGGTAAAAAGGGAGGGGTTTTTTATTTATTTAAATCTATTGGCCATTGAACTCTAATGGATTTATAAACTGCAACTATCTTGTTTTATGATTGTGCTTTGTATACACAATATTACAAACTTTTTTTATACATAAACTGAGAAAGCATAACTTTGTTGAATGTTAACTCAATAGGATTTTAAATGAGTTTTGGAACCTCAGTTAATCACAATTAAGCCTCAGTTATGGACAAATAGAAGGAAAACAATTAGTCTGCTTGATTTCTGCAACATTACTCCCCAAGTAATCATTTACAGGGATATGATAGTTCTCCTTCACAGTATACAGGTAGACCATTCTGTATATAGAAATTGTTTCAGTGTGTTGGACTTTTTAAATAGAAAAATGAAATGTAGATGCGAGGTCATTGCAGATATCACAAGCTTTTCTTAAGCTCAATTATAACTTGTTGTTTTAATTGGGCTGGTATTGATTTGAAGAGTGTTACTATCAGTGTTCTAAGTAATTCACCCACTGAAAGCAGAATTCCGAGGCAGGCATATTCCTCAAAGAACAATTTATTGGATACATCATATTGGCACAACTGGTTGAAAACCGACTCTGAAAGTTCCCACAGTTTTCACCTAATTAAAAAGTGAAAATTCCCCCTTCCCCCAAGTCATCAGTCACACTGTCCAACAGAAGTGCTGGCTGGTTGCTTGGTTACTCCACTCCTCCTCTCCATAAAACCTGTTGGGATGTCCTTGGTTCCCACAGGAAGGCTTTTTATTGATAGTTTTGCAGCGATAATTCAGCGCCAGAAAAATAAACACAGATGGCTGATGTTTCGTTTAACATCTTTATAAACATAAGTAGATTTTACAAACCGGTTGTAGATTTCTCCAACATGGAGCAAACATGTTGCAAGTTCAGGGCAGAGCTCCGGCCTTCATCAAGCAAGCAAGTTAGTTTCATCTTCAATAGACAGACTCAGAGCTCAACATAGCTGCAGAGGTGCACAGCTTAACATAGAGCCACGCCTAGGCTACTTTTAGTTTCAGTGTCCAGCCTAGGCTACTAGTAGTTTCAGTTTCCAAAAACAGTCCTCATTGGCTGACTTAGCTGCTATGCCTATTAATTGGCTGACCTTGTTACCAAGCTCTCCAGTTCATGAATATACTCTGACACTTTTTTGTTTGGGCTACAAATCCCAACTATCTATCCCAACTCACCCATGCCTTCTTCTGCCTTATGGCAACCCTTGAAGCCTCAAAGATGGCCTCAACCAAGTTCGGTTCAAGATTGACAATTACCTTATTTTAACAGCAGTCGGTCAGCTGTTGGCCTATACCTGAAAAAGGTGAAGTGATTTTATCTTGGCACTTTCTTGTCTAACTTGTTCACAAGGCAAAAAGAATCATGTTGACATATCAGGCCTACTCACAATCATACATAAGGCTCCAAGTTATAGCAGTGCAATGAAGTGCAGTTCTGTTTATTGTAAAGCAGAATTTCATTACTAATCGCAGTAAGAGTAATCTAAGATTATTTTTTTAAAAAAATCTGATAGGCATTCACACTTCAGGGTTCTACAGCATTTATTCAAATTGCAGGATTTTTTTTAAAAAAGTTGATTCAATATTATTTCTTCCATCATGTTAACAGATACTTTCTACAACTAAAATCATTTTCCCTCTTTAGAGGTATTTAGCTTTTTTTATAGCAGAGAAATAGTGCTGCTTTCAATAAGTTCCTATGGCCTGGTGCATCTTGGTTGGGTTAAGGCTAATTTTTGTGAAAAAACAAGAGCAGCGAGTGAAATTGTTCTGAAATTCTGATATTACAGAGAAATATTACAGGAAATTTTTCTCTCCTACCCCATTCCTAATAAATGAGTGCTCACATTTTGGCTTAGGCCATTAAAATAAATAAAATAAATAAACCATTAAAATAAGATGATGGGTCCAATAATGGAAATCAATTAACTCTTTATCATATACAATTACGGACAACCCAATCTTTTTAATGTGCAGCAGCCAACAATTATCAGTATTAAAAGCGACAACAGCAGCTTGGTACATTCAGGTTGTAAAGGCAGCTGTTGGTAAGAAAAAGAGTATTAGATCTAAAATTCAGGTAGTCCTCAAATTACAACCACAATACAGCCCAAAATGTATATTGTTAAGTGAAACATTTGTTAAGTGAGTTTTGCCCCATTTTTTGACCTTTCTTGACCCAGTTGTTAAGTGAATCATTGTAGTTCAGAGGTCTCCAAACTTGGCAACTTTAAGACTCGTGGACTTCAACTCCCAATTTTCTGACAGTGAGAACAATCAACCAATGGAACAGCTTGGCTTTGGAAGTTGTGAGAGATTCATCACTTGAAACTTTCAAGAAGAGATTGAACTGCCATTTGTCAGAAATGGTGTAGGGTCTCCTGCTTGGGCGGGGGGTTGGACTAGATGACCTACAAGGTCCCTTTCAACTCTGTTAATCTAATCTAAAATGTGTGAGAAGAAAGCAGAAGGAATAATTTACTTTGAATAAGTAACACTCAATTCATTTGCTTTAGGAAGATCTCTTAACAGGCAGCAAACAAAACTAGAGTGCTCATTTTTACCTTGAAACGTCAGAAGGTTAGCAACTTGTTTTCAACCTCCTACAATACTATCTAAAGATTAAAAAACAGATTTAAGAAAAAGTGTATCTACTCTCTCCTTTTATTAATATTTCAGAGCCAATTTCTGGTGGCTTGTATATTCTACCTGCATTCCTAAAACGACAATTCAATATGACAGAAACAAAACAACCCTGAAATTAAACATGCAAAATTTAATTCAAACTGTTACAGAAACAGTGCATAAATAGTAAATCCCATTCACTCCTTTACAGATTAACATCTGGCCACATAAGTAAGTAGTTCTTTAGAGCAAGATACTGAGATACCATTCCTGGAGGTAACTTTCAAGTAGCCCAAACTTGAAAGAATGAGATTACCAATTGCTATCCTTAAAACAAAAGAGTGGGGGGTGGGGGGGAAATTGGACCTCAAAACTGAAATTAGCAAGGATCTATTTACATTAGAAATTCCAACCTGGTTTTTTTGCAGGTCTAATTCAGAGTTAAAGCTGCTTACTTTATGACAGCAAAGCAATATTTAGATGCACATTCCAGGGTTCTTGAATATATAAAAAGGAAGATCAAGGAGAGAAACAACCTGGAATTAAGGAGAAACTTCCTAACAGTGAGGACAATTAACCAGTGGAACAGCTTGCTTCCAGAAGTTATGGGTGCTCTATTACTGGATGTTTTTTTAAAAGACTGGATGGCCACCTGTCTGAATTGGTATAGGGTCTCCTGCTTTGGGCAGAGGGCCGGATTAGATGACCTCCGAGATTCCTTCCAGCTCTATTCTGATTGAAGATCGGCGATATTCATCTAAACAAGCTGCAAGTATGTAACATTTAGAATTATTAATCTTTTAAGGTGCCAGAAGATTCTTGTTCTCATAGTAATATTGTTGTTTTTCTGAGTTTTCTTTTTCTTTCTGTGTATTTTGTCTTGGTACTGCTTCACATTCTTTCCCATCAGTTAAAAGAGCATATTTACTTTAAATAATGTGGGAATCATATCTTTGCTTATGAAAACATCAGCATGAACTATATACAGATATGTTCAATTAATAGCACAAAAGATAATACCAAAACCATGGCAGATTTGCAAAGACTTTTCAGCTAAATTCCTTGAAGTTTTCCCCTAAAATTACATTCTAAAAAAATGGGTTTACTTTGTCAGAAAACAAAGAGTTATATGTGGATAGATCATATTAAACAATTTTTGGACTGGACTTTATTTTGATCTGTGCACTCATGAACTGGGGCAATTATGAACCTGCTCCAAGTTAATTCTGTTATTGGACAAATTTAGATATATTTTAAGGTTCTGTGTCTAGGAATAGGATCACTGTTTTTCTTTCCTGATTTAGTGCACGAAGAATGGACAATCTCCGTACAAAGCATGGCAGAATGAAACAAAATCTTGGCTCTAAATATAGCCATTCCTTATATGCCAAGACAGTAGCACTGTCATTTTAAGTTATTGAAAACAATTAGCCTGACCCCATGGTCTCAGCTTGGTATCAACTAATAAACCTTTTATGGCTGTACCTAAAATTTTATAGAACACCATAAAATATCTCAGTTTCCAAACTACTTCTACGTTTCCAGGGAAAAGGAACCACACAACGTATGCGTTCTTTCCTTAACAAATTTTACCAGAGGAAAGTAAAGTTAGAAACTGAATGTGTCTGATTCAATTGTGTCCAATTACCTTGTGAATTCCCTAAACAAGGGAAACTTTGCCTCAAAATAATTTTTCTTTTGTGGTGGGTGTAATTGTTAAGGGACAGACTCATCTACCCATCGTTTTAATGGAGAGGACTTCTACACCTCCCCACTCCTTCCAGAACTTGCATTAGGGAAAAAAAAATTACAGGTAGGCCTCAATTTACAATCATTCGTTTAGTAATTTGTTGCAATAGCACTGAAAAAAAAAAGTGACTTATGACCATTTCAGGCTTACGACCAATGCCACATACCCATGGTCATGTGATCGAAATTCGGGTGCTTGGCAACTGGCATTTATTAATGATGTTTGCAGTGACCACCTTTTGCAACCTTCTTACAAAGTCAATGGGGGAAGCCAGATTCACTGCATTGTAGAGATTTTCTGAATAACAGTGGAAAGCAGAGGTGGTATTCAGACGGTTCTGACCAGTTCTGGAGAACCAGTAGCGGAAATTTTGAGTAGTTCCGAGAACCGGCAAAGACCACTTCTGGGTGGCCCTGCCCCCATCTACTCTCTGCCTGTCTTCTTTTGTTGCCCTGCACAGGAGAACGGAGCTGGGAAGCAGGTTAGTGGGGTGGGGAGAGAATGGAGATTTTGCAGTATCCCTCCCCTGGCGCGCCCACCAAGCCATGTCTTTCAAGCCACACCATGCCCACCAAGCCACGCCCACAGAACCGGTAGTAAAAAAATTTTGAATCCCACCACTGGTGGAAAAGTAGCAAAATGGAGCCAAACTCACTTAACAGAAATGTTGGATTTGATTATGATTATAAGTCTAGGACTACCTGTATTGCATGAAAGGAAAGGACATCATGTGATCTCAAGAAAGGAAAAAAAGAAAATTTCCCTCAGGTCCCACATGTCCATTTTGCCACGATAATGGGAAAAGCACACACACACACACTCAGGCAGTTTGGTTTGATATAATCAAGGTCTTTATTTATTGATCTCACTGTAACAGCAACCATCGGCGAGAGTGTTTTCCCAAACACCTGTTTCAGTAAAAATCAGATACGTACAGAAGTACCCAAGGATTTTTCAGACAACCTTTCATGGTCAAAACAAGAATCCTGGGGTTTCATTAAACATGGATGATGCGCCAAAAAGAAAGAAAGAAAAAAAGGAACAGGGAAAGATACAACTGGTTTTAAAATGTATTAAGAACATTCAGTAATCTTTCTGGCAGCAGCCTCTACTCTTACTTCAACGCCAACAAATAGGCAACAAGCTGCCACACATAATGTCTGAAGGAGAACTTTGCCCACTTAAGGCAAAGAAAGGCACGCCGGTTTGCCATCCTCATGCAATGTAATAGGCAATAGAACAAGGGTCTCCAACCTTGGCAACTTTAATTCTTGAAGTTGAAGTCCACCAGACTTAAAGTTGCCAAGGTTGGAGATCCCTGCAATAGAGGGAAGATAGAAGAGTATTCCTCAGATAAATGGGGATGAAAGTGCTGATTGATTTTCCCACATCTTGTTTGATTTACAACCATTTTATAAACAGCTGGTCCTTATAACATGAATTTCCACGTTAGATGAATTATTATTGATGCTTGGAAAGCCAGGTGTATGAAACATCATCAGCTAAACCAGATACATCTCATAATCAATCCAAAGCATTTTCCCTGATGTTATTTCTTCTAAAAGTAATTTACACACACATATATATTTATTTATATATATTGGGATGTATATATTCATCCATATACATATATTATTTTTGCATTCATCCTTTCTCCACAGTAGAATTCTCTTTAATGTTCAAGAGTTACCCAGTTTTGCAGATGATCAGCAAACTGCGAATCTTCCAACCTGCCAACATCTCTGTGAAATTGCAGGGTGCAAGAGTCAAAATGTTCAAGCAATCTATCGCCATGCCACATCTGCATTAGAATTTATTCTTTTACCTGTTCTTTGAACTCCAATTCCTTAGCCACAAGTGGAAACAATAGCCTTCAGAGAGACATGCCTATCAAAACGTCTTTCATGGACTCACCACTGTCAAAATTAACTGAACGATCATACAGACAAACCTCACTTTTATATCCATCAGCAAAATCTATTCAGCAAGATAAGATTAATAGAGAAATGAGAAGGGGATGGGACTGAAATCGTGTTTGGTACCAAGTTTCCAACTGCAGAACGAATCCAGAAAGTTTTAACACAGTCCTGAGGATTACTGAGAACTCAATGCAACAAAGCTTAACTGTCCAACTATGGAAATATCAAGGAGCGATCCATGAATGATGGCGAAGAGTGGAAACTTGAGGGGGACATGATATTAGATACTAGAGGCCTAGGAGAAAAGAAGTTTGAGATGGAAACCAGCATTCCGGATGCTTTTTCTTGGATGAAGAATTTGCAGAATATCTATCTATCCAGCCTCTCAGCCATAACTATCAAGGTCCACCTAGACTAGAGCCAGGCCAATCACTCAGGTAGGCAAACACAGAGAAAAAATTAAGGATCCAGACCTTGCCCCCAACAAGTAGCCTCACACAAATATCTACTCAAGGCATGCTTTAGGTAGAGTCTTATTGTTCAACACCTGGTCGAAAATCTTTGCCCATCTACTAGTAGATCCCGATTCAAATGTAGCCTTCTGGGCAAAGGACTGAAACACTAGCCAACTTACAATGGAAGGCTCATTGTTAATCCAATCCTATCTATGTAGACAAATGCCAGAAAGTGGCAGAATTGTGAGCTCTTTTAAGTTAGGCCCTAGAAATCCTCATTGATGCATTGAGCACACTATCTTTGGTGAGAGCAAGGGCCACTTACCATGGATCTGTTCAAGTGTTCCAAGTGGCATCTCGGAGTCAAAACAGGTAGTATTTTAGCCATAACACTGGTTATTTTCCAAGGCCACTATAAACATCCTTTATTGGTTCTCTGTACAAAAGGTTCTTATTCCCGTAACAGAAATCCTTCACAGTGATGATGAGCCATTGCAAGTATTTAAAATATTTTAATTCTACCGTTCCTACTATACCTAAAATATTTCAGTCCTCCCAATTATAGAAAGGAGTGGCTCACTTTCCACAGTTGTTGCAAATAATTACAACTGTCCACCCTATCCTCCATTCTTCTTTGTGAAAATCAGCAAATAAACCCAGATATCAAAAGCACTCTAGACCAGTATTTGACAACCTCAGCAATTTTAGATAAGTGGATCTCAACTCCCTGAATTTCTGAGCCAGAATCAACTGGTCTAGGCAATTGAACTGGAAGGTTTTTTTAATCAACATACCAATTTGGGATGCTGTAGCTAACAGGATGGAAGACCAGGATTTTGATTTTTTTTTTTTTTGCCACAAGGAACACAGTATGTAGAATTAATTGCATTGTTAAGCACAACAGTAAAGAAATAAACAAATATTCAACTGTCTCACATAATCTGAGGGGATGGAAAGTAATAGACTTAACCCCTTGCCTTTCGCGGTAAACAAGCTTAAATTGAATTGGCAAACTGCAACCTATTATAGTTAAATCTTGTGTTATTTTCCACCCTAGGCATTTGCTGCATTTATTTATTCTCCAGCATATGTGAATTGCTACATTTTTGCACAAGTGTTCAACCCAATGCATGAAATCCAGGTACTTCCAGTGAAATGTTTTTAAATATATACTTATGGTTCAGTGTATGTCTTTCATCATTACTAGATGGATTTTGCTTTTTTTTTTTAAATAATGATGTAAATAGCTTCTGGTCATTCAGACTCAAATTGCTATCTGGAAAGTTGAGAGGTTCCAGAATAGCCAAGCTGATCCAACTTATCATTATTAGTTTTTCATAAAAGAAAATATGGCATCTTAGGCTATCTACCTTTTAGTACAAAATGTCCACCATTGATTGCCGAAATCTTTTTGTGCAAATGTCACATAAAATCCTTCCAAACCTGCAAAAGCTATTTGCAAAGCACAGCTTCCTTAAGACTAGGCATCCTTGTTTGACCTTTCCACTAGCATTTGCACAATTACTGGTAGAATATGGCCAGTCTCTCCAAAGATCAAGATCAATGTTACTCAGCCTTGGCAATTTGAAGGTGTGTGGATTTCAACTCCCCAAATTTCCCAGCCAGCTAACATCGGTCAAGAGAACTGAAGTCTCATCCCTTTTTTTCCACGTGCTGCATCCACAAGATCTTAAAAAGGAGCTTCAATTGCAATCACCTTCACTTTCTCTACTCCCCCATATATATATCCCTCACTATGTGTCTGCTGGCCTAATCCTAGATAAATCCAAAGAGACTCAATAAACGAATTTTAATTAATAATTTTCAGTCAGTTGATTACATCTATACAGTAATTCAATATGAAGTTTTAAGAAAAGGGCATAAAATAAAGAAAAGCATGTTCTACCCCAGATATAAACCTGTTCCTTTTCGTTAGCAAAAAAGGGAATTGACTAAAGCTTGCAGCCTTACTTACCTCAAATATTTGGCGTGGATTCACCTAGCTCACAATAGTGTTTAAAAATTTATCAGCTATTCCAAAGTTTCTTTACAAAAAAAAAAAAGCAGGGGAAATGTTCATGTATAGTAGTGGAGGCCTCTTGTTTAGAAGAGAGATACAACAACACTAATTTACTGATGAAAGAGATTGTGGTTCTGAATTTGAAGGACCGCAAAACAGGTTAGCTATTATTTCTATTCTTTCAGTTACTGGATGGAAATTTTGCAAGTAATAAAAATCAGCGCCAAACATTTTTAAATGCTTAGCGTTGTTGTATCTTGGTCTTCTCTGCCGGTTCTCAGAGGATGAGAACTATACTGTGCTAGGGGGATAAATTCTGCAGAAGAAAGCAATAACCTTTTTTCTCTATAGCTATCTCTTCTTGTATTATAAAATGCAGCTTTATTCGTAGACAAGGATGGGAGGTACAATCCAGAAAGCATGGGAGAGAAAATGGCCAAGACTGAGCCATTTTTAATGAGTTTTAGGGAAATGGAACGTTATTTGTTTCTTAATGACACTCATTATTTTCTCAGAACCATTGGTAAAGTACCAGTATATACTGGCTCAATTTTATAAATTGGGGAAAACTGCAGCAGAGACAGACCAGGAGAGATTTATCCAAATACACGAGGAATCCTGCAGTAGAAATCTGTTCACTCAGGCTACAGGTCAATCCTTCTCTCTGGAACACTCCTTCCTTCAGCTAAGTTTCTACAGAACAGACTTCAGAAGAATCGTTTTTTTACAAGCAGCAATCGATTTGTGAAATCTCATGGAATTCTCTGATAAAGGAGTTTTTTCCCCCTTAATTATAAAAAAGTGTCCTGTTAGTGGCATTTTACTAGTTAAATCATCGGAAGGGACAAAGTAACATACCAAAGTTAATTCCCAAGTTCCAAATATCTTTAAAAAAAAAAACTGCAACGAGAACAAGTTAGCAGCCCCTCAAAAGCCATTCTTATCCTCTCCTGCCCTCGCTGGATTTAGCTAAACTGATTAAAGCTTCAGCTTTGCCCAAATCTGCCAAGCAAGGCTGTTATCTCACCTCTCCCATCAACTGTATGGCCAGTGAAGGGAGGTTCCAGACAGAACTGTCTTGTGTTCTGATTTATGACTGAACATGAAGTGCCCAAATCCAGACGCTTACACTGCACTTCAAGGGATTCTTCCCTTGACCAGCTGCATCTTAGTCACAGCATTGTCACCACTTCCGAAGCAGTAATCTTTCCCCAGAGACACTGCAAAGAAGAGATTATTCCTGAGACATCGACAGTTACAAAGCAATTTTGCTTCTGTATTATTCACATTTTTACAGTAGGCAAAAGAAAACAAAATCCTGTCTTTCTTACATGCCTCCAAAGCTATCACAAAGGCAGAGGGGAAGCAACAACCGTCCCCGCCTGTGCTCTACATTTTAGATCACGGCCCTTCCCCACTTTCTAAATCCAGTCAATTTTGATAAGTTGCCAATTTATAAAGAGGATTAAGAGAATTAAGTCGCCTCCCAGATTTGAAAATACAGGTGAGTCCAAGAACTGAACCGAATTCTATTAAGTCATTTTATAGGCCAAAATCCAATAGGACGAACATATTCTTCTCTGATATTCTTTTAGAAGTGAAGCCTACATTAAAAACAAGTATAGTTGCCACATTCCCTGAGGCTGTGTCATTTCCCACTCCCAATTATCCTTGAACAATAAAATCCATGTGCAAAATTGCCACATCGGTGTGGCCTGCCCACTAGGGAAGCTAGCACAATTCAGTCATTCTGTTTTTGAGGTAGCACATGAATCGCTCTTGGAAGACTTCCTAAAGGAACCAGAGGCAAATATTTTGGAGAAGCAAGAATCTTAGAACAGTAGAAATCTCCAACCCCCATCAGCTTCAGATAGCAAGACCAATAGGCAGAGATAATGGGAGTTGCAGTCTAATGACATCTGGGTGGGTCATGGTAGCTTATCCTTGCCTTAGAGGCTTCGTTCTCAAAATAAAGTTACAAAGGAGGAAAGCATCACTGAAAACAGGGGACAAACATCCAGAAACTTCAGTGTGGGTCTGCTATCTTAAAAAAAAAAACCTAGCTCATGTATGTGAGGTCACAGCAAGCATGGTCTTAAGCAGTATTCCCTCTTCTGAGGGAAGGAAATACATCTTTTCCGCTGTCATCACTTAGTTTTGGTTTAAGTCTGGGTCCTAGAATAATTAACTTTTTTGGGGGAGGGGGGGAGAAAATCTGCTTCCTATCTATTGGTGACATACCTTTAAATGATGCAAAGATGTTTTATTTACTGCATTAGCCTAGGTCAGAGGTCTCCAAACTTGGCAACTTTTAAGATTTGTGAACTTCAACTCTCAAGAATTCCATTTTGGCTGAGGAATTCTGGGAGGCAAAGTCTTAAAAGTGACCAAGTTTGGAGATCTCTGGCCTAGACAATAAAACTATCTCATATTGCAGCATTCTCACGGTGCAAAGTATCAAGGGGCCATGTAGTCATTGCATGGATTCATCCATTGGCTGTTAAATTGATCCATCAATTTTCTCTCTCACAGTGACTGTTTTTTTTTCTCTCACAAGGATGAATTTCTACAAAGAGTGATCCTTACTTGCTCTCAGCAATAATTCCAGGCAAACAGCACAAATTCACTCATGCCAGAATTGATCAACTTGGGAGTTGGGTCACCAGCAGGTGGGAAATGGCCAATATAGCCAAATAAACAGAATAAAGTGAGATCATCAGCAGCTCTTCCTCCATAGTGACACTGGATCTACAATTGGCTCCAATGTGACTGATTTAATAATGTATGAATTCGAGGAATAGAAGATAGTAACCAAGAAACAAATAGGTCTTGTTCAAAAAATGCAGTGAAATCTTTCTGATCAGTCATCCGTTCAAATTCATTTGAAGTCACACATCATGAAATCAGCACTTAACATCTTCATAATTAATTGATTCTTAAGGTTCCCTGTTTCACAAAAGACTTTTTCATGAATTTCATTTTTGTTTTGTTGGGTTTCTCCTAGTTAAGCATAACCAGATTACTTTATTTAATTCTTTTGGCACAAAGATGCACTTGCCAAGAACCCACCAGATGTTACTGAGCAGCAAAAATTAAAGACCGAAGATGAATAGTAGAGAACAGTGTCTCTTAAACTTCACAACTTTAAGCTGTGTTGACCAACTTCAGATTTCTGGAATCTGAAGTCCATGCAGTTTAAAATTGCTGTGTTTGAGAAACGCTGGTATAGAAGCCCATCAAGTGTGATACTCCCCAATTATATTAAGAAAAGATGTGGTTCACTTTTAACACTGGTGGGTTTAAATGAGGAAATTGGAAAGAAACCTTTTTTTTTTTTTTGAAATGATATTGGGACGAAATGCAAAGTGAAATGAATGCATGATGAAGTGATTATTCTAAATTATTTATCTATTTTTTTAAAAAAGAAATTGTCAGGGGAAGCAGAAAAGAACTTCAATAATACTCTTTTAGGAAAATCTCACAGCAGTGCCCACATGAAAAGTTATACTAACTAAAAAAGACAAGTTGAGCAACAGGGTTTAGAAATATCAAAGAGTGCATTCTGCACGTCAAAAGAGATATACATAGAAACCAGTTAATAAATTGACATCAATTTAACAGCAGTTAAGGGAAAGGAGAACAATGGCAGTGTCATGTCACTTCAAACATATATCCACCCTTTCCATGCCCCTTGTGTGTTTTGCAATAAATATCCAATTGTTGATAGAAGTTAAATTCTCGCATGTGCATGTTTTGAACAGTTGTCTCTAAAGTGCGAGAAGCCAAGGGACCACTCCTTAGCCGTATAAATTTATCATGGGCTCCAAGTCAGTCCTAGGGAGTGAGTAAGGCAAGCAGAGGAATGGGGGATGGGTAGGAAGCATGGTATGGTTAATGGAAATCAAGGAGAGTCCTCTTATCCTTTGGCACTTCAAAGACTGAAGTGAAAATTCTGTGGAAACAGCAGCAGCTTCTTTTTTTTCATCCTTCGAGTTATTGAACCTGATGGTCAAAATCAGATGTACACAGGTGATCAGGGATTGCTGTCTCTCCATGGTTACCCTCAGGGAAAATCAGATGTCCATCTCAAACTGAGCATCATCACCTGATTGAAAGACAAGAACACATGCAAATCAACACAAAAAATTGTAGGGGGAGAAACTTTGTTTTTTAAGTCTCCTGAGAGGACAGTGAATTTTTACTTTCAATGGCATTTGAGCCAGACCTCACAGACACATATAGGTGGCCAAGATAGCAGAACAGGCAAAACTATTGAAAATGCAGGTGGAATATACCATTTTAACTTAACTAAAAGGTTATCACAATCATTGGCTTAAAAAACACCAAAGAAAGAATCTGCCCGGCATGTTTGGCGAGATATACCTATGCTTAAGTACTCAAGGATGTATTTTGCTTATTCTTGATCTGTTTAATTTAAATGCTTCTTTATAAGAGGAATCGACTCCTGCAATCAGTATCTTTGCTTCCTTCTGCTGCTTGAGGATGTAACCAAAATGGACAATGTGTTTTGATCTAAAGCAAAGGTGTCAAATTCAATTTTATTGAGGGCTGCATCAGGGCTGTGGTTGACCTCGGGGGGGACTGTCCCTCCGTGGCTGACTGGGCAGGTGTGGCCAACTTGATGGGCATGGTCAGCTTGATTCACTCACTGGGTGTGACCAAATGGGTGGGTGTGGCCAGCTTTACACCACTCCCCAAACTGCTGGCAAATTTCCTCTTTGCATTGGGTAGACCGGGCCGAAGCCACACTGGGCCGATGCTTCCTCTTTGCATTGGGTAGACCGGGCTGAAATGATGCAGGCCGGCCCCTTACATTTTCCAGGACTGGATCTGACCACACCGTAGGCCAGATCCAGTCCACGGGCCTTGTGTTTGATACCTCTGATTTAAAGCAAAAGAAAAAAAAAGGGTGTGTGAGAAACGAACAAACAAACATCCAGCACAATTTAGAAGTTCTGCTGAAATGCTTTCAATCTACAATGGTTAAGGAGAAACAAAACTCAAAACTTTTTGGGTGTTCCAGCTTCTGATTAAAAAAAAAAAAAAAGCATCGGTGAGTGATTTAATGAGATTTATGCATCCCGGTGCTTAACCTTCCCTCTCTCCACTCCTTCTCCACGTGATCTGCATGCCTGTTTTTTCCTGCAATGGTTTCATGCTCCACCAACTCTCCTATCCACTGATCTTTCTAATTCCTTCGCTTCAGCTGATGATGCTGAAGTGGGATCGCTTCATAGCCCGCATTTACCCAGTGGTAAGATAGGCAGTCAATACATTTAACTGATAAAACAAAATACAGTGAAATAATGATTCCTGATATGACAACTGTGGAAAGAGCCAGCGTCTCTTTCCTAGCTTTCCTCATTCCATTAGCTTCTTAGACACACTATATTGCCAAGAAAAGCCACTAACCTTGATTTTTTTCAAGATCATCTTCTGCTGCATTATGGAATCACTATGTTGGGTGCATATCCAAAATAAACCTGCCCCATTTCATTTTGTATATGGGCCAATATATCCACAAGACATTCTACTTTGAGCATGGAGCCAAAACCCAACGCCGTATGACCCGAGCATGGTAAAATTCATGCAGGGAATATTCGGGACATTTCTCACCTCCAACATTTTTTTTTAGTGTAAATTCAAGTTTTAGCTTGTGTTTTACATCTGGCCTTCCCTCCTTTTACTTCTAAACAGTTTGTTATTGCTTTGTTATACACTAGTCTTTGACTGAAATACAACAAGATGGTTCTTTTGGAGACCAGCTACATAAAAGAAAAAAAATGTGTGTAGATGTGTTATTAGCCTCACTTATCTATTTTTTTTTTTTGGGTTCCAATTCCTATTTACCAATAAAGGAAAATATTTGTAGCTCAAGATTGAAAAGAAGAGTCCTTGATGCTCTCTGAGCTTGCTTGTTTTCTTGTTTCATAACCCAAATTGGTAACATCATCAGTGGTAGATGATGTCACCTAGTTTGGGTAATGAAACGTCTGCAAGAATAAAAGCAAGTTCCGAGAGCACCAAGGACCCCTGGATTCTTCTAGCCTATAGCAAGTTTCAGCTACTTCCTCTAATGGATCAAGTCCATCTCACAAATGATATAGCAAAAATTGTATGGCAAAAAATGTGTGCACTTTACCTCCACTTGATCTACTTTATACCATTTTGAAAAGGTAAACATCTTTCAATAATTCATAGCTATTGAATTGCTATGACATAAAAGGCAAAAGGGCAATAATTCACCATTCAGTTCCTACTCCATACCATTGCTGCAACAGTTCACTGTTCTCTACAAGCAAAAACTCTCTATTAGAGAGAGAGAGAGAGAAATCTGCAGACAGGAAATAAATTACTTGATCCCAAGGTAAAACTCATATTTGAACAATATCACAGTGCAGGAAATAGAATAGCTCTGTATCACTTCCCATTCTGGCTAAAGAACAAGGAGATCAGTAATACTGCATGTTTTCCCCCTCAGTAAAATCTCTTTGTTCTTCAGGATAACTGCTAAGTGGTCAACTTACATTACATTACAGCCATAATTGCGACCAGAATTCCCTTTCCAAGGCAGGTGAAGTGAGTTGCGCCCTATGTCACAATCTTTTTACCACAGTTGTTAATAACTGCAACTGTTAAGTGAATCACATCATCACTAAGTGAATGCAGCTTCCCCCCACTGACTCTGCTTGTTAAAACTCAACTAGGAAAAGGAACAGATGATGATCACATAACCCTGGGATGTTGCTACAGTTGTAAACACACGCTGGTAGCCAAGCACCCAATTCTGATCATGTGACTATGGGAATGCTGCGATGGATGTAAGTGGGAGGATTGGTAATAAGTCACTTTTTTCCGGTAAACAAATGGTTGTGAGTCAAGGACTACCTGTGCAGAGAGATGGATCGATACCGTCAATTGCAAGAAGGTATTTGGCATGGATGCTGACACTGCGCTTTGCTTCTGCTATAATGCAAAGGTTCTTACCAATTATAGGTTTCCCATCATGATTGTTCAGATTGTTTACTTCCACTTTGGAATCTTCTGTCACAGAACCAGGACTGGTAACTCCAGGGATATTAGGAAGGTGGCAAGGAGGGGTTTGAGCCATGGGAGAATTGCGCCGATCCAATAGAAACTTCCGGTCGTAGATGATTCTGGTACCTAGAGAGGTGGAAAAGGAACAAAAGTGAACTGGCATATCAGACCAACTATGCTGAGATGGATGTCATAGGAGGAGAGCCATGCTCATCTATGGCAGCAAGGGGGAAAAAAAGAGGGGGGAGAGTTTATGGAGACTTTGGTGCTCTCTGAGCTTGGTTGTTTGCTTGCAGATATTATATTATCCAACTAGATAACATTATAATCAGTGCCCCAAGCACCAAGGACTCCTTAGTTCAACCGTGAGCTATATATACTGTCTTTTATTAAAATCAGAAGTTCGGCAGCACTGTTTCCGATTAACTATTTTTTAAATTAAATTTGTATTTAAGCATTGTTTTTTCAAGCACATAAATCATAAATATTTGTGGGCTAACTCCTCTGAGGTGTTAATTGTTTTGCTCAAACCCCTTATTTATAAAGAAAGGTTGTAGCTCTAAACAAGTTCTACATTCCACTGAATGCACTTTAGTTTATATCCAAAGGAAGACAGCAAAAGAGCCAGTTTTGGTCTAGTAATTAAAGTGCTAGTAGACTAGTAGAATGCATGTCAAGTTTTAGTCCTGGCATTGGCACAGAAGCTAGCTGGTTGGCTTTGGGCCACTCATGCTCTCTCAACCCTAGGAAGAAGACAATGACAAACCATCTTAGTTGTCTAGAAGTTGGATTCAATGGCACCAATGAAAGTATGTTTAGTATAAAACCTAAAACTTAAGTGAAGTTTAGAAACTTCCCCCTTTTGCAACAAGGATGACTCTTGACTTCTCAACCCCGCACCCTATATCCTAATCTTCTCCAAGCAGTTGTCTTCCAGGTTTGGTTGTACTCAATAGGTTAGGGAAGGCTACATTACCCTTAAAACAAAATAAAGTATCTTCAAGAAAATGAAATCGGTCTTTTCTGTTTATTCCAAAGCTGACAATACCAGCTATTGATCAAGAATCAAATCTGAACCATCAATAGTTAATACATGAGGCTTTGCTAATTCACCCACAAGCCCAAACATTGAAGCCTTTTCTAATGAGTCAAAAAACGAATCGTGGTTTGCTATTCAACAGAAAACCTTCACCACTCATGCTCTACTTGGAAAACAGAGGTATAACATGGAGCCATTTCATATTGGCCTCTTAGCTGGCAGCATTATTCACTGACCAGAATGCCAGTACTTGGTTTCATTACTGGCTTGATAGCCAATATTTCTTTAAGATATGCTTAAAGTGATACAACCTAGGAAACCATCCCAGAGCTGTTCAAATCCCATTTTTATTAGAATTCTCTTTCCTTGTTAAGTGGGATAATTGTTCCTTTCTTGGGTCTTCTTAATGCTTGCCTTGTCTTGCCTGTTGGAGCCTTCCGTTGCTAGCAAAGTCCCTGCTCATGTTTTTTTTTCTATCCATTGACTGAGAGACCCTCAAAGCTTAGCAATCTTCCTTATGCACATAAGCAGCCCCACCCTTTCAAATTCCTTGGTTGGGTATGAAACATTCAGTGCCATGGCTGCTTTGCCTACAAATTACTGAAGGATGCAGAAAATGATGGGGGAGCAGCTGAGTCTGAGACCCCCCCCCCACTGAAGATAACAGGGACTTTTAATATTACTGGTAATCCCTGATTTAGGGTTTGCCCCATTTATGACCTTTCTTGTCACAGTTGTTAAGCGAATCACTGCAGCTGTTTAGTTAGTAACACAGTTAAGTGGATGTGGCTTCCTCATTGGCTTTCTTATCAAAAGGCAACAACAGGTCATCGCATGACCCCGGGATACTGCAACCGTCATAAATGAGTCGATTACCAAGCATTTGAATTTTGACCACATGACCACGATTTCCCAAAAGAAACTTGTAAGAAAAGAAAAACTTTACAGTACAAATAAAATAAAGCGGACATGGCAAAGGCTGATCCTCAATCGATCCTACTGCATATCTGAGAGCTTCCACTTCCCTTTTTCATCACATTGCTCAATTCTGTTTGCCAATTTTTTGCAAGAGCACATTTTGGCCTCCATTTTCTTTACACAGGTGTCAAAGGAACTTATGTAACATCAGTGCTACAAGTAACCAAATGTAGTGGATTTCACTGTAACCTAAATGCCCTTTGTGGGTCATGGATAGCTATGAAACAGATTTCTCCCTTGTGTTCCATCATACCCCTATGTCAACTGAGCGTGACATATATTCAGCACCATCTGTGCATTCCTAGGACGCATAAATAACACAGGAATCAAACCTCCCAAGCTTGTAAACAGCCTTGTCAACAACTCCCCAGGAAGATCACTGTTGAAAAAAGGAAGGTCCGTTTGTGTTTGTTCCCCAAATGTGGAATGGTCAGTGTTAAATAATGCAGAGTCTAAAAAAATAGTAAAATCCCATTTTTTTCAGTCCTGTTTTCAAGAATAAACTTCGTATCAAACTCTAAAATGGAGAAAACATTGATACTTCAGCTTAAAAATGGAGCCACAGAGGTCTCTCAGAAGCCATCACCTGCGCCCCTGTGGTTGTTATTTTAAAGAAAAAAAACGGGGGGCAGAAGAATTATGTACATCTCCTTCAGCTGCAGAAATTAAAGGAAGGATGTAAAATACGTAACTCTATGCTTACACGACTTCAAACTTGACAGCTTTAAGACTTGCGGACTTCAACTCCCAGAATTCCTCCTCCAGTCATGCTAGCTCAGGAATTCTGGGAGTTGATGTCCACAAGTCTTAAACTTGCCAAGTTTGAAGACTCTTGGATAACATACTCAGCCTTTTTCATTCACATTCAAATTCTATCCTAAAGCTCTGCTACAAGAGGAAAAAAAAACACAATTCTACAAATATGAGCCCACTGTGATGTAGAGATTAAAGTACTGGACTGGTAATAGAACATGTGAGTTTAGTTCATCTTCATCTGGGATCTTTCTGGATGATTATGGAACACTTGAGTTAGTGTTGTGGTTTGCCGGCAGCAGGTGCAGACGGCTGAGGTCTCTGAGAGCGAGGACTCGGATGAGGGGCCTGCGTGTGATGCAGGGATGGGGCCAGGACTATCGGAGAGTAGGGTGCTGCCTTCGGAGCTTGTGGAGTTTTGGTAGTAGTGACGCAGAGGACCCCAAGGAGCCTGTGCCCAGTGCGCATAGGGCTGCTCGCAGGAAAGAGCAGCTGCAGCTGGGCGACTCGGGAGTAAGGCTGCAAGGTGATGGCCCCTCCCATAAGGGATAAAAGCCAGCCCTCAGGGGTTGGGTTCTTTGCAGGAAGCAAAGACGTTCTTTCAACTCCAAGTTCTTGTGGAATTCTATCCTGTCTATTCTGGTTTGTTTTCAGACTTTTGGTTTTGGCTATTTCACTGCAATTAATCTTGTGTTCTTAGCAGCCTTTCACAACCTTGAAAGGGCTTGCTCTTACCTGGGACAATTAGTTTTAATGAATCCCCAGAGACGCATTAAAAAGGTTTGCTTTTATATATACTTTGTGTTTCTTTGATTTGAAAGAGGCTTGGGTCAGAGCAGTGAGGTTCAATTCCCTTTCACCTCAGTGACATATCTATATCTTTCTTGGAAAGTAGTGTATTTTGAAACTGCCTCTAAATTTCCCCATTTTGTCTGTAGCCCTGGAATTTCCTTGAGGTCTTCCACCCAAGCACAATCCCATTTAGCTTTCTAGGCCCAGGCATAATCAGCCAGATTTTATTTTTGTTGACCGTAGTAGTAAACATGCTTGAGTAGCATTCCACTTTGCAGTGCTTCGTTTCAGGGTCTTGCAACTATTAATCTACTGATACAAAACATTTGATAAGGCCACTCCTCAGGATTGAAATTGTAGAGATAGTAGTAGGCTTTAAGGGAGTTTGTGGTACTGATAGAATTTAATAGCCTGAAACTTTTTAACAGCACATTGAATATGATGAGAATTTTTGAGTCAAGACTAGTTATATAGAACAGATGTGCTTTTCTGTTCAAAGGCACAATCCCTAGGTTTGGATCTCTCATCTGTAGCTCTCAATTTTATATTTGTTCACTTAGTTCCTCTTTACATTTGTATTTTTATGTGGCTAGTTACTAGGAAAATTATTAGGAAACTGACTTGAGGGGGTTCTGAAGGTCTCATGTTCCCCAAAGCAAAATGGTCGATTTGTTCCATGCCTTCACCTTGGCTTTCTTATCCCTTCAGCAAATTTTTTGTCTTTTTTTTTTTTTGTGAACAACTGGATAAATATCCAAAGAATATACTGGGCTGCTGTCACTCACCCTTTTTTACTTACTAGTTTACTTACTAGGTGAGCATATAGTTATTTAGTTATATTAGATTTATATGGTATTGCTTTGGGTTTGATTACTCAGTTTTGGGGTGTAATTTCTGGAAATCACTCAAAGCAATCTCTCTCTCTCTTGCATGAAGTGCCCTTTTGTTCATAAGCACAGTGGTATCTGCAGCAATCAATGGTGACCTCAGAGTCACAGTACTAACAGCTCCTCAGAGCAGCTCCTCACGTAAACTCCACCCTTGCATACTTACACCGTGACATCTGAGGCAAATAAGCAAAATGCATTTGCCTGATAACATCTTCACACGTATGGCATTTCCCCCATGAGCTGTCTCTCTCTGTGGATGCCAATGCAACATTAATTGTACTCACAACCGGAATATCAGACATTACAGTTCAAGTGGAACAGTCCAATTCCACCAATATAATTCCTTAGCATTAGTGATTAAGAGTAAATAGCAATTCTGGAAGAAATTTGAACAAATGGCTGGTGAAAAGCAAGCAAATCTGTAGTTTGTAAAGCAGGACCGCCTTTTCTCTGATCAAATATATCAGTTTAACATTCCAAACAAATGCTGCCTAGGGGTTAATATAATTCTGTCCAATTTAGGTCAATTGCCATGAAAATCTTGTGGTATTAAAAAAAAAACCCTCTAAGTTTGATCATAAAAGCAAATACCAGATTTTGAATTTTGGACAAATCTTTACTTTTCCTTTATAAAGGAAAAATCATGACACTTTAATCTACCTCTCACCAATACCTCTCTAATTGGCATATGTCTATTTACTTCTGTACACAAACACTAAATTCTGGGCCCTTAATTTTCACATGTACTTTCAGTCAAAACAACAGCTTCTACTAAGAAATCTCTGAATGCTGACTTCTCTTTTCCAGTGTTATTATGAAGACAGAATGAAATAACAAAAAAGCAATTAGTATTTCCACTCATTGTGAATTGAAGACCAATAGTCATCAGTGCCCTCATAATGTCTGGATTTAAAACAATCCATTAACTTATGCAACTACAGTTGCCTTAATGCAGAATCCAAAAAGTCCATGGAAAACCTATTTATGTAATCGGGGTGGGTTTTTTTCTTTTTAATAATATTTATTCAGAATTTCAAAAAAAAAATTAAAAAGAGAAACAAGTTCTCACATTTTACAACATTTTCATAGCAGTGCACATATCCTTTAATGACAATTCCATTCATTTACTTCAAATATATCTATCATTTGTTTGTTGAATCCTTATTGTGTTGCTATTGAATTACCATATTTATTTACATTAGTTTACATATATACATACACATATGTGTCTTGTTCTTCTTTGGAATTTCTTTTGACCATTTTCACTAAACATTTTTACTTCCTTTTTTTAGCCAATTATACCATATATTCCATATTGTAAAAAAAACCTTCTTCCTTATTTTTTAATACCATAGTTAATCTAATCATTTCTGCGCATTGATGAATTTTATTAATTATCGCTAGATCTGTGGGAACCATAGTCAATTTCCAGTTTGGGGCAAAAGCAATTCTTGCAGCTGTTATGTGTAATATTAGATGTTGGTGCTTCTTATCCCATGTTGGTTCTAACATTCCTAGTAGGAAAATCTCTGGTTTAAATTTAATCTTTTGTTTTGTTAGCTCTTCTAGCCATGATCGAATTTTAAGCCAGTACTTTCGCCCTTGAGAACAATTCCACCACATGTGAAAATACGTTCCCTGGCTATGGTCGCACTTCCAACCCTTAGCTGGGAGATTCGGGAACATTCTAGCTAATCTCAGAGGGTTTTTTTTAAAAATGTCTATCTTAAGTCAGCGGGGGTATCTCTCAAGGAGAAAGTTTTAACTTTTGCCCATGAAAACATATTCAGCCAATGGAACTCATTGAAGTCTGCTGAAATATTGCTTTGCAGAGCAAAAGTGATGGTGCTCAGATGTTCATTACTTTTTCTCTAGGCACTTGTTTTGCTGACCTGGGCTGGGTTCTAGCATCCATGGCAAGTAGTGAGGCACACTCAGTGCTTTCAAACGAAACATCACAAAATTAGAGCGAGAAAGGTATGTGTCTAACAAAAGCACTTTTGTAAAAGTGAGGAAGAAATCCAAACGTCTGTATTTTGCCTTCTGAAGTTTCTTCTGGCTGTTAGTTCTCAACCATCAAGTTGGTGTTTTTCCAAAACCCTTCTTTATACAGATATAGCCAACTTCAGTACTCTTCCTTATTATTTTGATCTAGAATCTGAAATAGGCTATTAACATTTCTTTGGTTGCAACACAGTTCTTCTCTGTTATGCATGTACATGCATAAATACTCTTCCATGTTTTCAAAATTATTTTCTTTCTTGTTTAACTTATACCCCATATTTCATATAGGAGTCTATGGTGGCAATCATAGCATTTCCTCATACTTTTTCTTACAACTCTATGACATAGGCTGGGCTGAAAACTAATGAATGGTTCAGAATAATCCAGGGTGCTTCTTGAGGCAACGAATTTGATGCTTTTTCATTATAGGAAATACTTAAGATTCTGTAAAGATGGGATAAGCCAGAATTAGATACTTTGCCTTGAAAAATCAACCAATCAATCTTTTACACTGGTAGCTTTAAAAATTATAAATTATACCGGTAACTTTTTGGAAATTTGGAATCATTAAATGAACAGAACCATAAAATAAAGATACTTATAAAGTGCAGCTTGATTATTTTCTTTGCAATTACTTCTTTAAGTATCTGCATTTCTTCTTTTGCCCTATTTGTTTAATGTTGCAATTCTAAGATATATCCTAATTTAGTTAAAAAAGACAGTTTTCATACCTTTGGATAACCAAAGATTTAAATGCATTCTAGCTTACACTAAATTACTGTTATTTATTTATATAGAGAAATATCAGATTCAGATGCCTGGAAAAAAAATGCAATAACTAAAACTAAAGTAATGGAATTTCAGCTATGCAACTTCGAATGACCTTTAGCAACCTTCCAATTATGAATAAGGACATCCTGCTCCCACTCTAAGCAAAAGTCTGAAATTAGTACAGAGTCTGTCAGCTACTTCACAAAGGAAATGGGATTAATGTCAAGATTATGAAGAGAATATCAATTTGACTGTATCAACCCTGCGTTCAAATTATACCTGAACTGCATAGCGGGATATAGTAATTTTAATTTTAATTTAATTTTAATCTAATTCAAGCTTTAGGATTCTTTAAGCCTTGCAATTCCAGCAGAGTATACTTGGTGATCTCTTTCATTGTAATCAATGGGAATCTGAATTTTTTAAATTCTGGACATGCTTCCACTGTTCTGCACCCCAGGAGCAACAGCAGCCTGAGGGGGAAAATGCTGGTTGCCAAGCACCCAAAATATAGGAGGAGGTCGCTATTGGAACTTCAGAACTATGTCGTAAATATGTTTGGAGGTATCAATTGTAACTTCAAACTTTACTAATTGATCAGTTGTAAGTCGTGGATTGCATGTATAAGATAGAATGCAACAATAAGTGTTCACTGGGCTTTGCAGAACATTTATATTTGACTTGGATGCCACCAAATCTTCCCAGATTCTCCGCTGCTCACAACAAAAAACATATAATGGAGGGACTTTGTTGTATCACATGGCAATGATTCCACAACAGGGAAAACAGAGAAGAGAGAATATAAATATCAATCCATCAATTTCAAAATGCCTTTTGGATGTTAAACCATGATGTAATTTGCTTGTTTGTGGGTTACCAAGTTACTGGAATTTAAAGGTTGTGTTTTCCATATTGTGGTATGTTTACCACCTAATGTGAATCTTGTAAAGTATTTAAAAAACCACAGTTAATGAATAAATACAACCAAACCAGACTTGACAAAAACTGTCAAGTTTCATAGCTACTCCTTATCAATTATTAATATTTATGCTAGCCACTTATTTTTTAAAAAAGTCTGTTATGTCTAATTTTCCCAACTTGAGTTCCTTGTAGATGTGTGGATTTCAGCCTTGAATTCTTAATGCAGAAATCTAACTTTAACTCACATATCTGGACAGCTAGTTTGTACCAAATCTTGATTACCTTTGTACCTTTTAATAAAAAGCACCTTATCATATCATCATGATTCATAGTGCTGTGCCCTTTCTCATTCAAAGAAAGTTCTGGGCAAAGAAATGACATTCTAGAAATTATGTAAACTTCCAAATTTATACTGCTATCTGGCATGACAGCTGTTAACTTGAAATGTAACCTTAATAGTTTTGGGCAAGCAGAAGGAACAGTGTCATTGACAAATCAGCAAGGCAGCATAGCATATCTTACTTTCTCCTCCCTCCCCCCATTACCAGCAATTTTGAATAATGTGAAATATGAAAGTATAATTCAAAGCAAACAAAAAGCCCAAGAAGGAACTTGGTGCTCATCAAGTTTGCAAAGACCAAATCAGTTTGTTAGCTATCTAAAATCTAAACCGTGGACACAAAAATAAAATTCAGCTGTTAACTTCGAAGTTTACTAAAATTCAGCAGGATAAAAGGATATACAGTTGTACATATGAAAATCAAGGCAGCCTGCAAAAATAAGCAGGACAAAGGGGAAAAAAAGAGACTTGCGACATCTGAGAACCAAATGATAAGAGGGCAAGTCTAATCACAACTCAATCCTTAAGTGGTCTAGTGACTAGTCAATGAAAGCTGGCTGTCACAATAATTCTACTTTTTAAAGTGTCATAAAAATGTTTCTTACAACATACTACTGTCATATATTTTTCCTCTGGAATTAATCTCCCTTAGTTAATCCAGTTTTCAGTAGTGGAGGCAAAATTGGACAAAGATGTTAAAAACTTTGAACAAGTTAATGTGTTTAGAGCTAAGGAGAAAAAAAAATCGTCAGACTTAAAGCAGAGCCAAGTTTCAAACCCAGAGTGGCCTTATGTTACAGCAATAAACAGCTCAAAACACTGAGCCTGCAGCATTGCCATTTTGAAAGGAAATTTACTATTTTAGCTGCACACGTGCCCTCATCACCTCCCTTCACTTCTGCTGCCTCCAAACCAGCTCGCTCCACGTCTAGGGAACAGAGGCTAATCATTAGCTGAGGGATCCTGCTTGCTCTCTTGATCTCCTGCTCCGGTTCAATGCACGTCCAAGACATTAAAAAAAAAAAAAAAGACCACAAATAACCAGGCTGGATTCTGAATTCATCCCGACTTGGGCGATTGAAACTTTGGAGCTCCCCGCTGAGGTGCGTTCACCACCCCCGCATCGCAATCTCAAATAACGCAACTGGGAACCGCGCTTGGGGGGAAGCCCAACCGAACCACGGAGGCTTATTCTACACAGCAAAGCGATTTGGAGGAAAAGTACAAAAAAGCGTTTCCTCAGGGAAAGGAGAAGCAGCACGTGGCGACTCTCGGCCTAGCTTATTAATTATTATTGTTAGTATTTATATTTATATATACACACATACATACACACATATATATATACATACACACACACAATTTGTTTTCTTAAGTTTTCACGGGTATTTATTTGTATGGTATACCTGAACAAAGCTGAATACCATATATATACACATATACGCGCATACATACATACATACATACATACACCTAGACAGGGAGCCAGCTGAAGTCTGAGAAGGCGGCTGGTAAACAACACAGGCACGCCAGCCATTTCCACGCGGGAGCCGGGTCCTTTGAGGCAGGGTGGCACGGTGGTTTCCCCCGCCCCCCCACAAGGGAAAGCGGCCTTCTGTACTCGAGGGAGCCGCCGTCCGTAACCTTCCTTCGCCCGCCCCGCCCGCCCCTCCCTTCCTATTGTGCAACAGCCGCGGCGTCTTGAGGCTCTCTGGGGCCTTGTTTACAAATACCTCGCCGCCAGCCCCACACCAGAGGCGAGGCCTAGGCGGCGGTCCGGATCTAGCCCGCTTTCTCCCCCCCTGCGCGGCTTTGCGGCCGAGGCCTCCCTGGGCTCAGCCCGCCTGTAAAACAAGCGGCTCCCCCCCCCCCCCCCCCCCATGCAGCGGCTTACCGCCGCAAGGAGAGGCGTCTTTCCCCGCAATGCTCCGGCTGGAAGGCAAAGCGCTCACGAGGGCGCGTCACGTTTCCGCAGGGCAGCCGCGTACTCTTTCCCCCGAGCCCTTCGAGGAGGACGCTTATGAGAAGGGGGCGAGGATTTAGGGGGTCCCCTTCCACCGCCAAGGCCTCCCAGGCAGTCCACACCCCCTTTTAAAGGCGCCTGGAAATCAAGAGCTCCAGCCAGGCCGGCGCACGCCCCCTTCTCCCTTCCCGCTCCGGTGAACCTGCCCGGCGCGGGTCTCTTCCCCTCATGGGGAGCGCAAGGCCCTTCGCGCCTCGCCTTTCCTGGCCTCCTTTTCTTCCCCACCCCGCCCCACTTACCTCCGGGCGTGGTGGAGAAGAGGGTCCCCCCGGGCGTGGTGCAATAGTCATGAGGTAGCTGCGAGGAGTCGCTGATGGGCACCGTCCTGGTGGGGATGGCGCGGCTCTGGCTTTGCTGGTGGCCGCCGGAGGAGGACATCTCCCGCTCTTATTGTCCTGGATGGGAGGCAGGGAAGTCCAGGAGCTGCGGAGGGGGAAACTTGGGTGGGTGGGTGAGGGCAAACGAAAAGAAAAATGGGGGCCGGAGAGCAGGGAGGCAGCGGGGCGCAAGGAAGAAGAAGGGGTGGTGGCGGCGGCGGCGGCTTCCTTCAGGGACGAGCGGGGGTGGAGGCGACCGCTTCTCCGGCTCCGGGGCACTTTTCTTTCCGTCACCGCCTCCACCGCCACCTTCTCCCTCGGCCTCCGCCAGCAGCAGGAAACGAGGGGCTCGGAAGGCGGAGAAAGGCGGGCAAGGCCGAGCCAGGAGGCGGGGACGCGGCGGAGACACCCACCCGCCGACGGGGCACGTGGCCGCTTCTCTGCTGGGCCAAAGCGGAACGTCTTCGGGTCTGAATAAGCAGGAACAGGAGGCCTCCGTCCTGGGTAGTGGTGGCGTTAACCCCGAGGGGATCTAGCAGGGAGGCGGGATTGCTTATAAGCCCGAGCGGGCATCTTGGATGAAGAATATTTTGAAGCTTCCCCCCCTCTTTCCTCAGCCTTAAAGAATACAGGTAATCCTCAACTTACGACCACAATTTTGAGCCCTACATTTATGTTGCTAAGTGAGAAATGAGTTAAGTCGGTTTTGCCTCATTTTACGACTTTTCTCATCACGTTTGTTAAGTGAATCACTGCAGTTCTTATATTCGTAAAACCGTTGTTAAGTGAATCTGGTTTCCCCTTGACTGCTTGTCAGAAGGTCGCAAAAGGGGATCAAGTGGGTCCAGAAAGCTGCAATCGTCGTAAATGTGAGTTACGAATGTAAATCACGTGACTACAGGGATGCGGCAATGGTCATAAGTATGAAAAATGGTCATAACTTTTTTCAGTGCCGTTGTAACTTCAAATGGTCACTAAGTGGACTGTTATGAGTTGAGGACTACTGTAATATTGGGAACCGCCAGAGCAATTTGAATAGATAAGGCTGCATGAACAAAGAATATGGGACACTGGTATAATTGTAGATAAGATAAAGTTCCAATCCAATGTCTCTTGCCAGGACAAGGAGGAACAGAACAAAGCTGGTTCTTTGTGAACTTTTGTATAAACAGGATATTATGTGCTGAGTTTGATGGAAATTATTTTCAAGTATAAAAGACAATCATTGACCTGGCCATAATAAAATAGTGTTTTCATACTGGAGCAATATTTATTCCACATATAAGCATATATGTGTGTGTGGAAAGTAATAAAATGAGCACCCAAATCAATGCATATGACATGTCATTACTGCATAATCAGTCAGCCTATCTGCCACTGTGCTTATCTGCCATTTAACATAAAATATTCATTTAGGCCAGGGGTGTCAAACTCATGTCATTTTGGCAGTGTCCCATGACTTACTGGAACTTTTCCCCTCCTTTGCTAAACCGGGCATGGGCGTGGCCAGCAAGTGAAGCATCTGGCCTGTGGACAAGGAGTTTGACAGGCCTGATTTAGGCTGTAGGACCTGAAATCAATTTACAGCTAATTCCAAACTCCAAAAGTTTTCATTAGGCAACGCGTAGCAAAAAACAGGAAAGCAGTTGATGTTGGAGGCCCAGAGTCTCTATTTAAACAATGGTTCATATAACCTAAAATTTATGAATTTTTACATTATGTTAAATTGGGACAGTTGTGTGTATTCTATAAAATCTAGAATTGTTATTTTTGTTCTGTTATTTATTTCTTATTTGGTTGCTGCAACACTCTGATTCAAAACATGAACCAGTTGTTTATTTCCTTGTATTAATCAGTCTATGGCAGTATCATAGTTACAAAGTTGCTAGTGACCAAAACAAATGCCAGAAAATGGAAAACTAAATGCACCTAATTATATATAGAAATTTTTTACTGAATATGAAGTTTATGTTTGAATTCAATTAGTTGCCTCTGAATCTTGTTTGCTGTTTATGACTCTTGCTCACCATTTGAACTATCTTTAAAAATAGCTCATAGATCTTCTAAAGATATTTTCCCAATATTTAGATTTTAGTTTCTACTGCTTCCTACTTTGGTAGAACTTGCCAAACATTTTTTTTTTCTCATCAATCATGACTGTGCCTCACATATCCCAAGTTTCTGCTTGTTGATGCATTGTCTCAAGGCACCATCAATCCTCACTTGATTTACCCGGATTCATTCATGCAGTCTATGATACTGTACTCTAAAGAGCCATTCCCATACCTATATGTTGAAAGTTATATACTTTCTCTTATTATTTTTTAACCCTAACCATATACGAAGGGCATGACCCTTTGCAATCTTATCTTTGTCATTAACATCCCTACCTAGAATTTATTTTTATCTGTGTATCTGTCTTCGACACATTGTGATCAACTGTAGGAATCTTAGCTTCATATTCCTGTTGGCTTCCTAATGTTTAATAAAGGTTCCTTTCATTCCCCATTTTTACCTTTCATAATAGGTTTGTACCTATACTTATTTTCAGCTGACTAAATGTCAGGCAAACAGGTAAAGACCTGCACTATATCAGCATAATTTTCTGTGCTCATGAGTAGAAAATGTCCTTAATTTAGTCAGTGTGATTCACTTCCAAATAACCATGCTTAAGACCAGACTATAAAATCCCCATGATTTTTTTCTCTTTTTTTAACTTTAAAGTTAGGATGATCATTAGGCTTTTTGGGCTTTTCTTGCAAAATTCTTATCCATCATCAAAATGTATCTGCTGGATTGCAACTGCAACAAGAATCATCCTTCAGTATCTCTTACCCCAAACATCCTAGCTTTGCATTCTACTACCACCTCTTACAATACTAGACAACACAGTATCAACCGTAGAGACCTTCAAATTTCTAGGTTCTACTATATCACATGACCTAAAATGGACACCTAACATCAAAAACGTCATCAAAAAAGCACAGCAAAGAATGTTCTTTCTGCACCAACTCAAAGTACTCAAGGAGCTGCTGATCCAGTTCTACAGAGGAATTATTGAGTCTATCATCTGCACCTCTATAACTGTCTGGTTTGGTTCTGCAACCCAACAGGACAGACACAGACTTCAGAAGATAATTAGGACTGCAGAAAAAACAATTACCACCCACCTGCCTTCAATCGAGGACCTGTATACTGCACGAGTCAAAAAGAGGGCTGTGAAAATATTTACAGACATAAACTGTTTCAACTCCTTCCCTCAAAACGACACTATAGAGCACTGCTCACCAGAACAACTAGACACAAGAACAATTTTTTCCCGAAAGCCATCACTCTGCTAAACAAATAATTCCCTCAACACTGTTCAACTATTTACAAAGTGTACACTACTACTACTGTTAATCTTCTCATCACTCCTTATCACCCATTCCCTCCTACTTGTGACTAATTTTGTTGCTAGTATCCTCTGTTTCCTAGTATGATTTGGTGTTGATTGTACCCTATGACTATCATTAAGTGTTGTACGTTATGATTCTTGATTCTTAACGAATGTTCCTTCTTTATGTATACTGACAGAGTATTTACACCAAGACAAATTCCTTGTGTGTCCAATCACACTTGGCCAATAAAGCATTCTATTCTATTCTATTCTATTCTATTCTATTCTATTCTCTTGAATATCATAGTGCCATGAGTAGCAGTGGCCAGGATATGGGCTCCTACTCCAGATACAATTAATGCAGGCCTGTCAGTCTTCTCATTAAGGTTTCAGTCCTGTAGCTGTAACTTCTTGTAGTTGTCTCTCCTTGTAGTCTATCTTGAACGTAATCCTAACAAGGGGAGTCATAAGTGTCATCTCCTTTTCTTGAATACCTAGAATCACTTTTAATAACCTCAGGGCTTTCTCTTCCAAATAAGCACACAGCTTTTCAATACAAGTATGACAAAACTGGCACAGACATAGAGGCCCTTAGGCCCTTGTTTCAATGCTGCACATCTCAAAGAATTAGTACATTTCGTAACATCCTTCGTACAGCAGGGGTCATGTTGGTAGGTAAAATGAAGACTGATTGTGTTCTTAAGTCAGTGTATGCATATCCAAGAACTATTTTGTTTCAGTAAAATTTTATACAGATTTAACTGAGGTGGGTATCTATATTTGGTGACCATGTTTTTTTCCTCTGTTGTCCTTTTCCACAAGGCCAAAGGTATTGCTTTCTTAGAGCCCCAGTTCATCGATTCTTACAATTTCTAACTTCAGTTTGAGCCATTTGCTCCAACCCTCATTTTCTTGGGAACAGAATATAATCCTTTATTATTATTTAGAAATGTAAGAATAGGCTCATGACTTCCATTGCCCATTACAACCTTCACCTCAGGCAATATATAAAAAAAGGATCCTTGGCACAGTCAACCCATGTCATAGCCTATTTAGAAACAAAACAGCCTTGTATACTATTATGGAGTATTTAGTATATTTTTGTTCCTTAAAGGTACAGAATATATTCTGTATTATTCTTAGGCATGAGCATCTAGTTAGATATGAATGTTTCCAGTACTTTTCTCCAAGGAAGAAAAATTGTTTTTCAGGTCAGTGAAATGCCAGTAACTTGATGTAGTGTGTGCGTCATGAGGAAAATGAATACAAAACTGATGATGACGAGTATTAAGAAATCTCGAGTCAGCAATCAAGCATAACTGAGGACTGCATGATTAATCCTCCAGGCAGAGGGTGTGTGGTGAAAATATTTTGCATTGGAAAAGTCCATCAGGAATCAAAAAAGATCCCTCAGTCCAGGACAGAACTCTTAGTTAGAATGACATAGATTTTGGCATAAAGCAGCTTCCTATGTAAATTTCTGAGAACGATCTTTACTAACTTCATTTTGCTCATAAAGGCGCTAAATTCACAGTCTTCCTTTAAAAAAAAGCTTTAGGCTTAGCTACAGATAGATGAAAGAAGGAAGTATAAAATGCCAAATCTCTTTGTGGGTTTTATGCTTTTTTCAACTCATTGCTCTTAAAAGAGCACCCACCAAATCGATTATGTAGAAGTGAGAAGCACAGAATAGAAGATGAAAAATAGAATCTTTAGTTGTTTGCAGTTATGCAAATATATGAATATAAGCACCAGCCCCTCTCATTATGGCCAAACATAGGAATGATGTTATATAAATATTTCTACTGTGAGGAATTTTAAGGCGGCTTTCATAACCCTTCTTACTTTCTTTCAATACATAGGAGAAGAACTGTGTGAATCTGGCTAGGAACACTTTTGGAGCAAGAACAGGAAACTTGCTGCATTAGCAAAAACTAATGGAGACTTGAACAGAAGGGTAATCAAGTTCACTTGTATACTATCAACCTCAAAGCAAGGTGGATATAAACATTTGGACTAAGGTTTTTTTAGGATTAAAATAGAAACTAACACGCTTATTAATGTTTGGTGTGACGTTTAAATAGCTAAACTGCCTGGAGGTTGGAGATAACAAAGTGAAAGGGAGGATTTATCACTAAAAAGTAATTTATCCTTTTTTACTATGGCTTTTTAATAATTCAAATGAGGCAATCCGTGTTGATTCATTTTTAAAAAAGTTTATTTCAATATTTGCTTTTTTCTTCATATTTCAATATCTTAATAATAAGCAAGGGGAAGGGGAAGAAATGCAATAAAGCTGGTACCTGATAGCAGTATCAAAGTATCAGCAAAATGGACATGATCATCCCATAGAATATGATTATTTTTGCCCTTCTAATGCAATTGTTCTAGCTTGTTCAATATTGTCTTATTGCAGCAGCTCAAATTAAAGGCTAAGTATGAAGCATCTGGTTGACTTGTCTGGACTCAGAAATCAAGCAGGACTGGATTACTTAAGTGTAATATTTGTTAAGAAATCACAGATCTGTTGGCTAGAGTGAAAGTCAAAACAGCTTCCTGGGAGGAGCAAGTAGCAAATCACTTATGTGTTCTTGCCTAGAAAACTACATGCATGAATCCATGAAATTTGAGCCCTGAGGAGACTTTATCTTTTATGCAAATATTTGATGCCACAAAATTATTTACAGGTAATCCTCAACGTATGACCACAATTGGAAGATTTTCTATTGCTAAGCAAGGCAGTTAATGAGCCGTGTCTAATTTTATGACCTATTTTGTTCTAGTTAAGCAAATCATTGCAGTTGTTAAGTGAATCATGCAGTCATTAAGTGAATCTGGCTTCCCCCAATTACTTTGTCAGAATGCTGCAAGTCCTGTAAATACAGATTGCAAAACGCCTGAATTTTGATCAGGTGATTGTAGGGACCAGTCTTAAGTGTGAGGACTAGTTGCATGCCACTGTAACACTGGTCAATAAACAAATGGTTGTAAGCCGAGGACTACCTATAGTTTTTACTTTCTTACTTTCTCTTTCAGCAGCAACTGCTTCCAAAGTCACTCCTGCACTACATGAAAAAAGATACTTTTTTTACTATCTGAGAATGCAAAGGCAAAAGGAAGAGGGAGGGAAGAGGGCAAGACTTCAGCAACCTAACTATATAGTTAAGACATTTATCTGTGAACTGAAAAAAGATAAGGAAGAAAAGGAAACCAACAAACTTTTTCCAGCCTAATTGATGGAATTCCCCTTAGTAACAGTCAGCAGAGAATCAAATATTTCAGCAAAACTAAAGGAGTGGCAGATGTTTGTTCAAGGTGGAACAAGAGCCCTGTCTGGGTTGCTTAGTTAATTTTTACTGTATGTATTTATCAAATTTATATATATGTATATATATCAGAAAACAAATATATATATATATATATCTCCTCCCATTTCATGAGATGTGACTATGGTTAGTGTATAATAATTTTCCCTAATATTGGCTATAGAGATATATTTGTGATGATGATAATGGTGATGATGAGGAGGAGGAAAAGGATGTTATCCATTCAGTCATGTCTGACTCTTGGCAATTCTATGAGTCAGGTCTCCACATTTTCCAATCTTGCACAGTTTCTTTGAGTTTCTCAAAGAAAGTTGGTGTTCATTTTGATGGTGTCCAGCCACCATGTTCTTTGATGGCCTGTTTTCCTTTTACCAGTAACTCTTCCAAACGTAATTTCTCCAGTGAATTTCCCCGCATGACATGCCTAAAATAAGTGAGGGAAAAAAAGGCGATATATTTGCACCAGCTTGCCAAATTCATCACTGCAACAGCTAATGGTTAACCCAGAAATGGAGCTATTAACTAGGAGGGAATGAACTGCATTCTTCAGGAACTCTGCTGGGTTTCGGAGGGGAAAACAAGCACCTTCCCTCCCAAGGAGTCTAGTGAAAAGAAGGGCTAGGAGTAACATGATAGGAACATTCCAATATTTGAGGGGCTGCCACAGGGAAGACGGAGTCAACCTATTCTTCAAAGCACCTGAGGGCAGGACAAGAAGCAATGGATGGAAACTAATCAAGGAGAGAGCCAACCTAAAACTAAGGAAAAATTTCATGATACTAAGAACAATTAAGCAATTGGAATGGCTTGCCTTCAGAATTTGTGAATGCTCCATCACTGGAGATTTTAAAGAAGAGATTGACAACCCTTTGTATGGAATAGTATAGGATTTCCTCTTTGAGTAGCTGGTTGGATTAGAAGATTTCCAACTCTTTGTTATTCTGTTAACTAAGCACGCTCTATATTTATAGACTATCCGTTGCCCTTTGAAAAGGGGAAGTAGCACATGGACACGACTGTTTCACTGCATCTTTTTTTTTTTTTCCTGTTTATCATGTCCTGGAAGTGAAACGGCCTTCTCAGTGCCTAAAATAATATGAATTTACTTGCAGGAAGTTTTGTTGTTGTAACTATACTGAAAAAGGCAAAGGAGCTCAGCCCCTGGTCACTTCTCAAGGGCATTCTTATTGCCTTGGCAAGAGATTAAAAAAGGGGTGGCCATTACTTTCTCTTGAAAGATGCTTCCCACACCAACCACGGTCCCCTCGTGGTCTCCCATCTGAATGCCAAACAGGTCGCTGATGATCTTTCAAGGCAGAAGTCCAATAAAGCGACTCCCCTCTTTGGAGGATGAGGACGGGCTTTGCCTTTTAAATCGCCCCCGCGGAACCGCGCAGGAATCTCCGCGGTCGCCCACGAGAGAGGGCGCTCCTTCTGCCGGGCTTCGCTTCGCTTCCCCGGCCTCGCGGCTTCAGCGCTCGATGATTGGTCCCGGGCTTCTTCGGGGCTGTTCTCCGTGCGGCTCGTCGCGAGCAGCTTTTCCCATTCCCTCCCCCCCACCTCTCGGTGAATTTAAAGCGGAGACCCAGCTGCTCCCGTCCTTCTCCATGGCTGGGGGAAGCGAGCCAAGAGCGCGGGGTTCGGCGGTGCGCCACGCTCCAGCAACTGCCCAGGACGGAAGGCAACCCCACTGCGCCTTTGCGGTAAGCGTTAAAAAGCAACCGGGCCGGTGGGAACAGAGCAAAGACTGCGGGGTCTTTGATTGCACTTCAGAGAGCCTTGTCTGGGGACGGGGAGCAGAGAAGGGGATGCAGACTTGCCCTTCTCCCCGGCAAAAGCCGCTCGTTGTAACAGGATAAAAGCCTACTGGAGCGCAAAATGGAACTGCCTTCCCGGACATAAGGCAGGAGAAGGTGACGCACAATTCGATCTTCCGGTAGTGGTGTGAAGCTTCTTGTGCGTTCCAGCACGTACAACAGAGTGGTTGTGGTTTGTGGTCCTTTTGCGTAGCTCAGTCTGGTTTTCCCTGCGGATGGCTGGTTTTCCACTCGGGCTGGCCGCGCCGAACGAGGATGTTCTGTTTTATTGTGGTTAGGTTTTGCTCAATCCCTTTTCTTCCTCTCTCCAAACACCGGGCCTCAAAACGAATTGCAAAAGGTGGGACTCTTTTTAACTGTAGGCGAAGAGGGGGGGATTGGCTAAGTTGCAAACCCAGGTTGCAAACGCAGGTTGTGCTGAGACGTCTAGTATTCTACTGGATTTATGCAGGATTCTAAAAATAAAAATGGTTGAACTACAAATTCCCATTTGGCCTGGATTGTATAATACAGTATGCTATAAAACAGAGGTCTGCAAGCTTGGCAATTTTAAGACTTGTGAAGCTGGATGCTGTTTATTTTTGGCAGTGTTTTCCAACTTTCACAACTTCCAAATGTGTGGACTTCAACTCCCAGAATTTCCCAGCCAGTTGGGGGATTCTGGGAGTTGAAATTCATTTTTTTTTATTTATTTTGTCAAGCGATTATAAGATAACAAGTATAAGTATAAACATAGTTATGAATACATGAAATGGATACATATAAGAAAAATAAAAGAAACAATAGGACAGGGATGTAGGGGGCTTATGCATGCCCCCTACAGACCTCTTAGGAAATGAGTGAGGTCAATAGTAGACAGTCTAAGGTTAAAGTTTTTGGGGTTTGGGGAAGAAACTACCGAATCAGGTAGAGTATTCCAGACATTGACCACTGAAGTCGTATTTCCTGCAGTCAAGTTTGGTGCGGTTAACCTTGAGTTTGTATCTATTGTGTGCTCTTGTGTTGTTATGGTTGAAGCTGAAGTATTCATTGACAGGTAGGACATTGCAATGTATGATTTTATATACTATACTTAGATCGGACAGAAGGCATCGTAGTTCTAGGTCTAGAATTTCAAGTCCGGTGGCATATGGTATTAATACATAAATACATAAAGTATTCACATGTCTTCAAGTTGGAAGGCTAGGAAACACTGACTGATGGCATACTAAATATTTGGAGAACACACAATTGTGAATGGGTGTTATGCGTCCTTGAAGGTTGATTCAATTTATTTATTTATTTATTAAATAATTTTATATACCGCCCTTCTCCCGAAGGACTCAGAGCAGTGAACAGCCAACTAAAATATATATAAATTACAAGTATAAATACAATTAAAATAGAATTAAATTATAGGCTGCCAATTAAAAATTTAAAACCCCCGATTAAAATAAGCTAAAACTTTCATACCCCAACCAATCAAATCTAAAAACCCCTATTTAAAATCCCATTTGAAGTTAGCTCAGGCCGGCCTGTTCAAAGAGCCAAAAGATAATATAACTGTTGGGACTAGTTGCTTTTTTCCAAACCTAAATGTACACTTGCTCATTCCAACCATTAGATGGCAGTAAATATATACTTTTTGTATATACTTTTGTCACCTCTAATTCCTGGCTATGCAAACTAATTAAACAATACTGGTCCAAAATACAGATCTTTATGGGATGTCTGTACAAACTGGATGCATTTATTCTCATCGAGTGGTTTGACTTTTTTCGTACATTTTGCCCAGCATGACAGTTTGTCTCTTAAAATCCCTCAGGCGGTACATTTTCATAGACATCCTGGGGAATGAACTTTGTCAAACAGGGTTGAAAAATGACATAATGTTTGTAGGATTGCTTCTGTAATTAATCCTTGCAGATACAGTACTTTCAAAGACAATTCTAGAACAGTAGCTTTGAATGGTGATTCTTTTTCCAGAAAACCTACTTATTCTTCCCTTTCACCAATATGTTCATTTTAAGTATTAAAATTGTTCTGGAATGTTCTATGGCATGCTCAGTCCTTTCACACACACAAATGTAAAGTTAGATTGACCTTTGTGTAAATGTTGAAAATATAGATGGCAATGTTAGAAAAAAACTACATAGTTTAGAATTAGATAGAAGATCAGAAGATTAGAGGACTCTGGTGGATACTGTTGTAGCTAGGGAAAATTGTCTATTTAACCTGGCCATAAAGTCTAGGGCATCATCATATCTGTGTGTGTGTGTATGTGTGTGTGTGTGTTTGTCTGTGTGTCTGGGTCTGTGACAGAGAGAGAGAGGAGGAGGAGGGAGAGAGAGAGAGAGAGAGGAGGAGGGAGAGGGAGAGAGAGAGGGGAGGAGGGAGAGAGAGGAGGAGGGAGAGAGAGAGGGGGGAGGAGGGAGAGAGAGAAGAGGAGAGAGAGAGAGGAGGGAGAGAGAGAGGAGGGGGAGGGGGAGGGAGGGGAGGGGCTAAATAATCACTGGAACTATCAGTTCGCCCGAACCGGTCCAAACCGGTAGAATCCCACCCCTGGTACCCCCCCCCCAAAATTCGCAGCATAAGCACTTACCCAGGTCATCAGTTACAACATGGTTGTGGGTCTGAATCTGAAACAACCAACATTGTACCAACAGACCAATCTGTGCATGTACATACAGTGCATTCAGAAAGTATTCAGACCCCCCTTCATTTTTCTCAATTTTATTTTGCTGCAGCCTGATTCCACAGTGGTTGAAATTCAATTTTTCCTCATGAATCTATCTATACTCAGTATCCCATAAGGACAAAGTGAAAACAGAACTTTAAATTAAAATTTATTATATTTTAATAAATTTACAGACATTTTTAAAATTCTGCTTTTACTTTGTCGTTGTGGGATACTGGGTGTAGATTAATGAGAAAAAAGTGGATTTAAACTGCTGTGGAATCAACCTGCAGCTCGACAAAATTGACAGAAGTGAAGGAGGATCTGAATCCTTTCTGAACGCAATGTATGTATGAGAGAAAGAAGCAAAGTGATCATATAAGTAGTCCTCAACTTATGACCAAAATTTCTGTTGCTAAGCGAGACAGTTGTTTAGTGAGTTTTTGACCCATTTTTATGACTTTTCTGGCCACCTTTGTTAAGTGAATCACTGCAGTTGTAAAGCTAGTACCACGGTTGTTAAGTGAATCTGGCTTCTCCCATTGACTTTGCTTGTCAGAAGTCGGAAAAGATGATCGCCACACACACACACACACACACACACACACACACACGCAGGACATTGCAACCGTCATAAGTATGAGTCGGTTGCCAAGTATCTGAATTTTGACCCTGACTGTGGAGATGCTCTGATGGATGTGTGAAAAATTGTCATATATCACATTTTTCAGTACCGTTATAAATTCCAAGCAAACTTGTAAATCAAGGACTACCTGTACAGATTACTTATAATCATTTTATTGTATTAATTTGGAGGCCGCTAGTGACTAGAACACTGGGCCATACCTAACAAAATGAAATTCAATGTAGAGAAAAGTAAAGTCCTACACTTAGGCAAGAAAAACCAAAAGGATACGTACAGACTGGGTGAAACCAGGCTCAATAGCAGTAATTGTGAGGGGGTTCTTGGAGTCTTAGTGGACAATCAGCTAAATATGAGCCAGCAGTGTGCAGCAGCAGCCAAAAAAGCTAATGCAATCCTAAGTTGTATTAACAGAGAGATACAATTAAGATCAAGGGAAGTACTAATACCACTCTATAAAGCCTTAGTAAGACCAAACCTAGAGAACTGCATCCAGTTTTGTTCACCACATTTTTAAAAAGATGTTGAGACTCTAGAAAAAGTACAGAGAAGAGCAACCAGGATGATTAGGGGACTGGAGGCTAAAACATACAACGAACGGTTATAGGAACTGGGCTTGGCTAGTCTAGTGAAGAGAAAGACCAGGGGAGACATGTTAGCAGTGTTCCAATATTTGAGGGGCTGCCACAGGGAGGACGGGGTCAAGTTATTTTCTAAAGCACCCAAAGGCCAGACAAGGAATAATGGATAGAAACTGAACAAGGAGAGATTTAATCTGGAAATAAGGAGAAACTTTCTGACAGTGAGAACAATCAACCAATGGAACAGCTTGCCCTCGGAAGTTGTGGGAACGTCATTACTTGAGACTTTCAAGAAGAGACTGGATTGCCATTTGTCAGAAATGGTGTAGGGTCTCCCGCTTGGGTGGGGGGTTGGACTAGATGACCTACAAGGTCCCTTCAAACTCTGATTATCTGTTATCTGTTAATGTTTTAGCAATCACAATTAGACTTATATACCATTTCATTTTAGCATACTTCATTTAGCACAGAGACCTGGAAAAGATGCAGTAGAGCAGGGGTCTCCAACCGTGGCAACTTTAAGATCTGTGGACTTCAATTCCCATAATTCCTTAGCCAGCAAAGCAAAAAAGGGATTTACTGTTGATGCATATTCCTGATAAACAACTGTAACCTCTAAAACAGATCATCTAGTAATGATGGTGAACCTATGACACGCGTGCTACAAGTGGCATGCAGAGCCATTTGGGCTGGCACATGAGCCGCAGGCAAACTTACCTCACTGCGCATGCGTGCGTCTCACAGCTGATTTTTTCAGTTGGTTTGAGGCCCTTTTCGGCCTCCCAGAGGCTTGGAAAAACTCTGCAAGGCTTTTCAGGACGAATTATAGGCCCGTTTTGTCACTTCCTGTAATAACGGAAGTGACGAAGCAGGCCTATAATTCAACCTGAAAAGCCTTGCAGAGACTTTTTCCAAGCCTCTGGGAGGCCGAAAAAGGCCTCAAACCTGAGGCGCAATGCAGGTAAAGGTGTTTGTGGGTGAGATTGCGCACGCATGCGCAGGGGGCATGGGGCACTCATTGCATTCTGGGTGCTGGCATGCTTTTTTGTCACAGGAGCCCAAAAAGGTTAGCCACCACTGCTCTAGTATATAAGCTTTTCCAAATTTACTTTCTTTTGAACCTTCATGTTCCTGATGGGGAGCTGTATTTCAAGATACACTTTTTTATTGAATTTGTTTCATTGTCCAGCTCATAACTGGAACAACCTGTTGCTTCTTCAAGTATGTTAATCTGTTAAACATTAGCAGACCTCAGTAAATTTTAGGCACACATTGACTTAATTTTTTTCCTTTTTTCAGAAAAGCCGCTTTCTAATCCTTTGTGAGGTATTAGCACTTGTGGAGCCTGTTTTGATTTTTTTGTTTTGTTTTGCTTAGCTGTAGGAGTTTCCCTAAAGGATTTTCATGGTTGGACATACCTGCATGGAGAAAAAAATGGGTGAAGCTGTTGCCAGAGTAGCTAAGAAGGTGAATGAAACCGTTGAAAATCAAGCAGATTCTCTTGGTAAGTTAACCGCTGTTGGTTCCTCCCCCCCTTCCCCCCTCCTGAATTTAGGATGCTACTACAGGTAGTCCTTGACTTACAGGCACAATTAAGCCCAAATTTTCTGTTTGTACGTTCATTTTCCCCATTTAATGACCTTCCTTGCCACCGTTGTTAAATGAATCACTGTCATTATGTTTATGGTCACTAAATGAACTGTTGCAAGTCGGGGGCTACTTCTATATATTAAGCTAAAATCAGTGTTTTTCAAACTTGGAAACTGGCTGGAGAAGTGTGGGAGTTGAAGACCAGTTTGAGAAACACTGAGCATTAGATGGCCCAGTATTGACTACAACAAGACTTAGTGGTTTTTCAGGAGACATTCTCAGTCTGTTCCTAAAAAGGAGAGACATCCTGTCCATTCTCCTAGAAGTGCCAAGAATTGAGCCTGTAATTAGGTGCATCATACTTACACCAGACTCTACCATCAAATTGGTTTTCTACAATAGCAATGGAGGAGGGAATGGAATCGCTAGACCAGATGTTCTGGTCCATCACAATTCAGTCAAGTCTCCAACAGCAAAGAGGGTTCTGATTGGGTTTTCAAAAACCTAGATAGTTCATATCACGGTGTAACAACTTCAGGCATGCATATATATCTTAGTGTGCATATGACTGCAGTCTCATGAGTCACATCATGTTCAATTTTAAACCATGGCTGATTGCAAACCAGGGTTGTACAACAGAGGTGGCATTCAGCAGGCTCTGACCAGTTCTGGAGAACCAGTAGCGGAAATTTTGAGTAGTTCCGAGAACCGGCAAATCCCACCTCTGACTGGCCCCACCCCCATCTATTCTCTGCCTCCCAAGTCCCAGTTGATCGGCTGGGTCTTCTTTTGTTGCCCTACACAGGAGAACGGAGCTGGAAAGCAGGTTAGTGGGGTGGGGAGGGAATGGGATTTTGCAGCAACCTTCCCCTGCCACGCCCACCAAGCCATGCTACGTCCACAAAACCGGTAGCAAGAAAAATTGAATCCCACCACTGTTGTACAATATACCAAGTCAAAGGCAATCTGACTACATTATGACTTGGCTGGCTGAAGAATTCTGTGAGTTGAAGTCCACAAGTCTTAAAGTTGCCAAGGTTGGATACCCATGATCTAAGCTAAGGCATGACTGTT